>OZ007594.1:38492286-39916891 GCA_963931845.1 Maratus michaelseni | reverse complement strand
TAAGTGATGGTTGGATAAATAAAAAAAAAAAAAAAAAAAAAAAAGATATGAAATTGTGTGTAAAAAATTATGTGGAGAAGCATCCTCTGTTTCAGAAGAAACAGTTGAAGAACGAAAACTCAAAAATATTTGCAGATTACGATCAAAAAGATATATTTAACAGGGATGAAACTGGATTGTTTTTTCGTTTGATGCCTGATAAAACTTTAAAAGAAAGAAAGTTGTCACAGTGGGAAAAGGAGCAAAGATCGATTTCCATTGGCATTATGCTGTAATGTCAACAGCTGTGAAAGACGAAAACCTCTTGTAATTGGAAAAGCAAAGAATCTACGGTGTATCGCAAAAACGCAATGAAAACCACGGTAAGTAGAATACCCATATTCTAAGTATCGTGATGACAACTTTACCTGTAATGCACAGGCATGACTGCAAAGCTGAGATGCCGAAATGTCTTTTTGAAGAATGGATTTTAGATTTTGACAAAAAGATGTAAAACGTCAAAAGAAAATTTCTGCTTATTTAATACAATGTCTCTTTGCATGCGAGTTCTATTCATCTTAAATGTATAAAATTACTTTTTTCCCCGCCTAATACTACATCCAAAATACAACCATTAGACTAAGGAATTATTCTTTCGTTAAAAACTAAATACCAGAAGGTGCTTGTGAAATAAATAATCGTGAATTCAGAGGACAAGAAAGAAAGAAAAATAGACATGCTGAAAGTAATTTATATGATAAATAAAGCTTGGTGCAATGTTTTGAAAGAAACTATTGTTAATGCTTTTTAGTTTCAGAAATTTTCCCATCACCTTTAAATAATAATGAAACTGATTTTTTACCTAATTTGGAAGACACAAATGAACTGATTTCATCCTTAAACCCCGACTTCCAACTTTAACTTTGATCAATATGTTAATATTGATTGATACATAATAGCAGATGAAGAGAATATCGTTAAAAAAAGTGCAGAAGATGAATCGACCGATGGTAGTGTCAGTGAGGAAGAATTTATAGGAGCTGGCGAGAAATTTTTACCATCTGATGCATTCGAATGTTTAGAGAAAATCGTGTGTTACATGTATAATGAAAAGGTATTAATCAATGAAATTAACATATATGGGGACAAAATAGAGTGTACAATATTAAACAATGATGTTAAGAAAAGAAAGCAGAGCTTGTGAACTTTATACTTCAAACCTATGTAGGTATGTAAATCTCCCCTTTAAGAGAATTAAATTAATATTTTTTTTTTTACATTTGTTCAGTTTTTTCATATGTAGAATAGTAATATATATTACATATATATATACTTCTAAAATAACACAAGAAAACTTTAATTATCTGAAATTCAGTCATCCATATCAATAATCACAAAATAAAAAATTTATGATATGAATTGTACGTATAGAATCATAAAAATAAAATTATCTTGAAATTCCTTTTTAAATCCACACTTTTCTTCTTTTCACTACTTGTAGTAAAAGTGATCCTTCCTATAAAGTCTTAATTTAATATGAACACATAAGACCTAGCTTTTTTTTTTTTTTTTTTTTAATTAAACAAAAGCAAATTTAAGAGATATCTTTATGTAATAAACTGCCCTTTTTTATGATTGTCTCCATTATCAGGACTACTGCATACTCAGATTACATTCAGACAACATTAGTGCAAATAATTGGAGTTCTTAATGTGTAACGAAAAAATTCATTATAACGTTTTAACGAAAGCACATTATAACAAGCAAGTCTTTGGAGTACTTTCGATTTCGTTATAAGGTGCTTTGACTGTATTTAAATTTAAATTTCTGCATACATGACTATTTTTGTTGTTTGCAGCACCATTTTGGTGTATCAGTATCAAGAGTACATAATTTTATAATATATCACAATATTATCAAAAATATTAACTTATTAATTTATCAAAATATTAACTTCATCTTAGAAGAATTTAATTACAGAGTATTCTTCAACTGGAGATTGCCGAATTGAGCATGCCTTTTAAATCTTAAAAAAATAAACTCACAGAATAAGCAAATCTTGGATGAAAAAAAAAAGTTCTATACATTGGTTTAAAAATCAGGTTACTACACTTGTCAGAGTGCAATAAACAGGCTACCACATTTGGCACATTGGTGCAAAATTACGAGTGGTGTTTGTCTGATGGAAAAGTATCAAAATTTTTTTAACAAGTTTAATCTAAATTTACATATTACACTTTTAATTATCACACAACATTTTTAAAGAAAGTATTTCCCTATACTTATTTTCTTTATAAATTTTACTGATATTTCTGTGTTATCCCTTTAAGACCCAGCGCGCACGATCGTGCGGGTTAGACATTCATTTAAATTTTTGATTCTGAAACAGTCGTATGTAATAAAAACCCGAATCGAACGATCTTTCTGGTTAGCAGAAAGAGTGAAGTATCATTTTTTATCAACAGATGGCGGTTGTAGTCCATGTTTTACTTTCAGGCGGCATGTCTAGCTTTGTTTACAAGTACAACGGATATAGCTCATCATTTTATCTATCGTAAAAAGGTAATTATCAGTATATTTCTAATTGCTTAGATAAATATTTTTGCTTTAATGTCTAAATAAGTGTAATATAATACAAAACATTAATTATACGCTATTTATGTTGCTCTTAGGCCTCAAGATTTCGTCACCCGCACGATCGTGCAACTTGGGCGTTACGTTGGTCAGTGCTACTGTAAAGGTAAATGTTTTTCAATGTTCATTTTGTTTTCTGTTTCAACAATTTTGATGACAGCCAAAATAAAACGAAGTATGATGTTACATAATTAATGCCATATTATTTTCTTGGGTGTTGTCATGGATGAATTCCTTTTTCTTTTTTTTTTTTTTTTTTCAATTAATTTTTACTTTTTTTTTTCTTTTTAATTAATAAAATTTTCTAATACTTTTTCTAATTTTTTATGGAATACTTTGTTAACTTTTAATAAAGCGAAATAAAATACTTTTTCAGATGTCTAAACGGAAAAGAATTCTCACTCAAGAAGAAATATTTCAATTGATGAATAAATCAGGCTCTGAATTTAGTGATATCTCGGATGATGACGACGTTACGGACAAAACATTTGAAGCAAATTTATTAGAAGGACAGTCAAGTTCAGATGAGCTCGATGAAGAAAAAATGACAACTTTGGATCATTCTTCCTCCTCAAAGTCCCCTGAACTCATCCCCTAAAGTTCTACCTCCATGCCAGTTTCTGAAAATACTAAGAGAATAAAAAAAGAAAAAAAACAATACAAGTGGACTGTTAAAAAGTTCATTTCTGTACCTCATCCCGGACCTTTAGATTTCACGCAATTGCAGGTATGTTTTTCATTTCTTAAATTGTAATTAAATAAAGTTATAGACTTATAGAAGAAATAAAATCGATATCATAAAAAAAAAAAGCTTTAAAAAAAAGACAAACATTTTTAAATTAATTAAAATATGATTTTTTAAGTCGATAAGTACATCTCCAATATTATTTTTTTCCTTCTTTTTTAGGCTTTAGAGCCAGTAAGGACTCCATTGCAGTATTTCAGCCAATACTTCCCAAATCATTTTTTTGAAGACGCTGCTGTCTTTACTAATCAATACTCTGTCATTAAAACAGGAAAATCCCTGAAAACTAATGGATTGGAATTAAAATCATTTGTGGCTTCCAATTTGATTATGGGATGTGTAACATTTCCACGATTACGAATGTATTGGCAAACAGAAAATAAGTATCCACCAGTAGCTGATTTAATTTCGCGAAACAGATTTTTGGAGTTGAGGAATGCTTTCCATGTTGTGGACATTACTAAACCTCCTGCAAACTTAAATGAAAATAAATTGTGGAAAGTTCAATCCATTCTGGATGCCTTCAGAAAAGTATGTTTAAGTTTGCCACGGGATCATGTGTCATACTCTATAGATGAGCAAATGATTCCATTCACAGGTCGTTGTCCAGTCAGACAATTTGTGAAAAACAAACCTAGGCCTGTTGGACTGAAAAACTTTGTACTGTGTACATCAACTGGCTTAGTACTCGATTTTGAGATATATCAAGGACAATCAACTCGATTGGTTCATCCTGAACTCGGACTTGGACCATCGGTCATACTTAGACTAGCAGAAACTGTCCCCCACAAAAGTTTTTTGTATTTCGACAGATATTTTACAACATTACCATTGTTAGAAAAATTAAATGAGTTCAATATTTATGCAACAAGCACTATTTTGCCAAATCGCATTAGTGGTTTTGGAAAAGCTAATGGAGAAAAAATGGAACGCGGAACATGTATAGAACATGTTATGAAAGACAAGAAAATTGTGATTGTGGAATAGAAGGACAGTAAGAAAGTTATCATGGCATCAAATTGTTGTGGTACTGAACCACTGGAAAAAGTGGAACGCTGGTCAAAAACCACAGGTGAATATATTAAAGTATCATGTCCTTCTATTGTGAAAACATATAACCAGTGCATGGGAGGAGTAGATGTTTGTGATCAGCAGATGGAGTGTTACAGAACGTGGTTCAAGACAAGAAAATGGACATGGAAGGTCATTTTACATTTCATTGATTTAGCAGTAACGAATTCTTGGTTTCAGTACAAACGGGATGTACTATCTAATAAAATTCCCCCAAAAAATCAAATGGATCTCTTAAAATTTAAGTTAGAAGTGGCTGAAGCTCTTGTGTCATCTCCATCTGCTAACAGACGTGTAGTAAGCGAAGATGAAGACGATGATGTTGTAATTCCTCCCGTGAAAAGATCTAAATATTATAACACGCCTGCAAAAAAACCAAGCTTGGATAAAAGGTATGATTTGTACAACCATTTCCCATGTGTTGATGACATTTCAAGGCCTCGCAAGTGCAGGTTTGAAAACTGCGAAAGCAGTTCAAAAACACGTTGTGAAAAATGCAACGTTTATTTGTGCATATCAAAAACAAAAACTTGTTTTAAAGATTTCCATTGTAAAAAACTAACCAGTCCATAAAATAAAAAATAATACATCAATAATTACCTTATTTGTAAAACTTTTTTTGTTTCAGTTTGTCTCTTGTATCCAGTTAGAGCCAGAAAATCTATAAATCTTAACATGTAATAAGTAATGATTTCACAGGAAAAGCCCAACCCGCACAATCGTGCAGGTGTGGCTTTCACAGAAAAAGCCCAACCCGCACGTTCGTGCGGGTACTCTCCACGCTCAAGGGGGGGAGGAAAATTTTTTTTACTATTTTTTTAAGTGTCATTAGGGTTAGTATAGTGTTAATAACCAGAAGAATGTAATATTTAATGGTGAAAATGTTTCGGGTCTTAAAGGGTTATAGGGGATTCAGCGTATCTCAGTCTTAAGAAGGAGCAATTTTGCACCAAGTATTATTATCACAATCACAAAAATGAAACAGTAACCAATGAAAAAATTTCTTACCTTAGATGACTTATTTAATGTTTTGTATTTTACATTACTTTATCATGTTTTATTTATGTATAAGTTAAACAAATTGCTTCACAATGTATCAATTAAATGGTGTAAATATAAAACAAATTGTTTGAGCATTCGATACATTGATAGTTATTTCATGAAGCTATAACAATCCGATGACATATTTAAAATATAAATAAAGGTTGCTAGAGAGTGTGCTTTTGAAAAATTTTCTTGCACCAAGGCCCCTATAACAAAAAGTACCATTTATAATAATAAAACTGTAAGTCATGTGACTGTCATCAACAGTTCCGGGATGTCCGTTTCACTTTTTCATATGCCAGGCGGCCATTTTTATTCAAAATTATTTTTGCAAATAAAACTGCATAAAAGTTACATTTTTAGAAAGATCGTTCAAAATAAATTAATATTTGAGAGATGACTTACGTTCAATTATGTATACATTCTGCAATAACTTCAGCTTAAATTAGGTTCGCAGTTAAAATTCTCTATCTATGAAAGTAAACAAAGAAAAAAGATTCATTCGTTGTGAATGTTTAAAATATTAAACCATGAATTTTTGGATCGCTGCCTGGCGTAAAAAAAATAATCCGCACCAGTGAGACAGTCAAAGTTTACCTTAATTCTGTTCCATACAACTCAACTTCCGGATCTTTTTTTGACGTAAGTTGAACTCATGTAATAATATTTAATGGATCAAATTTCGAAAAGAATTGTCAGCTTTTATTTTTTGCGTGTGCAAATTAGAAACGATACTTTAATTTGAAACGAAATGTTTTGATTTATGATAATTATTATTTTTCTATTTTAAATGAAAAATGTGAACGTCATGCATTTTAAATTGAAACAGCTGTCACGGACGCACCGGGGTTGGCGCGATTTTTGTTTTGCGCCAAATATGTTTAAGAATCTCCGCATTAGCGAACATATTGCAAGTGATAAGAAAACGGACATGAAGCATAAATTCTTAAGTGGGTTAAGCGGTTTTTGTCAAGAAAGATGAAATACATAACAACAAAAAATATGCGAAATGCTACCGCGATCGCAAAAGTTCTTGATTTGTCAATTAGATTTTTCCAGTTATGCGAGGGATTAAGGGAAAAAATAAATTATTAATAAAAATAATTTGTTACAATGCTTAACATACATTTAAGGGCGACCAAACTGGTCGCCAGTGGCGGCTAGTTAATTATAGGTGCAGATACCCAAAATCTGGAAGGAGCTAGTGGCTCCTAAACCCAAAAAAGGTCCATGTCAAATCAACCAAACATTTTCAATATTCAACCTGACCATTTCAAATTTAAAAAAAAAAAAAAAAACTTCAGGAATCATTCTCCCTGATGATACAAATGAGAATATACTTTTATAATTTTTTTTATCACAGTAAATTTTCACACAACTAATTTTTTTAATTTCGAAAAATCATCATTTTTTGGCTTGTATAAATGTTTTCAGTTTTGAATTTCTCAAGTGCTATCAGGCATAGAGAGTTGTTTGACCCCTCATTTTAAAGAGAATTTCATAAGGTTTAATTTGATATGCAAAATGACTATGCTTGGTTAAAAAAAAAAAAAAAAAAAAAAAAAAATTAGTTTAAAAATTTTTAATTAAAAAAAAATTTAAAATAGTGTTTTTTGTAATATCATAATCTTTAAATTCTGAAAGTTTTAGAGTGGGATCTCAATGGGATCAGCAGTTATAAAAAAAACAATGTTTAAAATTAATAAGACAATACTTTTAATTTTTTTTAATTAAATTAAATTTACTTTTTTAAAAACCAAGCATAGTCAACTTGCATATAAAATTAAACCTTATGAAATTCTCTTTAAAATGAGGGGTCAAACAACTCTCTACGCCTGATAGAAATCAAGAAATTCAAAATTGAAAACATTTATACAAGGCAAAAATTGATGATTTTTTGAAATTAAAAAAATTTATTGAGATAAAAAAATAATAAAAGTATATTCTCATTTATATCATCAGGGAGAATGATTCCTGTAAGTTTCATCAAAATCTAAAATAGTCCGGTTGAGTCACTGGTTGATTGGACATGGAATGACCTAAAAAACCCAGTGGTCACATTGTGAAACAAACACATAAAAACAATATTTTTCCTCCATTAAATTTGGACAACAGGATTTTATAGAATCTTTCCACCATAATTGTATACAGTTTGTAGGAATAAATGTTTGTAAAGTAAGACCTGAATATTTTATGAGTAAATGATTCTCTAAAGCTTTTTGTTCTATAGATAAACTCCCCCCCCCCCCCCAAAGTATTTTACATAGCAGAAAATAGACGCTCAACATAGGAATTTGCATTAAAAAAATGTCTATAAAAATCAAAATTAAAAATACATATTAAAAAAGATGAAGAAGATTTATTTTCTTAGATTTCAATAAAATAAATTTAACAATTTCTCATATTTTCAAGGATGATGGAGAAAGATCAAATACTATAAGCCTCGTTGCAGCTTTTGTTGGCAAGGGGATTTTTTTAAGGATTTATTAAAGATTTTTTGGTATTTCTCCAGTATTCCATCAACCGCGTTCCATAAAAAAAAATGTATCAGCAAACTATAACGTCAAAGCGAATAAACAAATAGAAGAATGTTGCCATTAGAATTTTAAAAATAAAAAAAAGTCTGAGAAGTATCAGCAACTTTAAGCAATAAAATTTACAATATATTAATGAAAAAAGAAAAAAAAAATCTTGGATATTGAATTGTTTTTCTTAATTATCCTTCTCAGATGGTGGATAAATGTTTATGACATTGTACGTTACTATGCATCACAACATTTTTTTTCTTTTAAACATCGCTGTTTAATGACATAATTGTTATTTTTTAATTAATGAATACTTAATAAATTTGTAAAACATCATTAAAAATACAGATAAACGTTGAATTAAAAATAACTCCAAACATGTGTAATGCGTCTGACGTCAAGTAAATGTGGTGTCACAATCTTGCATTTTTGGCATTAAATCCATTATAGTTTGGCGGTCGACAGAATAATGGAGATTGGAGAAGTACCAATTTTTTTTATTTAATCCCTAGGGAGAGAATAAATTACAATTTCTGTGATCGATTGCCGATTTTCAAGGTTATTTATTATCGCGACTCCTTGATGAAATTCGCAATTGTTCGACGAAATTAATCACTATTTTTTCTGCAGGTAATTGACGAAATTCACGCTTTTTCTATACGACTAATTGACGAAATTTGGTATTTTTTTTCCCATGATTGAATAATGAAATAAAAATTTTTTTTTTGCAAATGATTAACAAAATTTGCGATTTTTTTGTTTGCGACCGATTGATGAAATTCAAAATTTTTTTTTTTGCAATCAATTGGTGAAATTAGTGATGCCCCCCTCCCCTCCTGCAAACGCTTGATGAGATTCATGGTTTTAATCCATGATTGTTTGACGTAACTCACATTTTTTTTTTCCATCGAATTGGCGAAATTCACAGAGATACAAATTTTATGAGTGAACCCAAAATTATCCTCTTCTTGGTACGAATTTTTCTGCATCAGCCTAACTGCAGTACGTCATCGCCACAGAGTTCGTTCACGGTGCAAATCAACATATTTTTTTTTTTCCTGATTCCACGGACATCGCAGATTTTTTTGTTTTTAAAAAGAAGAAAACAAGAAATTTGTGAATCAGCGGAAAATCAGAGGATTGACATCCATGTTCAATCATATTTTTAAATTATGGACAATAGAAATGAGAAAAAATGTTCTAAATATCTCAGAACTATGGACGACAATCTGCAAATTTGATTTTTTAAAAAAGGCAGAAACCTGCCTTTTGGCAGAAAAAGGGCGTCCCTGTAAAACACCTGGCGACTTAGGCATTGAAAGTTAGTGGCCAAAGCAAAAAATTAATCACCACATGGTGACTGGCGACCGTGAATCGGCACCTATACCCTTAATAACAAATTAGTCAAAATATTTCCTGAAATTGAGCCAATCATATTCAATGATAAAAATATAATATGCTACATTACATTAGTATAAGCACTGTGAATTTCCATAAAATATACTGCATAGCAATGGGACGAAAAAATGGCAATTAGTATCAATATATACTTAAAAACTGATGTGTAGTACATATTTTATGCCACTGAGTCTATACACAGAGTAAAGAGAAAGAATAGAGAGGCAGTGAACTGTAAATTGTTTGTAATATGAAGCCGGTTATCACTCAAATTATTAGGACCAAGGGCTGACCTCATTGGACGGAGAGAGGCTGCATATTGAACAAGGACTGGATTCATTGGACGGAGAGAAGTTTTCAAAGTAAGCCGCCAGTTGTTTGGATCAACTTTAAGGTTGTATTTTCAGCGTCATGCCAAACGTAAACGTTTCATCTCTATTTATTCTCTGAACTCTGTGGAGCCTATAAGTTACTTTAACCCTCTCATTCCCCTGACCCTCATATGAGACTCCCAACTTAAACAATAAAGCAAAATGTTTTAGAAAAAGCTTTTGAATAAATTTTATTTTGAGTGATATCTTTCAAACATCCAGGCCTCTTTTATGGGATAAATCAATTTTTTATTGCAATCTTTAATAGCATTTTAATTCTGCTAATTCAAAGACTGATTTGTGAAAAGGAAATCGGGAACGAGACGGCTAACTTAATTTTTTAACCTTATAAATAGAACCTGACACTTTTTTGTTATACGGGCATGGGAGTTTTTTTTTTTTTAAAGATAGGCACAACTCAAAAGGAACAGATTTTGAATGTCTAGATATTAAGGCATGACAGAACAAAACTTAAAATATTCATAAAAAGTCATTGTCATAAAATAAATTTTCCATAAAAAATCATTAGTAATTTCACTTTAAAACCAAAGCTCTGTAAGCAGTAAAATATGGAATTCCTAAAGTGGCTCCTTGATCAAATGTCAGACGATCATCTAAGGGAAATACTTCATCTTCACTGGCTATGGTACATTCTGCATAGGTGCCAAATTTCCCTGGATTCTTTTTGCACACAAAAACTCTTTGTCCAACCTGTATCAAGAATAAGGTGATCAATTTTAACATGAAATTTATTGTGTATCTTAGAAATTTAATCCTTTTTGGGTACTTTTCGGTTAGCCGGGTGCCAGTGAAATATATATACCCATATATATATATATATATATATATGTATATATTATATATGTGTGTGTGTGTGTGTGTATATATATATATATATATATTTATTATATATATACGTATATTTATTTTGCTGGTGCCCGGCTAACCGAACAGTACCCTTTTTTGTTAGATGAACACCACTATGTGCCAAGTACCAATGATGGCACAAAAGCTAACTTAGGTAGAAAAAAGAACCAGTAATTCTAGCATATTTATAACGTATAGTTTAATCAGTTTCCCCAGGTTTAAAAAAAAGGCAGGGTGCTGCTGGTGGGAAAAGAGCAAGATTTTTAAAGGCTTTTTGGATTTTAAAACCACTAAAACCCTGGACATTCTTTTCAAGACAACAATAAGTCAGTTTTTACTATGTAAAAAAAAAAAAAAAAAAGCACGAAATGAGTGGATTTTTTTTTTTTTTTTTTGACTGAAGGGCAAGAAGGGTTTACTATTTTGTAAACCAAAGGGCAGGTAGAATGCAGCACCCTGCTGGGAAGAACTTTGGTTTAATGAAAAGTATAACTATTTTATTGGATATATAGAGGAAATTCACAACAATAAAAATAATTAATATTTCATAACAGAGCTGGCATAAAGTTATAATTTCATTTAGATTATAATTAATTAATTATATTTTATTCATCAAAATTTATTTTTTCGATACTTTTCTGCTAAATGAACACCAACTGTCACCAAACACAATAGTTGGCACAAAAGGAAATGTTTGAAAATTACAGAGTTTCATGAACTATTTCAATAAATCAATACAAATATACTTAAAATACAATAATAAATAAATAATATACAATAAAATAAAAGTAAACTCAAATTTAAAATGAAAGCATAAATTTGCAGTTGTCTATTAGTATAGCACTGCAGTAATCATTTCAGTTTTGGAATGAAAACTTCACTACACGAACTCTACAAGATAAGATTGTAAATGATGACAAGCAATGAATGCTATTTGGCACCTACCCATAATCTCTCTACTGATTGAGTATGGCAGCAGTAACGGTGAAAAAAAGTGAAATTTGCGATGTCCTATAAAATGCTTAAAATATTATATTTTCTCAATAAAAACAAAAGTTGTAATGTTTGGCATGGTTCCTTTGCATGGTCAGGGTTGAAATAAATGGTGCATTAACATACATTTTGGCATGGTATTCATTTAACAGAAAATTTCAATTTTATTTTTGAAATTTAAAAGGATTACAAGGGCAGACCTCAAGGACCACTGGTGGTCTGTCTGCAGGCACAAAGTTTGATGCTGCTGTAAAAGGTTGAACATGGAATAATAACTATATAAACCCAAATTAAGGCATTACATACAAACAGCTCTGAGATGATAGCTCTCTTTTGTTATCTGACATAGTAAAAAGAGTATTTAAAGATTAAAATTTCTCCCAGAATATTGAAAAACATGCTTTCATACAAACACAAAAAGATTGGAAATCATTAATGGAAGAAAAACACATTATAAACAAAAAGCAAAATACTGTTAATTGTAGGTTATCAAAAAAATTGGTTTAGATGAAGATTACACACAGTGCTGTAGCGAAAGAAAATTTTTAGGGGGGCAAAAGGTAAGATTGGCCGACTCAAAAATGCTTCAAATCCGACTAATGTAAAATAGTCAATCTGTCGCATTATTTCTTAATTAATAGTTTTTACAATTAATTTTAACTGATTAATTATAATTGATAATTAAAAATAAAATATATGATTTTGTATTCCTAAAATGTTTCTTAGATATAACTCAGTAATCATTTAAAAGATTTACCAAGAACTTTACTGGAGAAGAGAAAATAAAAGAAAGAAAGCAAGAAAATATGTATTGATAAGAGAAAATCGTACAGTTATATTTGTGAAAAACACATTAGTTTAGAATGATAGAGTGAAGTGAATCACTTCACTTTGAACTTTGACTTTGACTTTGAAGGGAGGTGGGCTTTGAGACCTATAGCTACAAGGCTGTCGTCTCGAATGATCCATATACATTTATAGGGCACGGGCACGGTTTCAAATAAACTGTCATTTTCACTGTTTGGGTGGCAGAAAGTCCCGATGTTCTTCATTAGTTATCATTAAAATCTATTACAATCTTTTCGATAATATGTCTTTTTTACATGATCACGATTACTTTCAGCAAGCTATAGTCTTGTCTGATTATGTTATGTCGTTATCTGAAAGTGATCGGCAGCGGTATGCTGCAAAATTAAAAATAAACTGTCCGAACGAATCTGTTGTGATTTTGACAGATCCATATCTTTTAGAGCCATGTAAATGTCAAATTTTTCTTGTATTTAAAATAATAAAGCATTTCAAAAATGCTTCATGTAATAAGTGCAAGAAATTTTTTAAAAAACAAACAAGTTTGTTTCTAGTTTTTTCTACCCCCTTAATCAAACCATAAACTAGAAATGCTTATTTAATACAAATCTGTGTAATACTTTAATAGCTTTTTGACTATTGTTTGAATAATGCACTGAGCACTCTCTAGTAATTGTATAAATTAGTTGAATTAAATAATTTCTTTTTGAAACGTATAACTTATATTCATTTTTAAAGTGGCAATTTATATTTTTTTAATTAAAATCTTCCGAATAAATTTGAAACTATAATTAAAATAAATTCTATTCTATATTAAGTTGAAATTCTGTCTATGAAATATAAATTTCACTTACCAGATTGAAAATGTTTACACAAATTCGTGTTTCTCCAAAGGTTCCCAATTTTGTCTGCTTATGGCTCGTATCCATTGTTTTTTCTTTCATTTTTTCTCGGGAAACGATAAAATCCAATGCCACTTCGTTTAACAAAACGATTTGTACATCCATACGCACAACAACTATGAACCATTTTAAAATTTGAAGATCTGAAAATGTTTAAAATGCACAGAGAAATAAGAATGTAATGGAAAAACACACAGTTTCTGCCACCCAAATAAACCAACAGTAGAAGCGTGACGTCACGTGCCCGTGCCCTATTTATTATTCACAGAAACATATACATGAATTCTACAATTACATACATCTTGACGAGATAGTACAAGGAAACATGACAACACAAGAGACACAACCTGGGGGTTCCACACAAAGTGTGTGTGCAATGGAACCAGTGGGAATTGAACCCACAACCTCCTACACTCGCAAGCGATTAGCGGCGTGGTGCCTTAACCACTCGGCCACGGAGGCCCCATCACTTCACTCTATCGGTAAACATCTAACCAAAGGAGCCGAGTTTACAAAAATTTCAGTAGAGGCACAGACATTTCGGCGAGACAGGACAAATCCGTCTCCTCCTTTTCTATAAGTTTCAGAAATACAGGGTGATCTTTTTTAAAGTGACAGTGTTTGGAGCACCCTGTAGCGCGATCTAATAGCCAAAAGGGCACCAAACTTGGTATTTAGACTAATCGAGACAAGGGAAAAAGGATTCCGTGAAAAAAAATTAGTTCCAAAAATCGCCGCTGGGCATTTTGTGGCGCTGCTGTAGCTTACAATAACGAGAATTAACATAAAACACGGGTATCAAAGAAAAATGCAAATGTTATGCGATGACAGCGCCAGTAACAGGGGATATAAAAGCAAGTAGTAGACAGCCCTGACAAATAATCTCAGCAGAAGTAAACGAGCTCCAGTGGACATGCCTCTCACGTTACCGGAACGTGTGTTACTGGTGAAGCTGTATTATATGAAGCAATGTAATGCATCCGCAGCTCTTCGGGAATTTCGAACCAGAAAAAAATTACGAAAGGGGCCTTTATCGCTGAATGGTCTTAAGAAAATGATTAAGAAGTTCGAGGACACGGGGTCACTGACCATTCGCACTGGGAGAGGACGTAAACAAGTATCAGAAGATGTAACAACTGATGTGGCAACTGCAATTGTCGAAGGATCGCAGGGAACCATTGCTGGTACTAGCAGCACCCGGGGTATAGCTCGACAATTGGACATGAATTATTCCACGGTATGGAGAGTTTTGCGGCGCGTTTTATTGGATTTTACCCCTACAAAATCAGCCTTTTGCACGAACTGAAACCAAGTGATTATGATAAGCGAGTGACATTCGCTCTATCGTTTCTTGCCAGGGTAGAAATTGATAATGCTTTCCCATGGCACATTCTGTGGGGAGATGAGTGATATTTTTATCTCAGTGGGTTCGTAAACACACAAAATAGCCGAATTTGGACTTCTGAGCATCCCCACACCGTGCATGAAATCCCATTAAATTCCCCAAAAGTCACTGTTTGGCGTGATTTCACAGCCGAATTTGTAATTCGGTCATTCTTTTTTGAGACCATCACTCCGACAGGACCCGAAACGTGCACCATAAATGCAGAAAGGTACCACGAAATGCTGCAAACGTTTGTTATTCCACAACTTCAGCAAAGAAACCGTCTCCAACAGACAATCTTTATGCAGGATGGTTCTCCGCCACATATTGGTAATAAGGTAAAGCAGCTGTTGCGCCAAACCTTCACTGATGATAGAGTCATAAGTCAGAGTTTTCTAGTTGCATGGCCGCCTCGTTCAAATGACCTCACGCCATGCGATTTTTGGCTCTCGGGTTATTTGAAATCTCAAGTTTATGTTGGTAGAGTATCAAATTTGTCTATTCTAAAGGACAACATAACAAAGACAGTGTGGAATATTCCTCGTGATATGTTACCTACGGCTGTGGAGAACGTTGTGCACAGAATGCACGGTGTTATTTCTGAGAACGGTGCTCACATTGAAGGTGGTCTAATTGCTCACCGGGGAAGTTAATGTAGTAAATAAACATTAATAATTTAACTGTACGATTGTATGTGTTAGTATTTTTCTTTTCTCACATTTATACATTGCAAAGCGCCACAAAATGCCCTAGCGGCGATTTTTGGAACTAATTTTTTTTTCACGGAATCCTTTTTCCCATGTCTTGATTAGTCTAAATACCAAGTTTGGTGCCATTTCGGCTATTAGATCGCGCTACAGGGCGCTCCAAACACTGCCACTTTAAAAAAGATCACCCTGTATATTATTGTGAAAGTCGGAAGTTTTAGAATACCGACAATGTACAGTTCAGAAAATTAGTGCAAAACTGGATTTGCAGGATTATCTGGAGATCATAACAAAAGACTTTTATCTACATCAGACCTGACACCTTTTCTGTATCTATCCCTAGTGGTCTGGGCCTGGAAAGAATTTTGCTTTACGTGTGAAGATTTGTCTTATAAAGAAGATATTTTCTGTTACTGAATGAATATTAAAAAAAAAAAAGTAAGATGTTTTTTAGGTATTAAATGTTAAATGCACGGATATTTTTTAAATTTATTCATTTTCTTTTTTTAAATAGTTTTAAAAATTCTTCGTTTTTATTTTGTAAACGTTCCTAAAACAGTTCCAAAGGGCATAAACATCATATCGTTGCTAGAACCTACTATGTATCAAGTATAAAATTTCTTGAATTTTCTTAAGCGACTTTCGCATTCGGCCGACCTAGTTTATATATTGATAATTTTTATCTATGTAAGTTGCGAGTGTTAGTTACTGTAGGACAAATTTCTGATATTTTCTGATCAATAGATCAGATTCATTTTTTTCCCTATTGGCGTATGTATCGAAGGCCGACTTAGCTTTTCCATGTGTGGGTAAGGTATAGTATATGTCCAACATTTCCGGCTCTGCAGACAAGATTTATACATGATAATTTTTTTTCAGTGGGTAGGCCGACTAGCTATTTTATTTATGTGTTTCGAAAATGTGACAGAACACGTGACTTTCATACCGGCTGACCAGATAGATCTATTGAAACCATTACTTTTTTTTTACTCATAAACTATCTATTGACAGACCGACTAGCTTTTGCCATATGATTATAAGGGTGTAGTGAAATGCATTCTGAAGACTTAAAGTCCTGCCAACCAGAATTTCTCCGAATTGTTTTTTTTTAATCGGCCTACTGACATACTACAGAGACACTAATTAAATCTGCTGATAAGCCGACTGAATCCTTTTACCAGACATTGGGGGGGCAGCTGCCCCCCCGCTCGCTACGCCCCTGATTACACACTGCAAAAAGTATTTGTAAAATCACAATGAACCTGAAACGTCTTGACATGTTCGCCGACTTTTTTAATGATTCCAGCTCCATCTTTTCCAGGAATGAAAGGTAAATCTGGCAAATTAAGATAAGCTCCTTCTCTGATGTAAGTATCAACTGGATTTACTCCTGCTGATTCAATTTTGACTAGAATCTGAAATGCAAGAAAATGTATTTCAAGCATAATATAAGAATACATAGACTAAAAATACTGGTTACAAATTTTAAGCTGCTTACTTTTGTGGAATCAACTGTCGGCACATCTACAGTTGCTTGCATCTACTTGAAGAACATTAGGAGGACCAAATTTTTTTATTTGAATAGCTTTCATTATGATAGCTCGGCAATCAACAGTAAAAGTGGAAAGAGATTGATAAGAGCTTTTCAAGTGCCAGACCTGGCTACAAATTTCCCGCGAAAACAACGCAACACTAGAAATTATACTAATGTATTTGAGTTTCATTTGATTTATGAGTTGAAATTTAAAATTTATTATTACAAACCTAGATGATCCTTGCGTATACATTTCAAAATGATATCATGATAAAATTTTAAAGGAAGAAATCTCCGATAAAAAGCAAGCACTTTAAAAAATATTCGATATGGACTGTTAAGAGAATACGATATTGATAAGATAACAGATACAAAATGATTTAAGGAGGAAATGTGACCTTAACTAAATGTAAATAAAAAAATAAGCGCTATGAAATCCGGAATTACTTTAAAAAGTATAACTTAAAATTAAAAAAATTACTGATTATTTGCTTTAAAAAAATTTCTTTGTCTTTTTTATAAATCGAACATCCAGGAAATTCGACATTACTATTCAATCGAATAAACTGACTGAATTTTCGTTTGAATATACCGTGTTTGTTTATGGTATGACGTCTCCATGTATATCATAGTAAATAATCTTGTTTTAAATTATTAGCAGTATTATTGCTCCGATCAAATTATGTAGAATCTTTTACAGTGGCTTGCTGCTATTTCAGTCTTTTTATGAATTTGGTATTCTCTGCTTGATCGAAATATTTATTTGAAAAAGGATGATTGTCATTCGTGGCTCGTATGTATGAAATTTTTAAGTAGACAAGTCTGAAAATTACTTTAAAGGAAACTTTTCATATAGCATCTTTATTTTTTTAATGTGAATTATATCTCACTATAATCTTGTTTAATTGCAGCTACCATAACAATAGAAAATTGCAAGATTCAATGCCCTGTATGTAGCACCTATAAAAATGAAGTTCTGAAATTAAATACCCCTCTTTTTAAGACGAAACTTAAGAAATTTTCGAAATCTGTGTTTATTGTACTTGTATTTTCATCTTAATTTACAAAGATAGATGTCAAAAGATTGCTATAAGAAAAATTCAAATTTTAGTGCTTTGGTTAAAACAAATTTTAATATTTTTACTCGTGAAATAATTATTGCAACTTCTTTAAATAGATTTTTTTTCTGGTGTATGAATAGTGAAAAATGTGGCTTCTCAATTAACGTTAAAATAGTTTTAAAACTATTACAGCTAAAATCCTTCAACATAATTTATTTTATGGATTTTTTTATATGTACACTATTAGTTTGAATCTTTTTGTGGAACAGATGTCACAAACTCACCGGGGTTAGTGCGATTTTTGTTTTTGCGCCATTTTGGCAAGAAAACCCCGTTTTGAATAAATGTTAAACCTAGCGTGCAATAACATGTTAGTTTTATTTTATTATGAAACAATTGGTAACAGGAAAAAAAGTAATCGGAAAAAAAGTAAACGGAAAAAAAGTAACTGAGTCAACAAAAGCGGAAAAAAAGTAATCGGGAAAAAAAGTAATCGGAAAAAAAGTAAACGGAAAAAAAGTAAATCACCCCCGGAAAAAGCACCATCGGTAAAAAGCTCTCTGATAAAAAAAAAAAGGGGGTGGGGGGGGAAAGGCTTCACGTTAAGATGGGAAAATGTGTTTGAATAAGCCACTTATAATTTCGGGTAAAGCACGTGCTACAACGTGTATTTACTAACCACGTGTACTAGGAACAATCAGAGCATTATATACATCATTTATGGCATTTATTCTAATACGAGAGCAAATCTTGTGTGTGTGAGGGGGGTGGGGGTATATATATATATGAAAATTTTATGTTAAAAACGGCTCTAACAATTTTGACGAAATTTTGTATCCTACCGTTTTGAGGAACCAGAAAACCGTTGGGCTGGGTCACATGTTTGAGAAAATTCAATTAGTGGGTCATTTTGGGTCATGGTCAAGCTAATTGTATCTAAAAAACGGTTCAAAACGACTAAATTTTGCATCCTGTGGTTTTCGGGCACGAGAAGACAGTTGGGCTAGGTCACATGTTCCATAAAATTCGATTAGTGGGTCATTTTGGTCATGGGTCATTATGGGTCAAGCTATTCTTAACTTAAAAATGGCTCAGAAGATTTCAACTAAATTTAGTATCCTACAGTTTTAGGGAACGAGAAGACTATTGGGCTAGGTCACATGTTCGAGAAATTTCGATTAGTGTGTCATTTTTGTTCATGGGTCAAGCTATTTTTATATTAAAAACGGCTCAGAGGATTTGAACTAAATTTAGTATTCTAAAGTTTTAAGGAACAAGAGGACTATTAGGCTAGGTCACATGTTCGAGAAAATATGATTAGTGGGTCATTTTGGGTCACCATGAGTCAGGGTCAAGCTAATTGTACCTAAAAAACGGTTCAAACGATTTTGACTAAACTTTGTATCCTACCATTTTCGGGCACGAGAAGACTATTGGGCTGGGTCACATGTTCGAGAACTTTCGATTAGTGCGTCATTTTGGGTCAACGCGGGTCAAGTTAATTTTATCTAAAAAACGGCTCTAACGATTTTGATTAAATTTTGTATCTTACGAGTTTCGGGCACGAGAAAATCATTGCGCTGGATCCCACGTCCGAGAAAATTCGATTAGTGATTCTTTTTTGGTCACTATGAGTCAAGCTATTTTTATCTAAAAAACGGTTCAGACTATTTTGACTAAATTTTATATCCTACGGGTTTCGGGCACGAGAACACAATTGGGTTTGGTCGCATGTTCGAGAAAATTTGATTAGTGGGTCATTTTGGTCATGGGTCATGATATTTGAACTCAAAGCTAGTTTTGACCGAGCACATTTATATTTCGAATTTGCAAAACTTTAGATATTGAAAAATAATATTAATATTGATTTTTCGATTACTTCTGGTATAAAGGTGATTTCAGATTTTAATTTGAAATTAGAAAAAGGTAAGTGTTTTATATTATTTACTTGCATAACTACATTTTTCATATAAAATTGCTGGGGATTTTTTGTAAAGTTTATTTATGCATCTGCATGAAAGATAAAAAAATAACAATTGGACATGATAAAATGTACTATATATAAGGAAAAATGATCTTGAAGCTAGAAAATATTTCTCCTGCATGTTGTTGAAAAATATATATATATAATTTTGCTAATGACAGTTTAGTAACTCTGGTATTACCATCTGATGTATATAAGAAAAATTACTAACATGGCAATATAATTAAAAGTATGAAGTTATTAAATGATATTGTATTAATATGTTTTTCAATTGTAATTTTCAGTTACAGGTATTACTGGTATGATTTCGCATATGAATTTTTATTTTTAATGACAAATCATTTAATTCTCTTACACATTATAATTTTGAAGTTAATGTTTTCATGTTAACAAAATGAAATATATATATGGGAAATGTTATGGACATTTTAGCTTCAGATGGGAGACATAAAACTTAAAAAATAATCATAAAAGCATCCGAATGAAGTTATCATAAAATTCTGAATATTTTATAAATAAATTTTAATAAAAAAAATTAAATTACTATTATATTTAGTTGCAGGATTTTTTTTTTTAATCTGAAAACTTGCTCAAAAAATAAAAACTACAATTAGATCCTATGTTCCATCTGTATAACATAATTAGATTTCAAGACACAAATTCATTTTGAAAGCTTTACGCTATAAAAACTGGAGAATATGTAAATTAATTAATTTTAATTTTGATTTTTTATTCTTTTTTTTTCTTTTATAAAAAAGTTATTTGAAATAAAAAATTGAAATGAGAAAAAAGGTGCAATTTAATATATTTACTTACATAAAGTTAAGATTATATTTAACACCTAATTAGTTTTGAAACTTGAATGAATTTTTCCTTGTGTTATTAAAAAAGAATAGATATATTTTTTAAGGACAGCTAACACTTTCTATTAAATAGCTCTTACAATTATCATCTTATCTATATAAAAAAAAATATGCCCATATGATCATCTTAATAATATATATATATATATATATATATAATTTTTAAAGTTCTTTCCACACAGTTATTTTGAATTATTGATATATATTTATATTTTTGTATATGAATTTTTAATTTTAGTGACAGATCGGTTAATTCTTTTACAGATTATATTTTGGAAGTCAATGTTTTCATGTTAAACAAAATTAAATTTATATTCGGAAACTGTTAAAAACATTGTTGCTTAAAGAGGAATATAGAACAAGAAAACGAATCACAAAAGCATCCGAATCAAATTGTTGTGAAATTCTGAATATTTTATAAATGATTTTCAATATTTCCTCATGAAAACTTGTTCAAAATACAAAAACTGTATTTATATGTATTTACTGTGTTCCATCTAAATAACATATTTAAATTTCAAGACACACAGCCATTTAAAAAATATAACACAAACAAAGAATCCAAATCAGTTTACTTAATCATATATGAACTGGGAAAATTAAAAAAAGTCATATTGAATAAGATTCTAAATAAAGAATCAAAATAATGTGGAACTAAATAAAGATAATTGAAAAAAAGAAAATAAAAGAGTGGTGGTGGTGGTGTGTGTGTTTTTGTGGGGGGAGGGGGGGGGATTGGGTAGATAAGAACCATGTTTGGCCGATGGCAGAGACAAATATTTTGTTTTCATTTTTGTTATAAAATTTAGGATTAATTTGGTTCTTTTTGTATAACTATTTAAGTATGCTATGTACAAGATTTAAAAAAAAAATGTTGTTTAGCAAATTTTAATATACTCTTAACATTTTTACAAAAAACTTTTTTATCTATTTATTTATTTTAATAAGAAGGTCTCATAACACCAGCATGGTTTTTATGGATGTTAATATTTGAATAAAAATATAAAACATTAAAAAAAAGAATGAAAACTTGATTTATTATTATTATTATTATTGAACAATTCTATTTAAATGTTAAAATAATTTACAGCATACTTAAATGATAGAAACTTGTACTTTCTACTAAGAAAATGAACTGCAAAATGAATTTATGCAGTTAAAATTTTCAATAGCGGATACCTCGGGACTGCTGGGTTTGTTCTCTATATACCTCCATATAGCGAACTATAAATCAGGTTTGGGTTGCTTACAGAAGCAGAACCTGATTATTGCACGGGCAAACTCTTCCACGACTTTGACCCCCTCCCCTCTGAGTTTAGGTGCCTCTCAAATTTAACAATTCTTTCAATATTTTAAACTTATAGAGTAGGATAAGATTAAAAACAAAAAATATATATATATTTAGCTAAAAACAGTAAAACCGTTCAATAGCGGACATTTCGAGACTAGAAAATTTGACTACTATTCGGAGGTTTCCACATTTCTGATGTAAAAATATTCAAACATGTATGTGTTGTGGATTGAAAAGGTGGATTTTCGCTAAATAGAGGTATTCGCTTTTACCTCTAAAACCGGACACTCCCGCATGACGGAAAAATTTTGTGTCCCGAAGTATCCACTATTGCGAGATTTTATTGTTTTTAGATAAATATAATTTTTGTTTTCAATCTTATCTTACTGTAAAAGCTCAAAACATTGAATATAATCAGTACAATGTCGAAAGAGATTTAAAATATCAGCTATGCGAAAATTGCATTCTAAATTTTGGCACGTGTTCATTCAAACACGTGTTATTCATAAATGTGTGGTATTTTCCCATCTTAACGTGATCTTAAGCCCCTCCCCCTCTGCATGTATATACAACCTCCCCCCCCCCCCCACACACACAAAATTTGATCTCGTATTAGAATATATGATGTATATAATGCTCTGATTGTTCCTAGTACACGTGGTTAGTAAATACACGTGGTGCCACGTGCTTTACCCGAAATTATAATTGTCTTATTCAAACACGTGTTATTCATAAATGTGTGGTATTTTCCCATCTTAAAGTAAAGCCACCCCCCACCCCCCCATTTTTTTTATCAGGGAGCTTTTTACCGATGGTGCTTTTTTCAGGGGGTGATTTTACTCAATTCCTCATAGCATTCGCAAATATCCGCCTACGGGAATTATATAAATCAGACATATGTTACTTCGTTAGCTTTTAACACTTATTTATCAATAAATTCAATATTTATCAATACCTTGTTACTTTTTTTCCGTTTACTTTTTTTCCGTTTACTTTTTTTCCGATTACTTTTTTTCCGATTACTTTTTTTCCGCTCTTGTTGATTCAGTTACTTTTTTTCCGATTACTTTTTTTCCTAGATCCGAAACAATTTGTATTATTATAAAACACACACAATTTTATTTTATAATAAATGTTTTATAACATGCACAATGTGTTATAAAACACACACTTTTTTGTATAATACATACAAATTTTTTTTAAATTATAAAACACACACATTTTTTTAAAATTATAAAACACACACAAATTATTTTATTATAAATCACACACAATGTTTAATGTATTATAAAACATACATATTGCAAAGAATAAAACTGACTCAGCTATTAATAATTAATACCAGCGGCCTTTATAAGTACTATACTATCTGGCCTACCGACCAAATTTACCGTGTTGGCGCTAAAAAGACACCCCAGTACATCTATGACATCTGTACCCTTTTTGTGATTATATATTATTCATAAATATGAAATTTCAGTAGAATCCTAGAACAAGCGAGACACCCAACTTGGCGATTTTTATGACACGCGTGCCAACCTGAAAAGGGAAATTCTCTCCACTCACATCACTGGCATTGCGGCAGGCAATTAATTACTTAGACAGTACCAACGAGAATTTTATTCACAAAGTGAACATTGAATGCAAAAAAGTTTGATTTTTCAGCAACTTACTAATAAAATCATTCTATCATATTGATTTTATTCCATTCTGCATTGATTTTTGAAAATTCCTAAGAGGATTTCAGTTTAAAACATTCAGCATAATATAAGCAGACTTGTATAAAACCAAAAACTTTCTGTGCATTTAAATATTGAGTCAAAAACTTTTGGCAAATTTAATGTTTAATAAAATTAAGTGTTACATTATTTTGACGATATAAATTAAAAACAGTAGTTTAAAATAATTACCATTTACAATTAATTAATATTAATTAAAGAATAATTATTTTGGTTAAAATAATAATAAAGCTAAAAATCCATGATAGGAAGAGCTGAATTCTTATCAATTATTTTGTCAATGCATTTAGAAACAACCCAATCCTTAATATTTTGACCTCTTTGCAAGTGTCTGTAGTGTCACAACAGTTTTTTTCATTTTTAAATTTTGAATTGTGCACACACAATAAATATTTTTGCACAAAAAAGGGATTATTTGCACCAAAAGGGAATTAGTTTTTTGATATTAAAAAAAAAAAAAAAAAGTTTCTAAAACTTTTTTTTTTTTCAAAGTTTTGAATTTTTTAGAAAATTTTCCGCACACGGCATCTATATTATACAACTCTGAATATAAGTACATTTTTTCTTTTGCAATTTTCAATTTTTAGGTAGCTTTCAATACTAAAAAGTATAAAGCTACCTATTGCAGCCGTTCGGAGGAAAGCAGTTCCGGAAAATTTCGATATATTTTCACCGATCATGACCACCAGACCTCAAAACCACCCTCCGCTCAAATGTTGATTTATATATATAGATATATCCATATATATATATATATATCTGACCTATGTCATACGATAACGCTCGTATTTATAAATCGATTTTGATGAAACTAATTGTGTGTATTAAGCTCACCAATGTCTCGACCGAGTTCGTTGGCCAGCTTGGTCCGCCATTTTGTTTCAAGATGGCAGCCATTTAAAAATTTAAAACTAAAATAAATATACAAAAAAATTAAAGGTTAAAATTTATTTTTTAATTACCTGTTAGGCCTTGATACAAGGATTCCAGAGCATTTTTTGGTTTACCTCTATCTTAAAAAATGGCTGAGATAGAGCAGTTTGAAATTCTAGGGTGGCTGACATTTTGAAACAAAACAGCACATTAACGCCATTGCTTGAAAATTATTTTCTTTCATTGTTGCAATAATTTTCCCAATCATACGCATAAAACTATATATTCATATCCGTTAGCTCCAAAATTGGCGACATTTGGCGAAATATCGCCAAATTTGGCGACCAAAATAAGTCTTCATAAATGAAGCCAATTTGGCTATTGCTCAATAATTTGGTGAATTTCTTATTCAAATTCAGTATTAACAAATCTTTTGTAAACGTTTCTTTGCATTTTAACTTGCTGTTTTCGTGTAACATTAGCTAAAATTTTAAAACCAAGATATAGGAAAGCTACTTTTTCCTCCCGGTACAGGCCGGAAGGACTTTTTTGTGTTTCATGACATTTTTTTGTGTTTTATGATAAATGTTAACATTTGTAAAAGAAATTCAATTTCAAACATTTGAATTTTGTCTTACAGATTTTTAACATAATTTTTTCACATTCCACAGCGAGTTTTTAAAAGTCCTCGAAACACAATGGTTTTACTTATGTACAAAACATGATATTTTTACTTATGCACAAAACACATACTTATCAAATAAAATAAATAAAAAAGCACTTACTTTTATTTCTCGTATTTTGTTCACATCTATTAAATTCAGAGAAAGAAAATGAAACTCACCCCTAATCTTCTTTAATTATTCAAAAATGCAGCCTCTTAAACAATCACAGCTTCTTAACATAATCACAACCATTTACAAAAATAACATCTTAAACATAACAAAATATCAGCACACCTCCTACACGTCAAATGAAACTTGCGTTCAATTGTCACCACCTTCCATTAATAGCAAAATAAAAAAAAGTCACCCATTTCTAAAAACTCAACGATCTGACAAAATCATTCCAATTCCCTGAACAAACCACAGTAGGCATGGCCTCAATGTAAGAAACAAACTGGTAACAAGAAGAACCGATTTATCACCTCACCAAGTGTCTTGCTTATTCTAGGATTGAGCTGAAAATTCATAAAAATGCATCTAATCAACATTAATATATATTTTTTTCTTTCAATAATGCCCTTTTTAATGACTTGTGCCCCTGCTCGTTTACTTTTTACAGTGAACATTATTTATACCCTAATGAGAGCCTGATTGTTGGTTGGCCCAAGGCCCAGCAGCTTTTCAGGACCCCCTTCAAACTAAAATAGGAGCAGTGGGAAAAAATTTAGGGAGCATTCAGAAGTTTTCCTAAATTTTATAAAAATGCTCATGAAGCTTAAGTTAATTTTATTTTTTTTCTGTTTGATGCTATAATACGTGAAATATCTCTGCATTTTAAATAGTAGTTCTTAAAACATAATTCTAATAAAAATATTTTGTCTACAACATACATCATTTAAACTATTTTCAAAGAATGATATTTAATATTTATCATTAGATGTTATGATACAGTCACAGTTAACCAAAATCCTATTAGGGCTCAAGATGCGGCCTAGTTGGCCCATGTGATAATCAGGCCCTGACACTTACTTTAATCTTATACTTTGACAATTACCTATGAATTATTTAATGAACAGGTAACCCATACCAGAACTCTTAATAACTTGGTTTCAGAATAAGAACTTCAGTATGGTTTCAGTAGTAGGTTTTGTAAATTAAAAATTGTAATTTAAAACTTTATATTTTCCTAAACAATTTATTATTTTTCAGGTACCTCTGTACACCATTATTATCTTTGGGGTAAGTTTTACAAATTTGTATTATTAAATAATTAATCTTCTTTGTTCTCTATATTATCTCATTTTGTTTGCTTTATAAGATTTTATGGTACTTCTCTATTATCCCGTCAACCACTTTTCATAACAAAAAACTATTGCCAAACTGTAAGATTAAACGCCAAAAATGCAGTCCCATTTACTTGATGTCAGAAGCATTATACGAGTTTGTTATGTCATCAAGTGGTTTTTAATTCTACATTTGCATGTATTTTTCATTATGTTTTACTGATTTATTAGTTATTTCATTAATTAAAATAACAATTGTGTCCTTAAATTCTTATATTGTATTTATTTATTTATTTTGATATTCTAATGGCAACGTTCACCCGTTTATTTGGTGCTACAGTGGCGAGTTTTTTGTTCTGAAAAGTGGTTGACGCGATAATAGAGAACTACCGATTTTACATATGCTTACTTGAGTTTGACTGAAGAAGAGGGGAGGCTATAATCTTATCACTAAACTCTTCTTTCTTTCAAACACTTTTGAAAATTTGTCAGTAATTATATTTAACTCCTATGTATATGATGTGTCCCAAATTAAACTAACATATTTCCAGGAGGGCTACAACAAAAACTATTCGTCAGAAAGTTAAGAAATCTGGTAGGGTGTCATAAGCAGATGATTGGAATATTTTCTAGAGCAAAAAAAGATTCTTAAAGGCTTTGTCTATCATGATCCTATAAGATCTCTGTCCAATCTTAAAGAAGTATAGCACAACCTGTGCATAAATTTCAACACATATATACTGTAATTAGAGTTTTCTCAAAACAGTTTTAGGAGTGTGCTGCACTCTGCTTGCCCCGTGGTTTAAAGACTAGCACCCTTCTTGCCCCTCACTCAAAAATGACATTTTTATTGCCAATTGTATTAAAAAAAATTGCTTGCATACTAAATATTTCCCTTATTGTCATGACCAGAAAAGAGTGACTCAACTTTTAAATATTAAAAGTGCCTTTACAAATCTAAAGAGTATCCTTAATCGAAAAAGTGTCTTTTTTTATCACCAGCAATACCCTGCCCTTTTTTAAAACCTAGGATGATTGTACTGCAATCAATCATTGAACAAGCTATGTTATGACTTCAGATGATAGCAGACAATTGTAGATATCATATTGGACATGTTTTACCCTCATTAGATGAATCAATTGTATAGTTCATGTTATATATTCTATATAAAGATATACGAGGGCAGTTTGATAAGTTCTTGGCCTAACACAGAAATGGAACAAGTATGACCAAATGACAATGTTGTTTGTAAAGTATGATCCTTTAGATGACATACCGCCTACTTTCAGACGCATGAGTTTATTAGTTATTGCTGGGCGATAATGTAAAGTAAACAAGTTTTGACATTTTCGAAAAATGGAATCTATATAAAGGAAATATTTGTTGAAAATATCACACTATTTTTTTCTCTTTCATTATCCATTTTAAATTATGTAAGCCAACACAAAATATGATCAAAGTAACAAAACAAACAATAAACTATTTTTAGCACTTTCCAACCTAGTTGAAAAGTGCTTATGACTTCGGTTTGTCTGGCCGGATGGCCGTCTGTCCGTGCTCTAACTCCTGTAAATATGCTCGGATTGCTCTGCAATTTTTATATGTTATTGTCGTTATCTATGGCACGTTCCCTATTTCAACTGAAGTGTGTAGCACTTATAGTTTTCTTACAGGGACACTCAAAAGAATTCCGTTACATTGCGGTCTATGGGGAAAAATCATTTGCGGTTTATTTTAAAAATGTTTCACTATCGTAAACGCATTGAAATTTATATAGATCACTAAGATGCATTAGAAGAAGCTTAATTTGGAATAGTAGGTGTATAGCACTTAGAGTTACTTTACAGGGACAGTCAAAATAATTCCGTTACATTACGTCTATGGAGAAAAATCGTCTGCGGCTTATTTAAATAATGTTCCACTATTTTAAACGCATTGAAGTTTATATATATTACTAAGGTGCATTACAAGAGGCTTACTACAGAATAGTGTGTGTATAGCAGTCATCGTTCATTTACAGGGACACACAAAAGAATTCTCTACTGTCTGTTAACAATAATTCCTGGAAGTGCGTTTTAAGTTACTGAATGCGATTTTAATCTTAACTAGCTTTTTGTCTATTACGTGGTGTGTATAAATTCTGTAGATCCTATACAGGGCAGCACAAAAGTTCGCGAACACATTTCCGTTTATTGACAGAAACTCCAGAAGGAGAATTTAAACTGTGCTACGCGTTTCCTAACTAAACTAAAATTTAGCATCCTATGTATATATACAAATCTATAGATCATATACAGGGCTACATAAAAGTATTCTGATATTTTTCCGAATATTGTATATATTGAAAATTCCTGAAATTACGTTTTTAAATATGTTATGCGTTTTCCAAATTGTTTACTTAGATGTCATCTTTCAGCTTATTAAACGGTAATGATTTGTAAAATTATTTTAGAAGCGTTGGAAAGTGCTACATAATCTATGCTTGACGCATGATTTTTCGTTCTTGTTTTTATATTACAAAGCAATGATTATCTTCTCGACTGACATTGATTATAGCAAAGGTATTGTAAAGGCTGCTAATTTGTACATGCTCTTATTTATTTTCAGTCTCTCTTCATTTTGAATAGACCATACATGAAATTTAAGAACTATATTTTCCAATTAAAACTACATTCATTTGAGATGTAATCTTCCCAACTGGGGGAAAAAATCCAGGCCAGGATTCGAACCCAGGATCCTTTGGCTGAAGCTGCCAATGCTCTACCAACTGAGCAATCCCAGACGAATATGGCTGAACCAATTCACCCAGTCAACCTTAATGATCATAGCATATGATTTCCTTACCAATTTGAATAATTGTGTCAAAAATTAATCTAGTGTACATTAATTTGTTCAAGCAGCAATCACAAAATTCAAATATGCTGTTTCATATTTGAAAAAAGTTGTAATGTTATTGGCTATTTATTTATTTATTTATAAATTTACGAAGTTTTAAAAAGTTATTTTTACTTCTATATATAGCAGCTTTCTCTTCATCTTAGTCCTAGTTTTTTTTTTTTTTTTTTTTTTTTTTTTTTTTCTTTAAGGAAAGATTAATATTTTTTTGTGTACAACTTAAGACGAACTTTAGATGAAAATTATTAATTTTCATCTAAACATATCTAAGAAATTTCAATTTACAGTAAATAATTCCTCTTCGTACATTTGGAAAACTTTAACAAAGCTGAAAATACATTGAATGTTATATTAAAAAAAAATAATTGCACAAATATCCCTTCTAGCTCTTTTTTTCAAATTATGAATTAAAGTAATACCTCAATTTACATCATCCCATATTTATGTCACCTGGTCTAGAAAATTAAACTTTTACACTTAGACATACATTAAGGAAAGCTGCTTTTTTTTTTTTCTCTGTAGGGACTGGGGAAGTTTCTAAAAATTGCAATTCTGTATCTCTAACAATTATGAAGTTGTCATAAATGGCAAATAATTACAATTTTTATCTAGATGCTTCTGAATTTTCATGATCCAGAACTAACCATGGATTATTTTCATTTCAGATTTCATTGCAAGATATTTTTTTTTCATTCGATTACAGATTCAAAGGGATTCAACAAAGAAAACAATAAAATGAAAATAATAAATTATTGATTTATTAATTTTTTTGCTGAAGTCATGTTTGTTGCTAATATTTATTCCAAGTAGACATTATCATTAAATACAATATAATGTGGTTGTTATGTATCATATATCGGATTAAGCCATCTACAAGTTTTCAGGGAGTACAAGTTTCAAAACCTCTTTTCCCAGTAACATACATTAAGACAAAATAGAATTTAATTGAAAAACTTTCACCAATTCAATTTTGAGTCATTTTAAGAGAGTGGAGCAGTATTTCAGTAACTTTGAAGTTTAATAAACATTATATTTCAATTTTATCTATTACAATACTTCACTAATTAAGAATCAGATATGTTTGAATTTCCCAAGCATTGAAGGCCTTATAAGTTGTGGGGCCAATTGGCAATTGCTTGCTTTGCCTACTTGGTAATACAGTAGTAATGGTTGTTAGATTTACATCAAACTCAATTTCTTTTCTATTTAAACATTATGTCAGTTGAAAGATTGATTTAGGATGTTAAGTGTGGAATGAATTAATGACATACATTAAATTGTATTAATTTAATAGTTGTGCATGACATTTTAATATCTGTGAAAAAAATTATTTATTATTAAGTGTAAGAAGCATAATTTTAAATTTTAACTGTTTCAGCTCCTTAAAAACTGCAATATTTTTTTTAAAACTTTTGTTTTAGGTTTACTCAGCTGCTGTTGTTTTGTATCGAGTCTACACTTTTTATGATTGTGTAGAAGCTGCTGAAGAATTAAAAAAGGTAATTGTTTAATATATATATATATATATATATATATATATATTGTAGTATATTGCTGATTTGCAAATTAAATGCATAGCTTTTTCTGAAATTTTTGGATAAAAATCTAAAATTTGTTTTATTTGTAGTATAATTATTATATCATGTCATAAATCTTTATTTAAGATAAAATCTATTAAATGATGTCCCTTAGTACAGGGGTCTGTCCAGATTTTTTTCAGAGTCATGTTTTTGTGAATTTATGACTTATTTTTGTGAAAAAAGCAATTTTACAAAAAATCTGTTATATATTTAAAAAAAACTCATATTAGACATAATTAACCAAAAAAAGAAATTACCTGATTTTTTTTTTTTTTTTTTTTTTTTTTGTGTAATTAATTTCAGTTTGTAGATTAGTAAAGGGTATAGGGGAGATTAATATCCAAATTCTTTCAATTATCAAAATAAGAATAAGTTTCACTTAACAGTTCATTTGAGATTCCATTAAGTCAAAATTAGAAAATAGTCATCAAATGAATAGATGGAAAAGGGTAGAATTTCAACACTAAAGACATTTTAAAGAATCAAATTCAAAATATGGACTAATTTAGTCTTCTAATTCACTTGAGACTCTAATAATATAAAATTAGTAGAATAGCCATTCACATGATGATCCTTTCATTAAGAGTTTATTTTTCTGAGACTGAATTTTGTGAAGTATATATTTTCCTGCGATTGAATTTTGTGAAAAGTCAGTTTTCCTAACAATGAATCTTGTAAAAGTTCTATATTTTCATAAACAAGCCCAATTTTCCTCTGGGCAGACCCCTATAAGACATCATTCCATGAAAGTATTGAAGCTATGTTATAACATTAAACAATGAAAGTTTCCTTTTAATTACATTTGTTGCAAATATAGATTACAAGTAAACATTATAATTAAATACAAAGAATGTGGTTGTTATGTATCATATATAATGGTTAATTCCAGATTAAGCCATCTAGAAGCCTTTAGGGAATTAAGTTTCAAAATCCTCTTCCCCAGTAAAATTAGATAAGGACAAAATCGAATTTAAGAGAAACTTATACCAATTTAATTGAGCTAGTGAAGAGGTATTTCAGAATCTTTGGGGTTTAATAAACAGTATATCTCAGGCGGTTTTAACAGTACAAGTCAGTTTTTGGTCAAATGAGTATATTTGCATATTTCACAGTGAAAATATGATATCTATGGGCGGTTAAAAGAATATAAGTCAAGGTGGAAGGGAAACTGTTTTATCTAATGATCATAACAGTACAAGAAAGAAATGTCTGCTATTATATATTTCAATATTCACTGCACGAAGCCAAACAGTAACAATTATTACTTTACATTATCAAAACACATTTTGTGGTTAAATAAATTGATATTAACCAAAACAACCTATACCCAGTTAAACCAAAACAGGCATACCATATTTTCGGGAGTAAGCTCCGTGGCGCATACGTGTTTAAAAGTTCAAAATATCGGCGATGCGGTGCATATGCAAGGGCGGCGGGTACAATGATTTTTTTTTTCCTCAACATGGTAAAATCTGGATATTGTGAAAAACAAGCCTTCATTTCCTGTTTTTTTTAGTCTTACTGCCTCAAATACACTTTTAAACACATGGATTCATTAACATTCATTCATATTTCACCTTTATTTACATTCATTTAATCTCAGTATAAAGTTCATAAACAGTACATATCACAATATATCTTTATTGTAAAAACGTAATTACTATGGTCTAAATGTATTTAACTTACCCATATTTCTCTATTTTCTGTTCAATATTAATAGCTCACTCTTTAAAAGTATTTATTGTATACTTTACAATAGTTGATAAACAGTATTATTTCATAAGCACACAGCATACGGCGATGTTCGATTAAAACGATAATCGATTGGTGTAGTACGTATTTTTTTTCTATTGTATTTTAAGATAACCTGTGTTTTATTGTTAATTCATATAACTTGTAAGATTTTATCGCTATTCTTGTTACTTTTAATCCAATTTTGTCGATTGTTTTTTATTGTGACTATTTCATTTTTACCGATTTTTCAATGATGCGACGCTTCTAATGGGTGCGGCGCTTACGTGTATAGTTGTTTTTTTTTGTACCGATTTTTCAATGATGCGGCGCTTACGATGGGTGCGGCGTATATTCCCGAAAAAATACGGTACACAGTTTTTTCATTTTCCTCTAAAACTGCAATTTTGGACTTGTACTGTTAAGACTGCCCACCTAAGATATTTTCTTTCTTTCTTTTTTTTTTTTTGGTCTGTAACAATACTTTACTATTAGGATATTTTTCCTATAAAACATAACCTAATTGGAAAATAAGATATTTTTGAATTTCTAAAGCTACAAGGGCTACTAAAGCTAGCAAGTTGTGTGGCTCCATAGACAGTTGCTTGCCCTGTGTATTTGGTAATCCAGAAGTAATGGTTATTACCTGTTTATTAAAGTTTCCTTTAAATGAAAAACAAAATGTTGGATACATGTTGAGATAAATGTAGATTATAAGTACATAAAGATTACAGGGGGGAAAAAATCTGCAGGGAATTTATTATCTTCATGTGCTAATTTTTTGTAGATTTTTCTAAATGTAACTGTAATAATCTAAATCAAAACAAGGTACTTTCTTTAAAATATTACATAAAAAAATTAAAAATTATCTTGTGATATAATCTTGCATTCAGAAATAGCTTCTTCTGGATACACTAAAAAAAGGTTAGACTTAATTTTTAAATATTTTAAGGGTTACATATTTAAGGGTTTAAATATTAAGGGTTTAAATATTACATTACATTAAGGGTTATACATTAATTACACGTTATACGTTAATTAATGTTATACATTAAGGTTATACGTTAATTATACATTAAGGGTTTAAATATTTTAAGGGTAAAGATGCTAAGCAAAATTAATAACTGGTTTATTAATTTCTGTTTGATATGTTTATTTAATGTCTGTTAATTAGTACCATTATAGCAAGATTGTATGTTTTTTGTAGTCCATAAAGGATTATGTTCTTAATATTTATGTATTTAGATGCATCGTTTACAAAGCATTATTATCTGTCTAAGCTAAAACAGAAGTTTCCAATTAGCAACTGCAACACTTATTTCTGTAGTCTGTTGAGCTCTTTGCTGCAATCAATTTATTCTACAATAAACTTTTTGCTTTTTCTAGAGATATAAAAATTTTTAATAGATGAAAAAGAAAATTAAATCATCAGTGATATTTATTTTATGATGCATTTAAATAATTTACTTTTCTGTTGATACAAGCCCAATAATATTCATAGAAATTTTTAGATCAGAAAGACCAAGCAATTATTTTCTAACATACGATTTGATGGCTATAAGAAAATTTGTTTTTACATTTACATTTGTATAAATGCACAATCCGTTTGATATATGTCAGGATAACCTATAATAAATGAATTTATTTTATGAAATTTATGTTACTAACTGCACTTTGTTGTCTTTACTGTGTTTTATGCTAATAAAAAAGATTATAAAGTGCTTTTAGATTATCAAACTGGTAAATTTTACATACCTTAGAAAGGAAGCGCAAAAAATGTAAATGCATTTTTCAAACAAAATATTTAATTAATTTAGTCATCACAGGTTTCTATGACCTCCTCCCCCTTCTTATCTGCTTATTATATTTCTATCCCAGTTTAAACAACCCTAAAAAATAATTTTATAAATAATATATTTAAAACTGACATTAGTTATGAATTCTCCTGATAGTCTTAAAGCTAATTTTTTTCTAAAAAAGTAGTTTTTACTATTACGTGATTTCATTCAGATTACCAGCTAATGCCCAAATTAATAATAATAGAACTACATTATTACTTGTCATTTATTATAGTATATAAATCAGTCTGAGTAAATTAAGTGAGAAATTTTAGAAATCTACTTTTTAGTTTCAAAACTACAGCCCAACCAGAATTAGTTGATTCTAAAGGGGAAAATTGTGCTGAAATAGGATTTTATATGGTGTATTCAAATGAGGATGCTGAGTGTTAACCTAAGTAACATCTTTAAAAACCCATGAAATATCCTAAAAGCTCAAAATTCCAATTAACAAAGTTGCATACTGATCTTACCCAAGATATATTTCTAACAAATTCTCTACTTTCAAAATACTTTTATTTCCACTTAATAATCAACATTACTAATCTCCTTTTATTTTTAATATATATAAATTGTTTTTTGAAAAAAAAAAAAATCTGTTTTATTTTGAATTTTGACATTTTTTTACTTTCCTGTAGACCATTTACTGTAAACAAAATCTGTCACCAAACAATGTGATTTAATGCCAATAATTAATGTCTCGTTCATTGTAGTTTCATTAGCAACTACTATATAATTTTGACTGTAAAGGCTTTATAAGTGTTATATATTCTATTTTTCTAAATAAAGCGAAGAATCTAAAGTCTATTTTCAAATTATTTTATTTGTAAAAGTAAAAACATGTACAGATTTCTAAAAAAGGCTGTGGAGTCATGTGGAATTCATGTGTTCATTTTATAAAAGTTTCATTTCTGTTTCTTCAATACAAGTGATGTTACAGTTTGCCCAGTTTTACCTCCAAAACCTATGCTAGGTATTTTAATTTCATCATGAATAACAAAACCTATGAAAGAAAAACATACAGTACATTTAAAAAATATATATTAATCATTTTATTTTAAATATTTGAACTAGAATCAAGCAACTCTTATTATTATATTTTTAAAAAAAGTTACTTTTTACATTGACTAATGTAATTTATATATGAAGAATGATATTTAATTTAAAATATATTTTGCATATTGAGTCGTTTTAATATTTAAAAAAAAGTTCTTACTGTTCAAATGCTTTGAAATTTTTATGAGTTAGTAATGAAATGAAGGTAGATGCGATTTGGTATTTTTAGTAATTTGTGTATCTTGATCAAAAATGTAGATTCAGATTTTTAAAGATTGCAGGAATCATGAAAATCACAAAAGTGACTTGTGGAAATGAACGTTTCGGAAGAGTTAATATTTTTTTCTAACCAGATGCTTCATTGTAATGAAAATAAACGTAGACAATTTTAAAAGTCGCAGGAAAGAGAAAATCACAAAAGTGAGTTTTGCAAATGAATTTTTTTAAAGGGTTAATATTCTTATATTTTTAATTGCAGATTTCAAAATGCGAAATTTAGATATGGTTTAGTATTTTTATTTTTTCTGTATCTTGATTGGGAACATATGTAGTTTTCATACTAATGGCTGTTGTGATCATTAATTAAATATTTGTGTAGTATTATGTATAAGATTTGCTAATAGTAATGAACAATTTTCATTTCAAAATTGTTTCTGCAGTTTTGAGAATGAATTGTTCTTGTGTCTAGTCATATATACTTATTGAATTCTTAATTTATGTATTTATAGCTCTGCCTTAGATAATCTACGGAATTTTAAAGTAGCTATTAAGAAATTAGCCAGGCCATTTCAGTCAGCTATTCATGCAAAAAGAACTTATAGGGAGCTTCGATTACTAAAGCACATGAATCATGAAAATGTAAGTATGCATTTTTTTTTTCTTCAAGGTAATGATTTGTTTAGTAATTAATGATAACTTACGTAATGTTAAGATGTTTGAATATTTTGACCATGCTCATATGAAAGGAAATAAGGCAATTATATGCATAGAGTATAGTGTCTGTGTGTTGCGTTATCCATTATTGATTGCAGACTTCCATTTTCCTTTTGATAGAAGCTATAGTTGCTAAAAATGACATAATCATTTATAATGAGTACTATCTCATTATAAATGAGGGTAGAGGGAGGGGAAGAGAGACAGAAGGCTTGGTGAAATGATTAGTTATTGCTGAAGATCAAATCAAAATGTCATAAGATTATTTCCACTTTAACTCTCCTATTATCATGCCATTTTCAAGTCTTGTAATTTTCCTGTTTTGAACCGGAAATAGGTTTTAGCAAAATGTAGTTTTGTTTCCACAAGGTGGTTATTTGCTTTTATTTATTAAGTTTAATTTATTAACTTTCTGGTTCAAACTTGAAACATGAAAATCTGCATGAGGTCAATAAAGACCCCAATGATACTAGAAGGGTTAGTTAATGTTAAAATTGGATAGTAGGACTGGGCGATATTAGGATTTCTACATCGCGATACATCATTGAGGCTAAATCGCGATATTGCGATGCATCACGATATTAGACTTTTAGTATTACAAACATGGTCGTAATTTTAATATAAAATTTAAGAGTATTTATTATACATACACGTTAAGCTTATATTATGTTTTAAAAAACCTTTTTTCTTCAGGCTTATGTTTACAGACAAAAATGCAAAATATAATAAAACTTGCTGCAAAAAATAAAAATTTGAAAAGAATGTTATAATTAATTAGAAGAATCTTTTTTAAAATGAGCTTTAATTCTTAAAATAATATCAAAAACCAGAATTTGATATTTAGATGTATTTCACTTAACTATTCCACCTTCATATTTTTATGGAATTATCTTTAATATGATTTTAGTATATGTATTTAGTATTAATTTGCGGGCGTAGCCCGTCTCCTGTACTGGACAAAATTTAATTTCTGATACTGAAATAAATGACACTTAACTATTCACACTGAAATTTTCATGCAATTATGTTTAATATTAACGATTTTATTTATTTGCGGGCGAAGCCTGCGTTTCTATACTGCCCAAAATTCAATTTCTGATAATTAGATAGGTAACACTTAACTATTCACCCTCATATTTTTATGGAATTATCTTTAATATGATTTTAGTATTAATTTGCGGGCGTAGCCCGTCTCCTGTACTGCACAAAATTTAATTTCTGATACTGAAATAAATGACACTTAACTATTCACACTGTGGACGCACTGCCACTTTTCTGAACCCTGCACCTTTTGTAGGTGAAGCAGGTTTTAAATAACATTGGAAAAAATTTCAGAAAAGAAGAGGGTCCAATGCGGGGTTGTAGACTTTCGTCGGTACGCTGGTTTAAAAATTGACACCCCTGGGTGGGTTGTAACATTAGATAAATATGACTACCAATTTTCATTAAAAATATAACTTGTTTTAGATAGATGTTTGAGAAAATAAGTATACAGAAAATTCTTGCATAAAAAGGTTGCTTCCCATCCCACATGAAAAGTTACTGAAACTTTACTAGAAACTTGAAGGTGCATATGTTGACTAGAACATTACTGTATAAGAGGGCTTCAGTGATAACACAGTTATTATAAGGACAAAACATTTATTACTTCACGAAACATGAAACTTTACACACACAAACAAACTGTAGACTGACCATTTGTCAGTAATATGTAAAAACAAAATGAAAACATGCATATTTAATCATACTCGAAAAACCAATCAGAGACATGAAATAACGATACCTTTTTATCCATATATATCGAGTGACAAAGTAGGTTTTTAACATCAATAGAGCCATTTATAAAGATATTTTCATCTCCAGTCGCTTGAAATAAGAGTGCATCTACTAAATGATGTCAGCATATCCCGATATGAAGGTTTACACACAGTTAAATTTCACAACTACATCTTACAAGGTAGTAAGATGATGTTTTAACACTTCGGTATAAACCAAAACAAGCACACCGCATTTGAAAAACGTGCGGGTATTTAAACTATCCAGCTGAGCGAACAAATGTTGCCAAGAAAAAATAGCGAAACTTTAAGATCGCGAAAGCCGGTCTCTGATTGGTTCAGCATATAGATGATGAAAGACTTCACAGTTTGTAAAGACCTCTCACTTGTTACTTAGCTAATGAAAATTTTCTCCGCGCAGGGAGATGGAGCTACGATCAACGTCAATTGCAATGACGTTCGTCTAGGCGACGTTCCATGCGACAACCAACCAACCATTCGGTTGGCGGAAAGGTAGTAAAAAGTAAACAACGCGCGATTTAACTTTAAGAATTTATGAAAAAAGGAAACGTAAGTGTAAAGAAATTAAATTACTGATGTTACTTTAATATATTAAATAGACTTACGTTTATAAAGGGGGGGGAACTTAAAAATGAAGAAAAATATGCCAACTTTTGGCAGAAGTGGGGGAAATTACGTTAAATTTACCTACACACACTGAAATTTTCATGCAATTATGTTTAATATTAACGATTTTATTTATTTGCGGGCGAAGCATGCATTTCTATACTGCCCAAAATTCAATTTCTGATAATTAGATAGGTAACACTTAACTATTCACCCTCATATTTTTATGCAATTATCTTTAATATGATTTTAGTATATGAATTTAGTATTAATTTGCGGGCGTAGCCCGTCTCCTGTACTGCACAAAATTTAATTTCTGATACTGAAATAAATGACACAACTATTCACACTGAAATTTTCATGCAATTATGTTTAATATTAACGATTTTATTTATTTGCGGGCGAAGCCTGCGTTTCTATACTGCCCAAAATTCAATTTCTGATAATTAGATAGGTAACACTTAACTATTCACCCTCATATTTTTATGCAATTATCTTTAATATGATTTTAGTATATGAATTTAGTATTAATTTGCGGGCGTAGCCCGTCTCCTGTACTGCACAAAATTTAATTTCTGATACTGAAATAAATGACACTTAACTATTCACACTGAAATTTTCATGCAATTATGTTTAATATTAACGATTTTATTTATTTGCGGGCGAAGCCTGCGTTTCTATACTGTCCAAAATTCAATTTCTGATAATTAGATAGGTAACACTTAACTATTCACCCTCATATTTTTATGGAATTATCTTTAATATGATTTTAGTATATGAATTTAGTATTAATTTGAGGGCGTAGCCCGTCTCCTGTACTGGACAAAATTTAATTTCTGATATTTTAATGTATTACCCCAGTGGCAGAACTATCTTCAAGTGTCTGCAATGCTACTAATGTTTTCAAAAATAGTCTGCAATACGCAATATATCATACAAAATTCACGTTTTTTCCGCGATCCTCCGACGAAATTTGCCGTTTTTCCGCGATCCTCCGACGAAATTTACCATTTTTTCGAGATCCTTCAACGAAATTTACCGTTTTTTTTTTTCGAGATCCTTCAACGAAATTTACCGTTTTTTTTTTTCGAGATTCTTGGACGAAATTTACCGGTTTTTGGCGATTCTTTGACGAAATGTGCCGTTTTTTTGTGATCTGTCGACAGAATTCTCTGTTTTTTCGTAATCTGACGAAAAAAATTTGCCGTTTCTTCGACGAAATTGACTGTTTTTTCATGATCCTTCGACGAAATTAACAGTTTTTTCCATGATCCTTTGACGAAGTTGGTGTTTTCTCCGTAGCCCTTTGGCAAAATTCGCATTTTTACGTGATCCTTCAACGAAACTGATGTTTTTTTTTTTTTACGAAATTCACATTTTTTTATGGCCTTTTGACTAAGTTTGTGTTTTTTTTCGCGATCTTTAAATAAATTTCGCGTTTTTACCGCGATTCTTTGACGAAATTCGCCGTTTATTTCGACGAAGTTTGCCGTTTTTTTTGCGTAATTTACGCACTATAGCGCGTCCGCGGCATTGCTGTATGTTTTTAGTCTGCAGGTGTCATAAAAAGTCTGCGACGCCTGTCGCAGCGTCGTGTACATTTTGCCACAGGGTGTATTACACTTAACTATTCACTCAAATTTTAAGCAACTATCTTTCATATTAACGATTTTATTGATTATTTGCAGGCGAAGCCCGCGTTTCTGCACTGCCCAAAATTCAATTTCTGATATTTAGATAGGTTACACTTAACTATTCACCCTCATATTTTTATTCAATTATCTTTAATATTAGCGATTTTATCAATTTGCGGGCGTAGACCACTTCCTGTACTGACTAAAATTTAATTTGTAATATTTTAATAGGTTTCACTTAACTATTCACTCTCAAACTTTTAAGCAACTATCTTCAATAGTAACAATTTTATTGATTTGCGGGCGAAGCCCGATTTTCCGTACTGGCCAAATATTAATATCTGATATTTAGATGTATTACACTTTTAATTCTGACCAATAACTAGTTCCTAAAGAAATTCTAATAACAAGCACTATAATAACCCATAATATTTTACTGCTCTGACTTTGAGAAAAAAGAAAATCATTTTAATTTCAGATGAATACTTAAATTGAAAATTCATGAAGCAAATGAAATAATTCGCAAACAATTCGTAAAATAATTCCCTCCCCCCCCTGACAGTTGAAATTTATCAGGCTTTGAATGCTTATCGCACATGTTCTAAGTGACTAATTCATGGAAATATATATACTTCAGAAATCGCATCGCTGTTTTTTCTCAAATGAACATCGTGGTGCTGCTCACTGATCATTTATGCAGCTAGAAAAACAGACTTGTAATTGGGCATGCAGTTATTTGCGATCGGCATCGATTTTGGATAATCCCGATGTCCACTAAATCAACAATGCGATCTCTCAATGATGCTTCACGGGAGCATTGTTTATCTACTTTGGAAATGCAAGACCTGCAGAGGAGAAACGAAATCGCCCTTTCCACACCGGTCTTGTTCGCGCATGCGTCGTTATGCACATCAAAGATCGGAGGGGAAGACGATCTCTGACACCGGTCTAGTTCACGCATGCGTCGTTATGCACATGAGATCGGAGGGGAAGATGATCTCTGACACCGGTCTAGTTCAGGCATGCGTTGTTTATCCATTTTGAAGATCGCGGGAGAAAGCTTTGCCCTCGTTCATCGTAGATCTGGTGTACGTGTGATGCATCGCGGCGGCCGCGATGCATCGCTAAGCGAAAGATCAAGAAACTGGTTTGACGATTTATGATTTAAATCGATTTTTCACGATGCATCGATGCATCGCCCAGTGCTATTGGATAGTCTATCTATATTTTCCTCTGTGACAGGCTTTCATTAGGCATGTATTTTTATATAAAAATCTTTTGTACTTGTGTATTACGTCTTTCCACTTTCCAGTATGTAATCTTAAAAGTTATTGAGTGATTATAAAAGTAAGTTACTTAAATTTAAGCACTTAAATAAAGTTTAAGCACTTAAATTAAAAATAAAATTAAAATTAATATCAATCTGCTAATTGTTGAAATTTAAATAAAATCTTTTAACTAATAATATTCAGCACATTTTGAACAAGAAAAATATATATGGTACTGAAATATATACGGTACTCTATATTAAAAGCACTATATCTGTACTAACTGCTAACACAATATTTAAAAATATATTTTTAACTAGCTGGATAACAACCCATTATGGTGCATTTATACTTTAAAGGAAAAATACTTACCAATCCAGTTTTTAAATTAAAATGTATGTTAAAAATGTAACATTCGTAAATCTTAATTAGACCTTACAATTGCCATAAAATTCCTTAAAATGGATCCATTAGTTCCTGAATGGATTTGAGCATTGAAAGATTGGTGGATTGATTGATTCTCCCAGTTTTATCCTGTTTTCTGAAAAACTATTTTAGGTATCTGAATCTGATAAAATGAAGATTGCAGCTAGAAATATTCTCTATCTGCCCCTGATAAGTTTAATATTATGCAACTGTTTCTGAGCCTATTTTGGACAGACAGACTTTTTTTTAAATGTTATCTTTGATTATACATCGTCTGAATGTCAAATGAACTTAAAAATATGTGTTTTTCTGAAAATCACAAGCAGACACTCCAATTTTACATATTAGTTTAGATAAATAAAAATTTGATACTTTTATGTTAGCCAGGCGAAAACTCATTAAAAACTCCTTACATGATTGCAAAGTGTAATTTAGCATTGAACAATGATTTAATTGAAGTAAGAGTAGAAACTAGAAACATATATTACACGATGAATAATACTGCTTAGGTATGTATAGCTTGGAAGAGATTAACTGTGTTATTTTTTGTTCTTCCCCTTCTTTTTACTTACCCATCATACGTAGTATAGGGTAAGTCTTGTAATCGTTTTGAAAATCGGAAAATTTTTTTTGACAGATTTACACGTTTCAGACACTGTAGATTCCGAAAAACATATTTTTAGAAAAAAAATTTTGCCGTCCGTCTGTGTGTCTGTAAACGCTCTATCTCCCGAAAAATTTGAGATAGAGACTTGAAATTTGCCATGTACTTAGTATGTGATAATGGGAAGAAGCCTATTGAATTTCAGTAACCTCGATTATCCGGAACTATTTTTTTCAGATTCTCGAAATATTCATTCTGATAAAAGGTATATAAAAATTTTTGAAATTGTTTATTTTAAGGAGTGAATATAAAAGACAATAAAAAAACATAAATTTTGCATAAAGCATGAAGTCGATTGAATAATGAGTTGCCGAGATATTTGTAATCCTATTTGCCACACTCTTCGATTTTTCATGACCCTGTATTTCAACCAAATTTCAATTCAAAGATATATTTTAATTGGAAATGAGACTCTTAATCAGATGCAATAAACCACTAGTTAATAGGATTATTGTTTTTGGAGCTATAAGGATGCTTCTTTTAAGCAATTTAGTAATTGAGCCTTTAAAGTTTATGACGTCATCAAGCCACGATTTTATTCGAATTGCAGTGCATTTTATAAGTAGTTTACACATTTTTTATTTTAATATTTTATATTACGCATATCCATGATGGGTAAGTATTATGGTGGCCCCCAACGACTAGTTTAAGGTTTCGTTCTTCTCACGAAACCCTATTCATCCCGCAATGTTGTCTGTGCGTCACAGAGCCGGTTCTCAGAAACTATATAACTTACAGACTTGAAATTTTGTGTACTTATAGCTGAATATCTACTATGGAGCTGAAAATCATAAAATAAAAAAAAATATTATTCTAATATAGAGATAAAAAACCAAAAATCTAACAGCCTTTTCCTATTAAATTTAAACATTTTTCCTTATAGCTGTAGCCAACAATTAAAAACCCACAATAAAATTCTTTCTACAATAATTAATTTTTTATTTAAAGATTTCCACGTGAAAAATGAAAATGAAATAAAAAAGTTTCACCAATTGAAAAAAAGATTAATATGATGTCATATTGGTAATAAAAAGGAAATTTTCAAACATTTCTCAATAATACAAGGAGTATGAGTATGTGTAAGTACAGAAAGCAGGTTAATAGGATATCATTAGAGAATTAAAAAGAAAATTAATCTGACGTCATATTGGAAGTTTAAGGGACTTTTTCAAATGTTTGAGAATAATACAAAGTGTATCAATATGAGTAATAGAGAAACAGGGTTGGGTTTCTTCTGGAAGAAACTGGAAAAAACCGAAAGAAACTGGAAGAAATGGAAAAAACTGGAAGAAATGGAAGAAACCAACAGAAAACAAAACAGATGCTCAAAATTAAAGTATATTAACTATATAAAAGAATTAAATTCAAAACTTGATTATATGAAATTTAAATTGGAAACTTTAATTAATATTAAAAATATTAATTATGGAAAAATAAGTTATTTTTAATTAACTTCAGGTTCAGCAGGTATTTACAGGTTATGTTTTTTACAACTTTAGAGGTATGGGGATGAGATATTTTTTCATTGTTTATGTCATTTCTGTAAAAAAACTACCTACTAATTCTTTAATTACTAATTTATTACATAAAAATGCAATATTTCAAAAACTATTGTGCAACACTTAAAATAAACAAATTTGTAATTATGTATACTAACATGCATATCTCAATGCTGATTTTAAAATATAAATGTTCTAAAAATAAACTCTACGGGTATATCAAAATTCTTTTAAAATCTCCAAGTTCTGCTTGAAAGAAAGTTTTCATTGTTAGCATTCATCCATTCTAAGTTGAGAAATAAATTGCAGCATCCTACTGCTAAAATACTTTTGTTTTGTTATACCATGTTGCACTGTAGTAAGGAAAATTGAGATTTTAATGAAATCTTTCAACACAGTAATTATTGTATATTAGTTCCCTTAATAAAATGGATGTCAATTAAAAGCACTGTCTTTTATATAAAGGAGTCTCATTCTATAGCAGGTAAATTGTCCACATACTATTTACTACTGGTTACAGAAGTTTAAATTTAAAAAATGTGCCTGTTTTGAATTGAATTACTTTTAATTGATTTTGTGTATTTTGGATAAATTTATTTGGTACTTTTCCGTTATACCAGCACCATTTTCGTTGTCAAGCGTAATAATTGGCGTAGAATGAAATTCGTGTATAATAATTCATTTAAAAAAATACAAATATTTCAACAATTGTTGGCACAAAATTGAGCAATTAAAATATAACATTTGATAATTAGACTTTCACAAACTATTTTATTAAAATTAATGCAAATCTAGACTTAAAATAAAAGAACAAATAAATATTATACGATAAAATAATAAAATAAAACTCAATTTAAACTACAGGCATGAAATTGTAATTGTCTCTTAGCATTGCAGTAAACATTTAACTTTTTAAATAGACACTTATGTTTTTTTTTTTTTTAATAAAACTTTTTTTATGTATCAAAAGTCTTGAAACGATTTTATTGCAGCTTCCTCATCATCTGGTAATTGCCAAATGGTAAAATCCATATCAGTGTCAACAATAAATATAAGTTACAACTTAATATTAAATATTTTCTGTTTGAAAAATAGCAAATTAAGATGTTTTAAGTAATTATAAGTAATAATAATTAAAAAGATTCATGTTCAATAAATAGCAAATCACAATGTTTGGTACGGTTTGCAATAAAAATCCTTTGCATGTTCAGGGTTGAAATAAATGGCACATAAACATACATTTTGGCATGGTGTTAGTATAATGAAAAAGTACCATTTATTTTATTCAGGTACGCAATGATTGGAAAGCTTTAGTCATGTGTGTAATCTTGGCTAAAAAACTGATGTAATTATTAATTTATTATATTTAATTAAATTTTTATTGGTCTAATTAAAATTACTTAAGGTTATATATTAGAAAAATGCATTTATTTTTATTGTATCTTACAAAATTCAAACTTATATGGTAAATTCCTAAAGGAAAATAGTTTCTTTCATTTCTTCCACTTGGAAGAAACCTATTTCTTCCGGTCGGTTTTTTCCGCGGTTTTATCCACTTTGGAAGAAACTTGCCAACCCTGTAGAGAAAGCAAGTAGATATGACGTCAGCAAGTGATTATAACGTCATATGAGTTTGAGGAACGTATTGAATCATGATAAAAACCCAATTATGGAAGTATTGGCATATTTTAACATTTTGAAGGTCTCTATACAACATGTTTAAATTTGAAATTGATTTTTTTGTAATATCATATTTAGTCCATATGACAGATATTATTATAACAGAGTATAATAGCGAGCTTCATCCGCTATCAGACCGGTTCAGATATGCAAAAAAATGAGAAAAATAGACTGGTAAATTTTTACTTTATAAAAAACATGACTTTTTTTGGAAAATGAAATTTATTTGGATTGATTAAAGAAAGGATAAAGTGTTTTCAAAAGGAATATTAAACAAAACCTTTTCTGTGATCTTCGATCACACTTAACAACTTGTTTTAAAAACATTTTTGTTTTCATTTATGTTTAATTTTTTTTTAATATTGTAATTAAATGGTTATTTATTTTCATTATGCATCATTTAAAATTACTAAACCAACCAATTCTTGTTTAAATCAATCAACTTTATTCACTTGTGCCCACACTGTCTGGTCAGGAAATCTATTTATTTTCAGGTGCCATACTGTAACATGGCACTATGAAGGTTTGAAAAAAAAAAAAAAAAGCTAAAAATATTGCCTTTCTTGTCTGTTTTCCAAAATGATACTAATATTTATCTTTTAACATTCTCTTTTTTGTCTGAAGAATTATACATATTTTTTTAATACTTTTCAGCATAGTTAAAGATTGTCTATGAATTCAATTTGTCTGTCTGTCTTTCAGTGCTCTAATTGTCATGGATGTACTTGGATTGCCACATAATTCTTGTGTTATTGATGTTTACTATAGAATACACGGTATTGAAAATACAGTGTGTAGAATTTATAGTTTGTTTACAGGGATATGCAAAAGAATTCAATCTTGGTAAGGTCTGTGAGTAAAAAATTGTTTGCAGTGCATTTTGTTGATGTTATGATATTTTAAAAGTAATGAAATTGATATGCCTTGCTGAGGTGGACTACAACATGTTTTCTTCGGAATAAATAGCATTTATTGATCATTTATAGGGATGTACAAAAGAATTCCATTACATTATGATCTATGTGAAAAAATCATTTGTGGTGCATTTTAATAATGTTTTCAAACATAAAATGTGCTTCAAACATAATGAAATTAAAAAGGATAACTGAGTTGCACCACAACATGTTTTCTGCAGATTATAAAGTACATAGCATTTATTGTTCATTTACAGAGGCACGCAAAAGAATTCAGTCACAGGACAGACTATGATCGAATATTGCTGGAAGTGTGTTTTTTGCTATGGCATGCATTTTTAAATTTATCTAATGTTTAGTGTATTAGTTGGAGTGTATAAATTCTATAAATCATATAGAAAGCTACACAAAAGAATTCACACTCATTACCAGATATAAACGGCAATTGTTGAAAATGGATTTTTACTGAGTTGTGCATTTTTTGAATTGTGTTTTTTTTTTGTATCCCATTTCATCTTATGAGAAACTGAAATTTCTTAATTATATTCTGATAGTGTTGGAAAGTGTTCCGTAATCTATGCATGATTTTTTTTCCGTTCTCATTTCCTCTTTGTTTGTATATCCGGATATAATTGCAGTTAGAATAACACAGAGGAAACAATTAAATTAGTGACTATGGCACTATAGAAATTATAAATCAAATTTAAACAGATTCACTTGTAAATAAGATTCCCTAATCTAATTTTTCTCATTCAGCCTTTGAGTACATTTCACTTTGAGATGCTGCTCAATTTCTTGAGTATGGAAATTTAATACAAAAGAGTAATTTTATTGTATTTGATTTTCAAGTGTTTTTATCACTTATTCTTTTTAAATTATTGTACTGATGTTTGTAATTTTATATTAACTGCAATTAGTGTTTGCTACCTTTCCTAGATTTATAATAATAATAATTAATTTTTGTAGGTTATAGGATTATTAGATGTTTTTACTCCATCCATCCACTACCTTAGATGACTTTCAGGATGTGTAAGTTATCTAAACAATATTTTCTATTTTATTCATTGGATTCTTATGATAATTGCTATTGTTGTATTTATTTTTGATTGTTCAGAATAACTATATGCATTTTAAATAGTTAATGAGAAATAAACAAAATATAATATAGGAACAGATGTTGCAGATGCTCCAGGGTTGGCACAATTTTTTCTTTTGTTGTATTTTGGCGAGAAAGCACAGTTTTCGGACACATGTTAAACCTATCCTGTAAAATAGCATGTTACTTTTATTTTATTATGAAACAGTTTATTTAATTATAGAACACACACATTTTTATTATAAAACACACACAATTTTATTATAAAACACATTTTTTTTATTATGTAAGAGACAATATTTATTTAAACACACACAAACTATTTTATTATAAACACACACATTGTCAATAGTACAACTGACTCAGCTATAGATACCAGAGGGCTTTGATTAATACACACTATCTGGTCTACCAGACCAAATCGGCAGGTTGCCCCACCATGCAAAAAATTGTCATTTTGGTGCCAAAAAGAAATTCTGGTACATCTGCAACATCTGTACAGAAACATTTTACTTACCCATCATACGTAGTATAGGGTAAGTCTTGTAATCGTTTTGAAAAGCGAAAAATTTTTTTTGATGGATTTACACGTTTCAGACACTGGAGATTCCGAAAAACATATTTTTAGAAAAATTTACCGTCCGTCTGTGTGTCTGTAAACGCTCTATCTCCCAAAAAAATTGAGATAGAGACTTGCAATTTGGTATGTACTTAGTATGTAATAATGGGAAGAAGCCTATTTCATTTCAATAACCTCGATTAACTGGAACTATTTTTTTCGGACTCTCGAAATATTCGTTCTGATAAAAGGTATATAAAAATTTTCGAAATTGGTTATTTTAAGAAATGAATATAAAAGACAATAGAAAAACATAAATTTTGCATAAAGCATGAAGTCGTTCGGATAATTAGTTGCCGAGATATTTGGAATCCTATTTACCACACTCTTCGATTTTTCATGACCCTGTATTTCATCCAAATTTCACTTCAAAGATATATTTTAATTGTAAATTTGACGCTTAATCAGATGCAATAAACCGCTAGTTAATAGGATTGTTATTTTTGGAGTTATAAGGATGTTTCTTTCAAGCAATTCAGTAATCGAGCCTTTAAAGTTTGTGACATCATCAAGCCTCGATTTTCTTTGAATTGCAATGCATTTTATAAGTAGTTTACACATTTTTTATTTTAATATTTTACATTATGCATATCCATGTTGGATAAGTATTACGGTGTCCCCCAACGACTAGTTTTAGATGTTGTTAGTTGTAGAAGTCTACAATAGATCCAAAAGTCTTATTGCAAACTAATTTGAACAAAATAATAATAAAATGTTAAATCCTCATAAGTTCATTAGCTTTTAACAATTGCTCAATTCTTGTCTGATTACCTAACAAATGGTGATTAAAAAATATATATGTATTGTGGTGAAAAAAAATAGAAAAAAAAAGAAGATAATAGGAAAGATGGAATTAATGCATTTTCTGACATAGAAATTATAGATAGAATTTTGAATATTAAAACTCAATTTAAATTTTGCAATTTCCTAAAATAGATGAGCAATAATTTAGCCAATGATCGAAAGTGGGAAGAATAAACAATAAAACAATGCGTTGTGAAAAGAAGATAAAAATTTGGAATATTATAAAAATAAATTAACAAATTCTTCATAGTAAAATGTAACACTTCTTACCTGAACTGAAAGATCTGCATCACTGAAAACATAGATAAATACGATGTTTATAGTGCCACTAGAGATTAGGTGTTACTTTAAAATCTTCATATTATTAAATAATATTTATTCATGAGGCATTAAATTATTTTTAAGATTATCAAGTTAGCTTTTAATTTTAAAGGCACTCTGTAAAATATACGTTATAAATATCAGATTGATAATAAATTATAAAACACCAAAGAAAGAGACATAGGTTGAACAACACATTTTATTCATATATAAATAAAAGTTAAAAATAGATAGTTTGTATAATATTAATGGTATGTGCACAACCTTACAAAATATCGTATTGACTTTAAAATTAGCTAGTTAGGATTTAGAATATAATATGAATATAGACAAAACAAAAATTAACAGATGAATTGATAGTATGAGATGAAAAGTTTATTACGAATATCACAAAGTTCATTGGCTAGAAATCAACAGCAAAATTTATCATGAATGACGATTGATTTTTTTCTTTAATGAAAATCACGATTTGTATGTACTGTACCAGCGATAAATGGATGTTGAAATTTCAATAATTAGACTTCTGTATAAGCAAATATCACTAATAAGATTCTTCTTAATCATACCATATCAATAGGCATTGTAGTACAGAAATATCAAAACGTAGTATATTCTTATTGAAAATGATTATTCTCAGCTGCATCATAAGAATAGTTAATAATGGAAAAATATTACCACTGTTCTAGAACTTGCTATAATTTTCGTGAGAAAGAGGATGCTGTCCAGCTCATATCAGCCACTATAAGCCGTAAACCCTTTTTTTTTTTGGAAATAGGACATTTTTGAGATCTTTCGTTGAATCAGTGATCATCAACGGTCCCTTCTTCCGCACTTCTGTAGCCAAACTTGAGATTCATAATAGATGTCTTTACATAGTATCAATATTAAATTTATTTACATACTATAACTTAAATGATTGCTCATAATTTGTGACGAGATTGTACTGAAAGGACTCTACTGCTGGACCTGTTTAGTCCAACAGTAGGCCAGTCCGTTAATGGGCAAAATCGAACCAAGGGGGGGGGGGAAATGGGGGGGCTTTTTGTGAAAACAGAAAAACCCTCATAATTTCTTTATTATTATACGTATCGGATCCGTTTAAAGTTATTGTTACTTCTAGGAAAAGGGCCGAAAATTTATGTATAACAGATTTTTGATATAATTAAAAATGGCCCCAAGGGGGGGAAAAAGGGGGGTTTTAGAAGAAAAAAAATCATAGCTTCGTCAATTCACAATATATCAAATCCGCGTAAATTTATTATTAATCCTCTTAGTACTATCTAAAACTTTTATATTGACAAGTTTTTTATAGGACCAACCGTTATAGCAAAAAAAAATTAAAAACAAAAAAAATCCCTGCCGGCTCCGCCTGCAAACAAGTTATTTTTCGAAGTAGGCGATTCCAACTCCCGCATCTTTTCGAAACTAATACGTAAAATCAAGGGGCATAAAATCTCGGTCAAGTTCGTTAATGGGCAAAATCGAACCAAGGGGGGGGGGGGGGGGGGGATGGGGGTCTTTTTGTGAAAACAGAAAAAAAAACCCATAATTTCTTAATTATGATACGTATCGAATCCGTTTAAAGTTATTATTACTTCTAGGAACAGGGCCAAAAACATGTATGACAGATTTTTGATATAATTAAAAAATTGCCTTAAGGGGGGGAGGGAAGGGGGGTTTTAGAAGAAAAAAATTCATAACTTCGTCAATTCCCAAGATTTCAAATCCGCTTAAATTTATTATAAATCCTCTTAATATTATCTAAAACTTTTATACTGACAAGTTTTTTATAGAACCAACCGTTATAGCAAAAAAAAATAAAAAACAAAAAATTCCCCGCCGGCTCCGCCTGCAAACAAGTTATTTTTCGAAGTAGGCGATTCCAACTCCCGCATCTTTTCGAAACTGATACATAAAATCAAGGGGCATAAAATCTCGGTCAAGTTCGTTAATGGGCAAAATCGAACCAATGTGTGTGTGTGTGGGGGGGGGGGGACTTTTTGTGAAAACAGAAAAAAACCCATGATTTCTTAATTATGATACGTATCGAATCCATTTGAAGTTATTATTACTTCTAGGAGAAGGGCCGAAAATTTATGTATGACAGATTTTTGATATAATTAAAAATTGCCTTAAGGGGGGGGGGAGGGGGGTTTTAGAAGAAAAAAAATCATAACTTCGTCAATTCCCAAGATTTCAAATCCGCTTAAATTTATTATAAATCCTCTTAATATTATCTAAAACTTTTATATTGACATGTTTTTTATAGGACCAACTCTTACAGCCAAAAAAAAAAAATCCCTGCTGGCTCCGCCTGCAAACAAGTTTGGTTTCGAAGTAGACGGTTCCAACTGCAGCATCATCGCAAAAAGGTCATTTCTTCCGCAATTCCCGACAAACAGGCGCCCCACGGTCTGCGTCTTCAAAATCTACCTGTGCCTGTAGGCCGAGCCGTCAGGGATTTTTTTTATTGTATTGTCTTACCTTTTTTTTCTGCTTTAGGATTTGAAGCCCAGCAATATAGCTGTAAATGAAGATTGTGAGTTAAAGGTACTTTACATTGTGCTGTTATATTATTTTTCAGCAATTATCATGGTGGTGTTGATGATGTCTCAGAATTAATTTAAACTTATTTTATCCTATTATAGATTTTAGATTTTGGGCTTGCTAGACATGCAGAAGTTGAAATGACAGGTTATGTTGCCACCCGTTGGTATAGAGCTCCAGAAATAATGCTTAATTGGATGCATTATAATCAGACTGGTTAGTTTTTTGTTTTCTAAATATTGTAACTCTTTTTCTGTATTAAATGCATTATTATAACATAAGTGATAAAATTGCATTCTAAAGTATTTTGTATAAAAATTATTAAATTTTAAAGGAAAGTAAATATTTTGTCAAAATATAGTAAATGAAGATAGTGAGCTAAAGATACTTAACATTGTTCTGCTTGTTACAAACAGTTAAAAAATAGGGGTTAAAAAATGTAATTTAAATATTAAAATAATTGAAAAAGAAAAAAGGGAAAATATTTAAATCTGAAATAGAATTAAAGATATTTAGATTATTGATTAATGGATTTTTAAATTTAGAGATTATCAAAATGAGAAAGAAGAATGATTTTGATAAAAGCTAGTGATCCAAATACAGTTTATAGTGGAAGTACATAGAAAGGAGAAAAGTATTGTGTACATAAATAAATATATTTTAAAGCTTCATAGTGAAATAATAAATAATAATGCATACCTGAAATAGATACAGCTACCTGAAATGTTTTCCTGAAAAGTTGTGCCCTAATTTTCATCGTAAAACATTTGAATCTTTTAAATTTCTGAAAACTGTTTATATTTAATGTGCATTCAAAGCAGATCTTTAATCTCATTATTTTATCAAACTGTATAATTAAATATCAATGTTGTATTATTTATTTCTTTATTTTCAATATTTATATTCTTTAAATTTATCTTCATATATCAATTAAACTTCATTGACTTCAAAGGCACATATAAAAATATAATAATTTAACATAAACGATGCAACCATAATAAATAAAACAAATAGAATATTTCAATAGAGTTATTCTTTATTGCATAATAATGAAAATTCTGTGCAGATCCTTTTTAAAATTTTAATTAATACAGCATTTTAATCATATGAAAATAGGAATGACATTATGATCTATTATAAACATCTATATTATAAACTATCTATATCTTCACCTCCTAAATCAAATAGTTATGGCATAAATATACAATGTCACAATTCTTATCGAAGAAATCCAAAGTTATTAAAATGGGAAAAATTCACATAATCTTTCGTGCACCAGATGTTTGATGAACAGTATCTCTCATACAAAAAAAAGTTGATGTCATTTATGTTTTTTCAATAATTGAATGAGTGTAGTGGCAAATACATTAGAAGAATTCACACAATAAAGAAATGCGATTACGTTACCTTCTGTTATAATTTGGAACTAGGTGAACCTTGATGCAACCAGTTATTTCGTCACCCACACATAAATAATTCCCAGCACACAGCACTAAACAAAAACTTGATCAGAAGACATCCTGTCCTTAGTGGTGGTTTACGGGACAAGCAAAATTATTGTGAAGAAGCATTACTCTTTCAGTATACTTTGATATGATGCAGTTTGAAAGCTAACTTTCTTGTTTCGATAGATGCCAAATTTCAGGTACGAAGATATGTTAAAGGTGCAGCAATAAATTGAATTAATTCCTATGGTTTTTCTTAAACATGAATATACAAAAGTTTTAGCGTAACAGTTCCAACTGCTAGGCCCTAAAGCACAGCGATCGGCCGTCACATTCCAGCTGGAAAAAAAAGCATATTTCTCAATGAAGAACGGAGGCGGGAGAGAGCGATAGACACCGAGCACATTTTAAAATCCGATCGTCATTAGCAAGTTCAAACTCCAAAACCAGCCTCCATAGCCAATCAAAAAGTTCCGTTGTCGATCGGCAGATCGCGTTAAAACCATTTGTGCATTCTCGAATGGCAATGAGACGGGTAAAGTCAATGATCCCGTGCGTAGCTGTTATCGAGTTTTGAAAGCTTTGTTTTGGGGAGAAAAAAGGGGAATATTTGAATACAACCTACGTCTAGGTTAAAAAAAGTGTCAAACAGAAAATTATTTAGTGAAAATTGAAAATTAATATTTAGGAATTGATTAATATTTAATAAAAGTAATTTTACAATGAGATGGGGAATTTAAAATGTAATAATTAAGAAATGATAAAATTTAAAAAGGAATTTTTTTAAATGAGAAATTTATGATTAAAATTTGAAATTAAGAATATTAAATGATTTAATTTTGGAATAAATAAAATATTGATTTTAAAATATTTAAATTAATAGAGATTTACTGACATGACGTAACAGAGCTATTTTATTAGAATGTGTCTGAGGGAGGTGGGAACATTGAATTTTAACACCCCTCCTTCTCAATAGTGTAAAAAAAAAATTTCTTCTTTCTAAGATGTTTTGATTGTTTAAAGATCTATGTTTACTGTCTTTGTTTGTATGTTTTTTTTTCTTTGTAGATTATTTATGTTTTACATGATCAGAAATATGGGTTTATTTAGCAAATTTTAATGTATTTCAATTACAGTCAAACCTCGTTAGTATCTCACTCTCGGGTCCACTTAAAAATGACTTACTAAGCAGAGTTCATATTAAATGTAAAATGAAATTCCAAATTTTTATATAATAAATATACCTATAACTAAATTACATTATAAATTATATAAATTAGTAGAATAAGAATTAGAACTCATAAAATGCATGACGGATTAAGAAAAGTATGGTAATAGTAAGTATGTTACGTAGTACATTAGACTCCTTAAAATCTGACGCCCTAAAGTCTCCAAATGTCTAAAATCCGCACTTCATTTCCTATGTAAACAATGAAATTTAATGTACTAATTAATTTTTCAGCAGAGCTGAAATTATGCTATAAATTAATGAAATACAGAGGATGTGAATAATCACTTTACTAAACAGCGTACAGCCGATAGTGAAAAAATGTCCAGGGCTCGATCCCAGATCCCTTGGTATAACGCACCAAGTGCTTTACCATTTAAGCCATCCGGACAACATCCAGTCGAGCGTTCTCTCACTCTTATATGGCAAGGCTATATACGAATTAATTTTTCCATTTCAGCTCTGCTGAAAAATTAATTAGTATATAAATATTCACCGATACTGGGTTTGGTTTGCCACATGTATGCCAATGATGTTGTGCTCATGATTTACATTCCATCTTGTGCTACAAGGTCTTGCCATATAAAAGTGAGAGAATGCTAGACAGGATATCGTCCGGATGGCTTAAATGGTAAAACACTTGGTGCGCTATACCAAGGGATCCGGGATCGAGCTCCGGTCAGGATATTTTTTCTCTATTGGCTGTATGCTGTTTAGTAAAGTGATTATTCACATCCTTTGTTTTCAGTGAAATTTAAGTTAAGATGTAGGTGTAAAATTCTTTTTTTTTTATATCATTCTGTACAAAATTTAGTATGTAATTCTGGTTAATATGATTTAACTCATGTTTTCTCATGAATAAATTTCTGAACAAGATAGTGCTGTTATTAGTGGTGATCATGATATTTTTACCAAATAATTTATCCATTAATCAAGCTTTATTGTTTATGAAGTCTGGCTAAACATGCAATAAAACTTTGTTTTAAGATTTTGATGTGATTTATTAGTTTACATTTATAAGGTGAGTTTCACTGAATAATTAAAGAAAAAATTATCTCATCATCATTATCCATATTTAGTTATGCTTTATGCATTATTAATTATGTACTTGTCCTTTACTTTTAATATTTTAAATGTGTTTTTTTTAATTTTTTTTTTTTTTTTTTTTTTTTAATTGAAAACTAATAGATTTTTTTAGATTGCATCCTAACAGCACCAAAAAACATTTTTTTGTTAAAAATATCAATTATGCATTCGAATAAAGTTTTGAAATGTATTCAAAGTGATACTTTTGCATTAGACGCATGCCACATTCATTTTCTATTTATTACAGTTCTTATTTTCAAGTTTTTTAACACACGTTAAATTAGCTCAAAGTGGAATTTTTTGTAGAATTTGTTGAATTTGAATTTATTTTATTTATTTTTCATTTTAAAGCAAATCCAGGTATTTTCGTTTTTCACTGTACATGACGTTTTTTCTTTTATTTTGATTCTATTTGTTCTACAGTAATTCATTAGTGTATATTTTCAGTAAAATTTAATAGAAACTTTATTTATATTCCAGTGGATATATAGTCCGTTGGTTGTATAATGGCAGAGTTGTTAACTTCTAAAACTCTGTTCCCTGGAACTGATCGTATCCTTTAAAGTTTATGTTAAAGTGTGTGATACATTAAAAGTTAATTGGTTTGTATGAAGTATTAATTTCACTTTTTAGTAATAGTTTTTCTGATAATTTATTATTGTTACCATTTACCTGTGAGGAAAGGGGGAGGATGTAACATTTAATAAAGTTTCTTATATCAAGGTTTTGAAATTAGTTATTTTTATGTAATCATGATGGAATTGTATACAATATTGCATATGAAATTTTTTATCATTTTTTATTGCATAAGAAAGTTTTATTCTTTTTTTTTTCCCAAAAAAACAACTCACTATCTACTAAATGTATTTTTTTTTCTTTCTGAATTTTATCTTATTTATTTTGAACTGTATTATATGAGTTTACTCTACTGTAAATACCTGTAAAAATAAAAGTAACATATTTACTTGTGTATAACGCATACTTTTTTTTTCTACAATTTTTAGGGCTTAAAAGAGGGGTGTACATTATACATAGAATATTTTTAACAACTTTACTCATGCATGTATGACTTTATATAAAGTCATACATGCGATACAAGGCATACATACTAAGCATACATGCTTTCTCTAAGTCACTGAATACAACACACAGATATTGCAATAAAACTGTATGAATATGGAAAAAAGAAAAGCAATTTCAGTTTTCCATGTTATAGTTATTTATTGTGTACAGTAATTATTCACTTCTGCCTAAATGAATGGAGAAAGCAATGATTTTATACGATCTTTATTTAGCATAAATGAAAAATAAGTAATGTATTCAAAACTTACCAAGCAAAAATACATCCTACATCTTTATTAAATATATATTTATTTATATATCTTTATCAACGTTATACAACTAAAACAGTATAAAAATAAAAATACACACATTTTCAAAGTTCCTACATAAGTTTACAATTAACCAAAGCTGTCGCAAGCACATTTGTTGCTGGAATCGTCATTAGCACGGTCTGGATCTTCATATAATTTATCTTCTTTCATATTTGCTATTCCTGTTACTTTTGAAACTGTTAATGACAATCTGTACATTTTTCTTTCTTTCTTAAAAAAAAAAAGTGTATACCCCAATGCTCAGCCACGTTACAGAGGTTCACATCTCCGGTAAGTAGGTAGATTTTTGTAACTGTAAAAGAGAAAAACAAATATTTTGAGAATTTTGTTATTCAGGCAGTTTTTCTCATCTATAAGTTATATTAAATTTAATGTGGAAAATGGAAATGAAATTACAATAGTTTGTGTACAAAAAAATATATTTATTAAAAGCATACATTTATCTGCCAATCCCAGGCAGCATTCTAGCACTTTGTTATCAGGAGAAATTCCAAATAGGGTTTCAGCAGCTTTGGCCTAAAAATGTTCAGAAAATAGCATTATAGAAATACATTTAAAAAAAATTAATACTCATATTTACAGCTGAAAAATCAACCTTATATTATAATATGAGCAATTTTTGTTCATACCCCAGTGATTCAAACTAGAGGTTATGACGATTATCTAACCGATAGGAAGATGCTTCCAATTACAAAATGTTTTACAAATGCTTTTAGATAAGGTATTTGTTTTTCAAGGGACTATACATATATTAAAATAAGAAATTTATTTTTTTAATTTTTAGCGCTTTCAAGCATTAAAAAAGGATAGATGATTTTTTAGTCACGGAAAGCTACGGCATTTCAAAAATTTCAAAACCTCATACTTTTGTTAGTTTTGGTCGTAGAAGAATGTTATTTTTACTGCTTTACTTGTCTCCATGGATAAAATGTTTCTGATTATAACTTATCGGACCCAGGGACTGATTAAATTGTAAAATTCGTATATTAATATGTATGCAGCTCTTTGAAAAATAAATGCACACATAAAAGCTGTACTTGATTTGTATATTTTTAGATTCGTTCGTCATTATATAAATACGAAGTACCTATAGTCGTCGTCTGGACCGTCCGTCCGTAAGTCTGTCCACATATAACACCACAAGAGCTACCCAGCCGAATGGTTTGTAATTTAATAGGTATAATCGTTGCAGAATTTTGTCGAGTCATTTCAAATTTTATGAAAATCAAATCAAAACTTAAAAAGATATTAATAAAAGTTTTCTTTATTCTATTAAATCATATCATACGTAATCTATATAATATAAAAATGCCAGTTATGTAACTAAGGAAAACAAGTACGGGCTAACCATTTCTTTTTTCATATGCCATGTGGCCATTTTTATTCAAAATTATTTTTTCGAATAAAATTGCATAAAAGTTACATTTTTAGAAAGATTGTTTAAAAAAATTGTTTGCTTGAGAAATTGAGTTACATTAAAAAAAATGTATAGATTCTGAGATAACTTTAGTGGAAATTAGGTTAACAGCCGAATATCTCAATCCATTAAAGTAAATAAACACAAGAGATTCGTTCACTGTAAGTCACAGAAATATTAAACCATGGAGATAATCATTTGCAAAGCAAGATCTCCATGGTGAATTTTGCAGCTTTCTTTGGTATCGAAAAAAAATTCGCATCTGTAAACGTGGCATACGTAATAAAGGGAAAAAAGCATTTTCATTTCGCCCATAACAGACGATATAATTATTTTCAGTGAAATAATAACGATGATTTTTTTTTTTTTACATTGTAAAACTAGTTATAGTATGAACGCACCTCATTTGTCACGTGTAGCGTTCAATTTCCAACTTGTTTGTAATTGGAAGTACCTTTTTGTCAGCAGAGGTTTACGAGGTAACCGCAGATAACCGCACATGTATTTCGAATCACCATCCGATACTGATATTCTGGAAAACGGCTCTAACCATTTTGATGTAAATCACAAATTAGGAATTTTTTTATTATTATTATTCCAAATATCGATCTATCAGGGTCTTATTCTCGAGAAAAGTTGTTTTCTTTACACAGGGGGAAGATATTACAAGTAAATATAAATTGTTTTTTTTCTTTTAAAAACACTTTTTTTTACTAAGCCTTCAATGATTATCTTAAAAATCACGCCTAATTCACCGCTTTGATTTACACTTGATATAGAAATGAAGGGGAGGGGGGGGGGTAATCCATTTACTGAAAACATAATTTTGGTCCGGTTGGTTTTTTTTTTTTTAAGATATAGTTACAGGAAAGAAAAAAAACCTTATTTAAATTATATATTTTGAATTTCTATTTTTTTTTCGATGTATAACTATAATTTAATCAATATTAAACTATTAAATTATAAAATAATATTCTTTTTTTTAAATATTACACTTGCTATTTTTTATTTATATTTTCTGTCTTTTGTGCTTAAAATACTTCGTTGTTGCAGTTTAACAGCCAGTTGACCTATTTTGGCGGGAATGGTTTGGTGCATAACTGAGACCGTTCTTTTTGTAATTCTTTAAGCTTATTTGTGATTTATCACCTGCATTTTACTAATGGAAAAATTCCTTAAAATTAATTGATTAATTTATAAAAATGATAAAAACATTATGTTGCACTGTCATCGGAAACACACATGTGTACATAATTCTATCATATCAGGAGATGATTGATAAATAAGATTACAAAATTTCACCTTTACATACAAAAAACGAATTAAATTAAATAAAAGAGTGATTCTTGCAGCAATAGCCACTACAATGAAATTACAACAAATGTACTAAACCACTTGAAAAACAACAGTTGAAACTGAATAAAACAGAACATATAAATTAATTAGTAGATTATTACACATTTTAATTATCAGGTTATTATAGGCTCCATTTTTTTTTCATTTAGGCAAAAGTTTTTGAATACATTTCCGATAGGTTATGACCAGGGCTTTACAAATTTGAAAAAATCTGGTAGCCAGGTATAAATTCTAGTCGCCAGTAAAAAAATTTAACACCCCCCCCCCCTCCCCGTTATTGATTTTTAAAAAGTACAAACGTTTGCTTAGGAATTAAGTCAGAAAAAATAATAACAAACATAGTTTAGAATTATTAGTTACATAGTTTATAATAGTGCATAATAACTAAGTTTTCTAAGGAAACTTATCAAAGTTATATATTTGTGAAAAAAATAATAATAAAGGAAATATTGTAAACTCTGAATTAACCGACATGTTCGAGAAATGCTGATTGCCGTATGCTTCAAATGTTCAAATAGTTGAGTGCTACAAAATCTATATCGGATGAGAGGGCATCTATAAAATAGTGAAGCCGGAAAATGATTTTATGCCTATTTAGCCTATCAAAATAAAAAAGTCAAATAATTCTGATTTAATTATTTCAAAATTTGCATTTAATGACATTTGCAATAGTTTTGCCAAATTAAAAATAAGTTAATTTTTTCTGTTGTTGTTTGTTTGTTTGTTTGTGTGTGTGTGTGTGTGTGTGTGTGTGTGTGTGTGTGTGTGTGTGTGTGTGTGTGTGTGTGTGTGAATATAATTTCAAATTTATTTCTTAATATTTTGTAACTTTGCAGCATCTATAATGAGATATCTTACAAGAAATTTAATTAAACGTTGTGATGTTCGCAAACGCGAGGGCTATTAACGCGTAATATTACGAGTTATTACGTAAACGTTTGTTTTCGTAGCTAAAAAGGAAAGAAAAAAATATATTTTCCCGCGCTGGATTAAATCGAAATCAGCAGCCGGCTGAGGTTTATTTTCATCCAACGATCTACAATAAGAATTAAAAAAAAAAAAAAAAACTTTTTGAAGTGCAATCAATGATTTTTTATTTCCATTTACTGCAGATAATAATCCAAACAATGTAATTATAAAATACTATTGAGAAACAACTCTGAACCAGACACTTGTCGCCAAGACAGAGTGACGACGGCAATGTCCAACGCGTATGGTGCAAACAGACGCGAGGCGCCAAGCATTTTAAGCCGGGAAAAAATATTAAAAATAATAATACATATTTTTATTAAAATGAATTATTCTTGAAATTTTAATTAAGTTTTATAGATTTACTTCGAATGAATTAGTTATAATCACTTATATGTTATTATTCTTTTAAAATGAATGTAATAGATTAAAAGCTTTAATTCTGAACACAAAAATCTGATTTGAAACATACAAAAAAGTAAGCATTTTTTATCATTGCATCCAATTTTTAGAAGCCACATAAGACTATTTGTTATTGAACCCCCCCCCTCTCCTCACATTCTAATCACATGACTAGCCGACTAGAGCGGAAAAGAATGGCGTTTTATGTGCATGAAATGGAAAATGCCTTTTTAACTTCGCTTTAGAGAAAATGTCGTTTGTGCTAATTTTTTAGTTCAATTTTTGTAAAAAATAAATAAATAAATGAAACAAAAAAAGTCAGATTAAAAAAGTTAGTCGCCAGATAAAAAAAGTTAGTCGCCAGTGGCGACCTGGCGACCGCATTTGTCAAGCTCTGGTTATGACAATAGTCCATAACAGTTACTACAGTCAAACCTCGTTAACACGAAATCGCTTAACGTGAAATAATATTGAGGTCCCGTCAAATGAGCCTGAAAATCAATGTTAATTAATTCGTTTAACACGAAATAGAATTTCGGAAAATCTCGCTTAAGGAAAATTTTTTTTTCCTCCAAAGTGAAAAAAAAAAAAAAAATCCTTACGCAATGTTTCCGATATTTGAAACTTACATGTCACATACTCTTATTAAAAATGGAATTTTCTCATGGTTTGTAAAAGATATAAAGTGGAAAAGGGTTTCAGAAAATCGTAAAATACGGAATTTCTCACTAATCCCTACTTTTCTTTGATCTCTGATGTGCGTAAGTGTTCCCACATTAAGTCCTCCACAATGAAAGATTGGGTGAGGGAATTTCTTTTTTGAAAGTGATTGTTCCATTACCCGGTTAGCTGAATTGACAGTGACATAAACTGAGTTTCCGAATTCCCCTATCTGTGAGTGAAAGAACTGACAATCCTTACTTCACTACCTGGCTAACATAATTGAAACTCCGTTCGCAGTTGCTCTGTAGAATTCTGTGAAAGATGAGTCAAAAACAACAAGCTGTATCTTTAGAAAACAAGCAAAAAATGTTAAACGAAGTTAGCAATAAAGTGCTGAAAAAATCAGAAAATGCAGCGAAGTATGGGATACCTGCAATTCTTCTACATTTGGTCCTCTCTACAATTTTAAAGAATCGTGAAAAGATTGAAGTTGCTTATAACGGACTATAAACAAATGATTAGAAAGTAAATAAATTTATTATTGCCTAAAAAATGATGACTAATTTGTTAATGAAATATTCTATTTCTTATTAATTTCTGATTTTATGAGCAGGAAAATATTTGTAGGTTAATTTATTTAGTTTTTATATCTAATATAGATGGCCCCACTATTATGACGGTTAACACGAAATAAATTCGCAGTCCCTTCAATTTCGTGTTAACAAGGTTCGACTGTATATTGACCAAGGAAATCAGCAGAAAAAAATTTACTTACCAATAGGAATTAACTCCAAGTTAAAGAGGAAAAAGAAAGTAAATAACAATTAATAAAAGTTGTCGATAAGTATATACTTCAACAACGCGTGCATATCATTATGCCCAGAGGATGCCCAAACAAATGTAAGAATTACAATTTTCAAAGTTCGCGTAGTGAAGAACACCCAGAAAATTCAAGTGAAAATGTGAAGTTTAATTTTTAAGGCAATAGATAAAACAAGCGTGAAAAATTCTACTTTACGGCAGAATATAGATTGGCCACACACGGCTTTTATCGTTGAGATTTATTTCAACCAAGTCTAACTCGTCAAAAAAAAAAAAAAAACGTGTTTGTTAGCGTAAGCCAGCTTCTCCACTTTAGAATTTAGTTAGCTCTCTAAGATTTTTTGTGAGGCTGGCGGAGTATAATAGGAACGAACACACCATGTTTAAAAAAAATTCAGTGAATAGAAGCATTTTTAATAAATATAATAATGAAAAAATGTGGCTCTAACGGGCATAGACGTGGCGAGGTAAATGTTGTTTACAAATGTGCTGGCTTAATGACACCTTTTAAACTATTTTTAATGGTTCAAGACACTTTAACACTTAATAGATTACTTAAAAAAAGTAATGAAAAGTTCTATGATAGCAGCTTTTATGATGGATACAGATAAGAGAAGTTGTTTAACAAATGAGGAGTTAGCATTAATTGACATGCTCTTGGAGAGCGGTGGGGGGAGCTATACAAAACACAAGTGTTCTACGAGACCTTTAAAATGAATCCTTACTTGCAATTGAGAGATGGGACCTTAAAAGGGATGCCTCTTTTGCACTCCTCTGACGGGCCCTCCTCGAAGAGATACGCGAAAACCAATGGCGCCAAAAGAAGTGGGGGGGAAATACATTTAGGCGGTTTGCAGCTAATTTTGGTGGAATTTTGGAGCTGTCCGGCCGATAGGAACAGAGAAAAATAGGAAAAATTTAAATAATTATGAGAAATCCAAAAAATTAAATAAGAAAAGTGCTCTTGAGAGGAGGGGGGGGGGGAGAAGAAGGGGGAGAGTAGGACCAGACAAAAGTGCTTGACGAGATGAAACTTTTGATGTGTTACATGATGGGGTTTGAACACCTTGAATGTCTCCCTCCCGGGAGGTAACTCCGTTCCTATGGGAGATAGGGCTTCGGGACCCTCTTAGAAATGTCGGCCTTGACGAGTTTAACTTCGTTAGATCCTTCAGAAGAGGCCTACGCTCTCTGTGGAGCTTAAAGGGGCTGAGAAAGGTGGGAAAAACTAAAATTTAAAAAGAGTTGAAACAGAGAAAAATGCTTCTTAAGGAAGGGGGGGAGTGAGAGGGAGAGATTAGGACCAGACCATAGTGCTTGACGAGATCTATCTATTAATATGTTACATGAAGGGGTTTGAGCACCAAAAAGGTCTCCCCCCAGGGGGATAATTTCGTTCCTATGGGAGATAAGGCCACGGGACCCCCTTAGAAATGTCCGCCACGACGATGGATCCTTTAAATGGGATCTGTGCCCGCTGTAGGGCAATTAGGCACTGAGAAAGGAAATACAAGCGAAATTATCGGCATAATAAAGAGAGACAATTTGATTTTTAATATTGTCAGTAACAACCATTTGTTTAGCTATGTATAAAAGGTGTCCTTCTTTATATGTGGAGTGGCTGTGACTTTTCATAAACATGAATTTTACTGTAGACTGAAAGAATTAGCCCTGTGTGTGGCTAATAAAAAACTATCGCCAAGTTATTCGCTAAACTCTAATGCCCAAAAAACAATAGCTGTTTAACCCGTTCTTAACTTAGCATAAAAACTCAATGACAACAAGCAATTTTAAAATATCTAAATAACAAATAAGAATTCCCCTGTTAAAATGTTGAGTTGTTCAATAACTATTCGATTTACAAAAATATGTTTCTACTACTGTGCAATTTTTTTTTTTATGAAATTTAATTTATCAAGTTGCTATGGCAGCAGACGATAAAACGATATCTTTGGAATAAGGGAATAAATAGAAGAAAAAGTTTTGTTGATATTTGTGATAAAATGTTTTTCTTTATTTTTTAAAAAATGGTATATACATAATTCACTTTTATATTTTAACAGAGTAATAAGTCTACTATAATTTGTTACTCATGCTATAGCCAGTATACACGATACACGTCGGGACACATTGCCATTATCATTATCTTTTTACGTGTGAAGGTTTCGCTATGGTACTTCATTGTGAAGTTTAGTAATTTTTTTAATTCAATATTTTGAAAAAAGGCATAATCATTAGATTTTTAAATTTATATCAAGAAAAATACAATTTTTTACCTTTCTAACGCAGTTTGTCTAACAATTTTGTGACAAATACTTTTCGAGCTATTAATTTTTTCTGTAACTTCAAATATTTCATTTTCCGAGATTAACTTGTGGCAACGATGGATGGCTGAGACTTTTCATAAACATGAATTTTACTATTGTCTGAAAGAATAAGCCACCCTATGTGTGGCTAATACGTTGAAATACAGTGTCCCGGGCGAATCTAGGTTTCTTGATACTTATAATAAATTAATAACTATGAATAATATATTATATCTGTAAAGCACAAACATTCAAAAGTAACGCTAGATGTCGTGATGAGATATCGAATGCGTCTTGTTGTCTACTCTATTAATATTGCATAATTTCAAACTTTACTCCATAGAATAGAGCAAAAAGTACTTTAAAATAAAATTTAGTTAGAAAATGCAACTTAAATTACCGTATATACTCACGTATAAGTCGACCCCCTAACTTTTAAATGCAAATTCTGCAAAAAATCAAAAACCCGCGCATAAGTCGACCCCCTAAGTTTTTACTTCAATTTTGCATAATATCAAGCCAAAGATTTCACTTTCTAGATGCATTCTTGCTGGAAAGATGCTGAATTGTGACCGTGAACCTTTACCCTTACTTTAGGCTTAAGATACGTTTAGCGCCCGAAGAAAATATAGTAGAAAAACGCGCGGTCCATATGATAGGAGAGATTCGCCAATGCGAAAAAGTAGTAAGTAAACAAAAACAAATCAATGAAATATTTTTTAATTATAAATTATTATTATTTGTATATTTTAAATATTATTTTATTATTCTTACACATAAAAAGCCAGAATTTTGGAGGTATTTGAAGGGTTTTTGTTGTTGTTGTTGTTGTTTTAATTGACTCGTGTATAAGTCAACCCCCCCCCCCCTCCATTTTGCTTGCCGAAAATTGTCAGAAATACCTCGACTTTTACGCGAGTATATACGGTAATAATTTCTTAAATTAATTTTCATACACGTTACATTTTAATCGATCAACATGAGATACAATAAAACAAATAATGTTTTCTACTCTAATGTAAAGAACATTTCATTGTCTCAACATTAATTTGACGTTCCCAATTTCTGATAAATATGATTTCAGGATTCAAGTACATGTATGGATGCATTTGACACTGTGATTTCACTACCATGAGCATCTCGCTCGCTGCACAAGAATATTTACGCTATCCCAATAATAATAGTTATTACTTTCCAGCTACATAAAACATAAGTTAAATAATTGTAATTTTAATTTAATTATCTCAAAATAGCGCGATGTTATAATGAATTGATTTTAATAAAATTACTTTTTGTTTTGACGCTGAAAATTTAACATGCATAATTTACATTTAAATACATTGTGCAAATGTGCCATTTTTTTTCCAGCGAACAACAAAATTTAAAGATTGCTGAATATCTGCAGCAAAACATTATCACACCAAAGTAAATGTTCTATAGTTTTCAAACGTATCAACCAAATTAAACCAAAAGTATTAGAAAAAAAAAAAAAAGAATATTTTGTGAATACCGCATTATGAATTATATATATAGTATATGTATAAAAAAAAAAGAATTATAGGATTTTAATTTATACATGAAATTAATAACAAACAAATTTACCTCATTTATGGTTTGGCCATATAGTAAGAGCTGTGTTTTATTAACACATCATTGAGGTACTTCACTGCTATGGCAGTTTCATGGAATGTCTAATAAAAAATAATTATTATAAGAATATAAAATGGATGAATTAACACGATATTACACAAAAAATAAATATTCATGCGAATAGTAAGAATAAGTTGTAAGAATACTAATTATAAGAAATATAGTTGTTAAGAATAATTGTAAGAATTAACACCCTTGCTCACCTATTTCTAATGCCTTTTCAATAAAGAAGCCAGGCAAAAATTATATATATATATATATATATGGGTCTCCCAAATGAAAGTGGCACTACAGTCGGTTTGAGAAATAGTTTAATGGTATTAATATAAATTAGTATACAAAACAAAGAAGTAATACACACGTAACAGATAGGATAGACAAAGTCACCTTGTAGGTCCTTGGTAATAAGCACATGCGCTTGACCAGGTCGTCAGTACTGCTTCTTCCACTACGAAACTCCCTACACCATCGGAATACCGATCTGCGTGGCATACACTCCGTGCCATACAGATTTTCCATTCGACGATCGATTTCACTGGCACTCACATTTTCCGCTGTTAAAAACTGCATGACCGCGCGTTGACACCGTTTGGAGGCATCCATGATGCGAACGATGCCTTTTAACGTGTTCACACGCATCTGGCAGGATCTGGCGATATCGCATGCATTCCCAGCACTCTGCGCCCTCTATAGGGGCATGCACAGTCATCTTTCTCTTCAAATGGCGGAGTTATAACAGCAATGTCCTTTCATTTGGGCGCCTTTTGGGCACATCATTGCCACTTTCATTTTTAATTAATTTTGTATTGTAAGAGAGAACATTATATTTAGAAATACACATGTACCTAAAGTTTTCACCAGACAGAGTGCAGGACCAATTCTCTAAAATGACCCGGCAGTCATTTTCCATTGAATTCCGTCCTAGCATTCCACTTATAACATTAAACACTCAATATTCATTAGATTGGAGTGAATATGATTTACAAACAAACCGATTCATCCTTTTTAAACACTTTTCAACATAGTTAAAATGTGTTTGACTTCGGTTAGTCTTGCCATGCCCTATCACTCGTAAATATACTCGAATTATCATGTCATTTTTATTAGTTCACTATACAATTTCTGTTGTTTAGAATGAAGTGGGTAGCATTTATCGCTCGTTTACAGGGTCCCACAAAAAGAATTCTGTTACATTATGGTCCATGGAGAAAAATCATTTTCGGTGTATTTTAATGATCTTACGGTAATTCGAACCAAATAACATTTATTCGGATTATTGAGGTCGACAACACATGCTTTCTGTGGAGTATTGAATAAGTAACATTGATAGTTTGTTTACAGAGACGCACAAGAAAATTCTGTTACATTTTGATCTACGGGGAAGATGCGTTTGCGGTGCATTTTAATGATGTTACATTAAACATAATGAAATTGATATGGATCACTGAGATGTACTGCAGCATGCTTTCTATTGCATTATAGAGTGGATGACATTTATTATTTATTTACAGAGACACTCAAAGAATTCGGTTACATGACGGAATATGATCGATAAATCTTGGAAGAGCGTTTTCCACTGTAGTATAAATTCACATACAGGGTCCCAATGTAAATTCGGAAGCCTTGGTATGGTATTTTACCTACTAGAAAAAATGCACATAAATCCATATTTTTAGAAGTATTGATCTCCTTTTGAAAAATTTGTGTTTGGAATATACATTTCAAAAATTTATTAAAGCTGTTAGGGAGATACTGGCATTATATATACATCAGATAATGGTTTAATTCAATATGTCCTTTCGACAATTTTAGATCGGATTTGGTTAAAAATCATAATTTTCTTAATAATAAAATGTATTCCTAAAGTTCAAATATTAATTTTATTTTATAATCATATCCACTTTAACTAGCATCAACTATTTTATTTCGATATGACAGGTTTGGTCTAATTATTTTGTCAAATAAAATTGATTAGTAAACTGAATAAAGACTCTACTTTAAGTTTCAGAATTAAAATATTTTAATAAATATCCACTGTATTTACATCACGATTCATGAAACAATAATAATAAAATAATAATTTTCATTTTGATTAATTTATGAAATAACACACTTATGACAAATTACCGTTTCATTATTAAGAAGGCAAACAATACCTCCTCTAAGATAAAAATAATTAAAATTTATTCAATTATATATTACAGAATACACAATTTCGACTACAGTTGGGAACACATGCACACATATTCATATTTGTTTTATAAATTTATATATAGACAGATTAAAGCTCATATAAGCACCGACGTAAAGTTATTTTGGGACTTTTGAGAGAGACCGTAAGCAAATAGAATGCTAGAATGCCTCTTCAGTAAATAAGTCCCCCCCCCCCCCCCCCAAGGGGAGAAAAAAATAAGTAAGAAAAAAAAAAAAAAAAAGAAAGAAAATAAGAAAGAAAAGCTGACGGCTTTGACAAACAAATTGGCGTCTAAAAATGATCAGACCTTAACTAACCATTCTATACACCCTTGTGCGACTTATTTGCAAATCATTACATTGCAAAAAAAAATTGTTGATTTTACGGTATAATACTGGCATCCCAGCTACCGTCAAATTAACAGTATAAACAGTAAAATAAGCAGTAATAGGCTACCACGCATGCACGGCAGTGTATTATTGTGTATTTTACTGTTTATTACTGTTAATTTTACGGTATAAAACTGGCAGCTGGGATACCAATATTATACCATAAAATCTTTTTTTTTCTCAGCGTATAGTATATAGTATATATAAATTTACTAACCTAAACCTCCAAGCACCCATATTATTGTTTCAAATTACCTGATATGCCACAAACACATTTTGAAAATCAAACTACAGTTCCGTACTGCAGCATGACGACTTTATGCGGTATTATGAAAACCAGAAAATACAGCTCTGATCCTGGCTTACTCCAGACCCACCTTCTGATTCTGGAAAACAGGTCCAGGGTTTATTTTTTTATAAAATCCAATTCATTTTCCATCTCTATCAAATAACAGTTTCTAGACTCCTGCAGCAATTCTAAATTCGCCTATCTTCCCACCTTCGACCCATAGCATATAATTCTGTCAATAAGCAGCTGCATCACAAGTCAATTTTCATTCCTAGCTTCTCGAAAAATAAGCCATCTTCACTGCAAGTTCTCGAATTCCTTACATTCGCTTCCATTAACTTATTTATCAAGTGTTATTTAATTTAATTATATATTTAAATTACTATATTAATTTTATTTAAATTTCTGAACTAGCTAAGCTTCAATCTAAATATCGACAATATATATATATATATATATATATATATATCTTGCTCACAATGGCAGGAAAATTAATTTTTACTGCATTATGTGCTTCGCAGACATACACACCAACAAACTCTTATTTTATTACTATATATATATTTATATATAAATGAGTTATGGTATTAATCCAGGTACTAAAGACATGGAAACCCCATGATATATGATAAAAACGAAACAATATGATAAAATATATCTCTCAATGTAATTAAACAGCAAAAAAAAATACCTTTTGTTTCAATTTGAGATTATCCAACTCTTGAGTAACAATGTACGAATGCAGATTACTACGACGCAATCTGAAAAAATTGAAGAAAAGTGTATTATTCAAATTGCCTTTGTCAATTATTGCTTCACAAAATTTCAGACAAGCTTTCTTACCATCAATTAAGGCATCTTTTAATTGGTTCACCAAACATAACTTATGAATAAGTATGTTGGTGTCCACTACGAACAGGATGTTCTGAAAATAAACATTGAAAGTAACATAGTTACGCCACAACATTATTTACTTTCAGTTAAATTCATATATATATATAAATTACAATAACATCATCTTAAAAATATGAAAAACAAATTATAAAAGAAAAGAAAATAGGAACAAAGTTTCTGTTTCCTACAAATTTCTTCTGACAAAATCAAGCTAAATAAAAAAAAAAAAATCATTCTTTATCGGGTTTTAATTTAGCTAGTGAAACTTTCATTTAAAACGAGATAAAACTTTCACTTTTGTGCGATCTGATAGTCATACGAAATATTAGTCACATAGTAGAAAATAAAATAAAGTAGAAAGGAATACAAGTTGTAACACCCATTCTAAAAGTCGCGGAATAAAGCAAACTGCACTAAATTTCTTTGTTTATGATTTCTTACTTTAATGTTTTTATTTGAAAAAAAAAAAAAATAAATAAATAAATCGTTGATGTAGGCATATATATTAGTTGCATATATAAAGTTATAAAGTTATTAGCATATATAAAGTTGGAATTTTGATTTCGGATAGCAGCCAAAAGTTGCCTTTTAATACCTATAATATACGTGGAAAATTTGATGAATTTTAAAAAATACCTTCAGGGTTCTACCAGGACCTTTATATTTTCACTGTTTCACACGGTAAGTTCTTACCATAAATTGTACTGTAAGAAATCCACAATATCTCACTCGAAACCCCTGTATGCAGCTCGGAAACCAGCATATGAGAATCCCATGTAAAACATATTTTCCTCAGATTTTTAACAGTCCACAAATCTGCCAGTGATTTATCAAAAGATCCGATACATCATAATCCATCTTCCATTTTGAAGTTACAGAGACAACTATCATAATGGAACAAACTAGGTGGCACATCTTTCATCATGCCACGAGACCCCACACGCAGGACGCGAGAAGAATAAAACTAGAAAATCGCGATGACATTATGAAAAATCTTACTCTCCAATGAAAGTTTCGAAACTTTCTCAATGACATCATTTTTCAGAGCTACGACTGGATAGAGAAACCTCTTTGTTCCGTGCGAAAAAATAAAAGATACATATTAAAGTGTGGAGAGACTTTGGGAGTTAGTGAATGAAATAGTGGAGAGACTTTGGGAGTTAGTGAATGAAATAGTTTTCAGCTATTTTGAATCTGCTGAGCGGAGTCGTCACTCCGAGCAGAAAATGAATACTTCGGGTAATTCTGTAGGATCCCCGGTTGGGAAAGCCCCTATCGGCTAATACTTTGAGGTTGATGCTGTCATAAATACTCTTCCTGATTCTTTAGGACAGCGAGAACGTAATCTCCCATCCATCAGAAAGTGGATCTTGTTTACGAGAAATTTTGTGAAGGGAACGGTCGTGGGAAGATAGAATTCCCCCTCCCGTTCAAGTCTTTAGAGACATTTTTAGAAAGTTTCGTGCCGTGAGCATAGACTTTGATGAGAACTGAACTGAACTTTAATTGATCTAGATTAGAAGCTTAACGAATCCCTTTATATTAATTTGTTATGTAATTTCATTTATTCAAGAATATGTATTTTATTGCTGCCATATAGAATACAATAAATGAATCTTTATTTTTAAATGAGAGTGAATCCATTGAGCGCCCACGTTACCCCATCACTCCTTAACATTGGTCCCGTAACAGTACATTTACAGTGTTTGTTGGTAATCTCGTTTGATATTTTGATATTTAAAATGTTTAGGATAACTTCCTTTATCATTTATAAACCTTAAGTCTTTAGTTTAAATATTTTGAAACTTTTATTCAGTTTTAAAAATTGTTTTTTTTTAATCATTTTTAGGGTCACAACGAGTGCGAGTGGAGGCAAACCGAAGTTTACCATTACTAGAGGTGCAGTGGAATGCCCCATATTTGGTGCTCCTTCAAAATTAAATGAAGGTTGTTTTGCCGCAATAGCAGACATTATAAAATGTTATTTATACAGGTATACAAGACAAGAATTTAAGCACAGAGAGGAATGGTAAAGATCCACCACAGTCATAGATAATTCAAATCCTAAGAAAAAATATCGAAGAAATTTGGAAGAAAGCACAATTACTGCAGTTTCCCATAGGCGTATTGGTAAAATGATTGTGAACGATTTTTCTGAATACCAGAACCTCATGCGATTCCCCAAATCCAAAAGAAATGATAATTATATTAATTATAATTATATTATTAATGATAATTACATTTAAATGATAAAACTTTGTATGAATCACAATAAAAACAAAAAGAATACATTCGGTTAAAGTTTACAGACTTTGTATTTTAAAGAAATACATGAGCTTAAATTTTGCTTTAAATTCGCTTCATTCCAGCCATAGATATAACACATCTGCCTCAAAAGATAATAATACAATTAAGAAGGGCTTTTTAATTTTTTCTCGCTACAACACAGAAGTTGATAATCCCTTCAAAAATACAATCTTTTGTGAATTTTCACCCTTATTCTAAACATCTCCTCTTTTCATCTCTGCCAAGCTAATTGGACAGCGTTAAACTGCCACCAAGTCATTACATATATAATAATATATATATATATATATTTAAATAAAGTACTTACATTTTCATTTCTACAAACTTTTGGATTTATTTTTTTTTCTGCCACAGACAGCATTCGTGCTAAAAAGGCGTTGTCCATCCCTAAGTGGAAATTTTCTCGTTCAATTTTTTCTAGTCGTTTTTGAAATAATTGTTGTTCCTAGATGGAAAAATACTATTATTTAAATTATACATATAAAGAAATGAAATCAACGATTTCACAATTAATATAGAAAAAAATCAATTTTTAAAAAGGGGGGAGGGACAAACCTTGCAATTTAAAGTATTATTTTACTTACCCATCATACGTAGTATAGGGTAAGTCTTGTAATCGTTTTGAAAATCGAAAAAAAAAATTTGACGGATTTACACGTTTTAGACACTTGAGATTCCAAAAAACATTTTTAGATTTTTTTTTTTTTTTTTTTTTTTTTTTGCTGGTCATCTGTGTGTCTGTAAACGCTCTATCTCCCGAAAAAAATTGAGATAGAGACTTGAAATTTGGTATGTACTTAGTATGTAATAATGGGAAGAATCTTATTGAATTTCAGTAGCCTCGATTATCCGGAACTATTTTTTTAGGACTCCCGAAATATTCGTTCTGATAAAAGGTATATAAAAATTTTCGAAATTCTTTATTTTAAGGAGTGAATATAAAAGACAATAAAAAAACATACATTTTGCATAAAGCATAAAGTCGATCGGATAATGAGCTGCGGAGATATTTGTAATCCTATTATCCACACTCTTCGATTTTTCATGACCCTGTATTTCAACCAAATTTCAATTCAAAGATATATTTTAATTGGAAATGAGACGCTTAATCAGATGCAATAAACCATTAGTCAATAGGATTATTGTTTTTGGAGTTATAAGGATGTTTCTTTTAAATAATTCAGTAATCGAGCCTTTAAAGTTTATGACGTCATCATGACACGAATTGCAATGCATTTTATAAGTAGTTTACGCATTTTTTATTTTAATATTTTATATTATGCATATCCATGATGCGATAAGTATTATTACGATGCCCCCCCAAAACGACTAGTTTTCGTATCCATTTCAATTATTTTGCATTTTACTGAACATATTTTTCTTGAAATAAAAACAGATTTAAGAAATTAATCTATTACTCAAATTGAACTTCTCACGATATTTCTCTCTTATTTGGATGTTTATACTTATTTATACTATCATTTTCTGCTTCTACTTTTCTTGTCTGATAGTTAAAAAATAATAATAAACTTCTTCTTGTTTCTTAATACTTGGTTTTTATAAATAACAAGAACAAAAAAATCACGCTTTATGCTTAGATTATGCAAAACTTTCAGAATACTGTAACCACAAAAATACAATTGCATCTGCTAAATATTTTCTCAAATATGCAGATCAGTCTAATGATATAATATTGAATCAACTTGATTAGTCAACGTTTGCAACAAGTAAAACAGAACTGGTACCTTTTATACACTATAATCGAATCTTTAATGTATCTAAGAAGACAAATGTTTCGATTTAGATTTTCCGCCATAGAGCGGTTGATAACATTTGTAAAAATACAACAATAAATGAAGGTGAATTTTAGGAATCACACATCCTTAAAGTACAAAGTACATGCAACAATACTGAATACAATGTTTTCAAAAAATAATTTACTGAACGAATCCTTTCATTCTAGCAAATTTGTTCATGTGCTTCATGCAGATACTTAACAATATATATATATATATGTATATATATATATAATAAAAAATTTTTAAATAATATCCATTAAATCACATAAATAATCGACAACAGATAAACTGATAATTACAATACAATACATAAATATATCCAAAAATTTAATATTCTCAAAATTAAAATAAGTGATAAACAAGTGGGTAAGTGTGATCGAAGATCGCACAAAGGGTTTCCTTTAATATTCCTTTCAAAACACTTTATCCTTTTTTTAATAAATCCAAATTAAAGAAAAGAAAAGAAAGGACATGTTTTTTATAAAGTAAAAATTTGCCGGTCTATTTTTCTCGTCTTTTCGAATATCTGAACCGGCTCGATAGGGTCATAATAATATCTGCCATGTGGACTATGTTATGTGGTGCTATAGTCCTTGGAAGTTCTATGGAGTGTACTCACCTTGATCCTTAAGAGCTGATTTTTCAAGTGGAATTATATCATATATGTTTATTATTATCGTCGTTAGCATCCTACAATATTTTATGTCCAATACGTAGTACAAGCTTTACTTTTAGCTTATTTTCAGATCTTTCTGTATCGTAAAAACAAGTGGGTAAGTGTGATCGAAGATCGCACAAAGGGTTTCGTTTGATATTCCTTTCAAATCACTTTAGCCTTACTTTAATAAATCCAAATAAATTTCATTTTCCAAAAAAGAAAAAAAATGTCATGTTTTTTATAAAGTAAAAATTTACCGGCATATTTTACCAGTACCAAAATTTTCTCTTTTTTTCGAAAATCTGAACAGTTTCGATAGTGGGCGAAGCCCGCTCTTATACTCGCTCATAATAATATCTGTCATGTGACTAAATGCGATATTAAAAAAAAAATCTATTTCAAAATTAAACATGTTGTACAGAGACCTTCAAAATCTTAAAACATGCCAATATTTCCATAATCGGGTTTTTTTCATGATTCGATACGTTCCTGAAACTTATATATTTACTATTCTGTATTACTCATATTGATACACTCTTTGTATTATTCTCAAACATTTGAAAAATCCGTTATGACGTCAGATTAATTTTCTTTATAATTCTCTAATGACGTTCTATTAAGATGCTTTCTGTATTTACAAATACTCATACTCCTTGTATTATTGAGAAATGTTTGAAAATTTCCGTTTTATTACCAATATGACGTCCTATTATTTTTTTTTTTTTCAATTGGTGAAACTTTTTATTTCATTTTCATTTTTCATGTGGAAATCTTTCAATAGAAAATTAATTATTGTGGATTTTTAATTATTGGCAACTGCTATAATGAATAATGTTTAAATTTAATAGGAAAAGGCGGTTAGATTTTAGATTTTTTATCTCTATAAATTAAAACAATGCGATTTTCTCAAATTTTATGATTTTGAGCTTCATAGTAGGTATTAAACTATCAATACACAAAATTTCAAGCGTGTAAGTTATATAGTTTCTGAGAACCGGCTCTGTGACGGACAGACAACGAAGCGGGAGTAATAGGGTTTCGTGCGATGAGCGAAACCCTAAAAATACTTAAAGATATGTAGAGAAAAAATGAAATGTGCAGAAAGTGAAAATTATTGCAAGAAGCAATTGGAAACGTATATAGTGGAGCACTTTGTCAAGGGCAATATTCCACTAATATAAGTAAAATGTAATTGATTTCTGTTTGAGTTAATAGCCACGAATCAAATTTATTAACTCAAATTACCCGATCAATTACCGAGTCAAATTTAAAGAAAATTGAATAAAAATGGACAAATATTGAGTAACTGAACATGATAGGTGCAAAAATCCATGAATAGAGAGTATTGTTAAATACAAAAACGTATTTAATAAGAAATTGTTAGACAAAACGAGAAATTACAGTAAAACATTCTGAACCATCAACATTTTATCTATCAGAAACCACGTTATCCGTTAGAAATGCACGTTGCATATAACCGTTACATTGACAGTTAATAAAATAAACTAATTTTACAAATTTAAAAATAATTCATATACACCTAAAAAAAAAGTTATCTCATTTTAAAACAACGAGCAGGGAAGACCGAGCTATGCTCGGTCAAAATTAAATTTGATTTCAAATATCATGACCCATGACCAAAATGACCTACTAATTGAATTTTCTCGAACATGTGACTTAGCCCAACAGTCTTCTCGTGCTCGAAAACCATTGGATGCAAAATTTAGTGTAAATTGAGCCGCTTTTTAGATCTTGACCCACAATGACCCGTGACCAAAATGACCCACTAATTGAATTTTCTCGAACATGTGACCTAGCCCAACAGTCTTCTCGTGCCTGAAAACCATTGGATGCAAAATTTAGTGTAAATTGAGCCGCTTTTTAGATCTTGACCCACAATGACCCAGAAATGACCCACTAATCGAATTTTCTCGGACATGTGACCTAGCCCAATGATTTTATCGTGCTCGAAACTCGTAGGACACAAAATTTAATCAAAATCGTTAGAGCTGTTTTTTAGATAAAATTAATTTTACCCGCGTTGACCCACAAATGACCCACTAATCGAAAGTTCTCGAACATGTGACCCAGCCCAATAGTCTTCTCGTGCCCGAAAATGGTCGGATACAAAATTTCGTCAAAATCGTTTGAACCGTTTTTTAGATACAATTAGCTTGACCATGACCCAAAATGACCCTAAATGACCCACTAATCAAATTTTCTCGAAAATGTGACCTAGCCCAATGGTTTTCTGGTGCCCCAAAACGGTAGGATACAAAATTTCGTCAAAATCGTTAGAGCCGTTTTAAAGATGAAATTTGCATATATATATTATATATATATATATAACCACACACAAGATTTGCTCGTATTAGAATATATGATATCCAATCCAATTAATGATGATAATAATGAAAGGAATTTTGAAATTAAAATAGTTACAGATATATATATATATGAGTACAATAAAGGGAAAAAAAGAATAAAGTAAGAAATTACGTATTACTTCTTTAGGCTCTTCTTCAGCATATACACGCATTTTCTTGGGAGGAGGAGCACCAGAATCAGCGTCTTCCGGAATTCCACTTTCTATATAAAAAAATGTCTTCTTATAACTCAAGACTAGTTCATGTCTTGAGAATACAATTACAGATAATATTACCGCATTGAAGCAGAAAAGTGATTATAATAATCAGGACTATCAAATACCCCCCCCCCCCCCCCAAAAAAAAAAAAAAAAGAAAGAAAGAAAAGAAAAAAAATAGGGGTAATTTTTAAAAATTGGTCAGCTTTTTTTTTTTTTTTTTTTTTTTTTTCAGGATGTTTCTTATCTCTATACTTTTGTGAAAATAATTTATTCTGAAAAGATAAAAATATTAAAACTACTTTTTATGTTGTAGATCAACCAGTTACTTGAATAGGTCATTTCATAAATTATATAAGTCAAGTTTTTTCCAAATGTACTTTCTTTGTCGCAAATGCTTCCTTAAGATATAGAGCCATGATCTGGGTTATAACCACATAAGTCAGTGTATTCCTTCCTCTTCAAACAATACCTTCTAATTTTCGTTCGTTAGTTAAATTACACAAAGTCAGCGACTTCTGTGGGTTTTGCATGCAATACCCACAAATGGTTTTGCATGCAATACCAGATTACATGAGGACACCGTATTACATTACCATATTCCCAATGAACCATGCAATACCATATTAAAACAAAAAATGTTCCCGTATAAGTTCTATCTTCATTAATTTTGATTAAAAATATGTTTAATATGACGGTTTTGTTCAAATTAAATACCACCTAACATTGTTCCTTGCTAAAATGACATAAGTCAGGAAGAGTTTTTCTGTTATTTTTCTGTTTATTATTCATAAATGATAAAAATTATTTGATATTTGCGAACTTTGAAGTTTAAACTCTATAATCAGCCCAAACCAACCCATAAAGATTCGTTTACTTGTGAATAATATAGGTATTTTTTTTTCTGAAAAGTTCTGAGTCTGTGACTTATTAGTTTGAAATGACAGATTCGATTTATGAGCGACCATTTTCACACATTTCTCCTTCAGAATGTCTTGTTCGATTTCAGTCAAGTATACTAACAATCTCAATTAAATATTTGAAATTAGAAAAATCATGAAATAGAGTTCTTAGAGGTCTGCATGGGTCCGGACCCGTGCCCGGAACAATGTTCCTTCAGGAGGCTTGGGCCGGGCTAGGCCTTAACGCCATTATTCCAGGACCGGCCCGAACTGGTTGTTTTAAGGGCCATGTTGGGCTGATATTTTTTTTTTTTTTTTTTTTTTTTACACGGGTAATATCAGACCAGATTTCCTCCTTAATTAGTAAAGAAAGTAAACGATAAAGAAACATTTCATTGTTACTTTTTTTTATTATTATTAATAGCATATTTTCGCATAAAAGAAAATGGGTAAAAAAACAAATTTTCGTATGCAGAATATAGTAACTTGAATTACTGAAATTAAATTACAATTCTTGTGATACCACACCTAAAATATGAAACCTATTACGTGGGATAATTTGTATATATATATGTACCTATACTCAGGAAGTAGAAGGTTTATTTTTCGTTGAATTGCAAAAGCTGAAACTAAAAAAATAGTGATGGTTTTATGGTATAATGGCCCTGCCCGAGTCTTCAGAAAAAATAAAACCCAGGACAGGTCCCAGAATAATGAAATCTAATCCTGGCCCGGCTCGAGTGTAATGAAATAAGTCTATCCCGAGGCAGAATGAAATAAATCTATTCCTGAGCAGAGACTTCTAAATCCCTCCCTCCCACTCCACCCCCGCCATTGATACCATGTTGGACTGGAAGTATATTTATTTAATTTTGTAAATATTATATTCATGTACATTTGTTAACGGACACTTTTAGAAATTTAATTTGATTTAATAAGTTACATATATATATTTTTAAAAAATCCATTTTTTTTTCTTTGTCGAACTTTAAATTTATGATTTTCTTTTATCATCTTTTTCTTTAGTTCTAAACTATTTTGATTTTTTTACTAAATCTCCATTTGAAGTAATTGTCTATGTCATTTTTTTTTATTTGTGTTCATGTACGAAATTGTCTAAGTTATCATTAATATTGTTGTTCTTCTGTATTCAAGGAATTTTGTACAATAATTGAAAATAAAATAAGCAAAAAGTGTGCTTTTTGAATAATTTTAATTCTAAGTTAATGTTGCTTCAGAAATATCGTTATGTTTTCAAGAAATTCAGTTTCGCCGGAACGGTGTTGGACCGATGTTTTATATTTTATACCGTGCCGGGCAGGGCTTGAGCCAGGCGTTTAGCTTTTATACTGGCCCAATATATATATATATATATATATTGTACTCTCGGCCCGTTCCGTATTATTCCCGTACTACTGGTGAATTTGGACACCAGTATTTCTGCACAGAAATTTTTGCGATCAGTTAATCAAAGAATATCAGCGATTAAATAATAGACAAACAAGTCAGGTAAAATGGTGTCAAAAAGTAGAATAAGAGTAAATAACGCTCGTTCTTAAAGGGTTAGTCTTCAATTTTCACTAGAAAACTTGCCTATTTGGGCACAACTATTTCACAATTTAATTTTTCATAAAAAATAATTTTCTAAATTTAGTAAGCATCAGAGAATGTATAACTTAAAATTAAACTTGAAGTTAGTGTTAAAAATGCCATACAATTTTGTGCAGCATCAGTACTATTCTGTCATGAACGTGACTAATATATAATATACCAATTTACAGAAAGCTCATGTTCATTGTTTAGTAATTAGGGCACTTCCTATTAGTGAAGAAGATACGAGTTTCATATGCATCGTGTACAAACAAATGGTCACAGCGCCTTCAAACAGCAAATGATCACAGTGCCCGTAAACAACAAATGTTTGATTTCATTCAAGCATACTAACAATCTCCATTGAAAATTTGAAGTTAGAAAAATCATGAGATAGCGTTATCAGAAGTCGGCATGGGTCCGGCCCCGAGACTGGCTTGAAGCCCGAGCTCGGGCCAATTATCCTTCACGAGACTCGGTTTGGGCTTGGTCTACATTCTCTCCGGGCTGATCCAGGTCTCACTTTTTTTTTGCAGATTCGCACCCGGCTAGTCCTAAACACCATTATTCCCGGACCAGCCCGGAGCCGAATTTTTTTAAAGGCCGTGACGGGCTGAGAATTCATTTTATTTTATTTATTTATTACATAGGTGATACCAGAGATTTCATCCTTAATTAATGAAGAAAGTAAACAATAAAGGAACAGTTCATTGTTACATTTTCTGTTTATTAACAGCATATTTTCACATTTTCATGTACCTCTACAGTTCAAAAGAAATTTCGATAAAAAAAAAAAAAAATCTTATTCAGAATATAGCTACTTGGATTACCGAAATTAGATTACAATCGCATATGGTCTAACGATATTATTTCACCAATCCGTTTAAATTTTAAAATAGTGTTTTAGTTTGGTTCCGTTTATCGAAAGAAGCAAATTTAGAGGAACGCAAAAATCTTAGCGAGACATATGTTGCTTCACAAATATCGCTATGTTTTCTAGAAATTCAGTCTCGCCGAGACGGTGTTGAGTCGATTTTTTTTATCTTTTATACGGTTCCAGATAATGAAATTAACGATACTAACAATTAACATAATCTCGGGCTAGAAATTTGAAAATAGCTACCGAGGTTACTTTTAACATTTATGTTTTCCATATGTTTTTTGAAGAGTTCGATTCTTAAAGAGGTGGAAAAAATGTTTGGACTTTCTAAAATCCTATTTTAACCACTAGTTCCGAACAATCGTTCAGGCAAGATAATTAGAATACGGTAGGAGGATTATTTTTAAGGTAATACGTTTTAGGAATGGTTTTTAAGAAAACCGAAGTACAGAGCTTCTACACCTTACCGTATAAAAATATAAAAATACATAGATATTAAATTATTACCGAAATTACACAATAATAAACTTACCTGAAACGTGAAAAGAACCTGCTTTATCTAACACCTTCATATGAAATGGAGACCCTATATAATGTAGAAGAAAAATCATAATTGCTTTATAGTTGTATTTTCTCTGTAGAAATTATTATTATTATTATTATTGATAAAAATAAGAATCTATCATTCCATATGAAATTATTTCACAATATTAATTTAAAGTTTGATGTTTATTTATTTCATATTAATAATTTATTAACATTGCAAAAAAAAGAAGAAGAAGAAGAAAGAAAGAAAGAAAGAAGCGGTTTTCAGGTTTTTTTATCCAATGTAATCAAATAACTTTTGTTCAATGTGTATTTTTCCTTTAAAGGTTTTGATAATGGATTTTCAACAAATGCTGAGCGTTTTCTGAAATAACATAATTTTTTTTTTTTTTTGAAAAAGAATAAAAATGTATCGACAACATAAATAGCGCATCTCTTTTTAAAATAGTAGGTCTCTTATCAGTACAAGTGTAGTTAAGGAGCCGCTCCACTGATCATCCCCAATCGCGAAATCCCATATTAACCTATGGGAAAATTTGAATACGTGATTATTCATTATCTTATAAATTACGCAAATGCCGTTTCCAAAATCAGAAAGCAGACGACCTGCGCTTTTAAAAATTGTCTCCTTTAATTTTTAGTACTAAGGGGCTTTGCCCCCTAGCTAAGCTCGCCAACCCCCGTTCAAGCACTGCAGGCTCTAAAGACACGCTAATTTGCTCTGTTTTGAAAAGATTACGGAAGATTGAATTATAATTAAACGGCCAGTAGCGATTTTCTATAATCTGGTTTCCATTCATTCCCCTTTGACTGGGAAGTTTTAAGGCCAAATCAACTGCTGTGGGGGCAGCTAACGGTTGATTCGTGATTGATTAAATAAGGGCCAATTAAACATTTGAAAAACAGCTTGTCTATGGTTAATTAAACAATGTCCATACCTCACGGAATTTTATAACGACACTATAAGAAAATTGTTTTAAATGTATCTTTTTCAATATGACGTAATTTTCACCAAAGTTTTCGATCTCTTTTTAATATTCAGTGAAAATATATTAAAACTATTTAAAACTATTATTATTTGAGCATTTTAAATATGACGTAAATTTCCCCATTTACTGCTTTTAGCGCGAAATAATTTAATTATTCTTTTAAAGTTATATTTATCCTTTTTAAAAGTTACGTGTAAATACTTTTTTAACTGAAAGGGGGTGTTATTTTTTGCGCTGATTTGCAAATTGGCAACAATGTAAAAAATAGACATTTCGAAAAATGAAAAAAAAAAATCTATTGAAATAATGAATTTTAACAGTAATTCCATAATTATATTAGGTAATAAGTAGACACTTATTTAAATTTTTCCACAGGTTATCATGGGAGATCGAGTGTGCAAAATGAAGCAAATGAACTAAAATTAAAATTAAATGTAAATAAAAAAATTCCAAAAAAAAATTCAAAAAAAATAGTCAAATTAAAAATATAATTGCACACTGTACACTGCAAGCTTGTCAAATACGTCCCTGCAAAATCAGGGTATACTTTTATTCCTTTAAAACTTTTTAACGGAACTGTTTTGACCGACTTAGCATTAAATAGCTCTTAAATAGAGGAAATAGAAAATCGAGGTTATACTGCATTTAAAATTTAAAGAGGCATTTTTTAAAACGCACTTTTTCGGCATCTTGCGTCCACTTTATCATTTAAACAGTAATTCCATAATTATATTAGGTAATAAGTAGACACTTATTTAAATTTTTCCACAGGTTATCATGGGAGATCGAGTGTGCAAAATGAAGCACCCTCTAGCACAAACTATCGTTTTTGTTTTTTTTTATACGTCACCATCGAAAATATCTTTGGCAAATTAAAATTAAAAATACATCATGCATTTTGGACTACTCGAAGCATCATGCAGTCTATGTCAAATTCTTGACTTACAGATGGGTGACAAAATAATACGAACACTCATGAAAAATGGTGAAAAGAGCAATATCTAGAAAAATACATGAGGAATTAACCTGAAACTGCAGGTGTGTAAACAACATAGTATAAGTTATATATTTCCGCGAAGATTTTTTCCCGAAACCCCATAGGGGACTGTCAACAAATTGAAAAAGAACGAATATCTTTTGGATAACCCTGTAAAAACTAATGTAGCAAAAGCGTTCAAACTCGAGATTATTAATAAATGGCGTATTGTAATATACTGTGTTCATTTTTATGAGGATAGCATGTATACTCGTAGAGAAATTAACGTTTTTATAAAAACAGTCCCAAATTTCGCCTAGTTTTTTGCTTATAATTTGCAGAGTTTTTAATATAAAAAAAAGTTCTTTTCAGAAAATATGACAAACAACATTGTACTTAATACTCTGCAATCATAATTAAAAAAAAATAAAAATTGAATGAAAAATCAGCAGGTTTACTAAAACATGTTTCACTGCGCATGCGCGAATGCAATCAAAATATAATATGCATAATGTATTAGCTAAGTATATAGAGCAACTTTTGTGGAAGTCTCAAAATCATAGCTTAAAAATTCCGTAAATTATCGTCGATAGAATAAGCTCAAAATCCGTTGTTCCCAAAATGAAGCAGAAATATGAGGGGTTGTATCGAAATATTGTAGTACGTGCAATATTGTGTACGCTATCTTGGCACTAATCAACAGATATTTGATACAACCCCTCATCTTTTTGCTTCTTTTTGGGAACAACGGATTTTGAGCTTATTCTATCGACGATAATTTACAGAATTTTCAAGCTATGATTTTGAGACTTTCACAAAAGTTGCTCTATATACTTAGCTAATACATTATGCATATTATATTTTGATTGCATTCGCGCATGCGCAGTGAAACAGTTTTTAGTAAACCTGCTCATTTTTCATCCAATTTTTATTATTTTTTAATTCCGATTGCAGAGTGTTATGTACAATATTACTTGTCATATTTTCTGAAAGAAACTTTTTTTTATATTAAAAACTCTGTAAATTATAAGCAAAAAACTAGGCGAAATTTGGGACTGTTTTTATAAAAACCTTAATTTCTCTACGAGTATACATGCTATCCTCATAAAAATGAACACAGTATATTAAGAATTTTTTAACATAATTTTAATTAAACAACAGGACAGATTATGTTTTGCCATAAATCTATATAAAACAATATTGAAGCTCTTAAATAATTTTTAAATAATAAAGTCAAATAATATAGTCAATATTATTGATATATATATATAATATTGATATACATATCAATAATATAGATAAGTCATATCAATAATAAAAAAATGCACAATGATAAAAAAATAATATTTAAGAATTTAAGAATATTTAACATAGATATTGCAGCCCGTGTGTATTTAACTAATTTTCAAAGGAATCTCAAAATTTTATAAATACAGATAACGAATGTATGGCTCGGGACGTATATAAAAGGTTGACCCACGGGACACAGATTGACTATGGTTGATTTAGACTTTTAGAGCAACCAGGTATAGAAACATCAAAACAAACTCAAGTAAATACTCGATTTACCGACCCCGAAGGCACGAAATTTTGAATGACCCTTGCTCAGTTGACACACAAGCACGGAATCGAACTGGGACCTGTTGTGTAGACAGGCCACAACGCTACTGGATTCCATAATTCCATAATTAATAATATCGCACACTGAGCGTTTTCTGAAATAAAATATTTTGAAAAAACTGCAAAATAAATCAATTAAAAAAGAAAAAACTCTTGAATGAGGATAAAGTTTTAAAAGTTCAATATTGTGTAAATATTTTATTCATTTATTTTAATATGTTCGTATCTAGAGTCCTATTAATAGGACATGTCTTTTCATCGGGTATTATTTTGTCTTCACATTTATTTTTGTTATTATCTGCATGTAGTAGTTATAGTATATGTCTATACATTTATTATTAGCACTTCATTTTATTTTTCACCACCTAGTAATAATAATAATAATAATAAAAGTTTGCTTGATTCTCTTTGCAAGTTGGTGATTATTTTATTTCAAACAAGTGTTTCACTCTTTAAATTAAAAATAGGTGCTACTTTTCCTAATGTGTGATAAAATAGTAAAAAAAAATCCTCCTATATTAAAAAAAGTAATCTGGAACTGAGCCAAAAACGAAATGGACCAGTCAAATTCTGCGTAGATATTCCGGGTTATTCTCATCGCTTTTTTACTATAGAGACTTTTTTGAGGAGCTATTACTTTTTTTCTAGCCATCCTACGGTTCGAAAATCATACCTCCAGACGCGAAATATAGCAAGCTTTCAGAAATTAAAAAAATTATCACGGTCGGACAATAAAAACTCAAAAAATCCTTAAAAATCAAGTAAAAAATCTTTTATTGAAAAAGTCATTTTTTTATATTGTTGCCAATTTCTAAATAAGCGCAAAGGATTATGTTTTATCTCAAATAAAAAATGTATTTGCGCGAGACTATTAAAAACAATAATGAAAGTTTAAAATAATAATTAAATGATCACGTGTTGAAAGCAGGAAATAAGGAAAATTACGTCATAAAAATTGTGTTTACACATGAATATTAAAAATAAAAAAGATGAATTAAATGAAAAAGCATTATAACCTGATTACAGAAGAAAGTCGTCGTTCGTGATATCAGCATCATCATCTTTTTAAAACAGAATACATTACCAGGTTTTAAGAGGCTGTGAAATCAGAACGGGGGTTGGTGAGCGTAGCGAGTAGGGGGCAGAGACCCCTAGTAAAAATTTAAAAAAAAGGCTAGAAAATTGTTATTTTTGTTCAATCCTATTCTAATATGACATTTTCCAAACGTCTTAAAAAAAATTTCCTCAGCCTATTGTCCCATATATACTCATACCATAGTATACTTAAAATAACTATATTCGTTACATTTGAATAAATTCGTTACATTTCAATATATCATAATTTTTATGGTTTGGACAGCTACTTTTAACATTTTTAACAAAACACTAATTGTTTTCCAAAAATTGAACACGAAAGGGTTAATGAATTACCTATAATATGGTCACCACCAAATTTCAAATGCACAAGATAGTCTCCTGGCGAATCGAAACTGTAATTTAAAGTGAAAGACCCATCTTCATTATCTGTATAATCCAACTTGCATTTGCTCTTGCCTTCAACAAATATCTGAATGATGTTATGACCTAAAAGTATTAGTTAAAACAATGTAATCAAACGCTAAGAAACAATTAAAAGAAAATAATATTATAAAAAAATACAGAAATTTAAATTTTTATCAGGATTATGCAATTTACACTATAACAGATTTTACAAATTTAAATTGTCGTATATTTGAAAATATTAAATAGATATTTATTAGAGTAGTATCTATACTAATATAATAAAGAGAGTCCCGACAGTCTCACTGACTCATCAACGCAGAGCTGAAACGACTAAAGTCAGGATTACAAAATTTGGACAGTAGATTGCTGTTATGACCTAGACAAGCAATAAGAAAAGTTGTTTGAAAATTCACCCCTAATGGGGGGTTAAAATGGGCTCGAAAGTTTTAGGGTATTTCACCATATCTCAGTAGCAGTTTTAGATAGGAACATTAAATTCAACATAACATATCTACTAAAAAAATAGTTAAACACGTATTTCAGCAATTTTAGAAAGTCAACCACTAAAGAGAGGGGTTAAAGCTCCCGTTGACATGCGGGAAAACACCCGCTCGCTAACGTTAATCCTGTAAGACAGTTATTTTATAATATCTCGTTTGCATTTCAATATTTTTATAGATTTTTTTTGTATTAGATAAGTTAGAAAACTGTTTCGTAATCGTTTCCGAAAGTGAAAGTATCCTCATAAAAAAAAATCTGCAAACAATAAAAAGTAAACCTACAAAATGGAAAAGGTAATAAAAACGGCAAATGTAGAAATCGACCACAGCTATCCAATGCAATAAATAAATAAATAAATGTTTAAAAACAATATAATGCAAACAATATATTATAAAATAACTGTCCCACTGAATTAATATTAGTGAGTGGGTGCTTTCGCATGAGTGAATGGTTGCCTTAAATGGGAGTTGGGAAATTTTTAGTCATTTCGTCATATCTCAGTTACAGCTTTACGTAGGAGCATAACTACGATCTAAACCAATCAGCTATTTAAAAAAAAAAAGAAAAAAAAATCATATTTCAGCTATTTAGAGCTATTTTAACGATTCCGTCGCCCACATCGGCTATGAATCCGATTATAGAAGATTAGATGAATAAGACGACGACTGCTGATTTTTGATTGGATATTTTGCGTTAAGCATTTTTCCGAGGATTCTTTTTTTTTTTTTTTTTTTTTTTTTTTTTCCCGTATAGATGCCATTTTTAGAGAGATGCAGTTGCATTTTTATTTATTTTACCTGTAATGCCCTCATAGTTAACACGGGAAAAGACAGGTCGTTATTCAAGTATATCATACAGGACTAATTTAAATACATACATTTTAGTGAAGTATAAATATCCATTACTAGCCAGTCTTCGCTCGTCTAGTCGGTCGCTTCTGAGTGGGGCCCAGATACATTCTGCAGCGTACTGCCTTGACTTCTCTTGGGGCCCAGAAAATACATTTTACATGCAAACGGAAAATGTAAATAAAATATTTTATCTTAAACTATATGAAAATAGCTAATAAAAATATCAAAAAAGCATCTAAATAAATATTTCACGACATTAATAATATTTTTTTTTCAAGAGCCCCAGGACAAAGTACAGCTGGGCCCTACCCGTGATTATCTAGGGCGGACGGAAAGCTTTAAGAGAAAATAAATAAAAATGGGATTGTCTAAGATACAAGCAATCATTGTAAATGGGCACTGTGGTTTCACGCCCATAAATTGTTAATGCGGTGATCAAAATAACGGGGCGCTATGTATTTCTCAGCCATATATCGTTAATGCAGCGATCCCTTTAACGTTTGTCAGTTATTTTGCGTGCATAAATCGTTAAACTGAAATCATTTTAACAGGGCCATTGGGTTGCACGCCTTTATACTGATTATATGGCAATCACTATAAGGAAGCTTTGTGCATACCCGAGCCCATAAATATGGCGATCAGTATTTAAACCGCAAATCTTTACTTCCAAAAAATGTATTTTGAAAAAAGTAGGAAATGTATTATATTTTATATAAAAATTTAATTAGATCGCTAAAAGACGAAAAGCGCAAAAACAATTTATAAAATATGAAGGGAAAAAAACTTCTTTGGGAAAAATGTCACGCAAAATATATAATAAGAAATTCGCAATAGTTATCTTATTCGTCTGATCTTCAGTAATTCGGATCATAGTTGATGCTGCCAACTAACTCGCTAGCTCTAAAATCGCTGAAATACATGTTTAATTATTTTTTAGTAAATTTGAAATGCTGAATTTCACGCTCCTACTTAAAACTGTTGCTACCTAAAACTTTCAACCTCCCCATGTAACCCTCTTGGTGGATTAATATCTAAAATCTCTGAAATAAATATTTAACTATTTTTTAGTACATTTGTTATCCTGAATTTCATGCTCCTACTTATAATTTCTACTGAGATATGGCAAAATGACATAAAACATTCGACCTCCATTTAACCTCCTCTTAGTGACTGAATTTCTAAAATCGCTAAAATACATGTTTAACTATTTTTTAGTAGATTTGTTATTCTGAATTTCACGCTCCTACCTATAACTTCTACTGAGATATGGCAAAATGACCTAAAATATTCGACACTCTATTTAATCCCTCTTAGTGGCAGGATTTTTAAAATTGCTGAAATCATGTTTAACTATTTTTTTAGTAGATTTGTTATGCTGAATTTCACGCTCCAATCTAAAAATGTTGCTGAGATATGGCGAAAAGGCGAAATGACCTAAATCTTTCGATGCCCGATTTAAGCCCCTTAATGGGTGAATTTCTAAAATCGCTGAAATATGTGTTTAATAGATTTGTTATCCTGGATTCCAGGCTCCTACTTGAAACTGCTGCTGAGATATGGCGAAAAGGCGAAATGACCAAAACCTTTCGCTCCACCATTTAAACCCCTTAGTGGTTGAATTTTTAAAATCTGTAAAATATGTGTTTAACTATCTTTTAGTAGATTTGTTATCCTGAATTTCAAGCTTTTCACTGAAACTGCTGTTGAGATATGGCAAAAAGGCGAAATTACCTAAAACTTTCGACCCCTCCCCCATTTAACCCCCTTAGTGGTTGAATTTCTAAAATCGCTAACTATTTTTTGTAGATTTGTTATCTTGAATTTTATGTTCTTACCTAAAACTGCTGATGAGATATGGCGAAAAGGGGAAATCTCTGAAAACTTTCGACCCGCCATTTAACTCCCTTAGTGGTTGAATTTCTAAAATCACCTGAAATACATGTTTAACTCTTCTTTAGTAGATTTGTTTCCCTTAATTTTATGCTGCTACCTACAACTGCTGCTGAGATATGGCGAAAAGATGAAATGACCTAAAACTTTCGACCCCTCCCCCCATTTAACCCCTTATTTTGTGAATTTTCAAAAATCCTTTTTTAGTGGGTGCTTACATTGCGTAAGTAACATGTCTGCCAAATTTCATTGCCCTAAGAAGTATGCAAGCCCATGTATTGGTCAGTCAATACAAGCTCTTTTATAAGTATAGACAAACATAATTCGTACTAGTTTGATAGAATTGTTGAATTCTAAGTGGCACACCACTGTATTTGTAATAATGAACTTACCAGCCTTGCTTATATCAATTGTACATTGATTTTTTTGATTGGTATAGCAGGTACGGATGTTTTCACTCGTGACTTTCACTTTTTTTGGATCAACGACTTCTGTGACGTGGAAGATGATAGGCTTTTTAGAAGGGGGCTTGAGATTTACCATGTGTTGACCCACATCTCGAGGAGAAAACACAATTCCTAAGATAAAAAATATTACAATTTGCATTTCAAAGATTTTTTAGAAACATATTGGTGACAATTTAATAACTATTTACACATTAATTTATATAGTTATAACAACTAACTTATCTGAAAATGAATGTAAAACTATGTTAAACATCATGTCATATTTCCATGTGAAATTATTTCTGGTAGTTAACTCGCATCGTGAATCAAATTTAGCTTTGGTAGGGTCATTTGGGATAATTACGAACATGGGGTAATTCAGAACAAACGCCACTAAAACTCATGTGAGAGTAGATTATAATAAAGTGAAGTAAAGATCAAAGGCAAAGGGACACGTAAAGATCAAAGGGACACTTTAGATGCAACGTTCCCATGGTGATGGATTGCTCGAGGTGGTCCCATAGCTTGGCCACCAAGATCGCCGGATCTCTCGTGTTTAGACTTTTTCCTGTGGGGCCATATGAAAAGCCTAATCTACGAGTGCCCCATTGAAACCGATATGGATCTAGTCACCATGATTGCCTTTGTTGCTGGGGATATTCGGGAAATGCCTGGTGTCTTCGCAAATGTGCGTCTGTCCCAATCCCACAGGTGTGAAGCGTGTGCATTACAGCTGGCAGAAGATCTTTTGAGCAATTTCTTTGAGCATGTACATTAATTACATTGCTGTTAATAAAAAAATTTCTGACGTAACTCCTCTCATTCTTGTGTTAATTCTTTAAATGCGACAGTGGAAAACTATCTTTTAACATCTGACCTCTTGCGTTCCAACCATACATTCTGTCAGAGGCGCCATTTCGAGGGGCTGGGGGGGGGCAAGCTTCCCCTCCCCCCAAGGAATTTGAAATTTCAGAAAATTTATCAGTTATCATAGGTTAGACCAAAAAAAAAAAAAAAAAAATCAAAATCAAAATATGATCAAATGCTAAAATACCGTCAGATTTCACAGATTTGATAACAATAAAAAAAACTAGTCTGATGTGCCAATCCCAAAACTTTCTTCTATCTCATACAGGTTTCACATATACCCACCAAAAAGAAATCAGCACCAATTTATATTAAGGTCTAACTGAATCTAAAGTTTTATTAAATTATGTGCGTTAGTTCTGGAAATATAGCTATCGTGAAAATCTTGCAAAATATAGCATAGCAGCGCCACCTGTTAGACTATTTATACCAAATCGTAATCAACGTCTATTTTTGTCAAGGTCTAACCGAATCTGAAGTTTGGGGAAATTCTGTGCATTAGTTCTTGATATATAGCTATCGTAAAAATTTGCAATGAAAATTGCATGCAAAAGTAATGTTTACATATAATTTTGGGTTGCAAAAAGCTTTGCAATTTAAGTGTTACGTTTGCATGTAATTTTGAGCTGCAAAAAGCTTTGCAATTGAAGCTCCTTGCATTTAGGTGCAGAATTATTCATCCCTATTCACAAGAATTGAATTTAAAGAAAAAGCATATACTATTTCCAATGAATTATTTTTAAATGATGGCTGTTAAAACATTTCTCAAAGTTGTTAAAAGTAAAATGGTTTATCAGGTAAAATTGACATTTCTTTTTTCCCAATTCGTTGATTTACACGATTTTATTTGGCCGTCCTTTTTCCATTAGTTGCAGTTTCCTTTTCGCGGTTATTTGGCACAAAATTTTACCTTTTTAAACTGATTTATGTCAAGGTCCCTATAACAAAGAAATATCATATTTTCTTCTATGAAATGTGATAAAGAGTTAGTTAATTATTTACGTTTTTAATTATCGGGAGTGAAATATTTTGCTTGATTAGTACATTTATTTTTCTTATAATCTTACGTGAACGAAGTCGCGGGTAACAGCTAGTGATATTATATATACAGTATGCTCTTAAAAATATCCACAACCTGACACTAGAGTCCTGTCTAGATTTGGTTGTAACCGACCCTAATCCTGACTTTAACCCGACAGACTTCAAGCCTAATCCGAAATATTCATACCTGAACCCGAAGTGAAAGAAAATGAATGTATATTTTAATACATTTGTGGAAAAGTAATCTACAAGTTTACCGCTTATCTACAAAAAATAACACATATATAGTACACCCATTAATATTCAAATATACTCTAGGGGAGATGAGGGATAAATGGGACATTTTAACAAAAATATTTTTTTAAATATTTTTTTTTAAGTTTTTATCAATATTATATATCACATTTCATAAATTAAGAGTTTGACTACATCTTATGCACAATATCTATTCAACATTATTATTATACAGATATATATTATGAAATTAAAAAAAGTTCCTCTCTGTCCCAATCATCTCCACAGCAGGGATGAATGGGACACAAATAATTTCCTTTCTGTATGCAATGTTAAGGACTAAAAGTTGACAAAAATGCCTCCTTGGCAAAAGCTGGGAGATTATAAATTGTAATATGATCTCCAGGATTATTTGTCAGCCAATCATCTTGGACTCATCTCAGCTTTGTCTTAAAAGACCCATAAACGGAAGCATTCAATGGCTGAAGACGATGGCTACAATGAGGATGAAATGTTAAAAGAATAATTACCATAAATTATTAATTTATCAACTTATATAATATTATTTAGTTAATAAATGTTTTTTCAGCATCTTCTAGGGATGAATGAGACAGTCTCGTTCATCCCCATTTGAAATGTCCCAATCATCCCCATGATGCATATATTCAACTGTCAGCCATTTTGTCTCAGAAATTATTTTGTCACAATGGTTAATATTCATTAATTTTAATTACCAATATTGAGCCTTGAAATAAAAAACTACAGTATATCTTAATTGTTTATATTGCATAAGATATTTAAGTATCTTCAAATGTAAAAAAAAATACTTTTGAGCAGAGTTTTCAAGAAATGCAAATTTGAGGGAAAATGAAAACAGCCATGTGGTCTTGCTTTTGGTTCCGAAGCACACTATGGCACTGAAATCTATGATGATAGGAAGCAACTAAAAAGAAATGTTTATTGCCTGAAATATTGAGAACATCCCATCCATCCCTTGTCCCATTCATCCCCTCATCTCCCCTATAGTTTTTTCATTTGAAAATTATTCAGAACCTCCTTTTGTATAATCGGTTCATCTCGAACCCGTTTCGAAAGAGTCAAAGCATAACCCGAACCGTATAAAGTTTACTCGACCTGCAAAAAAAAAAAAAAAAAAGAAAAACAGAAAAAGCCAAACCCAAAACGACATGCATTTCGAGTACCTGATGCAGGACTGCAATTTCCAGTAAACCAGGAAACGTCCAAATAATTTTCATTGACCGCAACCCCACCCAAAATGAAAGAAAATTAATCCAAATTTCAATATGATTATGGAAAAGTAGGCTACAATTAAATCTCTAATAACAATTTTATCTTTTATGTAGAAAAATGATTTTTTTCATCTGAAAATATTTAGGATTTCTTTCAAAACTCGGGCAACACGAACCCGACTCAAAATAGTGAAAACCCAACTTGAACCCCAAACAATTAATCCTTTGATAACGGGCCAGATTGACTACTAATTTTGCATTCAATCGTTCTACAATTTCCAAAAAAATTCCTTGTGACAGAATTCTATTGAAAATATCCTATTATAAGTGTATGACAGATTTCAAAAAGTTGTACTAATAGAATAAAAATAGTCCCAACCGCAGTCAAATGGTCCAAGTCAACCTGACCCGCAACGCAAATAAGCGCATCAACCTGGCTCGATCCGTGTGGTACAGATTGGGTCGTGTTGCCCCCCCCCCCCCCCAATGCAGCAGCAAGGGACCTGAGACCAAGGGTTTTGTAGATTTCTGAATTGTGTGAAATTTAGATCATAGTCTGAAAAGGAAGGTAGAAAATGATTGGGGAAAATTTTTACTGACAGAAAATCATTAAGGAAAATTTTCTTATACCTATGGATTACAACATTAGCAAATTTCCTAACTTCTTGATGGTGTTCCTGTGCTGATTATCCCGTGACCGATTGAATTTCACGACTTTTTTTCGTGATTGTTTAATTTTCTTTTTCTTTTTTCTTTTTTATTTATTTATTTATTTATTTTTTTTTTGTGATAACTTTCCAAAATTCTCTGTTTTCTGTGAATCATTGACGGAATAGATTTTTTCGACCATTTGCCTGAATTCGCGACATTTTTTCCAACCGATCGACGAAATTCGCTATTTGTTTTCGCCATCTTTGGACGCAATTCGCGACTCTTTTCTACGCTCGTTTGTTGAAATTCGGGAGTCTTTTTCCGCAACCGACTGGCAAAAATTGCTATTTTTTTTTTTGTGCAATCTTTGACGAAATTCCAATCGTTGACGATTTTTTTCCCACCATTTGTCAAAATCCATTTTTTTTTTTTTTTTTTTTTTTGGCTACTGATTGACTGAAATTACTATTTGTTTCCGCAATCTTTTGACGCGATTCGCGACTCTTTTCTACGATCGTTTGTTGAAATTCGGAAGACATTTCCGCAACTGACTGACAAAAGTATATATTCGTTTGCGCGATCTTTGACAAAATTCCCCTTTTTGCGCGATTGTTTGACTAAATTCGTGACCTTTTTTTTTTCAATCTTTTGACGAATTTCGCGATATTTTTCCACAATAGTTATACTAAATTCGCAATTTTTTTCCGCGACCGATTGAGGAAAATCTCTATTTGTTTCAGTGATCTTTGGCGAAATTCCCAATATTTTTCCACGGTCGTTAGAAAAAATTAGCGATATTTTCCGCGACCAATTTTACCAAATTAACTATTTTTTCTAATTCCAATTTGTAAAATTCTCGATGTTTACCGCGATCGGTTGACAAATTGCTTTTGCGTAAAAAAAAAGAAAGAAAAATTCGCGGACTACCACTAAAATTAAAAATATATTCGCTGAAGAATCACATGTTTCGTGAAAGAAGTTAAGATAAGAAGGCAAAATCTCACACTGCATTTTTTATTGTGGGGCCTATTTTTCTATTTTGAGCACGATTTGGGAAATCCTGCATGATATTTCAACCCCTGTCTCTAAAAAAAACTTTGCACCCCCCCCCCCTCCCCAAGAAACTCATGAAATGGCGTCCCTGCATTAAAACCTGCAAAGAAGGAGTTCAAAAGGACTGTAAAAAAGCTCCATTTTAGGCAGGTCTCCGTCTTAGCAAGTATATTTGTATAGCGTTTTCTTCGTCGAAACTTGATGTTTTTTGCCTGTTTGAGAAAGAATTATGTTATAGACAGGTTTTGGTTAGACACGTTTCACTGTAAAACACCTATACTCTTCAGAAGTGCTTTATATGAGGTTTTAACAGTCTTAAAGAATACCTGAAAAAAACGGTACCTGTCTATAACTGAAAACTTTCATAATATTTTAAAATTCTACTTGCTAAGACGAAAACCTGTCTAAAACGGAAGATTTCAGAGGTCACTTGAGATTCTGTATTAGAAGTATTGCTGTCTCTGTATATATGATTCAGTAAACGTTTCTCGTTCGGAGATGTTGCGGGGGTGCAGCTCCCGAACTCCACCCTTGGCTATGCCACTTCCTTAAAAAAAACTTTGCACCCCTCCCTCCCCCCCAAGAAAGTTCTGAAATGGCGCCCCTGCATTCTGTGAGGAAATTTGCTCGTATAGCTGCGTTCTGTCACCCCGTAAAGTTTTGCCCACTTTTTCAGATATTCCCTGTATATATGGTTTTATTCTGGTTAGATTATTATTAAAGAGTGTGTATGCTATGATTTCACTTTCAAACTCTAATTTTATTTCTCTCTGGTTTTACTCACCTTGGGTCTTCAGCATTTTTACTCTGTATTATATATATTTAGGTTTTTTGTATGGTAGTATTAAAAGATTGGTGTTGTGTTATTTTCTTGGGCACCATATGTTATCTTATATTCTGTTTGTGCCAACATCTGTATTTATTTGGTATTTTCTTTAATATCAAATGTTAGCATTATATGTATTTTTCTATCTACCCTATATATATAAAATCCTAATGAAACGAATTTGTGAAACGATTTTATGAAACGAATTTATGAAACGATTTTATGAAACGACTGATTAAACAACTGATTATGTTTCAGGGCTATTTTAATAAAATATTAAACGCTTGATGGTGAAATTAATACCAATTTTTCATAAAAATCCGCGGATGTCAAAACTGATAATAGAATTTTGAAATTGGAATTAGTTTTCGAGATATTAATTTTTTTCTAAATTTAATGACATTTCTGTAATGATGGCAACTAATTACTCAGTTTTTTTGTGACAAAAAAGGGAAAAAAATTGAATAGGATCCCGATAGGGATTATTGATTTCTTTTTATTCGTCATTTTCAAATTGAAATTGGATTTATCTTTTATTTCAATCGATAATAAAGACAAGATTGTGATTAAATTATGTTTTTCAGTAAAATCTGAAAAAAAAAAATCACATTTCTATCGTCAGGATTCAATCGTCTGTCAGCATTTAATTTAATTTATAAACTGAAAATGTTTTGAATAAATTCGTCCAAATGACGTCATTTAGGTAAACGCAAAAGAAAGGGAGGAAAAGGAATTAATAGTAATTATTATTTATTGATATCATTTTGTTATTTTTTTGTAAAATTTAATTAAACGACTTTATAAAATCATTAATTTGTATATTTGAAACTAATATATAAAATAATAATTGCCCAACTGAACGGAAGAATAAAATATCCTGCTTGGTTTTTTCCGCCAAGCTTTTAAAAAAAGCGTCAAGACCCCTATAATAGAAAAGCACCAAAAGTTTATTGGGTTTGTTTTCATAACTTTTGGCAACAAATCTATATGTATATTAACGAATCTATCCCTTTTTGAAGCTCGAATTACGCCAAACCTAAAAGCAAAGGATCCTATAATGGAAAAGTACCCGATTTTCTTATGGACAATATTCAAGTGACATAACATGGTGTAAAATTATCGGGGATAGCAAATTTGTTTAAATATCTCATCAATTGATGCCGAATAAATGCAGGCATACATGCACAAAATATTTAATTAATTTTGTATGATAAATAATTATTAGAAAATTCGTATATACATATTAATTAAAAAAAAAATAATTTACATATTTAAAATAACATGAAAATATGCATGATGGTGCACTAAAATAGGGAGAAAATTAAAACCTGTTACTGAAAATGTCTATAGCATAGTACTTTTCAATACCGTGGTTCTTAATGTTATTCACAAGCAGATGGAATTTTTCTCATCCTTAAACGCAAAGGAAGAATAGAATACAGATCGTTGTTATAAAAGTCCGAGAGGTAGCCACAATTTAAACCTAACCATTTTATACAAGTTGGTTTTCACGTTGTAATTGATTTTACTTATCATTCCCGAAAACAGTCGTCAGTTGTCGCAACAGCTGTGTATGAGGCCATGATAATCAAAAAATGCCCCATTAAAACGTTAAAAGCATGGCAACCCAATTACAGATTTACCAATATTTATAAAATAAAGCACGCTGTCATGTTTTTAGAGGCCTCGAAGTCTGAGCGGGGGTTGGCGAGCGTAGCTCGCAGGGGGTAGGCCCCCTAGTTTAATAATAAAAAATTGACAAGTTGATGTGTTCTTAAGTGCTAAGTTATATATGTTTTTACTATTTTATGATTCGTCAAGTGTTAGCTTTATTTACATTTTTCTCTTTGTTATAATTTTTTTTCAGGCAACTTAATTTAATATTTATGGAGTATTTTATGTGCTAAAGTACAAAGTTTATTACGTACAAAAGCCTTTTTATGTGCGTTTTATTATTTAACCAAATATTTTTCAGTGCAATTTTTATATATTTAATGTTTTATTTTATTATCATTATTTTATTTTGTGAAATTTGATTTACTTTTTAATGCTGATGCTGCATTATTTTGTGAGGTTTACCAAACATCTTCTTCCGCCTGGCATCGCATCGTTATATTTTAAATTCTAAATTTTTGGATGTTTTCAGGGTTTCTAGTTTTCATAAAATTATGTTCATAATTTTCTTTTTTTCTGCTGAGGGGGAGTAAATGTTACAAAATGTAACATTTTTTCTTTATTTTTAGTTTTTCAGTTCAATTTTCTCAACTATTCCAATTTCAAAATTAATAATAAAAATAATTTAAATCATTAAAAAGTAATTATCTATTTGCTTGTAATAATTATTTACAAATATGTTCATAAATCTAAACGATCTTTTAATATTATTCTGCATTCCATATAAGTAAAAAAAAATCCCCCAAATAAATTAATATTTTTCACTTAATATCATTAAATTAAATTTATTTTATCAGTTTTATTTGATATCACTACTCATTTTAATTTTGTCAATCTTTCTAATTAATTCTCGTAAATTTTCAGGTTAAGCTCAATCTAGTTTAACCAATAGAATATTTAATATAAGACTTTTATATTTCACTCTTTAGAGCCTTCTATTTTCTTCCTAAAAAATCCTCTTTTGCAAACAGGGGCTGTCCATAAATGATGTCACATTTATTTTCAATATTTTTGACCCCCCTCTCCCCCCTTGTCACAAAGTGTCACACTTTACCATACCCCCTCCCCCCCCCCCCTCTTGTCACATGTCACACTATATTACATAAACATATACTTGCAGTTCAGAAACAAAGCACTACGTTATAGATCATATTTCAAATTTTATTTTTAAACTTTAACTATGTGTTTTAATGACATTTGTGAGCATAACAATAAAAATGATACGTGCATTTATTTTGTATGAAATAAGATTAAGGTTTACAACAAAAAATATAATTAATATACAATAGTAATAAAATATTAATATGAAGGAGCAATTGATTTTTTTTTTTAAAGAAAGGAATATAAGTAAAAACAAATCACATGAATGTTGTTTTAGCCCCAATTAAAAAATACCCTCAAATTCTGGTAATTTCAAAATAACTTCAAAATTTAATCTGCTGATTTTAAATGATTTTATTTAAATCAAAATGTGTGATGTCACACTTCTTCTTACCCCCTCCCACCCCCTTGTCACAAACTGTCACAATTTCATTAACCCTCTCTCCCCCTCCAAGCGTGACATCATTTATGGACGGCCCCACAGTTTAACGAACTCTCCCTGGCCACCCATTCCTTAAAGTATTAATGTTAAACTTGTTTACCGCCACGGGCCAAATCAAGCATTGTATACAAAGCCGCGGGCCGTGTAAGAAAAACAAATATTATTACTATTGCACAGAACACAATTTGTACGTACAAAAGACAGCCATATGAAAGAACTATTCAAGCAAAATTTCAAAGTTATTATTATACATAAATTATTTTGTCTATTTTTCTAAAAAAAATGTTAAAAATTACTTATCATCAACCAAATTTATAAAATTTAATTGATTTTTCTAAATTGTATCTGTATTAAAATGAGGCGCCCAGTCCTAAATTCGTTTAGTTCGAGGATGGTTTGGAATAAACCGACCAGCGTAGCGGGAGAAGCTCCGCTAGTATACTTATTACATTAAATCCGTAATCCCTCCCAATCACTCACACAAACGAGACAAAAATCAAAAACTTACCAAATTCACCGCTGGGTAAATTTTTAAGGGGACACTCCAATGTGACACCCTTGGGGCTTGTTACGGTGCATTTTAATCCAGGTGGCCTTTCGCCTTTCTTTTTGATTCTGAAGATATTTGGATGTCCCATGGTCAAGAAACTTTGCTGAACTTCTTCTAAAATGTAAAAGATAAAAAGTATGAACATCAAACTTAAGGAAGTAATTCTATGGGACAAATATAGAAACTGCATGTGTTTAAGATAAACATAATGACACTTTTTTTAATATATGTTATTACTGTTTGTTAAGGAGACAGATCACCTTTAAAATGGTCAAAAATTCAATTTCAAGGTTTTGATGTCAGTAAATAGTGCATTCTATTCTGAGTAGAAAGGTACCAATGTTTTTCAGAGGCGATAATTATTGACGAAGATATAAAGTAAAACGCAATCGTCATTCTTTGTTTTTGAATGGGGAGTAAAAACTTTAAATCCATTTAATTCACAACAATGATTTTCAAATTGCGCGCACGATTTCTCCAAAAATAATTTAGATAGAACCTCAAAACTTATCAAACTTTTTAACAAAATGAACAAAATGAACAAGAATCTTTTAATTTGATCAATAAATTAAAAAATAATTAACTGTAATTAAATTAAAAAATAATTAACTGTAATTAAATTAAAAATGCATTTCGAATGCGCTTTTCGATGAATTACAGTTAATTATTTTTTAATTTATTGACCAAATTAAAAGATTCTAGTTCATTTTGTTCATTGTTACAACATTAATAAGTTTGAAAAAAAAATTGAGGTTCTATCTAAATTATTTTTGGAGAAATCGTGCGCACAAGTTTGAAAATCATTGTTGTGAATTAAGTGGATTTAAAGTTTTTACTCTCCATTCAAAAACAAAGATACGTTGTTTTTGAAAATACGTTGTTTTTTACGATTGCGTTTTACTTTATATCTTCGTCAATAATTATCGCCTCTGAAAAACATTGGTACCTTTTTACTCAGAATAAAATGCACTATTTACTGACATCAAAACCTTGAAATTGAATTTTTGACCATTTTAAATCTGTCCCCTTAATTTTTTTATAGTAGAGCATTTTCTAATATGATAATAAATTGATACTTATTTTTGTGTTTAATTTCAATATTTCATTCTTCACTTTGTATACGACCCCTCAAAGTCAGCTCAAATTTTTAGATGAAATAACCCTCTTTGGTGATACACCGATTTAACGATACCGGCTAAAGGTAGTTTTACCGTGAAAAGGACATTGCACCCTGATTTCGATCTCGAAATACTCTAATTCATTTTTTAACAGATCCCTGAATAAAAGACAAAATCATGTGAAAAAATCTCAAACTTTGAAATTTAATAACTGTGTCAATTTTTGTCGTACAAAAGTCAAACTTTTTGTGTTGTATTTGTTATGATATATGCAAACATTTACTAAATATAACTATAGAGACTGGGGGACCGTATAAAAAGTTAGATTTCGTAATTTTTATAAAATTGATTTTTTACTTTAATTAACGCCACAACATGAATATGTACTTCATTTTAAACGCTTTTGTAATTGGAACTATATGTCTACAACCAACGGTTGAGAAATTAAAGGTCGGCGATAGATAACATTTTGCACCCTGTATATATATATATGAATAATGTAAAACGCAAAACATATGAATTTTTTAAACAGATTTTTTAACATATTGATGCAAAAACGAAATTAAAAATGCTTAAAATTCAGAAAAAAACAAAATTGCATGAAAGAAAAAACTGGATTGAGGAAAATCGCATTTCTGTGAAAGAATTTAATTCCTTTGGTTTTAATAGATAAAGAGTGCAGCGTCACTCCATAAATCTTTGTAGTTGAGATATAATTTGAACTAATTAGAGACGTAGGCGCCGGCCGAAAGAAATATAGGGAGATACAACATTTTGAAACAGATGGGTTTGTGGTTCACAACCTGGTCCACTTTTTTAATATGCAGGAACATAACCATGAAATAAGCTACACTAAAAGTTATTAGCAGAATTCTCCGTTCAAGAAAATATTAAACATATCAACGTAAAAAGCAATACAAAATTTTATCAATTAAGAAATATTAAATATTCAAATTCTACTAGCATTTTACAAACTAGAGAATTGAGACAGTTAACTTTTTTTTTTTTTTCAGGAAAACCTCTGACGTTTCTTACCTCCCTGTTTTGTTTTTTTTTTTTTAAATTAAACACGTGAGCGTAAATAGAAAGAAAAAAAAACAGAATTAAAAATTGTCTTCCACAGGGGTGGGGGAGGGTAGAAGAGGGCAGAACCCCTTTCGCCCCTGACGAGAGCTTCTTAATTTCTCTCTCTCTTGCTGTTTAATTATTCTTAAGTTATTTAAAAAGAATGAATTTCATTTTTTTAATAATCAGAAATAATGATAATAATTAAATTTCAAAATCCGGAGCCGTCGTCTATGTAATGAGAATGTACCAACAAGGTATCACTGCCCCTGTCCTCTTCACCCGCACCGCCAAACGAAAAACATTGGCCCATAGCAATTATATAAAACTGTTAAACAAGTGGGTATGTGTGATCGAAGACCGCACAAAGGGTTTCGTTTAGTATTCCTTTCAAAAAACACTTTATCCTTCCTTTAATAAATCCAAATAAATTTCATTTTCAAAAAAAAAAAAAAAAAAAAAAAAAGTCGTTTTTTATAAAATAAAATTTTACCGGTCTATTTTTCTCGTTTTTTTTAATATCTGGACCGGCCCGATAGCAGGCGAAGCCCGCTATTATACTCTGTCATAATAATATCTGTCATGTGGACTAAATGTGATATTAAAAAAAACAATTTCAAAATTAAACATTTTGTATGTATAGAGAGATTCAAAATGTTTAAATATGCCAATATTTCCATAATCGTTTTTTTTTTTTTTTAATCATGATTCAATAGTTCTTCAAACTCATATGACGTTAAAATCACTTGCTGACGTCATATCTATTTGCTTTCTCTATTACTCATATTGATACTCTCTTTGTATTATTCTCAAACATTTGAAAAAGTCCGTTAAACTTCCAATAGGACGTCAGATTAATTTTCTTTTTAATTCTCTAATGACGTCATATTAACCTGTTTTCTGTACACATACTCATACTTTTTGTATTATTGAGAAATGTTATTACCAATAGGACGTCATGTTAACCTTTTTTTTTTCAATTGGTGAAACTTTTTATTTCATTTTCATTTTTCACGTGGAAAGCTTTCAATAGAAAATTAATTATTGTAGAAAGAATTTTATTGTGGATTTGTAATGGTTGGCAACTGCTATAACGAAAAATGTTTAAATTTACTTTGAAAAGGCTGTTAGTTTTTTGATTTTTTATCTCTCTATATTAAAATAATACGATTTTTTCAAAATTTTATGATTTTCAGCTTGACAGTAGGTATTCAGCTGTAAGTACACAAAATTTCAAGTCTGTAAGTTATACGGTTTCTGAGAACCGGCTCTGTGACGGACAGACAGAGAAGCGGGATGATTAGGATTTCGTGAGATGAACGAAAACCTAAAAATTACAAAATCTTAAAATAAAACTTTTAAAAAGCTTACCCGTTTCAGACCCTTTTTGAAAAATCATAGAGCTAGATTTCTCACCACTGAATCCGGGGGTGTAAATGATGACTTGGTTATCCGTTGTATCAATGGATACTTTAAAAGTTTTATCTATAATGAGAATAAATTGAACAATTATTTCCATTTTTCTATTTTTCTGCTCTGAAACTAATCTTCAATACATATTTATTTTTAAAATTCTGTTTATAAAATTTCAATTCCTTAAAGGATAAGCTAAAATTTAAGCCGGTGACGTAATTTATTTCTGGTTTTCAACTTTTTGATATAAAGCATCTCAAAAGTTAAATGTAAAATTATATATACTGAAACTAAATAAACTACTAAAATTCAAAATATTTATTACTAATAAGATACTATAGGAATAAACAGTATCATCTTAACGAATGTGCCCAAACTACCAATGCACAGAACGTACCCAAATGCTGACATTTTTAGGGTTATGTACCCGAAACGGAAAAATTTAACCCTTATAATCTCCGTTAGACATCCCAATCATAGAAAATTACGTAACACATCGAGATAGAATTATAAATTAATGATTTTCGGATTTTTTTCCCCTTTGCATGTGCTATAAGACCTTGCTTCGTGCCAAACTTCAAAGTCTTAGGGTCAACCGTGCGTACACAGAAAAAAATAAAACCCAATTTGAGTCCAAAGATTCTTAGTTATTGGTTACCACTGTGTATCCATTTTGGGCACTGTTAAATAACCATTTTTCAATTTTTTTTTAATGGGTATTTAACAGTGCCCAAAATGGATACACGGTGATAACCAAAACAGGCATACCTAAGAATCTTTCGACCCAAATTGGGTTTTATTTTTTTCTGTGTACCCTATAGATTTTGAAAGTAAAATCTATAGAGTACCATCTGTGTAAAAAGTAGCCGAAATTTATGATTTTTTAAAATAAAAGATATCACGACACCCCCCCCCCCCCCCCGTAAGTTGATAGCACTCGGAGTTAGAGGGTCATCGGTGACCTTTAACCTTCTTGACAGTCCCTGCCTTTTTTTTTTTTTTTTAACTGAACAAAGAATTTGGCTGTTTTGGCTTAAATTTTGTGTTTCAAACGAAATTGTAAGTGCCAAACATTCATAAAATCACCGACATTTCGTGTGGATTTTGCACTACGATAATGCACCATCGCACAAAGAAATCGGCTCGCAAGACTTTTTGGCCAAAAACGCAATACATCATCGAGCAAGCACTGTACTAGCCTGATATGGAAGCGTTTACTTTTTTCTATTCACTAACAGTGTTGCCAATGGGGCTACTTCAAGTTTGGTAATAACAGATTTTGATTATTTTTATATATGTTGTAGGGTAGAAGCCCCTTAGTCTCAGGTTCAATGCATTTTATACAACGCTCCTTAGTTCTCGAGAAATGGGGGTGTCTAATATTATACTACAACTTAAATACTTACTTTGTAACGAAATAACTGTGTCGGTCGTAACTCAGTTGGTATGGCGTCTGCTCGTTGTTCGGAGGGCCCGGGTTCGATGCCGGAACGCGCTACGTTTGTTTTTCTCATTTTTTTTATAAATGTACTTATAATTTAATAATCTCAATAAAATTTTTGTTAACATAATTACATTTTAATTGAGCATTTTTGATTTTTTTAAAAATCACTTTTAAAATGTATTCCATATATGCTTTATCAATGCAACGATATTGAACAATTGTGTAAATTCGTAATTGTAAAGAAACATCATTTATAAATTGCCTTAACAAGGGAAGTTAATGCGATGATAATACTACTCTCTTTTTAAAGTAAGAAGCATAATCATATTAAGCATTAGCATAATAATTAAATTACAACATATTTATGTTTTATTTTATTGTAACTAGAGGGCGCCACAACATACTTTGGTTATTATTTTTTTTTTAGTTTGATGCAGTTAAGTGGTTTTTGTTTTCAATCTTTATCGCACAAGTGCGTATCATTCTATAACAGCTAGTAATCGTATAAAAATGGAAGAAGCCAGCTGTAGTTCACAAGATCAATCTGAAGTGTCGGGATTCAATGAAAATCAGAAAAGTGATGTCACAAATGCGTTGAAGTACTGTAAAATTTTATTGTAAAACAATTAATTTTTAACAAATAATCCAGCATCTGAAATATCTTCGTTTTCTATTGCGATGGGAGAAGAATTCTATAATTCGATAGTTAATATGCTGATTTTGTAACGATTTTTGAATTTTTACTAGTCAATAATATATCCAATTTTTTTAAAGCTCTTTAAATGATCAGAAATGTTTAATAATGGTTTAAAAATCAAAAATGCCAAATTAAAATTTAATTATGTTAACAAAATTTTCTCTTGAGATTATTAAATTATAATTACAAGTATATTTATAAAAAAAAAAAAAATGATAAAAACAAACGTAGCGCCTTCCGGCATTGAACCCGGGCCTTCTGAACAACGAGCAGACGCCATACCAATTGAGCAACCAACACAGTTATTGTGTTACAAAGTAAGTATTTAAATTGTGTTATAATATTAGACTCCCCCCCCCCCCCATTTCTCGAGAACTAAGGAGCGTTGTATAAAATCCATTGAACCTGAGACTAAGGGGCTTCTACCCTACAACATATATAAAAATAATCAAAATCTGTCATTACCAAGCTTGGCACTCTCCTTGTAAGTTAAAATTACAACTTCAAGGAAGGCGTTTTGAGTCAATTAAGACCGTAAAAGAAAATCCGCAGAGGAGCTGAAGGCAATCAGCCTACGAAAAATGTACTAATGATTAGATCAAGCGTGACATGGTTATACTGGTTATAATTTATTAACAAAATAAATTTTGATGAATAAGGGAATTTATTTGAGTTTTATTTAACGATTGACCTAGAACTTTGAAATTTGGCACGAAGGAAAATCTTACAGCACATGTAAAGGGGGGAAAATCCGAAACTCATTAATTTTTCAATTTAATGTCGATTTATTAGGACAAACTCGTGAATCACATAATCGGTACTAACGCCAAATTAATGCATTGTAACGGTAATATAACATAATGGTACGGAAACTTGAAGCCTACTCACACATGTTCTGATTATTATTATTATTATTATTATTATTGCCTGATCTGAAAAAGAAAGTTTAAGTTTATATAATAAAATTAGTTAAAAGCAAATAAAATTTTGATTATTTTGTATTAGCTTAACAACCTACATCAGTCATGCGAAAAAACGATCAAGCTATTGTTAAGTCTATGGGAAGGTTCTAGCGTGATTTCTCGCTCGCATTTTAATATTTTTAAATGATTTTTTTGCATAGGATAGCTGAGGTCGATCTCTAACGTTTTTAGTTTTTAGTTTTTCGATTTTGGTTCTAGTTATTTTATATAAGAGCTCTTTCATTTTCAGAACCGGTTCTAACCGGTTCCAAAATTGAAAATGCCCGCTTAAAAAAAAAAACTGCAACAATAACCGAAAAAGTACAAACTAACAACGTTGGAGATTGACCTCAGCTATCCTATGCAAAAAAATCATTTAAAAATTATATAAAATGCGAGTGAGAAATCGCGCTAGGATTTCCTATGAGCCTTCTCATAGACTTAACATTAGCTTGAGCGTTTTTTCCCGTGACTAGTGTAGGCTCTTAATTGGAGTAAAAAGAAACCCAAACGGAAAAGACCCAATAAAGAAATCCGAACGATGATCATTAGTCATTACTCTAATTCTAAAAGTCGTAGAATAATTTTTTTTTCTAGCAAAGCTTCTTTGTTTATTATTTTCTATAATCGTGTTTTAGTGACTTTTTTCTTGAGGGATCGTCTGCATACTGAAATTGTATCCAACTTTTAAATTTTCGATATTAACACTTAATTTTAACATGCTATTTGATTTGGATAAATTTTACCTTCCCGTTTATCATAAAACGGGAAGTCCTCCTGTCAAGTAGTTTAGGATATATGTAGATTTAACTTTGGAACTTTTGACATTAAATTAATTTTTTAATGCTGTAAAACACATTGCAATGTGGATAGTTTATTAAGCATAACTCTAAAACTACTTGGCAGAAATGAGCTGTTAATTATGGATTGGCATATTTGAAGCTTCTAGAAATCGAATACTGTTAACAAATTATTAAGTTACACTTCATATTGTTTTCTCGAAAATTAATTTCATAAAATATGTTTTTTAAGTTAATTTTTAAAATAATGATTTTCAAAATTATCAATAGATTTGTACATGGTATAAAGCACAAAATTCTAAGAAAATTGAAAACCTTATCAAAAAAGTCTACTTGACTATCGTAAAAATACAGAAAGATATCGACCAATTCATATTGTTTTCGAAAATTATTTTTTTTTAAAGTAAAATATTTTTAAAGTTAATTTTTTAAATAAATATTATCGTTCCTATTTTTAGTTTATGGTGTCGAAAAAGCCCAACAGTTAAGGGGTTAAATTTGCATAATTCGTAAATTATTGGACCTAATAACTTCCAGTTTGGTATCCGAAATTAAAATGGACCCGGGAATCCATATATGATGTGTAAATTATGTCTTAGTATAAAAGTTATTAAAGTTTGATACATTTTCAGTATGTGCAGACAACTCTTCAAGAAAATTCCATTATAACAATATTTTAGAAAATGGGGAGTGGGGGGGGGGGGGGGGGCTATTGGGCATCTTTTAATCAGTCACGGAAATTCTTTTTTTTTTTTTTTTAATTCATTATTTTTATTGTTTATTGACAAATTTCTTAATTTTTAACTTTTATTCTGGAATTTATTACTTGCATCCACAATTGATTTTCGTTTACTCTAAAATTTGTAATTTGTATTTTCAATTAATTAATGTTTATATTAAAATAAAATAAAATACACTTTTTAATTTGCTGATTTCATTTTTTAAATTTTATACACAAACAATTACTAATTTAGTATTGCCAATAAACAAAAATACAAAAGAAAAAAAATGTAGGAATTTTCAAAATAAATAAACAAATAAAAGTTGTACTGGTTTTATATTTTTTCCAGCTGAGGAAAAAAGTTCCCAGTCCAAGAATCGACGTAAAATATTTCGAAAAGGAATTAGTCCCAATCATGTTGAAAAATGTTCTTGTTTGTTTTCAAGCAATCGTTGAACGACCGCCCAGCACTCTGTAATACAGTCAGTAATCCTATATCGTATGAATTTGCATAATTTTCAAACCAATGGTAACATATTAGTCTTAAGATTGAACAAAAAGAATCTTATGGTATTTATCTTAAAAGTAAGAATAATCAGCAACGGTATACAGGGACCTCTCACTTACTATACACGATGTAAGGTAATTATTTTTTATTACCCCTATTTCTGAAAAGTAGTACAGTCGACGCTCGTTTTTGCGAACTCGTAGGGAACATTCAAATGGTTCGTAAAATAGAAAATCATCAAAAATGACATGAATATGTACATTATTTATGTCTATTTTTATCAATATCTCCCCCTCTTCATAGATGATGCAATATTTTAAGATTATTTATTCTGAAATAAAGTTATACATATATTTTTTAAATATATAAGAAAATTCAAAATACAAATTTATGCACAGAAAAAAAATTTAGCACTCAGAAGAATGTGGTATTAAGCTTTGAAAACATTACATGTGAAAACATAGACTGTATTAGAACTGAATGGATGAAAATACATAGATAAAAAATTAGGAATGGAAATAATCACTTATCTTTTTTTGTTTTAAAATCACATTTTGGAAAATACATGTTTCCATTTTATCTATGCTTGAAATCATTTCACAATTATTGTTCCCTTCAAAAAAGTGCCTTAGCCCTGACAACCATTGAGCTGCTTGTTTGACAGTCGGACGTTGGATTATTTCATTTTCTTCTTGTTCCAAATCTGAAAGTTCTTCTTCCTTTTCACTTATTGCGTCAGCAATAATTTCTTCATCTGATATTTCTTCCGTACAAATCACATCTGAATCTACACTCAAAAAGTCCACGAATGAAATTTCAGGTAACAGTGGATTTCTTTTTCGTAGTTCATTTATAAGTAACTCATCTCCACTGATATCGTCGCCTACATTTTCTTGGTTTTCATTAATTAAGGTACTAAAGCCTGCGTTCTGAAATGCTTTAGCTATTGTAGTCGCTTGAACATCATTCCAAGCACGTATTGACAAATGCATTGCACCCAGAACATCAATTTCATATGGTTGATTTCCCATGACTACTCTTTGCAAAAGCACTCTTCTATATATGCGCTTGAAACTATTAATCACACCCTGATCCATCGGCCGTAAAATTGAAGTTACATTGGGTGGAAGAAACTCCACACGAATAGATTTAAGATTTGAGACTTCAACGTGAGCTGAACAGTTATCCACAATTAGCAAAATTTTACGTTTTTCCAAAACAAATTGACGATCCAAGTCTCTTAACCATTTTTCATAAATGTACCCAGTCATCCATGCATTTTGGTTAGCATGGTATGCAGCTGGTAATTTGTTAACATTTATGAAGCATCTAGGCTTCAAATTTTTTCCAATGAAAAGCAAGGGCAGTTTTTGTGTTCCATTCATGTTGGCTGCCAACAAGATTGAGATTCTCTGCTTAGCCTTTTCGCCTCCGCTACATTTTTCACCTTTGAAAGTAAGTGTCTTTTCCGGCAGCATCTTAAAAAACAGACCTGTTTCGTCCGCGTTAAAGACATCCTCTGGAGCATATTCAGTTAGCAATGCTTTTAAATCGCGTTCTTTCCATTCATTTGCCAAAGTCGTATTTGCTGTTCCACTTTCACCGCACAATTTTCTGAAGCTCAAACCGTGCCTGGACTTAAATTTTTGTAACCAACCGTCTGAGGCCTTGAAGTCTTTGATATTCAGCTTCAAAGCAAAAGAATTCGATTGTTCTTTAAGGAGATTACCATCTATGGGAATGTTCAGTCCTCTCATTTTCCTCATCCAAGAAATCAAAGCTTTCTCCAATTGGGGATGTTTTGCTTCTCTGAAATATTTACGAGAGGGGGTTTTTATTTGGTGCTTCTATTTCCGACGATTTTCTCTCGAGATTTTAAAATTGTGGAGAGACTATTCTTTGGAATTCCATACTTTTTCGAAATTTCTGTCTTACTTAAGATTTTTTCATCTACTTCTTTTAAAATTTTCTTCTTTATTTACCTCAACGGATAAGCACATGCGTTTTTTCAACTGCGACATACTGAAATTCTGTAATGTTCTGGCCCAATCTCCCTCTCGACTAACGAGACTTCACAGATTGAGTAGTCCAGAAGTTATGAGAAAATAGACGATTACAGAATGCAATCTTTTAAAAGATTTCGTTTCCTCTTTCAACAATGACACCTGCTTGTACATTTAAGTTTCACTCGCCAATCAGAGGCTTTCCAGACACGTGCCTTTAAAATCAGTCATACGTAATAAACCACGTGACGCTAAATAAACTTATTGCTACGCTGCCTCTCTCTCGAAAGCGTGGGGGGGGGGGGGGATAACACATTCTTGAAATGCACCTGCTGTCTTTTGCACCTGTTGAGAGAATAATTAACGTTGGCACTTCTTTTCGGTATTTAAAATAAATAAATAAATAAATAAAAATACAGAATTATGAAAGTTATGTTCGCAAAAAAGAGATTTTCATAATTTGTAGTTCGTAAATGGGAGCGAAAATTTACATAGCGTCTATGGGAATGTATTCGGGACCACGCTCTAGTTCGTAAAATCGCAAGTATTCGCAAAAAAGAGGTTCGTAAAAACGAGCGTCTACTGTATTCGTCTTGTTGATTATGCGATTAAATGAACCAAAAACTACTATTCAGAAATAGTGGTAATAAAAAATAATAATCGCGCATAAGTATAAATGAGAGATCACTGTATACGTCGTTTTTAGCTTTTGTGGAAATTTTTTGTTTTTCAATATCTGAAATGACTCCGCGGGGCACTAACATACCCTCGATTTCAACAAGAAAGTTCCTGGTTTCTATTCTCGGACTGGACACTTTTCATTCAGTTGAAAAAATTACTAGTTGTATGATTTATTTTCTAATCAGCGTGATTGCTTTCAAATAATAAAGTGAAATAAGATTTGATTCATTCATTCGAAGACGAATCTGTAACTGAAATCGAACTGAAAATCATCACTTTTAAGGGAGCAAAAATATTTACGGTTTGAAGCTCTGAAAGCAACCAAGATGATTTTTGTATTTTAAAATTCGGAATGTACATGTAAGAATTTTCTTTAATTATTTTTAATCATTGTCAAGTTACCTTTTGTACGAGGATAATCCTTGTCATATTTTACATTAACTTCTTTTATCAGCTTAGTTCCATCGTACGTAACTGTAACACTGCCGTTATCTTCGTTATTGACAATATCCGGCTTGCATGAAGTCATTATGAATAATGTGAACTACAAAGCAATTTTCAAAATTATCCATAGATTTCACTAGATTAATTTTAACAAAATTATTCAAATTGGTAAAGAAATCATACGAGTTGTAACTCTCCAACTGCACGAAAAATGTCCGGATTCGAACCCGGGATCTCTTGGCTGAAGCTGCCGTGCTCCACCAACTGAGCTCGAATCTGGAGGGCATAATTCATCCAGTTAACCTTATTGATCATAGCATCTGGTCTGATATTTTAATCAGCTCAACAGAATAGATCGCAGGTAATGTAACTCCAGTAAACGCTGGATACGTGATTACACTAGATTAATTTTAACACAATTATTCAAATTGGTAAAGAAATCGAATCCTGGCCCGGACATTTTTCGTCCAGTTGGAAAATTACAACTTGTATGATTTCTTTACCAATTTGAATAATTGTGTTAAAATTAATCTAGTGTAATCACGTATCCAGCGTTTACTGGAGTTACATTACCTGCGATCTATTCTGTTGAGCTGATTAAAATATCATACCAGATGCTATAATCAATAAGGTTAACTGAATGAATTATGCCCTCCAGATTTGACCTGGATAGCTCAGTTGGTAGAGCATGGCAGCTTCAGCCAAGAGATCCCGGGTTCGAATCCTGGCCCGGACATTTTTCATCCAGTTGGAAAATTACAACTCATATCCATAGATTTGTTTATCGTATAAAGCACAAAATTCTAAGAAGACTGAAAACCTTATCTAAAAATTTCAATTGACTAATACAGATCGGTAATATACCGAGCTTTACAGTTCATTTGTTTTCTAAAAGTAGCTGAATGTGAATAATAAAAAATTTTGCAAAAACTGTCATATTTATCACAGTTTCTGGAAATTCATACTGAATTACATGAAAGTTACAAATATACTAAACATACATAAGTGCTAAATAATTAAAAATACAAACTAAAGGCGTCAGATAAATTGCATTTAATAAATTACGATAATCTTATATTTAAAAAAAGTTTAACTTATAAACAACCCTTTTTCCACTAGTTGCTTTTAGAAAATAAATGAAATGGATCACATTATATCAGCGATATATTTATGCATTTGTTTGTTAAACTAGTCGTTGGGGGCCACCGTAATACTTACCCATCATGGATATGCATAATATAAAATATGAAAATGAAACATGCGTAAACTATTTATAAAATGCATTGCAATTCGAATAAAATACTGGCTTGATGACGTCCTAAACTTTAAATACTCTCTTACTGAATTGCGTAAAAGAAACATCTTTATAACTCCAAAAATAATAATCCAAATATTAACTAACAGATAACAGCGTCGGATAAAGCGTCTCTTTACTAATAAAAATATATCTTTGAATTGAAATTTGGATGAAATACAAGGTCAAGAAAATCGAAGAGTGTGGAAAATAGGATTACAAATATCTCGGTAACTCATTATCCGATCGACTTCATTCTTTATGCAAAATTTATGTTTTTTTATTGTCTTTTATATTCACTCCTTAAAATAAACAATTTCGAAAATTTTTATATAACCTTTTATCAGAACGAATATTTCGAGAGTCCAAAAGAAATAGTTCTGGTTAATCGAGGTTACTGAAATTCAATAAGCTTCTTCCCATTATTGCATACTAAGTACATATCAAATTTCAAGTCTTTATCTCAATTTGTTCGGGAGATAGAGCATTTACAGACACACACACAGACTGACGGACGGCAATTTTTTTTTTTTTTTTCTAAAAATATGTTTTTCGGAATCTCCAGTGTCTGAAACGTGTAAATCCGTCAAAAAAACTTTTTCGATTTTCAAAACTATTACAAGACTTACCCTATACTACGTATGATGGGTAAGTAAAAGGAATTTTTATGTAAATTGCACTGGTTACCAGATTAAACAAGAAAGTAAAATCAAGCCTCAAACATAGATTATGAAACACTTTTCAACACAGTCAGAATACTGTTACAAAACTATATTAAAGACGTGAGTATAAAACATCACAAATTTACTGAATGGTGTATAGAAATGTCAAATTTAAAATTTCATACATACATTAAAATTAGAAATATCGACGTTTCGACCACCTTCTATGGCCATCCTCAGGAAATATTTGTTATATTGCTTCTGAAGTTTCAAATGCGACAAACAATCCGTCTGTTGCCGTCCACAAATTAAAAAAATCCACAATAATAATGTGGCAACAGACGGATTGTTTTTCGCATTTGAAACTTTAGAAGCAATATAACAAATATTCCTGAGGTTGACCATAGAAGGTGGTTGAAACGTCGATATTTTTAATTTTAATGTATGTATAAAATTTTAAATTTGACATTTATATACACCATTCAGTAAATTTGTGATGTTTTATACTCACGTCTTTAATGTTGTAATGTTTCATGGTGTAATCGTCCAGAATTTATATTACTGTTACAAAACTTCCCAATATAATATGGTAAAAGAGGATGTCGAAGTAAAAAAATTGGAAAATGCATAGCACATTTAAAAACCCAATGCCAACAATTACCGTCAATAGTCGGAAAAGTATCCGAAATCTTTTGTACAGCCCTGTATAGGATCCATAGATTTGTATAGATACTACATAATAGTATTCTAAAATTTACTTCAGTTAGGAAACGAATAGCACAGTTGAAAATGCCCCTTCAGCAAATTCCACCAATAAACGGAAATGTACTTGATATCTTTTGTGAAGCCCTGTATAGGATTTATAGAATTTATATACACCAAGTAATATACAAAAAATAAGTTAAATTTAAAAACGCGTACCACAACTGAAAACGCACTTCCAGCAATTATTTTTGATAGACTGTACTGTAACCGGATTCTTTTGGGTGTTCCTGTAAATGAACGCTGAATGCTATGTACACCTTGTTCTATAATAAACATGTTATGGTGCACCTCAGTGATATATATAAATTTCAATATGTTTGAAACTGTGTAACATTATTTAAGTACATCGCAAACGATTTTTCACCCATAGAGCGTAAGGTTAACGGAATCTTCGTAAATGAACTATAAATGGCACACACTTCACTTTGAATACCGAACAAGCCATAGCAAACCTCAATAACATACATCAATAACACGGCAATCCGAGTAGGGGAGCTGAGGGATGAATGGGACAAGGGATGGGACGTTCTCAATATTTCAGGCAATAAACATTTTTTTTAGTTGCTTTCTATCCTCATAGATTTCACTAGCAAAATGTGCTTCAGAATAAAAAGCAAGACCACATGGCTGTTTTCTGTTTCCTTCTGTTCAAAGTTGCATTTCCTGAAAACTCTGCTTAAAAGTAATTTTTTTAACATTTGAAGTTGCTTAATTATCTTATGCAATAAAAACATTTAAGATATGTTATAGTTGTTTATTTCAAGGCTCCATATTGGTAATTAAAATGAATGAATATTAACTATTGTGACAAAATAATTTCTGAGTCAAAATGGCTGACAATTGAATATACACATCATGGGGATGATTGGGACATTTCAAATAGGTGTGGATAGGACTGTCTCATTCATCCCTAGAGGATGTTGAAAAATATATTTATTAACTAAATAATATTATATAGGTTGATAAATTAATAATTTTTGGTAATTATACAACCTCATCATTTTTAACATCTCCTCCTCATTGTAGCCACCGTCTTCAGCCATTGAATGTTTCTGTTTACGGGCCTTTTAACGCAAACCTGAGATCAGTCCAAGATGATTGGCTGACAAATAATTCTGGAGAGCATATTACAATTTACAACCTCTCAGCTTCTGTCAAGGAGACATTTTTGTCATCTTTTAGTACTGGCAACAAAAACATAACCAGTGGTTATAGGAAAACTACCATTTTCCCTTTTAACAGCAATACATTCATTGAAAGGGGTTTTATGTCAGCTTATGAAACTGACAGACCACATTTAGAAGAACCAACAACTGAAAGTTCTAAAAATATAATTCATTAAATTATATTCACAGTTAAAATATACAATATAAATCACAGTTTTTTCGTGCTTAATTAACTATATTTTCACTTTTTAGATTTCCAACACTGATATATAACAGGTATATAAGATTATATATTACAAATATATAATATACTTATAAGTTTATAATTATAAATTTTAATTTGGTAACATTGAATAGAAGGAGGAAAATACTTGTGTCCCATCCATCCCTGCTGTGGCCATCTCCCCTACATTTACGTGAAATAGAGTACGGACAGACGGCAGACAAACAAACAGAGCTCTTAAACATTTTTAATAAATTTTAAGTTTTATAAAGAAATAAGAAAGAAAATCATGCATACACAGGGATTATGAAACACTTTCCAACACTTTCCAACATTCATGCTTTGTAACATAATTTATCCGTACCATTAAACGAGATATCAAATTAAATATTTTAGAAAGCACATAATACTGCTGAAAAACCTATATTCTCATCAATTATCAACAAAGACGGTTATGTCTCTTATATATTAAGTGTAGATTTTTACGTGTATCACATAGTGTATTAAAACTAATTTTAGTTGGTAAACACATAACACAATTGAAAACATCTTCCGTAGATTACCATACAAGCACAACAATGTGTCTCTATCATTTTGTCCAACCCTGTATATCAATGTATTTATATTACACTCAGCCTTAATATTATAGTAAAATTGTGTTCATGACGCGTTACAAGTCAGTTCAGCATGCACTTTCATCAATTGTCGTTGATTAAATTAAATTAATTCGAACTCTTTTCTGCAGCCCTGTATATGAGCTGTAGATCGTATATACACAGCATAATATATTAAAGAAATACATACAACTAAAGGTACTTTTTATAAAGATCTCTTTCCGGTTAGTAACAGCTGCTGCCAGCTACCTGCCGTTAATGGTAAGAGGGTCCTATGTTAATTATATAATATCTCTAAAATTATCCATTGGATCAACTTGAAATTCTCACAGAATATTTACAAAATATTAAACTTTAATAAAATGGAAAAAAAATCAATTTTTCAAAAATCTGACAACTTCTAACCTCTTAACAGATATGTTCTTTTTTGTTTTGTGATCATACCTTTAAAGTTTTTTAACAAGTTTTGTAATTGCAAATGTGAATAACTTTAGAAATATCAACTCTATCCATGTAAGCAACAATTTCTTTTATTGTACTTCTAGATTTGGTTTTCATTTCTTTTTCACATAGTATTTTACAATTTGGAATGCGATTTTGCCGTTAATTTTGATCAGTAATATTGTTTTATTTTATAAAATGCCATTAAATCTTTAGAAGTTTAGAAATATCAATTCTATCTATGTAAGCAACAAATTCTTTTATTGTACTTCTAGGTTTAGTTTTAATTTCTTTTTCACATAATATTTTACAATGTGTAATGCGATTGCGCCGTACAATTTTGGAAGATTAATATTGTTTTAGTTTTTAAAATATCATTAAATCTTAGTAATTTAGAAATATCAACTCTGCCTATGTAAGCAACAATTTCTTTTATTGTATTTCTAGATTTAGTCTTCATTTCTGTTTTACATAGTATTTTACAATTTGGAATGTGATTGCGCCGTACAGTTTGGAAGTGTAATGCTGTTTTACTTTCTAAAATGTCATTAAATCTTAGTAGTTTAGAAATATCAACTCAATTTATGTAAACAACAATTTCTTTTATTGTACTTCTAGATTTAGTTTTAATTTTTTTTGACATAGTACTCAACTCTGGGCTAAAATTACCAACATGTTATAAATCGTTCACTGGTTTAGGAAGTGAAGCAGCAAGAAATCTACAGCTCAGCATGGATCCAGTGTCATTTCTCACTATTGACGAATTTTCAATGTCGGATGTCCTCTGATGGCTGCACTTGAGTAAAGAAGTCGCGAAGGTAAACCAGATAGCAGTTAAGCTTTCGGAGGCTTATGTGTTTACCTCATTGGAGATATTAGGCAGCTACAGACTGTAAAAGACACCCCTCTGTATAAAAGACATTCTGTCTTTGCGCGGACAAACAGTGCTTAGGACTTTTGATGTTTCACCTTAACAAAGTCACAGCAAAGACCATTTCGAGAGACTCTTGATTCGTTTTCCGTGAGCCAAGTTTCAGGTGAGCAATACGCATCTCTTATGCAACAACGTAAAGGTATACTCCCTCCGGCTGAATTTGAAATATTTCAAGATTCCATACGCCTTTATCCCACAAACAAGCAAGTTGAAGAACATAATCAAGAAATATTAAAATTCGTAAATCAAAATGGCCAGTGGCAAGAATATTAGCAGACCACAAAAATCAAATAGTAAGATGGAGTGAAGATGACCACGCAGTTGGACTTCAGGCTGAACTTTTCTTAGCAAGTGGATTCAGAGTTATGTTGCGTACTAATCTATGGACAGAGGAAGGATTGATAAAGGGTGAATTTGGTACGGTAAAACATATTGTCTACGGCCTAGGACATCGGGCTCTAGGCTTGCCACAGGCTGTAATAAAATTTTTGATGATTATCTTGGGCCATTTCTCACTGAAAGAATTTTCCCTGTCACACCTATAACTAAATCTTGGAAAGAAAACAATGTCTCATGCTCTCAAACTCAGTTGCTGTCAGTTGTAATATGCTGTTCCCAAACATAAATACCAGGGTTTAACTTTATCAAAAATTACTGTGGACATTAGTCCAAAGGAGTTGTCAATTGGAGCAACATATGCCGCTTTTAGTAGAGTTCGTCGTTTAGAGTATGTTCTTATTAGGGCCTTTCGGAAAGGATAGGTTTGACCAATTTAGAAGAATGGGGGCACTTGCTGACAGATTAGCATTTGAGTATTACCCCAGGCAACCGACCGACGAGTGAATATACACTTGAAAATGTAGATCCAATAGCTGTTATTGCAAACTTACTTTTATACTATTAAACAGTAAACATAAAAACAAAATATCTTTTATCTTTAAATGTTATCTTTTGAATCATGCAACTCAGTTCTCCTACATTTCGGCCTGACGGATGCTAGTTAAATATTAAATTCAAAATAAATAATAATTGAAGTTTAGTGCACGGAAGGGGAGCGATGCTTCTTATGTATCAACTACAATCTGACAATGAAATGAACTCATAATGGCCTCATTTTCGAAGGATTTATTCCGCTGCTACTGAAATTAAAGCACATAATTATTGAAAGCTTTTACATAAAATTATCAAAGACTGATTAAAAATAAACTTATTAAAAACTTTCACTACAATGTATTTTTATTTCACACTTTTTAAAAACAAAATTATATTTTTTAAAAATACTATTGCAAATTAATTTCGACGTGAGGGGAGATACTAGTAACAACTAGTCTACTCTCTACTTCGATCTATCTATCTATCTACTTCATATATAAAATGCAAATAGGAATTTTGTTCCGTCTGTTTATCACTTGAATTCTGCTGAACAGATTTTGATAGGACTTGCGCTGTTAGTTAGATAATTTTTCAGGGAAGATACGTATATCATATATAACGTAGGTACGTATAAAATATTGTTGTGCGTTGGTTAGTTGTAGAATTATGTGGGAAAGTTCTATAATCACATGAACCCGGTTATGAAAGATTAGCCTTTTAAAAAAAAACTGTTAAATGGATTTCGATGGAACATGCGCTGTTAGTTAGGTAATTTTACAGGGAAGGTTTTAGCGTATAACATATTGTTCTATGCTGCTTCATTACCGAGCTATAGGAGACATTTCTATAATTAGGTCAACTGGATTATGCAAGAGAATTTCCATTCGAATGCTTATAACTCACGTTTTGCTAAACAAATATTTATGGGGCTTACTTTGTCAATCTGGAAATTGTTTCTGGGGGGGAAAGTTTTAGTATTTAACACATCGCTCTACATTTCTTAGTTAAAGAACTATTGGAGAAAGTTCTACTTACTATATATATATATATATATATATATATATATATATATATACAGGGTGTCCGAAAAGTCAATCTATTTAGGGATATGCAAAGTTGCCCCCCCCCCACTTTGCCCCCTGGGGGGAAAGGGAGGCAACTTTGAAATCTTAAATGATGACCCACATTTTTTATTGCAGATTCGGATTCTAGGGGGAAAAATACGTAACTTTTGCATTGAACATTTTCTTCGAAACATTGTAGATGGCGCTGTAATCGAGTGCAATGCTGTGAGAATCGTTATCATTGCAATGTCTGGAAACGCTCCAATAACTCGAGAAATGTACATCGTATTTTAAAAAACGGAAAAATACGTGTTTAATATTTTAGAAAAATGGCAACTTTGATATCCCTAAATAGATTTTTCAAAACTATTGAACATGCATTTTGCCGTTTTTCAATACAATGTATATTTCTCGAGTTATTGGAGCGTTTCCAGACATTGCAATGGTAACGATTCTCATAGCATTGCACTCGATTACAGAGCCATCTACAATGTTTCGAAGAAAATATTCAATACAAAAGTTACGTATTTTTTCCCGTAGAATCCGAATCTGCAATAAAAAATGGGGGTCATCATTTAAGATTTCAAAGTTGCCCCCCTTTCCCCCCAGGGGACAAAGTTGGGGGGGCAACTTTGCATATCCCTAAATAGATTTTTCAAAAATATTGAACATGCATGTTGCCGTTTTTAAATCCGATGCATATTTCTCGAGTTATTTGACCGTTTCCAAACTTTTCGGACACCCTGTATATATATATATATATATATATATATATATATATATATATATATAAGGATATAATGCAAATGGGAATTTAAATCCAAACGCTATACCTCGTGTTCTGCTAAATGTTTTTTATTTGACTTAACTGTCAGTTATACAATTGTTGGGGAAAGTTTTAGTGTATAACACATAATTCTACGTTGTTTAGTTAAGCATTCGAGAGAGTTCTAAAGTATAACTAGGCCAATCCCGTTATGAAGGGGATTTTACATTCCGAACGCTTACGACTCACGTTCTGCTAAACGAATTTTTATGGGACTTACATTATGAATTAGGTAATGGTGGGGTACAGAGTTAGTGTTTAACACATCCTTCCACGACGCATAGTTATCGTGCTATGAGAGAAAGTTCTATAATTACTCTGTCAACCCGATTATGAAAGATTAGCTTTTATAAAAAGTTTTACTGAACAGTATATGATGGGAGTTGCACTATTAGTTAGATAAATTATGCAAAAAAAAAAAGAAAAAGTTAAAAATTATACGTAAAACTAGCATTTCAAATTGCAAAACTTACATTGTACGTGAACGGAGCCGCGAGCAAAAGCTAGTCTTTAATATAAAATATCAATATGAATATAATAATAATAACTTTACTCGAATTAGTAAAGTTGAAATAAAAATTGATTTTTTCAAATTGATATTGACATTAAAGTATTGAATAAACTGCTGTGATCCTATAAAGGCATTAAAAAAAATCCCTGACGGCTCGGCCTACAGGCACAGGTAGACTTCGAAGACGCAGACCGTGGGGCACCTGTTTGTTGGGAATTTCGAAAGAAATGACCTTTTTGCCATGATGCGGCAGTTGGAACCACCTACTTCGAAACCTAACTTGTTTGCATACGGAACCGGCAAGGATTTTTTTTTTTTTTTTTTTTTTTTTTGGGCGATAAGGGCTGTTTCTATAAAAAAACTTATATAATCTACTATCTACTATATATATAAAACGCAAACGGAAATTTCGTTCCGTTCCTTTATAACTAGAGTTCTGCCGAATGGATTTTGATGGAACTTACACTGTTCGATAGATAATTTGTCAGGAAGGTTTTAGTATATAACACAACGTTCTATGTAGATTAGTTATAGAATTATGATGGAAAGTTCCATTATTTTGGATGAAAAGGTTACCACTGGTTATTTTTTGGCGACCATTATTGTTGCAGAAATATTTGAAAAAGCTATATATCTCATAAAATAAAATAAAAAATTCTGCTAATTTTATTAAAAAAATAAAAGAAAGAAAAAAAGACAGAGAAAGAAAAGAAAAAAAAGAAGAAAAAGAGTTTTGATGAGAGATAATATTATAAAACGAAAATATTTAATTTAAACATGATTGGGAATATTCGTAATGCTTAAAAAATTATTCAATGGGCAAGATTGCTATTGAAAAAATATTAGGCGATTTATCTTTTGTTTTTGGCGATTTTAATTTTACTTTTGACCCCAAATAATTTGATTTTAAGTAAAAAGGTGTTGTTTTTGTTGTTGTTGTTGTTGTTGCAGAAAGGGGGGGGGGGGAATTCGAAAATCGGGTGACCTTTTTTTTATCAAATATTAGCCTTTTTAATATCTGATTCCGATTATGAAAGATTAGCTTTCTGAAAAAGTTCTACTGGACGGATTTTGATGATAATTGTATTGTTAGTTATATGCTATTTCAGGAATGGTTTTAGTGCACTACATATTGTTCTACGTTGCTTAGTCGAACAGTTATATTGTCAGGTGAACCCGATTCCAAAAGATTAGACTTTTAGAAAGTTTTTACTGGGCGTATTTTTTGCGACTTGCATTGTTAAGTAGATAATTTTTAAGCATGGTTTTAGTATATTTCATACCGTTCTATGTTATTTTTAGAATTATGTGAAAAAATTCTATAATCAGATGATCCCGATTATCAAAGATTAGCCTTTATAAAAACTTCTACTGGATGGCTTTTGTTAATTAATTTGTTTGCATTGTTATTTCGATAATTTTTAGTGATTATTTTAATATATTGCATATAGTTTTATCTTCTTTAGCAAACTCTAACTGTAAATTACCAAATAAAATAGTTTGTCCTTAACAGCTAAAATTTTGACTGCACATTAGAAAATATAGTAACACAATGGCGTCATTTTTCAGTGTAATGTGGAAGGATATTCCAGGTAAATATACAGATTGCTTTCAAATACAAGGTCAAATTAAACGATATATTTCGTTTGATTCAAGGTTCATTTGTAGAAGCCGACCAGCGCAGCGGACGTTGCTTGCTAGTATATTATAAAACTTATAATATAAAAGTTTTAGATAATATTAAGAGGATTTATAATAAATTTAAGCGGATTTGATATCTTTTGAATTGACGAAGTTATGAATTTTTTCTTCTAACCCCCCCCCCCCCCCCTTTACGCCATTTTTAATGATATCAAAAATCTGTCATACATAAATTTTCGGCCCTTTTTCTAGAAGTAATAAGAAATTTAAACGGATTCGATACGTACCATAATTAAGAAATTATGGGGTTTTGCTGTTTTCAAAAAAAGCCCCCCCCCCCTCCCTCTCTTGGTTCGATTTTGCCCATTAACGAACTTGGCCGAGATTTTATGCCCTTTGATTTTATGTATCAGTTTGGAAGAGATTTGTGCAGAATTATTGCAGTTATCGTGTCCATAAAAAAGTGATATAGATAGATAGATAGATAGATAGATAGATAAAGTTTTGAACTGGGGGTGGTTTTGGGTTCTGGGAGACATGATCGGTGTAGATCTGCAAAAAAAATTTTTTTAATCTAACTTAGGGGAGAATGCAATAGGTAGTATTTCTTACGAAATCTACCTAAAACTTCTTAATATAACACCATAAAAATAAGGAATGAGCTAGGTCTTTCGAACGAACGACGTCTTTCTTCGTGAGGCGTAAAGAAGACGTGCAACCACTTTGAAAGATGTTGGACTCTTGTTCCTGCCCTCAAAGACTCCAAGAGCCTTCAAAGTGATTGCACGTCTTCTTTGCGCCTCACGAAGAAAGACAAAGCGCATTCTTTATTTTTATGGTGTTATTGAGAAGTTTATTTTATGCTTTTATGATATTGAACATATCTAATTAACTCTATTCAGATACCAAATTTCCTTATTTTGGTAATGTTTGTTTTTAAGCAAATAGTTAATATTTTATTGAATCATTGCTTTCAAAAACTACAACACTACAACACTACTTAGTACTGTAGACTATGGTGTCCATAGAATGTTCATTTACAGGGACACTCAAAAGAATTTGGTTACAGTACTGCCTATGGACAATAATTGCTGGTAACTCGATTTCATTTGTGGTAAGCGTTTTAAATACAACAATTTTTTTTTATATTAATTGGTACATATAAATTCCATAGATCATATACAGCGCTGCTCAAAAAAAAATCTGACGTACATTTTTGTTTATTGACGGAAATTGCTGAAGGTGAATTTGCAATTGTGCTGTGTATTTCGTAACCGAAGTAAGTTTTAGCATACTGTGTATAGTATACATGCAAATCTATAGATCATATACAATGCTGCAAAAAATAATTCAGATATTTTGAATATTTTGTAGACTATTGGTACTAATTGCTGAAACAGGGTTTTCAAATGTGTTATGCGTTTTCTAAATTGTTTAAATAGTAAACTGTGAAGTTTTGCTATAGTCTTCTGAATGTATTAGAAAATATTTCATAAGTTATGCTTGACGCATGATTTTTCGTTCTTTTTTTTTTTCAGTTTGCTAACCTACCCTTGAAAGTAGGCGCCCACACTTGTAGACGAAAATTACATAGAATTATTTAAAAGCTTCCAATCAAAATTGTCGTTTATTGTAGCAACACTAGTCAATGACAATACGATGATACTATTCCAATGGCCAAGAACTGGTCGGATGTACCAATCCCAAAACTTTCTTCTATCTCACAAAGGTTTCACATACACCAAAAATGAATCAGCACCAATTTATATCAAGGTCTAACTGAATCTAAAGTTTTATTAAATTCTGTGCATTTGTTCTCGAAGTTTTTTTTTTTTTTTTTTTTTTTTATGTCTAAGGTGGGAAAGGGGGCCGAGAGATTTGAATTGTCTAAATTCAGACAGCTTAAACTGATATTGTTAGAACTTATATTTGAATAGTTCAGTTTTAATTTTATTTAAATTAGTGCCACTATCCATAATATTTTATTTTCAGACCTCCTCCACTCTCAACGCTGTGCTTATGAGAACTGGAACAAGAAAGTAAAATCATGCATCAAGCATACATTATAAAACACATTTCCAACACTTCCAGATTACTTTAACAAACTTTCGCTGTTTAATAAGGTAAATAATACACCTAAATAAACATTTTTGAAAACACAAAACACATTTGAAAACCAGATTTCAGCAACTACAGAGAGCCAGAGAAGCACTCCAATTCTTTTGTCCAGCCCTCTACATAATCTTCAGATTTTTATATACTCTATATAGCATACTACAGTTTAGTTTAGTAAGAAAACACATAATAAAGTTGAAAATTCACCTTCAACAGTTTCTACCCATAGACTGAAACATATTTGAATTATTTTCTACAGCCCTGTATATTATCTTAAGAATTTTATACACACACATATTAGCTAAAGTTTAATTCTGGCAAAAAAACGCTGTAAACTGTTGAAATCACACTTCCAGATATTATCATACATAAGCGGCCATGTATACAGTTCTTTGCGTGGCCCTGTATATAGTTTTATTTATATTCTATAAAAATCTCTTAGTATACTAAATATAGTTCAGCTTGAAAATGCCAAACTCAATTTAAAATCATTTTTAAGAAATTTACGTTCATTCACAGTAATGCTTGCGAATTATTTTGTGTAACCCTGAATATGATCTGCAGCATTTATTCATACCACATAATATGCAAAAATTTAGTTAAACGCATACCTAACTGAAAGCGTGTTTCCAGCAATTATCGCTTATTGACAATACTTCGGATGCAGTACGTTACCCGAAATCTTCTGTGTCTCCCTGTAAATGAGAGATAAATGGTATGCACATCATATTATACAACGGGTATCTTGTAGTAAACCTCAGTAATGTATACCGACTTCGTTATATTTGAAATAGTGTAGCTTAGGTAAAACTACGCTGCAAAATGTTTTTCTCCGTAGACCATTATGTAACCGAATACTTTTGTGTGACCCTGTAAATGAATATAGGGTGAAACCCCCAGTTATTGACACCTAACCAGTAATTGACACTTGAGCAAAACTCTAACTCAAATACGCATTTTGTTGTAAAATTCTGCAAATTAATGTCATCTAGTGGTAAACGAGACACTTATTTATATTTTGGAGTCAATTTATTCACCACTACTGGACCAAGAGCATATTCAATGTGGAAGAAACTTTTTACAGTACAAAAAGTGCCATTTTGGAGCAACCATCTTATTTCTAAAACTAGCAAGCTACGCCCGCTACGCTGGTCAATTTCTTATAACAAACTTTTAATCCAACAAAATATTGACATTTCATAATTCACTTTTATGTTTTAACAGAATAATAAAGCTACTATAATTTGTGACTCGTGCTATAGCGAATATACACGCTAGGACACGTCGCCCTTATCATTATCTTTTTACGCATGAAGGTTTTGCTATGGTACTCCATTGTGAAATTTGGTAATTTTTCAAATTCAATATTTGAAAAATGGCATAATCATTAGATTTGAAATTTATATCAAGAAAAATACAATTTTTTACCTTTCAAACGAAGTTTGCCTAACAATTTTCTGACAAATACTTTTCGAGCTACTATTTTTTTTCAGTAACTTCAAATGTTTCATTTTCCGAGATTAATCTGTGGCAACAATTAGCGAAAAACCCAGTCGTCAGAAACGCATAGTGTTTTATTAAAGAGGCTGTTGGAGCAGGGATTGTCACCACCAATTTGCCACCATCACTTTTGAAATCGGTTCGGTAGTTCTAGAGATTCCATAGAAATTGTAATTTAGAATGTTTTTAGAACGCTTTTCGCTCATTTCACCCTTTTAAATTTCGACTTTTTTAAATTTTGTTTTTAGAGAGCAATTACATCTTTTATAAGTAACTAGCCAAATTTCAAATTTCTAGCTCGTTCAGTATAAAAAAAAATCGCAATTTTAGAACGTTTTTAGCTCTTGCACCCCCTGGGCTTAGTGACACCGACATAAAATATAGCCTATGTTGGAGCAGGGGTTGTCACCATCAATTTGCCACCATCACTTTTGAAATCGGTTCGGTAGTTCTAGAGATTCCATAGAAATTGTAATTTAGAATGTTTTTAGAACGCTTTTCGCTCATTTCACCCTTTTAAATTTCGATTTTTTTTTAAATTTTGTTCTTAGAGAGCATTTACATCTTATAAGTAACTACAATGTCAAATTTCAAATTTCTAGCTCCTTCAGTATAAAAAAATCGCAATTTTAGAACGTTTTTTGCTCCTGCACCCCCCCTGGGGTTAGTGACACCAACATAAAATATAGCCTATGTTGGAGCAGGGGTTGTCACCATCAATTTGCCACCATCACTTTTGAAATCGGTTCGGTTGTTCCAGAGATTCCATAGAAATTGTAATTTAGAATGTTTTTAGAACGCTTTCCGCTGATTTCATCCTTTTAAATTTCGATTTTTTTTTTTTTTTTTTTTTTTTTTTTTTTTTTTTTTTTATTCTTAGAGATCATTTACATCTTATAAGTAACTACAATGCCAAATTTCAAATTTCTAGCTCCTTCAGTAATAAAAAAGATCGCAATTTTAGAACGTTTTTCGCTCCTGCACCCCCCTGGGGTTAGTGACACCGACATAAAATATAGCCTATATTGGAGCAGGGGTTGTCACCATCAATTTGCCACCATCACTTTTGAAATCGGTTCGGTTGTTCCAGAGATTCCATAGAAATTGTAATTTAGAATGTTTTTAGAACGCTTTTCGCTCATTTCACCATTTTAAATTTCGATTTTTTTTTTTTTTTTTTTTTTTTTTTCTCAGAGAGCATTTACATCTTTTAAGTAACTACAACGCCAAATTTCAAATTTCTAGCTGCTTCAATATAGAAAAGATCGCAATTTTAGAACGTTTTTCGCTCCTGCACCTCCCTGGGGTAGTGGCACCGACATAAAATATAGCCTATGCTGGAGCAGGGGTTGTCACCATCAATTTGCCACCATCACTTTTGAAATCGGTTCGGTAGTTCCAGAGATTACCCCCTACAAACAAACAAACAAACAAAAAAACAATCTTTACTCCTTTATAATATTAGTATAGATTAAGGAAGTGTTTTTCTAATCTTTTTGTAATGCATCCATCCTAAACTTTTTTTCTTAAAGTTATACTTGTTGAAATTGGTTTAAAGATGCATATGCTATATTAGGGCCATGATTTAGGTTTATAGTTATTTCATTTAGCTTAATGAGAGGGTGCCAGTTATTGGTTTCTGTAATTCCATTTCACCGGTCTCTGGCAGAGGTGATAGTTATTGGTTAAAGAAAGTTGAAATCTATTATTTGAACTGATTAAAAATGCATAATAATAAACTAAATTTATCTTGTAGTAAACACCATTAAAATTTAAGTTGTTTTACCTGTGTCTGACACCAGATGTCAGTTACTGGTTCATAAATTTCTGTTATTGGATATCTGCATTACTAATAAAGCAGTTTTAAATATTATTCCTAATATACTCTTTATACACTCTGCATTAGTAATAATTCAGCACAGTTTACTAAATCCCACTTTTTAGAATAAATATTAATGTATTTTGTTTTTATAATAAAGAATAAAGTTTTTTTTAAAAAAAAAAAAAGCATTTTAATCTTTTAAAATAAAGAGTCAGTCGCTGGTTCACTTTGTGTCACTTAATGGTGTTCCAAAATAGGGATGGTGTCAGTTACTGGAGTTTTTGACCATATTTATGAATAAAATAAATTTTTAATAATAAAATGTATAATTTTTCAAAATTTTGCCAACAACAATTTTTTAACATATATCCTTTCAAAAGCAAAGGTAAGTATAAAATTGATTTAAATTTTTGTAATAGTGATTTGAACGAGAAAGAATCCTTTAAGTATCAGTAACTGGGGGTTTCATCCTAAATGCTTTACAGTCCATATTTTACAGAATGCATGTTTTAGTTCACCTCACAAATTTATTTCAATTTCATTGTGTTTGCAATAGTGTTACATGATTAAAATGCACCACAAACTATTTTTCCCCATAGACCATAAAATAATCTAATTACTTTGATTTTCCCTGTAAACGAATTATAAGTACCACACGTACCGTATTCGAGGGTAAGCATCTTGTAGTGCCCTTCACTAATGTATATCAATTTCAATATTTTTGAAATAGTTTAACATCATTAAAATACACTGCTTAGGATTTCCCCCATAGGCCACAATGTAACAGAATTCTTTTGAGTGCCCCTGTAAACGAAGTATAAGTGCTACATACTTCATTTTCAATACCGAATACGTCATTACATATATCAATAACATATCACGATTGCATGGCAATCCGAATTTTTTACATGAAGTAGAGCATGGACAGGCCGGAGAGAATAAATCGAATTCATAAACACTTTTCAACTATGTTGGAAAGTGTTAAAAACAAGATTAAAATTACAAAAAACAAAATTAAAATTTAATCACGATAACCATTCTCCCCCCCCCCCCCTTTGTGATGCAAGATCTAAAATTTTCTGTTATAGGGTAAATGTACCAATAGTCGGCCACTTAACTGCTTTTTTATATATAAATCTTAACGTAGAATTTTTTAAAAACGACACAGCATTTTTAACAGTGATATATGTTAAAACATACGTTTCTTATTATGTTTCAGCAATTATTTTTAAAAAACACGGTAATAGTTTTTTTTAGACAAAGTTAAATTGAAAACGGGCAAGTTCTCCAATAGTCGGTCACCTTAAATCTAATGTTCGGCCATCACTGCATCAATTGTCGGCCACTTCAGTATTTTGTTTTACCTGAAAAACGAATCTAACAAATTTGACTAAATTTTGCATTCTACCATTTTCGGTTATGAGAAGATGATTGAACTATCTCACATGTTCGTGAAAATTCAATTAGAGGGTCATTTAGGGTCACTGCGGGTAAAGCTTATTTTACTTTATCTAATAAATGGCTTTAACGAATTTGACTAAGTTTTGTATTCTACAATTTTGGGATGCAAGAAGACCATTGGACTGGGTCGCATGTTCGAGAAAATTTCATTAGTGGGTCATTTGGGGGTCACTATGGGTTAAAAAAATCTTATCTAAAAAACAGCTCTAACGATTTTGACTAAATTTTGTATCCTACGGTTTTGGGGTACGAAAAGACCATTGGGCTGGGTCACATGTTTGAGAAAATTCGATTAGTGGGTCATTTTGGGGTCACTACGGGTCAAGCTAATTTTATCTAAAAATAGGCTAAAACGATTTTGACTAAATTTTGTATCCTACCGATTTGGTGTACGAAAAGACTATTGGTCTGGGTCACACGTTCGAGAAAATTCAATTAGTGGGTTATTTTGGGGTCACTGCGGGTCAAGGTAATTTTATCTTATCTAATAAATGGCTTTAACGGTTTTGACTAAGTTTTGTGTCCTACCTTCTTGGGATACAAGAAGACCATTTGGCTGGGTCACATGTTCGAGGAAATTCGATTAGTGGGTCATTTGGGGGTCACTATGGGTCAAGCTAATTTTATCTAAAAAATGGTTCTAACGATTTTGACTAAATTTTGTATCCCACCGTTTTTTGGTAAAATAAGACCATTTGGCTGGATCACATGTTCGAGAAAATTCGATTAGTGGGTCATTTGGGGTCACTATGGGTCAAGCTAATTTTATCTAAAAAATGGCTCTAACGATTTTGACTAAATTTTGTATCCCACCGTTTTTTTGTACAAGAAGACCATTTGGCTGGGTCACATGTTCGAGAAAATTCGATTAATGGGTCATTTGGGGGGGGGGGGTCACTATGGGTCAAGTTAATTTTATCTAAAAAACGGCTCTAACGATTTTGACTAAATTTTGTATCCTACCGTTTTGAGGTACAAAAAGACCATTGGGCTGGGTCACAGGTTTGAGAAAATTCGATTAATGGGTCATTTTGGGGTCACTACGGGTGAATGCATTTCATTGTGAATGAAGGTTGAGACAGTTGTTGAACAGTTGACAGTTAACGAAGTTGCAATGTTGGCAATATTTCGCCAACTTCGCTAAATTTGGTGAAAGTTTTGCGACCTTGGCGAGATTTAGCAGGAAAATCGACTTTCAGGCTTACTAATGCCAAAGCACATGCTTACCGTCAAATGAAAGAATGTGTCAAGTTTCCGAATTTGTTTCCTAATTTGAAAATTATGACGACATTTGGCGAACAGATTGGTTTTCAGAATCTAAAGGAATTTTCTAGAAATTCCCACTAACAGCGAGGATAAATTATTCAACCAATCATAGTCTACAGAACGTTCTAAAAAACAGAATTTAACCAATCAGGGTACATAGAACTGATTGTTATATGTTGTACAGAGAAGTTATTGTTATATCGTGTTGAACACAAAGATAATTTTAACGAGCGTAGCTCGGTCTTCCCAGATGGTTGTAAATAACTTAAAGTAGAACTTTTTAAAAACAGCAAAACATTTTTAACAGTGCCATGTATAAATGCATACTTTTGGAAATTCTTCTGGGAATCTCAAGTTATTTCTCATAAGTGTTATTTTTCAAAGGAATAACAATCAAAATCATCAATCATAAACATTTTTTTTAATTTTTGATATTATCTCACAAATAATTATTTTAGGAGTATTACACTACGAGAAATTAATAACACAATACCTCTTTACACTTCAACCAAATTGATTTTCTGTGTAATGTAAATCTTAATGTGGCAGTGCAATTAAAAGTGACACATGCAGAAAACTTCATTATTTTATTTTATTTTATTATTTAAGCTTAATAAAGGCTGCGAAAAAGATTATAAATTCCAGTTGTTAGCCTCTTATTAATAGAACAGCTAACTATTGGATAACATTGCGAAAAATTGACCTTATTTTTCTTCAAATGACCGCCATGTCGAAACTTTTAACGGACTTTTAGGGAAACGGACTTTTAGGTAGCTTTCATTACAAAAAGCTACCTATTGCAGCTGTTCGGAGGAAAGAAGTTCATGAAAATTTTGGTACATTTTCACCTATCATGACCCCTAGACCCCAACACCACCCTTCTTTCAAATGTTGATTTATAGGTATATATATATATATATATATATATATATATATATATATATATATATATCTGACATCTGTCATGCTGTAACTCTCTTATTTATAAACCGATTTGGATGTGACTGAGTATGTACATAGGACATATCAAGGTCTCGATCGAATTCGTTGGCCAGCTTCATCCGCCATCTTGTTTCAAAATGGCAAGCAGTTACAAAATTTAAAATTTATAAAAATTCAAAAAGAGGCACAAAAAAATTATAAATTGAAAAAGTTGTTTCCGTTAAGTGTTAGACCATGATACAAGGATTCCGGAACATTTTTTTGTTTTGGATTTATCTTAAAAAATGGCTGAGATATGGCAGTTTGAAATTCTAGGGTGGCTGACATTTTGAAACAATCTGATTTTAGGTAGCTTTCATTACAAAAAGCTACCTATTTCAGCCGTTTGGGGGAAAGCAATTCCAAAAAATTTTGATATATTTTCCCCGATCATGACCCCCAAACCCCCAAACCACCCTCCGTTCAATTGTTTATATATATATACAGTAAAACCTCCATAACGGACACTCCCGAATAGCGGACACCTCTATTTAACGGACACTTTTCTAATCCCCACTCCTAAAACCTAAATTTTTGTATGTTTAACCTCTGAATAGCGGACAGTAATTTTGGCGATAAAGGATGAAAAATGTTTTTTTAACGAAAAAGAAAAAAAATTAAAAACCCTCTAAATTTATCAGGGCAATGTCGCATAAATTTTGTGACCACAGATAAATGTGGTGGGTGGCCTGTGAAAAATCCCCCTCCTTCCATCAGAGAATCAAAGCGTCTCTTTTTTGGAAGATTTTGGATTTTCTGCTGATTAATGTTTAGAACTACAAATTTACCCACCCCCAGATTCCATAATACACCAAACATAATTTCTTTTTCTTTCGCTTTAAATGCGCGTAACATAACCTCTTTTACATTGGCTTGGCATTTCATGATAAATTTATATGATGACTATTTTTGTTTCTGTGTACTCAAGCTTAAACTATTGTTCGAAAAATCTTATAAAGAGTTAACTGAAAAAAAAAAAGAAAAAAACTCAAAATCGGACATATTTTCATTTAATAGTTTTTATTCGTAAAATCCAAACAGTAATTAACTGGATTGCATAATTGCATAACATAGAAGAGAAAAAACTGGCATTACAGGGTGCAACTGAAAAGGTGGTTGATAATCTAAGTCACACAGTATTACACTCTGTGATTCAAATCTTCAAAATATGTTAACACCATTTTTATCGTTTTCTGAAAATATTGAGTTTTACGTACTCTGAATTTAGTGTCTTGTTTGTGATTAATGTTTCAAGAATGACCTCAAAACGAAAGCAATTAACTTTAAAAGAAAATTTTGAAATTGTATGTGTAAATAAATCTGAAAAACAGAAATTGAGTTTACGAATACTTGCCGAATGTTTTAAAATACGTAAAACACAAGTGGAAGAGATTTTACGATATAAAGAAGAAATAAGGAATTTGTGGATTACTAACTCTAACTCTTAACACCAAAAATGTGAAATTAAGGAATACTGATTCCATTGAAATTGATTCTATAATTCTGAATTGATTTACTTCACTTCATTCAAAAAACTTCCTATCAGTGGGCCTTCAGGAAAAGATTTTAGAGGTCTCCAAAAAACTCGGATGGCTGGAAAAATTCTTGTTTCGGCACTACATCGCTTTCAAAACAATATGTGGAAAAGCAAAATCTGTAGTTCTTGAAAAAGTGAAGGATTGACATGAACGACTGCAATCAATTTGTAAAGGAGAGAAAAATTTTTAATTTCGATGAAACCGGATTCTTTTTCAGAATTTTTCCAAATAAGACTTTGTGCTTTAAAAAGGGAAACTACATCAGCCAAAAAATGTCAAAAGAGTGACTCACTGTTTTATTATGTTGCAATGTATAAGAAGAATTTGAAATCCCTCTTATAATTGAAACATCTCTGAAACCCATGTGTTTCTCAAAGAACATCCAATTTAATAAATTTTGTAATATGTGGAGAGCGAATAAAAAAGCGTGGATGACCAGTTCTTTAGTGATTGAATGGTTAACTTCCTTTGACAATATCATGAAAAAACAAAGAAAAGTTCTCTTGTTTTTGGACAATGCAATTTCCCATCCAAAACATTTGAAATTGGGCAATCTTAAAACTGGAAACTTTGTTTTTTCCCCCAAACATATCTTCCGTATGCCAGCCCCTTGATCAAGTCGTTCTATACAATTGTAAAACCTGGTACAGAAAGTTTTATTAAGTCACACTCTTTCGAAGTTAGATTCTATAAATAGACTTGAGAACTGCCTAAAATTATTTAAATTATTAAAATTATTTTTTTAATGTTCCTGATGTTCTCGAATTTGGATTTTTTTCAACTGTAAAAAAACATAACCGGAAAACGTACGACAATGTTTCAAAAAAGCAGGCTTTATGTTAAAAGAAAATGAAACACTTATTTCCGATAGAAATGAAGAATTAAGAGCAATAAGTGAATTAATGAAATGTGTCAGGAGTGAAGAAACTGCCAAAATGTTCATTAACATCGATGATGACCTACTGAAGAAGAATCAGTTGATATAGGCGATCAGTTGATGTAGGCATATTTTTCATAATTTCACCTCCCTGTATTAAATTATATGTTCCACCACCCCTCTCTCACTCCATACGTAAATGTTTTCTCACTAAAATAGCAGGTATTTTTTCATGAACCTACAACACCCCTGATCATTTCAGATTTATTGTTTAAAAAATAATTTTAATTTCTTATTTATCATATAATAGAGGTTCTCGGAGATATAAAAGCCAATTAATGAAACATTAAATATTTCTTAACGATTTTGTGAAACTCCGAAGTTTTCCCAATAGCGGACAATTTGTGCGCTCCCGAGGTGTCCGTTATTTAGAGGTTTTACTGTATATATATATATATATATATATATATATATTGTCGTCAACACTAGAAACACAAGATTCTGTAATTTGTGAAGAATTTAAATATCCTAATACTCGAAAATTAGAACCTGCTTTCTCTGGGCCATACAAAATAATAAATAAACTTTCTGATGTAACCTATGAAATAGACAAATTTAATTATGAGATTAAACTAAATTCAGTTATTGTACATGTTTCTAAATTACGACAATATTTTTCACCAGATAATTTCAGACTATTTCATGAGCAACCCAAACAACAATCAAAACCGCAACAAACATCACAATCACCATCACAAAATCAAACTAATGTAAAAATAATAGAATAAATTCTAATTCTTTAAATATCTCATATTACAATAGTTTTCATTAGTGTCAGGTATGTCTTTGGTGCACAACAGAGATATTACTCATTTTTGAAAGTTTAATATTTTAAAACTTTAAAATAAATTATCTTATATTTATGTCACAGCTTTTATTTTCAACGTTATGGGTATATTTTAGCATGATCAACTAAAATATTTACTTGTTTTTGAGAGTTTTTGAGGTTAAGTAGACGCCTTATGCAGGCATAAAATGTGTATTTTGATTTTAGGAATTTTCAAATTGATGTTGAAAAAAGAATTTAAATGTTTTTAATTTTATATCAAAATAAACTATATCTACTTTATTTACTTTTCTTAAACCAATTGTTTTCAAAAATTTAATATTATGTTAATTATTTCAATAGATAATCAAATAGTAAGAAATTATAAATATTTCTATAGTTATATAAACATATAAATAATTAGATAATGATGATGTGATTTTACAGTGATTGTCGTGTGTAACAATAGAAAATTAAGTATTTAGACAAAATTGCCTTTGTATTCCATTCTCAGTTAAAATTAACATCGTTTTATTGTTATTTATTGTCTTTATTTATTCTAAGTTTTCCAAAAAAAAAAAAAAAAAACAACTTTCTACATTTAGGATATGAAAACTTATAACTTAACTGTATAATTTTGTAAAAGAGTATCAGAGAAGAAAAAAAATATTGTAAGGAACTACTGGTTGAGAGTTCACTTTCTAAATATTTAGATTTAAATTTATTTGGATTTTAAAATTATCATATTTTTTTATACTTTCGACTGGCAAAAGTACTTTCTTATATAATTAAAGAATAAGAAATTTATTTATTTGCTACGTAATTATTTTATCCTCAACCAATATTTTCCTTAACAATAAATAAACAAACTGTGACATTTTCTTAGATTAATACTACTGTTATTATATTATTATTATTTCTACTATTGAATTATACTGTGCATTACTATTTATTTTGAGAAGTATTAGTTAGATTGAGAATTATTATTGTTAGTATTATAAATTGAAATTTATTATATTATTTATTAATATAGCAATTATCAATTTAGCAATTTACTTGTGACTACTTATTCTAAACTTTGTGAACTTGGTGAAAGCAAAATTTTGTTACTATTGTTATCCTGTTTTTCTTGTTTTTTAATATTTATTAATTATTCTTATTGTATTTTTCTTGTGCACTTACAAATGGTAAGTGAGATTGTAACCATTCCATGTATTCTTTTACAGGGAAAATACTCGTAGCTTTATTTATTTATTTATTTTATTTTAATTAATTATTATTATTATTATTATTATTTTCTTTTGTTTTACATTGCTTCAGAAAATTTTTCATCTCCTTGCTGACAGTCTCTAAATTTATACTATTCAAAATTCAAATTTCTAAAGTATTAAACTTATATTGTCTGAATTTATAGTTATTTAACTATTAACTTCATCCAAAATCTGTAGAGAGGGGGGGTAATATTACAAAATTTAATTTTTTCCGCAATCTGCTAAATTATACTATAAAATTTTTCCATTTAATAATGTTCCGTATATAACCCCGGCTTATTAAAATAAATCTTATTCTTAAAATAATCTTTTACTCTCCATATGTAAAGCCAGTTTATCCTAATCCACTTAATAATATTTATTCCAAAGTAGTTAGATCTAAAAATGGCGATCACTTCTTAAATTTATTCTTTAAATAGAACATCTTTATTTCTTAATCCATTATTAAAATTCATTATTATTATTCGCGTGTAGTCAAACTGCTATAATTTCTTTATTTAAATGTTGAAATACCATATATTTTAAATGATTCAGCTCAGAAAACACTATTTCCGTAAAATCATTCTATTATTAAATATTAAATGTCTATTAAAATATTTCCGAAAAGCTTTCGTTCTTTGTTAGGGTTTCGTTCATCTCACGAAACCCTATTACTCCCGCTCCATTGTCTATCCGTCACAGAGTCGTTCTCAGAAACTATATAACTTACAGAGTTGAAACTTTGTGTATATATAACTGAATACCGGCTATGAAGCTCAAAATATTAAAATTTGAAAAAAATCGTATTATTTTAATAAATAGAGATAAAAAACCAAACTTCTAACAGCTTTTTCCTATTAAACTTAAACATTTTTAGTTATAGCAGTTGCCAACAATTAAAAATCCACAATAAAATTCTTTCTACAATAATTCATTTTCTATTGAAAGATTTCCACGTGAAAAATGAAAATGAAATAAAAAGTTTCCCAGTTGAAAAAAGATTAATATGACGTCATATGGATATTAAAACGGAAATTTTCAAACATTTCTCAATAATACAAGGAGTATGAGTAAGTGCATGTACAGAAAGCAGATTAATATCACGTCATTAGAGAATTAAAAAGAAAATTAATCTGACGTCATATTGGAAGTTTAGCGGATTTTTCAAATGTTTGAGAATTATACAAAGCGAGTATCAATATGAGTAATATAGAATAGTAATTATATGAGTTTGAGGAACGTATTGAATCATGATAAAAACCCGATTATGGAAATATTGGCATATTTCAACATTTTGAAAGTGTACAACATGTTTAATTTTGAAATTATTTTTTTTTAAAATATCGCATTTAGTCCACATGACAGATATTATTATGACAGAGTATAATAGTGGGCTTCGCCCGTTATCGGGCCGGTTCAGATATTTGAAAAAACCAGAAAAATAGACCGGTAAATTTTTACTTTATAAAAAACATGACTTTTTTTTTTTTTTTTTTTTTTTTTTTTGAAAATGAAATTTATTTAGATTTATTAAAGAAAGGATAAAGTGTTTTGTAAGGAATATTAAACGAAACCCTTTGTGCGATCTTCGATCACACTTACCCACTTGTTTTTTGTTTTTTATACTACATCAAAGATTCATTTTCTTTTTTTTTCTTTATGCGTATTAAATTCGAGCTAGTTTTATCCACACTCTCAAAGCAGAGACTTTGATTTGTTGACACGTCATGCATCTGGTACAAGTGTACAGAAACGTGTAGAGCATTTTTTCCCGCCTCGAAATTGCTTTGCCTCAACGTAATTGCGCCGGAAATACGAATGAAATTCTTTTAAAAACCTTGTGATTCCATGAATGTCGGTCACGTGACGTGTTTTGTATTCTTGCGCAGGTCGCACGTCCTGATTCCGAGAGATTTTTCCACGATGGGCGGTGGCTGAAGAAAAGTGAAAACAACCAATAAAGGACAGAGAAGCAACAGAAAGTAAAACATTTTATTGTTCAGTGCTATCCACCATCTGCCGCATGTAAAGTGTCGTCGTGTGTGAAATGGAAAATGTATGAAACACAATAAAATGTTTTGTTTTCTGTTGCTTCTCTGTCCTTATTGGTTGTTTTCACTATTCTTCTTAGTATGTCTAGCGCCGGCGATTTTCGTACTACAGGTACCGTTCCAACGCTTTTTATGGTTTTTCACTATGAAGATCACACTCCAATAAAAAAAATAGGTGTTGCCATTTGAAATTTTTGAAATTTTGTCACTGTAACCGTAACTGTTAGAATTTAACTTTTGTCTTTCATATGATTCTTGAGCGCATACCTCAAAATACTTTAAACCAAAATTTCATTCAGTTTCTGTGAACGAACGGTATGATAGTTAGGGGCTCATATATCGGGATAGTTTTTTTATAATCACCCTGTATACAATTTCTACTGAACATATATGAGGATAAAAATAACAGAATTTTTGTTACATAAAAGGATGAAAAATAACAGCCTCAATTCTTTACAAAGTGATACAGATTTTAAAATGCTGTTAGATTACACCGTCTTTCAAATTTTGGGTTGTGCCATGTTTTTTAGCTTTTGAAAATTGATCCTTATGTATTTTTTATCGCTGAATCCGAATATCACCTTCATTTTAAACAATCACATCATTTTCTCAAATCGAAAATTTGAAAATTAAAAAGCTCAAAGTTAAAATTGATCACCCCTCCCCTCCCAACCTCATCGGACCCCTGAACTGTTTAGCTGTAAGAAACCCAGCATAAGCCAAAAAATTGAATAAATTATTGAATTAAATAAAATTAAACTGAAAAAAAAAAGTCTTACATCTATTTTATAGTATCAGATTTTTCGCTATTTTTTAACCTTGAAATTTACGATTTGCGAAAAATCCTGACATAATGGTTAAAAGTGAAGTTAATTTTTTTATTCAGCGTTAAAAATACATAAAGCGTAATTATAAAAGTTAAAAAACATAACCATCGCAGGTTTATGCTATCTAATCTAAAACACTTCCTTAAACTTGTTGACGGTAAATCTATCCGATTTTTTTGCGTTATCCTCCATATAAGTATGTATAAGATGGTAAGCGTCGAAAATCATAATAATATTACATTGTCATCGGATTTAAGTCAGTATGTAAAATTTAACTTCGATCGAACATTTGAAAGTAATTTAAAGTTCAAGTACAAATTTTAAACTGGAAAGACGATCGTTGCAAGTTAAATAAAACCTTATGAAAATAACATAATTTTTGTTAAAAGAAATCATAGCCTCAAATCCTTACAAAATAAAACATATGTTAAAATACAATTATTTTAACTAATCTGAAACTTAACTAATAAAAGTTAACTCAATCGCAATAGTTGTATGATTTCTTTCAAAGCGCAGATATCTTGAAATAAGTTTGAGTACTTTATATACGACCCCTGAAAGCATGACAGAAATCATCTGTTGTGAGATGCATAAAAGTGGTATAAGTCATGCATTTCAAAGTTTCATAACTCGGTCAATTTTAATGTTAGATGAATGGGACTTTTTTTTGTCTTACTTGTTAGTGTCACAGTAAATTTTTACTAAATATCACTTATAGGACCGGGGGACCGTATAAAAATTTTAATTTCGTAATTTTTTAATAAATGATTTTCTTGACCCAAATTGCTTTAAAAGTAATTCTTTACCTTATTTAAACCATTTTTGTAATTGGAAGTATGCATCTAGGACCAACGGTTGCGAAAATAAAGGTCGGTCAGGTTATACGTGGACACCCTGTATATTTATACAGTAGAATCTCGTGACAACGAATGTCACTTTAACGAATTTTTCAGATTAACGAATATTATTTAGCTTATTAAAAAATCCCCTATACCCTTGTCATTATAAATATATTCACTTTAACGAATTTCAGATTAACGAATTTTTTAATTTAACGAATTTATTGAAGTCTTAAAAAGAATGCTCATTTCAGTTTAACGAACGCTGAGATCACAAGAATAGCAATCTTTATCGAAAAACTAGATTTCCGAAAGGAAACTTTTTTTAATTTTCTATATCCTAGAATCTTCGAATTTTCAGCTTATTGCGCAGCTGTTTTTCGAGAGACCACGAGAAATTACTGCCCTATGCGCATCTCTAAAATTATGAAACCCTTCCTATACATTCATATCTAATACCTTTTCTTCGTAGTCCTTTCAGTTTGTCTATAAACTCGTTAAAAAATCTATCAAATCTAAAGAATCTATTTTTAACGTAGTCCCTTAGATTCGAATTTGGCGATAAATAGCTGTATTTATTAGTAAATTTCTAATCTGCAACAATTCAATAACTCACATTTGGAATTAGATTTTTTTTCTTTTCTTTAATGGTAAGGAATAGAAAAAAAAGGGAATTTGCACTGAAAAAAAAATTAATATAATACAAGTAGTAAGTGCTGGAAAAAAGCAGAGACATACCGCGAAAAACTTATGCTGCTACGTTTGCTACTACATTAGATACCATTTTTTTAAGAAAAGACAAAACTTTGAAACTTTCTTTTGACTAACTAGGGGGCTCTGCTCCATGCTCGCTACGCTCACCAACCCCCGTTTTGATTTCACAGCCTCTTAAAACCTGGTAATGTATCCTGTTTTAAAAAGATGATGATGATGATGATATCACGAACGGCGACTTTCTTCTGTAATCAGGTTATAATGTTTTTTCATTTAACTGGTATAATGCTTTTTCATTTAATTCATCTTTTTTATTTTTAATATTTATGTGTAAACACAATTTTTATGACGTAATTTTCTTTATTTCCTGCTTTCAACACGTGATCATTTAATTATTATTTTAAACTTTCATTATTGTTTTTAATAGTCTCGCGCAAATACATTTTTTATTTGAGATAAAACATAATCCTTTGCGTTTATTTAGAAATTGGTAACAATATAAAAAAATGACTTTTTCAATAAAAGATTTTTTACTCGATATTTAAGGATTTTTTGAGTTTTTATTGTCCGACCGTGATAATTTTTTTAATTTCTGAAAGCTTGTTATATTTCGCGTTTGGTGGTATGATTTTCGAATCCGTAGGATGGCTAGAAAAAAAGTAATAGCTCCTCAAAAAAGTCCCTAGTAAAAAAGCGATGAGAATAACCCGGAATATCTACGCAGAATTTGATTGGTCCATTTCGTTTTTGGCTCAGTTCCAGATTACTTTTTTTTAATATAGAAGGATATGTGCCCAAACAGGTAACTAATGCGACTTACGGACTACCAAGCAATTTATGAAAATGTAAACACTTGGTTGAAAGATATAAGGCAAAAGATTTGCCCATTTCAGGACCCATATTACATGGTAAAACCCAATACGTACACAGGCCATGAAAATCGAGAAACTTGAAACGAATTCTGGTTGGTTGTTTCGTTTTCGTGATAGGTATGGCATAGCATAAAAACGGATTTCTGGACAAGACAAAACTGCTCATATGTCATTAGAATAATTTCAATGCCGATGAAATCGCTTTTGTATCCACTTCTACAAAGTGAAGTCAAACTATAGCAACGAAAGTTGAATAATGTAAAGGCACGAAAATGCCTAAAGCCCAGATTTCGGTTTTGTTCTGTTGTAATGCCACTGACACAGAAAAGCTAAAATTCTTTAAGCTTTTTTGGGACACCTGCATACCACGTTTTTTTAAAAATACGAAGAATTTTCCATGTCATTATTAAAATAATTGTCTTTATGACTAAGAAAGTATATTTTTTAAGGGACTTAGGAGTTTTACTGAACAAATGAGCAAAATAGAAAGCAAAATAACTTTGATCAGATAATGATACTGTGCACTTGGTTACAGCAAATTTATCTAACATAAAAGTAGAATGTTTATCTTGTAATTTTGCCTGTAGTCAAGCATAGGAATAGAGCTGATATTGTTTTGGCCACTTTGAAATTTTCTAATATTTCGAGAAATGTTAATATTAGGCATTTCATAATTAACATGCGAGTGAGTAAAATTCAAAATAACTTTTTCTGATTACTTAATTCAAGTTGGCGAAGGTTAAAATGTTGACTTTACTGAATTCATCATTCAACCAAACAGCTTAAAAAGTCTCATTGAATATGTAAATCCAATGATGTAAATACAAAGTATTAATTTGACAAAAAGATGCATTTTAACCCATTTGAACGAAGAAGTTGGAAGAATTAACTTGATAACTGAACAATTTCCTGGACTACAGATAATTTATTATAGCGCTGATTCTGTTGTAAATTAAAATCGAGCAATATCATATCAAATTGAATATTTGAACAATTTAAAACCAAGTGGTGTTCCGCCACATGTTTTACGACTTAAAATCTGAATTTCAATTATGTTGTTGAGAAACCTCAATCTCGCTTTGGGTATTTGCAATGGAACGAGATTGGTTGTAAATGCTCTAAACAATCGCTCAATCGAAACTGAAATTATAACAGGAATTCATGTAGGCAATCGAATTTACATTCCAAGAATAACTTTGATGCCTTCAGATTCTGAATACCCTTTTAATTTTAACAGAAGACAATTCCCCCCCCCCCTATTCCCCATCAAGCCATCTTTTGCGATGACAATAGATAAAGCTAAAGGACAAACATTTGAACATATTGGCATATATTTGCCCAAACCAGTGTTTACACATGATCAATTATACGTTACACTAGCTGATATGCCCGGCGTTGCCCGGGCCCCTGATAATAAACTTAAAAATAACTAAAATCAATGTTGAATGACTTAATATTTTTAAATGAAAATATATCCAAACGAACTGAAGGACAGTCGTTATAGTTATTGCCGATTTAATGTCGATTTAATTTCTGACGTTTTGATATATTAAACTTTCGATTCTGACCAAAAGTTCCCGAGGAAACCGAAATAATATAAAGCGCTCCCCCACCTTTCCTCTTTTAAACTCAAAATAATATACAGTATTGGCTAACTTATTAGTCCCATTCGAAAATAAATTCCAAACTCTTGTTTCTGAGATGATTATATTAAAATTAAATAAAAATAATACACTCGTGGCATCACAATTCACTTTTATATTTTAACAGAATAGTAAGGCTACTGTGATGAGTTGACATGTTTCAACTCCTCCCTTATTTGTGGAAAAAGGATAATCTCTCTGGAATGAAAATAATCTGACAGATTGATCTCTATTGAGAAAAATTCTATCAATAGTGTGAATTTCATTTTCACTTTGAGATAAGCCAAGCTGCAATACATGCTTTTATTGAATGATATGTTATCTGAATGAGTAGATAAGAATTGTAAAGTATTGTTCTTTTGGATACAAAGAACTGGGCCCCTACGAAATGCAATGTTTTCTGGGAAATTCCTGGAATGCAAGGAAAGCCCCTGGGAAGTGAAATTGCTGACGGGAGTTGAAGGTGGAAGGAGTTGAATGTTGAATCAGTTGGTGGTGAAAGAAGCTTGAGTGAGGTTGTCTTTTGAGTGGACTTCAGAATCGAAGTTCGTCTGAAATTGTAATTTCACAGCATGGAGACGAATAATCATATTTTTTCATTTTTACTTTTTTTTTTTTTTTTTAATGTGTTAATTTAAAATAAAGTTTTTTTCGTTACAAACGATAAATGGAATTTATTAATTATATATACAACGTCTCACGCTACCACAGCAATAGTATATATAATTAATTGGTGGCAGCAAATGGGATATGTAATCTAGAGTAAATTAGATTACGGATCTATGTTAACCTGATTAAACAGATGAAGAGCCAGTGAAAAACGGACGAGCAGAGTTGTGGAGTCTTGAAGCCTAATTGGAGTCGTGGATTTTTCTTGGAGTTCTAGCAAGTAGAGAACTGGTAAAAGAACTTTATCGACTAAAGCTGTGAGGTGTATGAACAATCAACTATAGACTTGGTGCTATTTGTGTGTGCTTCAAATTATATCAGTGGAATGAAGATATGCGGTGTACCATCTAAGTTGTTTACATACGGATCTAAGGTGCAATTAGTGCCTCATCAGTAAATTGAGTGTCTTCAAATCTTCAAAAATCTGTGTGCGTGTCATCTTTAAAAGTGCTTGGAAGCCTGGTATCAGTGTGGAGGAAATATCTGCATCTGGAGGTAAGCTCTTTTATGAAATCTTCTATAGAGGTCTGTTTTAAATTAAATTTTGTGTATAAATTTTAATTTTGGGGGACAAAACTCTATGGGAAATTTAAGAATTCTAGGGAAGCTATTAATTTGGTATTTAAATTTTGGTTAGAATTTTTATGTTTGTTGATTTTCTGGTATCTGTTTGGTATAATATTGGGTTAAGAAAATTATATACTTATGTAGATGTTAAAATTTACTTGGGGTATAGTAAATTGTTATTGAGTAATTGAGATTATTAATCAGGGTATTTTAATCATAATTTTGTATAAAACTTTTGGAAATAAGAGTTTTGTTTATATACATTTTATTTATTACAGTAATAAAGTTATAGCTTAATTTTATGGGTATACTGTGGATGATTATGATTAATGTTTCAAAATAAATTGATGTTATACTGTACTGTTGGGTATAAAATTTATTTTGGGGGATATACTCAGTTTGAAAGACGTCACTGTTGCATGAGAATTTGCTATATTGAAATTGTGTCGTTTTTGAATACATTATTATACGTATAGTGAAGAAAATTCTATTTCTGTATTTATTGTATTATTGTAAATTGAATATATCTGATATTTTGAAATTTATTATATTTTGGGGGAAAATATGGCAGACTATTTAGTAAAATATAATAAAAACGTCTTGCTATTATTAGCAGAGGAATTTGAGACCAGTGTGTCAAAAACGTGTAAAAATCAAGCTATAATTCAGGCTATCGTTAGTGCTGAGGATTATAAAGAAAGTTACGCAAAACTTCGCTTGCAATATATTCTTGAACAGGAGGCAGAGCGGAAAGAACAGGAAAAACAAATCGAAAAAGATCGTAAAGAACAAGAGAGACAAATTGAAAAAGATCGTAAAGAAAGAGAGAGGCAAATTGAATTAGATAGGATTGCGCAAGAGGAAAAAGATAAACTTAGGAAATTTGAGTTAGATAAACATGAAAAACAACTTGAGGTAGATAAACTTGAAAAACAACTTGAGGTAGATAAACTTGAGAAACAACAGCAATTTGAATTAGAAAAACTTGAAAAAGAACAGCAATTTGAATTAGAAAAATTGCGTATTCAAAATTCTGCGGATGTTGTTAGTGTTTCATCTAATGAATCAAATGTAGATTTTCATAGAACTCCTAAGGTAAATTTAAAGGATTTGGTTCCGCGTTTTGATTCTAAATTAATTGATATAACTCTTTTCTTTATGATTTTTGAAAGGCAAGCCGAGAAAGCTAAAGTTTCTCAGGAAGATTTGGTTAGTCAATTAATTCCTTTATTACCTTCTGATATTGCCGAAATTATAGTAAAACAACCAGCAGACAAATGTGATGATTTTCTGCATATAAAGAAAATTTTGTTAGATAGGTTTAGGCTAAGTACAGGCGCCTTAAAACAGAAATTTGAAACTCATCAAAGAAAATCTGGTGAATTATGGGTAGATCTGATTTATGAGTTAAGGGGTTATCTTGATAATTGGTTAGAGTCATTAGAAGTGAGGAATTTTGAATCATTAAAAGAACTAATGCTCACGGAACAACTGAAAAAACGTGTCCCTTTTGAGATAAAAGAAAAATTTATGGATGATTGGGAGGAAATAAAGATTGCTTCTAAACTCGCGGAAAAATCGGATAAATTTGAGAGTATAAGAAGAGAATTTAACAGGTCGGATAGAAAACCGTGTGAAAATAAATCTTTTCAGGATAAGCAAAAAGACAGCTTTAATTCTAAAAGTAGAAAGAAAATTAAACCAAAATCGGAATTTGAGAATACGAAAGAGTGTGGGAAATTTGATCAATTTAAGAAGGACAATGCTTTCGAAAAGCAAAGACAAGTCCAATGTTATAATTGTTTGGCAGTGGGCCACATCCGTCCAAATTGTCCGGAATTGTTAAAAAGTAAATCCAATTATGAAGATAAAAGCATAGCTTGGATTACTACTAGTGATGGGAAAGGTGTAAATAATAGGGAAGGTGTGGAAACCGAATTGCCTATGGTTAATTTATGCATGAATGGTAAGAAAGTAAAAGCGATTAAGGACACAGGTGCGCAAATTGCGGTTTTTGATGCTAATGACATTCCGTGGAGTGCTAAGAAAGTGGGAAATGTCTTTCTTATTCCGGCTCTCGGAAATAGACAAAAGGCGGATTTGGTGTCCGTGCCGATTGCTTTGATAGAAGATGAAAAAGAGTACGTTGAAAAGAATGTGGTGGTTGCAGTTGTGAGAAAACTAAATTCTCCTCCACTGATAACACCCGTTGTTTATGAATTATTAAAGTTAGGAAATAAGGATAAGCAAAATTCAGTGTGTAAACAAGTGGGGAATCAAAGAGAATTAAATGGGCAGGGAACCCTCAGATTATCTAGCGATCATGAGCAAAGGGTTGTTAGAAAAATGGTTGTGCATGAAATCTGTGAAAGGGATAATAAGTCTGTTAATGAGATAGAGGTAAATTCACTGGAAGACGTGACTGATAGGTATTTGGAAAAAGGGTCTAAATTGATCGATACAAAAGAGGGAGTGTCTAAAAAGGATGGTGATAAAAGGTCAGGTATTGGAGGTCAATTTCGGGAAAAGAATTCTGAGCATGATGTAAATATACCCAGGTATTTTGTTGGTAGTATGGGATTTATACATGTTAGAAATAGAATTAGAAAGAAATTGAGTTCATCTATGACTGTGGCCAGTAAATTTAACTCTAGGATGAAGGAAAATAATAGAGTAAATTGGGGGGCTAAATGCCAAGAAGATGTGAATAAGAAATCAAAGTTAAAAAGAATGGAGCATTCTTCTTTTAAAACGGATCACAAAGAAAGATTTATTGAAATCAAACAAGATTTTGAAAGGAAAAATCATGATTATGAAGTTGTGAGGCGAAAATTATTGTCGAAAAGATTTTCTGATAGAAGTAATATAGATATTGATTTTCGGGGGAATACTCTAAATTAAGTTTTATTCTAAATTTGGGAGTACTCATTATTGTAATATCTGTAATGTGTTTAATTATCATTTAATGCTTAATATTTTCGCAATGGTAAAACTTCATTAATTTAATAATTGCATAATTTAGTATGCTTTCTTTTTGTTTGTAGAAGTGTTCAAAATTAAGCTTTTAAGCAAGTTTTTAAGAGAATCGTTTTAGGCATTGTGTTGTATATAGATTTATTCTTTCTTTTTATTATTATTGTTTTTTTTTGTTAGAATCATGTAAATTGTAATCTGTATTTGGTATTATATGTATGTGAAATATTTCAAAATTGTTTCTTAGGGCATCAATTGTATAAATTATTCCTGGAATTATACTTAGGTATTGTAGTTATGGGATTATAGTAAATCCTGTTGACAGCGTGGTCTATCAAATACTGAGTATGGGAATGTGTTTGTTTTCTATAGGGATTTTTCATGTGTTATTCAAAAGTCCTTTGTGCTTTGTTGACCTCTTTAGAAATTGATTGAAGGAGCTTATTCTATTAATATATATGCCAAATTTCTTCTAGAAATTTTTTTCTTAGGGGGAGGTGTTGTGATGAGTTGACATGTTTCAACTCCTCCCTTATTTGTGGAAAAAGGATAATCTCTCTGGAATGAAAATAATCTGACAGATTGATCTCTATTGAGAAAAATTCTATCAATAGTGTGAATTTCATTTTCACTTTGAGATAAGCCAAGCTGCAATACATGCTTTGTATTGAATGATATGTTATCTGAATGAGTAGATAAGAATTGTAAAGTATTGTTCTTTTGGATACAAAGAACTGGGCCCCTACGAAATGCAATGTTTTCTGGGAAATTCCTGGAATGCAAGGAAAGCCCCTGGGAAGTGAAATTGCTGACGGGAGTTGAAGGTGGAAGGAGTTGAATGTTGAATCAGTTGGTGGTGAAAGAAGCTTGAGTGAGGTTGTCTTTTGAGTGGACTTCAGAATCGAAGTTCGTCTGAAATTGTAATTTCACAGCATGGAGACGAATAATCATATTTTTTCATTTTTACTTTTGTTTTTTTTTAATGTGTTAATTTAAAATAAAGTTTTTTTCGTTACAAACGATAAATGGAATTTATTAATTATATATACAACGTCTCACGCTACCACACTACTATAATTTGTTACTCGTGGCTATAGCCAGTATACGTCAGGACACATGGCCGTTATCATTATCTTTTTACGCGTGAAGATTTCGCTATGGTACTCCATTGTGAAATTTTGAAATTCAATATTTGAAAAACGGCATAATCATCAGATTTGAAATTTATATCAAGAAAAATACAATTTTCTACCTTTCTAACGAAGTTTGTCTAACAATTTTCTGACAAATATTTTTCGAGCTATTAATTTTTTCAGTAACTTCAAATGTTTCATTTTCCGAGTTTAATCTGTGGCAATGATTATCGAAAATCCCAGTCGTCAGCAACGGATAGCTTTTTACTGAAGAGGATTACCTACAGTAACACTTCAAGAAAACATTATTTTTTATATAACAAATTATTTGAATCAAAATAATGTTGTGTATAATGAAGTGTAATGCATAAATAAATAAAGCATTAATATGTGATATAGAACTTGATGTAGTTAATGGGGAATCTAAAAATATACATATTAGACAAGGTAAAATTCTGTCAAGTATCACGAAAAAGAAAATGTGGGCTGAAAAGAAAATATTTCATTATATTCACTGAAAAGTCTTAAATATGCATACGACAGAAACGGTGAAATCAAAACTTATTTTGATTTCAGATATTTGACTCAAACATGTAGAATAAAATTCTTCTGAACATTGCAAAATTTCAATTTTCCACCGTCAAATAGGGGGGAAAATGCAATTTCTTTCAAAACTGTATTTGAATTTACTGATTTTTTATGCTTTTAAAAATAATTTCCAAGCATGAATTATTTTTTAATCTATCTCTATGACTTGAAGCCCGATTGTGAAAGATGATTCAGTTTGCATTTAAAACAATATAAATAGTTCTACATTTATTCCTGGCTAATATTAAAGAACGAAATTAAAATTTCATCAAGAAAATAAATAAATAATAATATAATACAAATAAAACGCAAATTTAACAGACATGTTCTCCAACTACGTGCTTAAACAGTTGAAATTTTCAGAAAAAAAAAAAACTGAAGTAAGAAGCGAAAGCTTGGACGATTTCTTTGGCTATTAACTCCTGGCATGCGGCTAATACAAAAGTATCGCTTTATTAAATTTCAAAATTTTATTTGAATATATTATTGATATTTTTCTTATAAAAATTATTATGGCGTTGTTAATGAATCAGTTTAAAAAATATATATTAAATATGAAAAATCTATTAGAATTATGAAAAAAATGGTTTTCGCCTGTGTTCTGTAACCCAGGAAGCTCGGGTTCGATTCCCTAGTAGATAACTGCATAGTTAATAATTAATAAATGTTTATGTTTATTGGTTTAAAAATAATAATAAGTGTTCTATAATGTTTTAGCTTTTATAAAATGAAGAAGAAATGCGCACGCAGGCATATGCATTAGTGTCTCTGTAGGCAGATATGTGCGTTTGTGAGTAACTAATAATATATTTGCTTATATGCTTACATTAATAAGATAAAATTGTTTTATCAGTCAGTTTTTGTTTTCGACCAAAATTCGGTTTTGGTTCAAGTTTGGCTTGAAACACTTGTTTCGGTCGCACAGTATAGGTAACACTAAGTCTCCTATAATAGGAGCTGACGCATATCCATTTTGTTTCGGATTATTGGTGCTCAGTTCAGCATCAGTCTACCGCAGCCGGAGTTGGGGTAGCCTAACACTCGGTTCTGATTGGCTGAACTGGTTCTGATTAGCTTGGTTTTTCGACTGAACTTCAATTTGAGCACCAAATCTGCGAGTATGCGTCAGCCTCTATTATAGGAGCTCTAGGTAACACATATTTAAATAGATCAGTTTCAACTGACGTCACATCCTAGCAACGACCTTAGTAATCAGATGGATGTTTTGTTTGCCCCTCAAATATGGTGTATTGCGATTGGTTGGGTCATAATACAGGCTACAAATCGACGATTATGATTGGTTGGATAAAATTTGGTGGGCTGGTGATCACTTGATTGAAACTGATCCATGACACCTCGAAATTCACTCAGCCTGGAGTTGGAGTTGGATCTTGGAGTTGGATCAAATGCGTCACACTGGTCAACGCATAATGCGCATCTTCATTCAGACTAGATGAGAGCCTATCCTGGTATAATGTCTGCTTAATGGACTATGTGACAAATGAAATTAACAACAAAATAAACATTGAATATAGAAATGACAGGTCTGTCAATTTAAGACAAATTATAGTTCAGGATCTATTTTGCTCGACTCTTAAATTTAAAGATGAACTTAAAGATGCCGGTAAGGCAAAGGACATGTCTTCGCTATACAGCCACTTTTTGATGTCTCCTGCAAGTGGAGATTGAAATAATAGTTTTGCTATAAAGTTCGCTTTAATGGAACTTTTTCATTAAATTAAATGCAAATTTTACTACACAATTCAAATTTACCTTTGAAAGTTAACTACACGGACGATCCGGTTACAGTTTTTATTCTGACATAAGTTCTTTATTGCATCGATCTTTACATAATTTAACATGGTTTTCGAAAAAAATGAAAGGACCAATGATGATTGAGTTATAACAAAATATGACGCCGCATCGCATACGTTGATGTCTGTGGATGCAGTAATGAATGAACAAATTGCTGCGTACTACCAATTTTTATAAGCTTTTACTTAACTTGGCTTATCTGTCCGTTCGGCTCAAATCTTGGAATCGAATTTTTACGTATTTCTAATGCTACATTTGATCTAATTTTTGGTAGGGTGGCGTATTTCCGATGACAACACAATATTCTGTAAAAAAAGAATATTTAAAATATGTCTTCGCCCTCTCTCAGGGAACAAAAACATTTGTCCCCTAAGCATACGTAAATGTCATTGACTGTTTAAAAATAAGCTAATGCTCTTCGATGTTTCATAAACCGTAGCATGATTGATAAATACGCCATCTTTCAGTTCAGCGCAGGGGGTAAATAGATGTGGGCTCGATCCTCAGGAGGTCGTTGATAGTTTTTCTTGCCAGAAAGCTGACTTTAAAATTGCATATCCATTTTATTTCTTTTTTAGCACGTTATAATAAAGACTTGTCTTTATTTTATTTTTATTTTTACTTATGATTTTATTTAAAGGATTTATAGAATTAATGAATTCAATAAACCCACCTGCTGTACCATCACACAAACTTATTCTTAAAAGTTGGTGTAATTGTTCTATCTGAAAATTGTGAACTTGAACAATTATGTCATAGAATAATAAAAGGTTGTATTACTGAGAACAAAAAATACGAAACTTAGTTTTAAGTGAACAATTTTATATCTCTTTTTATCAGGCTAAACAAACCTACGTTCGACTTCTGAGAGATGTATTTATGTTCTTTTTTAACTATTATTTGTTTTGTTGTTAATATTGTAATGAAAAATTAACATTATAAAAAGAGATTTAAATTAAATGTTCTCACTGCTAAGTGCTAGCATGTTACATACATTGTATACATTCAAATAAAAAAAAAATAATTAATTCACAACTTCATGCAAACAGATTTTGGTTTAAATAACTTTATTTTGACATGTATAAGAGAAAATGTCTCTGACACTCTTGCCCAGTTAAAAACATGTACAAATAGAGTTGCATGTATGTAATATCTGTATGCATCTGAATGCAGATCTGTAACATCACTCGAAAAATTCAACAACCTCAACTTCACATTTCTTTGCTTCTTTATGAATCCCAAATCTTCAGCTAATTTAGGAGTTATTTTTCAGTTATCTTGGTATATTCTCAACTTGCAACTTGGGCATTTTTATTCTTCCTGCAGAAATAAAAATAATGAAAAGAAAAATCAGCGTGTTCACGACAATCTTATTCATTCTGAATGATTACAATATAATAGAAATAGTCATATACATATTTGCACATTTCTGAAAGTTAAAAATCATGAGATTTTATTTCAGAAATCAGAATTTTTTTTTCAAATAAATCATGTGTGGTGCAAGTTTTAAATTTAAACAGTGTTTGGTTACTGATGAATTATAAAAAGAAACAGATCCCTCTTACACAAAGAAAAATATTTATATTTCTTAAATGCCGAAAGAACTTGCGTAGATGATATTTAAGCTATTTTAACATGGTTTTAAACTGGCTACAAATAACAAATGAAGATTTTGCTTTTCCATACACATAAATAAAATGATCGTTAAGTCTTAAGTAATTCTTAATACAGACTAGTTATAGATAATCAAAAAATAACACCCAGTGATTATACTCAAAAGATATTTCAATTTAGCAACATAAAATTATGATTTAGTTATAATAAATAGAACTCGTAATAGCAAATTTTGTATATAGAAAATCATTAATTAAAGTTGAAAATGTACTTATAGTAATAGCTACAAAGATTTAAAGATTCATCTCGTATAATGAATTTGGGGGCAGTCTATCACATAAAAATACTACTAATCAAAACCAAGAAGCTGATTTACAGTTGTCCCTTAACCACAGTACATAAAATAACATAACATTGAAATATATATCAGAAAATCAGGAGAAATATGTCAAAAATCATAAGTGTGGGAAAATGTGTAAAAATCAGAGCCTGCAGCTGAAATCAGGGAACCTGGCAAAAGTGTTTTATATAACAAAGAAATATATGATAAATCAATCAGAATTATATGAAATATTAAATTTTAACATTTACCATGATAGCTGCTAATTTACAATCACACAAAAAAAAAATGAAAAATATGCCTTTATTATCTACTTTTATTAATACAATTTATTAGCTACTTTTTATTAGCTCACAGGCTATCAAAGCCTGAGAGCTTATGTGCCCGCCCGTTCTGTATGTATGTATGTATGTATGTATGTATGTATGTATGTACGTATGTACGTACGTAACGCGATAACTCTTGACAGAAATAACCGTTTTGCTTCCAATTTTGTTTATAGGTTCCTTGTGATAAGGCGCTTCCCTGATTAGTTTTGGGGATTGATACTATAAAGGGGGGAACGGGGGGGGCTAACCCCCCTTAATTAAGATAAATGGTTTTTTCATGAAGAATTGTCCAATTTTCTTCAAATTTTGTATATAGATTCATTGTGATAAGGTTCTTTCCTGATTAGTTTTGGGGGTTCATAGGTTAAGTATAAAGGGGCTAACGAGGGGGGGGGGAATCCTCCCCCTTAATTTAGATAAATGAATTTTTCATGCAGAGTTATCCGATTTTCTTCCAATTTTGTTTATAGGTTCCTTGTGATAAGGCGCTTCCCTGATTAGTTTTGGGGATTGATTGGTTAACTATAAAGGGGGGAACGGGGGGCTAACCCCCCTTAATTTGGATAAATGGTTTTTTCATGCAGAGTTATCCGATTTTCTTCAAATTTTGTATATAGGTTCATTGTGATAAGGTTCTTTCCTGATTAGTTTTGGGGGTTCATAGGTTAAGTATAAAGGGGGTAACGGGGGGGTTAATCCTCCCCCCTTATTTTAGATAAATGATTTTTTTCATGCAGAGTTATCCGATTTTCTTCAAACTTTCTATATGGTCTCATTGTGGTAAAGGGCTTCCCTGATTAGCTTTGGGGGTTCATTGGTGAAGTGTAAAGGAGGGAAACGGGGGCTACCCCCCCCCTTAATTTTGATAAATGGCTTTTTCATGCAGAATTATCCAATTTACTCCAAATTTTGTATATAGGCTCATTGTGGTAAAGCACTTCCCTGATTAGTTTTGGGGGTTCACTGGTAAAGTATAAAGGGGGGAACGGGGGGGGGACTAACCCACCTTGATATAGATAAATGGGTTTTTTAAGCAGAATTATCCGATTTTCTTCAAATTTTATATATATGTTCATTGTGATAAGGCGCTTCTCTGATTAGTTTTGGGGGTTCTTTGGTTAAGTATAAAGGGGGGACGGGGGGCTAACCCCCTCCCTTAATTTAGATAAATGGATTTTTCATGTAGAATTATCCCATTTTTTCAAATTTTGTATATAGGTTCATTGTGGTAAGGCGCTTCTCTGATTAGTTTTATGGGTTCATTGGTTAATTATAAGAAGGAGAAACGGGGGATGGTTCCCCCTCTTAATATATTGTCGATTTCTTCATTTTTCGAGGGCTTATTTCAAATTCTTTGAAATAAGAATATAATTTACAGTTAGTGTGAATAGCCTGTGAGCTCAATGCCGTCAGTTTAACTGGGCAGTTTTCTTTTTTTGTATATTAAATGAAAATTCTTCAAGGCATATAAAAATTTATACCTGAATTACTCTAAGCTAGGAAAGTGTCATAGACTCTAGGGTTTATATAAAAAGTGTGTGTTCAGAATTAGCATACGACGCACTGTGGTATATATTTCTCCGATCTGGCTGGCTGTAAGTCGATTTCGTAAGTTATAACACATGGATGAAAACAAAATGGATACATGATAAAGATGAATCACTGGGAATCCACGTGAAACCATTTCCCCCTCCCCCCATAAACAAACTATGATCATTTTTTACACTCTTTTATTGTACTCAACCTGTTTATTTATTTTTTTAAATGAAAAGATGGAATTTTTTAATCGATTTTTAATCTACTTTCTGATATGCTAGAATTATAATATATATATATATATATATATATATATATATATATATATGTGTGTGTGTGTGTGTGTGTGTGTGTGTGTGTGTGTAGAAAGGTGAGTTTCCGATGACAACACAACATTTTATTATTCTTAGAACTCAACCGTTAGCCCACCGTAGATGATAAATCGCCAAATATTCTCTATAACTCGTACAATCGCACACGAGTCATGCGCCAATAAACACTCGCCAAAATATGCCAAACGCTGTGAAACTGTAATAATAAAACATTTTTTAAAAGCTAAAAAGTAGAAAATAAATTATAAATAAAAAATTAAGAGTGTAATATGTTTTTTAAAAAATGCGCGTTTATGAATTAATATATTAATATTAATTAATTTGCGAGTATAAAGTTGAGAAATCAATTTAGAAATCAGAAACAGATATTTTAAATAAAGTTTCAGTTATCTTTTCATATTTGTGATAAAGCTTTTAGTTTATATTTCCCGACATTTAACTATGTTTTTTTTTTTTTTTTTTTTTTTTTTTTTTTTAAGCTTCAAAATTACATGATTTTTTTAAGTAAACGCTATAGATATTTTATCGATCCAAAATGTATTTATTTATTTTTCATACATTTTTATTAATATTTTGAATTTATTTTGCTCTAGAACCGTCAAATGTCAAAATGATTCGAAGACAGCTATTTAACATCATACAGCAGCAAAAATTACTAAATTAACTAGATTAATTTTAACACAATTATTCAAATTGGTAAAGAAATCATACGAGTTGTAACTCTCCAACTGGACGAAAAATGTCCGGGCCAGGATTCGAACCTGGGATCTCCAGGCTGAAGTCGCCACTCTCTACCAACTGAGCTATCCCAGTCGAATCTGGAGGGAATCCCGGTCGAATCCGGACATTTTTCGTCCAGTTGGAGAGTTACAACTCGTATGATTTCTTTACCAATTTGAATAATTGTGTTAAAATTAATCTAGTGTAATCACGTATCCAGCGTTTACTGGAGTTCCATTACCTGCGATTTATTCTGTTGAGCTGATTAAAATATCAGACCAGATGCTATGATCATTAAGGTTAACTGGATGAATTATGCCCTCCAGATTCGACCGGGATAGCTCAGTTGGTAGAGCGTGGCGGCTTCAGCCTGGAGATCACAGGTTTGAATCCTGGCCCGGACATTTTTCGTCCAGTTGGAGAGTTACAACTCCCATAAATAACTAGTCGGATGTGGCAATCCCAAAACTTTCTTCTATCTCACACCGGATTGGCATACACTAGAAACAAATCAGCACCAATTTATAGCAAGATCTTACTAAATCTAAAATTTTATTAAATTCCGTGCATTAGTTCTTGAGATATGACTATTGCTAAAATCGTGTAAATCCTGAAAAATGTAGCATAGCAGCGCTACCTGGATTTAGACCAAAACCTATTCAACAACAACTTACGTCAACGTCTAACTGAATCTGAAGTGTGTTGAAAATCCGTACATTAGTTCTTGAGATATAGCTATCGTAAAAATCATGAAAAAAGTGGTGTAGCAGTGCCACCTGTTGGAATATCTACACCAAAGCGTAATCATTATCTATTTATATCAAGGTCTAACTGAATCTGAAGTTTGATGAAAATAAGTGCATTAGTTCTTGAGATAGAGCTGTTGCGGAAATCGCGAAAAATACAGCATAGCAGCGCCACCTATCGGGCGATTTTCAGCAAAAACTAATCAGCACCAGTTTATATCAAGGACTAACTGAATATAAAGTTTTATTAAATTTCGTACATTAGTTCTTGAGACAAAGCGCCCACAAAATAATGTCACAGACAGACAGACAGACAGACAGACAGAGTCACAGACTCACAGACAGACATTTTCTAAAAACAGTCAAATCGTGACCAGGACCTTCTGAAACGTACAAATCCGTCGAAAACCGGAAGTCGAAAATTTTCATGAATCCAATACTTTCTTCTTGTAAAGATAGAAGAAAGTAAAAATGGCATTTCTTGAAAATTGCCTATTTCATAGTGACATTTTTTATGAGAACAAAATAAACTAGTCGGATGTGGCAATCCCAAATCTTTCTTCTATCTTATACAGATTTCGCATTCTCTAAAAAGAATCAGCACCAATTTATATCAAGGTGTAACTGAATCTAAAGTTTTATTAAATTCCGTGCATTAGTTCTTGAGATATGACTATTGCTAAAATCGTGTGAATCCTGCAAAATGCAGCATAGCAGCGCCACCTGTTGGAAGATTTAGACCAAAACCTAATCACCAACAACTTATATCAACATCTAACTGAATCTGAAGTTTGATGAAAATCCGTGCATTAGTCCTTGAGATATAGTTATCGTGATAATAATGTAAAAAGTAGCATAGCAGCGACACCTGTTGCATGATTTACACCAAAACGTAAAAAGCATCTTTTTATGTCAAGATCTAACATAATCAAGTTTGATGAAATTCCGCGCATTAGTTCTTGAGATATAGCTATCGTAAAAATCGAGAAAAAAGTGGTATAGCAGCGCCACCTGTTGTGATATCTACACCAAAACGTAATCAGCGTCTATTTATGTCATGGTCTAACTGAACCTGAAGTTTGTTGAAAATATCTTCATTAGTTCTTGAGATAGAGCTATTGCGGAAATCGCGAAAAATGCAGCATAGCAGCGCCACCTGTCGGGCGATTTTCACCAAAAACTAATCAGCACCAATTTTTATTAGAGACTAATTGGATATAAAGTTTTATTAAATTTCGTGCATTAGTTCTTGAGATAGAGCGCCCACAAAATTTTTGTCACATACTGACAGAAAGACAGAGTCACAGACAGACATTTTCTAAAAATGGACGAATCGTGTTCAGTACCTTCTAAAACGTATAAATCCGTCGAAAACCGGAAGTCGAAAATTTTCATGAATTTAATACTTTCTTCTTGTAAAGATAGAAGAAAGTAAAAATGGCATTTCTTGAAAATTACCTATTTCATAGTGAAATTTCTCGTATTTAAAATCTGAACTGAGGAATATAGGATTTGCAGCCTAAAATAGCAAACATATCCATAAAGAAGGAGAGTGATTGGAATGAAGGAGCACTTGGCATTCCTAGAAATGTAAATCGGCCTTAAAGGCTTTTTCATTGAATTAGATGAATTATGACAGAAAAGAAAAGCTGAATGCCCACGAAGTTCAACAAATGTGAAAATTCTAAACGTGTTGATCAGCTTAATTGAGACAATCTCTGGAAATAGAAATGCTGCCCGTGAACGATAAAAAGGATTTGGTCACCAAAGTAAGCAAAAAAAGATACAAAAGTTATTTTCAATATGAGAGCAGAAAGGAAAGAAAAATCAAATATCACCGTTTACAAACATCTATATATTTAAAACGTAAAGAAGATTTGGTAAGACCGATTTCGGCTGATCTGAGTGTGGTGTTTTTACTTCAGAAAGTAAATTGTAGATGGCAGCACCACAAAATTATAAGACAATTCGCACGAGCTCAGTAGCATTTCAAAAGAATCCGTTAAAAGATTAAAAGAGAATTGTGTTTATTTTTTCTAAATAAGAATGAAATTAAAACAATTAATGAAAGAAAAACGAAAATTTAAAATAACATAAATAAATTTCGCAATATATAAAAAGTTAGAACAGTTTTTTTTTTTCTTTTTCCATTTGGTAACCTATCTATTTACATTGTAAAATATTAACGGTATATTAAAATCATCTGAAATTATTCATCGAGAGTTTAACAGGAAATGAGGAAATGTAGAACATATATATTTTTTTTTTCAATATTTGTCCATTTAAACTTTTAGAATATTTTTTTCTTGTTATATTCTTTCAAGGAATTCAAGCAAAAAGTTTTTTATTTTTTTATTTTATTTTAGAGGCCACCTTGGATTAAGCGGAGCTCGGAATAACAGGACTCGGATTAGCGGGACTCCAAATTAAACTGTTGGACGTCTGTGCTCTTATATTCAAATTTATTGTTGCATTAGTAATCTTATTCAAATAATCTTGAACCAATATTATATTTTATATTGTTTTGCACTAGTGTCTTTATTGAAATTGTGTTGCATTATTATAAAAGTATATTTTGAGGGTATCAATGTTCAAATGAAAGTATATTGTGTTATAAAAAGTGTTAATTCATTATTTTTATATAAATTAGAGAATAGTAGTGTTAGAGTAAATGTTCTGGGAAAGTTAAGTTAATAAAGTATAGAGTAACATTAGTTAACCAGCAGAAACTATGGTTTATTTACTCAAATTTAAAAAGATTGATCTTCAGACAGTGGCCCAAGAAATAGGGGTGGAAGATGTAGAAGCGGATACCAGGAAAACTCTTAAGAACAAAATTATCGAAAGTGATGGATATGAGGAAGAAAGCGTTAAGGAGTTAGCTAACACTATTTTAGCGGAAAGGGAAGAAGCAGAAAGGGTTCGGGCAGAAGCTGAAAGGTTACAAAAAGCAGAAAGAGCGGAAGCGGATCAGCGGAAATGTGAGTTAGAAAAAGAAAAATTGAGAATGGACCATGAGTTAAAGATGGAACGATTAAGAATTCAGGGGTCCGGCAACCATAATAATGAGGATATGGATCATAACAATGAATTTAGCTTAGAGAAACTGATTAGAAGTGTCAAAACTCTATCTATCAAGGTACCAGAAGAGACAGAGGGATGTTTCTTTTTTAACAGTTTGGAACGGGCGTTTAAAACTAAAAATGTACCGGAAGCCCAGCAGGCTGAAATTCTGTTAAATATGTTAGGAGATGAGGCGGGGAATTTGCTAATCTATATGCCTAACGAACAAATGGAAAGTTATACGGAAGTAAAAGAATTACTTCTTAGGGATTACGAGCCTACACCAAAAGCTTGTTTGGAGAATTTTAAGAAAGCTAGGAGGAATCAAAACGAGACTCACGTATTGTTTGTAAAGCGATTGCTAGCAATGTGGGAAAATTATTGTAAGGTTCGGGGTGCTGATACATATGAAAAGGTGAATCAATTAATCATTACCGATAAATTAGTAAATTCGTTAGATGATGAAACTTCTGCGCATATCGGATTAACGCAACAAAGTAACTGGTTAGAAGCTTAAAAAATTGCTAAGGAATGTGATAATTTCTTCGACGATAAACACAAATCTTATGCGGTAACTTGTAAGGGTTGTAAAGGTAAAGAAAGGTATGTAAATAACGAAGAGCCTAGAAGGGAAAAAGATGAGGGATTTAGTGGTAATTGGAGACCAAATGGGATTAATGAAGTTAGTTCATTTTCGAATAGAAAACCTAAGTATAAGAAGTATAAGAAACCTAACGATGCGACGCCTACTTGCTTTAAATGTGGCTTAAGGAGTCATTACCAACGTTTTTGTACGAAAGGACATAATGAGGAAAGTAATCATAATAATAAGGGTCGAGAATCAAGGGCTAGTATAAATAATGTCTCAGTGCGAGGAATTAAAGAATCAACAAAGGCAAGAATGATGGCAAGAATTGTAGCAAAAGGGGATTGGAGAATGAAAGTTATTGGAGAGAAATAAGATAAACTCGAGAAAATTGAGGTTAGCGTAAATGGGGAAATTTCAAAAGGATTAGTGAATTCAGGTTGTGAAATAAGTGTCGTTCATAGAGATTTAGTACCGGCAGAGAAACTAAGAGGGGCTGGTAGCATTTATTTACAAGGGATATTTGATAAAGCAGTTAAATCACCGTTAATTCAATTACCTTTAGCTATTCCAAAACGCAGTCAAACTAATGTAATTCATCCGGATGTATTTTGCGCGATAATTGATAATAGTAAGCAACAGGTAATTTTACATCCTGATGTGGCTAATGAATTTGCAGGGTTAAACCACGAGAAATCATTAAGAGAATCGGAAGAAAGTGAATGTAAGGAAAATAATAATAATAAAATGAATGAGAGGAAAAGGATAGGAAATGATAAGAGTAACCGTTATGCCGTAGAAACGAGGTCGGTGAATTTACAAAGACAGGAAAAAGAAAAAACGGAGATAGAGAAAAGTCATGTTGATGAAGTTAAGGAAAGTAATTCAAATATATTTCAGAAATCCCAAATAGGTTGTAAAAATTTAGAGAAAGCATGGGAATTAGCTGAAAAAGATAGAAGGTTTTATTATATTGTGAATGGGTTGTTGTATCATAAAAAGGAATTAATAGGAGAAACAGTAGCTCAGTTAGTAATACCTAAAATCAGGAGGGAGGAAATTCCAAAATTAGCGCATACTTCTGTATATGGAGAGCATCACATGGTTATGAAACTGTTAGAAAGAATCAAATATTCATTTTATAGGGAAGGCATGGCCAAAGAAGCTGAAACATTTTGTGAATCATGTTTAGAGTGTCAGTTAACGAGGGAAATGAATGTGAGTGATGGAGAGAAAGAGAAAACTGATCAACATTCATTTATAGTTGAGTTAGTGGACGGGAGTAAGAGGCAAGTGCGACAAAATGAAATGAGATAATTTATCGCTAAAAATAAAGTAGTTGATATTGTCTTTGATAGTGACGAGAAGTTTGAAGGCCATGAAAAAAATCGTGGGTTAGATAGAGAACAACAACTGGTAATTAAGGACATGAAAGGGTTTGAAATAAAAGGGTTAACAAGTATTCAAGTTGGAGATATTACATCAATCTTGAGGAAAAACAAGGAATTATTTATGGGTCCTATACAACCGGTAAAAAAGTTTAACAAGTTGGAAATTGTACGTCAAACGTAACAAACGAGGTGCGTTCGTACGCACGTTTTAGAATTAAATTCATGATATCCCGTGCGTAGAACGGGTTAAACAGCTAGTTAAGTATATATTTTATGACACTGTTCAAACAAATATCTTAACTAGTTATATAAATATTCAGATATATATGTATCAGCTAGTTATATAAATATTCAGATCTTGATGATTTTTAATTCTGTGAAATGAATTATATCGTCTGCAGATTAATTTCTGTCATAAAATAAGTATCTCGGTCGCTTGACGATTAAACTTCGGAAGCTCCTATAACAAAAAAGCACCGATTTAAAAAAAAAAAATCAAATTTCTTAATAAATATTTTTATTAATATCTCCTAAAGTTTTGATTCGATTTTAATAAAATTTGAAATGTCTCGACAAAATTCTGCAAAGATAATATATTTTAAATTGCAAACCATTTGGTTGGGTAGTTTTTGCGTTGTTATATGCGGACAGACAGACAGACGGACGGACAGACAGACGGACAGACAGACAGACGGACGGACCAAACGACGACTATAGGTGCTACGTATTTATATAATTACGAACGCACCTAAAAAGGAAATTAAATTTATTCGAAAAGGCCAATCTTCCTTTTCTTACAAAAATTTAATAACAAACAGCATGTTGCTTTTTTAAGTAATAGATTAGATTATACAATCTTATAAAATATATCCTTTGGATATAAAAATATTATTTTTAAAACTGCCTGAGGCAATTAATTACTTTAAAATAAAATTAGTACACATAAAATCCTGTGAATTTTTATATAATGAATTAAGGATTGCCTGTGACAATCATTTTACTCTAAATTTACTTCTATTCTTATTGTATGGGGTATGCTGCACATCCCCTAATTTTCTTTTATCATTCGTTATCAGATATGACACTACATTATTATTAAGTAAGCAGCATACCTGGTGAGCACCTAGTGCTGAGAGAAGATCACAGTTGTTAGATCTTGCATCTGTTAGCATGGCACTTATAAATAATAAAGATCTTTAAAAATCATAATATTTTCTTAATTAATTAATTAAAAGTTCTATTTAATAATGATCTTGGAAGCGATAACATTTTTGTTTGTTATAAATTAAGCTTTCCAAATTTACTTATGTGCTGTGCACATAAAGGCCACCGAGAAGTGGACCGGATTTTACGGAATCCAACATCTTCTTGTTAAAATAATAATAATAATTTCTCCACTCTGGAGCAACTTACGAAATTTTCGTGTTACTTTTACTGTTACAAATATAATACTACTGATACATTGATACACTGAAAAATATATGTTACAGAATAAAATATAATAAAATTTTCACGTGTAATCAGATTGGTCGACTCGTTGACCAATGAAAATGTTGTCCAATAAGATGAAAGAGATGTAAATTTCTATAGCAGTCCCATTTATATACGATGCACCTCCTATCATCTGCTGGGTGGTCCTGGGGTTACAGAGGTGAAATGTCATAAAATAGAGCCATAAATTTGAGTGTTACAGCATTGTCCCATAATGTCAAATCAACGACGCATAGTCTAGCCCTGATAGAATCTTGTTTATTCTGACCATCTTTTGCGTGAAACTGAAACTTTATGCCGAAACCCTGTTAATTCACCTTTGATAATTACCTTTTAATTAATCACAATTGGCCCCCATAGAGGTACTGATCTTTCTTATTGTAACAGTCTGTCTTAATAATTTGTGAAATGCATGGTTGCATTTTAATTAAATCAAACACTGTGCAGGAACAGGGGTTTTACGGTAGATTGGTACACAAAAATGATAGGATGCAAGGTGAGTATAAGCATCCCAACAAAAGGGTTTTGTCTGGCTTGAATGATGTAGCAATAAATGTGAGATTAAAGGTTAATGCGACATTAACCAATGCAGATATGAGTTTCCAAACAAATTTAGATTTTTTAGTCGTATCACGGATAACTGATTCACTTGTACCTTCCGAACGACCGCATGTAAATAGACAAGAATTGAACAAATTAAAACTTGCGGATGAGAATTTTGATGAACCAGATCCTATTGACGCACTTTCGAGAGTTGGAATATTTTATGAGAGTTTAATTCCTGGACTATAATATCCCTTAGGTACAAAATTAATTTTGCAGAATTCGATTCTTGGATATATTGTTAGCGGAAGTGTACCAGCTTTGAGTGTAAATAAGATGCATTGTGGACTTATAAAAGGTAGCGTTGATATAGATGAATTATTGAGAGGTTTTGGGAAATCGAAAATTTAGAGTCAGAACCGCTAAAAAATAAAGAATCTGAAATTTGTGAGGAGTATTTTTTGGAAAGCCATACAAGATACGAAACAGGGAAATATGTAATGAAAATGCCCCTAAAAGAAAATCCAGCTTGTTTAGGCCGATTTAAAGACATTGTTTTTAAAAGGCTTAACTCACTGTGGAATGTATTAAAATTAGATCCTTCTTATTTAGAGTTATATAAACAATTTTTATCCGAATATAAAGAAATGGGTCTTATGATTGAGGTTACAGATAGTGAAGATCAGGGTATGTATTTTATACCCATTTAGGCGTATATCGCTCAAGAGAGTAAAAACGCCACTTCGTGTGGTGTTCAATGCCTCTTGCCCAACGAATAACGGAATTTCATTAAATTCTCTTCAGTATAATGGAGGAGTGCCTCAACCCTCAAGACGACCTCTTTTCCATCATGGTTTGATTTAGAGAACATATTTTTGAATTTACCGCCGATGTTAAAAAAAATGTATAGAATGATTTCGATTCATCCAGAACAACATAAATTACAGCGAATCGTATGGAAAGAACGACCATCTGAGCCTATTGAGACATGTGGATTAACCACCGTTACACATGGCACCACCAGTGCTCCATTTTTGGCTACACGCTCGTTGAAACAGTTAGCCGTAGACGAGGTCAAAGAGTTTCCATTAGCTGCAAAGGTCATGTTAAGAGATATGTACGTTGATGACATACTGAGTGATGCAAAAACACTGAATGAAGCTAAAGAACTTCAGAAACAATTGATAGGAATTTTTAAAAAAGCAGGAATGTCGTTACATAAGTGGTGTAGTAATGACAAATCTCTTGTGCAAAGCAGCGAAGAGAACTATACATTTGCTAATTCTGAGGAAATAAAAACATTAGGTGTTTACTGGAATCAAAAATGCTGATTGTTTTGCATTCCACATACAAACTGATTTAAAAGATTGCCATAGAAAAAGAGATGTTCTGTCTACAATTGCGAGGATCTTTGACCCCTTGGGTCTATTAGGATCGGCTATAACTAAAGCAAAAGTAATATTACAAAAGCTTTGGTTACTAAAGATCGATTGGCATGACTTACTGCCATCAGAAGAAGAAAAAGAGTGGAGAAAGTTCATTGAATCGTTGCAATATCTAAATAGGTTAACAATTGACCATTGCATTCTATTAAGTAATCCTGAAGTGATAGAATTTCATGCATTTTCTGACGTTTCAGAAGTCGCCTACGCCGCTGCCATCTATTGTAAATCTATGACAGCTGAGGGAAGAGTCCTATAGTGAAATTGGTTTCGAGTAAATCTTGTGTGTCGCCGATAAAGCGAACAACAATCCCAAGACTTGAACTTTGTGCAGCTGTACTTTTGGTTAAATTAATGCTAAAAATTAAATCTGCACTACAATTTGAAATATTGCATTCTACTTATTTCTGGTGTGATTCGATGATTGTATTATCGTGGATCAAAAAAGAACCTTATTATCTCAAAGCTTTTGTTGGCAGTCGTGTTTCGAAAATTGCCTGAAGAGTTAGGAAAACCTTTCCCTTTAATGTAACTGGGGCAGATTTTTGCAGCCCTTTCTTTATCAAGTATAGGGGCCAGAGGAAAAGTACCTACCACAAAATTTATGTTTGCATATTTATTTGCTTTGTGTCGAAAGCAATGCATTTGGAGGTAGTGTCAGATATGACATCAGCCTCATTTATTACTTCCCTTAAAAGGTTTATTTTTAGGCGAGGTAAATGTGCTAAATTATTTACTGACAACGCAAAAAATTTTGTAGGCGCAAATGCTGAGCTTAAAAAGTTGCAGAGGTTGGTAAAGTAACCAGATGAAACTCTTGCAGGATTCATGTCATCAGAGGGTATTGGTTAGAAGTTCCTTTCTCCCAGAGGCCCGAATTTTGGAGGCAGGAGAAAAATCAATTAAATATTAGGCTAAGAGGCTTTACACTCACGCAGAAAAAAAAAAAAATTAATCGGTTAAAAAAAGGAAAAAATTCGCCAAATTTAGGGGATTTTTTCCTTTAATGGCAACCTAGTCATTGTATTAAGTTATTCGTTTGGCGCAGTCTTGAAAATCGCGCCAACCAAAAAGTCGCCAAACTTTTGTTTACATGTTTGCGTGAGTGTAAAGCATCAGTTCCAAATATTACTTAAAAAGAGTGGTGGGAAACACAAAGTTGGCATATGTAGAGTTTCTGACGGTGTTTATTCAAGTAGAGGGAATGTTAAATTCTCGACCACTTACTTGTTCCTTTGTCTGCTGACATAGATGATCTTAATGTTTTGACCCCTTCCCATTTTCTAATTGGCCGACCTATTACATCAATAGTTGAACCTGATTTAACAAATATTGGTGAAAATAGGCTGGATCACTGGCAAAATTTAAACAAAATGGCGCAGTTAATCTGGAAAAGGTGGAGTTCAGATTACTTGAGCAATTTGCAGCAGAGGAGCAAGTGGAAATTTGAGAAAATAGTGTAAAGGTCGGAGACTTAGTTGTTATTAAAGAGGAAAATTTACCACCATGTCAATAGTCTTTAGGGAGAATTTGTAATATTTATCCTGGAAAAGACACAAAAGTTAGAGTAGTAGAGGTAAAAACGAACTGCCTTGGGCAAATATAAACGCCCAATTTCAAAGCTATGTCTCCTACCTATGAATGATTAATTAAACTTTTTGTAAATGTATTATTATTATTATTGTATTCTTTAAATGATTGTATTGGTGTTTGTGTGATGTAATATTAGAACTGTTGAATTTATGATTATAGTGTTGTAAATTTGTGTAATTCATTCAATCTTGAATGTTTAAAAAACATTGCAAGGCGTGCGGGATGTTCGGAGCTGGCATGTAGCCAAAAACCTGTAACCCTTTTGTCCGCAATAAATGGGAAGAGAAAGAAGAAAAATGACGGAAGAAAATCTAAGAAAATACAGGCGAAAGTAGCAGAATTTGAATTTTAAAAAGGTAAAAAAGGAAGATATTCGACAGAGCTCAGCAGCAGATTATGCAATTAGTATAGATTACTTGTCGAGTTATTTCACATGACGACAGGTTTTTTTTCTTCCCTTGCTGCTTTCTAAAACATGGAAATTCAGTTAAAAATGCCAATGTTGACAATATTTTCTGAAAGATCTTCTGCCTTTATATAATAATAATTTTTAAAAAAAATTTTAAAAATGGAAAACTCCATTCAATTACATAGTTTCTGAATACACTTGCCAATTTCATGCGTTTCTGAACAAAAATTAATTTAGAAATGTGTCAGAAAGTAGCTCTTTAAGATTTGAGAACAGCCTTTAAAGAAAGTCATTGCAGCTTAAAATTTATAAAATTGCCTACACCCCCTTGAAAGTAAATTCTGGCTACGGTTCTTGTTTGACAATAAATTAACATATATATAAGAAAAATAATCTGAAATACAGGGTGATTACAAATGAATATCCTAACTTTGAAGGGCTATATCTTCTGAACAATAAAAGGTAGTGTTCCATTTCACACATCGAAGTGAGTGAGAAGTTATGAAGTTTCATAAAGGTAAAGGTTCGTTTCTTTGGCGTGAGATGGCGCAACGAGCAGCGGGTTGAAAGTGAACCGGCATGTTCCGTTGCGAGTTCATTCAGTCAGTTGCCGCCGAGATGACAACAGCACACAACAAAAGGCATTCTGTGTAATCGAATTTGCTAAAACAGAATCAGTTAGTTACGTTCAACTGCGGATAACTGCAGCTATTGCAACTGTAACACCCGACATGCTGATGAATTCTCCTACAGAATGGATGTCGTTCGTGTTTCTGCTGGTGGTCACATTGAACATTTATAATTTTTTTGCTATTAGTAGTTTCACAATCTTTTTTATGTCTTTTTCACAAATGTGTGTATCTTCTATACTTTTGTTAATAAAGCCATTCAAAGTTGGGATATTCATTTGTAATCACTCTGTACATAAATACCAATGTTAATAAAAAACCTTATTTTTTAATACCCGGTGGTTTTGCAAATTCTTCTGTATAATGTACGAAAATATATTTACATCATCTTTCGAACTACATTTAATTTGCTTCAAAATAAAATTCTAGGAACAATTATTTTTAACCAGTGCTTATTACTAGATGTTTACATTGACTACGAGAAAATTTTAATTTATTTAATGTTAAGTATAATAATCCCAAAAGTTTAAATACAGAAAAAATGCTGATACTAATGTGTATTATGCAGAATAAGAGAGAATAGAAAAGAGTACAATTTATAATATTGTAGTCTCGTACAAGACAAACTAAGAATTTTTATCTTTTGCTGGGTCACTGAAATATTTAAAAATAAAATCTTCATTTAAACCTAGAAAAACGTGTAACATTAAAAAAAATTAAATAAATAAAATAAAAAATAGTTGGCTAGAAAAAAGGCCAGGAACAAAAAAATCAACAGGAGATATGTCCTAGTATTAATTCTAGGCTTTTTTGAAAGGCCCTTCAAAAACCGAAAACCAACAATGAAAGGCAAATCTTGCTTGACATTGTCATTCACAAAAATATTTTAGTACATGCATTTGCCGATTTTGCAATAATGCTTTAAACTGACTAATTTGACATTAAGAATTAGATGACACTACACTAAACAGTGCAAAATAAAGAATGCGTGGTAGATCCCGTTTGAAAAAGAGACTATCTTTTTTTTAAATGCCAAAGGAACAATACCAGTTAGCCATTATTTACGAGATGTTGGTTCTATCCTACATATATGGTGGATATTCTATTATATGCCCAGTATTACATTATATCTAAAATTTCCTCAGAATGGTGGAAAAAACATCCAAAAAAGGGAGATGTTGATGCTTTCGAAGATTTCCTGATCTTAGATCTCACTTTTACGTTCCCAAAATTGTTTTATCCTAATTTTCTCTCAACAAAATACACTCGTATATTATATTTTTGTACAATTCATATTGTTTATGAGCTGTGTCTCTCTTCTTGTGTTTTCTTTATTAAAAAATGAGTTTGAATAAAAATCAGGGTTGTTTGATTTAAACCAAATGTTTAACTCCAAAAGTTTTTCTTTATCATCAAATGTGATGAAAAATTATTTAAATTTTGATAGACTTTAGATTTGAATTCTGATGCAGTGAAACGTGCTTATTGTGTACAAAAATTAGATGATAAAACTCAGAATTTGATCCATGATGCCTGGTATGATGTCATCAGGTATCTCCTTATTGGTTGATTGTTCTTATTCCACATGATCTGGTGATGTGATTAGCAGTTACTCAAGTTAGAGAATCTGTAATTAATAGTTTTATCTTGTTCTTTCATTTAGTATTGAGTTTAACTTTTGATTTGAAAAATAAGTGAAAGCAAGTTTTTATTCTTTGTTTGCCATTTAAAAAACAAATAAAATTGAAAGTAGTACTAGAAGAAAAAGGGATACAATGTTTATGAAATAAAAATTGAATCCAGGAAGGGTATTAGAAACAAATGTAAAAGTTGCGGTTAAGGGTGTATTCAAATCCAAACTGCTTATTTTGAGACACATTTGTAAATTCATTTTTGCTCTAAAATGCATCCAATTGGCAGGTTCTCTTATTCAGAAACTTTATAATGTCCGTATTGTCTCGATTTTTTGATAAAGGTCAGAATATATTTTTAAAAATGCTGTCAAAGTGGACATTTTGAACCGAATTTCCCAAAGCGATAGCGTTGGAAACAAAAAAAATGATCGTACTGTGAAAATAATTGTCTGTAAATCAATTTCTAATGAATTGAACAAAAAATAAAAACATGGGGCCCTTATAAATGTCTTGATAAATCACGCCGCCAAGTTTCCTGTTACTTTTAAAAATAAGTCTGAGATTGTGTCTCAAAATTTGAGTTGTTGAGCGTGGAAAAATATTTTTTTTTAATACCGCCTTAAGAATTAGAAGGCATTTATTAGATTCCATCTAGATGAAAGTGAAGAGCAAAATTGTGCTACATTTAAAAAATGAAACTGTATGCTTTGGATTTGATGGATGGTGAAATGTACATAACGAACCAATGATATATGTAACTGTTTTACAACCAATACAGATGTGTACTTAATTGATACAATCAATACTAGTGGAAAAACTCATACATCTGAAAATTTGAAAAAATGGTTACTGCTTGTATCCAAAAAATGTAAATTGGATCTGCAGTGCTTTATTCGATCAGTTGTTATAGATAATGTTGCAAATGTCACCAAAATGCAGCATTTAATAAGCACAAATGAGTATTTAAATGTTATTACATATGGCTACTCAACACGTGTTAAATTTCATATAAAATGACATTCAAAATCAGTTTCCTACAATTAAAGAAGTATTTCCACAAAGATCACCTTGCAAATGCATTATATAGATCACATACAAATGCTTTGAAATGAATTCTCACTAGTAAAACCCGATGGAATTCAATAAAAGATTGTACTTGAAGCTCACATTAAAAGTTGGGCTACTTTACTGAATGAAGAAAACAGAGAAAATCGACACAAACATTAAAAACCGTATGTCCATTTTTTTTTTCTTTCGAAAAGAAATATTTCAACAACTGGAACAAAATGCTAATGCACTCGACAAAATTCAAGAAGATAACTTCAGCATTGCTGATACTATGTATATCTGTAAAGATTTTGTAAAAATTTAGAAGGAAAACGAGAAAATAAAATAATGATGAAGCACCTTGATAATCGATACAAAAAGGCTTTAACAGAGGCATTTTCTTGCATATATGCTGCATCCAAAACAGAAAGAAGGTTTAGAGTTATCTCAACAAGAACAAAAAGATGCTTTTGATTTTGCAAAGAAAATGTAGTTAAATTCACCGATACCGTTGATTATTAAATTCAATGCAAAGATTTCACCTTTCCAGAAATGCTTCTTTGAATCTAGTATTGTAAATACTGTAACAGCATATGAAGGATGGAAAAGCCAAAAAAAATAAATTAATAAATTTAATAGCAAAGTTTTTGTGAAATTGAACACCTTTTACAGCAAAGGCATCTTCTGCCATTGTAGAGAGAATATTTTCAAAATTTGAACTTGTTCAATCTAAACTGTAAAATAGATTCGGAATCAAAAAAGCATCACAACTTGCGTTTTTATATAAAGTTTTTAACTAAAATGTAAACATTCACATGTTGTAATATTAAAAATTTCTACAATAGTGATTGATTTTTTTATATACAGGCAAAGTTCTTTAATCCGCACAAGTTGGGACCAAAGGTTGTGCAGATTATAGAATATTGCGGATTATGGAGTATTATGGATTATGTGTTTTTTTTTTTGTTTTTTTTTTTTTTCTGAACAACATTTTAATTCCATTTTCAGTATAACATGAAAAGTTAACTATGAAATCAAATAATTAATTTAATATACTATCTCAAAAAATGCAATTTTAAATTATCTTATTAAAAAACTGATAGATATATATATTTTAAGAATAATTACATTGATAATTTGATATATGAGAATTAAGATTTTTTTTTTTTTTCAGGAGCATTTTTAGCAAGAAGTATAGCAAAAATGCTTAAAAAGAATAATAATAACCAATACAAAAATAAAATTAATACAGAAAATTATAATAATGGGAAGGTATAAAATAATTTCATAACAGATACTGACTGATGTGCAGAATGATTAAAAACTACTAAAGGAACTGTTCAACAAACTACGATGAAGGATGAAAAATAGCATCTTGAATAATATCTATTGAATAATATTTATAAAGTTTTTTGTATAAAAAAAAATAGTCAAATGTTTGTTTTAAAGATTTAAATTTTTCTTTAGAAAGTTTATCTTGTATTCTATGAACAGTCATTAATTCTTGTTGAGAAATGTAACTTTGTTGCTCTAAAAGGTTCAAGTATTGTCTACCCAAAACTAGTCCCTGATCAATTGAAATTTTTTCTGCCTATTTAGGATCTGGTTCAGTTTCAGAATCAGTAGCATGTAAAACACTAGAGATTATTTCAGCATCTGTTACATGTTGAGTAATTGATGCTTTATCATCTGCTGTCAGCAGATTCACTATGAAATCGTCTAATGCAGATTTAGAGACATTACTTCCAACTTTTTGCACATACTGTAAAAGTTCTGCAGTTTTTATCTTGACATGCGAGGGCTTAAAACCATGAAATTCTTCATTGTCTCATGGAATATCAATAAATAAAGGTTCAGTTCATATATTATGCCATACATTTACCAGGCACAACAAGCTCACAAAATGATGCGTTTTCATTGGTTATTTACTCTCCTGAACTTACTCAAATTAAAATAGCGACAAATGAAAAGCAGTAAAACATGAGTATGTCTTCAGAATGTCCTGTTAGCCTACGTGTGTTCTGTAATGCCGTTTGGTTTTTACCGGTATATAAAAAAATATATGTATATTAAAAAATAATTAGATATTTTATTAACTTTTACTGCATTTTTTATTATTTCTTTAAAAAAAACTATTTTTGTGATCAATAATTTGTAAATTTGTTTAACTGTTTACATTTGTTAAGCAACGCAAATTATAGAAAATTGCAGATTACGGGTGCGCGGATTATCGATCCTTCACTGTATATCACTTTTTGTTGTTTATTATATGTAAAACATCATAATATAAAAATATTGTAATGCTTAAATTTAAGTAATAAAAATTATATTATTAAATTTCAACAAAATAACTTAAAGTAATTTTTGTTTAATGATATATAATATTATATCAAATATTTGAAAATAGGAATGTTCAGCATGAAAATGTAAAATCATTTAAACCAAAAAAACTTTGTTTAAACCCAAAAAACCTGGTTTAAACACACACACCAAAAAAAAAAAAAAAAAAAAAAAAAAAAGGTTTTTGTGTTTTTTTACAACCCTGATAAAAATGTATCAGATACCCAGTGAAGCAGCAAAGATTTGAGGGGAGGAACTGAATGTCAAAATTTACAGCCAGATCACTAAAAATTTAATAAAATATACACTTTTTTTTTCTGCTACTATGAATATGTGGTCTAAATAGCAACATAGTTTCCATTAATTTTAGTAAATCACCTCTTTGCTTTAAAAAATATATTAGTAATTAATAAAGATGTCATATTTGAAACAATTTGTACAATTTGTTTTCGTACGATACCAACTATACATACTCTTAGCATACTATTACTATACTCAAAAAGTTTCATTTTTGCTGTCGTATCTGTAAGATTCATAATGTAATGTACTTTATACAGAACACTAGACCAATGTTCATCCCACTGTGTGTTAGAAAGATAGGTGTGAAGAGACGTTTCCAAATTCCAAATAAGTCTGCAGTCAGAAAAAAGTCACTGTTCATCTTATAGATACAAGGTAGTAATCGAGTGTTAAAAAACGAAAGTTAACCAATATCATTCACAGTCACCTCTTCTACACTTACACAGTATTAGATTTCTAATTTATCCCAAATTGCAGAGAGATTAGCTATGGTGTCATTCTGCACTAATCCAGAACTGTACAAATTTGTAATTGAAATTATCTGCAATGCAATTACAATTTAATAGTATGTAATTATAGTTACAATTGCATATCGTAAAAAAATCTTGCAGCACTCTAGCCAGAATTCCCCTTCCCTAATCTCATTATTTGATGAAATTTCTGTGCTTAAATGTGTATATCTATAATCAATTACATACAATTAAATTTTAATTACATCGCAGTTGTAATTACAAATTTGCCCAACTCTGTATAGGACTAACGAGAAATGCAAATGCTATCAAAGACAAAAAAAATATAATTATATACACAAATGTATCTAAAAAAGGAAAGAAAATCAGCCATCATTTTTGGATTTCACTATGATCAATTTAGAGGGGAAAGGGGTCTTTATTCCCATTTTTTCCCATCTTTCAGTATGCTTGTGGCATGGAAATACTCATTAATTTTCGTTTTTAGAGAGTGTCTGATATATAATTCTTCCGCATGTATAGCGCATCTGATTTCAGATTTAGCCGAAATCATGTTGAGATTAGCTTTGGTGTCACTGTGCACTAATATACCTTCTCAGTCTTGGTGTCGTCTGTGGAAGAAACTAAAAAAACACCTTAAATTAAACTGCTTCTAGATTTGTCAAAATTACTTATAGATCTTGTCAATTGAGCATATTATACATATTCATTTATACACTAAAACATGTTTGCAGCTGTTTTTCAGTCATTTGAAAATAGATTTTGTGGTCTCAAAAACTAATTTTGGTCACAGGACTGAGAGGGATATGGAACTAATGAGAAAACAAGTTTGTTGCATGCCAGAAAATAAAACAAATTTATCTCAAAAAGATAAACAAAATTTCCATTTCATTGTAACCACTTTGGTGGGGGAATGAAGCTGTAACCCAATAATCCCCCTTCCTTTTTTGGGATATTGTATGCTATGGAGTCACTGTGCATTTATATGAGACTAGTAAGAATGACTAGTCCATAGTTCTATAGTTGTAAAAGTACTAGAAGGTATATGCTATAGGCAAATGATGCATGTTAGAAAGTACATGCTATACTGCAGAAATAGAGGATATACATAGTCTCTTAACTTATCAGAACAACCATGACCAGTACCAAATGAATATATTTCGATTCAAACACGAAACTTTTTTCATAAAATAAATATATATCACATTGAAATAAGGTAAATAAATAAGTTAACAAGTTTCAAATAAAAATTCTGCTGCAAAATATTTTTATAAAACTTGAGTAGAATATTGTCGTTCTAATGTTAAAAAATCCAGAATTTATATAGTATATACACTGCATATCCTCAACTATATGCCTGTTAGTCCATTGCATGACAGAAAAAGAATTAAAAACTTATATCAAAAAGAAAGAAAAAAAATCAGCACTATTTTTTCATTCCACTGTGACCATTTCGGAAAGGGGGAGGGGACTGTAACCTCATCAGCATCCTTCCCTGTTTGGGTATGCTGCGGTGTCACTGTATTGATACAGGACTAACGAGAATGGCCGATCCGTTGTATGACAGGAAAATAACTATAATTTTATCTCAGAAAGCAAGAAACAAAATCTAACATTTTTAAAAAAAATTTGCAAAAATTAAATTTATCTCAAATAGAAAGAAAAAAAATAAGCAATTTTTTTTTTTCATTTTTGACTATTTTAGGAAAGGGAGGGGGGGGGGAATGTAGCACCACCAGTCCCCCTTTGGTTATGCCTATGGTTGGATGAATATGCATTTTTATCACTATCACATCATTCAGGAATAGACTTAATTTTATGTTATAGTCTACATTTTTATTAATAAATGATCAGATACTTATATTCTAACTTAAAGTTTTAGTCACAGATAAAATAATCTGTTCTTGCATAAACTGTCATCACAAATATAACCAGTTTACGTACTGGGTGCCAGTAACACATCCAGTACAACTTTAAAAGGAGAACATTTTTTATGCACTGTCACCAAAAAATGGTGTGTGTGTCCTGATATAACCAATCATCTGTACAAGAGATATAGGTCGAGAGGAAAAATGTTCTCCGTGGTGGTCCTTCTAAGGGGCTGGAGTGATGAAAATCTGCCTTAACACAGAAGACTCACATCTTACCAATATCGTTCTGCGGATTGAAATACATAGAGAAGATCATTTTGCTGTTGCATGAATCTTTTCCCCTCTCAAATACATTTTTTTTTTTTGCTAAATTAATTTTTCTGCAAGATGTCTTTCGCATTCTGCGACATTGTCACTGTGTTTCTGCCACAGGGTTATTCAAAAACTATCCAATCAGTTTTCTCCATTTTTCGATAAACATATTTCAGAAAATAATGTCAAAAGCTGGCAATTTGTACAGAATTTTCAAATGTGACAAGAAAAAAAAAAATACCGTCAAAAGTCAACAATTGCTAATACCTCAAGATTGAATTAATTTATTGAAAAATGAAAAAAACTGATTACAAATTATACTTCAATAATCATGACTGCAAATTTCATGCTTTCGCATTTAAAAATGAGTGAAAATGTGCCAGAAAGTTTCGCATGGTTGAGTGGGGGGGGGGGGAATTTTTTTTTTTGAGAACTGCATAAAAACACCTTCTATACTAATGTTCTATTAGAATATCTCCCAGGATCATGCTATGGGTGGCAAATGATTTGAAAGAATCACTGAATAGCAGCTGGAATATCTACAGAAGGATGTCAAGTGGGCACAACAGTTTTTGGCTACTTTGATGGCTTTCGTGCAAACATTTAAGCATTGCAAATGCAACAGAATGAAGAAATGGGTTGGGGAAAAAAAGAAAAATAAACTTGGCAGGCACGGCAGATTCAAGCACTGGGAGTTCTGGCAAGTGGAAAACTTGAATCCCGGTTTTTAAAATAGATGATTCTTTTATATTCTCACTCTCATGTTGCTATTTGTTATTCGATGTTGAACTCTGAATGAATTATAAAATATGGAAAATAATAAGAATTATTTAGCATAAAAGCACTTATTTTCATGTTTTTTCTTTAATGGGAGTTTTAGGGCTGAATAATTAAGACTAATACAAATTGATCAGAATATTGCCTATGTTATATGATAAATTACACTACATAAACACTTGCTATAAGAACACAAATTCATTTGCATTTAGCAGACATGAAAGTGGGAAACTGGAGAAAGTTGGAGAATTTTTTCCATCTATACAATGGCGCCAAACTCTTATAATTTAGACACACATTTTAAAAGTTATTTATACAATAAAATGCAATATAACTGTACATATGATTGTTATTTTTTTCCATAACTTAGAAAGTACTAAAAATAAATTTAAACCAACAATAAATGCATAGCATAATTGCATCAAAAAATAAAACTATACAGTTTGCAAAAAAGGTATAAATCCAAATATATCTGATCAACTTATGTACAGTGATTAATTTTTCAAAACAAATATTATTCTGGATGATTTGGCTGTTCAAGATTTCCCCCCTTCTTCCAAAAGAAAAAAAAATTCTCCATGCTAAATATTTACATGTCAAATCAATCTTTGCTCCAGAAATAAATCTCCAAAAATGCATCAGTGAAATTATCCAAAAGTGTTGTATAAATAAGACAATTTATTCTATTAAAAAGAGAACCTTATGAAAACTTCCTTTAAAAGAAATTTCACTCTGCAAAGACACTTTTAACCCTTTGAGGAGGTTGAGAAAATTTTTTTTAAGTTTCTGGTTCGAACTGGATTAAAATTAGGTGGGATATATTATATCCCACCTAATTTTAATCCAATTCGAACCAGAAACTTTTAATTAAATTTTATTTTTTTAACTTTGACGGGAAAAGTTAAAAGAATTGCTTTTCCTTATTTTAAACTAAATTCTTTCGTAAATACCGGTGTGAATTCGACGTTACAGGAACACGATTACTTGCCCCTGAAAGGGTTATGCAACTTCATTTATATACATGACTTTCAGATACTTATAATATAAGCTCGTCTTTCATTTGATGGCTCTTTTGCACAGCAATTCAAAAACAAACTCCAAGGATTTGAGTAGATGAAATGGCTGATTAAATTTTCAAATTTATTTCCGGTAGCTAAAGCTACGAAAAACGGATGTAAAATTACATTAAAAACTGATAAATGTAGTTTAGAATATGAGAGATTAATTCGCTTGGAAGATTTAAGGAAAAATAATTTATATGAAATACAGCAAGTAAAAGAAACCACAGATACAAATTACGCAAACATAACAAATTGCAAAAATAAAAAATTGGATAGATCTGTGGCACAGAAGATTAGGGAACAAAAATATTGTGTCTATGAAACAAATAATAACAAAAGGAATTAGCAAGTGCAATTAACATAAACAATTGTTCCCATAGTACAGAATGCGAATCGTGCATAAAAACAAAAATAACTGACGCACCCTACCCTAAAAAGATGGAATTTAGAGCAAACAAAATTCTACAATTAATACATTCCAATGTTTGTGGCCCGATACAAACACCAAACACTGGTGGAAAAAATTACTTTTTAACTTTTATTGATGACTACTCGAGATTTACAATAATTTATCTCCTACAACATAAAAGTGAGGTTTATGATAAATTGAAATATGTAGCATTGGTTCACAATAAATTTGGTCAAAAGCCCAAAGAACTCAGAACGGATAATGGTAAAGAATTCAGAAACATTCCAATCAACAATTTTCTTAAAGAAAATGGAATTAAGCGTAAGCTGACCATACCATACTGCCCGAGTCAGAACGGAACTGCGGAGAGAAAGAATAGATCACTAATTGAAATGACCAGAACTATGCTAAGCGATTCTAATTTATCGTTACGTTTCTGGGAAGAGGCAATTTGCATCGCTAATCACCTGCAAAATAGACTGCCGACAAAAGGCAATGAAAAAACTCCATATGAGTTATGGTCAAAAAGAAAACCAAATCTAAAATATCTCAGAGTATTTGGCTGTAAAGCTTATGCCTATGTTAATAAACAAAAAAGGCAAAAACTAGATAATAAAGCAGTTGAAGGAATTTTTGTGAGATACCAAAGAGATTTTGTCTGTATTCCAAAGGATATTATCGTATCTACATGAGCGTCAAAGATATCCCGATAGCCAGAACTGTGAAATTCTTAGAAAACTATCTAGAAATTCAAATAAAGAAAAGGAAATAGAATTAAATTTCGATGAAACACTAATGCCGAAAACGAAAAATCAGATAATCCAAACCTGATAAAAATCGAAATATCAAACAACGATAATACTCCGAGTGAATCCGAACAAGATCCAACTGAACCGAGAAGATCAGACAGAGTAAATAAAGCGGTTCCTCCAGATAGACTAATTTATTTGGTTAAAGATAAACAAGTAAATAAACTAAAAATTGGAAAAAAATAATAAACATGGAAGACCCAATAAAAAAACAAAACTGGATCAAGCGACACAGGAGGAGATAGAATCTCACAATCAAAATAAAACATGGACATTGGAGCATGCTATCGTTACTTACTGCATTACCTAACACCCTCCATTCAAATGTTGATATATATATGTCTGGTCTATGTCATATGATAGAACTCATATATAAACAGACTTGGATGAAACCATGCATGTGTATTATGCAGGGTCGGACTGGGCCAGGGGAAAGGCGCAGACCTTGGATTTTCAGAGGGCGTGAAAATGTTAAATAACTCATGTCAATCTTACTTATTTTTTCTGTGTTTTACTTGACAAGAGATAACACATTCGCATAGCACTAAGTAAGAAAATTGTTTAATATAATTGGGTTGTCCGGAAAGTTCGTGCCGGTTGGGAAAATCAATTCGTACCGGAAAATTCAACCCGTTAATTATTATACATTTGAATCGAATTTAATGTCTAATACTTAAATGGTAGAATTTTCCGGTACTATTTGATTTTCCCAACCGGCACGAACTTTCCGGACAACCCAATAATATTATTGAGTCTAGAAAGACGACTTCGTTATATTCCTCGTGTATGTTTGATGTTCCATCAAATCTTTATAATGCTACACAATTTTCCAAAACATGTTATGCAATGTTCAAAAACGCTAGAAAGTTGAAAATAGTAGTTGAACACATTGTAGTAGATTGACTATAGGTTACGGCTTTCCTACTTTAGCTTTTTTGTCAGTAGAAGATGCCTTACAAAGTCATGGAAAAAAAGTGATCACCCTTACTAATTATCCTGCAAATAAGATATAAAAAAACATAGGTACCAATTTATTGGGAATAATATCTACTATTAAATTCTATTCATAAATTTTGTTTCGGGGATTGTCTACATATTAAAAAAAATGCACGAACCATGATTTTTCAAATGGTAAAACCTACTTTTGACACTCTCTTTGAGTTCCCTGGATCAAGGTAACTTGGGAATATACTTCTCTTAAATCTCCATAGCCTTATAAAAGAAAATGTGTTAGGGGTTTGTCTAAAAATTTCGAAAAATAAAATTAAAATCCTACAAGAAAAAGTAATGAAAACATTCATTTAGACACCAGTAAATTATATAGGAATTTTAAATTTATAATTAACTTTCTTTCTATAAAAGTAAATACAGCAAAATGTTTCAGGTAATATATTGCGATTTATTTTTTGTGGATCTTTTGAAAACAGAAGAAGGTTTTCTATATCTCGAAAACTAATTATTCAAATGAGATGTAAACTTACACACTAGTGATTTTTTTATACAAAAATTAATGCAATTCATGATTTATAATTTTTTAATGTGAATTTATTAATAACTTTAAAAAAAATGTCTTTGAATACAATAAAAGCCTGGAATATGTTTAGGTCAATTAAGTGTATTTCATTAAAAAATTAATAAAAATTCAATCGGATGATTTTTATAAGTTTGTCAAATGTATTTAACATTAGCATCCTCAAACTTTAAACTCTTCTAATTCTATGAATATTTAAGATAAATACTATAAACTATACCTTTCCGCCAGCCGCCTCGATCCAAGGAACTCAAATGGGGTTAAAAAATGCGTGTTATGGTTTTAAATTCAAAGTTGGTATAATATTTAATATGTAGACGACTCCTGAAACATTATTTATGCATAGCATTAATTAGTAGACATTATTTCCAATCGATTGATACCTATAATTTTTTTTACAAATATTTTTACAGGAATTAGTAGGAGGGGATCGCTTTTTTTTTTTTTTTTGTCCAGGACTTTAAATTAACACTTTAGTCTAGCTTGATTTTTTTTTGTCCAGGAGTGTAAATTAACACATTAGTCCAATTTGGTATATCCATAGTCGTGTCCATTAACAACAACAAAAATAACATTGCTTTACTTTTTTAGCAATTTCAGATTTTATTACAAGCTTAACGATATATATATATGTATATTACAGTCATCTTTCTGTGAGTTACGACTCTTCCCTTTTTACTTACCCATCATACGTAGTATAGGGCAAGTCTTGTAATCGTTTTGAAAAATCGAAAAAAAATTTTTGACGGATTTACACGTTTCAGACACTGGAGATTCCGAAAAACATTTTTAGAAATTTTTTTTTGCCGTCCGTCTGTGTGTCTGTAAACGCTCTATCTCCCGAAAAAATTGAGATAGAGACTTGCAATTTGGTATGTACTTAGCATGTAATAATGGGAAGAAGCCTATTTCATTTCAATAACCTCGATTAACCGGAACTATTTTTTTCGGACTCTCGAAATATTCGTTCTGATAAAAGGTATATAAAAATTTTCAAAATTGTTTATTTTAAGAAATGAATATAAAAGACAATAAAAAAACATAAATTTTACATAAAGTATGAAGTCGATCGGATAATTAGTTGCTGAGATATTTGGAATCCTATTTTCTACACTCTTCGATTTTTCATGACCCTGTATTTCATCCAAATTTCACTGTAAAGATATATTTTAATTGGAAATTTGACGCTTAATCAGATGCAATAAACCGCTAGTTAATAGGATTATTATTTTTGGAGTTATAAGGAAAAGCCTCTTTCAAGCAATTCAGTAATCGAGCCTTTAAAGTTTATGACGTCATCAAGCCACGATTTTATTTGAATTGCAATGCATTTTATAAGTAGTTTACACATTTTTATTTTAATATTTTACATTATGCATATCCATGATGGGTAAGTATTACGGTGGCCCCCAACGACTAGTTTATATATATATATATTTTTTTTTTTTACTCAAGCAAGACAGAATTATTGGGATATCATTAGTTCATTGTTTTCTAGCTTCGTTAGCGAACGATTGAGTTTGGCAGTCTTGCGATTGGCAGTTTGGCGATTGACATTGGCCAAAGATTTTTCTATTAGTTGGACCAACAGCTAACACTGCGTCTGAGTCAACGTTTGGCTGATCTTTGGTCCAAAGATATGAGTTGCCATTTGACCAACAGTCATGTTTACTGGAAAAAACTGCGCTAATAATAACAATAAAATATGATAATAATTGACCTTATTTTAATTAGAAACTTCAACTAATTTGTCGATTTTTTTAGGCAAAAATTAATTATGCTTCTAGAATTACTGATTAAAATTGCTAAATATTTGTTTTTTCTTTAGCAAAGTAGTATATTTAAATGGGATCTCTGCAGGTGTCTACCTCATCACACACACACAGAAAAAGATTTAATATGCAAACTTCGTTAAAAAAATATTTATATCTAAAACAAAAATGTACTTTCCGTATGGAAATGGAAATAGAAATTCTGAAGTTAAAACTCATGCTTTATTTTTATTTTATTTCATTTATTTATTTATATATTTTTGGAAAAAGTACCACACATTATAGCAGTATTTGAATGTTGAACTATATGATGAATGTATGATGTATTACTGTTTGTATGTAAATGCGGAAAGAACACTTACTTGTGAAAATATTAGACTTGAAGCATTTGACCTAAGGAGAGACAGGAGGGGGAAGAGGTATTTTATCTGCTTTAAAAATTACTTTATGGATCCGTTAAATACTGAATTGATATTGCACTATAAAAAAGTTTCTACTGAAAAGATAGATCGGAAATAGCTATTAGTAGTCTTAAATCACTGAAATAATTGAGTAAATTTACTTAACTTACTCTTACCATGATTTGCAAATTATTTATCACAATTAGAGATCAAGGGAAATATTTAAGTTTCCATAATTGAAATAAATCTCCCGGGGATTGCAATCCTGTAAGCTACAGGATTTTGCAGTCAGCGTTTTTTTTTTTTTTTTTTAACCTACAATAGTTTCTGAATAGTAATCATCGCTTTATTAAATGATCGATTTTTCTGTGATGAAATAAAGTAATTTTTTATTGAAAATACATACCAGAATTTTCTATTAGTTATTTAATTACAGAAATGCTGTTATTAAATATATCTAAGATTACTATCCGAAAAATATAATAGGTTTTTTTAATTAAAAAAAAAAAACGCTGGCCGCGGGAATCTGCAGCTTGTAGAATTGCAATCCAGAAATGTGATCGAGGTTGTATTCCTCGAAAAGAAAGAGTATGTTTTCCAGTCAACAACAAAATCCACACAAAACGTTTTGGTTTTCTAATATTTATCTCTTTCTTTTATCAAACTGTTTTTCGAAAAGCATACTTCAGATTATAGGGACATTCAGGGCCGGCTTTAAAGGGGCGCAAGTTCGGTGACCAATGTTGAATTCAGGCGGTGGCCCGGGGGGGGGGAGACATCATCCTTCTGAGCCTGGAAATGTCCCCCCCCTCCCGGAAGATTTGAGATTTTATGCTTTCAATGGGCAAAAAGTGGAATTCCCCCCCCCCCCCCCCTGGAGCTACAGAAATCCCTCCCGGACAAAAGTGTCTGAATTCAACACTGTGGGTGACCGCCTAATAGCTAAGGGACGGAAAATTTCCAAAATATTTAGCCTAAATGTAAGACCTAAAACATATTATTTTAAGAACCAATGAAAAAATTTCTCGCAGGGTGCGGGAGTAATACCTGGGCGTAGTATCCATAGCGCGTCAGGGCTTTTAAAACTTTCCCTATGAACAAGATCTTAAATAGTATTGCAAGAAGATTCCTCAATAGTATGCAAACACGTCTGCTTTGGTTTCCTATTCAGGAAATTCCTTCGATGTATCTTCAATTTCTTCATGATAATAAAAATCTCTCTCTTTTGACATTTGTCTTAATTGATGATTATTCGTAAGAAAATTATCCAAATTTAGTACAATAATCAGAATGTATGCTTATAGCCAGGGGAAAACATTGCAGTGGCTTAGGGGCGCAAAATTTTCCCTGGCTGAGGGCGCACCGGCCCTCGGGCCGATGGGCCACTCCGAGCCTGGTATTATGCTCACGAATATCTCGACCGAGTTTGTTGGCCAGCTTGGTCCACCATCTTGTTTCAAAATGGCAGCCACTAAAAGATTTTTTTAAAAATATATATATACAAAATATTTCGAAATTCAAACTTTATTTTTTGTTTAAGTGTTAGGCCTTGATGCAACAAGTTTTGTCTCTTAAGCCTCTCATTCTCCTGACCCTCATAAGGCTCCTATTTTAAACTCTGATCAACGAGATTTAAAATGCTAAAATAAAAAACAAAAACATTCTTTTTACTGGTAATACTCACTTAAATCTCATATGAGGCTTTAGATTGTTCTAGATTCTGCTGTGAGATGGGAGCACTGCAGTTTATGAGTGCTTTAAAGTTATTTTGGTTTCATGCTGAGTTGATCTTTTAGAAGCGCCCTCTTCTAAACAAATATTTGTTTAGCAAAAGTAAGGAAATTATTTTTATCATTCTAAAAAATTTATTTATTATAATAATGTGTTTAATATGTTTCTAAATAAAAAATAGCTGTTATAACTGGGAAAGAATATGAACCCTCATATGAGGCTCAGTGCACCTAATTCGAACACATGGTAATGGTACACACTCTATTCAATAAAGTTATAAATTTCACTGCAAAATAATGACATCTATCTAAAAGTAATAAATTAACAATAGAAAATTAGTTTAAAATATAGTTTGTAATGCTAATAAATGTTGTAGTTTTAAATGTACTGTTCACTAAAGTTAGTTTTACTAATGATGATTGCAATCAAGGGACAATCGAAGATAAAGCAATATGTAAGGAATAGTCTGTTGGTTGTATAGGATTTAATGGCACAAGGTCAAATTGTGGACTAGCTGCGGCTAGTATGCAAGGAATAAAACTCATCGTTTGGGGATAAAAACCTGCGTACTGGCAGGAATATCCTGGTATGTGTATGCCTTTGGAATCTATCATGGAACAACTGATATTACATAAGATGAGTTTGCTGAATTTGGAGCTTCACAAAGTGTTGTGTTGAGACTTTCTGAACAGATTAAAAATAAAAACCACAAATTGTTTTTTCATTGTCTTTCACAACCATACCATTCCTGATTAAACTGGTTGAGTGATAACTATTTGCAAGTGACAATACGCAATAATCGTATAAAATAAGATTCAACAAAACTAATCCTCATGAAAGAAAGCAAAAAATAACCAAGGGGTACATTCTGCATCACAAGTGATAAGAAAATGGGAATTGTTTGACAATTCTGCTTTGCATTTCGCATCACCGTTTCTAGGAGCAAATCCTACTTATTTCGTAGGCCGTCTGAGTAAGAGGTAAATCCTTCATACCAATTCCGAGACCACCATCAATAGCGATGTGTAAAAATATATGGGTGGAATTGATCTAATGGACTATTAGGGTTAGGCTTATACAGGCATACTATGAGACAGAAGATATGGTATTTTAGAATTTTTCACCATATATTAAATGTTACTGTTATAAATTGCTGGCTGCTTTGGAAGATTGATTCGAACAATGAATGCTTAGATTTGCTAAAATTGAAATCTTCGATAGCTACATCCCTTATTTATCAAGGCTTTTCAAGAAAAGAAAAAAAGGTTGGACATCAGTCTTTTACAGAGCTACCAAGAAAGAAACTCGTGAAAGTTCAAGCAGCAACTGAGCTTGAAAGAGATGGAGGAAATCATTATCCCGCAAAAACTGATGGTAAATAAGCAGCTAAATGCCATTTATTTGGATGCTCCAGAAAACAAGATATATATATATATATATATGAACGATGCAAAGAAGCTCTATGTCCTAAATGCTTTCAGGCTTTTCATTCAAGATAAATCTGTGTGAATAAAAAATACTATCTGTATTTAACTATTGTTATATAATGTATTAAAATAAATGTTACAGTTTTCTTTAAAATATATTATCTTTTTTCTTTTATTGTTCTCATTCAGCACCAATGTATGAACATTTAGTCCCTCAACCCTCATATGAGGCTCTTCCAAATTGAATAGCAAGATACATGGTAACAAAAAAAAAATCTTTTTCTATGCAATTTATAGCAAGATTTTATACACAAAAAGTAGTAGAAATATTTTTTTATTAAACTTTATAATAATTCGGGAATGAGAGGGTTGAAAAGTGGCTGAGATATAGCAGTTTGAAATTCTAGGGTGGCTGACATTTTGAAACAAGACAGCAGATTAAAATAAATCTGGGATTAATTTATTAGTTTTAGTGAACAGGATTTCTCACAAATTGGTATCTTTCATTGTTGTAATAATTTTCCCAATAATATACATAAAACTATTCCTATACATTAGCGCCAATTCTTGCCAAGTTTGGCGACCAACATAAGTCTCTATAAATGAAGCCAACTTGCCTTCATTTAACTAATTTGGCAAATTTCAAATTCAGTATTAATGAATCTTCTGTAATCTGGCTCTTTGCATTTTTGCTTGATTTCAAATAACATTAGCTAAAATCTTAAAACAAAATGATATAGGAAAGCTACCTTTTCCTCCCGGTACTGGCCGGAAGGATTTTTTTCTGCCCTTTTCTTTCTTTTGGATGGGAAGAGAGTTTTTTTTTTAATTGGAAGCAATAATGTCGGACTCACATAAATTACAATAAATACATAAAGAATAAAAGATTATGCTCAAATAAAAATTGAATGGAAAAAATTTTCTGAATAATTTTAAAGGAAATATTTGCTCTAAGCAGGTTAAATTAGATTTATTAAAACAAAAAAAATATCTCTGTTTCAAAAATAGATCTTTAAATATTAGTGTTTTAAAGAATAAAATAAGAAAAAAGCATTACTAACTGTACTAATTAAATAAAAAGTAAAAAAAAATAAGCCTAGATGCTGAAAATTAACAGATTTGTTCTTAGAGCAATACATTATTTTCTGGTATTCATTTATTACTAAAGAAAATAGAAGTAAAATGAAACATGTTTAATATGAAATTGGTTACCTCAAGATGGTATTTACTGCATAACATAGTAAAATCTGGCTAATGTGAAAATGTAATTACTCTCAGCTTGATCAAATTGATCGCTCCATTTAGATTATTAACTTCATCAATTACGTATCTATAAACTATTTTTTGTCTTTGAAAAGTAAATAAAGTACATAAAAATTAAGAAAACTGACACATTTAAATGTGCAAGGAATTTATTAGATCTATTTTAAAGGGGAAAAAGAATTTGAATATTACAAGAGATTCAAAGAAATGACTTTGAAATCTATGAAGATTACAAATAAATAATAATACTGCCAAACAAAAACAATTAGCAAATAGCACATATATTTTCCAATTAAATAGTCCCTGTTTATACCACGGCTATAACAGTACACTATGCATAATAAAACACCGGAATAATGTTATTTTTTTAGCATATAATTCTTAAATTACACACTGTACAATACTGAAGTCATAAAGGTATAACAGCAATAATATATTTCTTTAAATTTAAACAGAATGAAATAAATTGCTATGAAAATAAACTGCAAACAATAAAACAAACAATAAAAAACAATATATCATTGAAGAAAATTAAAAATTTTCACTTTCCTTCCCCCACTTAAATATAATGTAATATGCACCACAATTACAACGTAACAATTATCTTACAGGAAAATTTAAACAGCTATTTTATTAGTAAAAATAGCATTTGCTAAAACAGACATGTTTAGAGTAAAAATGCAATATAACCATCATTGTTATAGACAGGGACTATTGTATTACAAATAGTTATATACTCATTTAATTAGTGAAACATGAAAAAGGAAAAGCTTTCTATGATGCTCACCATTTAGAAGCTATTTTAACAAGCATTTACAAGTTAATAAGCTTAGATATATATTGAAATAAGAAACATTTTTATAGCTTTGTCATTTACAGGCATAATGATAGACTTGATGATATTAATCCTTGCAAATTAATAGGATTAATATGAATATTATTCCTTCATATTATTCTCAATCTATCTCAATTCATATTCTTTATCTTCAGGTTTTTAAAATTCATATTTATTAATTTTGCTATATATATATATATATATATATATATATATATATATATATATATATATATATATATATATATATATATATTATTTAGTATGGAAAGTAAGCTACTGTGTGGCTCTGATTAGAAAAACGATGAGTAGATTTCTTGTTTTCGAAGATTCCAAAATTTGAAGGGAGGAACTTCGTCCGTAGGAGTGGAAGGACAAAAGACTGACATTTCTCAGAATGACCAATTGAATGTGAGAAAATTGGCATGAAAAGAAAATGCCAGACTTCCCTAAAATAAAGTCGACTGACCAGTTACCTGGCAACAGGACTGGACCAAGATTGGTTCCAGAGTCTTTCTTAACTCAGCTACACAGTACTACATATAGAAAAAAAAGCATAGTCTATAAAATAAGTAACCTTCCCCCTCCCAATTTATTAAATCAAAAAAACTTCTAGATACTTAGAATGGAGTCACCTTAAAATGAAAGGTTTAACATCACAAATACAGACCATAATTCATTGCCAGCAAATTATACTAACACTTCTTTTGGGGGACACCTATTTAAAGGACGATTACTCAAGTCCCTATCTCCTTGAATAAAATGAATGCATTTAACTTCCAAATAAAAAGACAGTAATAACTTCCTTCAAAAAGAAACAAAAAAAGGGATAAAATGTGTTAAATTTTTTTATAGATACCTTGTTAAAGAAAATCTTTTCTTAGAAGAAATTGATGAAAGGCAGATTTAGAAACAAGAAACTGATATTAAAAACATAAGTGGCGTTTTAAAATATGGCCTAAAACACTTTTTTTTTTTTTTTTTCATAATATGTGATAGTAGGGAATTAAATTTAGTTAAACTTAATATGTATATAGAAAAGAATAATTATATATGAAACTTACTGGGCAAACTTAATGGAATACTTTTAATAAACAGATGTAAATACTCTCATTTTTTACACATTCCTTGAAAAGTTGTAATCATAAATTACTTATTGAATTAAATTAATAATTACTAATTTTAAATTACATATTAAATTAAGGCACAAACTTTCAAATTATTATCATCATCTTTTTTCTATATACTATTACCTTTTGGATCGTTTCATCAAATTTAAAATTATGTTACATATTAGGATGTTACATACGTATTAGTATGTATTAGGATTTTACTTTATTATTTAAACCATACTCCTAATAAAAGACACCTATTTAATAGATAAAACATATGGGACCCATCAGTGACTTATTACGTGGTTTCACTGTAATGGAAACTTTCAGCTTTTATGAGAGCTACAATACAAAGAGAATGGATGAAAAAATACACAATAGAATTTCTATTGCAGGTTTTGACGGGAGAGCCAGAGAAAAATTGTAGACAGCACAAAAATAAATTACATGAAAATATAAATGCAGGTAATACATATTTTGAGATAAAACTACAGGAAAACACATTTAGAAAGAAAAATACATTTTATGGTACAATCTTGAGAGTTTTTCTCCCTCATAAAATATTCTTTCAAGATAAAACTGATAACATATGATATTCTAAGCAAATTTAGACGTTTCATCAAAAACATTGAAGAAATTCTGTCTCAGTTAACATTACAAAAGATTTTATACCAACTTCAAACAATTTAAAATATTTATACTGCGATGGAAGCTATTATGAAATGTGAACACACTAGCTTAAGGTATTTAGCTTATTATTTACTCGTCAAAGCCAGTCCAGTTAAATGCTATCTATTAAGTTCCCCTTTCCCCTTATTGAAATACTTAAAATTACCAAATGATAATTGTGAGATACCATGTCAAATCAATAGCAATATGTAATATTTTGAATCCTCCACACAGAACAGATTGTTGATAAACATGCTCAAGTTCGAATCACTAAACAGAATAAGCGTTAAGAAAAAGGTGTGCTGGTGTTGACTCTTAATATGCTGATTTTATATAAACAGGTTAATCTTATTTAAGATCACTTCATTTAATAAAAAATGCTAAGTATCTTAACATTTCTGAAAAAAGTATTTAATTTACAAATACTACCTAAAAATATGCAGATTCCGCAAGTGTGTGGTTAAAGAGATTCATACACAAGTAAGACAAAATTAACTATTGTGCAAGGATTAAAATTAACATGTACAAGCATACATATGTGAAATCTCATTTATAACAAAGCATTAATATGTATAACTAAAAAATAGAATATTTTCTGCATTAGTTATTTTTTAACTTGTTAACACATGATTATTATATTTGATCTAGTATTGAGGTGTAAACTCCAGAAGTTTATTAATATATACAATAATTCTTTTAGACACAGATGTCATATACGCACCACGTTGGTGCAAGTTTTCCCCCCACCAATTTGGCGAAAACTTTGTTGAATATTAGTTACAAATAGCATGCAATAATAGCACATGATTTTTATTTTTTTTCAATATAAAAATAAAATAACATAATGAAATAGCTTCTATTATTTTTAAAAAGGAAATAAAAATAAATAAATGATAGTTTGATATAAATAAATATTGATATACATAATAAAAATAATTTAGAATAAAAAATAAAAATAAATAAACAATATAAACAAAATAACCGGGCTACTACTATGTAAGGCATAAAAATGCCATTTTGTTGCAATCACGCCAACGTGGTGCAATATGACATCTGTGCCTTCTTTTAAACAGTAGTTCCCAAACTTTACTGTTAAATGACCCAAAGTTTCAATTTTTTCCCCGACACACCTAATATAGTCTTTTGAATAATCTATCCTGAGGAAAGTACAAACTTTGGCACAAAACATACACATTAGAAAAGTATTACGTAATACTAATGTGAAGTTATTAAAACCTTTTGTTATATAAAAAGAAATATGTTCATTAATTAATGTATTTAAAAAAAAGAAGTTTAAAATTCCATGTGATTAATAGCATTGTTTTGCACTAATGACACAGTGTGTTAGGATTGAAACATTTATAATCTTAGCCTCAAGTTGCCCTCTACACAAAGTTTAACAAGCCTTAAGGTCCTTAACAAGCCTTAAAGTCGTGAAAATAACTTTTCACAAAGTTATTTTCACGACAATTTACATTAAAGTTGTAACATCAGTAATGCTGGGAATGTGCTATAACGCATCATTTAAGCACAAAATTAGAGAATGGATGCATAACAAAAATCACGATAGTCCTTCAGGATGTGTATTTTTTCTATTGCCATGAATAAAATAGCTTGTAGATAGTCATAAAAGAGGCATATTTTGTTTTAAATATGTTGAATCCGTCTTATTTCTAAAGAAAGGACCCACTTTTGTAAGAAAATTTAAAAAAAAAAAAAAACAATTTTTTGGAAGTGTTTGGGTTACAGGAACCCAGGTTTCCAACAGCCTAGTAAAATGTTCACTGAACATATTTTTTGTATTATATTATTGCAAAAGATAAAATTAATTCTATATCTGTAAATATCGAACCAATCATTTTGCGACTGACAAGTGGGTCACAAGGTCGTAGCCAATGGTGGGATCATCAGGGTTTGATCCCCCTCTGAAATTTCTGCCAGGATGACTATAAATATACTATTAACTATCAGTCAAGACGGCCAAGAATTAAAAATCAACTGCAGTCAACATTCAAAAATCAAAATTCTAAGCTAGCATAACTTTATTGTTTGATTCCGTTAGTATATCGAAAAAATAAATGCAATTTCTATTAATCTTTGAAATTCATTCGGATTTTCTGAAATGTGACTGTAAAAGCAGAATGTCAAAATAAAATGACTACAACAATCAGACAACGACTTCTTTAGCCCAAATTATTGAGGAATGCAGTGAAAGTTATAAAATAAACTACAAACTTAGTTGTTCTGACGAATGTTACTGACATTTTTAGCGGCAAAATATTTAAAAACATATGTGCAAAATTTCAACTTTGATTTGATTGACAGTAACGTATTAATACGTCACCTAAGAACTATCTAAATGAGATTATAATTTTATTTTCAGTGAAAGTGTCTTAAATTTTTTTTTCTAGTTCTATTAAATTGAGCTATTTGAATTCGCAATAAAGCTTAATAAGGCTTTTAAAACTCGCCTCTATTCATTTAGTAAAGAACAAATCTAAAATAAGAGAAGGATAAAATTATGGACACCAAATCCCCCTCTGAAATGTTTTTCTGGCTACGGCCTTGGTGGGTCACAACCTACAGTTTGGGAACCACTTCTTTAAAACATTCAACAAGAATAAAAATTACTTATACAGTAATAATCCTAAATATTATGATTTTTGGCTACAGAAAAAGATAAAATAACATTTACATGGAAAGCAAGTGCAAAAGGCACATAAATGAACAATTGAGCATATTCTTTTAATATAATTGATATTACAAAATGTTTTAAATGATACTGATTTAAGAAGCAATACACATGGAATTGCGAAACGTTACAATGTAAACTATTACTAATAATTTTGGTAAAATATTTTATGTAAATGGTAGACATCCTGTTTAACCCTCTAAGCATTTTGCCGATATTTTTCAGTTTCCCAAAAACAACATAAATCGGCTCTAGACAAATTATTTTTAACAAAAAATTGTATTTTAAGATATGTAAATAAAGAAATATGAAGTGTATTTTAGAAACAAACGGGGAAAGAAAATTTAAATTTTAAGTTTTATAAATATTTTTATGAAAATGCAAGAAAGCCCTCAGAGTGTTAACCTTTTATAATACAAACATAACAGCAATGCAACAAAACATTTGGGATTTCTTTCATTATATTCCTTTTTCATGTTTCTACATTTTCTTTTTCCAAAACAAAGTTCAATAGAAATAAATAAATACCTACACACCAATATCATCTAGTAAATTTACAATTTTATGTACAATTGGTTTTTTTTTTCCTTCGTCTTAAATACATTTTTCCTTTTCCATAAAATCAACAATGCTACGTATTCTAACAAGAAATGAAAAGATACACTATAAAAAATAAGTGCATTAAGTTTTTTCCAAGATGAGTTACAAAATAATGAGTATATCACTGCTTTCTTTAGCATGAACATTTATTTACAAACCTGAATGAAACACGCTACATAATTTTTGGCTGATAGCAATGTGGAACATAAATCAGTGGAGGAAGAAAAAAGATCACAAGTTCAGTCGTTCATCGGAATTCATATATCTGTATGCTATGCTCTGGAACATGAGTGAGTGTCAAAGATTGATACCTAAAAATAAAATTTAAGAATATTTCAGATTTTACAAATTAACATTAAAAAAAATTTTACAAATAAAATGGGAGATTTCAATATAACAGAAAGCTATTTTCTAAAATAATAATAATAATAATAAGGCCAAGACAATATCTAAGAATAAATCCATCAGAAGAAGGGGGAGTGAAGAACCAGTTTTATAGATCAAATGAATACCAGAAGTATAATTTTGGTTGCAAGAAGAACTCAGAAAATACATTCAACCCAGAAGAAGGAAAATTAGGGAGATTTTCCTTTTGGTCCAATTCACAACATATGATGGAAAATTAACAATGACAAAGCTTTCAATAAGAGGAAACAAATAGAAGGGAAATTTTGCAGTTAAGTATGGGCATTTTTCTCCTCTTCATTAAAAATTACACCTGAAAAAAAATTAACTTGACAGTTCCAGAAAAACAATGCAACCTAATTTTCAACAAGATTTAAAAATGCATTAATCATTATTAAAAGAGAAAACCCACCTGATGAATTTTTAAGATGCCAAAGTAGTGGCTAGTCTATTTGTTTACATATTTCATCACTTAAAGCAGCATAAATAAAGGTAAATGCATGCGAAAAATACATTTATTTTGTACGAATTACTTATTTGATGAATTCATATTATAAAATTTATACATATTTCTTAATTCAAATGAATGATTTTCATTTTATAAATAACATGAAAAACATACAAGTTTCATTAAAATAAACAAAATAATTCATGCATATTTTATACCTGTTACTGAAAATTTCTAAAACTTGATATAAAGATATAGAAGCGTGAATTTTCTCATTGCAGCACTTTTCATTGGCATGGTACTGAATGTTTTTTCCAAGCAGACTAATTTTTATAGCCTCAAACCCAAAAGATAGATTACTGTCCATAGAGCCGTTATAAAAGTCCGAGAGTCAATGACATTCTTTAGATAAACATTTTCTACAAGCTGATTTTCGAATATGTGATCGATCTTACTTAATCACCAAAAAAGCCGTCAGTCAACAGTGGATACGGCCTTGGAAATCAAAAAATCTTAAGTAAAGGGTAAGTGCATGGAAACCTGATTACAGAAGATCACCACTGATTGTGATATGATTCAATCTTGTGTCATCAGGTAATCTTTTTACAACAGAGCAAATTAGCATGTTTTTAAAGCCAATGGGATTTTGGACATAGGTTGGCGAGCGTAGCTCATAGGGGATAGAGAACCCTTATACAACAAAATCTATCAAAGTAAATTTTCAATGGATTAATTCAATCATATTGGAAATTTTACCTACAGATAAAGTAAATCTATAAAATGGAGCAATAATATTTTTTAAGTAGTATTTTTAATTTTTCACAAAATGTTTATGAAATTATATAAATTTCCGTACTTAGATAAATTGTGCGTAATAACACAAGCACTTTAATGTACCATACGATTTAAATTTTTAATTCAATATCAAATTAATTTATCTGCTGAGCCAATAAGTTGAAATCCTAAGAAAGGGAGAAATAAAACTGCAATGGTGATAAATAAATTAAAGTGATAATCTATCTTTTTGACATTTTTTCATCTTTTAATAAAGGTATTACATCATTTTTTTTTTAATGCTTTCTGGGGAAAAATTTTCTGGGATTGTTGTGTCTCTAAAATTGGTTAAAAATATCCATTTGACAGCATTTTCCTAAATATATTTTCCTTTACAGGAAAAAAAGAACGTTATTCAATTTCTACTAATTTGAATAAGCATACCTGTAAAATCTACTCATTTAAGAATAAAAATTATTTCATAAATGTGTCACAAAGTAGCAAGTTTGGATGTGAGAACAAACAATAAAAATTATGAAGAAAAAAAAAAATCTTAGACATGAAAGGGAAAAGACGTAATGCTATTGTCACACAAATACACCTAAAATGCAAAATTTTATTTTATTTTTTAAGCATTTAATATATATTGTCTTTTTTGTTATTGTAAGAAGTTTGAGAGGGCTTCTTTCTTTGATTATTACTATTAAAATATTCTTTAGCATAACAAATTAAGAAATACAATACTTTATGAATTCGTATTCTCTTAAGTTTATAAATATTGAAATTATTCATTTATAAAATTTAAGAGATGAAGCACAAATGTTCATGTTTTTCTTTTCACGAATCATGCTTCAAACAAAACCCAAGAGGTGTAATATTTTTCCCACACATTTCGATAAGAAAACGTACTTGAACTCCCTAATTTTGTACAGACAAATGCTCAGGCATCATGTTTAATGTTATATGAATCTGTAAATTGATAGTTAAAATTTTTATGTGCGAGCTGCTTATGTGAAGATTGTCAGTGTTTTCATATATGCATTGAATAAGCTGAAGATTAATTAAATTTTACTGAAATTAATTTTCAAAAGCAAATATAATTTTTGAAAATTTGGAAGGAAAAAAGGTGATATTCTAAAATATTACACATAAAATAAAAAAACAATCTCGTAAAAAGTAATTGTTTTATTTTTTTTGGAACAATTTCGTATAGAATGTGATGTGCATTTAATGATTATAAAGATATTAATATATTGTTTTCTCGCGTACGACTTTATAAAGAGCTTCCTTCAAAAAAAAAAAAAAAAAAAAAATGTAAAACTTCTTTTAATAAGAACAATCTCTAACACAGTTATTTTGAGAAATTTAGAATATTTTATTTTTATTTTTTAATAATGCAGCTTATATTGCCCAAGCTTGAAAATCCTGTCTTTAAATTATTTAGGATCTATATTTATCTTATAATAGAATATACATAAATGGCACAACAAAATTATTTGGGATTTTAATGCTATGACGCCATTAAAATGCAATGCAGAATTAGCCGGCCACTATATGATACCATATTCTGACCTTTTTTCATACTACAGAAAATACTATAGTGGTTAAGTAATCTGTTAAAAAATATATTTGTCTGAACCGAAGAATAATACTTTCCTAAGATTGAAAATGCTTTAAATATTAAAAAATCTGTTAAAATAAAATTAAAACTACATTCAATACTTTTATGAAGCAGCTAAATAGTCATAATGGAGGATATTAATACAATTAATATATTTAATATAATTTATAATATATTTAATGTAATATATAATTAATACTAGATGGAACCCGTCAAAATTTGACGGCAAAAAACTTGATAGTACCATAAAAATAAAATTCATAGCTGCTTTAAAATGCTTGAAACTTTTGCAGAATAATTCAAATAAATAAAAAACCCACTTTGAATTAAAGCTAGGTTGAAGAACAGCAATTGGCTAAGTTTCACTGGCACATGTACTCGCGGAATTTCTTTCATCTGACACATTTAGTGCTGTTGTGCACTTTTTCACACAAAACGTTATAAAAGAAAGCTTTCAAAACATAATTATATGTGTAACAAAAATACATATACTATGTACCCCTGCCTTAAATGAAAAACTTTTATGGTATTTGCAAAAAGAACACAATACGAGCATGATAGCTGAAGTGCATTTTAAGAAGGAAACCTGTCTGAAACAGATTTTTCCTGAAATTTGACATATCGTCTCAGGTTTTACTCTATATATTAAAATATGAATGTATGTATGTATGTATTTTATATACCGGGTGGTTATAAAATAAGTATCCCTATTTGGAGCTGTCTGTAGCGTGAAGGAATAACCCGAATGAAACCAAAATTTGTACACATACTATTTGAGAAGGGGGAAGAAGAATGGAACAATACAAAAATAATTGCAATAATCGCCGACAGATGGCGCTTTTGTGTGTAAAATGTAATGTGCAATAATAGTAACCGAACACGTTACAGGGCCTGTTGGCCGTAACTCCTCAAAAAAAAAATAAGGACCAAGAATGAAACTTGCAGTAAAGCCACACCACACAGTGATTTTTGGAAAGTGGAGGGGTATTTCGTGAATAACAGTTCGTGGCTCCAAAGCCCATATTCTGCAGTTCTGCGTATTGACTGTCCCATTCATTTGAAAATGGGCTACATCTCCCCATAAAATCTTCCATGGGAAGGCATAATCCACCTCCATTCGTGCTAAAAACGTTAAAACAAAATCCAGTCTCTGCTGCACGTCACCTGGTAACAATTGTTGATGGCAACTAATTTTAAACGGATAAAATTGGATTACCTTTCTTAGGGCTTTTTGAACAATAGCATATGGAATATCCAAATTTCGAGCAACTCCACGTGCCCTAGGACCGGCTTCCGGAATCCCTGATGACTCCACAATCGCAGTGTCAATTTCTTCTTGCATGCGAAGAGGTACTGGTTTCCTCTCTCTTCCACATTTTAAAGTAAACGATCCAGTCTCATCGAATTTTTTTACAATTCTTCTCATTGCACATGGTTTCAAAGGACCTTTCCCTTTACGCATTCCTTTCACACGCCTAAACTCACATAAAGCAGCTGCACTGTTTGAGCTGTTAACGTAGAATAAATTTTAAATTAAAGCGCGATCTGGTAAACTGAGAGCCAGGTCGTACAACGTCAATGGCAGAAATGACCGCGTTTTGAGTTTACTAATGATTACAACGGCGTTTGCATCGACAGGACCCATAGCGCCATCTGTTGCCGGTTATTGTAACTAATTTTTTTTTATTGTTCCATTCTTCTTTCCCCTTCTTGAATAGTATGTGTACAAATTTTGGTTTCATTCGGGTTATTCCTTCAAGCTACAGACAGCTCCAAATAGGGATACTTATTTTATAACCACCCTGTACATACACTCTTTGAAAAATCAATGAGTATGCATGGAGAATAGGACGATTTGAGATTCAAAACAAACATCTATCACTTACAAGAAAAAAGCTGTATTAAAATATTTCTAAAAATTTAAATTTATTTCGAACATTAATAATGAGTTCCGAATTTTTATTAGTGATAATATTTTAATGAATTAAAATTGTGGAAACAGTTTTATTCTATTTTTAAGAGTAAAGTGGTAATAAGGATTATATCTTTGTTGATGCCATTTTCTAAATGAAAATAAACGTATTTTTAATATGAATATAATGATGTTTAAACGCCATTAAAAATACTTTTTTAAACAAAATTTACAGAAATTTTAAAACAAAGTGTAGATTTTAATTGACAAAATTTAAATACTTTATAATTCGATCCCATAATTTTTTCAAAGACTTTATACGACCAGCTTCAAAATTTTGAATTAAATTTCCAAAAGACAAATGTTTTCATCAATGAAAATGGCATCAATAAAAATGTGAATTTTTATAGCAAAAACGAGAAAGTAATTGCTATAAATGTATCAAATGAAAAAAGATCAACATATAAATTGCGTAAATTTTTTCCAACTTACATTAATTGTGATACGATTTCATGCTTAAAATTAATATATCTTCTCCAAATACAGAAATAAGATTTCTTCGCTTTTTTCCTTTCATTTTTAGTTTATTTGTAAAAGGAAAAAAAAAAATGTAATAAAGTCGAAAGATCTCATGCCATGTAAATTCAACGCATCTAATTATTCAGCAAGTTCTCCTTATTTGTGATAAACAAAAACTATATATTTTGATAAAAGAAGGAAAACAAATCTTGCATACAACGTACCAAACTTTTAGACATGTTTTGATATTTTTTTATTTATCTTTTTCAATTTTTTAATTATTTGTGTACGACTGAGAAGGATCACATTAAAATATTTACAATTTTTTTCTTATGTTATTTTTAGGCTCTTTTTAAAACTTGTATCCTCAATTAACTATTATTTCTTTTGATAACAGTCACGGATGATGATTTTCCCTTGTGCAGGAAAGAAAACCTTTTTCATTTTCCCTCACAAGAGAAGTGGTGGACTTCTATAAAGAAATCCCACCCACTGACTTCGGCTAGACAGAATGAAATGGGGGAAGGGATTTATCTCTGGTAGCTCTGTCGTTTCTGGTCTTTTGAAGGTATAAGAAAATTTTGCTCTTGGTTGTCAGAGAGTTAAACATTCACCTTAGTCAGTATCTCGAAAAATAAATAAAATGACAGATATTGTTATTTAAAAAAAAAAAAAAAGAAAAATTGATTTATCTAACCATTTAAATCTGCTGTCTAAGATTTTGCTCAGATTCCTAGATAAGATTAGAGATTTTAAAAGAAAAATTTGTCATTCACAGCAGTCTGGCAAAATATCTTTCATGTGATTAACCAACACATAAAACTATTTAAAAAATGCAAAAAAAGAAATGCATCAAAAGAAATACTGTTTTGTTGTTCACTTTCTCCTCGAAGGAAAGAGAAAAGTTACCAAGATATTACCAGTAAAAAAAAATCTCAACCGACATGGCCTAGCACAGAAACATTTTAAGGTTCGGGTCCGTCTTGGATAGAATGAAGTTCAGGTCGAAGCTTTCAAAAAATAAAATCAAGCCAGAGTCTTAAGATAGAAATTAAACTTTTCCAGAGTTTAATGAAAGGAATTTTCCCAGAGTCCGAACTAAGTTCTGGCTTCAGGACAGGTCCGGGGCCCGTGTAACCTCTAATATGACAGGCCCAGGGCCCATGCTACCTCTAATATATATTACCAATTTGGTCTCCCTGTCAGGATACGATGTCCCTCCACCGTCAGACAAATTCTGGCGCCACTCCTGCTGTTTGTTCTGTAATGTATGTCGCACTGTTTGTTCTGCAATGTATGTCACACTGTTTGACATATTCTGCTTTAATACAAATGTCTAGGAGTCAAATCTTGTCTAATGAATATTTACAGTTGGTCCTTGATTTTTGAGCATTTCCCCTTTTAAACACATTTCAAGAACAAATTAAATTTGAAAGTAGAGAAGTGCCTGTATTATAATATTTTTTAACTGCAAAGTAGAAAATCTGATAAAATATATTAAAATGTTCAAATAAATATATGTTTATTATATGAAAATGAATTTAAGATATAAGTATACAATATAACCCAAAAAAGAATGATAACATGAATATCTTTCAACTATGTTAGAAAATGTTTATGACTTTGGTTTGAATGTCTGTGTTGCAACTTTCATAAATATGCTTGAACACATTTAAAGCATGTAGAATTTATAGTTCGTTTATAGGGACACATAAAACAATTCCATTACATTATGGTCTATGGCAGAGACTGCAAACCTTTTCCCATCAGCATGGCAAATTTTTTTTAAAAAGAAATTTTACATGCCCTGTTCTCCACTGTGCAGTGTGCCACATGTTCACAGACCTTGGTTTAAGGGGGAAAATTTTTGTGCTGCATTTAAATGAAGATAATTCAAACAATGACATTGATATGCATCACTGAGGTGGACTGTTTGTTCTTCATTATCAACCTGCTTTCTGAGGAGTATATAATAACTTTGTTTACAAGGACACACAAAATTCTTTTACATTATGATCCATACCGAAAATGTATTTTTAAAGATGCTATGATACTTCAAACAGAATGAAATTCATGTGGATCATTGAGGTGAGCTACATGTTTTCTATAGATTATAGAGTACATAGCATTTACTGTTCATTTACAGACACACTAAAAAAAAAATTTGATTGCAGGGCAAATTGTGAACGATAACTGCTGGAAGTGAGTTTTCAACTGTGGTACATATTTTTAAGAGTAACTATTTTTTAGCATATTATGTGGTGATTACAAATTCTATAGATCCCATACAAGGCTGCACAAAAAGAATTCACACACATTATCGCAATTACAGAAAATGGATTTTTACAGTGTTACATTTTTATTTAGATATCTCCTTTCATTGGATGAAAAAATGAAAATTCTTAACAATATTTTATTAGCATTGGAAAGTGTCGTGTTGCGATATATTTTTAATTTCAATTCTCCCAGTTAATCTAATTTAATTCACATTTATCACTTCCCATTTTGTCATCTGAGCTCTGAATTCAGCATTCATTTATTTTTATTCCAATATTTTCCCTTTTTTAAATTCATTGTACACTTTAATTGTTGGATGTAACTCATCTTCCTTCCTCTGACACTGTAGTGTTTGTTTCTCCTTCTTACCGTTTCCTCCCGCGATCGTTAGCTCTGCCCCCCATCGCGACGTCACGTCTTTCAGCTACGTGCGTTCGATAGGACGGCACTTCGTTTGTCTGCGCATGCGTGTGCCACAGAAGTCGCGGGTTCTTCGATTCTCTCATTCAGTTACTTGGCACAGTCTTACTAGGATCGTCACACATAGAGGTTCATTCGTTGGTGCGGTCCGCGGGCGTGCGTCGCTGCGGATCCGCGAGTGTTTTCATAGTTGCAGTTTTATAAAACCTTTTGATAAGACATCGTTAGTATTTACACCTAGTGAAAAGATATTTATTTGATCATAGTGTATGATCATTTTTGTTACTACAAAAATGTAACGAAATACAACAAGCCCTGGACTGCAGAGAACCTCACAGAACATCGTGGAGCAAATCCAACTTCAGTGATATCTTAAATAAAGTACATCATGTTCAACGTTAACTACGTCTCGTGTCTCTTCATTCAAGGTACTGTACTTTTTTAAGTTACTTTTATTTAAGAACATTCTCTTCATACAATATCAAAAGAACCTGTTTCGTTGCCTATCACGGTCACAATGTTTTTTTATTACCTGTCTTTAACAAAACCACTAGAGGCAACACAATAAAATATGGTGCCTTGGACCATAGCATTTTTTAGTGCTGTATTATTTTAATATGAAGAGAAATTTACATGCAATGAAGAAAATAATTTTTTAACACTTTGAAGATCGATGCAAAAAAAACCACATTTTTTTAAATAGTGAAATAACATGAAATTAAGCTTTATATGTGAAAATATCATATAAGGTAGTAAAATGAAGTACATTTTCATAATATTTGTTTAATAATATCTCGGATGCTTAAAGATTTAAATAGAAATATCACTTTGAAGCATTTTTTTTGTGGTGTATGATCACAAGTTTTGTAAATCAAAGTCAGATAATATTAACTGAAGATTTGTCACATGGAATTAATGTTAAGAATTTTTAATATTTATGCTTTTGCAGTAACATGTGTATTATTTTGGTGAAGTTATTTGTGTAGTAGATGCACATGGATTGCAATGATAACATGTAAAATGAAGGAATACCTCATCACTCAACATTTTTTTACATTTTTTTCAAGAAGAAGCATAGGTTATTTTTATATGAAATGGAACAAGTATTCCAACGAAATGCCACTTAACCTCATTAACTTTTTTCAATTATAAATTTAGAATGATTTATAAATAATTCACATTGTAGAAGACACAGTTTGTGAAAATATGTTTCACGTAGAATTTGTATACAAGTGGTGTGAAAAATACAAATAGATAACAAGAAAAACATGTGAACTTTAAAAAAAAAAAAAAAAAGAACTTACCTGCTGGGGGTCTCTGCAGTTTCTATCATTCATTCCAGGCACTTTAAAAATGAAGATTTTCTCAACAGAATGTTATATTCATGCATTTTTTCTGTACATACAAACACTTTATAACAAGGTAGATTTTTCATAAGTACACACGAAAGAAGAAAGTTTGATGCTCCATTCATAAGATTTCAACGTTTCTTTCAACGTTAGTGAAGTTTCTGCAGCTGTCATGAGTTCCTATCTAACTGACTTAGTATATCAGCATGTACAAGAACTTTTAAGTGTATTAATAACAAGGACATTCTCTAATACAGAACTTTTTTTCATTCACAGTCAAGGACAGTAGTTGTACTCACCGAAACGGAACTTTTTTTCATTCACAGTCAAGGACAGTAGTTGTACTCATCAAAACAGAAGCCAATTTTTTTATAATTTATACTAAATTTGTATTTTCTCTTTTTCAGATAACACACTCCTTTTTTTTCACATACAAAATTGATGACAAGAAGAGCATCTGAAGCTTTTGTAAGAAAATTGGGTTTTAATTCATAATACTTACTTCCACATTATATAACGAGAGAGAGAGAAAACTTTTTCAATAATTTTATTTAAGTTATTCAATTCTTTTTTTAGCTACCTTTTATGTTTATGCTAATTATAACACAATGCTTAGATCATAAGCTAAGTTTAAGAAATTATAATGGGTTTATGCTGTATTTTCTTTCATGTGTTCCAGTACTTTTTCATTATATCAGTTTTTCTGAAAGTTTTCCAATAGTTTACACAATTATATTCATGCATATGAATTTTTTAAAATGTCTTGAGGAGTAATGCAATGTCTTGAGATCAAATGTAAATCTAGTGTGTTTCCTTTTTTTCAGAATGTAATGTTTGTTTTAGTATGGGTGCTCCTTGAATTTCACTATTGCATTATGGCGATACGTGCAGTGTGATTTTTATGCATGATGGGGTTAGTGCAGGTATCTATACTTTACAACCATGTACATTCAGGAATTATTTATTTGATGCTGGAACATCTGTGTTCTTTTTGGGATATTTAAACACGCAAAATTTATTGGGAATATGAAGTTATAGCTTAGACTTTGTTTTCTTTTATATTACACATATTATGTTACACATTTTTTTTTTGTCTTTATAGACATTCAATATTATTTAATTATAAATGGCTTTATTTTTTTTCTCACAACTTGACTATTTAAATTTTTGTCTAAATTAAAAACACATTTGTTTTTGGAATTTTTAGACCTATAACACATGACATATTCAAAATTTCATGTTTAATTGACTTTTAGACATTAATATTTTGTTTTAAAATTTCATTTTCAAATATTACACGAATCATTTTTGAAGTTTTTTTATGTGACCTTGTTGTCACATACCAGTCTTTTTGGACTATAACACATTGATATTATGAACAATAATATACATTCATAATATATATTTTTTTCACATATCACGGATGCATCAATTTTTCTCAAAGTTACTTATTTACACAAAAAAAATTTTCATGACACATGTATGGTATCATATTGCAATGATACACAACAGTTGAACATTCATTTTGTTCTTAATGCTTTTGTTTATAAGCAAAATACAATAGAATTTCACTTAATTTTTTTTCACTACTAAAGAATATTTTGTATATAATTGTGCTTTTTGTGTTGGTGTCATTTGAATTATGTTTAAAAGTACTTATTTGCAATTGCTTATTATATGACACTCATTGGGGATCCCTCTTTTCTATTTTAAAATACTATTACAAGTATTTATGATTGCAATTATTATGATGCTAGCAAATATAAGTAAACAGTCAATCAATTTTAAAATATGTTTACTTTTCCAATGAATATATATATTGGATTTTCTTTACCATGGTATTCTTTTCTATTTTATTATTATAATTGAGCTCTTATTGTATTTTATATTTAAGTAATAACTGTGTAGTGTTTGGTTTGAATTCAAGATGTATTATTTGGGATCACATTATGGTTGTTTACACTTTTATATCATTTTGGGTTTTGATACTTTTAGTACTATTTTTATGACATTCCCTATTTTTTTTGTGGTACCACTGCCCCTTTACTTTTTAATATTTGCCCTTTTTATTTTGTTTATTTTCATTTTTCTCATATTTAAATTCTTTTGTGTAAATGACATTTGTAATTTATAAATATGAATTTTTTTGTAACTTGTATGTCCATATTAGTGCTAATAAGTTTCAGAGCTACCCACCTGTCGGGTATCGTATGTGCCCCATGTAATTCCAGATGCTTCTGATGGGTCTCTGCAGTTCTCATCTCACGTTGCGACACGCAGTTCTCATCTCACTGTCGACATGCAGTTCTCATCTTTTTTAACACGTAGTATTCTACATTGCATTTGTTTTCAACTCAGTCGTTTGTTTGGTAAGTGTTAGTCATTTTTTTTCAATTTTGTTATTTCTTGAACTTGTTTTCATATGTTCCATTGTTTTTTTAAAGATTCATTCTATGTTTCCATTTTATTCTATCACATTCTTCCACATTTTCAATAGTTCAATAATTTAGTGGTGACATTACGTCACAGGATAGACACGCAAGAGGTGATATTCTATTTTGTGCAGCATAGTTTGATTTTTATTATTTTAGTGTTCTATAATGGGTTCAAGGTTGTCAGAATTGTTTTACACACATTTTTTTTTCAATTTTCTTGCAAATGACCTTTGCGTCATATTTTGAGTATCTCATCAATGATAACATATTATATTAAAGAAGCTTTATTCTTTTTGCCACATTTTTTTCAACATTGTTCGGTTTTCTTTTCTGTGATTTCTCTGTTTAGCGACTGCATACTGAGCTGGTATCAGGATACAGAACAGTGAAAATCATCTTTTTAGGAAACATTTTCATTAATCACATTTTTTTTTTACAGTATGCAGTTATTTTTTTCAATTGTTGTTTTAAACTTCTTTCGTTTTGATTCTGAATGTTGTGTTGTGTCACAGCACCATTCATTCCATCTTTACCTCCTGGTTGTTTTGGGAATTTGGGTACACCTTTTCACAGTACGTTTGCTCAACTCTTTACACGCTACTCTCCATCCCGTTTTGCGATGACCTGGTGGACACACACACACTCAGTACATATTGTATTTGTAGGTTCGTTGGCAGTCATCGTCATCTTCTGCAGCCGTTGCTCAGTTGGAGGGGATTGTTCGCAGCACTAACCGTGCGGGACAATTGGCAATCGCATAGGAGTTGATGTTTGGATTTGGTATGGTAGAATCAATCTTTTTAGTTTCATTCCACATTTAATGTCTTGGAATTTCCAGCATTATCCATGCTTTCAGTTTTCTTTGTCTGTGTTGTTGGGGGAGTAATATGTCGTGTTGCGATATATTTTTAATTTCAATTCTCCCAGTTAATCTAATTTAATTCACATTTATCACTTTCCATTTTGTCATCTGAGCTCTGAATTCAGCATTCATTTATTTTTATTCCAATATTTTCCCTTTTTAAATTCATTGTACACTTTAATTGTTGGATGTAACTCATCTTCCTTCCTCTGACACTGTAGTGTTTGTTTCTCCTTCTTACCGTTTCCTCCCGCGATCGTTAGCTCTGCCCCCCATCGCGACGTCACGTCTTTCAGCTACGTGCGTTCGATAGGACGGCACTTCGTTTGTCTGTGCATGCACGCGCCACCGAAGTCGCGGGTTCTTCGATTCTCTCATTCAGTTACTTGGCACAGTCTTACTAGGATCGTCACACATAGAGGTTCATTCGTTGGTGCGGTCCGCGGGCGTGCAGCGTTTGTCGCTGCGGATCCGTGAGTGTTTTCATAGTTGCAGTTTTATAAAACCTTTTGATAAGACATCGTTAGTATTTACACCTAGTGAAAAGATATTTATTTGATCATAGTGTATGATCATTTTTGTTACTACAAAAATGTAACGAAATACAACAAGCCCTGGACTGCAGAGAACCTCACAGAACATCGTGGAGCAAATCCAACTTCAGTGATATCTTAAATAAAGTACATCATGTTCAACGTTAACTATGTCTCGTGTCTCTTCATTCAAGGTACTGTACTTTTTTAAGTTACTTTTATTTAAGAACATTCTCTTCATACAATATCAAAAGTACCTGTTTCGTTGCCTATCACGGTCACAATGTTTTTTTATTACCTGTCTTTAACAAAACCACTAGAGGCAACACAATAGAAAGTGTTTCCCAATTATGTCAGATGCATGATTTTCCGTTCTTGTTTTATATTGAGGCTAAGCAGAAAAATTACATGTATTCTTCCAACATAAGGTTAATTGTATATACCATTTTAATTATTACACTGATGACATACAATAGATATCTATAACAAGTGAAACTAAACAGCTAAGGTATTTAAAGGCAAAGTAGTGTAAGCCAGGCCTGTCCAACCTTTTATTAAGCAGGGCGAACATCAGCGGTTGACAAACAATGAAATGCACCATTATTGACATAACTGGAAACATTCAGTGTTATCTCACTTCAGTAGTGTCAGCAACACATACACTCATCTTTTGCGATGCACATACATCTCACAGTAATAACTATGGCCATGTAAAAATAAACTATAGTGAAAATATAAATCATAGTAAATTTAGAATTATATTTCCCTGAGAGGAGCTTATCTCAAAAGCTTTTGTAGGATAAGGAACCCCAAACCTTAACGCTGCCTACAATAGAAAAGCATGCAAATGTTAATATGGTTTAAAAATAAAACTTTAGCTTTAAAAAAAGAAATTACGAAATATTCAAAAGCACACATACATCTTCATACGATGCACATACATCTCATAGGGCTAGCCATTCCCATGTAAAAATAGACTAGAGAGAAAATATAAATCAAATTTAGAATTACATTTCCCTGAAATGAAAGCGGCTAATCAAGAACTTTGGTTGTATAAGATTTAATGGCACAAGGTCCCATTGGGGACAAGCTGCACCAAAGAAGCACCATATTTTATATTAAAAAAAATCCACAAAATGTAAAGCCAACAAAATATAAAAAAGAAACAAAGTTTAATGAGAAAATCATCTGGATTATATAGCCATACAGTGTATAAAAGAAATATTAAGAATTCTTTAAAAAGAGGTGAGGTCTAAAAGAAAGTCACTAAGAAATACTATCTGGATGGGGTTACCCCATCCAGATGTCCAGTTAAACAAGTATAAAAACTGTAACTCAAAATAAAAGCCAGAATGTTTTAAAAAATAAAAGAGTGCCCCATGAGATGTTTCCCCAATAAGGTTTGTCAAGATTGGTGATGATGAATTAAAATATATTCTATACAAGTGCCAGAGCAAGAACTTTGGAAGGGTAAAGAGGCAAAAACTTTGATGCTGACTACAATATAAAAGACATGCAAACATTAATGATTCAAAATGTTAAAAATATTTTTAAATGGATTTTATATTTTAAAAAAAAGTTAGTAACAGGTAACATTCAAAAGCATGCAAAGAAATCCGTCAAAGCTTGTGCTTGTGAGCACTGGGTTAGACAACCTTGGTACAAGTGATTGTTTTTTCAATGATAAAAAACAAGGGTTTACTGGACTCTCTATAATGATTGTCTATGGTGTAAAATATCTTCAGGTGCTAATTACAGGCAAATTTCATGGAACTATCACTCATACTGAATATTCCTATCATAGATTGGATTACTCTCCATGAAGTTAACTTTAATTTTTCAAAATTAGTGATTTATACCACTTTGCCTTTAAAACACCAACTGTGAAGTTATGTACAAAAAATACTAAATATCAATAAAATGAAAAGTACAAAATTTTCAAAATATAAATTTACCATTCTGAACTCCTGTGATAATAATAACCTTCTATAGTTGATGTAGATTTTTGAAAACAAATGTAATAAAACCCGGCAAAAGATGCACCGCTTATGTCTTTAATAGTATGATCAGGGACAAGGAAGTGTTCCTAAAAAATAAATATTAAATGTAAGTATGTATGTCAAAAACCATGAAATAAGAGAGTGACATTTAATAGAGAAAGAAAATAACCTACCTTCCAACGCATAAATACATAATCTGTATTCTTCAGCTCCTCATAATTGAAATTATCAGAGTTGAAAGACTTTGCATATTGATAGAAAGAGTGGAATTTATTCTGCAAAATACAAAAAGTTTAAGAAATTCAACCATCTGCTTACATAGCTGCCAACCTTTGTTGTTTTTTTATTTTTTCTCATGTCAAATAAATATTTTGAACCAAAAAGGTTATTTAATACGATGTATTTTGTTCCTATACGATACCTATTTGATTTCATTTACTAAATAAAATTTCTGGTTCCAACAGTACTGCTTATTTGACATGAAAAAAGCCAGAAAGTTGGCTATGAAATTATTATGCAAGAACAACACAATAAATTAACAAACCAAAAAAAAAATTAAAACATATGCATAAAAAAGGTCAAGATTACCAATTTCATAACATTAAACTACAAAACTTTAACGTTACCTTATCACTACATTTGAATAGCTAATTTCAGGCAAATATAAAAAAAGATTGTACAATTACCTATACAAAACAGTTTTGGTTTTCTGCTTATGATCATTAGAAGTGTAATTATGCTGTTTTTGTTTAAACTCTGAAGCTGGAAGTGTGTAATTAAATAACTGGAAGTTGCAGTTTAAGGGTGTATTCAAATCCAAACTGCTTATTTTGAGACACATTTTTAAATTCATTTTTGCTCTAAAATGCATCCAATTGACAGGTTCTCTTATTCAGAAACTTTATAATGTCTGTATTGTCTCGATTTTTTGATAAGGGCAGAATATATTTCAAAAAATGCTGTCAAAGTGGACATTTTGAACCAAATTTCCCAAAGAGATAGCGCTGGAAAAAAAAAAAAAAAATATTATCCTACTGTGAAAATAATTGTTTGTAAATCAATTTCTAATTAATTGAATGAAAAATAAAAACATGGAGCCCTTATAAATCTCTTCATAAATCACCTCACCAAGTTTCATGTTTTTATTTTAAAAAATGAGTCTGAACATGTGTCTCAAAGTTTTGAGTTGTTGAACGACGAAAAAAATATTTTTTTAATACCGCCTTAAGAGTCAGAAAGAAAAGAACTAATTAATATTGAGATTAAGAAAGGAACAACATAAAAATATGGACACTTTTAAGAACTTGAGGTTAATGTCATTAATAAAAATTTCAGAAATAAAAAAACTTTAAAAACGTATTTTCTAAAAAACATGATTTTCATGAACAATCAGTTCGGAAAAACACTAACTGATGATTATATAAAACCGAAAAGCTACAATTTTTATGATGATGTGAGTGTTAGAGTAATGAACCATCAGTTTAAATATACAGGGTGTTCGAATAATAAACAAACAAACTCAGAAGTTGTTAGTGGACATCAAGAGGAACAAAAATTGTAATGGAACATGGTGTTGCAAACCACTTATTTAGACAAAAATACCCTCACCAACCTGTTCAACCCTAACCAAACTCAGGTTTTGGATAATAACCGAGAAAAGTGAAGAAACTGGAATGAAAATTTCAAGTTATTTACCTTGCTTTGTGTGAAATGTGACAACATCACGAATAGTTCTGGAAAAGCAAGTAATGCAATCAGCGATACCATATGAACAGGTAATTGCAGTCTAAAATATGGTGTGAAAATTTTATGCTGCTGGTGCTTATAATGGAACTTCTAGCATTTGTTTTTACGTTATTATATTCAGTACAAAGGAAAGCATGTCTATTAAATGTTTCATTACATTATACAGTTCACTTTTCTCAGAGTTATTAATGGAAACAGGACTTAGAGATGAACACCCTGCATTTTGGACTAAATATGGTGGTTTGAAACACCATGTTCTATTGAAATTTTTTCCCTTTCTTGATGTACACTAGGGATGCACAACCTGTGGCCCGCGGGCCGCGATTGGATTACTGGTGGCCCGCGGATCAATTTCGCCGATCGGACACGAAAAAATCAAATTTTGCCAAATTTCGCCAATTGGACGCGTAATAATCGTGAAGTTCCCCCATCGGGTGCTTAAAAATCGCGAATTTTGCCGATCAGGTGCATATATATCGCAAATTTCGCCAATCGGGAGCATAAAAATCGTAAATTTCGCCGAATGGGCGTCTAATAATCTTGAATTTCGTTAATCACTAGGAAAAAACTACGAATATTGTCAATCGCGCGTGGAAAAAAAAAATTCAAGTTTTTTTCAACTGAATTGTGTTATGCTGACTAAAGAGGTGGTTGAGTATAGGGAGCTAACCCTCCTTTTAAAATTAGCCCCCTCCCCCCCATTTTTATGAACTTTTAGGCCGATCCTCCTCCTCCTTCCCTGAAACAAAATTTTGTCCACCATATGGATGTTGGCTCTCGACAATCCAGTCATTTTGTAACTGGTCCTCCTCTTATAATAGTTGTGCACGTATATCAAGTTGATATCCATATTTTATGACTGAATATGTTAAGTAGTACAATTTAGAATAATATGATTCTCATCCTCCCCATCTTCATTCATGAAAGCAAAATTTTTTTTTCGGCACTGCCAATTTTTAAAGCTAAATTTACTCCTTCAAATAAAGTCAAGGAGTATTTTCACTCTTTGAAAATAATCTTAGCTATATCTCTTGTATAAATACAAACGTAAACTGTTGATATATCCTTGCCAACAGAACTGAATATGTTGAATAGGAAAGAAGGAACCTAGGGGGATAAAACTACCCTTCTGAAATTTATGTTTTTTTTAATCTGATTGTAGACTTAGATTCCCCCCCCCCCTTCTCCCGTCACACCTCCTCAAAACAAAATTCTACTGATGGTGGCCCTCAACAACCCAGTCATTTTTGTAAGTGGCCCTTCACTTAAAAAGGTTGTGCACCCCTAATGTACACTAACAACTCTCTGAATTTGTCAGTATACAATATAGGATCTCAATTCCTGACTCGCTGGTGCCGCGATCGTTCCGGATTTTAGGTACTGCGTATTAGCCCGCGGCCGCCATTTTGTTTCTCAAACGATATCAAATTAAAGGTAACATCTGGCTAAAAGACATACAATAATCAAAATTTATATTATTTCATAAACACTTCTACGCAAGCTGTTCCAAATAAATAAAATCTTTTCATAAATCTTATAAATTTGACTAAAATGATTCCAAAATATGACTAAAATTTAGCCAGATGTTACCTTTATTTTGATATCGTTTGAGAAACAAAATGGCGAACGGCAGGCTAATACGCAAGGGTATCCATGATGGAAGTATAAATTACAAAAAAAGGTATTTAAAATAATGATAAAAAACATGAAAACATTTGAAAAAATGAAAAGGGGTCGCTTTTTGAGAGCCGAGTTAGGCCAAGGAATCTAAATCGCGCATTGCCGTGTTAGGCTAAACGCAAGTAAAATAAACAGAAAAACATAAATTACAACAAAAATAGAAAATAAAATAAAGCATTTATGACAAAATGATAAAAAATAGCATTAAATTAAATATTTCATTGGCCGGATTTTGTAGAGATTGACCTCAACTATCCAATGAAAAAAAAAATGTAAAAATATTGAAATGCAATCGAGATATTTTTAAAAAATGTCCCCCATAGGATTAACATTAAGTGGGTGTTTTCACTTGAGTGAAGTAGCCCCTTAAAAAATTATTTTAAAATGAAATAAACGATAAACTGATTTTTCCATATTATTATTTTTTAGTTAAAAAACTTATCTGTTTTGGCCAATAATTGAAAAATCTTCAGCAGCATTTGGGGGCCCCTAAAATTCAGGGGCTCTGGGCCCATGCTCCGAATATCCTGCCGTAAATCAGGCAATGATTGAGCTGCAAGCAAATAAAAAAAAAAAAATATTAAAAGAAAAAGAACGAAAAGCAAAATCTATTTTTTTCTTGATATTAAAAAAATATTTTTTTTCTCCATTGTTTATTTGCAGATTTCGTTGAAATTTTCAGCAAGTTGCAATAATAATAAATGAAGCTGTGTGTGTGTGTAACAATTTTTTATTAAAATATAATAAGTTATTAGAAAATTAAAGCTCTGTATCAAATTGACCACTAAAGAGCTACTGCAAATAAAGGAGAGTGGTTTGTTTTGTTTATTCATTCAAACTCCGTGAAGTCAACAGTCGAAGGTTAGCAAAATGAGATCATGAACTTGGTGGATAACGTTTCATTATGCAGAAAGAAATCTGGCAGATTTTTCTTTAATTTTTTTATTAAGTCTGTTCTCAAATGGTCTGGTCACTAACATGAATCTTTCTGACTCATTTTTAAACGCAGAAGCATAAAATTGGCAGCTCTGACTGTTGAAGTGATTTGGATTCGAAATGAGTTTTCTATTTTTTAATAAATAAATAAATTACTTATCTATTTATAAGCGATTCACGTTACGTGACAGCATGCATTTTCCCTTGCTCAGAGCACTGAAGCAAGAATTTGCTTCAAATCGCCGACTTTAAACATTTTCTAAAAAAAAAAAATCTACCTTTACCAAAAAATGAAAAATGTTTTTCGATTACATAGTTTCTGAATAAGAACACCTGCCAATTTCATGAGTCTCTGGGAAAAATTAATTACAACTTATGTCTGAAAGAAGCCAGTTTTGATTTGGGAACGGGCGTAAAGAAAAAAAAACCCTTACAAAGGCGTTCATCTAAAATAGGATATTTTATGTTTTAATAATGCTTTGCTAATCAATCTAGAAAATGATAAAGATGCTGCGGCGAATAGTTTTGTTTCATTATAGATAAATAATATTATCAAATAATATATCAGATTTATAAATCAATTTCTATTTTCCAATGTCATGTGTTTTTCTACAAAAAAAAAGAAGAAAAAAGTGGCCTTGAAGAAAATACATGGAAAAGGAACAGAGTACATTTTCCACGTCTAAAAAGAGCAGGGGGCATCGGCTCTTAAAACAAAAACGCCAGGGTGCGGCGTCCTTTGAAAAAACCAAATTGTAACACTGGGGAGCATGAAATAGATATCTGCACATGTCAGGGCCATTTTAGGTAGATTTCGTAAGAAATACTACCTATTACATTCTCACCTAAGTTGGAAATTTTGAAAAATTTTTACAGATCTACGCCGATCATGACTCCCAGAACCCAAAACCACCCCCAGTTCAAAAGTTTATATATCTATCTATCTATGTCACTTTTTTCTGACCACGATAACTGGAAAAATTCTGCAGAAATCTCTTCCAAACTGATACATAAAATCTCGGTCAAGTTCGTTAATGGGCAAAATCGAACCAAGGGGGGGGGGGGGGGGGGGAAATGGGGGGGCTTTTTGTGAAAACAGAAAAACCCTCATAATTTTTTTATTATTATACGTATTGAATCCGTTTAAAGTTATTACTTCTAGGAAAAGGGCCGAAAATTTATGTATGACAGATTTTTGATATAATTAAAAATGGCTCCAGGGGGGAAAAAGGGGGGTTTTAGAAGAAAAAAAATCATAGCTTCGTCAATTCACAAGATATCAAATCCGCGTAAATTTATTATTAATCCTCTTAGTATTATCTAAAACTTTTATATTGACAAGTTTTTTACAGGACCAACCGTTATAGCAAAAAAAAATTAAAAACAAAAACAATCCCTGCCGGCTCCGCCTGCAAACAAGTTATTTTTTGAAGTAGGCGGTTCCAACTCCCGCATCTTTTCGAAACTGATACATAAAATCAAGGGGCATAAAATATCGGTCAAGTTCGTTAATGGGCAAAATCGAACCAGGGGGGGGGGGGGGGGGGAATGGGGGCGTGACTTTTTTTAAAATAGAAAAAAAAACATAATTTCTTAATTATGATACGTATCGAATCCGTTTGAAGTTATTACTTCTAGGAGAAGGGCCGAAAATTTATGTATGACAGATTTTTGATATAATTAAAAATTGCCTTAAGGGGGGGGGGGGGGGTTTAGAAGAAAAAAATTCGTAACTTCGTCAATTCCCAAGATTTCAAATACGCTTAAATTTATTATAAATCCTCTTAATATTATCTAAAACTTTTATATTGACATGTTTTTTATAGGACCAACTCTTATAGCAAAAAAAAAAAAAAAAAAAAAAAATCCTTGCTGGCTCCGACTGCAAACAAGTTTGGTTTCGAAGTAGGCGGTTCCAACTGCAGCATCATCGCGAAAAGGTCATTTCTTCCACAATTCCCGACAAACAGGCGCCCCATGGCCTACGTCTTCGAAATCTACCTGTGCCTGTAGGCCGAGCAGTCAGGGATTTTTTATTCAAGGTGACCTGGTCAGGCCTGGTCTTCATCCATTCCTAACTTTTTACTTCAGACACGGGACAGACTTCTTCAGAGCCCGAGCAAAAATCAGTAATATACGGCCCGGCATAGCCTGAAAATAAAATCTATACATAAATAAGTGTGCTTTTGAATAATTTTAAGTGTAGAATAATGTTGCTTCAGAAATATCGGCAAGTTTTCTAGAAATCCAATCAGGTCAGGCACCATCTGAGATTTTATGGCAATCTTCGTGAAAGCGAGAGAGAAATTCCTTGCTTCATAAACATCTGTTGCGCAGAGTGGATGCGTGAAGCAAACGCGTACGGTAAAAAAGTTTTAGTTTCGTTTCGAGTCTCTGAGCGAAGAAGTGGGCTCAGAATCTGCACTGTCTTTTTGGATCAATATAAAAAAGTATAAGGATTATAGTGAGTGTTCATTACAGAGTAAAGGAATACACTACAATTTATACCAGACTGGACTCGGGCCAAACTTTTTGCTTTTATACCAAGCTGGGACAGGCTAACAGAATTTTTTAACATAGAAAGCCGAAATTTTAACTTTTTTACTGGGCCAGACCAAAAGTTTTCTTCTACGAATCGGGTCGGGCCTGGAAATTTCGGTCTGTACAGACCTGTAGCATGAAAACAAAGAAACTAACCTTGGAGCACCTATTGACACCGTAAAAATTTTGTTAAAGGATTGGTAAAAACATATTCCAACTATGGGAGAAATTAAAGAAAGAAAAAAGAAAAATTTGCTGAAAATTGGGAGGAGATGTATTTTTGATATTTTACGGTAATTTAGATTAAAAACATTACAAAAAATTATTCAGAAGAGTGTAGTTTCGTTAAATCATCTGGAAACTGTGATATGAGCGCACGAAGTGCCATCTATACGCGTTTTCGGAAATTATTTTTTTACAGTTATATCGCGGTCTGGATTTTGGGTCTTCCGGATTTTAGGATTCCGGATTTGAGGTCCTGTACTGTATATATAATCTGAACATCCTGTATATAATGCTGATTAACAGAAGTATATAAATCAAACAACAGTTATTAAAGGAATCAGGCGATCCAACTGGGTTATGCAGGTTAAAGATGCCAGCCATACTGCCCAGTGTGCACAGAATGTGGGTGAAAATCATTTTTAAATTAAAACTAACAGATTTTTTACATTTAGTATTTTTTTATTAGATTGCCCACAAATTACACCAAAAAACATTTAGGGCACTTTCATATTAGCCCGCATGACAGCAGTTAATAGCGAAAGTATTTATACCAACTTTTTTATTTTGATTGTTCCAGGGTTTAAGCTAGTTCAATTACATGTCTGTTAAAATTAAGTGTTTTATTTATTTGAGAAGTTTAAATTTCATTTGGCAATTTACTTATGGAATGTTACACAGAAAAGAAGTGCAGAATTATTTACAATGTTTTAAGTGCAAAAGGCAATCTTTAGTAATAGGGTTGCACATTCCTTTTCAAAATAGATTTTTAAAAATTCACTTTTGAAAAAACAAAAAATCAGTAAATTGAGATTCAGATTTCAGTTAAATTTCATTTGGAAGTACATTTTTCCCCATTTGACAGTGTAAAAATTTAAATTGTGTGATGTTTAGAAGATAAAAAATTTGCAATTAAAAGAAATTGATTGTTCAGATCATTAACACTGTCGATATGACGTCTGCGGTACTCCCTGACATGGTTTTGCTTTATAATATACATGCTGAAATCTTAAAATCAGGTTTTGGTTTACATTTTTTGTTGTTGACAGTGCCATTACTCTGAAATTAAAAATACATTTTATCATACATTTTTATGAACAAATCTTATGATATGAGTTATACCATCTAAGTTTTTGTGCAAATATTCATTACAAGAACAATCAAATATGATTTTAAAAATCTTTAATTATAAAGTCCAAAAAAAGCTATTAAGTTCTGCCAAGTTCCCAAATTAGTATTCATATAAGAAAGCAGCTCAGAATTGAACTTTAGTTAGAAATATAAAGTGCTGTTTTCCCAATCCCAGAACAATGAAAAGAGTTTCATACAAGACAAAAAAAAAAAAAAAAACTGAAGGTATGCATTAATATAATTTTTATGGGTCCTTCAAGATGCATATTTTTGTTGTTGAAAGATTGCAAGAGAAGTATATGTTGTATAAAATACATTAAATCCTGTCATTTCTAAAAGAGGACCCCTTTTATTTAAAAAACTATTTTTTGGAAGTGTCTGGGTGCCATTGTTAAAAAGCTGAAAATGTAAAAAGATTTAGGAAAATGCATTTTAAAAGAATAAACAGACAGCTTTTCCAATGCATAAAATTTTAAAAAGAGTCTTTAAGAATGAAGTTCATAGATGAAATTACAATTCTCAGCAATTATATATATTATTTCTGTTACAACTTCCCCTTTTCTATGTATTTACAAAATGCACAGCAATGAATGAGATATCATTCGAAAGGCTTTTAAATTGGCCTCTGACATAATACACTCACATTTTGCTAAAACATGTTTTTTATTAAAAATTGTAGATACCCTAATTTCTGGTCTATAATCCGTGGATTATACGTTAAAAAACTATTTTTCTAGTAATGCAGATTATACGTGGATTTTTTTTCCTACTCGATATCTTTGTAAATGTCAATAAACATAATTTTATTGAACAAATTTACAAATACCTGTCTTAAAAATCAACAGATGGCATGCTATCGTTCAACTTATTGAATCTGTGTTAATTTTTAAATGAAGTACTTTGATTAAATTAAAACATCTTTTCATTTTGTATATTTTTTATACACTGATTCTTCTCATTTGGATGGATTTAAATAAATTATTTTATTATTAAGAGTATCCGATTTTTTACGTCTATCTAATAAATTATTACGTATTGTTTATATTTTTGCTTTCATTATTATAATTTTTGAATAAATATTAAATTAAAAACAGTGCAACTAATTAAATGTGTATTAATTTTTAAATAAAGACCTTTGATTAAATTTATACATCTTTTCGCTTTGTATATATTTTTTATCAGAAAATATATTAGTGTATTCTGGGATGATGATTGCTTAATTTTTTATATTTCTCTCTGGCACCATCACTGCAAATGTTAAAAGCATATAGTCATGAAGACCGAATTGTATTAAAATAAAAATAAGACAAAAAAAAACTAGTATAAGGATTTTATATTTCATTTAAACATATGTTTAAGTAATTAACTTATTTAATCATAATTTCTATACTAAGCAATGTAAATCTTCCAAATTTATCCTTATTTATGTGCAATAGAATTGCAAATATCTTTGTACTGAATTTTCTATTTTTTATTTAATATTTATTTATTTATCAAGTGTTACATTAAATACAAAAGTTAAAAATTAAAATATTTTACACTAGATTCAATATTTTTTCCCTTATGTCTTGTAAAACTTGCGAATTTTTTTAAAATGAAAATTTCACCTGTGGCTTATGTTTTTTTTTTCCCCCAAAATATCATGAAATTCACACCTATGAATTACATGCCATCGCGGATTATAGACAGGAAATTAGGGTGATTAAAAATTAAATCAGCATTGTTTTCATAAATGAAATGAAAGTTTTTCTCAAATCAATATTGCCACAAAAATAAAATACTGCATATCATACTCAACAATGATTATAAAAAATAAATAATATATAAAAAAGATAAAGTGTGACACCTCCACATGAGTTTATTTTATATTTATGATTAAAAAGCAAAATTGAAATTGCATTGTTTATGGTGAAAAAGATACCTTCAATCAATCGAAACAATGGTATTTCACATGTAGCCTAAAAGGTATGCTTTGTTATTAGATTAAATTATATTTTATGCGTATTCAATTTATTTTTCTTTGACCCATGTTTTTTTCGAAGCAACATCCTCTAATGCATTTAAAATAAGATTTATTTTTTTTCTCGTGCATGCCTTTTGCTTTCTTCAATCAGTTTTTACTGTAATTTTGATGGAATAAATGAGATGATATTCTGGCTTGACTAATGTTGTTTGCAGATATTTTTATCCTTAAATTTTTCTTCAGAAGTTTAAATCTGCATCTAAAAAAAAATAGATATTGCTAATAAATATATTAGATTGCAGTGCGAAATCCTTGTACAGGTCCACTGGTTCAAAGTGTGAAATTACAATTTTTCACAATATCTAATATTTATTTTAGAAAGGAAATAAAAAAAAAAGATCTTACCCAGTGCTTTTTGTCTACTTCTTCATCTGCATCCCACTTCCGTGTGAGAAAAGGATATTTTTTACTAATTATTTCTCCATCAAAAAATGTTGTCAAAGTAGGATATTCTTCTGTCAGACCTTTTATCTTCAAATAACCACAAAGATAGGCATTTTCTTCATCAACATGCTACAACAATAAATTGTTAAAATCAATAACACTAGATTTAAAACAAAATACAGTCAAACCTCGTTAACCTGAACACGCTTAACTTAACACGAATTACTTTTAGCACGAACTGTTTCCGATTGCCCCGTCCAGTTGTATGTAATATATTTAAGATCGGATAACACAAACTACTTTTAACACTAACAAAAAAAGTTTCCCCTTGAGTGTTCGCGTTAACGAAGTTCGACTGTAAATTATATTTTTAAATATTTAAAACTAGTAACTACAACAGGAAATAAAACAGTTATTCCCAAAGTGAGAGTTGCATTGATTTTAACCATCCTGGTCAAAATACGTACTTTTCAGTTAGCCGGGCGCTAGAGAAATACATATATATATATATTTCACTGGCGCCTGGCTAACCAAAAAGTACCAAATATGTTTTGTGGTGAAAACTCACTTTAATTGGGAAAGAAAACTTAAAAATTAATTTTATTAAATGATAAATTTAGTACATTCGAAAGGGTTTGTGAAAATAATATTTAACAATATTTAATATACAAGATTTGGAAGCATTTGCAAATATTTTACACAGTAATATACTTTAATTTCTTTTACTAACAGCAAAAGAATTTTAAAATATAAGAAATTATCATCATTTCGTAACATATCTAATTTTAATATGAAAATTCCGGTAAAATAATGAAATTAATATTGCACCAAAGCCACTCTTGTGGTTTGTGGACCTGACACCGATAGCAGAAAATTCTAAAAATGAGAGATGGGTGTCGCAGATTTTTTCTTTTTTGTATCTTGTAGCAGTAGCCATGAACAGGTTTCTTAAAACAAAAAAGAACAATACCCAAATTATGTATGTTAGTCACTGGTCGCAATAACATCTGTAATAGGAGCACCATTCATTTCACTTTGACAGTGCGATTTTGCACTGCCCTTTCAAAACTACATTCACATCTACCATGATAGCTGTTTTTATAATTATCTTACTTATTATTTGAAGATAAACATGTATAAAACAGTTAACTAAAAATATTGCTACTTCCCAGAATATAGGGTGAAGAATTATTATAAAGTTAATACAGAAGAATCATGATAACACAATTTTTATTTCGAATAATGAGTTAGATATAATTAATCTTTATGGTAAACAATAAAGGTAATATATACTTTTTTTCTTAAAACCCTAGTAGAAATTAATAGTGGCAATCCAAATAGTTAAAATAAGTAAAGAGTACTTACTTAGAGATATATAATATATATAGTATAGATAGAGTAGGGGTAAGAATGTAGAGGGCTGAGAAATACCATTTACATTAGAGATAGTTTACCATACCCCTAATACAATTGATACAATTCACGGTTTACATTAGATAAGTATATTAGATTTATTAGCAAAACCTCTGCGAAATAAAGCTTCAAATATAATTTACTTAGAAGAAACCACTATTATGACTCGAAATGAAATGACTGGAAGAAATATTGTAAACCAACATGTATAATAATAAACATAAATTTCTGCACAAAAATAAAATTATAAACAGTAAACCACTTATGTAACGCACAAAGTTGAAATTCATCAAATAATAAATGAATGTAAATCTAGAAATAGATTTAAATTGGATAGCAATATTTTAAGTTTTTGTATTCAACTGCCCAAAAAATGTCTTTTTTTGAATGTATTGGAATCCTTACTTGCAGAACGACCTCGACATCGTAACAGTTCCCTTTACTCTTTTGATGGCCCTGAAACTTGGAGCCATTATACAGTAAAGATCTTGCTACACCAGGCTGACAAGAATTTGCAGGAGGCGGTGGAATTATTTTCGTTTTTCCAGGCATTTTTATAAAAACAGCGGTCAGGCCAAATAAACTGTCAACCGAGTTGAGTAGTAATACGAATTTAAATACCTGAACTGATGACGTGGTAATTTTGTAAATTCAATTACCAACAATCGTGAGTAGAAAATAATTCAAATTATTTTACATATTTTATTTAATTTGTTATAAAATCGTATACTATATTTATTTTCATAAAATTTGTTACAAATTTTCTTTTTTTTTTGGTTGTCAATAAAAATTTACATATGAACTGAAATGAAGAGTTTCGATATTTGTGTTTAGTAATCGCTAAAATCGCTCTGTGCGGAGATATCAGACGACGCAAAGGGAAAATGAAATTTATCTTGAACTTTCTTGTGTAGAATTTAAATAATTAAGATATATATTCATATAAAGTTTTGAGTTTGAAATTTTAGGCAAGTTTATTTATTTATCTTTTAATTTTTGAATAAACAAAACTCGAACAATATGGATCGATCGAAATTTGTTATGAAATATAAATTTTTCAGCGCTGTGTTTCCGCGTTCAACATTTCCTTATTCGAATCAGGACTGTAGCAATAACTTATATCTTTTGTGCCTATTTCAACTATACGTATATTCAAAGTCATTTAAGAATTTAAAATATCGATTATAAATTTCTGTCATTACTCTAAACATTTAAATTTATTCCATTCATCCAGTAATTTTCTTCCTTTGCTATTTCCCGCTATTGTGTAGGAAACTTTGTCAAAAATTGTCGAATGTGTTGTCTGTTCATCATGTCCAAGGCCTGACTGTACCAAGGGCAAACGGGCCACCCCCATTTCGGAGAGAAGCTCCAAAGCCAAAATACAAGTATTTTTCTTAAAATCACTGCACATTTCACCTAGAAAAATGTCTTGGTATCCCCAACTAAATCTTTGCCCCAGGCACCCTCGTAGGGTTAGTTTGCCCCCTGATCATGTCATATAAATTCTTATTAGTGATAAAATTATCACCTTTGTTTTAACAAGGTTTAAATAATTAAATTGATTTGTGTACTGTTTTTCTTATGAAATATCTGAAATTAATAATCTATATGAAGAAAATTTATTAACTATTTGATTACATCATTTTTATGTGTTTTATAAATATCTGTATTTTCTTTATAATTATTGCACTTTATCGAATCCTAATTCTAAATATATTCAATCCCAGTACTAAATTTTAATTAAATTTGTTTACTCTTTTATATAGTATGTACTTACCATTAATTTGAATGGTTCTGTAGATATAATACAATAAGATGTAAAATGAGTAACATCTCACTCTAAATATTGTTATATATATATTTAACTACATTTCATCATCACTTATGATATTTCATCAAAAAGTGCAGTGCTTCATAAGAAGGGAGTTACAGTAAAAGCGAACTCTTAAGTTTTCTGGTTAAATTCAGACATTTTTCCTGCTGGGAGTGATATTGCAGCTATGGAGAGGGGAGGACTGCTCTTCTAGACTGTTTAAAAATAGTAAATTCTCAATCTTCTTTGGTAATGGGGTGAGATTTTTATTCTGAGAAGGAGAAAGTGCCCCCAGGCCATTTCCTGAATTCTTCCTACTTAAGAAAACCATTTTTTTGCTTTTAGCCAGGTCATCGTCTAAGAAAATCAAAGTTTAGTGGGTACTTCTCTGAGCACCATAACTTGCCTTTAATTTATAATTAGTTGTCGTATTTTAAATATTATATTATCATTAATATCCAAGTCCTATAATTTCATTTTTGTGAAAATATGAATATTTATTTCAACTGACATTGTTTTAACGGGATAATATTGGTAAGAAGCAAATTAATTTCATACTCATTTTTTCTGAAAATGTTAAAAAAACATGGATTTAAAAAAAAAAATGAGTCACTATTCGGCAACCGGATACTGAAGTATTCGGCCGGACTGGATATCCAGTTTGAGTGCCGAATAAGCAGGATATCCGGCAGGAGACGGATATCCGGTGTATCCCTAATTTTTTCCTTTAATGCCAACTTAGCTATTGTATTAAGTTATTGGTTTGGCACGGGCTTGAAAATCGCGCCAAACACTGGTGCGTGAGTGTAACATATCTGTTCCTATAAGAATTTAAAGACACAATTGTTATTTTAATTAATGAAATAACTAATAAATCAGTAAAACATAATGAAAAGTACATGCAAATGTCTAATTAAAAACCACTTAATGGCATACAAACATGTATAATGCTTCTGACATCAAGTAAATGGGACTGCATTTTTGGCGTTTAATCTTAGTTTGGCGATAGGGTACTTCTCTATTATCCCGTCGACCACTTTTCATAACAAAAAAACTATCGCCAAACTGTAGGATTAAATGCCATTTTTGTAAAAATGCTACTATTTTTTTCGTTGAAGCTACTAAAACTACTATTTTTAGTGGCATCCCTGTGATAGTACTCATTCTGGTTAGATTAGAGCTGCTGCAAAAAGTGGCGAGCGAAGCGATCTGGGACCGCGTAGCGCTCCCAATGTGAATTGTATCGCAATTCATAGCGGTTGATAAGTGTTAGCAAGCAGGGGTTAGAACCGCCTAGTTTTGTATATTTTCTGTTACGTATTTCATCTTTCTTAGCAGAAAGTGCTTGACTCATTTACTTAGTCATTTATGTTTCATGTCCATTTGCCGTACATCCATAATTAAGTCCACTGCCAACTGCAGATTTTAGCCAATGCAATTTGCTGCAATGAAGTATTTTTTCTGAGAACTCTTTAATATCCACATCAGGGTTCGTAAATATCATGATATTTTCAAAAATATCCGATAATTTCAAAACAGTCAACTTACTGCTGATAATAAATATTTTCAAGCATAATATATATTAGAAACTAAAATACATTGCACATAACATGAAAACTTAAACAATATACTAAAACTGCTTTTTTTCCCCCCTTTTCTGCTTTTATTTTTCACTTTGAACAAAATTGAAGATCAACTAATCAACAAAACAAAAACAATTTGCTTTATACATCACTTATAAAAAAGCAACTATAAGATTCAGTATAAACTATCAAGAAATCAGAAGTTTATAAAACAAAAAATTAAATACAAAATTGTTTTTTTTAATTGAAAAATTTAAACATAAATGTAAGCTTATTTATTTTTTATTCCCAAACATGTTGTACAATTTAAGCTCAACAACACCAAAACCAGAAATTAATTATTTTCTAATGAAGCTGTATAGAACTGATTATCTAAATTAGACATATCTTTCTATATCTGCCCTGAATTAGTTATGTCCCACATAATTATTAGTCCCATATAATCTACATTTAAAAATAAAAACTTCAAACAAAACTTGGAAAACATTTTTGTTTTTTTCTTTAGCTAGAAAAGTCACTGCCAGACCCAGTGGCAGAAACACTGCAACATAGTCGCGGGCAAAGAAAATCTCTTGCGGACAATTGTTGTCTGCACTAATGAAATTTCGTCAAAGGATCGCAGTAAAAACACTCGAATTTGGGCAAAGTATCGTCGTAAAAACATGCGAATTTTGGCAAAGGATCGCGGTAAAAATATGCAAATTTCGGCAAAGGATCACAGTAAAAACACGTGAATTTCGGCAAAGGATCGCGGTAAAAACACGCGAATTTCTGAAAAAGATCGCGGTAAAAACACACGCATTTTGGCAAAAGATCACAGTAAAAACTCTAGTTTTGGCAAAGGATCGTGGTTATAAAAAAAAAAGCTATTCTCATCAAACGATTGTGGAAAAAAATAATCGTGAGTATCGACAAAATTTATTGCATAAAAAGACTGCTAAAATATTGAAACCCAGTTCTTTTTACTAAAGTCTAAAGATCATCGCAAAACGAGAAGAAATGCTAAAAAATTTATAAAAAATTCAAAAATAAATGTAGGAATTCCGGATTCCTTTTACTAATGTAGAAAATTCGCTGCAAAAAGAAAAAAAAATACATAAAAATTAAGAAAACTATTCCAAAAGTGGGCTTTGAAGTACATAACTTCAGATAAAACAACACTTCAGACTCTTCCTGTCAGATCTTGCAGCTCTGCACTTTAGCGGTCTCTTCAGAAAACATCCCACACATACAAACATCTATGTTTAATGCATAAATTTTTAAATCTTAATCAATATACAGAACCAACTTTTAAAAAATTGGGTTAACCCGAACCCAACCTGCAGGAATATAAACTCAGCTCGAACTGAAAACAGAGTTAACCCGATCTGCAGCTAATGCAGAACTAATTACGACATTTTTCTAAAGAAGGAATTTCTGTAGCTGCATCAGGGGAGGGAAATTTCTCTCCCCCCCCCCGGATCTTTTCACAAAATTCTCTGTGAATTTCAGAAAATAGTTTTTTATATAGAATCACCCCTGGTCCCGTGATAAGCTTATCCTTCCCATTTTAGAAATCCCACAAGAAGAGACATGATGAAATGATTTGTAACATCAAAAGTTATTAGCAAAATTAATGAAAATGCGTCATGCTTACCATATTTTAAATAAAATTATGAAAAATTCCTAGTTTAGTGTATTATTCATTCATTAAAATTACACCCAGAATTTGCCGACAGATTATGAAATTTTAAAAGTTTGTCGCAGACAGCTACAAAACTTTCTGCCACTGGGCTGCCAGAAACAAATGTTCTTTATCTACAGAATGGAGCAGTCAATTTCAGTTTTGACTTAAAATATAAAAATATCATGCACAGTGATATTTTGAAAATAAATATCAAATATTGAAAATAACAAACATCTTAATATTTTGAAAATAAATATCAAATATTGAAAATAACAAACATCTTAATATTTTGAAAATAAATATCAAATATTGAAAATAACAAACATCTTAATATTTTGAAAATAAATATCAAATATTGAAAATAACAAACATCTTAATATTTTGAAAATAAATATCTGATAGATATGATATATATCAACGAACTCTGATCCACATCAAATCATATTGTTGCTAATATCTTTTTGGCTTTATCTTACCTAGGCATATACTCGATTATTGAAGATTAAAAAATCTATCGTTATTCTCATTTAATTGTCTTGGATAATGTTTTATAATCGGGCTGCATACTTATTGATGTATTTTTTGCAGAAGCTATTATGTATAACCAGGGTTCATACTCATCAGGGGATTTTGAGATTCAGAGGAAAATCAGGGGATAAATTTTGAGTTGTAAAAATCAGGGGATAATGCAACAAATTCCCCAAACCTGGGTAAACCTAGCAAAATGCTCAGCTACTCTGGGAAATGAGGGCAATTGCTGCTATTAGTGTACTTTGTGATGTCAAAATGAAATCAAACTAAGAAATGTCTTCTAATATCATGAGATATGAAATTGGAAACTAACCACTTCTTCTCACAGATTTATATGTTATATTTAATCTGTGCTCCTTCTAACATCTGGCGAAATCCATTCAGATACTGGACACAACTTCTAACATCTTGAGGTCATGAAACTAAATGTGGGTCTCCTTCGGCAGTGCGGTGTTAACACCGCCTGCTGCCAAGATCATACTACAGTAAGTGGGTGGAATAGCTAGCCAAAGGAGGTTGCTATGTTACAATAGGGTGGGGCAAATAGGTCTGCTATAAGAGGGGCGTATTTTAGGGAGGGCTAAATTAATAAAAATTTTAAATGTCTTATAGTACGAGGTAACGGTTATGGTAGAGTCCGAACACTGCCCCACTATCCCTCTGCATTTTCCCAATAGTTGTTGTAATTTGTTAAATTATTATTTTTTTTCATTTATGTATACGGGATTAAAATATATTTTAATATATTACTTTGATATATTATTATTTTCCTTTTTTATTAATGTGCTTGTGTTTTTCTTTTAGTCATGGCTGGATTATTAGCTAATTTAGGTGGAAATCCTCTTAATACTCCAGTGGGCCAAAAAATTGGTAAGTTTATTATTGGTTAATTATTAAACCAAGCTCCAACCTCCCCCCCCCCCCCCCCCTCCTTACTGAAGTAATTCAAAATATGTAAATTTAATTTGCTTTTGCTTTATAAAACTGTTGTATTTTATTTTTATTAGCATTTTTTAACTTGCAATCCAAGGACCTGTTTAGAAAAAAATGGGTCATTGAAAGGACCTTTTACAAAATATTTCATCTTAAAACAGGACCCTTCACAAAACTTTTCATCCTAAAACAGGACCCTTCACAATTTTTTCTTCTTAAACCTGTCACAAAACTTTTCTATCTCCTTTCACAAATGTAATCAGTTTAAAGTAAAATCTGACCTGTGTCAAAACAGATGACGATGCCAAAGAACCTATTATCTACCTTTTAGATATATATGAAATGAAGGATCTTGTTAAAAATGGATAAACAAGAGCCTGTATGTAACAATAATTTCAAATTCACAAAATTATTACTAGATTTTTCACAAATATAAAAAGCTGTTGACAATTTTACAAAAACAGGACCCTTTGAGAAAAGTCTGTACAGAATCCTAACCCTGCTATTATCATAAACTAAAACATTTGGAGTAACTTTTTAAAAGTAGCAATCTGCTTCAGATAGTATGTTTCATTATGCAGAAAGAACTCTGCATATATATTTTTTTTAATAAAAGAAAAAAGAACCTAAATGGGATGTTTATAGCTGCGGCAAATTATTTTCTTTCATTATAGATAAATAATGTATTCATCATAATCATAACAGAAAAATATTACAATCAAAATTTAACTAGTTTTGTATATTGATACATAAAAAATTTTGTCATCAGGGGATGAGTGAAAACACGTTCTTACCAATGGTTTGGTTAAGGGGCTTACAAACAGAATATTTTCGAAAAATGAAATTTTTTAAAAAATAATGGGAAAGGGGTATTTTCAGAATTTTATGGTATTTATGTTTGATTCGGATCCATCAAAACTTGATGAATCGCTATCAGAGTTAGTTCTTCATTGTTCATTGGGTCGTCACAATCGCTATCCGAAGAATCCAAATTCTCGTAAACAGAAAGCAGTCATTTTTAGGCAAAATTAGTTCTGCCTCTCGAAAACCAGATATGATTACACTCTCTTTCATCAATTCCCAAGCCTTCGTGATCCAGTTTACTAGTTCGACGTTTGTTGTTTTTCTCATTTTGCTGTAATTTGTGAAAGAGTGCATAATGCTCATCCAATCTTCCCAAAGTTTTCTTATCTCACTTTTGAAAGCTGTATTTACAGCTGTATTAGCAAAGTCCAGTGGCTGCAAGGCTTTAGTCAGGTTTCCAAGGATCACTGCCAGCATTGTCGACATCTTCTTGCATTCTGCTTTCACTGAATCCAAAAGATGTGAACACATGGAGTCGACAATCAGGATAGCACATAGCTCAAAAATGCTCCTTTTTGTTTTCAAAAGGATTCTTTCAGCCACTTCAACAAAATGTTTTCGTTCATCCAATCCCTTTTCATTGGCTCGAACAACCACATCCTTTGAAAAATCACCTTTTGGTATAGTCTTTCCAATAAAAAAGACAAGTCGGATGTGTCAATCCCAAAACTTTCTTCTATCTCATACAGATTTCGCATACACTAAAAAGAATCAGCACCAATTTATATCAAGGTCTAACTGAAACTCAAGTTTTATTAAATTCCGTGCATTATTTCTTGAGACATGACTATCGCTAAAATCGTGTAAATGCTGCATAGCAGCGCCACCTGCTGGGAAATTTTTACCAAAAACTAATCAGCACCAATTTATATCCGAGTCTAATTGAATATAAAGTTTTATTAAATTCCGAGCATTAGTTCTTGAGATAGAGCTATTGCGGAAATCGCGAAAAATGCTGCATAGCAGTGCCACCTGCTGGGCAATTTTTACCAAAAACTAATCAACACCAATTTATATCAGAGACAAACCGAATATAAAGTTTTATTAAATTCCAAGCATTAGTTCTTGAGATAGAGCTATTGCAGAAATCGCGAAAAATGCTGCATAGCAGCGCCACCTGCTGGGCAATTTTTACCAAAAACTAATCAGCACCAATTTATATCAGGGACTAACTGAATATAAAGTTTTATTAAATTCCGAGCATTAGTTCTTGAGATATGACTGTTGCGAAAATCGTGTAAATCCTGCAAAATGCTGCATAGCAGCACCACCCTTGCTGGGAGATTTTTACCAAAAACTAATCAGCACCAACTTATATCAGAGACTAACTGAATATAAAGTTTTATTAAATTCCGAGCATTAGTTCTTGAGATAGAGCTATTGTGGAAATCGCGAAAAATGCTGCATATCAGCACCACCTGCTGGGTGATTTTTACCAAAAACTAATCAGCACCAATTTATATTGGGGACTAACTAAATATAAAGTTTTATTAAATTCAGAGTATTAGTTCTTGAGATACAGCGCCCACAAAATTTTTATTACATACAGACAGACAGAGTCACAGACAGACATTTTCTAAAAATAGTCAAATCGTGTTCAGGACCTTCTAAAATGTATAAATCCGTCGAAAATTTTCATGAATCCAATACTTTCTTCTTGTAAAGGTAGAAGAAAGTAACAAGGGGTTTCAATTTCTGCCCATTTGCTGCGCAGGCTAACACACACATAAACGAAGTATTTTCGTTCCTTATAGTGGTTATGGAAAATTTATCAATTGGGTATATGTAGAAAAGAATTACTGTAATAGATTTTTTTTTCTTTCTTTCTTTAAAAGACGTAATATGGCATTTATATATAAAAAAAAATCTCATTACTCATTTTGTATTCTCTTACAATGTAATCAACAAGGCATTTATTCAATGTTTGACTTTTTAATTTGAGTATTAATTTGCAGCTATGTACAAGATAGTGATTTTTTCACATTATTTCTTTTTAGAACAAGCCACTGATGCATCTTTGCCATCTGAAAACTGGACTTTAAACATGGAAATCTGTGATTTAATCAATGAGACAGATGAAGGGTGTGTAGGATTTATTTAATTTGAACAATCACTTAATGTTTTTATTAGATTGCCCAAACTATATAACACTATATACAATGTTTTCACTATTTTTTAGACCTAAAGATGCTGTAAAAGCTATTAGAAAAAGACTCCAACAAAACACCGGGAAGAATTATACTGTGGTTTTGTATGCTTTAACGGTAAGAAGTCTCAAACTAAAGTATCTTTACCATTACTTATAGTGTTCCCTCTAGACCAACAAGTGAAAAAATATTGTCATGTTTTAATGAAAACAAAAAAAACAAAACTATAATTTTTTTTTGTTTACAAAGAGAGACTTATGTAAAAGTAAAATAGACTATTCGCATAAAATGTAGGAAAATGCCTAAAATTAGTAATTGGTTGGCATTATTCCCTCCTACTCCTAATAATATCTTGCTATTTCACTTGCGTCCTCCTTTCCTGTTATTGTTCTTTTATTTCTAATAATTCTAGAAATATCTACATAAACAAGTGGGTAAGTGTGATCGAAGATCGCTCAAAGGGTTTCGTTTAATATTCCTTTCTTTAATGAATCCAAATAAATTTCATTTAGCAAAAATAAAAAATAAAAATAAAGTCGTTTTTTATAAAGTAAAAATTTACCCGTCTATTTTTTCGTTTTTTTTTTTTTTTTTTCGAATATTTAAACCAGCCCGCTATTATATTCTGTCATAATAATATCCGTCATGCGGACTAAATGCGATATTTAAAAAAATAATTTCAAAATTAAACAAATTGTACACCTTCAAAATGTTAAAATATGCGAATATTTCCATAATCGGATTTTTATCACGATTCAATATATTTCTAAAACTTATATATTTACTATTCTCTATTACACATATTGATACTCGCTTTGTATTATTCTGAAACATTTGAAAAATCCGTTAAACTTTCGATATGACGTCAGATTTTCTTTTTTATTCTCTAATGACGTGATATTAATCTGCTTTGTGTTGATACACATACTCAGACTCCTTGTATTATTGAGAAATCTTTCCGTTTTATTACTACTATGACATCAATAAATTTTATTTCATATTAATCTTTTTTCAATTGGTGAAACTTTTTACTCCATTTTTATTTTTCAAGTGGAAATCGTTTGATAGAAAATTAATTATTGTAGAAAGAATTTCATCGTGAATTTTTAATTTTTGGCATCTGCTATAACGAAAAATGTTTAAATTTAATAGGAAAAGGCTGTTAGAATTTTGGTTTTTTATCTCTATTTAATAAAATAATACGAATTTTTCAAATTTATTTTAATATTTTTGAGCTCTTTATAGCTCGTATTCAGATTTATACACAAAGTTTCAACTAGTTACAAAGTTACATAGTTTTTAAGAATGGCTCTGTGACAGACAGACAATGAAGCAGGAGTAAACAGGTTTCGTGAAATGAACGAAACCCTAAAAATGAATCTTATCAAGAGTTTTGATTTTGACAATTTTATTTAAGTGTGTACTGAAATCCAAACTGCTTATTTTGTGACTTATTTTTAAATTCATTTTTGCTCTAAAATACATCCAATTGGTAGTTTCTCTTATTCAGAAACTTTATAAGGTCGTATTGATCAATTTTTTGATAAAGGCAGAATATATTTCAACAAATGCTGCCAAAGTGGACATTTTGAACCGAATTTCCTGAAGTGATTTCGCTGGAAACAAAAGAAAATTATCATACTGTGAAAATAATTGTTTGTAAATCAATTTCTAATTAATTGAACGAAAAATAAAAACACAAGTCATTTATAAATTTTTTCATAAATCACGCCGCCAAGTTCCATGTTTTTACTTTTAAAAATTAGTCTGAATATGTGTCAGAAAAGTTTGAGTTGTTGAATGTGGAAAAATATATATATTTTTAATACTGCCTTAAAACCCAGTTGAAAGCATGTCATCATTGTAATGTTTGACTGGAAGCATTAGCATAAACTCATTAATGTGTATTAAGAGCCTACATCAGTCATGCGAAAAAACGTGCAAGCTAATGTTTAGTCTATGGGAAGGTTCTTGCGTGATTTCTCGTTCGCATTTTAATATTTTTAAATGATTTTTTTTGCATAGGATAGCTGATGTCGATCTCTAACGTTGTTAGTTTTTACTTTTTCGATTTTGGTTCCAGTTTTCTTATATAAGGGTACTTTCAATTTAAGAACCGGTTCCAAAATTGAAAATGTCCGCTCATAAAAAAATAGTAACCAAAATCAAAAAACTAAAAATGTTAGAGATCGACCTCAGCTATCCTATGCAAAAAAAATTCTTTAAAAATATTAAAATGCGAGCAAGAAATCGCGCAAGAACCTTCCCATAGACTTAACATTAACTTGAGCGTTTCTTTCCGTGACTAGTGTAGGCTCTTAAAGGGTGTTCCTCAGAATATATCGTTGGTAACTAGTATAAGAACATTACTAATGAACAAAAAAAATATATATATTTGGATAGGTTTATGTTAAAAGGGGTATAACCATAAATGAAAAGTTTAAGCAAGGTATATGTGAGCGAAGAAATTTTGGGAACTAGAGAAATGCACCCCTAGTTCTATCCAGATATCTTTTGTAAAAATTTTCACTTTATACCAAAGTTTTTCTAAATCTATATGACCAAGAGCTTGCAAAAATTATAGAACTACCCCTTTTTTTTTGGGGGGGGGGGGGGGGGGGCATGGGATTATTATTCAGACGTGTTATAATTTGTGTTTTTTATCTAATTTTTTTTTTTAAATGGTACATTATTTATTATATACCTAAAAATGACATTAAAAAAATATTTACTAAGCACAATAATGCAATTTCTCTTAAAATAATTACTCTTTTCTACTGAATTAGTGCCATTTTTAGGGACTAGCACCCTGACCTTTTTCTTTTTAGAGTGCAACTTATGGAAATATAACCTTAATCTATTAAATGTTTTTGCAATTTTTATTTTGGAAAAACAGTTTTGATGGTCATTCTATATCTAGATGCTAGATCTTATTTAAATACATTTTAATCTACTCTATAAAAATAGCCTACTAAAATCGCCCAAAAATAGGCATATTCGGATACTTTTAAACCTATTGGAGTAATCATTCATCATCGTGTCCATTGCCAATTGACTAAATAGAAAATGTGATTTGATACTATAAAGTGACTTTTGTTGTAGCCTTTTAATAGTATCCACATTCAATTTAAACTGTAATGTTACTAACATCGTTCATATTGACACTAACCTATTTTGCAGATCAGAGTGAAAAAGATTAACTACCTTTTATTTCTCTCAGCCAAACTTTCTGCTTAATCTTTCAAAATCAGGATTATTTGAATGATTTTTTTATAGGCTATGAAATACAGTTGCTAGGGAACTGATAAAAGAAAAAAAATGAAATATGTATAATGTCAAATAAGTATAGTGATAAAACAAAATATTTTATATTATTCTAACAGATGTGTATATTGCACCAAAAGTAGAGCCGTACCGAGTACTCGGTATATATACTCGGTACTCGGCCAGTACCGAGTAGTTGCAAGAATTTCAGTTTTTAAGCATATTAATTTATATTATTAATACAATATATATATAATATATTGACAAATTAATTTATAAGTGATCTATAAAAAGTTATTTGAATATAAATGTATAATGTATGCCATAATTCATGAAAACTATTTACTCAGTACATACTCAGTACAAACAAAAAGCATGAAATTTTGACATTATGTTAACTAAATGGTTATTAATTTAACTTTACATACTTTTAACAGCCTGCATAATTTGCAGTAACTTTTTTTAATATGTGTCCATGCTTAGGTACAAGAGCTAAATATATATATATTTGTTGTTGTTGTTTTGTTTAAGAGGAGGGGAGGGTAATAACTAGCACCTGTTTTCATAACTGCTGCAAGATGATTAAAAAAGATTATAAACTTTAAGAAGTGGTAGTTCCTGAACAATTTTTGTATAAGAAAATCAGAGTCATTTCACTCAAAAATACAGGATGTCCAGTCCAATCTGAACATAGGTCATTCATAACGTTAATTAAAATAAGGATATTTGAAATCTATTTTCAACAGACTTTACTTTGTTTTGTGTGAAATGGAATGATATTATGAAAAGTGGTGCAAGTGTACTACTTTTCAGTAAATGAAACTGCATAAACTGTCAATTATGTTTAAAAATATGAAGTGTTATGATTTAAAATTTTTACCCATAATTTATTCAGTCTTTTAAATATTTAAGTTTAATTTAATCATTTATTTAAATTAGTTCATAAATTTTATTTAATTAAATAAAGCTTAATCAATTAATTCTTTTAAATCAAACATTTATCTTAAAATGATAACTTTTAGTGCTAAATAAATTATATATCAATTTCTTTCCATTTCACATATTTTCCAAATTCATTTTAAATTAACATTCCGAAATTTACTTTTCTTAACTTTTAAATAAACATTACTTCAAAAATATCTAAACGTAACTTCAAAAATATCTAAAATAAATCTATGCTTACTTACTTTTTTCACATCTTAAAATTATCCATTTTAAAAGCAAATTTTCAAAAATACAGTGCATTTCCTTTTTATTAATGATATTAAAAATGGTTAATCACTATTTCAATTCAAATCGGAACGTAAATATTTGTATACTTTGACATGTTCAAAAGTTTTATTCAAAACCACGATGTTCTGAGAATATTTCTAAGTTCCAAAAAATACTTTTTATAAAATTCTTTGAATCAAATATTTTTATTTTTAAAACATGTTTAATGGAAAGAACGATTTATTTTATTTCGGTAGCTAAAATTTCTTCAATTTTTATCCGTAACTTTAGCAGTTATGGATTTTTCTTTATTTTCCAATGTGTTGTTTTGAAAGTAGCGCTTATTTTCAAACAGCGGCCATTGATCCATTTTCCGAAGCTCTTGTCAGAAGCAACAAACTTTTGCATCGTTCCCACGTGACTTTCTGTCTATATCATTGACTCGTGGCATTCAAGGTTGGATTTGGCCAATTCAATGTTGCGATCGAAACTTCAGGCACATTCGATATGACGTGTCGTCAGGGATGTTATATCAATTAAAACCTAACTTTAACTGCGAGGATAGGTTTCTGCTTCAACTCCGTTAGGTGGGGTTGACTTTGCAGCATCGATCTTTGACTTCATTGCATAGTGCTGTTATCTGATTGGAGGGAAGTTTGAAGTTCGAATCTTAACTGTACTTTTTATGATCTGGAAAAAATCAGTTAACGACTAGGGATTAGCGTACTAAGACGTCTCTGTATGCTCCCGAGCCATGGGCCTGGGAGGAATTGGTGAAAAAATTTTAGCAAGTCGTTTACACAGTAGTGGACTGATCAATCTTCTAAGTGTGACTCCTTTAACTATATCCAACTGATAGCGTTAAATTATCTTGGAGATATTCTTTAATGTATTTTTTTAGAATCTACTTTCCGGTTGCAAATTCCAGAATTTAATATTTTCCTCTTCGCAAAGTATATTACTTCGCTACGAGACATTGCAGCGGTGAGATGATGATCTTAATTTTGTTATAATACTAGCATTCCTTCTTTTTTCGCATTCTTCGATATGGTGGCGTCCGAGGAAGCAGAATCGCTTCAGTGATAAATTCTGGACTGATCCATCATCAAATTTTAGTCCTGAAACAGCGTATTTTCTCTTACAATCATCAATTACAACTGTTAAATTTCGGCATGTTACTCCTCATTGATATATATATATATATATATATATATATTCGATTGCATTTTAGCTGGGAATCAAGGTTTTAGCATCGAGTTTCATCGTCTACATCGGTTCTCCATCGGTTCTTGTTGCAAGAAATTTAAGCTAGCAAGAAGAATAGTTTCTTCCGATCAGAAACAATCTTATATTTACTATAGTGCTTACGAACTTTCATAAATTTGTTTCTTCTTCTACAATAAACTATCTAATGTTATGAACATTGAAAGATAATATCTCGAACATTTAATAAACTTTCTGATTAGATAGATATCAGTAATAGACAATAAGAAACTTTATTTTTTTTATACATTGATCTGAGAATCTTAATCTTTATAATCACTTCAGATTGGTATTCCACTAATTTCTAATAAGAAGAAAAATAATATATGGTACATCTCACATTCTGTAACTGTGATGAAGATCGTCTTGTATTTATAATTTGTTTTGGAGCTTCAAATTAAATTAGATAAATGATGTGTTTTGTTGAAAATAAAATTTAACTATTGATTGCTACAATTTGGTGAGTGATTCTTTTCTTTTAATTTAATATCCATATCTACAATTCAACTATTCAAATAGATAAAAAAATTGTTTTACTTTCGCATCTTAAAAAAATTATTCAAAAATCTATACAAGAAGAACTTTATTTTTCTCATATTAATTTCAAAACTTAACTTCATAATTTTAGTACACTGATTAACTCATTAAATTGCTTTAAATATATTTCACAATTGCAATATATCCACTTTTGATCGTGCCATATAGTGGAGTTTTGGGATAGATTGTTTATATTTTTTTAGGTTGTGATTTACTCCGGCACTGGTTGCTGGTGAGTCATCTTTTTATTAAATTCTCCATATAACCAATCCAATCCCAGAATTCCATTATATGAAGCATCTAGTTCAGCACTATTTGGATAAGGATAAGTAGCCACTTCTTCAATTTCTCATGATATCCTTACACTTAAAAAGCATCCTTCCCAAAGAAAAGTCACTCTATTTAAAATTTTGTTAAAATATCTTCATTATTGTTAATCTTATGAATTAAAATCCGAATTCAGAATCAAGTGAGACAAATTATATATTTGACTGAATAAATGGATTGTGACCTTAGTTTCCCATACAAAAATTGCTTGCTGTAATGTGCATTACCACCACTTAAAGTTTGTTCAGCATTTTTTTAATCACCCTGTATAATAATTCAAGCATGCATTACACCACCTTTCTGTACTAGCACTCAAGTTTTTGGTCACCGAAATGGAGGGGGGGGGGGGGGGACAAAATCCATGCACAAAACAACCCATATTTCTGCTCATTGAAAAAATTTAGAGGAAGAGTTAAAGTAGCCACATGTTTTTCAAAGTAATCCCAAAACGCTCATTGGGATTAGGGTCTGGAGATTGAGTTGGTCTGTCCATTTCTTTCTATACTGTGAGTCTCAAGCTCTGGGCATGCCTAGTTAGCTCAGTGACATATTCTTTATTAAAATTCAATTAGTATTTAATATCTTTAATAAAACCTTTCCTTTATTCTTTGTCTCCAAGTATGGACTTGTTGGAAATTTTCAGATTAATTATGTGCAATATCAAATATGTAAAATTAAATATAAATTATTTGGCAAAAAGTTTATCCAAAGTTAATGCTTTATATAACTTTGTTTGTAATTTAGATACAGAAATCTAATTGTACCTTTACTTTCGAAGGCCTATGTTAAATTCTAATATTTTTATTGCAATGCATGTATGTGCATGCATATTATTTTGACTTGTTGTTATTGATGATTAAAATAATATGTGAATTTACAGGTTTTAGAAACTTGTGTAAAAAATTGTGGACGGCGCTTTCATCTTCTTATCAGCCAGAAAGATTTTACTCTTGATTTAGTTAAGTTAATAGGACCTAAAAATGATCCACCTACTGCTGTCCAAGAGAAGGTTCTTAGTCTTATTCAGGTATATGTTTATTTTGGGCATTTTATTTCAATTAATAGTTTCAAGTATTTCAACTCAACACACACATCAGTTATACTGTAGAATCTTGTAATTCAACACCCTGCTGACACAGAAAATTATTTTTAGTCTTATCAATACATTTATAACGTAAAAACATTTTGAATAACTTGATATGGCAATGTGAAAAATTGATTAACTCATCCTACTTTTTGAAAAATTCCTTTTTCTTGTTTGTTTAAAGTTAACATTTCCAGTATTGCAGCCAACCTCAAAAGTTAATTTTAAAAAATCCCTTTTCTCCTTCTAAACAATAGAGATGAAAATGATATTCTGGCATTCATATGCTTCAAAGGCTATGAAATCTTAAAAGTGATGAGAGAAAATGTTGTATCAACAGTGATATATCAGACACTGAATGGGATACTCCAGCATTATTTCATTCTAGTAAAAATAGTACACCAACATTTGTACTATCAAGACAATACTGAGAATGCAGTGTAGCTTTTAAAATGTGGAAGAAATTTAGTTTTCTTTAAATGCCTAGGCCAGGGTCGGCGAACCTATAGCACACGTACCATAGCTGGCACGCGAGAGGATATTTTTGGCACTCCTTTGATTTAAATTATAAATCAAAATTCAGTTAAACTCCCCAAAATTCTGAACCTCGTTGTTTTTCTTTCATTAATACACGAGCTTGACTGAAAATAGTTTTTGTTTGTTATAAAAAGTACATGTGTACTTGTCATATCATTGAATATTCTGCTCAGAACATCTGATCTCTGACCCCCTCCCCTCCCCCCTTCTTCCTCCGTTTTGTACTGCCGGCGCCGATGATCACATTGAAAGAGAGAGAAATATAGTAAATAAATTATTTTTTGCTTTATTGTTTCTGAAATTTATTTGCATAATTTAATGCATGTTGATCTGCATATTGAGGCTTTATTTAACTGTTGCTGTAATTTAATTTTTAATCAGTTAAAATGTCAAAACTATTAATAAAACTAATAAAATATGCCTTTTTTAGATAAGTTAAGAAAAAAATAATATATTGGTTGTTAAAACAGTTATAAAATGAAATGAAAACTATAATTTGAAAAATATGTTGTCTGCCGATAGTGAAAGAACGTGAAAAAAATGGGATTTTTAAACAATTTAAATTGAAATAAGTACCAAACAAAAGCTATTAGATTTTTCTTGCCTCAGAGACAACTTACTCTAAACATTTTTAATTATTTAATTCATTAAAGATGCATAAATTAAGATAATAGTAAATGATAATACTAATATGTTGAATATTGAATAACGAGAATTTTTTTGTCCTTTAATGTATCGACTTTATGGAGGGGGAGAGGGGTAATTAATCCAGCAGACGACTGGCTGCCGACTCAATTCTGTTATATATAAATCTGAGTAAATTTAGTGGCTAGTCATTTTATTATTCTGATTTGCTTTTATTCTAATAATGCTTTCATCAACTCTATTATGCATGATCTTTTTTATTATTAAACTAACTTCCTATAATCAACGATGGTAATCTAAGACTGATTAGATTGCACCGTTAAAGTAATATTTATTCAACATAGCCAATTTGGCTAAAAAATAGAAAGTGAAAGCTAGTAGAGAATTTCAAACGTGGTGGACTGAGAAATATGGGATGATTAATAAAGATTATAAGGCGCTGTGCATTTTATGTTCTGGGATAGTGGTCTGCAGTAAAACAGCATCATGAAACAAATCACAAATCTCTTTCCCCAAAAAGTTATGAAGAACAAAAGGAATTCATTGTCACTGCAATTGAAGAGAAAATAAACTGTTGACATCTATGATACATATAGCAGCAAAGATTCTGTCGCACGTTTCTCGGCTGCGAATGTCATTGTTCGGATTGGTACATTTTTCTGCGATGGAGAGTTTTTGAAGGAATCCTGGTTAACATGCACTCTATCACTTTTTAACGATTTTGAAAATAAAGATAAAATAATTTAACTAATTAAAGATACTTCTTTATCAAGAAATACAGTCAAAGATAGAATCTTAAAAATCGCAGAAATGGAAGAGAGCAACCGAAGTCTGATATCGTCTTCTTTCACCGTATTTTGTCTTGATGAAAGTACAGATGTAACTAAATCTGCTCGTTTATCTGTTTTTGTTGAAAATTACAGTAAGGAGGAATTATTCTCGTTATTTATTATTAGCAGCTACAACCAAAGGTCCAAATATTTGTACAGCAGTTATAAATTCACTTAATAAATTTGTATAAAATAATTTTTTCTGTTACATTTGAAGGGGGCACCATAATGGGTAAAATAAATGTTTTTTTTTTTCCAGTTTATTTCAAACTTACATTGGACATATTATTTTTGGATTTCACTGTATCATACATCAACAAGTCCTGGGTGTATAGGCTGATTTTGAATCTCTTGGTGATATTATAGCCGTAGTCACAAAACTAGTTAATCTCATATCGTCACAGGCTTTAAATAAATGAAAGTTTGACGCTTTGTTAGAGCTACCTTTTTTCCACAAATGATAGCTACTTTATAGAAGAAACAAACATTTGTGACAATGAGAGTGATAACGAACTCTGTGAAGAGAAACTAACACAGAAATTCTAAGATACGGTGGCTTCATTACGTTACCTTACGAAGTTTTTAATTTTCTTCTGAAAAAAAGAAGATTTTGCTGCAATGCTTAAGAAATTAGAAAATAAAACTCAATCGACAAAAACCAAAGAGAAAACAGATTTCTTAGGCAGACTTTTTAGGTTATGTATTTTTTATATTTCCTAATTTCTTCTTATGCATTGTAATATATTTTTAAAATAATTTTCCATTTAATAGCAGGTGTAAAACAAATATTTTGCAGGTATGATTCGTAAATGATTTTTTTTTTTCAATGTTTCTTTTCTAATTCTCTATTTTAAAATAAAATTACTTCAATTATAAAACCACCACTCCACTTAAAATGTCAAAATCAACAGAGCCCAAGGGCAAAATCATGTATTGCCATAATTATTACAGTAATTTGGCAAGTTGTCTCGATTTGAGATTTTAATACTTTTTTTATGATTAATATAATTATATCTTATTATTTTTTTATAATTATATCCACTTATTTCTATAATTATTACTATCATTAATTAATCTTTTCTGGTGACAAGTTGTTTTGGTTTGAGTTTTCAATATTGTACAATATTTAATTTAATATGTATGTTGATATTACCTGAAGGTTCGTTATCCATATCTTAATCTAATAATAATAATAGCATCTTTATTCATTTTTTTATAAGGTTTTTTAGGCGGGGGGGTTGTTGGCACGCCATGGTCACTTGAAAAACAATTTGACAAAAATTGGCACGCGGATGTGAAAAGCAGGACCGTGCAAAGAGAAATTTGCGCCCGGGGCAAAGTTTCAATTTGGCACCCCCATCCCCTTCATTTCTTCTCTTTGTGAAAGATGTAAAAAAATGATAAAGTGCAGAAAAAGAAATAAATTCTATTGAATAAATATTTCATGTTTAATTTGGAACTTTAAAAGATTTAATTTTAATTCAGAAATTCCAAACAACTAAATAATATGAGAAAATTGCACTTATTTCTTAGAGAAATCATGCATGATGTTTTGGAAATTCCTTGTAAAATGATTGACGGCTAAAACATGAATGAATAAATAAATAAAACTGTGGTTGGGAGTATAAATTTAGCGCCCCCTCAATTTTCGCGCCCGGGGCGAAAGCCCTCTTTGCACAGCCCTGGTGAAAAGGTTCGCCGACCCTGGCCTAGGCAACAGTACATCCTTCTATTTGCTTTAACTTTGTATTGTTTATTAAAAGATTAGAAAAATTAAATCCCACATGTTATAACTTATAAAATCATATTTTGTGCCAAATTTATACATAATTTGTTAACTGATACAGAACAACATGTATTTGACATTCTGTGATGTGTCAAACTACCCACTGTATTATTTAAAAAATGTTTACTTCTCCATGAAAAAAGAGTGAACTGTTTTTGTCCATTTTTGATCATTTGATAAGAAAGATTGATGTAGATCGCATTTTGGAATATAGCCACTTGAAACTATATAGCTTAAAGAAAAAGCTAAAAGCTTAAAAAAATCTGTTATACATTTTTAATTAATTTTAATTTGTTAAAGTAGGAAGGAATGTAAATGGAATTTATTCTAACAAATAATTATAGATAATTAAAATATTAATTGATTAAAAACTAAATATCATTAATATTGCAACTGTATATAAAAATGGAGATAATGTAAACTAATATAAATGCAATTTTGTCAACAATGTGTGCATTCTGTGTACACATTTTTAAACTTAATGAAGAGCCAATATAATTGTTTTAATGTATATATATATATATATATATATATATATATATATGAAAGGATATAAATAAACCCTTTTTAAAATGCAAAATTAAAATTTAAAATCCCTAAACATTTTTTCTAACTTATAAATCTAATGCTTAAATCTAATCTGCCCCTGTGATCTTTGTTTCTCAGCCTCACAAATATTACTTTCATCTATCAATTTCGACATCTCTTTAAGTTTTAAAAGTGATGAGTTTGCATTTCTTGCAGCAGTCTGTGGCGTGCAGTTCCCAGGCCTGGCCAAGCCTTGGTGTCGGCATAAGACCCCAGACATCAATCAAAAGCTAATTGACCAATTAAAATAAATGATCCTCCCAATTTGACTCTTTCTCCCTCTGCTGGAAAATATCCTAAATTCTGATTAAAACCCCATGCAAGGGCGAAGAAGACAGTTTTTGGCACATTTGAGCGGTCAGCCAAACCCTCGGCCATGTAGATCTCAAAACAACGTAAATGGCTCGCGGGACCTCCGATTGAACGCGCGAATATGAATGTAAGAAGGAAGGCTTCAATAAACGAGTTAGATCCGCAAGAGAGGTCCCGAGTCAAACTTATTTATGTGTCACCAACTTATTTCTCCCAATTCTTCCCAGGATTAATTCCTTACATTTTATAAAGTCGGCATGACGGTCGCCTACTTCGGGAAAATCCCAGCCTTTCTTCCAGAACTTGATAAAAGAACTTGAAAAATAAAAAATTCCACTTGTGCCATGAAAATTAAAATAGTATCTGTGTTGTGTCAGTGCAATCGGCCCACGAACAATCTCAAAAGATTGCCAGCAATTAATGAGACTTCGATTAGTCTTTCAAGAAAGTGCATTTTACCATCATGAACTTTTATTGTGTATAAAAGTTGAATATAGTCACCTAGAAAAGAAAAATACTTTTCCCCCCGATGGCCGGTAAAAAAGAACTTTTTTTTTTTTTCTCCAAATCAAATTATTTTACTTAGTGTGCTTACTCGCCAGATAAACTTAAAATAATTTTCGTGATCATCTGAGAAAAACCGAAAATAAACATCCTTTATGCTGAAATTTATTTGCTATATTTCCGGTCCTCAACCAAGAAACTTTTTTTTTCCTCACTCTGTTATCGTCAAAAAGAAACTTATCTATGTGCAAACCGCATCAATTTATTAACTTTAGACTCACTGAAGATCAAACTGAATCTTTCGAAAAACTCTTTTATAACCTCAACATATGTAGGTCAAAGAGACAGCTGATTTTCAAGATCGCGCAAACTCTGATACAGAACTGAAATATTTATCTGTGTCCTTCGTTATCTGTGCGATCCCGACTTTAAATTTTTGTGGTTAAAACTGAGTAAGAAAGGGAAAAAACATTCAGTGTTCATTTATTTTTTAAAGTTTTTATTTTCTTTCAGTTGAGCACGTTAAACTAAAGTGATTCATGATGCACTGTGAACCGACCACCTGAAAATGTTATTTATTTACCTTTAGTGAACAAATAACGATAATGATCTGGGTCAGAAAAAGCCCTGTGTTTTATTTTATTTTATTTTTTGTATGTGTGTGTGGGTGTGTTAAAGTAAATTGGATATTTTAATTCACAGGTAAGTTTTATTGCTATTAAAATTTCCGTTTTAATAGTTTTGTAGGAAAAAAATATAAAGCTTCATTACATTCTTTTTACTTTCTTCATTTTAGTGTTTGAAAGTATGATATTTTTTAATTGAAGCTTAAATTTTTTAATATTTTATTAAGTTTTTGTATTAAAAGTAATTAATCCACAATACAGATTTCTTTTACGTTATTTTTTTTTATGAAAAGGTGTTTTTAAAAATCAATTTTGTTAAATTAAACAATATTTTATTTGTTTATTTGCTTAACGAATTAATATTGAAAAGTTACTTCTGAGAATATCAAGAATGAAAAAAAAAAAAAAAAAAATTGCTGTTATCAATGTGTAACTTTTAAAAGTTTAAAAGTAGATTTTTCTAAAATGTGTTAAAGAGATTTTATAATTTTTAAGCAAATTTAAATTTATTATTTTAAAATTTTATTGGCTTTATTTTTCTTGTAAAGTGCAAGTTATTAAAGTTAGAAGAAATTTGGTAATGACAAGCTATGCATATTAAAATTGTGACAAGTTTTGATAACAGTAGTTTCTTTTCTTTTTCATTAGGTGAAGCATACGTGCGATCACCCAATAAATAAATGCAGTTGAATTTAATGTTTATGGTATTATAAATAAATGGGTTGAACTAGTTACTTTTATGAACGCTTTCCAGTAAGAAGACTTTAAACATACAACATTTTTGTTTATTTTTACAACTTTTTCCATATAAGAGTGAAACAGAACAGAAAATAGCTATAAAGCTATGAAATGATACATTTGCGCAGTGATAGTTCAGTGTTTTTATCATTTTATTCACCAAGTATTTTTCATCAAGTTTTTACCCAATTTTTCCAGGTGAATTTTTTTTAATTTGTAAATATATTATTATTATTATTATTATTATTAGATTTTGTGTGTGTTTAATTATTAGCTATGGTACTTATTCATCATTACAGTTCGTTTCTTTTTATATGAAAATATATTTTTATTGAACTGTTGGAGATACCAATCAGATTGGCAGTATTTTTAAAAATATTTCATGTAAGTAAGTATTTATGTTGTGTTTCCAGTGCATTTATTCAATATTTTTATATTTTATATTATATTATTTTTACCATTTCCTTTTTTATTACTCATATCACCCCTTTATTACCCATATCACTTTTTAATTCAAATATCGTGACCCATCATTCCCTGTGTTGGTTAAACCCCAACCAGTTTTCAAAGAAAAATTTGGAAGGCCCCGTCCTTACCATTTTAAATATTCAAAATAAATTCAATTTATTAACCAATCGGTTTAGACATGACCTTGGTGAACCCACTTTTACCGTGGTAAGTCCAATAGTGTCTGAATCCACCCATTCAATTTTTAAAGATGACCATGGTTCCAGTCCATTAAATCTTTAAGCCCACAATTTTTTTAAAGTTTTTGAGTTGGTTAAACTCCAACCAAAAACACCCGTGTGCAATCAAAGAGGATTCAGAGATGTACATGTGCAAATGTGGCGACTGCTGACATCTTTGTAAGAATAGATCCGTTAGTAAATAGAATTGTCACCAGGTTGCCACGCACTTCTAAAACACTGTCCTTTTTTATTCATACCAGGTTTATTATTTTTTTGTTTTATTAATTAATTTTTCCTTTGCCAGTAGTAAAACCCTTAAAATAAAAAAAGTTTTTGCTATTTGCGTAAAAACTAGCAAGGAAAATTCGGAGCGTTCTGGCCTCAATTTTAAAGGAAAAATGTTCTGTGATTTATACTTGTCTAGAGCAGGAATTTATTTATTTTTTCTTTGAGCTAACAGTGAGATGTGGTTGTACTTTATTATATTGCTGCTCGGATTTATTGATGCCACTGGGGAAAACAAATACACCTCAGTCTGCAAAACAGTAAACTCCATTGCTTACAATTAAATTGCATCTACATCTTCACCCAAAATAGAAACATCATGCTCAATTTTCTTTTTTTTTTAATTTTTGCTAAAACCTCCAAAGGTTTAGGATACAAATAAAACTACTTACCTAACCAGTAGTCCCTGTAAATAAACACTTGTTATGTCCACATCTGTTTTGTCCATTTTACAGTATATTCCATTATTTTTTAAATATTTACATAATCTTCTAATTTTAACAATTTTACATTACGACAATTTTAATATTTTCACGTTTTGAAAAAATGTGAACAAATAATTTCAAGTTTCTTTTTCATAATTTAATATTTTCAAGTATTTGTCCAATGTGAATATGTTGCATATAAAAAACATATTTTTCAATTATTTCAGATATTAGAATAATTTCTTATTTTTTGTATTAATAGTATATGTTTACAGAATTATAATTTTGTACAGAAATATAATTTTATATAAAATTTGGAAAATTTGTGCTGTAAGGACTTGAACAAAAATAGCACAAAAATGGCCAAAAAACTTTTAATCCATACAATTATGGCCAAAAGACAAACGACAAATTTATGGCTATTATTTTAATCTTTATCTTATTAGTATTTTTTTTCTTATATAGTTTTGTGGTAATATTACTGTATTATTGTTTTCACAGATTTCGAATGTTTTGTGGTATAAATATTATATTTTTCAAGTTATTATGTAAAGTTCGGTCAGATTGTCCCGAGAGCCATATCCCAAATTTAGAAATTTTTAGCATAAAACCTTAAGATCTTTAATTTTTCCTCAATTTTTATGCGTCAAAATGTAAACTTTTAATATTTTTCCAGCAGCAAAATTCAGCCCTCACTTTTTACCAATCTTAGTTGTGAATTTAACTTTAACATTAACTTATTTTGTAGCCTTATTCAATTTAACACTTCTTTTTAACTCACTTTGGCATTCTCGGTTTTCCGGGTGAGCTCCCCCAGTTTTGCAGGCAAATCTGGTGGATCTCATCTTGGAGGGGGGGGGGGGGATGTGAAAGGATATAAATAAACCCTTTTTAAAATGCAAAATTAAAATTTAAAATCCCTAAACATTTTTTCTAACTTATAAATCTAATGCTTAAATCTAATCTGCCCCTGTGATCTTTGTTTCTCAGCCTCACAAATATTACTTTCATCTATCAATTTCGACATCTCTTTAAGTTTTAAAAGTGATGAGTTTGCATTTCTTGCAGCAGTCTGTGGCGTGCAGTTCCCAGGCCTGGCCAAGCCTTGGTGTCGGCATAAGACCCCAGACATCAATCAAAAGCTAATTGACCAATTAAAATAAATGATCCTCCCAATTTGACTCTTTCTCCCTCTGCTGGAAAATATCCTAAATTCTGATTAAAACCCCATGCAAGGGCGAAGAAGACAGTTTTTGGCACATTTGAGCGGTCAGCCAAACCCTCGGCCATGTAGTTCTCAAAATTTAACGTAACTGGCTCGCGGGACCTCCGACTGAACGCGCGAAGATGTCTGTACGAAGAAATGCTTCAATAAACGAGTTCGATCTGTCCAGAGGTCCCGAGTCCAACTTATTTGTATGTTTCTGTAAAGTATTAGTCTCCCAAGTCGTCCCCGGATAATTCCTTACATATATATATAGTTATTTATTCTTGTTTTGTATGATGTCCTATCAGAGTTTTTATTATTATCAGAGTTATCATTATATTTCATTTGGCTAAAAATGCTAAACATTTTTAGAATCTTTGTAATCCTAATTTCAAGGAGCCAGATTTCAATATGGGGCTCTTTCTCTATTTCTAATTATTCTTTGGGGTATTTTATTATACTTTAATACAATAAAATTTCATTTTTATGTTTTTGTATGAACTAAAGAAATAGAATTTAAATATTAGATTTTTAAAAAAGGGTGTTTTATTGTGTTGTATGATTCCAATAAAAGTATTCATTAAAGAAAGTAAAAAATTCCATATAAAATTTAGTTGTAAAATTAATTAGTATCTCATATTTCATTCAGTGTTTGTTACTAAAATTGAATAAAACTTTCTTTACAACCTGTTTAGTAAGTTATTGCTGTTTTTAATATACAATTGAGCGCTGATTATTCTGCTTCATCATCTGTGTACAATGTATCCCAAAACTGACTAGTAGATTTTGAAAGTCAGTAAAAAAAAAAGGAGGGGACGCTATAGAAATGTATCGTTTGTGGCCTTATATTTCGGAAACCAGAGACTTTCATCCCACCAATTTGCAAATTTAGTTAACATTTTTGCCAAAAGGTGGCACTGTGTTCTAGGCAGTTATACTCCAAAACAAGAAATATCTGCGATAACGAATAAACCATTTTCAATAGTGTATACTCTTTCAAAAACACTCACTAACAGATTGCGTAGCAAAATACTGGATGAAGATGTGACGGATTCAACTTCTCTGTAGCTTTCGCATACCTGCATTGCCATCTTTTGGTGAAAGCTAAATTTGCAAATTGGTGGGATAAAATTCCTTAGTTTCCCAAACATAAGGCTGCAAATGATACATTTCTATCATGTTCTTTTTTTAAAAAATTATTATTGACTTTTTCAAAATCCATCAGTCATTTTTGGGGGACACTGTAACTAAGATTTTTTTAAATAATGTTAAATAAATATAGTAATTTTTAATGCAGTTTTATATTATTCAATTCTTTACAAAAATATTTTCCTTGTCCCATGAAAATGTCTTTCTAAGTAATAAAAGATATAAGAAATATATTTAAAGAATCTAAGAGTGAAATTTCTTGGTTAAATTTCATGCACAATTTTATTGAGGGGCAATGTTAAATGAAATTTTATTGAGTCATAAATGTAAAACTGTATCATTAGATTTTTTATTATGTGAATAAATTTGGCCTGAACATATAAAAGAAAAAAAGAAGAAAAACTCATAAATCAGAAATATATAAACTGAATTTTGCTGTATTTATTATTTTTCCATATCTGTAGAGTTGGGCAGATGCATTTCAGAACAATCCGGAAATGCAAGGTGTTGTCCAAGTTTACAATGACCTGAAGCAAAAGGGAATTGAATTTCCAATGACAGACTTGGATACCATGGCACCTATACATACACCTCAAAGGGTAAGGCTTGACTTTTTGTAATATCTACAATAAATACTTGATAGATGAATGTATTAAACTAATGTTATACAGAAAACCTCCATAAAAAACACTCCCGAATAGCAGACACCTCTATTTAGCGGACACTTTTTCAATCTGTAACATGTCTATATTTGTATGTTTTAACCTCTAAAAAGTGGACACCTCAATAGCAGACAGAATTTACTTACACTCCTGAGGTGTCCGCTATTCAGAAGTTTTATTGTATTAGAATCCAATAAATTTTCATCTATTTTATTTTAAGCTATTAAATCATGACCACTAATTTCATTTAGTAGTTTTCGTTTGATGCAAGAAAATAACCTAAACTAAACCATCGACAAATGGTTGTTTTCGATGGAGCGGATGTGCCGGAATGCTTTTCGGGCCATTCTTGTGTTTGGACAGTATTTTTCTTCATCAAAAAGAATTGTTTGAGACACGGAATTCTTTCTAATCCATTCTTTGCACAAAATCAAAAGTAGCGTCACTTACACGACCACGACTCATTAAAAAAAAATGGCCGATGTATCATGAAACTTTGACACCGGTCTTTCAAAGGTTCGTACCAACAAAACATAATATGGATGTTTGGTGCTGCCATCTAGTGACGAGTCCCGGGACTTTTCACCCCATGTAGTATAGTAGGCATCAGAAGAATTTTTTTTCTCTGACGATGAACAAATTTGTAATGAATAATACCTTCATAAAACCCACCAAACACAAACCACAATGTCATTTGAATGTATACAGTACAAAGTCTCAAATCCGAAATTCGGAATTCTCCAAAATCCGGACATTTTGGAAACTAGCTTTTTTTTTTTTTTTTTTAAATATTTCGTTTTTTTTTTTTTTTTTTTTTTTTTTTTTTTAAATATTTATTTATATATGTCTTGGACTGAATCGTTTTTCCCGCTTCTGTTATATTTGTCTCCATATATTTTCCAATTTGATAACTTACGCTTTTATTCGATCATTCCTTACTCAACGCCCTCCCCTCCCCACCAATCTCCGAAAATTGCATCAATAAATTGAAAATTGCATCAATAAATTGAAGCCGTGATATAGATGTCTGATAATCTTTATTGACGACTTCCCAATATTCCATATTCCATAGGAAGCGCCGTATTCATAGTTGTATTTAGCTGCAGGAAAACAGAAAAAAGTAATTAAAAGAAAAGAATGAAAAAAACGTTTTCCTTACCATAAAAAAAAAAAAAAATATCTCCGTCGTTATTTGAGGAATTATGTTCAAATTTACAGCAAGTTGCAATAATAGCAAATTAGGCTGTTTTCCCAAATTTTATCAAAATATGATAATTCATTCCAAAATATCGGAGCACCACACAAAAAAGGCCACTAGAGTAACTGAAAAGAAAAAGAAAGGATTGAATTATCTGGCTGTTTGTTTTGTTTATTTTAGTCAGTAACCTCCGAACTGTTTTCTTCTTTTTTTGCACAAAAAATATTTTTAAAGGGAAAAAAATAGAGGACATAAAGAAGATAACATGGAAAAGGGGCAGGACACATTTTTAACGTCTAAAAACAGCAGGGCTCATCGGCACTTAAAACAAAAAGGGCAGTGCGCAGCACCCTTTGAGAACATCAAATGGGAACAATAGGGAGCATAAAAACAAATAATAACGTTTTTTTTTTTTTTTTAAACCTTTAAAAAAATATATTTTATTGGAATGTCGTATTAGTGTGTATCTTTATACAGCATTGCAAATGCCTTCCTGACGTAAATAAATCGGTGTGTGTGTGTGTGGGGGGGGGGGGGTTGATTAGTTTTTTAATAACTGCAAATGATTTATAATTGATAAAGCAGCGTAAAATAACGGACATATTCAATTACCTGACAGAAGAATTACATTTTGTAAGTAAAATTTCCTGAAATTGTGATAATTAAAAAAAAAAAATTACTGTATTGAAATATTTGCTTTATTACTACCTTATTTCAGTAAAATAAACGGGGGTGGGGTGTAAATTATTATTATTTTTTTACCTTTTTAAAAAATATATTCATTTTTTAAAATATTTAATTTGCTTCAGTATAATATTTTTCAGTATTGAAATGCGTTTGTCATAAATAAATAAGGGGGGGGGGGGGGCAAACTGCAAATGATCCAAAATTCGGAAAAATCTGAAATCCGGAATCGCTGAAGTCCGGAGGATTCCGGATTTTGGACTTTGTACTGTACTAGCTTCTGCTGTTTGCTTAGGTGTTTCTAATGGTTGACATCATCATTTTCATGTAAAATCCATTTTTCATCACTAGTAGTTCATCCTTTTTAAAAGATGGCTTTGTTTAATTTGTTTCAGAAACGTCTCATATACTAAATATAAATCTGTGCAATTGTTCTCTGACAGATGTTGTATATCCTTGTTTGTTAGAATTTCTCCAAATGTCTGTAAATTATTCTTTTATGTATTTTCATCTTTCTAAATTATTCATTTATGTAATTTTATCCTTCTTTGAAATCTTTGTCTGCTAAATCTTGAGTAGTCAATTTTGCATGCTAATCTGTGTTTGCCTGTATGAAATTGTCATCTGACGCAGCACGTTGTCTACTGTGATCTTGCACTTTTGTAGGCTGAAATTTTCAAATTTGCAGGCGATAGTTAAACTATTTATTGATTTATTAATTTAAAACATCATCATTCACTTTTAAAATATTGCTAGAAGTTTTAATACCATCAAATACCTGATATGTAACTTTTAATTTCCTTGTAAATATATTCTAACTACGTTAATTACAGTTAAAGCCAGCCTGAACATCTCAGTAACTTTATACTTCCTCATTTTATCTTTTTTTTTTCCCCTCAAGCAATTAAAAGATTATCAAGGTGTTGAAACATGCATCTATTTAAAAAAAAAAAAAAAAAAAAAAATCTTCTGTACAACCTAATAGAAATGTTTAATGATAAATTATAAGTGTTGTTGTTGTTAACTCATAATTGTAACTCAGTAGTTTTTATATTTTGTGATAATTGCAATTCACTGCAAATATTCCATTTCAGAGTGTACCTCCAAATACTTCTCCGGCACCGCATCATCCAGAATCATCTTTGCATGCAACACAGGTAAATTTTACATATTTTTAATTATTATTAGCCTCTGCCTTTTTAGCACTTTCCAACCTAGTTGAAAAGTGCTTATGACTTCGGTTTGTCTGCCGTCTGTCCGTGCTCTAACTCCCGTAAATATGCTCGGATTGCTCTGCAATTTTTATATGTTAATGTCGTTATCTATAGCATGTTCCCTATTTCAACGGAAGTGTGTAGCAATGATAGTTTTTTTACAGGGACACTCAAAAGAATTCCATTACATTGCGGTCTATGGGGAAAAATCATTTGCGGTTTATTTAAATAATGTTTCACTATTTTAAACGCATTGAAATTTATATATATCACTAAGGTGCATTAGAAGAAGCTTAATATGGAATAGGGTGTGCATAGCACTTATAGTTACTTTACAGGGACAGTCAAAAGAATTCTATTACATTACGTCTATGGAGAAAAATCGTCTGCGGTTTATTTAAATAATGTTTCATTATTTTAAACGCATTGAAATTTATATATATTACTAAGGTGCATTACAAGAGGCTTACTACAGAATAGTGTGTGTATAGCAGTCATCGTTCATTTACAGGGACACACAAAAGAATTCTCTACAGTCTGTTAACAATAATTCCTGGAAGTGCGTTTTAAGTTACTGAACGCGATTTTAATTTTAACTCTCTTTTTGTCTATTACGTGGTGTGTATAAATTCTGTAGATCCTATACAGGGCAGCACAAAAGTTTGCGAACTTATTTCCGTTTACTGACAGAAACTCCAGAAGGATAATTTTAAACTCTGCCACGCGTTTCCTAACTAAAGTAAAATTTAGCATCCTATGTAGTATATATACAAATCTATAGATCCTATGCAGGGCTGAATAAAAGTATTCGGATATTTTTCCGAATATTGTATCTGTTGGAAATTCCTGAAATTATGTTTTGCGTTTTCCAAATTGTTTACTTAGATGTTATCTTTTAGCTTATTAAACGGTATGTTTTGTAAAATTATGTTGGAAGAGTTGGGAAGTGCTACATAATCTATGCTTGAAGCATGATTTTTCGTTCTTGTTTTTAATTATCTATTATCTTTTAATTAGCATATAAAATGACATCTCATGTTAATTATTTTATTTTTAATATTGTGGATTAGAATTTTAATTAGCTTATGCTTTTCAATTAAATATTTGCCCATTCTTAGATGCAAAAAAATTAAAAGTGTATTTTGTCTTTAAAAAATGATTCAGATGGGGGGAGGGGGGGGGGATGTGTATATATATGTTAGCTATTTCTATTAATTCAAATTAAAAATCAAAAGACACATAAATAAAATTGTGGTGGTCTTTTTTAGGATCCATAGTTTTATTTCTAACAATAATGAAAATTTTAATTTCTAAGAAGACATATTTTGTATTAATATTTTGAAATTGCCTTATTATGAAAAAGACTTTTGGAAAAATAGTATCAAGATTTTTTAAACATCAGGATTTTAGAGTCCATTTCCAAAAACAGGTTTTTTTTTTTTTTTTTTTTTTTTTTCAGTAAAGAGTTCTTTTTTTATTAAGACACTTTCGACATGTTAATGCAAACTTTTCTTCTTTATAATTAGTTATTAAAATTTTTATTCCTTCCCGAAAGCAAAGTATGCATCCCTTCACCAATTTTTATGAAAATGATACACATCCATGTCATTACTGTTCATAGAATCTATGTTTTCACAGTGCTGCTGTGATCTTTTTGATGAGTACTCTACAACTGTTTCAGAAATATGAATTTATGCGGCTTCAAAGAGCTTATAATAAATGTGTGAAAAGTTGAAAAAGTTATGTTTTTGTTCATATATTTTCTTATTTATTTTACTTAAAGAGAGATTTCACTTTGTTGCATCCAAAAATAATCTATTTTTTACATTCTTTGCATCCCTGAAGCATGTAAAATATGTGCCTAAAACAATTTTGGATTGTTCAAATTATTTACGAAGTTATGCCCCTTTCAACAGAATCGTGTTACTGCTGAGTTTTCATAAAAATCTTATATATTAAAACAAAAAGGGATTTCTGTCAAATTCATTATTCATACGAATTTGCCACATTTACGCATGCGTAAACTTAAATCTAGAACCTAACCAGTTTTAGAGCACACTTAAATGTGAAAACGGTGGCAAAGTGGTATAAAGTGCGTTTTTTCTCTGTTCCGATTATTGTGTGGATTTGATCCCTGCTATGGACAGAATGATTTTTCTTATTTTATTTGAATTATTCTTCAAAAATTTTAAACTTTTTAAAACAGCTATGAATTTTGTTTTTATGGTACTATCAAGTTGTTTGCCGTCAAGTTTTGACGGGTTCCATCTAGTAAAACTTTAAATTTTGTTTTTCTCACAACCATATTTTTCAACACAGCATTCAAACCTATCAACTCATTATCAAAAAATTAGTTATTGTTGAAAGAGAATCATTTTTCAGGGGCCATGAACTTATTCAACATTAAAAAATTAACTGTTATTTTTTTTTCTCAAGACTTTAAAGTTTAGAAAAACAATGCAAAATTTGTAGGTGTCAAGCAAGTGCCTTTTTTTCCGGAGGGGGGGGGGGGGGGGGGTAATTTCAATGAAAATAAATTCATGAACCTACAAATTTAATTGGCTTTCATAATCCATATTGTCTCTGTGTTTCAAATGAATCTATGAGGCACAATCCTGCACCTCGAAAAGTCATACAGGCTGCACACATACGTTTTGAAATAAGGATACTGGCTCCAGTTTTAGATTTTTTAACACACAAACAATTGTCGTAATGGATAAAAATATACTTGTTTAGTTGGAAAAAACTTTTAAAAAATGCCTACTTTTTTTACATTACAAAGGAGAATCTCCACTTAATAAATTACTTTTTGTCAGTAAGATGTGCTAACCATCATCTTAAGACTACTTCTCCTTTTATAATGATAGCTTTTACTGTTTCCCTGTAAGAAGGGTTAAGAACTTTAAAATATAGGTTTCCCTTTGCATTTAAAGTTTTTTTAAGAACTTCTGAATTATATGCTTTTACAAGTTTTACATTCTTACATTAATTTGAGTTTTTCAAAAATTGAAATATATTTTATATGAATTTAGCTTCCTGTCGCACCTGTCAATCCTAATCCTATGCCAGATGTTTTGCCTCGCCATGCTGGTCCTATAAGTTTAAATCCTGAACAGCTGGCTAAATTACGCAGTGAACTTGATATAGTGCAAGGAAATATGAAAGTGTTTTGTGAAATGCTGACAGAACTCACTCCGTGCAAGGAACATCCTCAAGACTTGGAGTTGTTACAGGTAAGATTCAGTAATGTAGTCACAAAAAAAAATGCAAAGGGTATATGCTATAGGCAGAAGGTATACACCATAGGGCATATACACTGTAACTGCAGAGGATATGCAGAGTTATCCAGAATGTCTATGGCATATACTACTGTATACCCTCTACTACATCCCTAGTAAGATTATACTGATCTCCTCGATTTTCAGAACAGATAATTCATTAAGTTTTTTATAAAATACTTTTAATGCAGAGAAAGAAAATGTAATCAAAAATGCTTTATCACATTGCATTTTCTAGTTATGTAACTTTAAATATTACAGTTGTGTCATTTTGCCACATAAGACATGATGTGGTATCTTAAAAGCAAAGAGTCATCTACACGGGACTAATAAATAATGAATCATCCACCAGTTACCAATGAACAACGCTCGAACCAACTAGTCATCCCCATGCAACCTGTCTGAAGTCATGCCATCTGTCAGTGCAGCTACAGCCATTGGCGAGTGTGGTTGTGTGTGATAATACATGCCAAATTCTGCGAGTTCATTTAGTGACATATACTTTTCCAGTTACACAAGTTAGCTAATTTCATTTTGTATAATTTCCTATACAAATAAACTTTGGTCATACTTCCAAGTTTTATATTTTTGCAGCAATTAATCAAGGTTGCATATCGAGAATGTGATAGATAAAAACTGACTTCATTTTTAGATTCAGCGTTGAAAAAATACAAAACTTGATTATTGTGGTATCTGTTCCGAAAATTATTTTTCAATTTGTAATTTAGTGTTATTTTTCAATTTGTTTTAGCCAAAATTTCATGTTTTAACTAAAAATGCTTAATTTTGATGATTCTAGTATTCAGATTCAGCAAATATTATTCTTTAGAAACTAGTACTCAATAGATAAATTTTTCATCTTCATAATATTTACTGATATGTTAAATGGTATTCACATTAATTCTATTTGTGTGTCTTTCTTGCATGTTATGCAAAAGAGAATTATTTAATGTAAGAAAGCACACAGTAGGTGTAATAATTCTTGTATCTTCTTATAAAAATAATTGAGTTAATAGAATGTGTCTGCGAGAGATGTAACTTTTTTTTTCAGCTACCTGCCAATCTGTAATCCAAATTGTGAACTATGCACTACTGCAGATGGTGAGAAATCTGAGCACTTGTCTTTAAAATCTTCTAAAATAAAACCGTAAGTCATGTGACTGTCCTCAACAGTTCCGGGATGTCAGTTTCACTTTTTCATATGCCAAGCGGCCATTTTTATTCAAAATTATTTTTTCGAATAAACTGCATAAAAGTTACATTTTAAGAAAGATCGTTCAAAATAAATTAATATTTGAGAGATGACTTGCGTTCAATTATGTATATATTCTGCAATAACTTCAGTCGAAAGATTCGCAGTTCAAATTCTCTATTCATAAAAGTAAACAAAAAAAAGATTGATTCGTCGTGAACATTTAAAATATTAAATCATGGAGGTAATCATTCGCAAAGCAAGTTCTCCGCGAATGAATTTTTGGACCGCTGCCTCGCGTCAAAAAAATAATTCGCACCAGTGAGACAATCAAAGTTTACCATAATTATGTGCTATACAACTCAACTTTCGGACCTTTTCTTGACGTAAATTGAACTCATGTAATAATATTTAATGAATCAGATTTTTAGCATTTTTAAAATCGCTAATACAGCTTTTATTTATCGCGTGTACAAATTAGAAATGATACTTTGATTTTGAAATCAAATGTTTTGATTTATGATATTATTTCTTATTTATTTATTTATTTTCTCTTTTAAATGAAAAGTGTGAAGTATTTTAAATTTATGTAATATAAGCATTTTAGATTAAAGTTAAGTATTTTAAATGAAATGAGTGACAGGTTTATAATTTAAAATTAAATTAATTGTAGTATGAATGACTGTGATGGGAACGATATTTGGCGAATTATCATCTGCTCCCGGCTAACAAAAATACTCATAATTAAAAAAAAGAATAAAAATAAATAAATGATAGTTTGATGTAAATAAATATTGATATACATATCAAAAATAATTTATAGAAAAAAATAAAATAAAAAATAAAAGTAAATAAACAACAATTTCCATAACAAAGTTTTCGCCAAATTGGCGGGTGAGGGGGGGGGAATCGCGCCAACGTGCGTATGTGACAATTGTGCCAAAAAAATATACAAAATGCTACCATGATCGCAAAAGTTCATGATTTGTCTATTAGAATCTTCCGATTTGGCGAAGGATTAAGGGAAAATTAAATTATGAATAAATGTAACGTGTTGCAATGTTTAACATACATTTAAGGGAGACCAAACTGGTCGCCAGTGGCGGCTAGTATATATAATAATAATTGTAATTGATACCTGTAGTTGTTATAAATTGTTCTTCTATTGAAACTGTGTAGTATTAGCTATTATTTTGATTATTCACTAGCTTTTTAGTTAATAAAAATGAATAACCATAACTTTGTGACCACTTAAATATTTTTTTAAGCGGGGGGGGGGGGGGGGGGATTCTACAGTGCTTTCATAAAAAAAAAAATCTAATTGCTGAAAAATGATATATGTTTATTTTGATTATTTCAAAGTGATTTCATTTCTTGTTTTATTTATTAGGTGTATAACTATGACGCTGCTCTTTTTTGAGTAAAGGAAAGACACTTGTTCTTTTGTCTAAATGAAAGAAAGATTTATTTGAAGTATTTTTCGTCAGAAGCTCTGTCAATTGATTTGTCAATTTGATTCTTCTGCCAGGCAACAAGCAAATTCCGGAATGCAGAAAATCTGTTTTTTTTTAAGAAATCAGTTTACGTACCAATTTTGGGATTTTGCATGAGAACTGAACTTCTTTTCAGAAATTCTGTATGGATTTAAACAAATGGTGATCTGTAGGATCAACGTATAGTAAATACAGTGGGGAAGCAAAACTTTCCAGCAAAGTATTTCTAGAGTTTGACTAATCTTTCAATTTGTAGGTGACCATTGTCATGTTGAAAATAACCTTGTTCTATCTTCGTCTTTATTCCGGACATTTTTACTTGAATTCTTCTTTCAGATTGATTATTTGTTGCTTGCAACCTGATTCACTTGGGTGCAACCATGCCTTTAGCCAGTTTGGATTGTTGTAATGAATCTATCATTCATCTTTCATAAGAATTCAATGTCTTTAAAGCAGCTGTTCACATATGGATTTTCAACATTCCACATTTATATGGGACCCAATTTCCTTACTTTTGAAGCATGCCTACTGCATGTGGACATTGCAAAGTGCATGGTAGAATGTTAGATGAGTATTTTGCAGAATTTTTAAGGCTCAGCCAATTTAGATGGTGTTTGGCAATGATTTTCATAATGAATGGAGTCAAAGTTGTACACCTAATATTTGTTGGTAACATTTATTACTCTTTTTTTTTTTTTTTTTAATGTTTGTTTTAGTGACAATAGCAATTATATTTTTTTCTCTTTCCTGATCTCTAACAGGAACTTCATAAAACGCTCACTGCTATGCAGAATAGAATTGTTGATCTTATCGATAAAATAGGAATGGAAGAAGTCACAAGTATGTAAATTTCTACATATATCCTTCAAATTATTCTACCTTTACTTTTGTCTCTAACTCCCTGTTATGTGTTGCCTATCAGTTGTATGAGTTCAAATTATTTTATTAAAGTTATTTTTCTAATTATTTATTTTTTAGGTGAATCATTAATATTGTTATTGGCTTGTCTAGAAAATTCTGTTTTTTTTCTATAGCATAAATGTTGAAGCAAACAAATTATTTTAATGTTTTTAAGCAAATCTTTGATTAATATATTATCTTGTGTTTTAAGTAAAACGAACAGGGAAGACAGTGTTAAGCTCGGTCAAAATTAGCTTTGAGTTCAAATATCATGACCAAAATGACCCACTAATCAAATTTTTTCGAACATGTGACCAAGTCCAATTGTCTTCTCGTGCCAAAACTCGTAGGATATAAAATTTAATTGAAATAGTCTGAGCCATTTTATAGATAAAATTAGCTTGACCCACAGTGACCCAAAAATTACCCACTAATCTGATTTTCTCGAGCATGTGACCTAGCCCAATGATTTTCTCATGCCGAAAACCGTAGGATACAAAATTTAGTTCAAATCATCTGAGCCTTTTTAAAGATAAAAATAGCTTGACCCATAATGACCTATGGCCAAAATGACCCACTAATCGAAATTTCTCGAACATGTGACCTAGTCCAATAGTCTTTTCGTTCCCTAAAACTGTAGGATACTAAATTTAGTTCAAAACCTGAGAGCTGTTTTTAAAATAAAAATAGCTTGACCCATAATGACCCATGACCAAATTGACCCACTAATTGAAATTTCTCAAACATGTGACCTAGCCCAAAAGTCTTCTCGTGCCCGAAAACCACAGGATGCAAAATTTAGTCTAAATTGTCTGAGCCGTTTTTTAGATAAAATTAGCTTGACCCACAGTGACCCAAAAATGGACCACTAATTAAATTTTCTCGGACATGTGACTTAGCCCAATGATTTTCTCGTGTCCGAAACTCGTAGGATACATAATTTAATCAAAATCGTTAGAGCCGATTTTTAGATAAAATTTACTTGACCTGCATTGACCCAAAAATGACCCACTAATTGAAAGTTCTCGAACAAGTGACCCAGCCCAATAGTCTTCTCATGCCTGAAAATGGTAGGAAACAAAAGTTAGTCAAAATCGTTTGAACCATTTTTTAGATACAATTATCTTGACCCTAACCCATGGTGACCCAAAATGACCCACTAATCGAATTTTCTCAAACATGTGACTTAACCCAATGGTTTTCTGGTGCCCCAAAACGATAGGATACAAAATTTTGTCAAAATCGTTAGAGCCGTTTTTACGAGAAAATTTGCATATATATATATATATAACCACACACAAGATTTGCTCCTATTAGAATATATGATTATCAAAATTCTGGAATGATTAAGTACTTATTTTATTGTAGAAGGATGGGATATAAAAGTCAACATATTCATAACATTTTTCTTTTCATTAAAAAAAAGAAATATGAAAACTGCAAAGTCTCACAAAAAGGTATGCTGTGCTTTGCATGATGTTGCGACATTAACAGAACACCACATTTGTTTAAATTTGTTTGAAAATTTTCATATTTGAAATTTCTCAGTTGAGGATGCAGATTTCTCTAGTGAACCTACTGAGAATTATGAGGACAAATTAATAGAAAGCTGGTGGGTACATAACACTTCATGAATTCCAGAAAAGTAATGAAAAATAATAGTTTGACCACTTATAAAGGCTTAGATATATCATATATTCTAATACGAGCAAATCTTGTGTGTGGTTATATATATATATATATATATATGCAAATTTTATCTTAAAAACGGCTCTAATGATTTTGACGAAATTTCGTATCCTACCGTTTTGGGGCACCAGAAAACCATTGGGCTAGGTCACATGTTCGAGAAAATTCGATTAGTGGGTCATTTTGGGTCATGGTCTAGCTAATTGTATCTAAAAAACGGTTCAAACGATTTTGACGAAATTTTGTAACCGACCATTTTCGGGCACGAGAAGACTATTGGGCTAGGTCACATGTTCGAGAACTTTCGATTAGTGGGTCATTTTTGGGTCACTGCGGGTCAAATTAATTTTATCTAAAAAACGGCTCTAACGATTTTGATTAAATTTTGTGTCCTACGAGTTTCGAACACGATAAAATCATTGGACTAGGTCACATGTCCGAGAAAATTCGATTAGTGGGTCATTTCTGGGTCATTCTGGGTCAAGATCTAAAAAGCGGCTCAATTTACACTAAATTTTGCATCCAATGGTTTTCGGGCACGAGAAGACTGTTACGCTAGGTCACGTGTTCGAGAAAATTCAATTAGTGGGTCATTTTGGGTCATGGTCAAGCTAATTGTATCTAAAAAACGGTTCAAACGATTTTGACGAAATTTTGTATCCGACTATTTTCGGGCACGAGAAGACTATTGGGCTGGGTCACATGTTCGAGAACTTTCGATTAGTGGGTCATTTTTGGGTCAAAGCGGATCAAATTAATTTTATCTAAAAAACGGCTCTTAACGATTTTGATTAAATTTTGTATCCTACAAGTTTCGGGCCCGTGAAAATCATTGGGCTAGGTCACATGTTCGAAAAAATTCGATTAGTGGGTCATTTCTGGGTCATTGTGGGTCAAGATCTAAAAAGCGGCTCAATTTACACTAAATTTTGCATCCAATGGTTTTTGAGCACGAGAAGACTGTTGGGCTAGGTCACATGTTCGAGAAAATTCAATTAGTGGGTCATGGGTCATTATGGGTCAAGCTATTTTATCTTAAAAAAGGTTCAGAGGATTTGAAATAAATTTAGCACCCTACAGGTTTAGGGAACAAGAAGACTATTAGGTTAGGTCACATGTTCGAGAAATTTCGATTAGTGGGTTATTTTGGTCATGGGTCATTATTGGTCAAGCTATTTTATCTTAAAAACGGCTCAGACTGTTTACACTAAATTTTGCATCCTATGGTTTTCGGGCACGAGATGATTGTTGGGCTAAGTCACATGTTCGAGAAAATTCAATTAGTGGGTCATTTTGGTCATGGGTCATGATATTTAAACTCAAATTTAATTTTGACCGAGCATAGCTCGGTCTTCCCTGCTCGTATATATATATATAAGAAAGCTTGATAATTGGATTCCGCATAAACTGAAAGAAATTCATTTAATGCAACATCTATACTATTAATGCTGCCGAACATACATATGTATGTCACAGCAAAACTCAGCAATCCCAGCTAGCCTGAAGATGTCACATGTCTTAAAATTTTGCTTATACTTTAGGGAAGCAATTTCAATCATCCATTTTTTGAAATTTGAAAAAAATATATATTTGTTTTGTGGGGAAAATGTAGCTAAATTGTGGCCAAAAGGGTGGTTTTTTTCCCCCAACAATTCAGATTATTTTTTTTTCCTGTTGCCATATCTTATAAAAAAACAGAGCAAGAATTTTAAAACAAAATAATAATATATGACAGTGTTAAAAATGTGGGGGTGTTTTTGGATTTTTTTATTTAATTTGTAAGTTAAATTACAGTAAATATATTTAAATGTGTATACTTTGTGTTTAAAATCCAATAAAAAAAATCACATTTGTATTCATTATGATATCATTTAAATACTGTCCTTAAATTGAACTTTCTTTTTTTTCTGGAATTACTTGTTACAGAGTAATATTTTTAACAACAAGGTAAATTTTCAATTGGAAATTTTCTGCAAGTCCATTTTGCCTGGTGAAATTTTAATTAGGTTTTTTCTTTCTTTTTTTCATTCATTTATTTATAAATTATTTTTTACTTTTTCGTGTTTTAGCAACCTGGTTACAATATTTACACAAAATACAGTACATTATTTCTTCTTTTCATTAACCTTTATTTGGAAATAGAGATTTACAATTTAAATACTGATTGCCATACTAACAGTTTTTGGTCACATAACGCAAAAATCTTTAATAGTAGCCCAGTTTTAAAGAGGGGCTATGTTATAATAATTGCCATATTAACAGTTTATAAGCGTGTAAGGCCCATTACAATTATCTCCGTATTAACTATTTATGAACACTGAAAAATGTGAAGGCCAGATCTATACTACCAAAAGCAATGGGGCCCCCCATCACCAAGTGCGCTTGGAAATTTTGTCCAGCTAGGAAACCAAATCCAAGCTAGTATTTGTTAATATCTGTGATAGGCTTTTAAAACATAACCAAAGCAATTCATTTTTGAAGAAAATTTCTGGATATATAGTATTGTTCAATGCAGAAATCATGAATGTGATTTTTTTAAAAATTTAAGTCTTTATATTGCAGCAGAAATAAAGTTCAACTAACTCGATTTCAGTCAACAAACATTGCTCAGTTCTAAAACATCTACCCAATGTTACCATTTGTTTGAAAAATTGAGACAGTCAACAAACAAAACATTTATTTTAACAAAAACAAATCCAAAGCATTTCTCGAAACACATTATGTCTTCACATTATAAACTACATCTAAGTAACTTCTAGAAAAATCTTAACTTTTGAATTTTGAATTAAAATGATAAAAAATAACGTTGCCATATTACAAAAATAAATTATAATAGTAAAATTAAATGAATAATTCAATCAGGTCTTACATCAAGGATATACGAGAAAAATAATGAAAAACCATGTCACGTGATTCCCTCTTTCAGTATAGCTAAAATTAAGAAGGTTATGCAACATTTAGTCAATTATTCCATAAATATAATTTAATTAACTTTTTTAATTATAATATTTCTTCATGTACTCTGTTTTCAGTTTCTTCCAAGTATAATAAATGTGTTTTTTTTTTTTTTAATCTAACTTTTAAATTACTTAAAATTGTTGGGTTTTTATATCTTATGTTTGTTGTAGGAAAAGTCTTATAGGTAAATTAAAACGTAGATAGATATTTAATATATTATTCTTTGTATGTTGTTACATTTTGTGATTTTTGGGAAATGTATGATTTTGAAATGTCTTTTTCAAAAGTATGAACATAGTTTCATTTTATGCATTATTGTTATGAATTTCATATATTTTTTGGTAGGTGACCTGTTACGCATCAATGATGAACTAAATAATCAATTTTTAAGATATGAGCGTTATGATAAAAAGCGTACAGCAATTTTGTTATCTTTAGAACCACCAAGTAAGCCTACTAAACCTGTACCTGCAGAGGTAAGTAAATTAGTCTTTTTAATATTTTAAACTCTTGTTTGAATAACTTGGTGAAATTATATCCATCTGATCCTTGATTTACAATCAGCAGCTCTTGTTCAGTTACAAAAGTCTCTGACAGTAAAAAAAAAAAAAAAAAAAAAAAAAAAAAAAAATCCAAATATCTATGTCCTCTAGTTTCTCTGATTCAGTGTCTGATGAGTGCCCTAAAGACTGCATTAACCACTTAATTTTTTTATTTTTTTTTTAATTTCTTTACTGTGATCTGTGTTACTCTTGCTTCATTGGTGCTAGTCACCCATTTTAAAATAACCAATAAAACATGGCCAATTTAATTTTTCCCCCCAAATTTTTATTGAAAATTTTATTGTTTGAATTTCAAATTATATACAGATTTTCAGTCACTTGCAGATCCTTGAGAACTGGTTGTGTATGCATATTAAGTCAGGATAATTTTTTGGATTTCATGATTAAACTAGCAACAGCAACGGACATTTTGTTTAGACATTTTATATCAATTTAAGAGATAAATTTGCATTATGAGCAATTTCAGAAATGTGATAAATTTCAAATGATGATGTAAAATTTAAAGAAGATGGAATTAAATGTCAGCTTTTTCTTTACTAGTGGAGCAAGTGAACAATTAATATTTAAAATAATAATAATAATAAGCTATATGAATCTGATTTAATGAAGCTTTAATATAGTTTTGCTCTTTACTAATTTTTAAAAAGCAGATAGCACTATTATATTTTGAAAGTGCTCAGTGGGGTATGAGCAATATTTGTTTTTATAAAATCACTGTGATCTGAGTGACTCTTGTTTCATTGGCACAAGTCATCCATTTTAAAATCAGCCAATCAAATGTGGCCATTTTTATTTTTTCCCCCAAATCTTAATTGAAAATTTTATTGTTTACATTGCAAAAATTATATGCAGATTTTCAGTCACTTGCAGATTTTGGAGAGCTGGTTATGTATGATTCATTACAGAAAAGTATCTTAACAGAGTAAGAATTAGATTAGTAAGTAGATTAGTTGAATTTTCAAGAATGTCACAAGACCATGTCATACAGTGTGATAAACTGTGTGTAGGGGGAGACTCATTTTCAAAAATATGCAGATTCTTAGCTGGTTCAGTTTTCAAGTAATTTGATTTTATAATTAATTGTAATGTCAGCTGGCAATTCTAAAATTTCTATTTCAACACTACAGGGAGAGAGTTTTATAGATTATTCTCCATGGAAATAGTGGTTTAAGAGAAGAGCAATATTTTACTTTCCACCTACCTTCAAAATAATTCTTTAGGTTGTGTATGACATTCGCATGCAAGCCAATTGTCAGGATACATCAAATTTAATAACATTGATTAAAAAAAAAATTTACAGTTTGAAACAAAAACACCTTTTTTTTTCAAGCACTAATTTTTTTAAATGGAGTGTTTATTTAACACAAATTTAAATCTAAACAAAAATTACATTATTTTTCTATTGCAATTCAGATGCTAATTTTTTATGCAAAATATTGTTCATAATCATTTCCTATTGATTTTGAATGGCAGGATTTCTCACCAGCATAAAATTTCAAAATTTATATCACTAATTTTAAAAAGTAATATCTGCCTTATTTAATTACAGAAATTTGGGATTAAATAAGGAGGAGATTTAAGTCATATTATTAGATTTGGTGAATTTTCTACCCTCCCTCCTCTTGAACAAAAAAAAAAAAAAAAAAAAAAGACAAATATGCCGTCAGTTAATAATAGATGACAAAGGAATGAGTTCTATGTTTAAAAAACAAAAATTCTCAAAAAAATAATTCTGAACAAATGGATTTTGCTGTTTATGCATGTATATATTTTTTTCTTTCTATTATTAAAATTGTGATTTCACTTGAAAGAGTTTCCTTGTTAAATTTGTTACAATATATTCATGCATATCTCTGATTAATTCTTATATTTCTAGAATCCTTTAGATAAGCCCCTTATTGATTTTGGTGATATTAGTGAGGAAGTAGAAGAAACTACTGCAAAATTAGCTAATACAAGTAAGATAAGATACAAATGCATCATATCTCAGTTTTAAAGTATGAATATTTTAAAATGAATGTAGTATAGTAAAAAGTTTTCTATTCATTTATTTTAAAATATTCCTTGATTAAAAAGATTGTTAAAAATTATATACATTATTTTCTTTGCTTATTCTTTATTTTGCTCAAGAATATTTCATATAATTCTATTTTCTAATTTGCTTATAAAAATAATTTTTGCTAGTCCCATATAGCACGAAAGCTCCTGAATACTTCCCCAGGAGCTCCAAGTTATCCCAAATTCCTCCCGATACTAAAATGTCAAGTTCAGGACTTCCTGGGGAAGAGTTCTTTAATATTTCCTAAGGAATATGCTCCCAGTAATGTCCTTCGGAGCAACCTACCTAGGAAGTCGTTCCTGAGGGACCTAAGAAGTCACTGTACTGGCCGTCATCTTATGAGTGATTCTGGAGTACAATACTCAAATGCTTTTATGTCAAAAATAGTGAATTCGATTTGATCAACCTTAATTTTTAATGAGTTAGTTTTATATTACAAATTATTTAATTTTTTAGTACATCAGATAATTTTTATTAACTTTTAATTATTTTTTTATTATTACAATATCTTTTAACATTTTTAACTTTAATTTAATATTTTAATTATTTTAGCTTAATATTTTAATTAACTTTATTCATATTTTTAATAATAATTAAACATTGAAATCATCAGGGGGAAAAACACGTGTTTTTCCCCCCTGAATTTTTTGTGTAATCAGAATATTTTTCTATTAATTACTGTTTTTACTTACCCATCATACGTAGTATAGGGTAAGTCTTGTAATCGTTTTGAAAATCGAAAAAAAAATTTTGACGGATTTACACGTTTCAGACACTGGAGATTCCGAAAAACATATTTTTAGAAAAAAAAATTTTGCCGTCCGTCTGTGTGTCTGTAAACGCTCTATCTCCCGAAAAAATTGAGATAGAGACTTGCAATTTGGTATGTACTTAGTATGTAATAATGGGAAGAAGCCTATTTCATTTCAAAAACCTCGATTAACCGGAACAATTTTTTTCGGACTCTCGAAATATTCGTTCTGATGAAAGGTATATAAAAATTTTCAAAGTTGTTTATTTTAAGAAATGAATATAAAAGACAATAAAAAAACATAAATTTTGAATAAAGCATGAAGTCGATCGGATAATGAGTTGCCGAGATATTTGGAATCCTATTTTCCACACTCTTCGATTTTTCATGACCCTGTATTTCATCCAAATTTCACTTCAAAGATATATTTTAATTGGAAATTTGACGCTTAATCAGATGCAATAAACCGCTAGTTAATAGGATTATTATTTTTGGAGTTATAAGGAAAAACCTCTTTCAAGCAATTCAGTAATCGAGCCTTTAAAGTTTGTGACGTCATCAAGCCACGATTTTATTTGAATTGCAATGCATTTTATAAGTAGTTTACACATTTTTATTTTAATATTTTACATTATGCATATCCATGATGGGTAAGTATTACGGTGGCCCCCAACGACTAGTTTTAGTATGTTATGAAAAGCCCAGTAGCAGAATTTTCTGTGTTAATCTGCAACAAACCAAAATTTATCTGTAACCCAAGAATGCTGGACCAAGCTTTCTATCATAAGAAATTAATGTAGCCCGTAAAATAAACAAAATTTGTATTTACAAAGAAAATAGAAAGAAAATATAACAAATCTAGAGACAAAAATTAAATTTTAATTTTTCTTAGCCCAAGATTTTTTTTTTTTTAAGCTGTTAGATTCATCTGCAAGGTATTAAAAAAAAAAAAATCTATAGCACCTGCTGTCGTGCTTCACTGTTTCTGCTACTGGTTCAAAAGAATTCTTATATTTTTTACATTCTTTTATTTAACTTAACTTGGTTCATATATCTAAAGATGGAATTTTGTAAAAGATTGTTCACTCACTTCCTGATATGCTAGAATTATAAAAGATTATGAAACTGTATTTATGAAATATTTTAAACACTAAAATGTAGAAAATAAAGAATGTAATATACAGTATAGAACCATTTATCCGGAATGGTTGGGGTCAGATGTATTCCGGATAACTGGTTTTTCTGGATAACTGGTTGGACATTAAAGCACCATCCATTTGATGAGGTTTGTAGAATATATATGGCTGTAAAAGTGTTACTGATTTCAAATTATTAGATTACTCTGATTAAGGCTCAGATGCTATCAATATCAAAGATTAATCAGAGTTTGAAAAAAGGCAATGCCTTGGAAACAATAATTCTGCATAAAACTTAAAATGCTCAATATCTAACTAAAAATGCTTTCATTTCAAATCCTAGATATTGATCAAATTGTACAATGCATGTAGCATAGTAATGTATCAAGCAATGCACATGTCAAACTGGCACTGCATGACACTTTTTTCTGAAAAGATTCTGAAATCAGTCAATTGGAAATATCATTCTGGATAACTGGTTTTCCGGTTAACTGGATTCCGGATAAATGGTTCCATACTGTATTTTGTTTTTATGAATTAATAGTTTAATATTAATTGATTTCTGATTATACATTGAGAAAACAATTTAGAAATTCTGAATAGATAAAGTTAGAATGGAAACACATAAACTCAGCTCAATGAAATAAAATCAAAGATTCACACACAAGAAAGCACTGATAGTCACATTTAGAGTAAGAGTTAATTAACCACTTCAACAGCCACAGAGATAGGGAAACAGTGTTATTACACCCCGACTTATCTCGGGACTGCCGTTGAAACTGTTAAGAGTCACAAAGCGAGAGAGAGTCATTAGGAGTCATACTTTTTGCTCAAAAAATTTACTTTAATGTTAAAAAAAGAGAGAATCTTCCACCTTTTGGAATATTTTCCATGTTTTTTTTAATTATTTTAATGAAATCTCCCCCTTTCCCCTTCCTTTGTATGAAATCAGATTCTCTTCTCTACTCCCCCCCTCTCCTTAAAAAAAAAGTTTAAAATCTTGCGAATCTTTAAAAATTGCCTTAGATGTTTCACTCTAGTAACAATAAATAAGTAATCATCTAAATTACAACCCTTCAATCTTCCAAAATTTATGCTCCCCCCCCTCCTTCCCTCAGCATACAATGTTTAAAATTTTTAATACAATTTGTTATGATTTAAAAATTTGACTCTTAATTTATTCAGGATTTTAATATTTAACTTTAATTTATTCATCAATTTAATTAAACTCATTAAATTCATTTAAATTAATTAAGCTAAATTTCATTTTTGCATTTTAAATCAAACATTCTTTTTAAATTGTTTACTTTTGGTGAGAATATAAATTAATTTCAGAATCTTTCCATTACATATGTTTTAGGATATTTATTCATTCAATTTAATTTACATATTATTCACTTTGCAATATTAATTAAACTTCATTTCAAATTATCTAAAATAAAAATATTTCTGACTTACTTTTTCTAACTTTTAAATAATATACAGTCTAAAATAAATTATTCTAAAATATAGTGTATTTCCTTTTTAATAATATTTATTAAAAATGGTTAATTGTTAATTTTATTCTTTTCAGAAAGTTCAAATTCATTTATTTTAATTCAGGCAAATTCTTTCAGAATAACGAACTTTTCCATATATCATTTCAAAATTTCTAAGTCCAATAATCATTTTTCAAAATTTCTTAAATTAAATATTTTTACTTTCAAAAACATATCTGGTGGAAAGAACTTTTAATTTTATTTAGATTGCTAAAATTTCATTTGTTTTCATCCATTAGTTTGGCAGTTATAGATTTTTAATTACTTTCGTTTTTTCTGTTTTGAATTTCGTCGAGATTTGCGATCAGACGCCATTGACAAGCTTTTAGATGTTTCGGGTAAACAAGCAGGCGTTATTTCCTAGTTCCCGCGCATTTGTATCTGGGTCAGTGACTCACGAGAGGCAAGGTCATTATCAGTCCGATTCAAGGTGACAGATGGAAGCTCATAGAACATTCGCAATGACGTGTCGTCAACAGTTAATATTTGACTTTGACCGCGTGGGTGAGCTTCTTCAAAAAATCCATCAGGTGGTGTCACGAGCGCGACAGTTAAGTTTGTAACCGTTGGAAAATGCTGCTGTCTGATTGGATGGAGATTTGAAATAGTAAGTTTTCCAGTATTATCGGAAGCGCCGTGTGAACTGACTTCTCCACAAAACACGAGCATGTAAAGTACCCTTTTTTCTGAGGCTGCTGGACCTCTGGTCCGGTAGCGGGTAGCGGTAGACAGTGAAGGCATTCCTTTGAGCATCAACGTCTTTGAAATATTCGGTCAATATGGAGATTGGACTGAGACTAGATATATCATATCTTGATTCTTATAATTTCAACTACAATTTTATAGTCTCATAGTAACAGCTTACTCTAGATGAAAGGACGTTTGCAACTAGAGGTTTCTCTATCAATATCATCATCGTCACGCCGGACAGATCCAGAAGTGGAATTCAGGGTTGACATCGATCTTGGCGAGCAACATCTAATCCAGTCATCCGTATAATATGATTACGTTTGAATCGACCTAGAGACATTTCAATTAATGTCCTGCAAATAAAGTCCCATCATATGCTGTATCCTCCATCATTAACATCTAAATCACTATACTAATGAATTTATCTTCAAAAAAAACTTTCACTCTCTACAAATGAACTTAACGATGGAAAAACTTTCATTCTCTAGACGTCACCTTAATAACGACGTATATATATCTCATCAGAACTGAACTGCAGCAAAAATGATCGTATTGAAAACCATAATAATATTCTTATTGATTATAATATAAATCATACCGAAATTAAAATTAATAATGAAAATGAACTGAAATCTTACATAGTTATTGATATAATAAGATTTGGATATATATTATTAAATTAAATATAAAAATATATTTGGTATATGATAGTGATAAAGTGTCATCATTCTCCAGTTATTATAATTTGATCTGTGCATTGATGTGATTATAATAAAATCTGTGTTTCTTCTGATCTGGTGAGTTTTTCTCTTTCCTTTTTCTCTTTCATTTGACCAAGTTCAAGTGATGATACTAATTTAGCTTCACTTATTTAATTTTGCTAAATAATATCAGGTATTATAACTTAAGATTCAACGTAATATTTTTATGACATCTCTTTTGTACTACCACTTTCGTTCACGCCTATGATGGTATTTGGGGAAAGTGTTAAATATATGTTTAGTCTAAATTTTTAGGTTTTTGGAATCACTCTGGTGCCAGTCGCTGGTGATTCACCCTTTTATTAAGTTTTCTTTTTATATTCATCACGGTCCCCGAATATCATTATACAATTTTTTTTATTTATTCTACTGTATTCCTTATTTTGTAGTAAGATTTTTACCTTACTACAAAATATTAGTCATTTAAACTCTCCCATGGAAATTTTCACTTTATCCTTTCCCCCAAAAGAAGGGAATTTCTAAATATGCTTAGGGAAAGAGAAAAAGCAAAACTTTACTATTTTTTTAAGTTTGGCTGTTCTCTGTCCTGAAAATGCCGTAAATATTTATTCTTTTAAAATAAATATGCTCTCTAAAATTAACTTTTCCTACATAATTAACAAAAAATCAGTAGTAAAAACTGCCAAACTGCAAAAAAAAGTTTTAAAATATTCTGTCTGTCCACACCCATACGATGCCTAGAAATTCACCCCTTCTCTGTGGATGTGGGGAATGGGAATTTAAGGGGAGAGTTAGATGATTATTTATTGTTGCTACAAAGTAATAACATAGCTTAAAAATCTATTTAAAAAAATGAGAGTTTTAAAGATTTTAAACTTTTTGTGCTGGGGGAAAAGGGCAAAGAAAAAAGGGGGTTTTTTTTTTTTGGGGGGGGGGGGGGGGGTTTGAGATAAATTAGATGATTATTTAATTATTGATTGTTTTAACGAAATCCCAGATTGAGCATAAAAAAATTACAAAGCTAAGAGATTTTTTTTTAACTTTATGACATGCCGGATAAAAGGAAGGGGGGTCAAAGGGACAGAAGCAGGAATTTTGAGAGAAGGGGATAATTGAGGTTATAGATTACTTGTTGTTAGTATAGAGCAGCGGTTCCCAACCTGGGGTACGCGTACCCCTGGGGGTACGTGGCGGGTCTGCTGGGGATACGTAGAAATAATATCGGTAATGGCGGAAAATCACAAAAATAGTTTCCCTGAAAACACATAAAGAAAGTTGATACTTTCTGGATTACAAAGTTAGTCTCATGTGCAAGTCCAACATGTTACACTCAAAATGAGGGGAAAGACCCACTAAACATAATAATTCTGTGATAATCCAATGTCACTAGCTCCGCCCACCGATAATCATATTGCATGAGTATTTATATATTTACTCCATCTTCGCGAAAAGTGCCATGGATAATTATACAGTATTACTTCCCCACCACATTTATCTTATTTTTCCGTTTTTAATAATAATTGCAGAATGCCTTAATTATGTTAGAGCTTCTATTGTTAATACGTTATTTAAAAACACGTTGAAAAGCAGGCCCTTATTTTCTTTTTCGAATAGGCGGGGTTATGTCACTAACTTACATTTATTAATAGGAAAGCTTCCTTCTTTTTTAATGGTTATTTAGTAATGAGTATATAACTAATTTTAATAAAACATGTTTGCGTTATATGAGTGGGGGTGGGGGGGGGGGGGGGGGCGTGTTTCTGATAAAGGGGGTACTCTGAAATGAATAGCCTAAGCAAGGGGTACGTGATAGAAAAAAGGTTGGGAAGTGCTGGTATAGAGTAATAAATAGATCTGAAAAAAATGTAAATTTAAAGAGTTATAAAGGTTAAATTATGCTTGTTTGGTAGGGGGAGGGTGTCAAAGAGGGAAGTGGTAACTTTAGTGAGGGAAATTTAGATGATTGATTATTTGCTGTTACAATAAATTAATAAATAGAGTGGGGGGGGGGGAGGACACTATTTTAGGTGAGGATTTAGATTATTATTTTTTTAAAGCAAAAACCGACCAAAATGCAGAAGATTCTCACTCCTGTATTTTCCTTTTTCAAATCTAAATTAATGATAAAACATTTTTAACGATTTAAAAAAAAAAAAATCTCAATTATGAACCCTCCCCTCCAAATTTAACTGTTTTTGCTCACAGTATATATATCTATACTGCCTTTGTTTGTGTTACAATGCTATTCTTAATTTTTAAATAAATTGTAACATGTATACAGTGATGTCGCTACACTTTTGAAATCCTGGGTCCCTGGGACCCAGACACTCTGAATAACCTGGGTCTTTTTTTACAGAAGTGGGTCCTCCTTTTACAAATAAGACATATTCCATGCAAAATATACCTCTTTTGCACTCTTTCAAGAAAAAAATTATGCAACCTAAAAAGAACCCATCACAATATTTTTAATATCCATCCCTTTTCCAATTTTTTGCTTAAATGGTGTGCTATATATAGTGCATCACTGGCTACATAGATGGGAAATTCTCATCAACCAGAAAAAATTCATTTCTACAATGCACTGTTGTATTTGTATAAAATTAGAAAAGATAATTCAACAGTGGAAAGTTTGGTGTAGGATAGAACTTAGTGCTGTGTTTGTTTTTCTATTTTATTTGAAGGCCTATTTAAATAATACATCCTAATTATCTTTTATTTATTTATTTAAGGTTTACAAGAAAGAAGTCAAGTTCCTTCCAAGAACACATCCTTAGCTGATGAATTTGACATGTTTGCCCAGTCAAGAAATACCACATTTGATTCTAGTAAAACTCGGTAAGTATTTTCCTTCATTACTCAGTTTTGTGATATTTTGTTCAAGAGAGGATATGGTGATAGAAACATTTCTCTTTTATTTGCAAAATTTATGGAAATATGCATGCATTATTTTACTTTTCTGCCTTTTACATTTTTTTATGTTTTATTTCTTTGATCATATCAAAAACTTATAAATGAGGTTCTGCTGTAGTGTTTTTGTTTAAGTGTCGTGTTGTATGCCTTTAAAATAGTGTATGCATTTGAGAGTTATTGTACGCTTAATTGACTACTATATGATGATAAAGTACAGGGCTAGTAGACCCCTTTTCTCCCTTTTGGGGATGGCATGCAAGTTTCACATTACAAAAAGAGCTTTTGAAACTAGTCACTTTTTAACCTTTGATATGTGTCATCCTCATCACAAGAATACAGTTCCATTATTTTTGTTTCTTTACTTAATTTAATGAATATTTAAAAGATATCTATTGTAAGTTATTTATTAATAAATAATATCTAGACTACATCAGATATTTTTCATTTCCATACAAATACTTGACATACCATACAAATAATATTTGACTATAAATAATAATTGTGCATTAATTTTTTTTTTACATTGTTAGCATAATGCTAATTCCAATGAGTTAAAACCTCACTAACTTGACATCTTTTATCAGAAAATGCTTACGTCGACTACTTTGTGCTATTTTATAACTTTTTGATTATATAAATGTAACTCTCACACAAGTATAAAAAATGCAAGTGTGTTCGTATGTGCTGAGACAAGTTTGCTTTTTTATTGTTTTCCATAAAAAAAAATTGGATACTTTTATGTTATCCAGTGCAGATGATAAATTGCCAAATATTGTTCCCATACCATATTCATATTGCATTCATTTCATTTAAAATATAAACTTTTCGCTCATTTCATATAAAATACATGACTTTCACTAACTTCATTTAAAATACTAATTTTAAAAAAGAAAAGAAAAAGAAATAACACCATAAACCAAAACTTTTTATTTCAACATCAAAGAATTGTTTCTAATTTACACATATGCGAAATATAAAAGCTGCTATGTAAGCTTACTGGCAATTAAAAAAACTAAAAAACTGCTGTTGACAAGATTCGCATCTGACTAACATAAAAATACAAAGACTTGTGTAATAGAGCATAAAATAAATAAAAGATTTTTAACATAATAAAAACTGGAGTATTTATTTTAATTTTGATAACAATTGTAGTGAGATTTTTCTTTTTGTGAAAAATTACATTTTTTTTTCTCCTTCTGTCATACCCAAGAGTAGGGGTGCACAACCTTTTTAAGCGAAGGGCCACTTACAAAAATGACTGGGTTGTCGAGGGCCACCATCAGAAAATTTTTGTTTCGAGGAGGTGTGACCGGCGGAGATCAGATTAAAAAAACAAATTTCAGAAGGGTAGATTTAGCCCCCTAGGTTTCTTCCTTCCAGTCAACGTATTCAGTTCTGTTGGCAATGATATATCAACAGTTTACGTCTGTATTTATACAAGAGATATAGCTAAGATTATTTTCAAAGAGTGAAAATACTCCTTGACTTTATTTGAAGGAATAAATTTAGCTTTAAAGATTGCCAGTGCCGAAAAAAAAAAATCTGCTTTCATGAATGAAGGTGGAGAGGAGGAGCAACATATATTATTCTAAATTGTACTTCTTAACATATTCAGTCATAAAATGTGGATATCAAAGGGGTGCACAACCTTTATAAGAGGAGGGGCAGTCAATGGCTGGATTATCGAGAGCCAACATCCATAGGGTGGAAAAATTTTTGTTTCAGGCAAGGAGGGGGGTGGGGGGTCGGCCTAAAAGTTCATAAAAATGCTAATTTTAAAAGGAGGGTTAGCTCCCTATACTCAATCACCTCCTCAGTCAGCATAACCCAATTCGGTTGGAAAGGATGGAAAAGCAATTTTTCCATGTGCGATTGACAATATTCATAGTTTCTTCATAGTGATTAACGAAATTCACGATTATTACGCACATGTGCGGCGAAATTTGCGATTTTTACGTGCCGATAAGCGAAATTCATGATTTTTACGCGTCTGATCAGCGGAATTCGCAATTTTTACATGCCTAATCGACAACATTTGTGATTTTTACGCGCCCGATCGGCAAAATTCGCGATTTTTACACAGACGATCGGCGAAATTTACAATTTACATGCACCCGATCGGCAAAATTCGCGATTTTTACACAGACGATCGGCGAAATTTACAATTTACATGCACCCGATCGGCAAAATTCGCGATTTTTACACGTCCGATCGGCAAATTTCGCGATTTTTACGCGTTCGATCGGCAAAATTAGCGATTTATATGCAGCCGATCGGCAAAATTCGCAATTTTTACGGGTCCGATCGGCAAAATTTGTGATTTTTGCATATACGATTGACGAAATCTACGATTTATACGGGCCCGATCGGCAAAATTTGCGATTTTTACGCATACGATCGACGAAATTTACGATTTATACGCACCTAATCGGTAAAATTCACGATTTTTACGGGTCCGATCGGCAAAAGTGGCGATTTTTGTGTATACAATTGACGAAATCTACGATTTATACGGGCCCGATCGGCAAAATTCGCGATTTTTATGCATACGATCGACGAAATTTAAGATTTATATGCACCTAATCGGCAAAATTCGCGATTTATACGCACCCTATCGGCAAAATTCTCGATTTATACGCACCCTATCGGCAGAATTCGCAATTTTTACGGGCCCGATCGGCAAAATTCACGATTTTTATGCAGGAGATTGGCAAAATTCACGATTTTTACACACCCGATTGGCAAAATTCGCGATTTATATGCACTCTATCGGCAAAATTTGCGATTTTTACGCACCCGATGGGGCGAAATTTGGCAAAATTCGCGATTTTTACGCACCTGATCGGTGAAATTCGTGATTTTTTCGCGTCCGATCGGCGAAATTGATCCGCTGGCCACCAGTAATCCGATCGCCGGCCACAGGTTGTGCACCCCCAAGAGGCACGTTCACCATCCATTATTGTGTGCTGCAGAGGGTTAAAACAATCCTGAAAATTCAAATGCTTTTTAAATTTTCATCAGTTGTTCAGCTTATAATTGATTATTGTCTTCAATAATCTACAAATTCTGTTTTTCAATTAAGTTTCATTAAAATTTTGCAAAACATTTAAAATCAGGGATGGCAAGTTTCTGATCATAAGTTTCTGCCGTATAAATATACTTTGTTTATATAATACTAATTTTCTATTACTTGAAAAATAAATTTTCATAATGGTAATCTGATGCTGTACAAGTTTAACTATTAATATTATTATTTACAGTTGAATTTCTATTTAAAAGTTAAAAAAAAAAAAAAGTTTACAAAAAATTCTATGATATTTTAACATATCGCTGTTCAGAGAATTTTTTTAAATAAAAAATATAATGCAATAACTTAAAGATTATCTACTGTATGGAAAGTGGTATATATATATATATATATATATATATATATATATATATATATATAACATTTTCAACTAACAATCTTAAATTTAAAAAAAAAGAAGTCAGATTTGTTCCTTTGAATACTGTATTTAAATGAAATGTTTTTAAATCCACGGAATTACAAGATCCACATATAACTACAGCTCCAAGTTAAAAAATTAGAATAATAGAAAAAAAGGAATTGTGAAAAAAGTTTTTTATGTATCTCTTATACAAAGAGTAATACATGATAAAACTTAATATTGTAAGAATCTACATAGTTTATAGAATCTTTTAGCATTAAAATTAAAGGAAATAGCACAAAAATTAAAATAATTATTCACACTTGGAAAAAATCAAAATATTAGAGTAACCATTTACCTGGTTCAAAATATTAGAATAATGCATTGTAAATAACATGTGTTTAAAAAAAAGAAAAAATAGTTATTCTTTAATATTTTTGTAGCATCACATTTACATTTTATAACAGCACGAACTTGCTTTGCCAAGCTAGCTACAAGTGGTTCACAATGTTTTCTGCTCAAACATGACCATGCCGACTTTATACTGGAAAGAAGCTCAACTTTGTTTTTTGGCACCACATCTCTTGCGCCAAAAATGCTTATTTTATGCAACCTTCTGAACCAATCAGGAAAATTTATAAGTATTCTAATTTTTTTAACCACCTATTTTAGTATTCTAATATTTTGAATAATGAAAATAATTTTACAAAAATAAAATATTCACTCAAAATTTAATATTTTACAGTTTTAATTTTCTTTAATAACATGCAAATGTATTAAAACATCCACCGCTGTTCTTTTTCAATTGCACTACAGTGAAATAAAGCTAAATGCAATTCCAAATACAAATGGAATTAGTTATTCTAATTTTTTGATTTGGAGCTGTATAACATTTCTATGAGAAAGATTTTTCACAGTTATCATTAAATTATTATGTTAAATTACAGAAAAGTATTTTGAGTAAGTATTGATTATTTTTCTTTTATTTTCAGTGTTTAATTTAAAATAAGTATTGGATATAGTTTTCTATTTTAAATTTTAAACTGATATTTTAAATACTCTAATAATTGTTTATATATAAAATCACACAACCATATTATAACAAAAATTTTATCTGTTACATTACTCATTTTTTCTAATACAAATTTATTTATTTTAAATTAAAACTATCCACAGTATTTTATTTGTTATTTATCCTGAATAAAACGTACTTAAGGAAATTAATACTACTAAAAAAGTCTCAGATTATGTCACGAAATGTGTTTATGCCAGTTGTTGCCAGTTTCTACCGGTTATAACCACTTTCTGCCACTGGTACGGCAGAAACCACTTTCTGCCGGCAAAAACCCAGCCCTGTTTAAAATACCTAAAATTTGTTGAGCTTTTTTTTTTTTTTCTGTTGATGCTTTAAAAAAAAAAAAGAAAAAAAGAAATATTTTACTTTAAAACCTCATGTGCATTCACTAATGTACTTTGTTGTTTAGATTAGTTTAATTGAAGCAAAAGAAGAATAAATGAAACCGATATTTAATGCAACAATTTTTTTTTTTTTTTTTTTAAATGAAGAATTCATTTTCTAGTAACACAATTGACTATTATAAAGGAAAATTATAAAGACATACATTTTTAAGTATATACTGCACTTTGATATGAGTTTCTAAAGATGAAATGTGTTGCTATAATCAGGTTAAAATTGACTTTTCTCAATTATGATTTCATACAATATCAATTTTGATGAAAGCATAAGAAGGGATGAATTATCTTTCATGTTATGTATATTTCAAAATTAAATTTCTTTCATTCACAGTGGAAGCAGCTATGCCGACAATACCAATTTAGACCAAATTGATGGAGGCCTAGCAGCTTTTGCGGCTAATAAAGGAAATGCAACTGCAGTATGTTTCTTTTTTATTATTATTTTATTAGATATTTTCAAGAAAATTGACATTTTTGATACAGTTGTATAATGTAGAAGTTGTTGAAATCCATGCTTGTGCTTTTATACCACAAAAGATGGTTTTTGGTCCATAGATGGATGGATGGTCCAACACTATTTTCTTTTAAAGTATAATTAACAGTGCAGTAGACCCTATGAAATCTGCAACTCTTTGAAATTGATATGTGATGTTTGTGATGTAAGCAGTGTTTTTCTTTTTAACATATTGTAGTAACTCCTCTATACCGACCCGATAAAAGATGGTGAGTGGTAGCGAGATCGGATCGTTGGCACAGAGAATTTCTCGCATAAATTAGAAAATAGAATTTTATTGTATAACAATGTTAATTCTAATGAAAAATATATACAAGACGTCAATACAGCATTTAATTATTTTCCGTGAGTCAATCGCTAATAAATTAATGTTCTCTTGACTCTGAGTGCAGCTCGATCAATCAAAAGTCTCAGGAAATTACTGTCTGTCGTAACTTCTAAAGAAAGTTCATTCGGAACAGGGCTCGTCCGTTCCTTCTCTTCGGAAAAATATACTAAATCACGATGCTTCAGAGTTAAAGAACTCTCACTATCGCACTTGTCGTGCTTTTTCACTTCGCTGGGATTTTCACCTGATACCTGCCGTATCAATTAAATAGAGGTCAGACCTCACTATTTCCAGAGAGTCACCACTCTCGTTCAGATCTATTCAAAAACTCTCCTCTCTCCTTTTTCATTCTCGCAGGAGAACTTCTTCTAGGGGCGGGGATTTTGTCGAGGCGGACCCCTCGAAACTCTCCAGCCTCTCAGCAGCCTTGAGATCCCTCGGTTTCGTTTTCACTAAGTCCGTCATTGGACGTTCTAAGACAAAGGGCAAAGTTTCGGGCGCAAACCTAAAAATCGTGTGCAGAGATCGCTTCTCTCGCAGATGAACTCTTTCCCACGAACTCGGCAAGGATCAAAGCATAAGACCCCTCTTTGGGTAACGCCTTACCACTACATCACTGTCCGAACTTTCCGCTCACAGTACAATAGAATTCGGCGTCTGCTAGTCTTCAAGGCAAAAATAGCGAGGGAAGGTATGCAGTTAAGTGTACTCACAGGAAATGCTAGAATGACACATCGTGCACCTGGATGAGGAGGCCCAATTCTTTACAACACCCACTCCTCAAACGATTCTTAAGGGTGAAACACTAAGAATCTCTAAGAGTCGGATAAAGAATTGCAAGCTCAAATTACATCAGAGTGGCAAGAAATAAAACATACATGAATAAGATAATACTACCTTCCTTTTTTTTTTTTGCGCGCTCTGATAAGAAATCATGAACATATAATGAATTAAAACACAGTGAAATAAAAAATAAAAAATCGTAAAATAATTATATACAAAAGTTTATCAAGAAATCTCCTTAAACTCGACTCAGACAATCAACATGCGGAATGTCTTTGCCTGCGCGATGAGAAATGGCATAATTATAAGGTTGCAGAGCTAAGGACCACCTTAATAATCTGGGATTATTTCCAGAATTTCTTTTTAGAAACACCAAGGGATTGTGGTCTGTTTCGATAGAAAAGTTTTGTCCATCAATATAATGCCTTAACTTTTTTATCGCAAAAATAATTCCAGCACACTCTCTTTCAGTGGCGCAGAAACTTTTCTCACTATCAGTAAATTTGCGACTTAAATATATTATGGGGTGCTCTTCCAATCCCTCTCTTTGAGCCAAAACCACGCCAATACCTAAGTCACTAGCATCAGTTTGTACTATGAATTCTTTCTGAAAATTAGGAGCGTAAAGCACCGGTTCTTCAGTAAGTTTCATTTTCAAAGTCAAAGGCTTTTCCCATGTCGTCGCTCCATGCAATCTTTTTTATTTTTCCCTTTAAGCGCCCTCGTTAATGGTTCTACAATCACTGCATAATCTTTTATGTACCGGGAATAATATCCAGCCATTCCCAAACATCTACGAATTTCAGTTTTCGATTTCGGAACCGGTAATTCCTTAATTGCCCTTACTTTCGCCTCAGCTGGCCTCCGTCTGCCCTCACCTACAATATGCCCAAGATATTTTACGGTTTTCTGAGCGAACTTGCATTTCGCCAATTTGATTTTCAGTTTCGCGTCATTAACCCTTTTTAATACTGTTTCTAGATGACGCATATGCTCCTCCCAACTGTCTGAAAAAAACGCCATATCATCTAGATACGGTAAACAGAAATTCTTAAGTGCGTTTATTTCCCGCGTTAAGATATATGCTAACTCCACCCGTTTTCTGTAAGGCTTTACTAAACTCACGTGAGAAATCCGAGATTTCTGTCGCCTCCCAGGAACACTCACAATATCAATTGTTTCCGTAATTATTGACTCCTTTCTTCCCGGCCCTATCCGACTATCTGACATTTTAATTGGCTTTCTGGTAGTTAAAACTAAAACCTCATCTTTCACATTAAGCTTCCGTTTTACCGCCTTTCTGTCAAACCAAAATTTCCTCTTTTCTCGTTTTTCTGACACATTTTTAATGGCTAAAGCTCGACCTCTTTTTAACCTGTTCGTGAGATTAAACACACTTCCCTTCACGAATTTATTTTCCTCCGTTTCTCTTATCCATTCTCCAAATACTAACGCTTTCAAAAGCTTTCTAACTTTTCGATGCCAACATGCAATACTATCGCTTATTGAATCTCTCATCTTAACATAGAACCGTTTTAGAAATGCGGTCGCTAAATCATTTATCAATCTTTTCCCAAGGTCCAAGTATTCTGACACATTTCCTTTAACTTTCCCTTTCCCTAAGTGTAATGACACTTTTTCTAGGCACGCGCCAAAAATATCTACCTGATAAGGCAATGGGACAAGCACCTGCTTCCCCCCACTCACGCGATTATCTCTAGCTTTTGCCACTATCAAAGAATTTCCTGCATTACAATGCGATTCTTCACCTTCCGTTTTTTTACTAATCCCTTTGAGAGATTGATCTCTGTCTAATTCAATTTGACTATCCTTCCCTCCAATTTCTGCTAAGACCGAAGATCCCTCACAATTCGACAAAGGCGATAATCCCTTATCCACACTAACCAGTTCAATAGGGTTTTCTAGATTTTCACCCTCTAGTTTTGAATTCAACGCTTCCGCTTCACTGCACTCGCGAAAAATTCCCCCTTCTCTTTCTTTTACTGAATTCAAAGTTTCCGTTTCAACATTCCCGCTAGAAATATACTCTTCTTTTTCTTCCTCGGAATTCAAAGTTTCCGCTTCAACATTCCCGCTAGAAATTTCTTTTTTCCCCTCGGAAATCATAATTTGTTTATTTACCGGATTCGGAGCTGGGCCACCCGTTTCTCTCGTTTGAGCGCGTGTCAAAACTGCATTCATCAATTCGGGTTTTTTCTTCGTCTGTTCTAACAATTTCTGAGTGCGATTACCCAACAAATAGTAGTACATATCTGAATTTCTATTGTTAACTCCTGCCTTGGTTTCAATGACCCCCACGCCTTCAATTTCTAAAGTGACCTCTGCTATAGGTAAACAGTATAATTTACTGTCCAGTGGAGTTTTAATCCATACGTGATCTCCATTCAATTTATCTTGACTGACCAAGTCGTATGCGATGATATCAATTTCACTCCCAGTGTCAGTTAAAGCAGTTGTCTGAATTCCATTCACTAACACTTTACTCAAATAAGGGGAGAAGGTTTCTTCAAGTGTCGGCTTACTTATTAAGTGACCAACCCGCGCAACATCTCTCTTTTTAATTTCCGGACAATCTACTTTGTAGTGACCGCTTTGAAAACACGCGTGACACTTGACTTCTCGCCTTTTTTCGTAAACTCTTTCCCTTTCTTTATGATCATCGCGATCCCTCCAGTTAAAGTTAGTCTCTGGATTTCTGTTACCGTTTCGCCCATTTTCAAAAGTCTTGGGTCTTTCAAATTTCTTCTCTGTCGGTGGCTTAGGATTCCACGTTTTTTTAGAAGGGCGTTTGATTGCCTCGTACGCATCTAAAAGCCTCACTAACTCTTCGGGATCTTTAATCTCCGCCCAGTTATCTATAAAATGTTCGCGCATTTCTGGAGACGCTCTCCGTTTGATCTGGTCCGTGACAAGCAAATTTTTCAATCCTTCAAAATCCGAAACTTGTAAGCATGACAGCCATCCTTCTAAAAAACTATTAAGTTCAAAGATCAGGTCCTTCCAAACCGAATTAGGATTTCGGGGATGCTGACTAAATTTTTGTCTGTACGTCTCTGCATTCAAACGATAGCGTTCTAAGAGTTTTTCTTTCACATATTGAAAATCATCAATTTTGTCTTCGGGTTCTCTTAAAATTAACTCGGCCATTCCCACAGGTAATAATGATAGTAAATTCGTCACCAACTCATCCGAATTTAGATTACATTTTTTTGCCTGTCTCTCGAATAAATTCAAAAACAACGAAATATCCGAATTCTTTTCATCAAAGCGATGCATAATTGTTTTTAGGGGTAAATGATTCGTTCTAACTGAGATGCTACTGGATGCGGTACTCCCGTCATCTGACTCTTGTGTCGCTTTTAACATAGCTAACTCATGTTCGCGCTCTTTCTCTTTTTGAAGTCTATCGTTCTCTTCCTTCTCTGTCAATAATTTATTTTCTCTATCTTTTTCTAACAGTTTCATTTGCGCTAAGGCTAGCTCTTTATCAAATCCCTCTGACGACTCTATTTTTTTTATAATTTTCGGTACTGTATCATTCTCTTCTAAAATGACCTCAAATTCGTAAGCTAACGTTTGCAAATCAGCTTTCCTAAAATATTTAAGCTCCGACATTTTTTAAAGTTTAAAATTAGAAATTATCTTTCCCACAAATATAAAGCAATACAATAAGATTAAATCAAATCCTACCAAGTGCGTCAAAATATTACCAAAATATACGCTCATAAAAAAGTATGCTTAGCAATAATATAGGAAATATGCAACATATAAAGATAAGCAACTCTATCCTAACGTCTACATTCACCTTGGTATTTGGTTATAAAATACATATGGGATAAATTCTACACAAAACAAAAATTTCAAATTCAAAAAGTACAGTAAAAATATTTTAAATTGCAAAAGTCTCATTCAATTCCTTTTTTTTTTTTAAATCAATGGTGGTCTTAATCTCTGCATCCACTCTTAAAAAATTTAGAATAATTCACAAAAAACATATAAAATCAACTCTGTTATCGTAAAATATGAAATGCGTTCGATACTTTTTTTTTCAATGAACTCTCATTTATAGATTCAGCTAAAATTTGTAACACTGCACAACTCTCAGTTTGCATTAAATTAATTCAACAATAATTTAATTTTAACTACAAAATTTGTCTATTAAATAAGTTACAGTTATATCGGAAATATCTCATCATACTTTTTTTTTCTACCGGAAAAATTTCTCAAAATATTTACTCTCACAAAAATAAACATACAACTTTTTTTTTTTTTTTGAAGCCTACAACACCTATACAAACACTAATAACAATTAAAGCCACTCTGAGTATAAAAAGAGCTTACCTCCATTACTAAGAGTCTTTCAGGGCGTCAGAAGCACAGGCTTCAAAGATTCTCAGGAGCACAGACGGGGTTCTCTATCACACTTTTCGGATGGGGGAACACTCTCCAGAATTCTTGGTAGATTTCTCTTTCTGATGGGGGACCACTCTCCAGAATTCTTGGTAGATTTCTCTTTCTGATGGGGGAACACTCTCCAGAATTCTTGGTAGATTTCTCTTTCTGATGCTGTGTTGATCCACAGGGGCGTCTAAGGAGACTCAGGTCACAAGTCACAAGGAGACTCTTTCTTGGAGCACTTTGATGATTTAAATTTCAGAGTCCACTCTTTGTCTTTAGAGAATGTCATTAATTTTTGCTAATTAATCCATCACCGCAAGCCACCAGTTGTAGTAACTCCTCTATACCGACCCGATAAAAGATGGTGAGTGGTAGCGAGATCGGATCGTTGGCACAGAGAATTTCTCGCATAAATTAGAAAATAGAATTTTATTGTATAACAATGTTAATTCTAATGAAAAATATATACAAGACGTCAATACAGCATTTAATTATTTTCCGTGAGTCAATCGCTAATAAATTAATGTTCTCTTGACTCTGAGTGCAGCTCGATCAATCAAAAGTCTCAGGAAATTACTGTCTGTCGTAACTTCTAAAGAAAGTTCATTCGGAACAGGGCTCGTCCGTTCCTTCACTTCGGAAAAATATACTAAATCACGATGCTTCAGAGTTAAAGAACTCTCACTATCGCACTTGTCGTGCTTTTTCACTTCGCTGGGATTTTCACCTGATACCTGCCGTATCAATTAAATAGAGGTCAGACCTCACTATTTCCAGAGAGTCACCACTCTCGTTCAGATCTATTCAAAAACTCTCCTCTCTCCTTTTTCATTCTCGCAGGAGAACTTCTTCTAGGGGCGGGGATTTTGTCGAGGCGGACCCCTCGAAACTCTCCAGCCTCTCAGCAGCCTTGAGATCCCTCGGTTTCGTTTTCACTAAGTCCGTCATTGGACGTTCTAAGACAAAGGGCAAAGTTTCGGGCGCAAACCTAAAAATCGTGTGCAGAGATCGCTTCTCTCGCAGATGAACTCTTTCCCACGAACTCGGCAAGGATCAAAGCATAAGACCCCTCTTTGGGTAACGCCTTACCACTACATCACTGTCCGAACTTTCCGCTCACAGTACAATAGAATTCGGCGTCTGCTAGTCTTCAAGGCAAAAATAGCGAGGGAAGGTATGCAGTTAAGTGTACTCACAGGAAATGCTAGAATGACACATCGCGCACCTGGATGAGGAGGCCCAATTCTTTACAATATCTTTCGATTGGGTTATTTCTTGGGAAAAAAATGTCTTTCTTGCTGCAGGACAGGACATTTATTTAAACAATTCCAACCCATCTTTAAATGTTGATAATATGCAGCATTTTTTTTAGTTCATCAGTATGCCTTTAATATGTTATATTTTTTTAAACTTTCTCTAGCAGAATACAATGTGTCCTTGTTCACTAGCAACTTTTTAACACATTGACTGTGTTTGATTTGGATCCACATCTAGTTGTTCAAGCTACAGCATTCCCATTGAGCATATGAATATTTGTCATCATATAAGTAAAGCATCCTGCTTGTTATGTTTGTTGCCTTTTTCTAGTTGGGGGGCGGGGGGGGGTTGTGTGATGCAAAAATGTGCGATCCTGGACCAAGTGGTACAGTCGAACCTCGTTAACACGAAATCGCTTAACATGAAATAATACTGAGGCCCCGTCAGATGAGTCTGAAAATCAATGTTAATTAATTCGTTTAACACGAAATAGAATTTTGGAATATCCTGCTTAAGGCGAAATTTTTTTTTTTGCTTCAAAGTCAAAACATGATTACTTACGCAATGGTTTCGATATTTCAAACTTACATATCACATTCTCTTCTTAAAAATGGACTTTTCTCATGGTTTGAAAAATACCTAAAATGGAAAAGGGTTTCAGAAAATGGTGAAAAACTGAATTCCTGACTAATCCCTGCTTTTCTTTTATCTCTGATACGCTGAAGTGTTTTCACATTAATCATATGAGCTATAGAGCAGTCACAATGAAAGTTCGGGTGAAGGAATTTCTTTTTTTTAAAGTGATTGCTCCATTACTCGGTTGGCTGTATCGATAGTGACATAAACCATAAACTGGATTTTTGAATTCCGCTATCATTGAGTGAAAGAAGTGACAATCCCTACTTCACTACCTGACTAACATAATTGAAACTTTGTTCGCAGTTGCTCTGTAAAATTCTGTGAAAGATGAGTTGCAAACTGCAAGATGTATCTCTAGAAACCAAGCAAAAAATTTTAAACGAAGTCAGCGATAAAGGTCTGAAAAAAAATCAGAAATTGCAGCAAAGTAGGGGATACTGAATAGAACACTCTCTACAATTTTAAAGAATCGTGAAAAGATTCAAGTGGCTTATGCTGTGAGTTAATTCAAACCAGTAAGAAAACGAATGTGTAGAGGAAAGAAAGCATGAATTGAAATTGCTCTCTTGCAGTGAATAAAAGAGGCAAGAAGCCAGAACATTGTTTTAACTTGTGCAGTTTTGCACGATAAAGCAAAGGCTTTTGCTGATGCTCTCGATGAGAGCGATTTCACAGGTTCTAACAGATAACTAACAAGATTTAAAGAGTGTCTGCAAAACGATACGGCATCTGTAAAGAATTGTCTGCAAAAAGATGTGTGGCCAAAAAACGAGAAATTCTTTCTTAGACATTGTTTATCCCAGTACATTTGCATAGATGAAGATGTGCTTACTTCGGATGTGACGACAGACGGAGAAATAAATGCTGCATTAGCTGAAAAAAGATGACAATATCGAAGTGTAAGGCGAGGATGAAGAAATTGACACAGAACAAAAACTTTAGTGTTATTAAATGAATCTGCCCGCAGTATTGAAACCTCAATGTTTCCTTATGGAACAAGAGGATGCCTCCTGAACTTTTGACAAATTAGATGAGGTTCATGCGTTCCTAAAAGATATACTTTACAAAAATTGAAACAAAAGTCAATAGCGGACTTTTAAAAAAAATTATTAGCAAGTAAATAAATTTGTTATTGCCTAAAATGATGATGAATTCATTTAATTTCTTATGAAATTTTCTATTTCTTATTAGTTTATGATTTTATGAGGAGGGATATATTTGTAGGTTAGTTTGTTTAGTTTTTATATCTAACAAAGATGGCGCCACTGTTATGACGGTTAACACGAAAAAAATTCACAGTCCCTTCAATTTTGTGTTAACGAGGTTCGACTGTATTTCCAAACTATTAGTATTTATTAGTATTTTTGTTTTTCATAGATCAAAGTATATATAATATGATCTAATGTTCAAAATAACTTTAGTTTTTCTGAATAAAATAAAGAAAACAAATCAAATCTGCTTCATTTATTTCTGACACTATCGGATCTGGATCTGCCTGAAAATGAACATTTCAATTATATTGCTAATGGCACGGATCTGCATTCAAGCAATAAGATATGTCAAAATGAGTTAATGTGCCATCTATGTGATGGTAATAAAATTCTTATAGCCATATGGACTTTTTCTAGCTTGAAAACCAGACCACATGTACCCCACGACTACAGATAATTCTTCATAATCAACGTGTTAAAACGTATTTTTTCCCTTACATGATATTGTTTGTCAATTCTGTTAGATAGACTTTGTTGTTGTTTTTTTATTTTGTTTTTTCAATTCATTCATAAGTTTGTTTGCATCACAATCCCTGTATTGAATTTATTTAAAAACAAATTTTTAAACTATATTGTAACTTTAAATTTTTATGGTTTTTCGTAAATGAAATACAGTTGAATTTTTTTTTTAAATTGATCATTTCTTAATGGAAATTTTTAGTATCTCCAAATAGTTTTACATCCCTTGAATCTTTGAATTATTTTCTTTACTCAAATTTGATAATTTAAACCCTTGTTCCAAATCATCAGTCCTCCAATAACAATAAACATTTATTGAGTTGTTCTAAATTTTATAATAAAATTATTGATGTTATAAGGAAATTAGTTATAATGATGTCTGCCTACAGCAAATAATTATGTAATTAGTCATTTCCATGATATTTAAAAAGTTTCTTATATGAATATAATTTTAGTTTTCATGATATTTCTCAAAAATTTCCTATTTACCAGTAATACAGCTTTGTAATTTATAATACATATTTTATTGTTGCCACTTCCTGTTTTTTACCCTTAGTGAATTTATTTACATAGTACATTTGTCAGCTCTGACATGATAAAATTATATTTATATTCTTTCTTTTTTTTAGGCTTCTAATAATACAGCATTCACAGACAAAAATCAAAGTAACAATGGTAAAGAAACTTCTTTATTATTTTCTACTTCTCAATCATTCAGTGAAAGATTACTCAATTAAGTTTGTTTATAATCAGCTTAAAAAAAAAAAAAAAAAAATCAGTTTCTGCACTCTACATACAAGGATACCCCATATCTGAAATAATGGTCTTTTATGTTAATAGGAATCCAGGATTACAATCCATTTATTTTGCCAAAAATACAGGGTGTTTCATACTAAGCCAAACGTAGATTTTTGTTCAGAATTGTAACAATAATAAAGATTGCAAAATCTCCAACAGACTTACTTTGCAAAAGAAGTGCTGGAAATGGCCCCCATCCGTCTACAAACAGCATAGATCTAGATACTTCAGAATTCGAAAGGTAGTTGACAGTGCAAATGATGTCACTGGCCAGATTACAGTGCATTTCCAATATTTCCCTAGATGTCATGACATTTCACAAAAAGTAAAGTTATGCTGTTGCAGATTTTGCTAAAATATTTTCAGTATTGTGTGTGAAAATCATGTTTTGGCTTGGTGTGAGACACCCTGTATTTATTAATAAATAAGTGGATTGGAACCCCAGTTCCCTATACAAAGATTGTTTGTCTTAAGACGTATTGTCATACACTTACAGTTCTTTCTGACCATTAGTTCAGATATCGGGACATACAAAAATGTAGTGTGTGTGTGTGTGTGTGTGTGTGTGTGTGTGTGTGTGTGTGTGTGTGTGTGTGAGTGAGTGAGATACATGAGTGTTTGGGATTTGAAAGACCTCTGTATATGTGACCATTTGTCACTGCCTAAAATCATTGAGCGACAATTTTATACTTAAGTTTACAAAACCATGAAGCAATAAATTGTGAATAATTTAAAATTCGATCTCTATTAGATTTTAATAGAATAAAATGTGTTTGAAATGTATTTCTCTTATTTTTTTATTATTTTTATTTCAAATTAAATGTGAAAAATCAGGGTATGTATGTGGCATATATGAAAAAACATGGTACTATCTGCCGTCTCCATAAAATGGCCCAAAATGTTTATGAAATTTGAATATTTCTGATATAGGTCACAATAATTTCTTTCTTTTAAAATGGCCATCTTATCACACTTTTTTACAGTGATGCATCAGAAGTAGAGATGAGTTCCGACTCTCTTTTCGAAACCCGTCTGAACCCGTTACTGAAAAAAAAAAAATGCATAATATTAAAAAAATGTTTTAAAAGTAATATCTCATTTTTTTTTAAACTTCTTGCATAAAAATAACTGTTAATCTCCAACACATAATTAGTTTGATAGGAATTTACATTAAATCTTATCAAAACAGAAGTTTGGTATGAAATAAAAATATACTTCCTTAAAAGGATTCTCATAATTTTCTCTCCCAACAAGCAAACCTGATAAACACATTAACAAAGTGCATTTTATGAATATAAACGATATGCAATATACTAAAACCATCCCTGAAAAATGAACAATGCAATTCTCATCAAAATCTGTAGAGCTTTTTCAAAAGGTTAGTATTTTATAATCAGATTAGATTGATTATAGAAATTTCTCCCATAATTCTAGAACTAAGCAACGTGGAACAATATGTTATAACTGAAACCTTCCCTGAAAAATAGTCTATCTAACATTGTAAGCCCCATCAATACCATTTGACAAAATCTGTTTATAAGGGCCAAACTTTCATAAACTGATTCATCTGATCATAGTTCTGTAACTAAGTATTGTAGAACGATTTTATATACCAAAACCTTCCCTGAAAAATTATTTAACTAACAGTTCAATTCCCATCAAAATTCATTCAGCAGAATGTTTAAAAACATCTTTATTTCATAATCCAGTTTATCCGATTATAGAAATTTCACCCATAATTCTAATTTTATCACATCATATTATAACGATGAAAAGAAGTCCTTTGCATTTTATCGACAAATCAAATTTCTTTCATCATTTAGCACCTAACTATAATATTCAATTTTTAAGGAATTTTTTAAAAGTCCCTTTTTATCATTTAATTTCTTCTTCTGCTATAATAATGCATGTATTTTTAAAACTTATCATTTGTAATGTTAGAATTTTAAGGTTTTGGTGCCAAAGACATCCCAAATTGGAAAAGTATTCAATATCCCATGAACTGTTGGACTTAAAAGAATGCAGTTGGTACCATTCGATTCAACATACAAAAATACATTAAAATATGTTATTATTTGTCACATAACCATAATATCTGATTTTTAAGGATTTTTTTAAAAGTTTGTTCCCTTTTTAACCCCCCCCCCCCCCCCCTTAGGTATGTAGTTTTGGGAAATCCTTTCTTAGCGCTCGCCTACATCCTAAGAAGTATTTTCCTCCAATTTTCATGTCTCTAAGTTCAGTAGTTTGGGCTGTGCATTGATCTCCCCATTCAGGACTTTTTGATATATATATATAGATTTACTACAAATACGTAAAATAAAGGGGTTTTTGTAAGGGGAGGGGATTTCTTTATTATTATTAAACATTAGTCCTTAATTTATTTTTTGTTATTTAATATTCATAACTAAAAGATATCAATAACTTTCATGCAGATAGGACACCATCCAGTCTACCGACAGTTCCCGGTGCTACTGCTGCTGCTGCTGGTGCCAATGCAGCTAGTAATAGACGGCATTTGGATAAAGATGATGATAATGCCCTGTTTGCTTTATAATATCAAAAGACATCTTTCAAATTTACCCCTTCTATATGTACAGCAGATTTTGTTTTATTTTTTCCTTTTTAAATATTTATCAAGCTTTAAAATATTCAGAACTAAATACAATTTTTTAATAATGTGTAGATTACTTTTTTATTTTTTTATTTATTGTTCATTGTTGTGCAAATTGCTGTATAAATACACACCAGTAGTTGAAATTGGAGAGAGGAAAAGTATTATTTAATTGGTGCTGTCATAATTTTGTAAAGCAAAATTTCTATATTCCTTTAAAACTGTATTTACAAGATGTTGCAAAATATAAAAGTATGGACTATTCAAATGCCTTATTACATATTTTTTTTCGTAAATATACATATTAATAATAATTTTATTATGAATAACTTATATACTATTTTTATTATTGAGTAACTTGTAAACGTTATATATTATTCACTTTTAAATTTATTATTTTTAAATAAGTAAATAATTTAAAGTAACGCAACTTTGTTATTCAGTTCATCAAAGATATATATATATATATATATATATATATATATAAATTATGTTTTATTCATTAAAAGTATGACATTTAACAGCTATAATAGAACTTATTAATAACAAATTTTTAAAATGTGGGAGAGATGGTAAACTTTGCATACTTTTAACAAATTCTAACAACTCATTCCTATCTTTATTTCAATAACTATCTTTACATTTTATCTTTTTTGCAGTAAGGCAAATGCTTAATGCATTAATTCAATGTAACTTTTCTTGCAGTCTGAAAAATAATATGATATAAAAATACTTTCTTCTAATGCTATACAATATTCTAATAGAAGGGGGAGGCATAATAATGAACTTGTAAACAGTGAATGTCTAATAGTAATAGTTTCATAAAATATTAAATGATTTATATTCATTCTGTTACTTTTGTAATTTTTAATGTGAGCATAATGGAAATTAAAGGTTTCTGTATATTCCTATATTTGAAAGATTACTAAAAATATTACTTAAACTATACATTTAATAAATTTATATTACAGTTATGTACTGACTACATTCCAATTCAGATAAATTATACAGCCAAAATGATCTACAGTTCTTTTTTTTTTTCTAAGATAATATAGACAATAAGCAATAAATTTTATTTTTTGTTTGTGTGACTTACTGATTATATCTGTGCCATGTAGAAGTATTAGACACGTTTATTTGATTACTCTAGTCAGCCTTCAACCTCTTTTTAAAGCTTCTGCTAATTTCCCGTACTCATTTAGAAATGCTACAATTTATTTCGAGTATTAATTAGAGCCAAGACAACACACATAATCAAACCAATAAATAACTATGCACAACTGAAATACAAACCTTTTTTAATTTCTATTTTTTCATAAATGTCGGCAGAACTTTATAAGATCTTTGTAATTATTCTCCGTATCCAAGAAGGTGTATTTGACTTTAGATGTGAATTAATGTGAACTCAAGCAGTCATGCTCATCACTGCTTAGGAATTGGATAAGTTTGAAATGGTACAGTAGAACCTTGACTCCTAGTATTTTTGTGGAGTTGACCAAGTAAGAACTATAAACTGCTGACACTAATCAGTTTTTAATGGTTAAATTCACAGTCCTAATTTGGATATTTATAGTAGTTCATATAATGCATTTTAACAGGAAACCCTGGTCTGTCTACACCCTGTATGCAAAAAGTAATTAGAATGCCACTAAATTAATAAAAGAAATACAGGAAATAATACAACCCCCTTCCTTCCTTCTATGAATGTGTGCATATAGTATGGGACCACAAATCCAGAATGCTCAAGACTACTGCTTTTCTGGATTTCAGAATTTTCCGGATTTTAGGTCTTCACTCAAAATATGTCTGCAAATGGCAATAAAATGATGGAATTTTGGTATCCATTCTGTTTAGCTTAATACTTATAATTTGTGTTTTTAAAAGTAGTTGAAATAAGAAATGGTTTAGAAAACAAACAAACAAATATTTATTTACTTTTAAATGCTAAAGGTGTAAAATTAACAACTATAATATAAATTAAAATAACTTTTATTAGTTGTTTTACATGTTTCAACTCTTTCAGAGTCATTTTCAAAAACAAAATGAGAATATTCTAAAGCTGCACGGGCTTTGAATTATTATTTTCATGTACTTTTTTTAAAATTACGCACGTTATCTATTATTTTTTACTTGATGGTTTATTTTCATATCTTTGACCATGGAATAATTCTAGCCACAGTTTCGGTAAATTAAAAGATGCCGCATCGTTACATATTGTATTTTTGCGCGTGAGTATCTCTATGGTTTCTCTTATTATGGATGGATAGTATAGACTGGAGGGAAATATTATTTTACTTTCATTGAAATTTATTTGGATGGTTTCTTCTTGATATAATCTTGCCAAGGCTGTAGTTTTTCTATTATATTTAATATCGGCTATAGGCTCTTTTTTTTCTGCAATTAAATTTCCTGCTGGTCATGCCTATGTAGTAATTTTTGGATCCGTCTTCTTTAATAAAAGGTATTTCATAAACTCCTGAATAATTCTCAAAATGAATTGGGTCAATTTTACTGCAAACGATATTCTTTAATTTCTTAGGTGGTTTGGCTATTAAGCAGATATTGAAACGTTTAAGGCTGTGTTTTAATTTTTCAAAAAAGCTTGGATAATATTGCAGAGTATAAAGTTTGTATTTTTCTGCAATATTATATTCAAATATTTATTTATTTATTTTCTTTAAGTAGATAAAACTATGTTTTTTAAGAATGAATACTTAAAAAATTGGCAAATAAAATATTGAAAGTTGTTTATCTAATGTTATTAAAAATCTTAACTACAACTTAACATAAAATTATAGCTACCATTAAAAAAAAAAAGAGAGAGAGAAAGGGGAGTAGATGTCTGTTAGCATTTTACAGCTGCTACCTGGAGCAATGGACACAGACCCCTCTCCTCATATCACTCGCAATTTTTTATAGTAGTTTGCTTCCACTTTTAAAGCAGGTCACACACCCCCTGTAAAATAATAGTGAAGCTAATAATCTTTATTTGCCAAACATGTCCCATAATTTTAATTGCTTCATCTTTACAACACCTCTCTTATTAGAAATATTTTCACCTGATTTTCTTTTTGGAGAAAAAGTTCCAGATTTTGGGTCTTCAGGATTTGAGGTCCCATACTGTATATGTTTTTCGCAACTTATACCAGTGTAGTTTGAACTGAAGTTTCTCAAAATATGGTTACATGTTTTATAAGCAATGCATTTTTTACTTATAATCTATAATTTGTTAATATTAATGCATAAAAATCATTGTACAAAATGTATATTTCTAGAGTTCAAGATTTAGGATATGCTGACGTGTGTTATAGAGAGACTGTTATATGAATGACAAGCAGATTAAATCTTTATTGAATATTTTAATAAGATAAATAACTTAGTTGCATATTGTTTCGGACTATATATCAAAATATATAATTCAAATCTTTCTTCTCATATCTAAATGTCTAAAATAAATAAGCAAATATGTGTGCACAAAACCTTAACTAAATACTAAAAAATTTAACAGAAGCATCCTTTCATTCATTATCAAAAGTTTTTCTTCTGCACAAAAACTACAAATTTAGGAAAATGTCATTTGTAATGCAACCTACGCTTAATTATTGAAATTGAAAGTTTGAAGATAATGAATCAAGGTTCTACTGTATAAGCATGCTGTATATGAGAGACAGATTTGTTTGTTTATTGAAGGGAAAAAAATAATTCCTTAACTTAAGAAGCGTTTCAAATGATCAAAAATCCATTCTCTTTTCTTGTGGTGATATAATGTGAATTTGTTGTTCTTGTGTGAAAGAGGGCAGTGTGTGTTTTATTAAATGTTAAACATAATTAAATCCTATACCAAGTTATGGTTTAGGAATTATGTTTTGTAGATTTTATATGTAATGGTGTAAATATAAATGTAATATATTCATGTTCAATAAAAAATTATATCCTTCTATCCTTTGGTGTTTATTTGAAGTTGCTCAAACATAATAATATAAGAATTGACTTTTTAATAAATTAAATTTGTGTGAAAAATCCTGACTTTAATGCTGGATTCAGGTTTTTGAAATGTACGAATACATAACTGTGATAAAATATTTCATAGACTTCAATATTGCATAATATATTGAGCATAAAATAATGTGATTGTCTTTAGCATATTATTTTTTTATCATTTAGATTGTGTAACTCATTTTTAATTTTGTTAACTTTAATGCTTAATTGAACTTGTGATAGTAACTATGTTAAAGAAGAAAACATTTCTTGTAAATATGTAATAGACTGTACCACAGTCTCTTTAAATATTCAAAATTGGTTTTTGTTAATGCAATGCTGTAATTAAAATGTTACTAAAATATAAAATTTAAAATTTTTTACACCTATACCAAAATTAATTCTTAAATTAATATTTATTACTTTATAGCTCAACGATTCCAGTGTTGAAAACAGAAAAGCTACTATCAAATTACAAGAAATGTTCATCATAATGATTTTAAAGAGGATTTTTTTATATTGCTTCTGTATACATGTGAGATTAACATAGGGTAAATGTACCAATAGTGGGCTACTTAACTGATTTTATATATATAAATCTTAACGTAGAATTTTTTAAAAACGACACAACATTTTTAACAGTGATACATGTTAAAACATCCTTTTGTTATTATGTTTCAGCAGTTGTTTAAAAAAAACATGGTAATAGTTTTTTTTAGACAAAGTTAAGTTCAATGGTAATAGTTTTTTTTAGACAAAGTTAAGTTCAAAAAGGGCAAGTTCTTCAATAGTCGGCCACCTTAAATCTAATGTTCGGCCATCACTGAACCAATAGTCGGCCACTTCAGAATTTTGTTTTACCTGAAAAGCGACTCTAACAAATTTGACTAAATTTTGCATTCTACCATTTTCGATTATGAGAAGATGATTGAGCTATCTCACATGTTCCAAGAAAATTCAATTAGTGGGTCATTTAGGGTCACTGCGGGTAAAGCTAATTTTATTTTATCTAATAAATGGCTTTAACGATTTTGACTAAGTTTTGTATACTACAATTTTGAGATACAAGAAGACCATTGGACTGGGTCGCTTGTTCGAAAAAATTTCATTAGTGAGTCATTTGAGGGTCACTATGGGTCAAATAAATTTTATCTAAAAAACAGCTCTAACGATTTTGACTAAATTTTGTATCCTACCATTTTGGGGGTACGAAAAGACCATTGGGCTGGGTCACATGTTTGAGAAAATTAGATTAGTGGGTTATTTTTGGGTCACTACGGATCAAGCTAATTTTATTTAAAAACTGCTAAAACGATTTTGACTAAATTTTGTATCCTACCAATTTGGTGTACGAAAAGACTATTGTGCTGAGTCACATGTTCGAGAAAAATCAACTAGTGGGTTATTTTGGGGTCACTGCTGGTCAATGTTTATCTTATCTAAATCTAATAAGTGACTTTAACAATTTTGACTAAGTTTTATGTCCTACCTTTTTGGGATACAAGACCATTTGGTTGGGTCACATGTTCGAGAAAATTTGATTAGTGGATCATTTGGGGGTCCCTATGGGTCAAGCTAATTTTATCTAAAAAATGGTTCTAACGATTTTGACTAAATTTTGTATCCCACCGTTTTTTGGTACAAAAAGAGCATTTGACTGGGTCACATGTTCGAAAAAATTCTATTAGTGGGTCATTTGCGGGTCGCTATGTGTCAAGCTAATTTTATCTAAAGAATGGTTTTAACGATTTTGACTAAATTTTGTATCCCACCGTTTTTTGGTACAAGACCATTTGGGTCATGTGTTTGAGAAAATTCGATTTGTGGGTCACTATGGTTCAAATTAATGATATCTAAAAAATGGCTCTAACGATTGACTAAATTTTGTATCCTACCGTTTTGAGGTACGAAAAGACCATTGGGCTGGGTCATAGGTTTGAGAAAATTCGATTAATGGGTCATTTTGGATTCACTACGGGTCAAGATAATTTTATCAAAGAGGCGGCTCTAACGATTTTGACCAAATTTTGTTTCCACCGTTTTGGAGTACGAAGAGACCGTTGGGCTGGGTCACAGGTTTGAGAAAAATTTGATTAGTGGGTCACTATGGGTGAACGCATTTCATTGTGAATGAAGGTTTAGACAGTTGTGGAACAGTTGACAGTTAACAAAGTTGCAATGTTGGCAATATTTTGCCAACTTCGCTAAGTTTGGTGAAAGTTTTGCGAGATTTAGCAGGAAAATCGACTTTCAAGATTACTAATGCCAAAGCACATGCTTATCGTCAAATGAAAGAATGTGTCAAGTTTCTGAATTTTTGCAAAGTTACGGCGACATTTGGCGAACAGATTGGTTTTCAGAATCTGAAGGCATTTTCTAGAAATTCCCACTAACAACAAGGATAAATGATTCAACCAATCAGAGTCCATAGAGCGTTCTAAAAAACAGAATTTAACCAATCCGGGTACATAGAACTGATTGTTATATGTTGTACAGAGAATTTATTGTTATATCGTGTTGAACACAAAGATAATTTTAACGAGCATAACTCGGTCTTCCCAGATGGTTGTAAATAACTTAAAGTAGAACTTCTTAAAAACAGCAAAACATTTTTAACAGTGCCATGTATAAATACATACTTTGGAAAATCATCAATAATAAACAATATTTTTTTTTTTTTTGATATCTCATAAATGATTACTTTATGAGTGTTAAACTGCGGGCAATTAATAACACAATACCTCTTTACATTTCAACCAAATTGATTTTCTGTGTAATGTAAATCTTAATGCGGCAGTTCAATTAAAAGTGACACATGCAGAAAGCTTCATTATTTTATTTTATTATTTAAGTTTAATAGAGGCTGTGAAAAGGATTCTAAATCCCAATACTTAACCTCTTATTATCAGAGCGGCTAGCTATTGGATAAAAGAATCAGGTAACAAGTTTTTTTTTATCAAAACCAACGGCTTTGCACGCATGGTTGAAATATGGCAAGTTGTATTTGTAGACCAATTAACATTAGGAGAAATTGTACTTTTGTAAATAATTTAAATATTACTAAATTAAATCTCAATTTGAATAAACGTCATTTTTGTACCGCATTAGGTGAATGTGAGACTTGAAATAATGCGAAAATCGTCATTTCAACGCATTTGAATCCACATCCTTCCAAGAAAACAGATACAATGCAGTCTGTTTGGAAACAGTTTATAAGCTATCGTTTAGTGGAAGAATTTTTAAAATCAGTTCAGTAGTTTCAGAATTTATTTTCTATAAAAATCTGTTTATTTTTACAATATTAATGTACCTTTATGCACCATAAAAATCAAAACACCAAGAAATAATAAGTGGGAAAACATTAGTTTACTATATTTAATTGTCATTTGTGTATGGCTGAATATGAAATACTTCCTTTCCTTATTGGAAATCATGTTTCTTTATTACTATCATTTGAATTAATTATAATGTTTTCTCGTACCTATGTTTACCCCAATGCTCAGAAAAGTTGCTCCTAACATGGTATGAAAAACTATTTAATTTTGCTTTTCTTTTAAATTAAAAAGACAAATATTGCTCTTGTGCATTTGTCTTAGTTATTTCTATGCCAAATTTAAAGTTCCTAGACTGACATTTTTTGAGAAATCATAGTAAAAATATAACTGTAGAACGTTTTATTCCCATTTCATTTATTTGAAAATCTTTAAAATAGAGGCAACTTTAAGAGCATAACGTTCCATAGAAACTTGCATGTTGAATTTAAAATTTCTAGCCTCGACAGTTAGGAAGTAAAATCATAATTATAGAACGCTTTCCAATAGTTTTTCTTTTAAATATCAAATACTTTGATGAACGTTCTTAATGAGCATTTATGTCTTAAAATCCATCACCATAATCAGTTTCTTGCTCTTAGTCTTAATAGATTCAAAGTAAATGGGATTTTAGAACATTTTTCGTTCTATCATGTCGTTTGTACAGAGGTAAAATATAGCCTATTTTTAAGTGGAGAACGGCATCATTTTTATCCCAGGACAAGATTTGAAACGTTTCTGTAGGACAAAAGAAATCGAGATTTTAAACCCTATTCTATTCATTTCCCTCTTTTAAATTTTGAATATGTTAGAATATGATCTGCCGGCGCATTTACATCTTAAAAGTAAAAGCCATGTCAAATTTCATGTATCTAGCAATCACCCTATCAACTCCAAATAAATCATAATCCAAATCATGATGTGTTTTACGTTCCTGAGTGAAAGTGTTATCCTGAAAGAAATTTTGGATTCGGTTTAGTGGGTCAAAAATAATTTGGATTTTAGAACTTTTCTATTCATTTCCCCATTTTAAATTTAGATTTTTGTTTAAGAAAAAGCTACTGTGTGCGAGCATTTGCAACTTAAAAGTAACCCCAGTGTCGAATATCAATTTTCTATCCCTATTAATTCTAAATAAATCATAAACAACAATTACTGATAATTTCAATTTTTTCAATTTTGAATTTTATAGAAACCATTCTCTGCGAGAGTTTACATTTTAAAAGAAACCCCTATGCAAAATTAGAAGTTTCAAACCCAACAATATCACAGAAATTGCAATTTTAGAAAATATTTAGTTCCTTTTAAATTTCAAACTTTTTAGAAACTGTTCGGGCACGATCAGATCACTTATGTATTAAAAAGGTTATCCATGTCTAATTTCAAGTTTCTATTCTAAAATTTATGAAAAAAAAAACATAATTCAGAACATTTTCTTCTCATTTAGGCATTCTAAATTTCCAATTTTTTAGAAACCTTTTTTAGCCGATCATTTATGTGTTAAAATTAACCCCCATGCCATTTAAGTTTCCAGCACCAAAACTATTGCAGATTTCAAAACTTTAGAACGTTTGTTTGGTCCTGTATCCTTTGAAATTTCGTTTTTTTTTTTAAGAAACTATTTTGTACCAGCGTTTACATATTAAAAATGACAGAATTGGGAAATTTTAAATTTCTATCCCTAGTAATTCCATATAAATTGTAATTTAGAACGTTATTAGAATGTTCACAGTTTTTTCATTTTCTAAAATTCCCCCTTTTTTTAATTGTCCTGATTCAGAATTTACGTCTTAAAAGTAACAGACATGTTAAATTTCAGGTTTATATTCCTAACAATTCTACACAAATTGTAATTAACTTTTTCACTCATTTCACACTTTTAAATTTCATTTTTTTAGAAAACAACAACCATGCCAAATTTCAAGTTACTAGGCACTTTAATATCACAAAAAGGGCTAGTTTAGAATGTTTTTTGCTCATTCATCTACTTGGGAAAAGTGGCTCTGACGTAAAATATAGTCTATGTCGAAGCAGAAACTGCCACCTTTACATTTGAAATTTGTTCTGTAGTTCCAGTAGTTTCCCCTACAAACAAACAAACAAGTGCGTAAAAAAACTTTCTTTTTTATAATATTAGTATAGATGTAGAGGTCAACAAATGATAAAATGTTGACAACTTAAAATGTACTTATTTTATTACGGAAATTAATCATATCATAATAACTGATAATATAATTAATTTCACTGAAACTAGTTATAGTTCCAACGCACCTCATTTGTCATGTTTGACGTACAATCTCTAACTTGTCTTTTCTTAGTTGTCAAAATATATACTTAATTTAAAATTTTGTGTGTTAAAACCTTAGCGAAGCTGAGTAAGAGTCTAACACTTCAAATAAATTTAAGTATATGTTTTAGAAATATTTTGACAACTAAGGAAGAAAAAAAATAGACATCCTTTAATAACAGTACACGGATAAAATAAGGTAAAATTATTAATTTCTGGAGAAGATATTTTAAAAATGGAATGCAACCCCTGCCCATGAGTTTATCATTAGCAAGAAGAATTTGAGATCTCACTGACTAACAGCCTAAAGTAAATTTCTTCCGCAGCTCTCATCTATGAGCAACTGTACCTGCTGTAGCAGGAGATCATCTACATAAGGGCATCTGAGGCAGCTTCCAAAAGGGCTTTCAATGGCAGCAATGCAAGTCATCTTGCTGTCGAATCCTACCTTACTATTGTGATTCCAATTTAATCCTAAATCACAGTTCAACCAGGAAGTAGGTTCAGTATTGTGCTACACTTGCAGAAGTAGGTAGGAAAATATGAAATTTCGCTACTGTGTTTTCATAGATTTCTGCAATGTAATATATCACAGTTCGCTCCATTTTGTGCTATAAAAAATGGAAAATTGATTTTTTGCTGAGACCACACTTCATTGTGCTGACCGCTGACATTAAGTTTTCAGAAAGGTGAGACACTCTCAAAACTGTTTTATTTCAAATAACTCAGGAACCTGTTTTTCCCCTTGTATTCACTCAACATGTTTCAATTTCATTTGCAAACTAAATGTTAAAAATTAGTCATGACATTTTAAAGAGATTTCTAATAATTTTCAAGTCAGCTTATAAAAAATATATTGTAAATTACAAGATGAAAAGGTAATCCATTTACCATTGAAACAAATTTAATTTTAATACTTTATATAAAATCATAAACATCAATAAATAACATGAATAAAGAATGTATATTATTTTTCAAAACTTTGGTTTACATTTGATAATTTTAATAAACTTTACATTACCTTATTTTAAAGATGCATCTTGACAGTTTAATAACCTGCTTTTAAGGTGTCCAATGGTTTTAATTGGTATCTTACTCACATATTGTATATTGATAACCTGTTTATAATATCCCTGGATTAACGAAGTCATTGAGGACGACCATGCTGGTAGTGGGATCTACATTGAGAAACCAGGGCAAAATTTGTCCATCAGTCTCCGTAACCCTGATTTCTCTTCAGTTTTTAAAAGCAAGCTTATTGCAATTGAACAAGGCCTCGACGCTATTCTCAGCGGGACTTTGGAGACCTCTGGATTCTTTCAGACAGTCGCAGTTCCCTTCAACACCTTCACAATTGGATTACAGTTGGAGATAAAACTAGTATTTCCATCCTTCTTAAACTTAAAATTATTTCAAAGCTCCATGATTTTCATTATCAGTGGATTCCATCCCACGTAGACATTTATGGCAATAAGCAAGCTGATCGCTTGGCTTAGGTGGGTTGTTGTCAATCTATATCTTTCTATCCAGCCCTTACCTACTCAGAGCATAGGGAGTGGAAGGTCCCTCCCAGCCACCATTGGTACGCGGACAACGAGCCAAGCTCTTCGTTCGCTATCAACTGTGACAGAGCCTCTCGAACGGCAATTTCAAGATTGGCAAGTGGACACACGAAAAGTCTCTTGTTCTTTGAGGGCAGAAAGATCTTTGAAGTCTGCTCTAAATGTCAAGCTCAACAGGCCTCTGCAGAACACATCCTGGATTGCTTTAGGTCTTTCCAGGGAGGACTTTTGTGCTTCCCCCCTTCTGGTTCTTGATTTTCTGAAGTTTAACGGTCTATTGGATCTTGTCAGACAGTTGGAGGATAAGCCACAACAACAACATAATATCCCTTTTTTAAACAGCTAAAGCATCTTACATAACCAAAAGTGTGTGTTCAAAGAGATGCACTATACTTATTAAAAAGGACATTTTTAATAATATCATTTGGATGAAACAATTTCAATCAAAATCTCGAAAATCCTATTTATCTTTGCTGTAAAATATGTTTCAACAATGCCTAAGTTATGTCATGATACTGTGAAGGTTGTTTTTCTAATTTTTTTTTAGTAAACTGCTTTGTCAAAACAGCCAAAAGTCCTTGTTTTAATTTCGAATAGATATGCTTGAAAACTGTACATTAAATGTTATTTTTATCATTTGGATGCAAACATTTCAAGTAATTCTTAGAAAATCATATTTATGCATCTTTGTTGTAAAATATGTTAAACAATGCCAAGTCCGATCGTGATTCTGTAAAGTTTGCTTTTAGAATTATTTTTTATTTTACTAAAGTGCTTCATTAGAGCAGCAAGAAGCTCTTGTTTTATTTTCACATTTTTTCTTAAATGCAATTAATTGTAGCTGGAAAACGGTTAGGTATGTTTGTTTTATTCAGTTTCGAGGCCTTGGTAAAATTTCAAAGGGGGAAACACACACGTTTCTCATATCTTTTCGGTAATCAGGGGATTGTGAGCAGCATTTGTATTTCAAGATGGAATAATTACTGTAAGGACTATGAATAAAAATTATGCAGCGTATGATTATGAATAAATGTGTATTATTTATTTGCTCAATTTTAAGCATTATAATAATAACAATCTCTCGAAAAAATTGGTCTTCTAAAAGTAGTGAACTAAAGATTATTTAAAAAGTTGTGTGTAATCACTACTTTTCCCAACAAGTATTTATAATTGTAGTTAATGAGTTTTAAAAAAAAAAATGTATGAAAAAAAAAATTAGTTTTCTAACTACTGGCTGGAGTAATAAGAGCATTTGTATTGAATTTTCTTCTAAGGAGGTATAGTTTGAACTCAACAGCTTCAAAACAATTAGTTTTATGAATCAAGCTAATAAATACAAATATTTTAGCGAGTCGAAGTTGAAAAAAGTTAGTCTTCTTAAAAGTACACAAGTAGTGACTACTTTTGAAAAATTAAATTTGTATTTGGTACTGTTCAAAACAAGTATTGATATTTGTAACTAACTACATTTAAACTTTTTTTTCTGACTGAACGTGTTTTTATCATTGCTTTGATAATTACTCTCTTGCTACAATCACCTGAAGATGCGAGCTGATTATTAATTGCTCTTGAAACTATAGTTCTGTTCTTTAATCACTATATGAAAGAAAAAAAAAACTTCTGTATATATCGAATCTATTTTCACAAACTAAGTAGCAGTCAATTTACCTAAACAACAAAAATGACGCACAAAATCTAAAACTTTAATCTGCTTTTAGCTTATTTAACCACAGCTCTTAAACAATAACACAGACAGTAGTTAAAATATAATTTACAAGCAGAATATCCTTTAATTTCTTTTGACAAGATGATTAACATAAGCTGAAAAAAAAAATTGAAGCATTAATACGACTTCGGATTTATTCTACAATAAATTTTGAACTATCAAATTGACTATTTTGAACTATCAAAAATATTTTTTTTCTAATATTTTGCTTCTGACACATTCCTGAATTCATTTTTATTCGCAAACGTATAAAACTGATAGGTGTACTATTTCAGAACCTATGAGAAATAATAGTTTCCATTTTTAGATAAAATCAGTTTCTTTATTAAAAAAAAAAAAAAAAATGCAGTCAAATTTGGTGTTTTCAAAAAAGGTCGTCATGCGACAGCAGTTGCTTATAATTAAAAATGTAATGAATTTATCGAAAAATTAAAAACGTTATTCGATTTCAAATCACCTTGGTAGTCATATCTGCCAATTACATACCTACACGATTAAAAACGAATCTGAGAATATGTCAGAAATTTTAGCGTTGTTGAGTGGGGGGGAAATAGTTTTTTGGGAACCACATTAACAAAAGGATTATACCTAAACTAACTCCCAAATTTAATTTTTTCTGCAATATATGAGTGTATTTTCAAATGTTTAACTTATTTTCACTGGTGATATTTTTCATAACAGTAGCAACAGGTGTCGTTGCTGTTAACACCCACAATTTCATTACATTATGTCCGTATAATAGACCATTAAACTATCTGAAAATTTCGAGTTAATGTTTCGGGGAACACAAATTCAATTTGTACCAAAAAAAGCTATCAAACTAATTTTGACCAAAGAAATATTTGACATTTCCTAACCGTGATAGATGCAATTTAACGTTAACATATTTTATTGGATGATGTTATTTTAATCCTTAACTGTTGTTAGCAGACTGCTGCTTTTTACTTTCTTCTATCTTTACAAGAAGAAAGTATTGGATTCATGAAACTTTTCGACGGATTTATACGTTTTAGAAGGTCCTGAACGCGATTTGACTGTTTTTAGAAAATGTCTGTCTGTCTGTATGTGACAAAAATTTTGTAGGCGCTCTATCTCAAGAACTAATGCACGAAATTTAATGAAACTTTAGATTCAGTTAGTCCCTAATATAAATTGGTGCTGATTAGTTTTTGGTAAAAATCGCCCTACAGGTGGCGCTACTATGCTGCATTTTTCACGATTTCCGCATTAGCTCTATCTCAAGAACGAATGCATGGAATTTCATCAAATTTCAGATTTTGTTAGACCTTGACATAAATAGATGCTGATTACGTTTTGGTGTAAATAGCCCAACAGATGGCGCTGCTATGCTACTTTTTGCATTATTTTTACGATAACTATATCTCAAGAACCAATGCACGGATTTTCATCAAACTGAACAGAAATGAATATACGTTCAGTGAAAATAGGGTTAAATCGATTTTAAAATTTTTTGACTTACTCCACTGTCATTCTAACCCCCTCATTTATCCTTTGAATAGCAACATGGTAATCAGTATCAGGAAATACAATCAAGGGGAAGGGGAATAAAGGAAATATCTCTTGGCGCAATTGATTTGTGGAGATACTTGCACACTATACGAACTCCAGTAATTTTTATCGCCAAATTTAAATTGTAAAATCGTAATACATTTAATTTTACCATACTTAGAATGTTCTTATTATTGCCTCTCATATACTGTAATAAAATTGAGGGGGTCGGGGAAGAAAGTGCCAAGCCACATTTTTGGTGAAATAAATCGAATCTGTTGAGTAATATTGTAAATTTACAATATCCAACATATAATTTGTGTCTAATGTCACTTGGTGGCAGCCTATGTGACAGGTTTTGTTTTTGCCCTACATGTTTATGCCCCCAATGAAGATAGCTAATTTACAAATAACGGAATAGTAATGTCATATTGTTACTCAGAATATCTCAAATGTTACTAAGACATTGGCGAAAAACTTTGTTATATATCTTGATTTGAGTATTGGATCTAATTTTCAAATTGAAATATCTCAGAAGTTCAAAAATGTGGCTTGGCACTCTCTTGCCCCGGCCCCTTCAATTGGTTAGCGTTGTTATAATGTCTTGGTGAATCTATTTGGTTAGAAAAATTAGCTGAACTCATGTAGTGTACCTATGTGCAATCTTCGTTGTTTGGGAGGCAGCATCACATCTTTGAAACCCGTTTTAGCGCCGACGATTTTGGTATATAATGATAGATTAGGTATGACACAGATAACCAGTCAGATGCCACACCAATGGGGGGTTTTCAATAGAAACATGGCACATTCCGACGCAATGTGAAATGAATGGCAACCCAATTACTGATGTTACTCCCACTCGAGAGCATCATCAGTAATCGAGATGCCACTCATTTCATTATATACTGCAGCGAGACGCGGGATGTTGCTATGGCAACACTTTCCGCTGGTGTGCCAGCTCACTGGTGGTTTCGTTATCTGGTATCATCTAATCTATCATTTATATACAAAAATCGTCGACACTAAAATTGATTGCAAAAAGATGACGCTGCTTTTCGGACTACACCACGCGATAACTTGCCACATGAACCTGAAAGAGTTCTCGATGGTGCGGGGAAAGAAAGTTGTTAACATACACAAATGATGTAGACAATGCATTATTTAATTAATAACTAGATATTTCTATTTGGTAGCAGGTTTGATTGTCACCTTAATTAACGAATACATTCATCTAAATTTGCTTTACGGCTCATCGGCTAATGTATCGCGGAAGGATCGTACCAAGTATTTTGAGGATGAAGTTTTATAGAATTATATAAGAAATCACTGATTATCATCTATATATTTAAAACGCTAAGCTTTTTCTTTCGACAATCCGTGAGAACAAACTACTGCATCAAATTACATCATTCTTTTTTTAAACGAAAGATATTTGGACACAGATTTGTTATAGTGCATTCATTTGTTCGAAAATTTAATTAATTAGCCGTAATTTTCAATTAAACTTTTACCTAATGACGTCATCAAGTCGGCAATTCGGATAACGCTTACTGCTGCGAGGCACAGACTTTAATCTCTAATCTCTGTGGTTGCGAAGGATAAAAGAGAAATAATAAATATTAAAAGCACGTGGCTTTTAGGCCGAATTATTTAATTTGCAAGTTAAATTTCGGTAAAAATATTTATCCGCGTGTTTTATAAGCGAATAAAAATTCATATTTATTGTGACGTCACGGGAATATTGTTCATTGGGTTAATTTTATCATTATGCATTACAACTTTGTTGATGCCATTTTTTATTACAATTAAATATAAAATATATTTTTATTTGTATACATGGTGTTTAAGCATTAAAGTAACGTATATGAAACGTGTGAAAAGTTTGCGCCGGTGAAAATGACGTTATGGTTAGCTTGAAATCCATTTTAACATTGATAAAACTAAAGAGAAAAATGTATATGATTGTGTCAACCTGACGTAATTTTAACTGATTTTTCCATTCTTGATTAGAATTGCAGCCGTCATTGATTGCTTCATCTTGATTGCATACCTTGATTACATGTTACCAATTACTTTTTTTTAAATTATAGGTTAGACGATTTTTGTTTAAATAAAAAAACACAAAAGTAAAGGATTTCAGGAAATTTAAAATTATTAAAAATAGTGTTATAGTAGGGGAAAAAATTGAAATAACGATTGTATTTTTAGCTAGAATAAACAATGTAAGACTAATATTTCATAGGAATTATTTTAGTAGGTTTATTATAAGTTCATTTAACAGTTATTTATTAGCGCAAAGTCCTATTTCTTTTACTGTGAATTTCTCTTTCGATGTCAAAAAATGTTTTTTGACGCCAGCCAAAATACAGTGGCAATTTTTAGAAATGTGCAACGGTTGTGACGACAAACGGCGGTACCGCTTTAGCTTTCATCGCGCTTACATCACTTCTAAATACTACAAATTTCTATTTTTTACTACATTTTACAATTTCAATTCTTACATCATCAATTAGAAAAAAAATTAGTTTTCGATTCAAATTTATTTGAAAACTGCCGCTTAATTTAACGATTTTTTAAATAATTTTCAAGCATGAAAAGTTTTTCAATTCTATCTTATCAATGACCACCAGTTTGCTTCAATAATGTAAATTAGCCCCTGGGAAAGTTGTCCACAATTGAAAATAGATTTCCCTAACCATCATAAAAAGTGAATAATAATAATAAAAAAAAAAAAAACAATGATAAATCATAAGATCAGATAATCCATAAGATAGAGCATTTTGGCGCTAAACGGAAATCTGTCAAAAAAAAAAAACTACTTTCAGTTTATGTTGAACATAAAATTGATATGTTGAATTCGTTGATGTATATGTTCCATCAGATATCAGAATATGCTAGGAATTGTATTTTTTTTAATATTTTTTTAAAGATTCATTTGCCAACTGTATAAGAGGGAATCGCCGACTGTCATGGAAAAGGGATAATCATCCTGATTATGTGAAGGAACTGAAGAAACCAAACAAAAAATTACACTTGAAAATATTAAAAATCTCCGTCATCTGCAGATTGATTTATTACTATAAAAAAAATTCTTCATCTTTACATAAAAATTGATTAGCTTAAAAAAATGGATCTGTTTTAGAAGATATGGATTTGAAACGAACAATGATTAAAGAGGACAATTTAAAACTTTTTTAACGTCGAATTTCGACTGTGCTTTAGGGCAGATGCAATGCACATGCGCATAGGAGCTCATTCGGTTGCATAATCACAGGGGGGGGGGGGAGATGTGTGCTTTGCTTACTATGTTCTTTTATTTACTGAATGAGATGAACGTAGGAATATACTATTTGTATGATACGTCATAGGTCCATGAATTTTTTTTCTTGCCGACGGGAATATGGCGGTAATGTCAAACTAATTTGCATTACACAGTTGTTTACTTATTGTTTGTTTGGAGTTTGCATCGGAAATAGTACTCTATTTGACTGGAGGAAAAAACTTTTAAAATAAAATATTTGAAAGACTGTTTCATTCGCACCCCTTCTTAAATAATAAAGAAGCTTATTTTACTGATATTGTTATAGTATTTTTTCCGTCAAATTTTGACGGGTCCATCTAGTTAAAATAAAAATATGTAGGCTAAAAGTGATGACAGTAAACATAAAGGCTTATAAAAAAAAAAAAAAAAAAAAAAAAAACTTTTAAATAAACAGACGTACTAGTTTCGTACACATAATCGGTGACCTTCTCAAGATCAGTAATGATAAAGAAAAACACTTTATTTTTATTAACACTTTTCTAACCTTAGTTGAAAAGTGTTTATGACTTCGGTTTGTCTGGCCGTGCTCTAACTCCCGTAAATATGCTCGGATTGCCCTGCAATTTTTATATGTTATTGTCGTTATCTATAGCATGTTCCCTATTTCAACTGAAGTATGTAGCACTTATAGTTTTTTTACAGGGACACTCAAAAGAATTCCGTTACATGACGGTCTATGGGGAAAAATCATTTTACGGTTTATTTTAATGATGTTAGACAATTTCAAACACATTGTAATTGATATACATCACTAAGGTGCATTGCAAGAAGCTTAATATGGAATAGAGTGTGCATAGCACTTATAGTTACTTTACAGGGACAGTCAAAAGAATTCCGTTACATTACGTTTATGGAGAAAAATCGTTTGCGGTTTAATTAAATAATGTTTCACTATTTTAAACACATGGAAATTTATATATATCACTAAGGTGCATTACAAGAGGCTTACTACAGAATATTGTGTGTATAGCAGTCATCGTTCATTTACAGGGACACACAAAAGAATTCTCTACTGTCTGTTAACAATAATTCCTGGGAGTGCGTTTTAAGTTGCTAAACGCGATTTTAAATTTAACTCACTTTTTGTCTATTACTTGGTGTGTATAAATTCTGTATTTCATATACAGGGCAGCACAAAAGTTCGCGAACGCATTTCCGTTTATTGACAGAAACTCCAGAAGGAGAATTTTAAACTGTGCTACGCGTTTCCTAACTAAACTAAAGTTTAGCATCCTATGTAGTATATATACAAATCAATAGATCATATACAGGGCTGAATAAAAGTATTCGGATATTTTTCCAAATATTGAATATGTTGGAAATTCCTGAAATTACGTTTTTAAATATGTTATGCGTTTTCCAAATTGTTTACTTAGATGTTATCTTTCAGCTTATTAAACGATAATGATTTGTAAAATTATTTTGGAAGCGTTGGAAAGTGTTACATAATCTATGCTTGACGCATGATTTTTCGTTCTTGTTTTTTATGACTACTGATCTTGAGATGGTCACCATTTCGCCGCAATTAATTTTTCTTCAGAGACCATAGTATAACAGAATACTTTTGAGTTATTACACCGCACACTTAGGCAAAAAGTAAGCGCTACATATGACATATTCTATAGTAAACATCTTCTAGCGCTCCTGAATAATGTATATAAATTTCATTATGTTTCAAATAGTGTAACACCATTAAAATACCACCGCAAATGATTTTCCCCAATAGATCACAATGTTACGGAATACTTTTGAGTACCCCTGTAAATGAAATATAAATGCTACACACTTCATTTTCAATAACGAACATCCTATGGTAAGCCTTAATAATGTATATCAACTAATGTGGCAATCCCAGTATATTTACGCGAGTTAGAGCGCGGACGAACAAACCCAATTCATAATAAACACTTTTCAACTATGTTGGAAAGTGCTAAAAATCAAACTTGCGTTAAATCAGAATTGCACAAATAAACCATTTGGCTGCTACGGACCTGATTACGAAAGATTAACTTTAAGATGCCATACTTTGCGGTAAACTGAAATGGCGATTTTTTTGCCTGGTTTGGTAACTCAGCAATTTTTGCTTCGTGTGGCAACCTTAGGGTTTTATAATAAATTATGTGTGTTTTATAATAAAACTAGCAAGCTACGCCGGTGCGCTGGTCGGTTTCTACAAATGAACCGTGAATCAAACGAAATATATCGTTTAATTTGACCTTGTATTTGAAAGCAATCTGTATATTTACCTGGAATATCCTTCCATATTACTGAAAAATGACGCCATTGCGCTATTATATTTTCTAATGTGCAGTCAAAATTTTAGCTGTTAAAGAGCAACTCTTTTATTTGTTCATTTACAGTTAGGGTTTGGTAAAGAACTATAAAACTATATGCAATATACTAAAATCCGCACTAAAAGTTATCGAACTTACAATGCAAACAGATTAACTAACAAAATCCATCCGGTAGAAGTTTTTATAAAGGCTAATCTTTGATAATCGGGTTCATCTGATTATAGAACTTTTCCACATAATTCTAAAACTAACATAGAACGATATGAAATATACTAAAACCATCTTTAAAAATTATCTACTTAACAATGCAAGTCGCTAAAAATACGCCCAGTAAAAACTTTGAAAAAGTCTAATCTTTTGGAATCGGGTTCACCTGACTATATAAACTTCAACACATAACTGTTTGACTAAGCAACGTAGAACAATATATGTAGTACACTAAAACCATTCCTGAAATAGCATCTAACTAACAATACAATTCTCATCAAAATCCGTCCAGCAGAATTTTTTCAAAAGGCTAATCTTTCATAATCGGGTTCACCTGATTATAGAACTTTCCCCCATAACTCTATAACTAAGCAACATGGAATGATATGTTATACAATAAAACCTTCCCTGAAAAATTATCTATCTTACAATTTAAGTTCTATGAAAATCCATTCTGCAGAACGACAGTTATAAGCAGCCGAAACAAAATTTCATATATAAGGTAGAAGTAAATAGAAGTATATTGCTATTAATAAAATTTACATTTGAATAAAAAAAGGTACTTTTCGGTTAGCCGGGGGCCAGTGATATTTGTACATATATATATATATATATATATATGGCAAAATATATATTTTTTCATAATAAGTTTTTATATATATATATATATATATATATATATATATATATATGTGTGTGTGTGTGTGTGTGTGTGTGTGTGTATATATATATATATATATGTATATATATATTTATATATGTGTGTATATATATATAATAAGTTATATATATGTATATGTGTAGATAGATGTGTGTATATATACATGTATATATATCATTGGTGCCCGGCTAACCGAAAAGTACCAAAAAAAAAATACTCCAAAAAAACACCTTTGGGCTTAAAATCAAATTGTTTGGGGACAAAATTAAAATCAAAATCGCCAAAAACAAAAGATAAATCGCCAAATATATTTTCAATAGCATCTTGCCCACTGAATAATTTTTAAGCATTACCTCTCATTAATTACTAATATTACCTCTCATCAAAACTGTTTTTCTTTTTTTTTCTTTTCTTACTTTTCTTTTTTTTTAATAAAATTAGTAACAGTTTATTCTTTTATTTTTCGAGATGTATAACCATTTCAATTCTTTCACCAACGATAATGGTCGCCAAAAAATTAACAATGGTAACCTTTTCGTCCAAAATAATAGAACTTTCCATCATAATTCTATAACTAATGTACGTAGAACAATATGTTATATACTAAAACCTTCCCTGAAAAATTGTCTATCGAACAGTACAAGTTCCATCAAAATCCATTCAGCAGAACTCGAGTTATAAAGGAACGGAACGGAATTTCCGTTTGTGTTTTATATATATAGTAGATTAAATGTGCGTATAACTAAATATAATGTGGGGGAAAAAAATGTGTAGCGGCCAAAATAAAATGTTGCCAACTCCGGTGCGTCTGCGACACCTGTTCCGCTCGGAATTGTCATTTTTATTTATTTGTTTACTAGCTAACCCGCCCGGCGTTGCCCGGGCCCATGATAAAACCTTAAATGAACCCCAATTACTTACCCATCATACGTAGCATAGGGTAAGTCTTGTAATCGTTTTGAAAATCGAGTTTTTTTTTTTTTTTTTTTGACGGATTTACACGTTTCAGACACTGGAGATTCCGAAAAACATATTTTGAGAAAAAAAAAAAATTGCCGTCCGTCTGTGTGTCTGTAAACGCTCTATCTCCCGAAAAAAAATTGAGATAGAGATTTGAAATTTGGTATGTACTTAGTATGTAATAATGGGAAGAAGCCTATTGAATTTCAGTCACCTCGATTATCCGGAACTATTTTTTCGGACTCTCGAAATATTCGTTCTGATAAAAGGTATATAAAAAATTTCGAAAGTTTGTATTTTAAGGAGTGAATATAAAAGACAATAAAAAAACATATATTTTGCATAAAGCATGAAGTCGATCGGATAATGAGTTGCCGAGATATTTGTAATCCTATTTTCCACACTCTTCGAATTTTTCATGACCCTATATTTCATCCAAATTTCAATTCAAAGATATATTTTAATTGGAAATGAGACGTTTAATCAGATGCAATAAACCGCTAGTTAATAGGATTATTATTTTTGGAGTTATAAGGATGTTTCTTTTAAGCAATTCAGTAATCGAGCCTTTAAAGTTTATGGCGTCATCAAGCCACGATTTTATTCGAATGGCAATGCATTTTATAAGTAGTTTACACATTTTTTATTTTAATATCTTATATTATGCATATCCATGATGGGTAAGTATTACGGTGGCCCCCAACGACTAGTTTTTTATTTTATATCTTTAACTTGATTTTGTATGAATTCATATTTCTAATGACAAAATTGCGAAAAAATACTGATATTTAGTGATGAAAGTGCCCGTAAGAAAACATTTTCTTCTTTTTAGGTGCGTTCGTAATTGTATTAATATGTAGCACCTATATAGTCATCGTCTGGTCCGTCCGTCTGTCCGCATATAACAGCGCAAAAACTACCCAACCGAATGGTTTGAAATTTAAGATATAGAATCATTGCAGAATGTTGTCGAGTCATTTTAAATTTTAGGAAAATCGAATCGAAACTTAAAAAGATATTAATAAAAGTTTTCTTCATTCTATTAACTCCTTTCATACATACACTCTAAAAAAAATCCGTGAAAATACAAGAGATTTTCCGTTAAATTTTACGGAGAAGTTTCATTTTTCCAAAACAACAGTACAATTTCCGTAAATGACATTAGTTCCGTAAAGAAGATTTCAAATCCGTAAATACGCAGAAAGTTTTCCGTAAATTTAATGGATTTTTCCGTATTTCTTACAAAACTGTACAATGTCCGTATTTCTTTCAAAACAATGCCATTTCCATAAATGACGTTCAGAGGTTTGCGTACAGAAATCGCCTTGTTTGAAATACGAATTAAAATTGTTGTATTTACTAGAGTTCTTCTAGGATCCAGGTCTGAACCAGTCCTACCCGTGAGCCTATTTTTTTGTCATTAGACTCGGGCCAATCCTGGAACTCATTCTAACTGGGATTGTGTCTGGGGGGTTATTTTTTTGTGAAAATAGTGATATTTTTATTTTTTAGTGAAATCTTTAGAAATTAATTTTATTTCCATAAATTACAGAAAAATATTTTTTAATCTACTTTTTTTTTCTTTATATTTCTTTAAATTGTGAATTTTTTCACAAAAGTTTTAAAATCTTATTTTAACTTTATTAACGTGAGGCAATATTAGGTTATTAAAGGTTTCATAAAATATTATCTTTGCAAATTATCGATATGTATATTGTATTGAACAAAACTGATTTGTCTTATAAATTTGTGAATTAAACTAAAATTTATTATTTTATAAATTATAATTTTTTACAAAGTTTATATTTTTTTTCTTTAAATTTATAAAATTAATTAATATTTTTTTCTTTACTTTCATAAAAATGAAGTTTATGATTTTATAAAGTTTATAATTTATTTCGTTAGTTTATAATTTTATAAATTAAACTAAATTAATAAGTCCAAATTTAAACTTACCTATCCCAAGGTCATTAATTTCAAAATTTTCTCTAAAAATCTATTTTTTTATTTTAATATTTTTAAGGTTTCATAAAATAATATCTTTGCAAATTATCGGTATGTGGGTATTAAACTAAACTGATTTGTGTTATATTCTTGTGAATTAAACTAAAATTTATTATTTTATAAATTATAATTTTTTACAAAGTTTATATTTTTTTCTTTAAATTTATAAAAGTAATTAATATTTTTTTCTTCACTTTCATAAAAATGAAGTTTACGATTTGATAAAGTTTATAATTTATTTCGTTAGTTTATCATTTTATAAATTAAACTAAATTAATTTAAACTAAATTATTAAGTCTAAATTTAAACTTACCTATCCTAAAGTTATTAATTTCAAAATTTTCTCTAAAAATCTATTTTTTCGTTTTGATATTTAAAAAAATATTCATTTTAACAGAACCATACACAAAAGCTCGCAGCAAAGCTTAAATATAATAATTTAATTTGTTATAAATTTGTTTATTCACATAAGTTTTTAAACTAAGAGATAAAGAAAATTTACTTTAATAGCATGTAATAAATACGTCTGCTTAAGAAAATTATTGTTTTTACTGAAATTGATAAATAAATCAACACACAAATTATTTTAAAAAGTATATGTACTATTGCAAAAAGAAACAATCATTACTGTTATTGCAATATTTTACGCATATAATACATAAAAAAATTAAATTTATCTGTTATAAAGCATCAAATAATAAAAAGCAAAACATAGAACAATTTTGAAAAGAAAATATTAAAAAACATTGGATCTCTGAAAATATCCATCTAACTACGAGAACTTCAAGGTATTGCAACATTAAAAGTGTCTCATATAAGTAGCAACATATGAGTAAGTGATGTGTCCAACCGTAGTGTAGTGGTCTGACGCGTTCGTTTCGTATACGTAGGGTCTTGGGTTCGATACTCATCGAGGGAAGTGGTGGTTGTTTATTGAAAACTCGCTCAGATAAAAAAAGAAGCATAAGTTCCTTGTAAGATGTTGTTCCTTGAGAGATAAGTTTTTATTTTTGGTCCTATAAAATTTATTTTAACGACATAAAAATTTCTAAGAAATACGGAAGATATCTGTTATAAAACGGAAATTTAAAAACGGATATTTCAGAAATCACGGAAAATTTCCTGGAATTTACGGAATTTTTTTTTTCCGTTAAAATACGGAAATAGTACTGGCGTCTCGATTGCCAGTACAATTTCCGTTATTTTAAGGAAATTTTTTTTACAGTGTAATCTATATAATAAAAGCGCAAGCATATGTGGCTGAGGAAAACAAATAAGGGCTGACCATTTTTTTTCCTTATGCCAACTGGCCATTTTAATTTAAAATTATTTTTTCGAATAAAATTGCATAAAAGTTATATTTTTAGAAAGATCGTTCAAAAAAATTGTTTGTTTGAGATTTGAGAGATGAGTTACATTCAAAAATGTATAGATTCTGAGATAACTTCAGTTAAAATTAGCTTAACAGCCCAGTATTTATTCCAATATTCATTAAAGTAAATAAACACAAGAGATTCGTCCATCATGAATCATAGAAATGTTAAACCATGGAAGTAATCATTCGCAAAACAAGATCTCCATGGTGAATTTTGCAGCGCTATCTGGTGTCGAAAAAAAAATTCGCATCTGTAAACGTGGCACACGTGATAAGAGAAAAGAAAGGCATGCTCATTTCGTTCCTAACAGACGATATAATTCATTTCACTGAAATAATAGCGAAGATTTTTTTTACATTGTAAAACTAGTTGTAGTAAGAACGCACTTCATTTGTCACGTTTAACGTACAATTTCCAACTTGTTTCACATAGGGTCGTTTCACAGTTTAAAAAAAATAGCTTTTGTTGTCCAAACCCTTTGAAATTTTTAATGGTTATAAATATAACGGTTTTACGTCAGAAATATTGTTACTGTTTGTAAAGTAAATATGTTTTCTTCTCCCTTTTTTTTTTTTTGGTTTTCTCGTCGGGTCCGTTAACATAAAAGAAAAATTGTTTTTGTCGTCTGAACTCTCTGAAATTTTAGTCGTTTATAAATAACTGTTTCCAAGTCCTCTATAAAATTATGTGAAAACATATGCATATTAAATAGTGAAAACATTACCCGAAGCCGAGCGTGACCGCGTTGAAACACCCCGTTATTATCAGTTTTCGTCGAAATTTTCTCAGATTTTATTTTTTTTAAATATTTCTTCTCGTCCGAACGTTTCGAAATGGTTGTAGGTGATGTAATTCTGGTCTACTGAGATGCTCTAAAAAAATTGTGTCGAAATACGAATGTTTAGTAACTTTTAGCCTAAGAAAAAAAAAAACCGTCTCGTGAGGCGCGAAATGATCTGCGTTCGCCGGTATTTTTGAAAGGGTTAAAATTCGTATTTTTAAAAACTAATTATACCATCAATCAGAAAAAAGCTTCGCCTTTCAGAACATATATTTGGTTTGTCTGTATCTCTAAAATTGCGCTCTTGAGGGGCGTTGTCGTAAGATCGAAAACGACCCTTTTTCAAAAATGTTTTTCAAAGGGTTAACATAATTTTTTTTTCGAATTGACTGCAGTATTTGAGACGTAAGAGTGCGATCTTTCAGAATATGTTTTTCGTTTTTAAATAAACGAAATGGTTTAGTCGATAGAACTTAAAACAGAATTGTGAAATGAACGCATTCTTAATTCTCGTTCGCTGCCGTAAATCGGGTTCTGAGCATGCGCGAGTGCTGACAGCCGGCTCGCAAAGAAATAAACAGATGAGTTATTGATCAGTTTTTAATTAATATCTTGGTTAATTATTAAAATTCTGAGACTCAGGTGCATCAGGAGAGGTCTTGCATTATCCTCACCTTAATTTTCAGACTTCTAGGTGCGCTAGATTTCGCTAGCCATCGCAGGCAGACACACACACACACACACATACAGAAAAACTTTCTTTTATTAGCATAGATAGTCTGGGAGGCAGAGTTCTTTTTTTGCAGCAAATTTTCGCGTAAATGATTTGTATATTTGATTGATATAGATGTTACAGATAATGAATCTGCCAGTCTGTTGACAAACCAACGAAGGATGTTGCACAATCCACTGCTGAGCGAAATGGATGGTATCTTGATTATGGATGATTGCCACTCTAGTCGGGTAGCATCCGTAATCGGGATACCATTTATTTCGCTCCGCAGCGGTCTTGTGCTATGTTGCTGTGGTATTGCTAGTGCGCTATAGCTGAATAGCAATTCTGTTATATCTGCACAACCTAATCTATCTTATAAACTAAAATCGTCGATACTGAAATGGATTGCAAAAAATTGGACGCTGCTTTCTCAACTATAAGTTGAATTGTTTAAAAGGTATGTCGCATCAGAATAGACTCGAAGTTGTCTTTTTTTTTTTTTTTTTTTTTTTAATTTATTTATATATTAGTACATGCGTTTTGTGACATGAGTCGTGATCACTGTTGAATATCCGCCGAATGGAGCATATACCAAAAGGAACAAAACTTGTTTTTTACAGTGTGTCTTTTCTTATCGTTGACCAAATGCTAATTCCTAAACTGGTTAGATTTAGAATTTGGAGATATACGCTCTAAAAAAAGATAAATGTTTCTTAATCTATGAAAATAAAATATAACCATGAGCGAAAATATACAATAATCCTCTTCCTAGTTACCCACGATTCCGAAAAGCGTTCTTTTTCTTTAGAAACCGCAGAGACTAATATTTTCGAGATTTAAAGAAACATTTATTTTTACAAATGAAACCAAATATATTTTACAGCCACTGATTTTCCGAATAGTTTTTATAGTTTATTTATTAATCAGTTTTCTCAAACCGGAATATAGGTTTTTACGATGTTATTCATTTCATCTTCAACAAACGCATGATAAATTAACACCATTAATAATTATTAGATTTTATCTATATATTTAAAACGAAAAGCGCATTCTGTCAAATTTCCACACGAATATCCTGTCTTTACGCATGCGTCAACGTTTTTTTTAAGGCTTCTCCCCTCAGAAACGGGAAACCTGACTGATTAGCCTGTGTAGCCTAGGGGGATTGAAAAGGGTCGATTGAAAACGGATGGAGGTGTACCATTGCATTGAAAACACATTTATATATCTTGTTCAAATTTTCAATCGTTAATAAAATACTGGATGTTTTTTTTTTTAACTGACGCTATTCAGAGCCGCCTGTAGCTCGTTCTAATAACTGGATTGACACAAAATTTTGTGAATGGACTAAGAAAACCATGGGAAAAAAGATTCCAACAAAAAAAAAATTAGTTCCTATCACCGCCAGTAGGGAGGAATGTGGCGCTGTACATTGAAAAAAACATCAGAAACAGACAAAATTAATAATTTGGATAAAATGCCATGTTTTATTCATCATTTACACTTTTCCTTTCGTTGATTGCAGTTGAAACATCCATTATCACTTTTTCTGCCACCGGTTTACGTCCTCTGTGTCTGACCGAACTGCTAGCGAGACCGTTTCTTTGAATATCAGAATCATTGCTTTCAATACATTAACGGATAAAGGTCCTTTGCGCAGTTTATGGCGTGTTCTAAGTAAACGAAGAGCGGCTGGTGCATTGCACTGGTTACAATAACAGAACTTCACAAGTAACGCGCGCTGCGGTAACTTGACATTCATTTTCAACCTGAACTGAAATTGTTTCTCGGTGTTTTTCGCATGTATTTATAACTTAAACTATTGGCGCTACTGTCGCTTGCGTAAGTAAAAATTTGCATTTTCATTTATTACCCGTATTTTATGCTAATTCTCAGTTGCATAAATGACCACAGCGCCACATTTCCCCCTATCGGTGGTGATTGGAACTATTTTTTTTTTTTTTTTTTTGAATCTTTTTTTCCGTGGTTTTCTTAGTCCATTCACAAAATTTTGTGTTAATCCAGTTATTAGAACGAGCTACCGGCGGCTCTGAATAGCGTCAGTTTAAAAAAAAAACACCCTGTATTTTCTATTCATCCACTCAAGTTCAAATACATTTTCTTAAACTTGTAGTGGATGACACTGGATGTTAATGCAGTTTTTTTTTTCAAATATTCATTCATTAATTAAATTAAATTAATTAATTTTAGTTTTATATGGGAGAAAAAAAATTCCATTGTTTTCATAAATGAAATGAAAGATTTTCCTCAAATTAGTGATGCCACAAAAATAAAATACCGCAATGATGATTATAAAAAAATGTTCAATAAGGATAACGCGGGACATTAATGCTGCACGGGTTTATTTCATTTATGATTAAAAAGTAGGAATGGACTTAATTTTTTTTTTATATTACTTGTTTTCAAATAACTGATGTTTTCACTACTAAATATGCATATTTTTTCGCAACATTTTTAAAGAGAGCTTGCATACAGTTATATTTATAACCGATTGAAATGTCAGAGAGTTCGGAAGATGAAAACTATTTTTTATTGCTATGTTAAAGGAGCCGACGCGAAAACAAACAAAAAAGCGAGAAGAAAACATTTCGTTTACAACTAGATAACACTATTTTTTCACGAAATTTTTACACGGGCTGTAAAACCGTTTTATTTATCACCCATAAAGATTTTAAAGAGTTCGGAGAGAAAGATGTACCCTACGTAAAAACAAACAAAACAAGAACGAAAAATCATGCGTCAAGCATAGATTATGTAACACTTTCCAACGCTTCCAAAATAATTTTACGAATCATACTCTTTAATAAGCTAAAAGATAACATCTAAGTAATCCGAATACTTTTATTCAGCCCTGTATAGGATCTATAGATTTGTATATATACTACATAGGATGGTAAATTTTAGTTCAGTTAGGAAACACGTAGCACAGTTTAAAATTCTCCGTCTGGAGTTAAATAATACGGAAATGTGTTCCCGAACTTTTGTGCTTCCCTGTATAGGATCTACAGAATTTATACACACCACGTAATATACAAAAAGCGATTTAAAATTAAAATTGCGTTCAGTAACTTAAAACGCACTTCCAGGAATTATTGTTAACATACAGTAGAGAATTCTTTTGTGTGTCCCTGTAAATGAACGATGACTGCTATACACACAATATTCTGTAGTAAGTCTCTTGTAATGAACCTTATATACATTTCAATGCGTTTAAAATAGGAAAACATTATTTAAATAAACCGCAGACGATTTTTCTCCATAGACGTAATGTAACGGAATTCTTTTGACTGTCCCTGTAAAGTAACTATAAGTGCTATGCACACCCTATTCCATATTAAGCTTCTTCTAATGCACCTTAGTGATATATATAAATTTCAATGCGTTTAAAATAGTGAAACATTATTTAAATAAACCGCAAATGATTTTTCCCCATAGACCGCAATGTAACGCAATTCTTTTGAGTGTCCCTGTAAAAAAACTATAAGTGCTACACACTTCCGTTGAAATAGGGAACATGCTATAGATAACGATTATAACATATAAAAATTGCAGGGCAATCCGAGCATATTTACGGGAGTTAGAGCACGGCCATACGGCAGACAAACCGAAGTCATAAACACTTTTCAACTAGGTTGGAAAGTGTTAAAAATGAGTGCTTTTATAACTAAATATCAATATTTTTTCGCGAATTTTTCATCTTAAGATATAATTTCGTACAAAATCGGTTTAAAAATATAAAATAAAAACATGATTTTTTTTTTTTTTTTTTCACGGGCTCGGGCAACGCCGGGCGGGGGTCAGCTAGTAATGTATTAAATTAGTTTTCTCAACCCGGAATATAGATTTTTAGAAGGCTATCCATTCTCAATCAACCATTTTCAGCTGAGTTTCGTAACTAAATTTATACATGCAAGAGCAAAACGATAATATTAATTTTAATGTTAATGTAAATGCTGTTTATCTATACCATGCTTCTCTGTGAAATATATTTGCTGAGCATGAAAATGTTTACTTGAATTGACAACATCAAAAACTATATTCCGGGTTAAGGAAACCGATTAATACACAATAATTAATACACTCAGAAACACTTCCGAAAGTCTGACAAATACAAGAACTAATGCACGGAATTTAATAAAACTTTAGATTCAGTTAGACCTTGATATAAATGAGTTCTAATTAGTTTCTGGTCTAAATCGCGCAACAGGTGGCGCTGCTATGCTACATTTTTTCAGGATAGCTGTATCTCAATGAACCAATACACAGAATTTCGCATCAAACTTCAGATTCTGTTAGACCTTGACATAAATAAACGTTTGTTATGTTTAGGTGTAAACAGCTCAACAGGTGGCGCTGCTATGCCACTTTTTCCATGATTTTCACGATAGCTATATCTCAAGAACTATTGCACAGAATTCCATCAAACTTCAAATTCCATTAGACGTTGACATAAGTTGTTATTCATTGGATTTTGGTGTAAATCTTCCACCAGATCGCACATCCTCCAGGATTTACACGATTTTAGCGATAGTTATATCTCAATAACTAATGCACAGAATTTAATAAAACTTTATATTGAGTTAGAAATTGTTATAAAGTTTGGTTAATTCTTTTTTAATGTATGTGAAACTTGTATGAGATACAAGAAAGTTTTGAAATCGGCACATCCGACTGTTTTTTTTTTTTTCCCCGTCAATACACTCTTTTATCAGCATTCCATGTTTACCTTGAAACTCGCGCCTCATTTCATGGCTTACAATACTTGATTTTTCCAAAAAAAAAAAAAATTCCCTAACAATACATTAACTTGGCGTGAGCATCGAACCTGATTATAGAAAATTCGCCGCTTTTTTTACGTTTGGTCGAAAGCGCGGACTAGTGAATCTATTTTTAAAAAAATTACAATTTTTGCTCTGTTTCTTTTTAACACTTTCCAACCTAGTTGAAAAGTGTTTATGACTTCGGTTTGTCTGGCCGTCTGTCCGTGCTCTAACTCCCGTAAATAGGCTCGGATTGCGCTGCAATTTTTATATGTTAATGTCGTTATCTATAGCATGTTCCCTATTTCAACTGAAGTGTGTAGCACTTATAGTTTTTTTACAGGGACACTCAAAAGAATTCCGTTACATTACGGTCTATGGGGAAAAATCATTTGCGGTTTATTTTAATGATGTTACACAATTTCAATACATTGTAATTGATATATATCACTGAGGTGCATTACAAGAAGCTTAATATGGAATAGGGTGTGCATAGTACTTATAGTTACTTTACAGGGACAGTCAAAAGAATTCCGCTACATTACGTCTATGGAGAAAAATCGTTTGCGGTTCAATTAAATAATGTTTCACTATTTTAAACGGATTGAAATTTATATATATCACTAAGGTGCATTACAAGAGGCTTACTACAGAATATTGTGTGTATAGCACTCATCGTTCATTGACAGGGAGACACAAAAGAATTCTCTACTGTATGTTAACAATAATTCCATGAAGTACGTTTTAAGTTACTGAACGCGATTTTAAATTTAAATCACTTTTTGTCTATTACTTGGTGTGTATAAATACTGTATTTCATATACAGGACAGCACAAAAGTTCGCGAACACATTTCCGTTTATTGACAGAAACTCCAGAAGGAGAATTTTAAACTGTGCTACGCGTTTCCTTACTAAACTAAAATTTAGCATCCTATGTATAGTATATATACAAATCTACAGATCTTATACAGGGCTGAATAAAAGTATTCGGATATTTTTCCGAATATTGAATATGTTGGAAATTCCTGAAATTACGTTTTTAGCACTTTCCAACCTAGTTGAAAAGTGCTTATGACTTCGGTTTGTCTGGCCGTATGGCCGTCTGTCCGTGCTCTAACTCCCGTAAATATGCTCGGATTGCTCTGCAATTTTTATATGTTATTGTCGCCATCTATAGCATGTTCCCTATTTCAACGGAAGTGTGTAGCACTTATAGTTATTTTACAGGGACACTCAAAAGAATTCCGTTATATTGCGTTCTATGGGGAAAAATCATTTGCGGTTTATTTAAATAATGTTTCACTAATTTAAACGCATTGAAATTTATATATATTACTAAGGTGCATTAGAAGAAGCTTAATATGGAATAGGGTGTGCATAGCACCTATATTTACTTTACAGGGACAGTCAAAAGAAGTCCGTTACATTACGTCTATGGAGAAAAATCGTCTGCGGTTTATTTAAGTAATGTTTCACTATTTTAAACGCACTGAAATTTATATACAGTGTCTCACAAAAGTGATGGGACACTTGTGCTTTATAAAAAGAAACTGCAATAAAATAAATAAACAAACATGTGCAAAAATTTTTTGGGTGTGTTTCATATTTAAAGTTAGTAACAATTATTACATAACATACATTTTGTCAAAATATTAAAATATTAATTTAGTAAAAATACAATTGTTCAGAACGGAGCAAAAAATGGCTCACATAAGTGATGGGACACTTACTTTTCCATCAAATATTTATCCACAAATTTTACTTTTTAAAAGGTTTTAATATTTTGTTGGATTTCCTTTTACTTTTAAAACATGATTTAATCTTTTTGGGATGGATTCGGCTATTTTTTTTGTGATTTCTGGAGTGATTTTACCCCATTCTTCTTGAAGCACCGATTTTAGTTGTTGTTTTGAAGAAATGGTGTGTTTGCGAATTCTTGATTCCAATTCTTGCCAAATATTCTCTATGGGATTTAAGTCTGGAGATTGTGGTGGTGTTTTTATTATTTCAGGACAGTTATATAGCAGCCAGAGTCTAACGTTCAGAGCAGTGTGCTTGGGGTCATTGTCCTGGTAGAATTTAAAATCGTTATGAAGGTTCAATTTTCGTGCTGAAGATTTCAAATTTTGCTTTAAAATATCAATATACTTGTACTGATCAATTATACTGTCAATAAAAACAAAATTACCAACTCCAGCGGACGACATACACCCCCATACCATAACTCCTCCTCCACCATGTTTTACTGTTGGTACCAAGTTCTGTTTGCGAAGTTCTTCCCTGGGTTTTCTCCACACCAAGATTCTACCGTCAGAACCAAATATATTAAATTTACTCTCATCAGCAAATATAACTTTATTCCAGTAATCAGAATTCTTATTTATGTTGGATTTTGCGAAAGCTAGTCTGAGTTTTCTATTCTTTTCACTTACGAAGAATTTTTTCCTGGCTACTCTACCGTGATATCCAGCAGATCGAATTACCCTTCTAATAGTTTCAGGATTAACAATTATTCCATATAATGCTTGTAAATCAGCAGCAACTTTTGAAGCACTAATTCTTGGATTTTTTTTAATATTTCGAACGATAATTCGCTTTATTCCATTGGATAGCTTTGATGGTCAGCCAGGTCATCTTTTATCCTGAATCATATGATTCTTTTTATATCGTTTAATGATATTGAAAACTGTTGAACGACTCAAGTTAACTGTTTCAGCAGTTTTTCTAATAGATTTTCCACGTTCAATATGCAAATTAATAACTAATTTTCGAATTTCAGGCGAAGTTTCTTTTCGTTTAGCATTCATGACTACACAGAGCTAAAAAACACAAAAATTCCAAAACAAACTGGAGAGAAATACTGCAGACGATTTTATAAATTATTGCCAATTGCTTTTAAGTAAAAATAAAACCCCAAAAAATATTTTTATTGCTTATTTCAGGCGATTTTTGTTGCATATATAATGGTGTCCCATCACTTATGTGAGCTATTTTTTGCTCCGTTCTAAACATTTGTATTTTTATTAAATTAATATTTTAATATTTTGACAAAATGTATGTTATGTAATAATCTTTACTAAATTTAAGTATGAAACACACCCACAAAAAAAATGTGTACATGTTTTTTTAATTTATTTGATTAGTTTCCTTTTGTAAAGCACAAGTGTCCCATCACTTATGTGAGACACTGTATATCACTAATGTGCATTACAAGAGGCTTACTACAGAATATTGTGTGTCTAGCAGTCATCGTTCATTTACAGGGACACACAAAAGAATTCTCTACTGCCTGTTAACAATAATTCATGGAAGTGCATTTTAAGTTACTGAACGCGATTTTAAATTTAACTCACTTTTTGTTTATTACGTGGTGTGTATAAATTTTGTAGATCATATACAGGGAAGCACAAAAGTTCGCGAACACATTTCCGTTTATTGACAAACTCCAGATGGAGAATTTTAAACTGTGCTACGCGTTTCCTAACTGAACTAAAATTTAGCATTCTATGTAGTATATATACAAACCTATAGATCCTATACAGGGCTGAGTAAAAGTATTCGGATATTTTTCCGAATATTGTATATGTTGGAAATTCCTGAAATTATAATTTTAAATATGTTATGCGTTTTCCAAATTGTTTACTTAGATGTTATCTTTTAGCTTATTAAACGGTATGATTTGTAAAATTATTTTGGAAGCGTTGGAAAGTGCTACATAATCTATGCTTGACGCATGATTTTTCGTTCTTGTTAAATATGTTATGCGTTTTCAAAACTGTTTACTTAGATGTTGTCTTTCAGCTTATTAAACGATAATGATTTGTAAAATTATTTTGGAAACGTTGGAAAGTGTTACATAATCTATGCATGACGCATGATTTTTCGGTCTTGTTTAAGATATGGTAACGGGAAATTAAAAAAAAAAAAAGCATCGGAACTATCTTTTTTGGATTTCTACATTGCTTTCTCAACGTATAATCATAATTTATTTAACACAACACTATTAATTGATTAAAACGTATTTTCTAAAAAAATATATTACTCTTTATTTTTATGATCTCTAACTTTAGAAGAAAGTACAGGACTCGTGAAAAATTTCGAAAGGTTTTCGACGGGAAGGTCACGAACACAACTGTTTTTAGAAAATATCTATTTATCTGGCCCTATATGTGACACAAATTTTAGGGGCGTTCTATCTCAAAAACTAATGCACCAAATTTAATCTAATGTCAGATTCAGTTAGACTTTGACATAAATTGGTGCTGATTAGGTTTTGGTGTAAATCGCTCAACAGGTGGCTCTGCTATGCTGCATTTTTCACGATTTCATGTCTCAGGAATTACGCAGAATTTCACCAAACTTGAATGTTTTTCTGTTAGACCTTGATATCAATAGATTCTTATTGCATTTAAGTATATACCGCCCAACAGGTGTCGCTTTTATGCTATCTTTTTCCCGATAGCTATATCTAGAAAACGAATAAATTGTCATTTGATTTTTGTTGCAGACGATTTGATTTATATAGAAGAAAGTTTTGTGATAGCCACAACACACTGTGCTGTCCTCTAAAAAAAACCTATTTTTTGAAATTTTCTCTATATAAAGTCTGATAAAGAATGCAAAAAAAGTAAATATGGCTAAATTTTTACTTAATTTTATCACTTTATTACAAAGTGGCAGCCAGTTAAGCAAAAATTTGAAAAAACTTTCCAAAACATAACCCATGTTAACTGAAAAAAAAACCCACACCTGACATAATCAGCTGAAAATGAAGCTTTTTATTTACATATTAAGGGTTTAACCCTTTCCGGCACAGTGGTCCCACTCGGGGCACACCTAATTTTAATTCCAAACTTGCATTCGGCACCAAGAATATTTTGATAAAATTTTGTTTATACAATGAAAGCATAAAATGAGGAGTTTTTATTTTCTAAAAAAAGTCGTTTGTAAATTCCGGTGTCAGTCAGTAATTTCGCATTTTACGAACAGAATTTGTCTGTGCCGGAAAGGGTTAACATAAAAACAATTACAAATTTATGTAGATCATTCTAAAATTCTATTATAACAAGAAAATCTGTAAAAATGAAGTTCATGTTTTTCCAGAATTCTGCAATTGTTAGTTTAAACTATTTTAAAACTAAATAAGCACTTAGGTATTTTGTGGTATATTACTCCTTGGGTATTTTTTAACTATTTTAATTATTCTAAATGGTGCATAAAAACAGAACAAAACAAAGAAATTGACTTTAGTGAAATATTTGATGAAGTATTAGGGTGTTTTTTTTTTAGGAAACATTTCACTCTTTTTTTTTTTAGCACAATACTAGTTTATACATATTTTCTCTTTGATGCTGTTTGAAATACTTCGTTGTTGCAGCTTCACGGCCAGTTAGTCTTTTTTTGGCGAGCGTGGTTTTGGCGCATCATTAAATCCACTGTTGTTGTGACTCCATATACAATTGAACCCTAAAGAGTATTTGATGATTGATCATCTGTGGCGGGCTGATGGAAAAATGCCTCAAAAATAAATTAATAATTTATAATTAAGTTCTAAGGAGAAAAAAAAAATAAAAATGTTGTATTGTCATCGGAAATACATCTTTGCACATAATTTTTATGGTTCTAGACTATCAGGAAGGGAGTGAAAAATCGATTACAAAATTCCATGTTTACATACAAAAACTAAGTAAAAAAAAAAAGTTGGAAATTGTACGTCAACGTGACAAATGAGGTGCGTTGGCAGTTTTATATAGGAGCATGAAATTCAGGAAAACAAATCTACTAAAAAAATAGTTAAACATTTATTTGAGCGATTTTAGAAATTCACCCACTAAGGGCGTTAAACATAGGATATGAACCCGATTATGGAAGATTGGACGAATAAGACAACTATTGCTGATTTTTGATTAGATATTTTGCATAAGACATTTTTGAAAGGGAATTTTTTTTTTTAAAGTTATTTATAAAGATGAGGGATTTAGTATGAGTGCGTCAAAATAACATAAGATTTTTTTCTGATTCTCATTTTGACGGTTTATGGACGCGATTGCATTATTGTGATCGGCGTATTTTTAGGATGTTACATTTTTGCTTATGTTACCCGGAAGGCCAAGATTAACTCGTCAAAGCCAAGTGGTTCTGCCATTTTAAAATTAATTTATTAGTTTCATTATGTACATAAATAGAAAACAAATTATCACATTTTTACAAACTTATTTAAAGTTTAAAATTTGTAATTAGTGCAATTTTGTCTTACTCCCGCTTTTATTAGATTTATAACAATTTTTTAAAATTATCTACTCATCCGTACCCTACATTGTAGTCGACACACTGTCCACCGCGCTAAGCCGGGACGAAGCTGGTATTCAATAAAACAATAATCAATTATTTGTATGATCATTATTAGAGAAAACAAATACAATAATACATAAACATCAAATTTGAATATAACTTCTAATCAATTTCTCTCCTTGCTCCACAGTTGTTTGCTGAAATTGATCTTGCCATGGCTGTTTCAACTGCTGTCTCATTCCAGTCCTTCTTCGCTCCTCGGCAGTATGATGAGGTATGTATGCAAGTTAGTATTGATGAATGGTGCCCTAACTCCAATTTCTATTTAGGTCGAGCTGCATCGTGGAGCGCCTACAATGGAATGGACCTGGAGTGCTATGAAGAGGAAGTAGCTGAGGAGGAGGAAGAAGCTGAGGATGGACCAGCTCAAGAAGAAGCTGATCAAGTAAGTACGACTTCTCCCCAACCATCCCAGAGTTGGTGGAAGAAGTCGAAGGTAAGTTGGTGGCGAAAGGCCCTGGCCTTTTGCTGTTGTTGCTATGAGGCTGAGTTTTAATACAGTAAAATTTAAAGATTGCAATCATTAATCCCTATATAATCTCATGTCAAAGGTTGCAATTTTTTTATCAACTGTATTTAAAAATCGGTTTTAATGCATTTTTAAATTTTCGGTCTATTTTTTGAAATATTGGAAATCATTTTAACTGCTAAAAATAGATACATGTAAGTCCATTAGTCGCTTGAAAAACTCTGTTTTTTATTAATGACTTTACAACTTTTTTCCCTCCATTAACAGAACAGCTAGTATAGAGATTGTATGATAATAATATGTTTAATTAGAAAAAAAAAAAAAAAAAAAAAAAAAAAAACTTAGCTACAGAGCAGTGAGTTACTGGGAAGTCAAGTTGGTATTTTTCCGCTATAAGGATGCCAATATTACTGAATTAAGTTGCATTTTTTTTATAGCCAAATGCGGTGATCTTTTTATTTCTCTTTGTGTATTGCTATACTTTGACATCTTTTGTACACCATTTTTTCTTTTAAAAATAACAGTTATTTTTAGGATGAAAAGAAAAATTTATTTTACAGGATAAAGTTAAAAATATAAAGACAGTATAGCATAATCAACTGTTAAAATAAATTAAAAAAAAAATATGATTTAGTATAAGTTAGATATTTTAAAAATAAGTAACATATATTGTCTCATATGAATGCTGGTTAGTGGGCTTGCATGTATCTTTTTCAATTTGCTTTTCGAATGGTTAATAGTTTTTGTCGGCCTCATAGCATATTTTTTCTTATTTGATATTCATATTATTATATTATGATGTAGTTTATATATATGATTCATTACTTAAGCGACCCTTTCTGTATATACTAAATTTTTTTAAACAGTTGTGAAGTATCCATTTTTAAATTAATTCATTTGGCCATTTTCATACATATAAATTACTTTTTGTAAGTATGAATGTAGTCTTTTTAAGTATATATAAATACATGATAAAACTAACTATTTGGCACCTTAATATTTAAATTAATCCAAGTTACAATTAATAACTTTTGAAATTTTATAGTTTATGCAGACCTTGTTTTATAAATACAACATTTTAAGCCCATCAATTAACCTGTGTGGTGACCGGGTTAGAATAGTCCCAATGTAGCCCATGCATGTCGTAAGAGGCGACTAAAATAGGCTCCCAATCCCAAGGTGTGTGGTACTGTGCTGAAGGGATGAATGGCATCTGGGGTATATGATGTCACTAACGGTCCCCTCGAGGAACCAGGCGAAACCTCGTTGACTATACGCCTTACACCTGTATAGGGAGGTTAGCAGGTGTGGACCTTTCTGTTCCTCCCAGTTCTCCGGTCCAATTATGGATGACACAAAAACAAAAAAAACAAGAAGAAAAGCAAAAAGGGTTGGGTTCTCCCCTGGGAGGTACCCAATCAGCTTGTGAAACGGCTTTGAAGCCGGGTCCTAGCACCAAGGAGGAAACCAGCAACCCTGCTGCTGGTGGAAGTGGCGATGCGAGCACTAGCTTGCAACACACTAACACTGCAGCTGGGGGGCGGGTAGAACTCACAAAAACTCAAAAGCGCAATAAGCGCAGAGCACAAAAGAAGAAGCTAAAAGTCTCAGCAGTTGAACCAACTGAAGAAGAGAAGGTAGGGGGAACCAAAAGACTTAGGTCTGAGGTTTCAACTCCTTCTCCTGCACAAACAGCATTGTCAAAGAAACCACGGACGGAAAACCGGCAATGGTCATTTGCACATGCGGTGAAGGCAGTCAAGATGGCTATCGTGAGGGAATTCTTTTCTTCCGAAAAGCTTTCTGGTGAAGATTTCAACTGCATTCAGATGGAGATCCTGAAACAAGTTGACCTGATCCCTTCTGTGGATCTTATGCCTAAAATTCAGAGATCTGCATTGCAGGCTGGATCCATGATTGTCTACTGTGATGATATTGAAACTGGGGACTGGCTCAAAAAGGTATTTGATAACAACAAGGAGGTTATTGGTGGCACGACACTCAAAGTTATGAATGCCAGTGAGCTACCAAAGCCTGTGAAGGTGGCATTTAAGACCAGAGATGTGTACACAAAGGAGCCCAATTTGTTGCTAAAGCGGATCAACCGGTTAAACCCGGAGTTGAAGTCGGAAGAATGGCGTGTTCTCCACAAGTTGGTAGAACCACATTCTATACGATGGATCTTTGAGGTTGACCGGGAGGCTACCGAAGCGATCAAGCGGGCAAACTTTGGTGCATACACAGGCCTGGATAGAGGAACATTTAAAATTATAAATGATCCCAACACCAAGGTGAAGGAGAAGGAGAGTCTGATTGAAACACAGACAACCTCCTCTCAGGTAAGTGATTCCGATATTCTTTCTGATAAAGATAGTGAATTGCTTAAAATTAGTGATTTGGTGATTGATACCAGTTCTGAAGGAACCCTTCAACCAGACTCACCCTTATCTATGGGTGAGATTGAAATGGAATTGCAGGTTTTGAATGAGCAGGATCAGCAGGTTAAACCCTCACCTGATGTTGATGGAAAGGGTGGTACCTCTTCCTAATTTTCTTGCTGCCTCTATACTTTGTTTATGGATAGCAGCTGTAAAGTAGCACAGATCAATCTTCTCCATAGTCGCTCTGCATCGGCCATTCTTGGCAGGGGGTTGACTAGAGGTGATTATGACATTGCATTAGTTCAGGAACCTTGGACCCTTAATGGTAGAATCCTGGGTCTGAATATTAAAGGGTATAAAATCTTTTATGATGCTACCTGTGTGAGGCCTAGGGCTTGCATACTTATTAGCTCTAGGCTCAATGTGTTAAATCTTATTAATTATCTGGATGGTGACAATGTTGCTATCAGGGTTATTTATGAGTTTCAGGGACATAAAGATGAAATCATCTTAATGTCTGCCTATCTTCCTTATGAAGAAAAGGATCCTCTTTCAGGGAAAATGAAGGCTCTTATTGAGCACTGTATTGAGGATAAAAAGAAATTAATTATTGGTTGTGATGCTAATGCTCACCATGTTATATGGGGCAGTACTGACTGCAACAAGCGTGGTGAAGATCTTCTTGAAGACATATTAGGTTTTAACCTTTGTCTTATTAATAGGGGCAATGAACCTACCTTTGTAACAAAGAATAGAAGGAAGGTCATTGATCTTACTGTATGCAATAGCTCTTGCTATAATTACATTAAGGATTGGAAGGTGTCTGATGAGGTAACTATGTCTGATCACCGGCTAATCATTTTTTCTGTTACAGGACCTACAAGAATTGTAACAGAAGGTAGGAACCCCAGAAAGACTAACTGGGGTTCCTATTATGAAGATCAGGAGGGCTCCTTGAACAACCTAGTTGGTAAGTTGTCTTCGATAGCCGACTTGGAGCTGGCCGTTGACCAGTTGCAACATGCCATCCTCCAGTCGTATTATCAAAATTGTAATGCTACTGTTACTGACTCACCAAGGTTAGTTCCTTGGTGGTCTAAAGAGCTCAGTATTTTACGTAGCAAGTGCAGAAAGCTCTTTAATAGAGCTAAGAAGAGTGGTGATTGGGAAACCTATAAAGCTTCTCTCACCGCATATAATAAAGCCATTAGGGATGCCAAGAGAAATTCTTGGAGGAATTTTTGTAATGGCATTAATGATGTTTCTACAACGGCAAAAATTGTAAAGATTATGGCCAAGAACAGAAACTGTAGCTTAAATACTGTTAAGCTTTCAAATGGCAACTTTATTAATACTGGAAAGGAAACATTAGCTGAAATGCTGAGTGTTCATTTTCCAGGTTCTCATGTTGTCACTGCTGCTACTCCCCTCTCTCCCATCTCAACAAACAGTTGTGGGAAGAGAAAGTGGGATACTGCAAAGAAGGTTGTTACCTATGATAGGGTTGTTTGGGCTATTAAGTCCTTCAAGCCTTTCAAAACGCCTGGTATGGATGGCATTTTTCCTGCCCTTCTTCAGGAAGGTGTTCAGCTCCTTGCTCCGGTACTTTGTAGAATTTTCAAGGCATGTATTGCCTATGGACATATTCCAAGTGCCTGGAGGCATACTAAGGTTATCTTTATTCCAAAAGCAGGGAAAGATAATTACTATGAGGCTAAATCTTTTAGACCTATTAGTCTCACTTCTCTTCTGTTAAAAACAATGGAGAAGCTTATTGATAGGTTTATTAGAGAAACAGTGCTGAATGCTTTTCCGCTTTCAGACTCTCAGCATGCCTATCAGCCTGGCAGATCTACCGATACTGCTCTGTATAGTCTTTCATTTATTTTGGAAAAGACTTTGAAATCCAAAGAAGTTGCGTCGGCAATCTTCTTAGATATTGAGGGTGCTTTTGACAGGGTCCCTATTGACACTGTCCTTCGGGCCCTAAATAGGAGGGGCGTTGATGCAACTATCGTCAACTGGATCAAGGTTCTGTTATCTTTTAGGTACATTAATGCTTCTCTTGGTGGGGACATCATAGCTTGGTGGGGACAGCATAGCTGCGTAACATTAAAGGACAGCGGCAAGCAAAGGAGCTTAACCGTGGTTGTCCTAGTGTTAGGCATAAGGAACTTTTAATGCTGAGTAGGAATGGCATTAGGAAAGCCATTGGTCTTTTAACGGGGCATTGCCCTTTGAAAAGGCACCTTACAGTTATGGGTGTAAAAAATGATCCAACATGTAGGGGTTGCCATTATATGGAGGAAACGACCATGCATGTTTTATGTGAGTGTGAGGGGTTTTCTGCCTATAGGTTTGAGCACCTTGGTCGCCATATAATTGAACCTTGGGAGCTTTATGACATTCCTTTGAGATGTCTGCTGAATTTTGCTTCAGCTACTGGCCTTTTTTAGGACTATTTTCTGGGGTTAGTACAATAGACCTCTGGTCGCAGTGCTAGGTTCTTCGAACCCCCCATCTTTAAGTCTAAAGTCTAAAGCCCATCAATTTGGTTTCCTAAAATTTAAATTTACCATTCAGAATGATAGCACAATAATAATGTTCAAACAGCAAAAATATAAAAAACTGTACACTTATTTTGTTAAAACTTACAAAAACAAAGCAAAATAAATAACTAAATAAATAATAATAATAATAATAAAATAAAATAAATAAATAAACAAAAATAATAGGTGTTAGTCGTTTAAAACTTCATATAAATATATTTGGTTTTCACATGACATTTTTGCTTTACCACCATCATAGCCATCTTCTCCTCTTTGTCATCTCACAGGCTCTTTCCATCTTTAACATCATAGCCCACCATCATTGGGCTTAATATCAGCATCAGCCTCCCATTCTTTTGTCACCACAGGATCTTTACATATTTTACCATAGCCCATCGTCATCGGGCTAGATAAGCAGCATCAATCTTTTTGTTTTTTGGTTTTCTTTTTTTATTTGTTTTTCTTTTCTTTTTATTTATTTTGGTGTGTGTGTGGGGGAAGGAGGTAATTGATTTCTTATAGTTCATTGTATTTATGAGAAATCAGTTGAGTTTGCATAGTTATTTAAAACAATTGTTAAGAGGGGTTTTATTAGGAAGGAACAATAAAGCTATATTTTAGCTTCGCGCGTGTGTAAAAAGCAGAGCTGGCCAATTCATCATCTTTTCTCATTTTAAAGATCAACTTCGAAGTCAGCTATAATTAACAGTTGGTTAGAATAAAAAATTGAAACTGATTGTAATGCAAGTATGGCATAAATAGTAATGTTACAATTATTAAAATTTATTGATGATCTCATTCTCTATCGAACTTTTCAAAATTTAGAACTAGTATGTAATACGATTCAAATTGTTAGGATAAAGATTGTGAAAAAAAAAAAATCTTTTGCAGTTAATGTTGAATGTGTATTTTGAATTTAGAATAAAAGTTTCCTTGTTTAAATAATGATAGTGAAAACCTTAATGTTAAAAATCCAAGTTCTGTGATATTAAATGACTTTTTTCTTTTCAATGAATTCCATCACATGGAAGTGATTTCATAACGAGAATTTTAAGTAAGAGCATGCACGGTCCTCTGAAATATAAAAAAAAAAAAATTAACTGTACTTATAATCTGTGTAAGATCTATATAATTCTTTTGCAATAGGAAACTAGTCGGATGTGCCAATCCCAAAACTTTCTTCTATCTCAATCATGTTAATACTTCTAATTTCGTCCTCACATCGCCAATAAAATCAATATTTTTCGTCATTCTGTTGTATGTCAGCTGCTTGCGAATCATCGGGTTACCGGGATGCAATCAACTGATGTATACTAAACTACGAAAAGTTCTTTTGGCCTGTACCGACCGGAACAGATAGCCTCCCTATTCCTTGATTTTACGATTTTAGCTAATTTTACTGGAAAACACGAAGCTAAAATGCGTGGAACCCAAATTAAAGAAGATTCATTCCCAGTTCTCGTCAACATTGAATTTGAATGAGAATATCGCCAAATTAGTCTTCTATAGCCAAGTTGGCTTCCTTTGTGGGAACCTATTTTTGTCGCCAAATTTGGCGATATTTCTTCAATTGCCGCCAAGTTTGGCGAATATAAATATATAGTGTTAAGCATTTAAGAATAGGAACAATGGTTACAACAATGAAAGAAAATTTGCTGAAACCCTATTAACTAAAACTCATAAATTAAACCCGTTTATGGATGAATTCTGCTGTCTTGTTTGAAAATGTCAACCACCCTAAAATTTCAAACCGCTATATCTCCGCGATTTTTTAATATAGAGACAAAACAAAAACTGCTCCGGATCAAGGCCGAACATTTAACGGAAAAAACTTTTAGGATTTCTAATTTTTTTATACATTTTTTTGAATTTGAAATCTTTAAATGGCTATCACAGCGCCCCCTTCCGGCAGAATATCCCCACATTCTAGTAGGACTTGCTGGCTACAGCCAAAAACATATTAAAAATTTTTGGTTTAATTATCTGCATAACATCATACACTTTTCGATGATACAATAGTGAAAATCGAACAAAAATCGCGATGGCAGCGCCCCCTTTCGTCGAAATATCCCCGAATTCAACCTGGACCTGCAGGCTATGGTCAAAAACATAGAAAAAAAATTGGTTCACTTATCTGCATAACTTCATACACTTTTCGATGATACAATAGTGAAAATGGAACAAAAATGTCGATCACAGCGCCCCCCTTTCGTCGAAATATCCCTAAATTCTGATAGAATCTGCTTGCCATAGCCAAAAACTTAGAAAAAAAATTAGGTTCAATTTGAAGCATAACTTCATACACTTTTAGATGGTACAATAGTGAAAATGGAACAAAAATATCGATCACAGCGCCCCCTTTCGTCAAAATATCCCCAAATTCTGATAGAATCTGCTTGCCATAGCCAAAAAGAAAGAAAAAAAATTTGGTTCAATTTGAAGCATAACTTCATACACTTTTAGATGGTACAATAGTGAAAATGGAACAAAAATATCGATCACAGCGCCCCCTTTCGTCGAAATATCTCCAAATTCTAATAGAACCTGTTTGCCATAGCCAAAAACATAGAAAAAAAAATTAGGTTCAATTTGAAGCATAACTTCATACAGTTTTCAACGATACAATGAAGACCCACAGACGGACGGACGGACAGACAGACATTTTGTAAAAACGTGTTTTTTGGAATCTCCTACCCCTAAAACGTGTAAATCCGTCGAAAACCGGAAGTCGAAAAAATTTTCGATTACAATACTTTCTTCAATTATAGATAGAAGAAAGTAAAAATTGTTATTTTGTCAATGACTGCAATGCAAAATTAAGTCATGTTTTAGTGGCTGAAATGAAAAATAGTTTAACGAATAAAAGTGAAAGGACAATTAGAATATATTAGTAAAGTTTAGAGAATATTTTATATTAATGGAACATTAAATTGTAATTGGAACATTAATTTGTCGTGCTTGATATATTTTAAAGACATCCTTATATTACAAGCTTTTTGTCTGGAATTTGAAGTCACTTTTTGTCAAGAAGTAATCAAATATTAATGGTGCTTCAGAGAATCAATTGGCCATCTCTGCTGTAGGGGGGAGGAGGGCCCCATCGACGAGACTTCACCTTGACGCTGGTGATGGGGCTTACGAATGCCACTTAAATGCCATTCATATGCATTTGGCAGAAAATTAAAATGCCAAAAACGGTACAAAAAAATGTATCGTTACTTTCTAATATTTCTCTTATTGAGATCTTTAAAATGTAATTGAATAATGAATGTTTTTTACCTTTTATTGAATCATGAAACAAAAAGCAGACTTGCCAAGTTCTGAAAATCAAAAATCAGGAGATATTTTTTCAATGCAATCTTCTTACTTCTTAAACGTAAACATGTTTAGCACAAGTTTAATTTTAAATAAGACTTCGTTGTTATTTAAGATTAAGAAGTATATCATGTTTTGTTTCTCCATAAACATAAAAAATATAGTGAAGGTCTCAAATATGTGTTAATCCTTAATCAGGACAAATTTTATTGATAATCAAAAACATGTCCACAGTAACAGTCAAAAAGCCTTAAAGATTAATCACTTAAAATGAATCTAAGTGTAGTTTATCACATAAAATACTACTGATCAATCATGCTAAAGAAAAAGTACACCCGTACCGCAGTTTTCATCCCAGAATCGCAGTACATTTGATGGGAAAATAATAGAATATTGAAAAATGTGAGAAATCAGGAGAAATATGTCAAAAATAGGAGTATGGGAAAACATGTGAAAATCAGGAGTCTCTCGCAAAAATCAGGAGACTTGGCAAGTCTGCAAAAAGTCAGAAAATCATTTCTAATTAGTGACTAAATATACTTTTATTTTGACAAATATTATTCAAGGCATTTTGGTGATTAGTAGAAAGTCAGTTGACACAAAATAAACAGTCGCTGAATTATACAATTCAGGAGATTTCGTTCAATAAAAATGAAGTGGCATTCAAACCAAGAGAGTCTCAAATAATAAAATTTATTGGGAATATTTTTAAATATTGATGTTATGTGACAAAGGACCGGATGTAAGGCCCTAAGTCAATAGAGAAAACTCTCGAAACCAAAATATATTTTTATTAACCTTTCAGTTCCCACACAGCACCTGAAGAAGCAATTTTTTTTCAACTGTTTTTAGTTACTCTGCCTCCAAAAAAAAAAAAAAAATAATATATATATATATATACATATGCAATTTTAAGGTTTTATAGAGTACCACAAACTGTAGAGCAATATTTCCTTGACAATTTTCATAAAATGTACATCAATATGAAACAATAACAGGGATGAAAGTGCACTAAAGTCATTTTGTAGCAGCTTTGTAGCAGCAAAAATCTAATTTTGTAGCAGTAAAATCCATTTTTGTAGCAGTAAAATCCATTTTTGTAGCAGCAAAAATCTTAATTTTGGAGCAATAAAAACTGTTTTCGGAGCAATAAAAACTGTTTTGGAGCAGATTGAAATTCTAATGTTAATAAAAATTATTGCTATCTTGAAAATACTTTGATATTTGAAAAAAAAATTACTCTGATAAAATTTTGCCACACTTTTTGCTAACCCTGAACATTCTAAACAACATTTAGGTACTGATTGCAATAATGCATGTATGTTAAAGAAATACTAAGTAATGTGCAAGTACAGCTGACTATTAAATTAATGAATCTATAAAATCCCCCCCCCCCCCACCCAAAAAAACTGACTACATTACTGGGTAATAGTACTTTCATTTAGCATTTTGTTTGAGAAACTATTTCTTTGAAGAAAATATTGTATAATAATAATAAAATCAAATTGATGTGAAAAACATTGAGAGATGCATGAAATATAAGTGTTTCTTATTTCACACGTACAAAAAAGACAAAATAATAAATTCAAAATAAAATGTTCATTTAAAAATAACGTTTTATTAAAAATTAATGTTATAGAATAATTTATTTATAAATTCTGTAGAATTATTTCTAAAACGAGAGTGGATGTAGAACCATGCAGCAATGTGAAATCGGAAACGTCCAAAGTGTAGGGAAGAAGAAAAAAATAAAAGGGGAATGGGTACAGATTAAATCGGAAAATCGTGCATTTGGCCGATTCTTTTCATATTTTTAATCACCAGTTTTTCAAGTTTAATCGACGAATGGCGACTGCTTATTTTCATCTTTATACTCAAGATATATCACTTTATCAGAAAATGAAAAACGCTATTCGATAATACTACTGGTTTTGGCGATTTTCTAATATTTACATTTATGCAAAATCAGTGTATACGAATCAGCCAATATTCTGCAATGCACTTTAAATTCAAAATAATAATAAACACATCAATAAATAAATGATGATTCACGGAAATTTTTAATCTTTCTTTGTGTAATTTATTAATCATAAAAATAGTAGATAATTTCGCGGAAGGGAAAAAAAATAATATAAATACGATACTGCAAAACCAATACCATATGATATCAGAACAATTTGAGATCGGTATAAAATAGCATAGATAAACATTATTAGCGTGGATATTTAGAGAAATTTCGAACAAAAAAACAGAAATCAATAAAATTTGTTAAAATATAAAACTTTTCATTTCTGAATAATATAATTAACAAACAGAAACTCAGATTTAAACATGTTGTGCCGAAAGAATACGCCAATATGTACCAATTGTGCCGAAAGACTTCTATCTTTTCTTTGTGGAATCCAAAGTTTTTTACAAGCCGTGACGTGACAGCAGTAAGGAAAAAAAAAATTCTGGCAACCATTTGTGGCAGGCGGGAACAGTCAACCCCAAATCAGTTTATTTCAAGTTTTTTTAAAAAAAGGATGAACTTTGTACTGTACGGAGATCGGCCGAGCAGGGTTACACACAGCAGTGACGTGAAGAGGTAATTCAAGTGGAGTTGCAAGAAATGGCGATGTGGTGCAGGTTTGGCACAAAATTGAAAAAAATAGCTGTTTTGTAGCAGCTTGGTGCAGGAAAAAGGTTTTGGTGCAGTCTGGAGCAATTGGTGCAGGTCTTACATCCCTGCAATAACGATACTCTCCTGTTTATGAGGGTCATAGCCATACGAGAAAATAGTCTTGGCAAGAGAAGGACATTTTTTTACACATATTTTCTAGCAACCTATTTATTGTTTCATACATACAAACAATTTATTTCAATATTTATACAATTTATCCAACATTATATACAAATTGAAATAATTTATCTAATGCATGTAATTCAAAGCAATTTTCTTGAACATGTGTACTAGCTCATCTGTTTTGTTTTCATAGCTGTTTATATCATTTGGCAATAAAACTCACTTTTTAAAGTCTGGATTGTGCTATGGCCCCTATAATAGGTAAATACTATAAAAAGAAATGACTGCTTTAGATTGTGAAAATTTAGTAAGTGAAAAAAGTAAAAAGATTCAAATTAAAAAAACTAGTTACCCTAATCCTTGTTTTTAAGAGTTGAGTTGAGTTGAGTTGATTATTGACGGCCAATTATCTACATTTGGGATATAGGCCCGGGGAAGTGCCCTTCGTGGGGGTCTTTCTAAGGGAACCTAACCCGTATTTGCGCATGGATAAATCCACGGCTCGAAGAAAACTACGAAAACTCCGAACGATTAGGCAGACGGGCGCGATTGGGATCGAACCCAGCACCTCCCGTCTACCAGCTTCGAGAGCAGAACCTCTCAGCCACCCTTGGTTTTAAGAATTCAGCTAATTTTAATAAAACACACGAAAGTAAAATGCATGGAACCTGATTATAGAAGATTCCCAGTTAAATTTCATCCATACTGAATTCGAATGGAAATTTCAAAAAATTAGTCAGCTATTGCCAAATTGACAAATTTTGTAACCAAACTTGGTGATATTTTGCCAAGTATTGCTAAGCTTGGCAAGAAGTTGACATTGTTTATAATATGTCAACAATTAATACTGTTGATAGTTATTCATCAACCATCAACAACTTATATGACTATGCAGTTTTAAGTGTATGAGGGTAGCGACAATAGTTACAATGATGAAAGTAAATTTGTGAAAAACTCGTAAATGAAACTGATTATGGAAAAATCAGTCATTCTAGAATTTCAAACTGCTATGCCTCAGCCATTTTTTAAGATAGAGGCAAAGCAAAAAATGTTTGTATAAAATGTTAGTATAGTTTTTCAATTGATAAGCAATTAGAAAAAAAATATAACTATACAGAAGGTGATCTCTAGAAATAAAGTACAGGGTTCACACTCAGAAAAATTTGTAGCATTTTTCGTTGCAGCAAAAAAAGTCAATTTTGTAGCTGCAAAATTCATTTTTATAGCAGCGAAAAATCAGTTTTTGTAACAAAAAACAAATTTTGTAGTAAGATAAAATAATACAGAGTTCACATGAACAGGAAAGTACATTATTTAAATGTAGTATAGTAAAGAAGAATTATTGAAGTTGTAAAAAATTTTATTTTCACTTCAATTTTCCGAAAAATTCTTCATTTTTTGAAAAAAATCTTTAATACAAAATAATTTAATTCATGCAAAACACTTCATGGGTCGTAGAAATAGGCACTGCAGGAATCATGCTGCTGACTGAAAATTCCTGGTATACATAATAATAAAGATAGAAGTTCCTGTGCGTGTCTGTGTGCTGAAGAGCCCACAGCAATATTAAACACCGCTTCCTCGTCTTCATGAATACTAACGTTGTGAATTCTCCCAGTCTAAACCGCGATATTAAACAGCGGTTCCTTGGGTGCAGTATTCATGAATACTAACGGTTTGAATTCTCGCAGCAGAAAAGGTTTTTGAAAAGAGGAAAGCGAAAGGGTGATATTTTCGGTATTTATGCTACGGGCAATAAATATCGTAGATGCTTATTTACGGTTTTTGCCAGCAACCACCAATAGTGAATGATATATTGCTTTATGATATTAATGGTGCAAGCTTAAACTGCTAGTACATGCATTGAATTCCACATGTGCTTTTATTTTATTATGATATTTAGGTTTCGGCGGTGTTGATGAATATTTGCTTTTTGTTGAACAATGTGTGAATTAGGGTGATACAGAACAGAAGTATTACATTTTATTTGTAACAGGGTATTTAAAGGGACAAGTAAACAAAGAATAATTCAGATATGCTTCTATTTGTTCTATATAATTATTATTTTATGAAAAAAATGATTAATTTCATAGTAGTATTTATTAATGCTTATTCTAGGGTAAAGAAGAATTTTTACAAATGCAGATATTTTTACTTTTATGCCACGTTTTTTCCCCGCTTTAAAATTACTTTTTAAATCTACGTTCGCTTGATATATGTTAGCATTTGGTATTTGACTGCGTCTGTATATATGACCAATGGTCACTGCCGAAAATCGTTTGGTGGTAATTGTGAATTTAAATTTTCAAAACCATTAAGCATTATTATATTTATTATTTGCAACGGTGGAAATGAATATTATGCTATTTTAACACAGTGTTCAATTTTAATAGAATAAAATGAGTTGAAATGTTTTTTCCTTATTTTTAAACCGATTCCTCCTACACCCTTCCCTACAAATGAGATATTGAAAAACAGTTTACGCGAAGGTTCAGCAAACAAGAAAAAAAAAAGATATATTTCTTCATGATTATAAGTTGTAAAATATAAATGTACTCCCTGACAAAAAATAATCGAACATACAGATCATTCCTTTTTTTTAGTTCCACCCATTTTTAAGATTTTCTTCATACTTCTTTCAATTATCTTTAAAAATGTGCTTGATGAATATTTAATACTCTAACCAGTCTTGAACCCAGACTTTTTCTTTGGGAGGTATTTCGGAGGCTCGGGGTGGTGCTGGGGAGGACAATTGCCCCTTCGTGAGTTTTGAAATTTAATTATGTGAATTTTGATGTTGGGGGAAAAAAAAAAAAAAAAAATTGACCTCCAAGTGACATGATTAATTACGCACTAACAGAAGAAAAAAAAAAAAAAGAAATTTGCATCAGAGGGATATGCCTCGCTGAAACTTTCATACAACACAAGTTTTTAATTATTTTATTTTGTGTTTATGTGTTGAAAAATTATCTTCCCTGACAAAAAAGAGATTTAAAAATTTATTTGTTAAATCTCTGTAGTATTGCATGATGCAGACTAGTAGCACACCTGTTTCAATATCTTGCACCTCCCGGTGTTTCGTTGGCGTCCATGGCATTATGATATTCAGAGGGGGGAAGGGGGTTGCACTTTCGGGATATTAATTTACGGAAAATGTGGGAACTCTAGGGGGTGGGGTTCAGTGTCACCTCTGATTTCATCACTGACTGTAATGTTAAAGTAAAATGAATTCTGTTTAGATATCTTACATGATAGATAATGTTTCTCTGAAATGTTTATTTCGGTTATTTGGGATTTTGAATATATCAGTACAAGAAATTGCTGGTTGTTTTAATGTAATATATGCTGTTAAGTTTATTATATTATAAATTTAGTGAAGGAAGGAGTGAAGCTAACCAATAATTACAACTAGCAAACCGAAAATATTTGTTTGAATTTTTGTAATAATCAGTCTCATTCCTTTGGTAGAGATTTCATAAGCAGCTAAAATTGCATAAAGTGCAAATTGGCGAGTAATAAACTTATTTTATGTTATTCATAGATATTTCTTTTTTTATGGGAGTAATGGTCTCTAAAAGACATTATTTATAGTAATCACTCTAATAATGAAATATGGTGGTATTTAAAATTTCCATTTTTGGTGCCAGATGTTTTAGTAGCTACGGTCCCTAAAAGGCGAAATTTTAATTCATCGCTAGGAACAATATTTTTTAAATATATCTAAATTTTAACCAAATATTTTGCCTATTTCCCGCCAGTTTGATTTTAGCGATTCCAGCGCTCACCCTACTTCGCTTCCGTCCAAAGCCGAACAGAACTGATTCCCTACCCCCGACGATATATCTCGATATCGAGATGCCTAGCGGAGAGGTACGGACCAGTTTTATGGGGAGGAGGAAACTGGCAATTAAAAATATATTATACTCATAACCTCAATCTCTAGCATCGAACTTTATAAAATTTAGTACTAGTAATCTAACTTTTCAGATAAAGATTGGAAAAAAAAAAAGTTTTGCTGTCAATGGCTACTTTAGATATCCAAATTTTGTTGGCTCAGGGATATTAGATACCCAAATTTGAAAGCTTTGTAATCTGTTAGTAATCCAGTTTTGAAGGCTTGGGAATCTATTAGAAATCAAGAGTTAGCGGAGAGGTACGGGCCAGTTTTATGGGCAGGAGGAGACTGGCAATTAAACAAATATTATACTCATAATATCATTATCTAGCATCAAACTTTGCAAAATTTAGTACTAGTAATCCATATGTTCAGATAAAGATTGTGAAAAAAAAAGTTTTGCAGTTAATGTTAAATATGTATTTCCAGTTTAGAATGAAAATTTTCTTGTTTAAATAATAATGAAAAACCTAATGCAGGCCTGTCCAACCTTTTAGTAAGCAGGGGTGCATCTCAGCTAGTGATAAGCAATAAAGGGTGCCATTATTCAAATGAGTGGGCATACATATTTATTATCTCACTATAGTAGCTGCTACATTTTCATGCTTACAATAGTATTTTAAAGTAAATTTTCTTTTTTCAAAAGTTTATCTCGGTCCACTCATTATTTCCAATTAATTACACTTTGAAAAGAAAAAAAAATTAGAAAGTTATGACCCGTTAAACAGTATATGTATACATTCTTCTGACGAACCCGGTATTTCTGGGATTATGGGTTTCACTCAAAATTAATATATTTTTAAGGAAAAGAAAGAGAAGAGTAAAAAAGCTTGAAAAGAGTAAATAATTTCATGTTATTAAAAAAAAATTGTTTCGAATGAGTTAAATATTTCTGGCAATTATCAGATTACATGAAAAATTACAGCTATGCCAATAAAAATAAATGCATGTTTCCAAATTTACATTAAATTTTCAACCTATTGGTGTTATTGAAATAATTAATCTGCTCATGAATTTTTATTTCTAATGAGAGAAGTTGCATTTAATTATCTTACCAGGGGTCTGCAGAACTTCCATTTCACGTGTAATGGCATCAAACCAATCCTGTTTTGTTTTCAAATTGTGGTTTTGTTTTTGTGGAATTTAAAACTGTAATAATCAATTTAAATTATTTTTGTGAATTTGAGTAATGTAAGTATGTTAGATTGCCTTCACCAATTAAGTCAATTCACAAATCCAAACTGGTTACTTTCTGACACATTTTAAAATTCATTTTTGTTCGCAAACATATCAAATTGGCAGGTGCTGTTATTAAGAAACTGCAATTGAACTGTTTTTTTTCATTTTTTGGTAAAGGCAGAAGATTTTTTAGATAATGCAAAGTTGCCATTTTGAACAGAATTTCCACCTGCCATCAATAGATAAAAATATATTGCTTATAACTCAAGATGTAATTTATTTATTGCAAATTGAAAAACACCGTTCAATTACAGACCAGGTCAATAATCATGCCTGCCAGTATCATGCTTTCATGTTTAAAAATCAGTTAGAAAATGTGTCAGAAAGTTTCATGATGTTGAGCGGAGAAAAATATTTTTTGAGATTTTGCCTTAAACACAAAAGAAAGCATAATCTAAAATGTGTACAACTTCCCCATTAATTTTCTTGTTCTTCTATATAAAAGAATTTTATATGGAAATGTATAAAATTTACAGTTATTACTATTAAAGTGCCAAAGAATCAAATGATAATTTAAATTTTTCTGTAAATGCATTCCCTCTAGGATTACAGTCTACTGCTGCACGTGGATGATTTTTAAGCAACTGTTGTGCTTAGAGTTTCAAATTCGTCAAAGTTTTTTTTTTTTTTTTTTTTTAAAGATCTTTTGCCTATATAGCAAAGTATGAAATGTTGTTCAATTTTTTGGAATGTGAGTAAGAAAAACTACAAAACATATTCATTTATGATGAAAATGACTTGTTAATGCATCTGAAACTAAGTATTAATTGAATTTAAATACAACCTGAAACTATTTGATACATAATGTTGATAAAATTTTATTTTCATCTTTTAAATTGATGAACTTGAAGAAAAATAGATGTATAGTTAGAAATTAAATTATTTCTTAAACTTTTCTAAACATACAACACTTTGATGATATTAAAAATTATTATTTACTTAAAATAATTAAATTCAACAACACATTGAAATCCAATAATTAAATTATAGAGATAACAGAATTTTATTGTTTTAATATTTGAAATCGGTGAACAAACATGAAGAAAAATAGATGTATATGCAGAATATATGATTTCCAAAAATTCTCCAAAGATCATTTGAATAGTACTAAAATATGATTAGTCAGTTGGAATATTTTATTTCAAGAAAAGGTTAAGGATTTTGTAAGACTATGTACAGAATTTTCATAAAAGCATGAGACAAAATTTGGCGTCATGTTCTTTATTTTACATTCAGCTTCCCATGATCTGTACACCATACACCAAAAATTTAATTTTCTTGCAGGTGTGTATAAAAAATGAACTTCCCAGGCAGTCCGAAACTGTTGTAAAATTAATAACATGATGCTTCAATTTTTAATGTACAAAATTTAAAAGTTCTGGATTGAACCTAAGAATTTGTTCAGTTCTATTACTCGTCCTCTAGAACAATAACTTCTTCTTTTACTAAGAATTCCACAACTTCTTCTTCCAAATTTCCAGCTTCAGCATCAAGTTCATCTGTGTCAATTCCTGATAAAAGAGAGGGGGACATTACATTATTAATCTGTTATACATTCCATTAAATTGACAATTTCATACAAAGATTAATTTGAACAATATGTTATAGAGAAAGTCATCAACTCACAAATCCTTATTTGGAAGAAGTAATAACCCAGAGTTGAGGTTTTCAATCCCTGTGATGTGAGCAGGTCCCGACTAGGAAGTTTTTGTGCCCAGGGCACTTTCAGTTTTTCGTGCCCCCTTAGATTGGTTGATTTACTGATACTAGTTTTTTCACATATTGCACACTTATTCGAAAAGTGTCAACTCAAAAAATTACGTTTTCCGAAAAATTAAAAAATGGTTCCAGGAATAAAAATAAAATATTTTTTCTATTATTTATTGAAATGTACTTTTAACTTCAGATTGAGGTGTATATTTGTCATTTTAGCGTATTAATTTCTCAAATATTACATTTTTTCATTTGTGTCACTTTTCGAATGAATGTTCAATATGATAAAATTGAATGACTTGATAAATACAGTACACAAATTACTTGAAAATAATGATAAGAAGTCTATTTATTAATGATGTTGTCGATTTTAAATGAGAAAACCAAACTGATACTGAGTGCAAACAAAACTCCTAAAAGAAATAAAAACGTTGGCACAGTTATGATTTTTGTAAATGGAAATTTAATGAAATTATGAAACATTTCGTGCCTCTTACAAATTTCGTGCCCAGGGCATGGGCCCCGGGTGCCCATGCGATAATCAGGGCCTGGATGTGAGAAGATCTTAGGTGTGCCACAAAATCTTTTAACGATCATTAATTTAAATGTATAATCTTTTCAATCTGAATTCTCAAGAATAAACTTCCAATAATGGCCAAAAAAAAAAAAAAAAAAAAAAAAAAAAAAAAAAAAAAAATACTGGTTTTATTTTCAAAATTATATTCTTGTGATAAGTTTGAGTGCAATGAAAACCAAAAGAATCACAGCCAATATCCTTGAGAGAAAATTTTAAAGCATACCTACATCAAAATTCAACCCAGCAAAGTAAAGAAATATATATTTTTAAATATATAGCTTACCTATTTTGTTACTTAAAAATATAATGAAAAAAAAAAAAAAATCTCATTTGCATTTCAGTATTTTTTAATGATTTTTTTGCACAGGATAGCTGAAGTACGATCTCTATGCAGACCCCTTTTTACTTTTTCAATTTTGGTTGAAAGTTTTTTTATATTATTATTATTTTTTTAATTAGCATAATTTTAATTTTTGAAACCGGTGCCGAAAGTGAAAGCATCCTCATTAAAAAAAACCTGCAAATAAAATTGAAAAAGTAAAGAGGCAATCATAGATCAACATCAGATATCCAATGCAAAAAAAATTATTAAAATATATTAAAATGCAAACGAGATGTTCTTAAATAACTGTCCCATAGGATCAACATTAGAGAGCGGGTGTTTTCGCATGAGTGAAGTAGCCTCTAAAACTAAACTATTAAATTTTTATCTAAAATATATGCCCATAATATTATGTATTATTAAAAGTTTTGAGTGCTTGTTATACAGATATTTTAATAGAACTATTCAGTATTTGTACTGTTAGACTAAAATGTTTTATGAATCTAGAAATTTTACACATGGTATTTTTTATGTCTTTTTTTATTTTAAGGAAATATATAACTGTAAAACATATTTTAAAATAAACAGAAAAAGGTGTGTCAATCTTTAAAAAATACAAACTATAGAGTTTAAACAATTAGCCGTTAGCAACTACTTAAATAAGAAGTTCACGAATGAGGGTTTTTTAAATATATGATTGACATTCACAGAAACTCCTTCTAATGAGCCTTTGAAGAATATACTAAGGTTTGACAGAAAAAAATATCGATGTAAATTACATAACAAATAAAATTAACAGTAAAAAGACTCATTTTATAAGACTTTTTAAAAAGAGCCATAATATTAATTACAACATTAACAAGCCACACAATTTCTATAGTTTGAAATGCAGCCCTTGAAGTTGAACAGAACTGTCATAATAATGAATAAATCTGTTCTAGATGCCCCAAAGTATTTCATTATGAAACAATTTAAGGGCAAATGCAGACTACTCAGCCCTGAGAATGTATGCATAAAATCACAGATGCTAATTAAAACTTAAATTCACTTTATCTTTCATGTGTCAAGTTTACAAGGTGTAAAATTCAAACTTTTAATGGCAATTGAAATCATTTTTTTAGAATGATATGACAGAGTTTTGATTGCTCAAATATCAAATCTCTTGACTTTCAAAAGCTTCACTTTACAATCCACTAACTTATATTAAAAGCCCTTCAAGATTTAATTAGTATAATTCTTAAATTTTTTTTATAAAATCATATATATTTGAGTTATCAACATCTCTTTTACAATGGATTTACAAAACGCACAACAATGAATGAGGTACCTTTTGAATCAGCTTCTGCCATAGTACATATTCACATTTCTTTGAAACACCTTTTTTGATTAAAAATTGCAATTAATAAAAAAATAAATCTGCATTGTTTTCATAAATGAGATGAAAGGTTTTTCTCAAATAAATGTTGCAACAAAAATAAAATACTGCATTATATTGTGCTCAGCAATGATTGTAAAGAAATAAATTGTACAAAACTGATAAAATTTTTATATTTATGATTAAAAAGCAAAATTCAAATTGAAATGTTTAGAAGAAAAAGACATTGATCAATTGGAGCAGTGGTATTTCACATGTAGCATAAAATGTATGCTCTGTTTTACTAAATTAAATTACATTTTATATATAATCAATTTATTTTTCTTTGTCCTTTTTTTTTTACTGAAGCAGATGATGCTGTCCTCTAATGAAGTTAATTTTTTTTTTTTTTTTTTTTCACACATCTTTTGCTATCTTTGATCAGTTTTTACTGTAATTTTTAGGGAATAAATGAGATGATACTCTGGCTTGACTACTGATGTTTGCAAATATTTTTATCCTTAATTTTGTTAATAATAAGTTAGAATCTGCATAAAATTATTAGACTGCAGTGCAAAATCCTTGTACGGGTCAACTGGTCTTTTTCATACTTATGTTAATATATAATCCAAGAAATATTCTTTTTAATATAAACACTGCTCACAAGTACACAACACAAAACTTTTTCTCTATATTTAGATTTTCAAGTACATTTAGCAAAATGCAGAAACTTTTAAAAAGATAAGTTCCATACTTAAAATACAGAATTTTTTCCAAAAAATTTTAAAGTACAATATTGTACAGATTTTATTCTACAACTACTATCTTTGAATATCAGTCACTAAAAGTAGTTATCTAATAAATAAAAAAATAAAATAAGGATGAGAACTATTTCTAGTACATTATTTGACTCCGCTAACAGGTATGCAAAAACTTCAAATATTAATAAAATTTCACAGAAAAACAACAAAAAAAAGATGATTAAAAATAGTAATCATAAGCACAAGAATTTGACTCATTCATAAATAATTATAGGCTTTATAAACAATTATTCTTTTAACATACCATCACGTAGTTCTAAACGAATTTTCTTTTTGCTATGGAACTCTTCTATTCTTTTTTGTCTCAAATTCCTAAAGTCTTCAATTAATTTTCTTCTTTTTTCAACTATTTCCTATGAAAGAAGACAACAAAATTTAATACTTTGATTTTCTTACACAAATGCATGAAAATTATATTTGATGATATATTATTTAACTGCAAATATTCAGCTAATTTATATCTATATAAACTTACTTTAGAGGCTTTAGATAATGTCATTCTGTCTTTAATGTCAAACTGTGCACTATATTTCTTCAAATTCTTTTTTATGTCCTGCAACAATAATACATAAATCAGCACGTTATGCAAATAAATCAATTAACATCAAAATTTATTATTAAAAATATTAATTTATCAAAACCTTTTAAATTGGATAACTACATTTTTTTACTTAAAATTACAAAATTATTATCTCATTAGCTGCTAATATTCTTTCTATATTTCTACTACAAGCGTGCCCCTCAGAAAATAATGAAAAACAGGAAATTACGCATAACGTCAACTACCTGCAAATTTGTACAGATTTATACTACATTAACATTCTTTCACTCAAATGCAGAATTTGGTTTCCATGTATTTTAATCTGAAGCAAATAATGTAAGAATATTACAGGATGGCTGCAGAAATTGCAAAAAAAAAGTTCTCCGACTACCCTTATCAGATTTCTCTGATTTCTATATTACAGTATTTTTTAATGTATGTCACCTCCTCATACAACACACTTATCCAGCTTGCTATAATACCCCATTTTGGAGAAAAAATAAGGAGAAAAACATAAAAATGGCACAATATCTATAAAGAATTGGTTCACAGTTTCATAAATCTGAATTCAAAATTTAATCAAACAGCTTCATATAGTGGTCAATGAATGTCCAATTCTAAGACATATCTATATTTGAACTAATTGGATTAAGCTGGCCACCTAAACAGCTTATGCTAATGTATCATAAAAATTTTCAAAAATGGGTAAATTGCCTTCAATATAAGCACTATCTACAGAAAATGAGAACATCTGATCGTCTTAATTTATGTTAAATACCAAAAACTCATATCATGTGTATCTTTTAAAAAATATATAAAAATTTCACTTTTCTTTATCATGTACTATTATAGGCTTAAATATCACCTGTTTGTCAACAAATCAGTCTCGCGTGAAAACAAATATTTTCCCATATAGACAAATTTCCCTGATTTTCAATCACTTTTAAGAAATTCCCTGACTTTACACTGACTTTTCCAGATTAATAAACCTAATTGATTTTTCTCTGATTTCCAGAATCTGTAGCCACCCTACCCTGTATTAAACAGTTAACTATTATTTTTACATGTTCAGAAAACCATAACTTGGTTCAAATTCAATAAGATATATTTTTAATTATTTTAATACAGTAGTATTCATGTATGTACATAACAATAAAATGTCAGTGTTTGTCACTCCCACAGGGCTACGTTTTTTAGGAAATCTCATATTATTTTAGAGAATATAAATATTAATCCTTTAAACACTTATAAAAAACCACATTGTTAGTTATACAGAAATAAAGGCTTACTTTACATAAATACAGCATAGTTGATTTGTTTTTGTATACCTAAACACATTTTTACAGTAACTAAAAACCGAGAATTTATTTCAATGCATAGTAAATAGTTAAAAATGTAATTATTATAGTCAAGCATAAATATATTTATGGATACATAAAACTTTAAACACAGAGACTAATATAAAAAACCAATATACAATTTACGACATAGATTTTGTGTCAACCCTGAATCTACAATCAAACACTATTATATTATGTACATAAAACCACTTAAAAAAAACCTGATGAATTTGAAAAAGCATAATATCACAAAATAGTTATAGGAAAATTAAATCAAAAAGTTTGTGTGGTGGGTTTGAAACTTTGAAATTTATAAATATTTTTGTAATTTTATAGCAACTGGAGAACAGAGAATGCATATCTAGACAAATTAAAATCATTTAACATTTTTCAACTAGCTTAAATAATATATATATATATATATATATATATATATATATATATATATATATATATATATATAACTGATTTTCTTTTCTTAAACCATAAACATTTCCCTTTAAATTTGATATTCTCTGCACTTTTAATACATCATGCATGAAAACTTATGTAATAAATAAAGATTATTTTTCTTTGGTTCAGTGTATTTTAAATCAATTGCAGCAACCCAACAACAGATTCAATGAGCTTGGTGATGAATTTTACTATTTATTAGCATGATAAAAAATACATCTATAAAAATAAAAACATATATGCAAGAAATAGGGAAGAGATTTTATTTCCTTTAATGTTTTAGATTTTAATAAAATTAATTTAACGTATATTCTGACAATCATATTGCAGATGGAGAAAGATTGGACACTATAATGCAGGATTGTGATTTTGACCAGGACACTGGATAAAAGTGGTTTTAACTGTCCAAAATTAGTCAAAATGGTCAAAAGTGGTCAGAACTGTTACAAATAGTTTTAAATAGTCTTAATTATAATAATTTTTTTTCAATTAAAAGTAACTTAATGAGTAATAAAAGTAACAGTGCTGTTAAAAAAATACACTGACAAGTTTATGAGGTTCATTAGTAAAATATGCTTATACAATACCATAAGTGTTAAAAATTAAAAAATGGACTACGCATTTGTAAAATTATAATTCAGTTGCAGTTTATAAAACATAAAATACGAGTTGCTGTTAAAAACACAAAACATAAGTTGCAGTTAAAAACATAAATCTTAAATTAAAACAAACAATATGGTGGTTTGCAATTAAAATTGTTATTAGTTTATAATTATAATAATTTTAACTGCAATCACCATATTTTTCTTATAACTGTAACCATACCAAAGTTTTAGGTTTTTTAACTGCAATTACATAGCCACATGGTGCTTTGTTCTTTGTAACGGTTATTTGTATAAGCATATTTTATTTGTAATATAGTATTTGCTTATTGTTTCTGTAACATTTTTGTAAATTTATTTTGCTGTGGGAATACAGAATTAAGTTATGAGTAACTTAAATAACAATAAAGGTTGTGGAAGACTGGGAAGATACAAAGATCCAAGTCTGGGGCTTTTATGAAGAGGTAACTGAAAATTCTTCAAGTGTAATATGCTAGTAAAATATATTTGATTAGTATTAAATAAATTGCAGTGGCCAAAATGGTCAAAATTGATTCTGACCGGGGCAGTTAAAACTGCTGGTTTAGATCGCCATGGTTAAAACCAATACAACTCTGACTGTAAGACTCGTTGAGACTTTTGTTGGAAGGAAATCATTAAGGATTTTCTTTTATCCCCATGGAGAAAAAAATTCAAAATTTCATGACTGATTAATGAATATCAAGATTTTTTTACTGCAACATCTTGATAAAATTTGCAAAAAATTTTTTCCGCATTTTCTTTTAAATGACCATTTGACAAAATTTGCAATTTTTAAAAAAGTATTTGATGAAATTAAAAAACATTTTTTTTTTTTTTTTTTACATGAGATTGATGGAATTGGTAGTTTTATTCTGTAAGCATTAAATGAAAATTGCAATTCTCTTTTGCAAGTGATTGACAAAATTCATGTTTTTCCCTCCTGTAATTGTTTTAAAATTCAAATTTTTTTTTTTTTTTTGAGACCAATTGCTGAGCACATTCGGAAGAATTGGACAAAAATAAACAATTCATGGAATTTTTCAGATTCATGGAAGGATCACATGCCCATATCTAATGTCTGCCTGTAAGAACATCTCTGAATAATCCCCAGACTACAAATTTAATGAGTGAAACACAAAATTATAGTGCGTCACCAGCTAATTGCGGCATTTCGCCGGCTTCACATACACCAATGCGATTGTTGTTGTTGGGTTTTTGTAACAATTCTGTAAAAATTGCAGGCTAATTAAAAAAGAAAAAAAAAGTGGAAATCTACAGATAAGTGGCATCCCTGCTACAAATTTACATACACCTATCTAAATATATTTAAAATATATGCTGTTAATAAAATTACATCTGCTTTTGTTTAAAAAAAAAAAAAAAAAAAAAAAAAAAAGACCCACGTTTCTGTAACTGCCTGGGTTTTATGGACCGATGATTGTAGTGACATTACAATGCAAATTTTCTCAAAAAATTAATAAGACTTAACAGTTCTCTAATATTTTATGATCAATTTTACAAATTTTCACTGATATTTATATAAATCATAAGAAGCAAAAAACTAAACAATCTGTTTACCTTAATTTGGTCTTCTGATAATAATGTTGGAGGCCTTGGCCTCCATAATAACTGACAAAAGCGTTCTAAGTCATTTTTCCTAAGAAGTCTGCCTTGGAATGTCCATAACCAAAAAGCATTATCAACCTATAACATTTAAAACAGGTTAATTACACACATAATCAAAAATAAATATATTACATTAAAGATAAAATTTATGAGCAATTAATTGCAGCAGTATAGGAAAGAAAGGGGCTCAGGTAGCTCAAGCCCTCTCCATTCAAATAAAGATAATTTTAACATTTCTGACATACAGTAGAGCACCAATTATTCGAACCTGTCAAGACCGGCACTAGATCGGATAAACAAAAGTTCGAATAATTGGACATGCAATTTTAGGGATGTTAAATGCCAAAATAGTTAAAATGCACTTTTTACGTGTAACAGGTTTATTTTTTTATATTGGAACAAGTATATGTTTGTAAAAATATAATAGGGAATATTTAGGAATAGGTATATTACGATAAATCATGCATCAAGCATAGATTATGAAGCACCTTCAAAGACATCCAGAATACTTTGTGCACTTCAGTGATATTTATCAACTTCAATATGTTTGAAATAGTGTAACATTATTAAATTACACTGCAAACGATTTTTCCCTATAGACTGTCATGTAATGGAATTCTTTTGATTGTTTCTGTAAATGAACTATAAACACTACATACTTCATTTTTAATACAGAACATGTCGTAATAAATCTCAATAACATATATCGATTTCCCTGCAATCCTAGTATATTTACACGAGTTAGAGCACAGACAGATAGGCAAACAAACTGAATTCTTAAATGTTTTTCAACTATGTTGGAAAGGGTTAAAAGGCCACAGGTGAAACAGATTGTACAAAAAAATACTCCGTTGAATGCCTGACGATAGAGACTGGTAATTGGTTCACCCTTTTAGGGGCAAGTAATTGTGTTTCTGTAAAATTAAATTCTCAGCAGAATTTTTGAAACATTTGAAAATAAGGAAATGCATTTTTATAGCTTTTTCAATAAAGTTTTTGAAGTAAAATTTTGCTAAAAAATTGTGCAACAAATCTTGACTAAAAAAAAAAAAAAAAAAAAAAAAAGAGAAATAAAAAATATCCTACCATTCTTCAAGGGATTAAAAAGCACTGACCAGAATAAAAACTAAAATTTTGGTTAAACTTAAAAAGGAGCGTCAGATATTATGAAAATCACCTTTACTCAATAGATGGTGCTGACTTTCGCATGGGCGAAAAACTTCTTTTTCTGGTAGCCCTATTTTCTAGGAAACGTCACTTTCCGTTTGAAGCCGATTCTGAGTAAACACAGAGGCTCTGGGCCAAGTAAATGTAAGTTAGAAGATTAGAGATTAGCTTTTGGTTATAGATCTGTATAGAGGATGGGTTTTGGTGTTGGACTTTACTTTCTGGGGACTCCGGAACAAGATGGCTTCATTCGGGCCGGGCCCAGTTGTGAATATTTCAGCCCATGCAGATCTCCAGTGCGGTTTAAGCCAGTTTTTTTTTTTTTTTTTTTTTTTTTTTTTAAATAATTTAATAGATATTGACTGGTCAATTGTAATCTCATGTTATTGAGAGAAACACATGGTTTAGCTATAATTAAAAAGGGATTTTGTAATGTAACAGGAGGAAAATAGCTGCGCTAAATAACAATAACGCTTTTAAATTAAAGGATCTAGATTCAGAATTTCCGAAATATTGATATGTTTTAATTATATTTCCTCAAATTTGGAGTTAAATTGCTAATGTATTTAGCTATCCAAATTAATGGTTCATTTTTTTTTCTGGGGGGGGGGGGGGGGGGAGCATTGTACATCAATATTTCTGCTTACCCATATCAATAGAAACCCAGTAATCCGAACCGAAATTGAAAAAAATAGTAATCAAGATTAAGCGAAACTTTGTAAATATAAATTTAATTAAACACAAAAAATATTTAGAATTTTAAATATATGATAATTATCAGTAAATATATTTTATTAAATATTATTACAATTTGTTTTATTTTCTGACTTAATTTTTTCGCATATACATTTTATTTACTTAAGGCTGTTCTGAAATCCAAACTGTGCTTCATTTCTGATACATTTTTTAATTGATTTTTTTAAATTCCTACTATTAGCTCTCACTCTCTCTATATATATCTTGTTCAAATTTTCAATCGTTAATAAAATATTTTCTATTCATCCACTCAAGTTCAAATAATTTTTTTTTTAAACTTGTAGTGGATGACACTTTATGTTAATACAGTTTTTTCAAATATTAATTCATTCATTAAAATTAATTAATTAATTTTAGTTTTAAATGAGAGAAAAAAATTCCTCCCATTGTTTTCATAAATGAAATGAAAGATTTATCTCAAATGAGTAACCACAGAAATGAAATACCGCAACGATGATTATAAAATAATGTTCAATAAAGATAACGTGGGACATTAATGCAGCACGGGTTTATTTTATATATTTATGATTAAAAAGTAGGAATTGACTTTTAAAAAAAAATTATATTACTTGTTATTCACAAACTTATTAAGAAACTATGTAATATATATTTTTTTCATTTTCCTGTAAAGGCGAAAGATTTTCAAATAATGCTGTCAAAGATTTTCAAATAATGCTGTCAAAGTTGTCATTTTTAACTGAATTTTAGGACGTGACAGCGCAGGAAAGGAACAAATTGCCGTCCTTAGACAATAATAGCCTATAGCTCAAGATGTAATTCCTTTATTTGAAAATAAAGAACTGTTCAATCATTTCAATAATCATGCTTGAAAGTATTATGCTTTTATGCTTAAAAATGAATCAGAAAATCGCTAGCAGCAATACATTTACTAACAGTACCATTTGATACGCGTGAAAGCTATTCTACAATGTTTGCATAGCTGCCAACTTTTACGCTGTTTTCCTTCTACTATTTTTTAACATCAAAATCACCTTAAAGTGATAAAAAATTTAAAACACAGTTTGATTTATTACACGAATTATATAAACTAAAAATAAATTACAAAATAACTGTGATAAGAGACCGATTTATTTTTTACGTAGATTTCGTAAGAAATACTACCTATTACATTCTCACCTAAGTTGGAATTTTTTAAAAATTTTTGCAGATCTACGCCGATCATGACTCCCAGAAACCCAAAACGACCCCCAGTTGTCACTTTTTTATGGACACGATAACTGCAATAATTCTACACAAATCTCTTCCAAACTGATACATAAAATCAAGGGGCATAAAATCTCGGTCAAGTTCGTTAATGGGAAAAATCAAACCAAGGGGGACGAGGAGGGTGGGGTGGGGGGGGGGGGGCTTTTTGTGTAAACAGAAAAAAACCCATAATGTCTTAATTATGATACATATCGAATCCGTTTAAAGTTATTATTACTTCTAGGAAAAGGGCCGAAAATGTATGTATGACAGATTTTTGATATAATTAAAAATGGCCTCGAAGGCGGGAAAAAAGGTGGGTTTTAGAAGAAAAAAAATCACAACTGCGTCAATTCACAAGATATCAAATCCGCTTAAATGTATTATTAATCCTCTTAATATTATCTAAAACTTTTATATTGACAAGTTTTTTATAGGACCAACCCTTATAGAAAAAAAAAAAAAAAAATTAAAAAAAAAAAAAAAAAAACAAGTTAAACAAGTTAGTTTTCGAAGTAGACGGTTCCAACTCCTGCATCTTTTCGAAACTGATACATAAAATCAAGGGGCATAAATTCTCGGTCAAGTTCGTTAATGGGCAAAATCGAACCAGGGAGGGGGGGGGGGGGGGGGATGGTTTTTTTTTTTTTTTAAACAGAAAAAAAACCATAATTTCTTAATTATGATACTTATCGAATCTATTTGAAGTTATTATTACTTCTAGGAGAAGGGCCGAAAATGTATGTATGACAGATTTTTGATATAATTAAAAATGGCCTCAAGGGAGAGGGGAAGGGGGGTTTTAGAAGAAAAAAAATCATAACTTCGTCAATTCCCAAGATTTCAAATCCGCTTAAATTTATTATAAATCCTCTTAATATTATCTAAAACTTTTATATTGACAAGTTTTTTATAGGACCAACTCGTATAGCAGAAAAAAAAAATCCCTGTTGGCTCCGCCTGCAAACAAGTTAGGTTTTGAAGTAGGCGGTTCCAACTGCCGCATCATGGCAAAAAGGTCATTTCTTCAGCAATTCCCAACAAACAGGCGCCCAACGATCTGCGTCTTCGAAATCTACCTGTGCCTGTAGGCCGAGCCGTCAGGGATTTTTCATATATAAATTACTTGAGTTGCAATTATACCTAATTGTATGTATTTTAATATTTTATATAGGCTTTCATTTTAAGAATAAAAATTTATGTAATTTTTCATATTAAAAGTTTTGGATTTATCATACAATAAGTTATCATTTCTGACTTCCTTGTACTTACATATGCTTTAAAATTTTACATGAGTTAATCATATGTATTATTTCTGTTGCCAACATCCCTTTTTCTATGCATTTACAAAATGCACAAAAATGAATGAGCTATCATTCGAAAGGTTTTTGAACAGGCTTCTGATATAGTATACTCACATTTCTTTAAACACGTTTTTTGATTAAAAATTACAGTTAATTAAAAATTAAATCAGCATTTTTTTTTTTCAATGAAATGATTTTTTTTTCTCAAATCATTGTTGCCATAAAAAATATATATACTACATTATATTGTGCTCAATAATAATTAAAAATAAATAAATAAATAGCACAATAAAAGATAAAGCGGGACGCACGGGTTTATTTTATATTTATGATTAAAAAGCAAAATTCAAATTCAAATGTTTGGAGAAAAATACACCATCGATCGATCGAAGCAGTGGTATTTTACGTGTAGTCTAAAATGTATGTTATGTTATATTATATTAAATTCTATTTTATATGTGCTCAATTTATTTTTTTTTTTGTCCCGTGTTTTTCCCGAAGTGGATGACGTCATCTTCCAATGAAGTTAAATTACGATTGTTATTTTTTTTCCCCCTCGTGCGTGCCTCTTGCTATCTTTGATTAGTTTTTACTTCAATTTTGATGGGATGAATAACATGATATTCTGGCTTGACTAATGTTGTTTACAGATATTTTCATCCTTAATTTTTCTTTAGAAATTTAAACTTGCATCTAAAAAATATTAGACTGCAGTGCGAAATCATCGCACGGGTGTACAGGTAAATTTATAATTACCTTATCTGTAGAATTTATATTTTCTTTGGTACACGTACATTTTAGGATTGTGTGGCATCAATTCATGTGTATATTATATCATATTTAAATCTGCCAAATTAATTTTTTTTATAAAGAAATCTTAATGCTACTAAGAACATAACTGATGTGCCCAGTGATTCTTAGTTTTTTATTTACATTTTTACTTTTCGATCACATCTAGTGCTGGGAAAATGGTTGTAATCATTATAAAACATTATTATGGAAATATTTACATATCTTTACATTTTGAGGATGTCTTTAAATGTTGAAGGTTTGATATTTTTTACAATTATTCCGTAATGTATACGTGAATGTTGGCATTTTTTCGTTTTCAGACCATGTGTGTCTTTTTATGGTACTTTTATGATGATGCCTATATATGTATTTGTATATATGTGAGTGAACACAATAGCGTCTAAACGTTGCTTCTGATTGAGCTCCCATTTGACACATATGATATATCAACTGTCGTAAGAACTGTACTCATTTTTATCGGACAACGTGTTTAGTGTTTGATCATTTTTTTAAGATTTCGTAAGAAATACTACCTATTACATTCTCCACTCTGCTGGAATTTCTGGAAAATTTTTGCAGATCTACACCGATCATGACTCCCAGAACACAAAACCACCCCCAGTTCAAAACTTTATCTATCTATCTATCTATGCAACTTTTTTATAGACACGATAACTTGAAAAATTCTACATAAATCTCTTCCAAACTGATACATAGAATCAAGGGGCATAAAATCTCTGTCAAGTTTGTTAATGGGCAAAATCGAACCAATGGGGGGGATGGGCCTTTTTGTGAAAACAGAAAATCCCCATAAATCTTAGTTATGATACGTATCGAATCCGTTTAAAGTTATTATTACTTCTAGGAAAACGGCCAAAAATTTATGTATGACAGATTTTTGATATCATTAAAAATGGCCCCGAGGAGGGGAAAAAGAGGGGTTTCAGAAGAAAAAAATTCATAACTTTGTCAATTCACAAGATATCAAATCCGCTTAAATGTATTATTAATCCTCTTAATATTATCTACAACTTTTATACTGACAAGTTTTTTATAGGACCAACCCTTACAGCAAAATAATAATAATAATAATAATAATAGAGCTGCTTATAAATAAATAAGACATAATACATTTTACACATTTCACGCAATTGAATAATCTATACAAAGAATTCATAATGTAGGTTATACTTTACAGTTTCATTCGAAATACATATCCGTTTCCTTCAGAAAAAAAAAAAAAGTGTTCGAGGATTCAAGAGTGCAGCCGATTATAAATAAATAAGACGTGATACAGTTTACACATTTTACGCAATTGAAAAATCTACAAAGAATTTATAATATAGGTTTTACTTTACAGTTTCATTCAGACAGTTTTTGTATAGGAAACCAGGTTCTAATCCATTTATTCAAATACAGAGTATTTCACTTCAAGCCGAACTTGAATTTTTTCCCCAACTTTAATTATAGTAAAGATATTGTTACGATATTTTTATCAGACTTACACTGCTTTATCTGAAATATGATATTACAAAAAGTGGTAGAAACGAAATTTGTATTAATTTATTTTAATTCACATAGAAAGCCAAAGTTAAAAGTGTTATTTACAAGTGTTAAAATTATAATCTTATTTAATAATTCGAAACAGATTTTTTTCCCCTTCTCTTTTTAGTGTGAAGTTTACTTGTGAGAAAGTAATGTTCATAAAAATAGGAATAAAGTTAAAAGTTAGAGAAAAAATTAAAATTGAGGCAGCATTTGTATTAAATATGAGATACAGCTATTTTAATATTTTAACCCTGGAACATTGGAGTATTCAGCCGACCGAATATTTGGTATTCGGCTTACTTGTGTGTGTCGAATTTACATTGGGCGCAATTTACATTGTTTAGACGTTAAATTCTCTTTCACACAAAATGTACATTAATTTCTTTCAATTAAAAATTGTGTACATCTAATGCAATGTCAACTAAAGGTAACAAGGAATGAAAACTATTTTTTTTTAAAGGGAAAAGTTATACAACGAATGTATTTGAAGGGAAAAATCAAAGAAACAAAAATCGCCTGCTTCACTTTATTTTTAGAAAGTAAAACTTTCGCTAACAGAAAGTTACCCATTTTGAAGATATCCCTTCGCAAACCTAGTGATACTGAAAATCTGAAACCTTCGGAACATAAACAGTGGGTCAGGGGGTCAACCAACAGTTCCCTTTCCCAGTTTCAATAAATGCTTTCTACAAAGCAGACAAATTTCCTTTTACAGAGAGAAAAGCAAATGACCACAAATGTAACCCCCCCCCTCCTCCCGTTCCCTTCCCTTTCAAAGGCAAGCGTAGAGAAAAAGGTGATATCGGAAATCTCATCTCAACCCTCCTGTTGATTTGCCTCAACGGAAGTGTTTTAGGGTTGCTGAAAATTTGGAAAAATTTGTCTTTCTGACATGGCAGCTGGGAATGAAATTACTGCAGCAAAGGCAAAAATGCTTGTTGAACGATATTTTTTATATAATATCGTGTAAAAAGTACCCCTTATTAAATTTATAACAAGATAATGACAACAATTAACAAGAAAATATATAAAAACTGCCTGAAACAATCATTTTGTAACCTATGTCGAAAATCTGCAGCACCCGTAGTGCCCTCTGGTGAAATCTATAGGAAACAAATTAAAAATTTTAAAATTTAAATTTAAAAAAGTGTAATTTCATCTCACTTATGAAATTTGCGTCGTTTCAAAGAAATAAGTCATATTTATCACCAAAATTTTTTTTAAATAAATCGGTTCAATAGTAACTGCGTAATTCTGATGTTAAAAATATAGCATTAGCAGTATAAGGAAAATATAAGTGATGATCACCCTTAAGAATAGAAAAACAATGTTATATTAAATTGAAAATACTTGTTTTTAAGAGAAATTAGGTTTATTTTAAAAACAGCTTCATTTCAAAGGACATGGGAAAATAGATCAAATTAACAGTAAAGGTCCTATAGTTATAAAAGTAACCTTTTGTGGCAGTGGGGGAAGAGACTCAGTAAAAATTCTTACCCATTTTCCAAAAAAATAAAATAAATAAATAAAACAGGGTTATTTTCAAGAATCAATTTTTCCACATCAACAATGCAGGGGGTCGATAAATAATTAATAAATAGAAAGTTTTTATGGAATAGAATTTTGTGAAAGGGCCTTAGTTTATTAAAAGGAATTTTGTGAAGGAGCCTGTTTTATTATAAAGAATTTTGTGAAGGGACTCCAAATAGGCCCCAAATTTTGCTTGGATGAACCCATGCAATCAATGTTTAAAACTTTTAAATTAGATATGATGTTTTTTCCAGAGTAATTGAACTAATTTTCCAGTTCGTTTCCAAATCGTTTTGAGGAAAACTGTTTTGAATTTTTCCTAATATTTTTAAAACCAAACCATTTCCCTCAGTATTCCCTAATTTCCAGGTTCACTTTGAGGTATATGAACTCTGATATTAGCTTTTCTTTCTTTAACTTACATATCTATACAACATCACTCACACACCATTTCTTTATATATATATATATATATATATATATATATATATATATATATATATATATATATTCCAGATCTAAAAAAGATAATTGGGAATCAGAAAGAAAAAATTTGAAATTAAAAACCTTGCATCAAAATTTTTTTTTTTTTTTAAAGTCAAGTAGCAATTTGAACATAAATAGATTAAAATAAATAACTCAATAACTTTAGACAATTGTTTGGGTTATTTACTACAAAAACATATAAAATTTGTAAGCTGATCTTGCATCATAATCTTTATTCAGATTTTACTCAAAATATTTTTCCCTCTATAGTAAAAAATAACACTAATATCAAGCCTAAAACTCTATATAATTTGAACTATTATAAAAAACTGAACTTGTTTTAAAATCAGATAATAATAAACATTCTACTGAATTCCACTTTTGTTTAGCAATAGAAGAAACAGAATAATGAAGTGAATGAGTACTATAATCAGAGTTCATACAGACTTGAGAAGAAAAAAATCCAGGAAGTCTAGAAATATTCTAAGGAGTACAAGATCTTAAGTTATCACCGTGTTTTTTCATACATGCTGCATCCTCGTGTAACACACACATCCACCCTAATTTTTAATGCCACATTTGGAGAGAAAAACAGATTTTATTCTATTAAAATCTAATAGTTATTGCTTAAAACTGCACAGTATTTACAATGTATTGCTTAATGGTTTCAGAAATTTGAATTCAAAATTACTAGCCAACTGTTTTATTGCCGTGACCAATCTCCATTTTCTAATCTGCTATACTTCAATTAAATCACTGATAAACGCTTAAATTTTACTTCACAATAATTTGAGCAGTTTTTATAGAATACTTTGTTTATTAAAAGTCCTAAGTACTGTTTGGAAAACCTTTTCATTTTTAAGCAGTTTCAACTAAGTCTAAGGAGTCTGTACATACTTTGTATAATGGAATGAAGCTTTTAAACTAACCTTGTGCATCCAGTAACTTATTCCTGAGACAACGTATCTCCCAGTTGGATCCCACTCCACATCAGTAGCCATAAAGTGCTCATTTTGAGCCATGATAGTAAAATCAGATGTGTCGATGAACTCAAGAGTCCCACTCATCCTATAACATTCAAGTAAGAAAGCTTATAAGATTAAATTAAATATATATATCTAATTTAAAGCATCCAGAATAAATATAATAAAGAATACAAATACAAATAAAAGTTTATTTAAAAAAAAAATTAACTCTCTATTTTTTTAGTGCTTAAAATAGTTTATTATTGCAGATTCACAGCTAGTTGGCCTATTTTATTGAGCATGGTTTGGCACATGATTAACTCCATTGTTGTTGTTCTCACATGTATATAGTTATAACCGTAAAGATTATTTGGCAATTTATCGCCTGTGCTGGGCTTTAAAAAATAAAGGGGCCTTTAAATTAACTTATAATTAAATCTAAAAATATTAAAATCTTGTATTGTCATCAGAAACATATTTTTTTACAATTTTTATGTACAGTCGGTCAAGAAAAACACCCATTGGAAAAAAAAAAGAAAATAGCTATTTGTTTGGGAATTATGCCTTCTTCCAATTCCTGTTTTAAAAAAGGGACTAAGGAGAAGATATGGAAAAATAACTATATAATATATACTCTATGGAGAAATTGTACCAAACTGTGAAATTTTCAATAAATTTTTGCTTTTTTACCAAAATTGACATCATATTTGGATTTTTCAGAAAATTTTACCATAGGATATCAAACAGAAAGCCATTCAGTTTCAGAGAAGTAGTTTAGGAACTATGCAAATTTAAAGTTTTGAACTCTTAATGTTAAATGCATTTTTAAAAGTCGTAAAACAAACTGGAATGTGTCTAACTTTTAAAGGATAACTCAAAACTACTTGGCAGAATGAGCTGTAATTTTGAATTCACATATTTGCAGCTCCTAGAAATCGATTTCTGTTAAAAATTTTATAAGTGACAATGCATATTTATTTTTCTTTAATAATTAAAAAATACACAAAATATGAATTAAATATTCAAGTACAAGTACAACCAAGGTACAGGTAGAAAACAAGAAAGCAAATTGACAATTAAAGAAAAAAAATTGCCTAGTAATTATAATGTTACAGAACTATGAAACAGTAGTTTTCTTTTATTACTGAGCAGGAAGAAAAAAATTATTACAATAACACGCAAGTTGGAAATTGTATGTCAAACGTGACAAATGAGGTGCATTCGTACTATAGCTAGTTATATAAATATTCAGATCTTGATGATTTTTAATTGTGTGAAATGAATTATATCCTCTGCAGATTCATTTCTGTAATAAAATAAGTATCTCAGTCGCTTGACGATTAAACCTTGGAAGCTCCTATAACAAGAAAGCACAGATTTTTTTTAAATTTTAAAACTTCTTAATAAATATTTTTACTGATATCTTCTAAAGTATCAATTTAATTTTCATAAAATTTGAAATGTCTCGACAAAATTCTGCAAAGATAATATACCTTAAATTTCAAACCAATTGGTTGGGTAGTTTTTGCGCTGTTATATGCGGACAGATGGATGGACGGATCAGGCGACGACTATAGATGCTACGTATTTATATAATTATGAATGCACCTAAAAATGCCTGATGGTATATATTAGTAAAAATTTAAATTCGTACCTGAACAGGTTTCATAACTAAAATAGTTAAAAACTAAAAATAATTAACCAAAATGGGTTATATTTAAAAAGTCCTTAAAATGTTTACAAATCAAATTTATCAATTGAGAAAGCATCACCATTCTTTTAACACAAATGTTTAATTAAAATTTCCTAATAATAAATGAATGAATAAATAAATAAATACATTTGTAATGTACATCCTCCCCGTACTTGTACGGAAAGTATAAATGCTAATAATAAAGTTTTCCAACTAAAATTCTTTAAATGAATAAAAATTCCTTTAAAAAAACTTACGTTCTAAGTCCAGCAAGAACTATAAATTGTCCATTGGGAGACCAAAACAGGTGATTACATTGTTTCCTTTCAAATTTCTCTAAAATTGGAAATAAATTACATTAAGATTTCTCATATTTCACATTTACACTTATCATATACAGGGAAAAGGCAAGAACGATATTAGTATTATCGTAATATAGGATAAAAGTTCCAGTAATCAGTCAGTCAACTTAGCAACAACTCAACATAAACAACTGATTACTATAAAAATATCCCCAATTCTTTGTCGGTAGCTAATGATTTATGAAAAGTGGCTGCACAATGCAAAATTATATTTCCTTTTGAACCAAAAATAAATTATTTATAAAGCATTTTATCTCATTATGGCTGACTTCTAGGGGATGACTGAGAATAGGAGAAGTTACCCTATACCTTAATTTTATTAATAAGGCAAAGGATCCAACCCAGGCTATGTGCGTTACAGAACAGACATCACCCATACATGAAAATATGAAAGAGAAATGTATTCAGAATCAAATTTCAAACGTCAAATTAATTAATTTTCAATTCAAACGTTCTCTACGTACTATAGCATATTCTATGGGTATCATTAAAAACAGTTTATTTTAATAAATTTATTAACTATTCACAGCAATTGGCAAATTCCGTGTTTTTCAGATTATTTACTATGATTTATACAGTGTTTATTCACTTAAGGTCTTTTCAGAACCCTTTAATTCTTCTTAATATCACAAAGAATCCTATAAAATGTTTTATTTACAAATTATTTACACATAAAAAGAAGCCAATAATAGTTTGAAGAACACATATTCAGCCTTCAGTGTCTCAGCTATACAAACTGGGGAAAAAAAAGATCAGATAAATCTTATTAATTTTAAAAATGCACCAGCATCTTAAATATGAATATTTTACTTACATTAATGCTAATTAATTTCTTATCTATAATTAGAAAGTTATAAATGAATAACTAAAACTTACTAAATATAATACACACAGTTTTCAAAATAACATATAAGGGCTTCCTAAGAACTGTTTGGGGACTTGTATCAAACAAAATAATGCAACAATTAACAATGAAGCAATGCATTTGTCTACTTATATTTTCTTTTTAATTTCGCATGTTAAAGATTTCCATTCAGACAATCACATTCCTGAACTACAGCTAATCCCATGCTAGTAAACGATTTATCACTGCTCTGAGGCTGATAAATAGTAAAATATCAGGAAAAAAAATTCATCATTTGAAAACAGCATTCAGTTTTCAAATAAAAATAAGAACTTTTTAAGGTCTATTGATAAAAAATAATACAGTGGAAATCCTAAATATATTCCAATTAACTATGAATTATTTAATCGCACATTCCTTTGTACAACTCAAATAATACTTAACCATAATAAAAGCTAAATAAAACCACCTAAAAGAAGCCTTGCTGAATTTGAAAAAACATATTATTAAAATTTAGTATTAAAAATTTATTCTAGAAACATCTGCAACACAGTAATTTCTTAAAATATATTTTAGTACTGTATTTTATAGTTTATTACATATTATATTATCATTACACGTATTTTATTATTATGAATTCTATTCACCTCTCAAAATTGGCCTTTTATAAGCTTAAAAATATCATAATTATCACACCGGTCATCATAAACAGCGCATTTGTGAGAATGCCACTTTGTCGACAGCACAACAATCACCTAACTTTAATCGAAGTTTTCTTTCTGCACCCCTTTTATTAATGCTGTTAAGGAGATGTCTATTATTTTATTAAAAATAATATTTAAATCAAGTTTGAAATACTTCTATGCAATTTATAAATTAAGGAGACATCTATTGGCACACACATATGTATAAAAGTAAGGGGACGCCACCCCCCTTCGACTACACTGCTGATTAAAATGGTGTACAGACAAAGTATTTAATCAACAAACTTGACAATAGCAAAAATAGTTTATAAAAGATAAAAAGACACAAAAATGCCAATACAATCTTAAACGTAGAAAATTTGTTATTCTATACACTGCTAAGCATCATGAACTTATTTAGTATATGAACAAGACTTCTCTTAGTAACACAGTTCATTTCAACAGATTAAATGAATGCAGTGGTGAATATCACCATTCATTTAGTATCACAATAAAAACTTAAACATGAAAGTAAAACAGTTATGCAAAAAATACAGGGTAATGTTATTTATTTTTGTAAGATTAGATTCCGTTAAAATAAATTTAGCATATTAATTGTCATAATGACATAAAAATGTAGAAGACTTACTTAAGAGACTAACAGTTCCTCCATGTTTGATACCATAGAAACTAACATTTATGTGAGGACTATCACCATGGATCACTGCAAATTTATTTCCTACGGGTTCCCATGAAAAAGCTGTTATATTTTCTGAAAATGCAAAAAAAGAAACAATTAAAACACAATTTCATACATTCATTTCACATAATAAAATTGTTTATTATGAAACAAAATTTGGCAATAATCACATGTAAAGTTACAAATAGAAGCAAAAAAAAAAATTTTTTTTTTTTAAATTACCTTTAATTTCTGCACTATCTACTGGGATTTGTTTTTCACGCATATGGAATATTTCAAAATTGTAATACATTCCCTATAAAGATTTATAAACATAAGGACAGCATAACACATAGACATTTTAATAAAAAACACAAACCATTCTTAATTTAACATAAGTGACAATGCATAATTATGTTATTAGGAAAAGGAAATATCCATAAAGAAACTTGCATTCTGATATAGATGTCTGAAATCTATGTTTACATTTATTTACATCCCTAAAACTACTATGTTTTGTTTGCATATTCGCCGTTCCCAACCGTCAGGGAAAAAATAACAAATTGCGCATGCGTCAAAACTTAGAGATTGAAAATCTTAGGCTACAAAACGTGAATAAGGTTGCCAAACTGGCGTTTTTAGCGTATCAGGAGTGACATTTCGATCAACATTTATTTCATTATTTTTTTTGTGGACAGATACCATACCATTTATATATAGGTGTTTTTTAATAAGCCAATTAATTTTTTTTCTCTTAGTGTTTATTATTTTAAATGATCTGCAAACTATTTATTTTTTAAATAATTAAACGTAATTTAGCGAAATTTGACCACCTTTATCCATGTAGAAAGATATTGATTTTAACAGAAGGAATTGCAAATAATACAAAACTTATTTAAAATTGTAATTTTATTTATTTTATAATTTCCTAAGTTTATTATTTTATTTATTTTTTTACCTCTGCTGTGGGAAAGTAGTATGATATTTTTAAAATATTTAGTACCAACGCTTATGAAATTATTTTTTATTCAATAGATGAAGATATAAATTTATGCAAATGAGCTTATCAGTAAATAACTTAAATGTATTGTTTAAACTTTATTGTTATTTAATAATAATGTTGTTAGTTTTAAATCTTGTATGTTCTAATTGGCAATTGGTATTGCTGTAAATTAACATTAAAAAAAAATAAACAATGCATATAATTTAAATTAAATTGAAATAGTTTGTGATTTTTACAAAATTAATAGTTATTTGTTTATTTTTTGCATTCTATCTTTAATATATATTTATTACTTATTAAATACAATTTAGTGAGTATTTTACTATTGTCTTTCGATATAACATGTAGGAAAAAAAATTCTTTTGATTGTCTTATAAACAAATGAAAATCTCTATTTAAATAATTATAAGATCCTTTTAATAATCACTTTCTCTTTTGATCATTGGACACAGATGGTAGCACAAAAGGCACTTTATGGATATATATATATATATATATATATATATAATTCCATATTCCATTTTGATCTTATTTAATTCTTAAATGGTAAAATATATTTATTTAAAATTTTTTATTTATACTTTTTAACTCTTTTCAACATAGTTGAAAAGTGTTTATGAATTTGGTTTAAGTCTGTGCGTTAACTCGCATGTAATTGATATACATTATTGAGGTTTATCATAGCATGTTTGGTATTGAAAATGAAGCGTGTAGCATTTATAGTTCCTTTACAGGGACACCCAAAAGTATTCTGTTACATTATGGTCTATGTGGAAAAATAATTCACGTTGTATTTTAATAGTGTTACACTGTTTTAAACATAATGAAATTTATATATATTATTGAGGTGCACTAGAAGAAGGTTACAATAGTATATGTGTTGTGTAGCATTCAGCGTACGTTTACAGGAAAGCTCAAAATTATTTCTTTATTTACTGAGTTAAAGAACTTACAAGTGTATATGCAGCCGAAGTAAGTTTATTTATTTAGATATAGTTTTTGGAGATTGTAAAGTAGATATAGATATTTTTCTTAATATCTTCCCAGTTTTGATTCTTTTTCTTCTATGATCAACTATAATAAATAATAAATTGTTATATATTTGATAATTTTTATTATTATCAAATATAATATAATAATACAATAATATATCGATTACTATCAATATAATCTTCAGATAATTAAATTGATAATAACAAATAAAACTTATTACAATTATTAAATTTACAATGGTGCTTTAGGACTTATGAAAGTTTCCTGTGGTATTTTACTCTTTTGTGAATCTGATGACTGGAACTTCAAATTGCAATAGATATATTTTAAATCTGTCCCCTGCTTTAGTCATAATCACTACTTTATTAAGACATTTAAATGAAAGAGTTTATTGAATTATTTTACCAATACTGCTAGTATGTTACATTTTATAAACTTATTTATTATCATTATTAACTTATTATTATTAAATGTTATCAAATATTAATAATAAATAAATCAAATATTTTTATTATTTTATCAATGTAAATAGAAAAGGGGTAGCATTTTATCATGTATGTTATATTTTATAAATTTTTATTTATTATCACTTTTAACTTATCATTAAATGTTATCAAATATTAATATTTTTACTATTTTATCAATGTAAATAGAAAAGAGGTAATATTTTATAACCATAATTACAAAAGATATTTCATCTTCATTATTAAAAAAGATAATATTTATAATAAATTTTATCAATAAATTTATAATATTAAGAAAGATTATAAATTTATTTATCTATTATAGATAAAATTTATTATAAGTATTACTGCTTTTTTATTTACATTGATAATAAAAATATTCTATTTGATAACACTTAATAATAAGTTAATAATGATAATAAACAAATACTACAAAATATAACATACTAGCAGTAATGAAAAAATAATTCAATGAGATCTTTCATTTAAATATCTTAATAAAGTAGTAATTATGAAAAAGGAAGGAGACGGATTTAAAATAAATCATTTGCTAATTTAGGTTTCAGTCACCAGATTCACTAAAGAGTAAAATATCACAGAAAAATCTTATAAGTCCTCAAACACCATTGTAAATTTAATAATAATTTTTATTTGTTATTAGCAATTTAATTATCTGTAAATTATAATGATAGTACATATCAATATCAACAGTAATAATTTGATAGTAATCGACATATTATTGTATTATAATATTATATTTGACAGGGGTCTGTAACGACAAAAAAGGTTGGCAATGGGGGTGAATTAAAATTACATTAAAATTTAGAGAATTACTTGAAAGTGGGGGGAAAGTAAAAGAGAGGGGGGAATGTTTAAAATTTGGAATATCAAAAAGGAGAAGAATTTGAGATTTTTGAAGAGCCAGTGATCTAAATAATTATTATAAGTATAGTGGTCACACCTGGAAAAAATATAATGAAGAACGTTCATGGTGAATAACAGAAAGATATCTTACCTGAATAAAAATCCATAAACCTAATCCATACATAATATAACTAGAACTAGAATCGAAAATATCAATGAATCGAAAATATCAATGAATCTATGATAATTCTAAATTCTTATCATGCACTTGTTAGAGAAATAAACAATCAAACAAATAAAATAATACTAAAATTCTTTATTATAAGTTATTGGAAAGTACTGCGCAGACCCCCTTACATATATAATAATAAAATCATCAGGAACATTATATTATCATTCCTTCAACTTTGCAAAACATTATAAAAAAATTTACTTAATGACATGAATACGAGTATGACGATATTCGTCTTGTACGAATATTATAACAGTGCATTATACTACAGAAGTACCGTGAAAATAAGATGAAACTGAAGAATCGCGAAATTAGAATGTTCATGAACAGATATCTTGTCTTATACAATGCATAAACATTAAATGAAGAACTTGTCAAAGCTTTAAATGTTCTTGACATCAAAAGTTTAAAATGATTAAGCCTAGGGTCATCTCAATAGGCACAAGTTCCGTTATAAGAACTTAAAAATGAGGTGTTCACTTAATTGTTGAAGCATGTTCCGTTATAAGAACTAAAAAATGAGGTGTTCACTTAATTGTTGAAGCATTCACTACTTGGTTAGCAGTATCCTCGTATGATACTTTAGAGCATCAGCGAATTAAATATATAAGATATCTTACCGCCTCTGGATGAACTATAAATCTTACTCAAGTAGGTGGTTGAAGAGAATATACAGCAGGACATCATAAGTGACTGTCAGTTTCTCCAAGCTCAGTGAACAAATACTAGATGACATTCATAGCTAGCATTCACTTCCAGCATTCATCTCAAATTCAGTAACTATCTCATAGATGTTATGACTTATAAAACAGAGTATTTTATTTAAATAATTATTATGTATATTAAGTTATCCTTTTAAGGAATCTATAATTTAGGAATTTTAAACGGTACCGATCGTCGAACCCGTTTAGTTCGAACGATCGGTCCAAGATTTTATAGACGTTCAAATTTACGTCCTTATTCCATGAAAATCATTTTGCAAGATAGGGAACGCTACGAAAAATTTAAAGAAGTCGCGGGAAACACTAGCCGTTAAAAGCCAGTTAAGTTATCTCAACCGCTGGGACTGAAGAGTTCCTCCAATCAGAAAAAAGTATTCGCGATCGGGTTAATCGCAATTAACCGATGCTGTGTTCAAAATCCCCGAACGGGTGCATGTCGCTGATGCAGTGAACCATAAAGTCAATGACCTCAGCACCTGCACAGACACGCTATGAAAGGAATGTTACTGAGAGGCGAAAAAGGGGGATTCTTCCTTTCTAGACTAAACAGAAACGTTAGATAAGATATTGAAAAAGGAAGATGCAGAAATATTATGAATGTAATAGTATTTTATAAAGGACTATCTTTTAAAGTAAAAAATGAAGAATAATATTAGAAATAAATAATTTAAAATGATTAAAATTAGGACTTAATTAAAATATAGATTTTAAAATAATTAAATTGCAAAAGATTTAAATTAAAGATATTTAAATTTTGAAAATAGAATTAATACACCGCCGTCGCGTAACAGGGTCGATGCAGGTTTTTTATCTGGGGGCCCATTTTGTGAAAAGTAAAGGTTATTTTTGTGAAAAATAACATTTTGTAACGAAAGTTGAAATCCAGCTAATCAAATTCGAACCAAGCATTTATAAACAAAAACTTTTTTAAATCCTTTTGCTGAAGTTTTCCTCTTTTTTGAACTTGTTTGTTTACAAATTACACATTTTAAAACATCACAAAATAACTAATAGTAAGTTTTTATGGAATAGAATTTTGTGAAAGGATGAATTTTAGTAAAAGGAATTTTGTGAAGGGCCCCATTTTATCAAATTGATTTTTGTGAAGAGGCCCATTTTATTAAATTGATTTTTGTGAAGGGGCCCTAAATAGGCCCCAAATTTTGTCTGGATCGAGCCCTGTTTGATAATAATAATAAATTATCAAATAAATAACAATTTATTATCTAGTATAGTTAATATTATTATTTATTTGTAAATCAGATTAAAGTTGATCATTGCAAAAAAATAATCAAAACTGAAAAGATATTAACAAAATATCTATATGCATTTTACAATCTTCAGAAACTATATCTAATTAAATAAACTTACTTCTGCTGCATATCCACTTGTATGTTCTTTAACTCGATAAATCGTATTATTTTTATCATTTTTGAAAGAAATATACGTATATTGTTCAATGTTCAGGTAAATTCATTATTACGTAACACGTAAGCTATAAACTGTATCACCGAACCGACTGACTTGCACATGTTCACACAATAATTGGAAAGCCAAGCCAAGCCAAAAGTAATCGCCAACTTGATATATGCAGTAACCTCATAAACCTGGTTCTTGCGCACGCGCAATTTGTTATTTTTGCCCTGATGGTTGGGAATGGCGAATATGCGTTTTGTTTACTGCAGTAAAAAAAGCACAGTAAGATTTTATATAACTTGTGATGGCACTAAGTTCTATCCTACACTAAACTATCTTCTGTTGCATCAAAAATTTTACAGCTGCATAAAATTTGCCATAACAATTTTCGAATGTATGTTATATATTGCTGACTTGTAAAAACAAATTTTTGGCTGGTAAGATTTTATAAAATATTTCCACCCCTGGCAATGTAAATTAAAGTGGTCAAATGAGGATGTTTAGATGTGTTTCCTGTAGATTTCACACTAAATGTATGTTATGTCACGCTAAATTTACCATTTGCATTTCTATAAATTTATTACATGCATTATGAAAATTGATAAAAAGACTGGTGTTGTAAAGATTATAACTGAATGATATTTTCAATCAAGATAACACATTAATAAAGATATATTTACAACATTATAATTTTTTTTTTATAAATAATAATTGAAACAGAAATAAAGAAAAAATAGTATTCAGTTGCTGAAAAAATAATTCTTTCCCATTCTTACCAATAAACATCTGAAGATGTAATTTTAATAAGAACAAAGTAGACATGACTTTATTTCATAAAGCAACTTGTCTGAAATACTAGCTCTTTCCTGATACAAGAAAAGCTTTTCACTTTAAAGAATTCACAGGAGGTTAAAAACCCTTAATCATTGTACCCCAAACACAGTTAAGGCAACTCAAGTGAACAACACTCGTGATTATACAAAAGCAATTTGATTGTTATTCAATATTACATGTGCAAGCTGAATTAAGTTCCTTTTTCTTAGTAAATAGACACTTAAGTACATTACTATTTTCACATAATTCCTGTTACAGTAGAACCTCCATTATCCGACATAATTGGGACTGAACCTACATCAGATAATCGAGAATTTATCAATAATCATCGAGTTCAATATGTAACATTGTCATCGAACTGCTATTATAACTATTTAAACTGCTAAATAAATATCTAAATTCAAATTATACATGATAAAAAATTTATTTTGAAACAAAAACTTCTGGAGTAAAACTGTTCATGAAGGGTAGGTGTTCAATTATAAACGACCAGTGAGCAAGTGCAAAGTGAAAATATGATATTGATTTCACCCCTTCTTTCGAAATTCTGCAGCTGTGAAAATTTCTGTTCGTGAAAAGATGACAAAAGGGGTTTTGTTCCCTGCACTTGCTTACAATCAGAGGGTGCAATAACATTCGACTGTTGTGGCACTCTGCAGTACAGCCTTCCAAATTTCGAAATGGGGGAGTGTTTTTGTTTAAACAGGGACATGTACACAGGGGTGGGGAGAGGGAAGAGTACACTTATACCAGGGTCGGAGATTGTGGGAGCTCAAGCTAATTTCAAAGGAATTCTAAGAAAAGGGAACCAAAATATTTATCTGTACTCGTAGTTCAGAAAGGACTGCTTGCATACACAAGAAATGTAAAAGTTAAAAAAAAAAAACTGAAAAAAAAAAAAGGTCAGGAAACCGACGTTGGTTTACAAAGAGTACCGGTTAAATGAGGGTCAGATAATCGAGGCTCTACTGTATACCTGAGGGAGAGGAGAAGTTAAGATATTAACATAGAGCATTTGATATAACTTATATGGTATTATAACAGTACAAAATAAATAGATTTTTTAATTTGAAATTTAAAATTCTTTGTGAAACACATATGGAGGGAGATTTTCAAACACACATAAACCATTGAAATGAGTTAACAGACTGTGCAATTACATCAGTGACAATATTTAAGGAAATACATTTAATACAATCACAAATTATTCCTTCCCTAAAAACTGCTAAATTTCAGTATTGTTTTGAGCAGATAAAAAGGGCAGAGAACAAATTTTTGTTATGTACCAGAAAAGACTCCTTTTTTTTTTTTTTTTAGAGAGAAACATCAGACTTAAATGAGAAATTGCTGGAGTAAAAACAAAGAAACACAACTACACAACAGATTAAATCAAATGTCATAAGACAACTGAAAATTAATTTTAGCACATTCTAATTAATGTTTCAAAAATTAAGCTTACACTGTATTTCCACTCATTCTTTTCCTTTTTAGCTTTAGTATACCTATCGACTTTTACACATAAGTAGCCACCAGATTTCTGCCAATGCATCATACAATCTGCAACATTAAAGAGATTTTTCGCTCTCAGTTCTGTGCGACTGGGAATTTCAAGTAATGTTACTCTAGCAGGCACATCTTTTTCTTCAGCAACCCAATATGCCACTATATTCTGGGTAGGAGACCATGAAAAATTTCTGAAAAAATTAATCTATATTAACATTCCTATTAAAAAAAGCAGTAATGCATGATGTCAATGACACAAGACTTAAAAGCATAATTTCAACAAACAACCCGAAGTAAACAGAATTTTAAATTATCAAAATTTGTTAATTATCTAACATGTATCATACAGGTTTTTTTTTTTTTTTTTTTTAAAGTTTAATACAAGATAAATAACATATCACGAGTATAACTGAATATGCAATAATAAAACTAATAATATTGAAATAGAAAATACTGAATGATTCTTACTTTATTCCTGGAATTTTAATACTTTTCTTTCCCAACAAGCCAAATGACTATAAAGAAAATTAATATTGCATCATTAGAAGATAGCAAAAACTTAAACTGGCATATCAGAGCATACAAGAACCAATTTATACTATACTTACAGGGGTTTCATAAATACTTAATAAATCTTTGCCTATTTTTGCAAAATACTTGTCATCATGACTCCACCTAGATAAATAAATAGGAATTATAAAAGAAAACCAACAAAATATTTTAAAATACATAGTTTTAGAGAATATTTTATTTTAAAATGTGCATCTAAATTTGAAGATTAAAAAAGTGAAAATTTTATGATTTAAGAAGGAACAGCAAAATATTTCATGTTCAATGTGACACTAATATCTGGATAAAATATCAATATGAGATTTGATAGATCCCACTGTTACTTAACAGGTGACATTTTAAAGACACAAATAGATGTTAAAAGATTTAAAACAGTCCAAGTACTTTCAGCCGACTACTGTGACCATCCTCGTGGATGGTCGCGGTAACTGGGCTTTTAAACATCTATTTAAATATCACCTGTTAAGTAACAGTGGTATCTATCGAATCTCATATTGATATTTTATGAATAAAGGGAGGTGAAAATTTGCATTTCGCCTTACGTGTTTTGTTTTAATATCTGGATTTCAATAAAAAATGTTTAAACACTAAAGCACTAGAATTAACTATCAATTAATGCCCCATTGCAACAGCAGTGACAGTATATGTAATAGGTTACGAGTTTCCACACAATTTCAATAAACGTATAAAAAAAAATCTTACTTGAATATTGGCCATGTGGATACTGGATGGGCCTCGGCATGGAAACTTCTTTTTTTAATGCCTGTTCGGATATCCCAAATCATGACACAATGAGGATCATCCCTAGATTCTGGTATATTGCTAAAAGTTACTAAATACCTGTAAAAGAATTTCAGTACAATTAGTACACATTTTAATGTAAAACTTATTCAGACTTTCATTAAAAATGAAGTTGATGATTAAGGTTACAGTAATATTTTTAGTTTTTTAAAAAAATGGTAAAATCTGAATCAAACTTACACTTAGATTTTAACATTTTGATTTTAGATTTTTGAATTTATTTTTATTTAGATAAAATTTTCCTAGATAGCAGAAAAAAAAGGCATAGACCTTAGTAGAAAACACGCTGGTGTTATAAATATTACAGAAAAAATAAATTAAAGAGAAGAGTATGTGTGCAGAATAGAAGTAAATTTTAAAATGTTACTTTTTCGACTATAATATAAATTAAAATCTTTAAAACAAAACAAGTATTAATACAGTACAATCTCTCAAATCCAGACATCCAAAATTCAGAATTCTCCAAAATCCAAACAATTTCCTAACTGACCTTTTATTTATTTATTTTATTTATTTATTTTGGGGGGAGGGGTATAAATCACAGCAAAATGAAAAAAAAATCATTATTTATAATTTAAAAAATTGCAGGATAAAATTTACTAGCCTAAAAATTTTAAACTGAATTCCTTTTACAACTGTCAAAGAAATCTCCACAGAATGCAAAAATCTGCACATAGCATAAGAAAAAATTGTGAAACACTGAAAAATCACTGTACAAATTCTGAATAAACTTTTTTGAAAAGAAGACAACATTTACTATAATAGGTTAAAAGATAAAAACTGGATTCCTTTTACAAATATATAGAAAAAACACTACAAAACGACAAAAAAAACTGCTAAAAATCAAAGACAAAAAAAAAAAAAAAAAAAAATTTAATGTAGAGAACAAAATTTACTATAGTGGGCTAAAACATTGTAACCGAAATTCTTTCACGAATGTCAAAAAATCACTGCAGAATGCTAGAACGCTAAAAAAAAATAAAATCGCAGAACAAAATTTAGTATATTAGGTAAAAGTTTCAAACCAAATTCTTTTTTACGAATGTGAAAAAAAATCACTGAGAAAGAGCTCTAAATTGTCTTTATCCCAAAAGTCGCAACCTTTAACTAAGAAGTCACAGTCGAAGGCTTCAGTTAAACACCCAGCTGTTGAAATACTGCCATACATGCCAAAAATAAGCACATAAATCTGTGTTACAGAGAATTCTCTGATGGATGTTTCCTAAGTGAAGAGGCAGGGCTTGACAAATGCAGTTACTAGGTCGCCATTGGCAACCAAAATATTTTAACTGGCAACTACATTTTCGATACCTCAATTTTTATTTATTTATTTATTTATTTTTTTAGCATTTTGGTAGGAAAATTGTGATAAAAAGTAAGTGTTACGACAATAACCACAACAGAAAAAGTGTTTGCTAAACTCTTATCTAATGCAGGGATCATTCTAGAACATAAAAAAGGGCAGGGTGCACATTACATAATAAGGGCTATTTTATTGAAAAGGGCACATCATTTTATAAAAAGGGCATTTTTGTAATAAGTGCATATAACAATATACTGGTCGGGAGGGAAGTCTGGCAACAGTTTAAAGTACTCCTTAATTTAAAAATCCAGTAACATTTCTAATTTCTATAACTTTACCGTTTGAAAAGTATTAAAAATAGCAAAATGAAACTTGTTCTCGATTTTTTTTGTAAAATTGTTTACTATATTCACAGTCATTTCCCTCTTTTCCTACGATATTCAAAAACTTCTCCCTAAAACTTTTATTCACCAGATAACTTTTTCCCGGTTTTAGCAAAACTGGTTTTGAAAAAGCTACAAACTAAAAGTTCTAAAGCTACTTCTCAAATTTTTTTTATAGAACTTACGTAAGTTATCATGTCGTCAAAGGCCAGAATGCCTGATCTAATACTTTATTTCACTAGACAAGGTGAAATTAATCAATGACCCTTGGTTACCCTTTATGTCTTGTTCAATGGAAAAAATAAATGAAAAAATGAATCACTCAAAGTCAAAGATTAGACATACCAGGGCATTTCACAGAGAAATAAAGAGGAAAAGAGGAGTACTCCTGATGTACCATACTAGTATTCTAAAAATAAAAGATAAGTAAAGAATTTTTGAAAGTACAATGCAAACAAGGCAAGATTCTTCCCAATAAAAAGCGAGTAGAATTCTACCTGGAGAAAGGGCAAGGAGGGTAGAATTCTACCAGGAAAAGGGGCAAGGAGGGTGGGATTTTATCTAAAAAGGGCATGAGGGCAGGCCGCCCTTCTGAAACTCTCTAGAATAATCCCTGTCTAATGTAAATATGTAAAGTGCCCTAAAGCTGTTTTTTTTTTTTTTTTTTTGGTTAAGTAATGTTTTATAAATTATTTTCTTTAAAATAAAAAATAAAAATAGATTTTAGCAAAGAACAAAATTCCTCAACCAACAAGAAGAAACTTTCTGCAACATTTTAAACATAAAAGCATGATACTTGCTGGCATAATGATTAAAATAATTTGTAATCATTTTTTTACATTTTCCAATAAATTAATTACATCTTGAGTTATAAGCGATTATTGTCTCAGGATGACAGTTTTCAATTTCATACCCTGCTGTGTCCCAAAATTTGGTTCAAAATACAAACTTTGACATCATTTTTGAAAAAATCTGTTGTGTTTACCAAAAGGAAAAAAAAAAAAAAACAGTTTGATTACATAGTTTCTTAATAAGAGCACTTTCCAATTTGATACATTTGCAAACAAAAATGAATTTTAAAAAAGTGTCAGAAAGCAGCCAGTTTGTTGTACTAGCAAAATATTTCCAGTTGATTCTAGAAAATATAAACTACAATTATTACTTAGTAAAGTCTAACACTGAAATGACTTACTTTTCACAAGGAGAAAAGCTAATGCACTGTACATTATTGTGGCTAAATTTCATAAACTGGTCAAACTTTTGACCAACCCACAAGGCTACACCACGAGGATGAAATGTTGCTAAGTATGTTCCAAGTGGAGACCATTCCACATATGTTTCAGTCCAGGACTGTAAAAAGAAAAAATACATACATATATAACAAAATTCAAAGTTTTTCTTTAATTTTATAACGCAAAAAATATAGAGATCAGAATTTAATTTGTTTAATTATAAACTTGAAATTTTATGCAACAACAATCTGGAGGACCGTACATGCCTTAAAAAAATTAATAATAAATGCTTACCCACTAACTTCTCTCAGTAAGAATAAAAAAGGTTAAAAAAGATTTCATAAAATCAAAATTTTTACAAAAATTTATGCAGAAATTACAATTTTCCGCAAATCCGTTCCAAACATCACAGTGGTAAAATAATCTTTAAAAAAATATTATGATTTGCCATCTTTTTACCTACATCAACTTATGAAAGTCCTTCCGGCCTGTACCGAGAGGAAAAGGTAGCTTTCCTATATCTTAGTTTTAAAATTTTAGCTAATGTTACACGAAAACAGCAACTTAAAATGCAAATAAAACGTTTACAAAAGATTCGTTAATACTGAATTTGAATAAGAAATTCGCCAAATTGGCTTCATTTATGAAAACTTATTTTGGTCGCCAAATTTGGCGATATTTCGCCAAATGTCGCCAAGTTTGGCGCTAACGGATATGAATATATAGTTTTATGCGTTTGATTGGGAAAATTATTACAACAATGAAAATTTTTGTAATGTGCTGTCTTGTTTCAAAATGTCAGCCACCCTAGAATTTCAAACTGCTCTATCTCAGCCGTTTTTTAAGATAGAGGTAAAACAAAAAATGCTCTGGAATCCTCGTTTCAAGGCCTAACACTGAATTAAAAAATAAAATTGAATTTTTAACTTTTTTGTATATTTATTTTAGTTTTAAATTTTTAAATGGCCGCCATCTTGAAACAAAAAAGCGGACCAAGCTGGCCAACGAACTCGGTCGAGACATTGGTGAGCTTAATACACACAATTAGTTTCATCAAAATTGATTTATAAATACGAGCGTTATCGTATGACATAGGTCAGATATATATATATATGGATATATATGGATATATCCATATATATATATCAACATTTGAACGGAGGGTGGTTTTGGGGTCTGGGGGTCATGATCGGTGAAAATATATCGAAATTTTCCGGAACTGCTTTCCTCCGAATGGCTGCAATAGGTAGCTTTATACTTTTTTGTATTGAAAGCTACCTAATATAATATAAATCAGTCATTAAATACCAAGTCATAACTAAAACATCATCAATACTGCTTAAAATGACCTTTATATGTACTTGCAAATAAATAAAGTTTAAGGAGGTTCGGGAAAAAAAAGTACATTTTCTCTGTTCAACAACACGAAACTTTCTGACATATTCGCAGACTCATTTTTAAATGCAAGAGCCATAAAAACATAAACTTTGCAAAAATTTATACTTAGGCTAATTTGAAGATCTTGATTTCTATTCTGATGTCAAAAGTAAGGTTAGTATTGAAATCTTCAACATTCCTCTTTCAATACGGAGATGGCAACTAAATTTAAAGACGACATAATTCCTAATCAAAAATCATTTTTTGCTTCTCTCTGGGACATTATGGAGATTAAAATGTTTGAATTTTTTTACTAGATGATTATACAATACATATAAACCCAGGGTAGTTAAGGAGTTGGTGTTTGATACAGATATACGAAACTGGATAGAGAATTCGATATTTCTTTGTTATAGGGGCATTGGCACAATACAGAAAAAAGGCAAGGTTGAATTTGGGGAGAAAACAAAATGTTCAAATGCACTTTCTGATAACCTTCATTTACATTTTTAAATTTTATCAGATTGTTATATCTTTATGAAATAACTATCAATCTATCAAACACACAAGCAGTTTATTCATTACTTACAATGATAAGCAATTTACTTAATATTACATACATAAATAAGACACATAACGTAATAATATAACATACATCTACACAAGTAAACCATTTAGCAATGCATACATACACAGATTTACTTTTAACAAGATCTTTCTGGTGGCCACAGTTCAGCTTCTAAAAGTAAAACAAAAGCATTATTGCACCTTGTGATGTCTCCACATAAATTCTGCCACATATGGTCTCAGATGATGGTGAGCCGTACCTCTGTGTTTCTTATTCCTCCATTTTGCAGATCCCCTTAACCTTCCTACCTTTTGAGTATGAATGTTGGTAGTAGGAGATACAAAGCTAAATGTATAATTAACTGCAAAATGATAAAAGCTAGCTTCTTTACGTTCTTTGGTTTTAGAAACTATTCCAACAGTGATTGATTCATTATTTACCTGATCTTTGATATTTTGCATTTCTATTTGGAACTTTAACTAAAAAACTTTTGTTGTCATTGCACCAAATACATCCTAAAATTCACTGTTGTGGTAGAATAAATCCAGTGTTGTTTTTCCATTTTACTAAGAGGGATTCATTGATTTCTATCTGTTTTGTCATAAATTCAGAACAGACTTCACGAATGCAACTATTCCAGTCTATGACTGATGTTACGCACATATTTAACTGTTTTTCGCATCATCAAACTGAGGGCAGTTCTTCACTCTAGCAATATATAAATCACAATACCATAAGAAAAGGTGTTTTAGAGCTGTTGGACCAGTTTGACATGCAAACACTTTTCTTCTTTTTACAACTGCTTATAATACATCTCCAGATTATTTTTATTTCTACAACATACAGTTGCATATTTTGACTATTTTCATAGTTTCTTTCAGATGGCAAAATGAAACTTCCAAATGTTTCTTTGAAAAAAAAAAAAAAAAAAAAAAAAAACTATTAGGCAGTATTTTTCATCTCGGGTAAATTAAAAATAGTAAGTATGTTGGAAATTTTAGAAACAAATTTTTTTTTCATTGGTCGTTGCTTCATTTTCATAATTGTTTATAATACTGGACGTGAAATTTCCCTTTCTTAAGACTGAGTCATGTTAAGACACCCACAACAAAGAAGTACCAAGAACACTATATAACATTTTAACGTAAAACTGGAAATATAACACCATTTCAAATAACTTCAAAGGGAAGAGAAAATACATAATTAAATTTTGGGGAAAAAAGGTCAATAAAAAAGATTAAAAAATTATATCATTGATAATTATAAACAAATTCAAAAATAATTAATCACCTCTCTTTCTTGTAACAAGGTGGGTTCTGGATTGGTGTTTACATATATAGCTGTCTTTGCTCCACCATCATACATTACACTATACTGATCAGAAGCATCTGGCTCTAGTAAGAAGTACCTTAAATTACCCTAAAATAAAAATAATTAATTCTAAAATGTTGAAAAAAAAAAAAAAAAAAAAAAAAAAAAACAAGAGTTTAAAAGATTTAGACAAGATTTAACAAAAACAAGAAAACAAAAAGTAGAGAAAAAGAATTCCTAATTAAAACACTATTTTTTAATATTTCATACACTAATGCAATACATTACACAAAGTTACAACTAACCCATGTAGCAGACATAAAGCAGCCCTGTCCAACCTTTCAATAAGCAGATGCGCACTTCAGCTGTTGACAAACAATGAAGGGCGCCATTATTCACATGACTCAAAAGATGCAACAATATTATCTCACTCTTAGACATAAACACACATGTCTTATCACCGTTACCAATTTATCACGTTTTTTTATTCAAAATATCTACCACTATTTTTGAATAGTGATCTTCGCTTTTCCTAATTGCTAAATATATGAAATTAAACATGCCTAACATTACTATAAGGAAATAGTGGTAGGTATTTTTAATAAAAAACAAGCTAAAATGGCACTGATTGGCACTGCTAAAATGGCACACTGGATCTGAAACGATACCTATATATCTGCCATAATAAGGCCTCTACGATTCAGGAATTCCAAGTAAAAATAATTTTCAGAATAAAAAAGCACAAGTCCTAGCAAACTTAGAAGTGCATTTTTTTTCTGAAAGGACACCTATCTCAAAAATGTTTGCAGGGGAAGGAGCCAGAAAGCTTAATCGTGATTAGCCAATAATATGTAAAATTGATTTGCAGACAAAAAATTATACTAATATAAAAAAGTACATAGAAATAATAGAAAGGGCAACAAGAAAATCTTCAAAGTGCAACATGGCGCACGCAGGTTCCACATTAGACAGTCCTACAATAAAGTATCAATGTTAGTTAAATTTGGGAAATGTAAGATTAACTGAAAATTTTTGAAACACTAACTTTCGAAGTTTATTTATTGTTTTTTACTGTCATAGGGACTGAATTAGCCTGCATTGATTAAACACTGCAGGGTGAAATACTTATTCTTTACATTATGTCATAGAAATCCACAATAACCAGAACCTTCATTAAATGGCCAATTAATCAGGCATGAAAGCTGAAGCTGACAGAAAAAGCAGAATTATGTGCACAATACAAATGCACATGGACAACAGAATTAAATATTATCAATGATAACTATGAAAAAAAAAAATCGATATAAGTATATAATATATAAAATAAATCTACAATTAAAATTAGAAAACATTTTAAAGTTATTTTTATTCAGAACAATTTTATTATGGATTTAATATTATAAATTCAAACAAATTCTCATCTTAAAATCTTTGCACAATGTTAGCATAGTTATTCAAATTGAAGCAAAAAACAATGCAGTATGGGTACTTTTCGGTTAGCCAGACGCCAGTGATATATATACACACACCTACATATACATACATACACACCACACATATATGTATGTATATATATGTGTGTATGTATTTATATATGTACATATATGACTGGCGTCCGGCTAACCGAAAAGTACCGCAGTATGTATACACACTAAAACAAAAAATGGAGTTATTAACCTGTGGATTCCACACTTCAATCCTGCACCCACACACTTCACACCAGTGCGATTTGGGATTCTGTAGCTTCAACCTTTGTTGGCAATGTAGCAATAATGAAATTCAACACATGATTCCTATACAAAATTTAATGGCGAATTGAAATGTGATATTTATCTTTGTCACACATTTCATTTTGTTAAGGAAAAATGTAAATTAATGAAAACATGTTTCCAAGAAAAGTCCCAACATTTGAAATTTTTGTCAGTGCAAATTCACACTAGTGTGGAGTTCACGGGTTAATATTAACATCAGCATGTGCATGCACTGCTGACACCAAAATGCAATTTAAAAGTTTAATTTTCATTCTTTAAAGGCACACAGTCTAAGCAGTGTTGAATTCAGACATTTTTCTCGGGTAGGGGCAGCTCTGGAAGAGACAATATGGATATGGAGTTCCAGGGGGGAGAAATTGCATTCCTAGACCCTTAATTAGTATACAATCCCAACTCTTCAGTACGTGTGTGAGGGGGGGGAGGTGCATTCTACAGCTGGAGGAGGAGGCAGCCCTTGAATTTAACACAAATTCTATGGGTGAAAGTCAAATTTTCACAGAACTAAAACATAGATATGTTTCCGTAAAACTTGAGTATATAATTCATATATAATGCATTTGTATTACATCTTCAAAATGCATATTTCTAAGAGTTAAATTAGTATATATGAAAAACAAAGTAATATTTAAAAAAATATATATGTCCAGCCAGAGATGGAGATATATAGACCAACTTTTATGAAAGTCTCAAAAACATAGCTTAAAAATTATGATAGTAATCGTCGATAGAATAAGCTCGAAATTCGCTGTTCCCAAAAGGAAGCAAAAAGATGAGGGGTTGTATCAAATATAGAATGAGAGACACTTCATTCTTATTATGTCAACTTTCATAAGCTAGTATATTTGGATACAACCCCTCATCTTTTTGCTTCCTTTTGGGAACAGCGAAATTCGAGCTTATTCTATCGACTATTACTATCAGAATTTTCAAGCTATGTTTTTGAGACTTTCATAAAAGTTGGTCTATACATTTAGCTAATATATTATGCACAGTATATTTTGATTGAATTCGCGCATGCACAGTGAAACAATATTTAGTAAACCTGCTCATTTTTCATACAATTTTTATTATTTTTTAATTCTGATTGCAGGATACTGTGTATAATTTTGTTTGTCATATTTTCTGAAAATAACTTGTTTTTATATTAAAAACTCTGCAAATTATAAGCAAAAAACTTGGTAAAAATGGGACTGTTTTTATAAAAACGTGAATTTCTCTTCGAGTATACATGCTATCTTCATAAAAATGAACCCAAATTATTACAATAAGCCACTTAATCATAATCTACAGTTTGAATGCTTTTTGCAACATTAGTTTTTGCAGGGTTATCCAAAAGATATTCGTTTTTCTTCAATTTGTTGACGGCCTCTTATGGAGTTTCGGGGAAAAAAATCTTCGCGGAAATATATGACGTTTATCATGTTGTTTACACTCCTGAAGTTTCAGAATAATTCCTCATGTATCTTTCCAGATATTTAATAAATTATAATAATAACAACAGCTGCGTCTAATAATTTGGCCAGGGACTGTATATGACTAAAAGTATTAATGACATTACTTTGGTTTCTGCAAAGTGAGAAACAAGAAAATGTTTCAAAATTTCACTCAAGTATAAAATTAAAAGAAAATTGAAAAGTTGGAAAAAAAAAAGAGTAAGTCCTAGAAAATGTCTTTATTCAATGCCTTCACAGTAAATTTTACATGAAACTTAAACAGTTTCTATGCATTTGTGCTCAAAAACTCTCTAGAAGTTTTATTTTTCAAAGTAACATTAATAAACAAACATGTAGAATCTCAAATTTCAATCAAAAATTTAAAAAACACTTTTTAATAATAAAATATGAACGAACAATTAAATAAAAACAGAACTTTAGGTGATGAAAAATAACAACCACATGAACAATGCCTTTTGTATTAAAAATTTAACATAGCAGATATTTCTATACTGCTTAAACTATATATATATAATCAGCACACAGAAGAAATGAATCATTCTATTTTTCACTATATTTTTTATACTTACATGATCAACATAAGGCTGAGGTGATGGAGGCTCCCAATTATCTGGTATATTTTCAAACCTAAAATAACAGAGGAAATTTACTAAGCAATAATTGTGAGATATCAATAAAATTTGTGCATTGATAAAAAACTTTTTTTTTTATACAATTTCATGCCTGCTTCTTATTCAAATCAAGATCGATAAATCTGCAAAATATACAAGATCAGAGATAATCTAAAACCTGAAGTGAACAACATTAGGCAGAAAACTACTAATTTGCACTAACAGACAATGTAGGAAGAAAAGTTGAAAGTATTCAGCAGCCATTATGTATTATTTAAAATGTTTTGTGCATTATTTAAATTTATGGGTTGATTGAAAGGTTGTTAAAAAATGTATAATAATACATTTTGAACAATCAGTTCATAAATTCCTACTACTTTCAGCTTAATACAAAAGTAGGCATATAAAATAGCAAAAAGGTTAAATTACTAGCTTAATTTCTTATTAAGAAGGGGTCTGCCCAGACTTTTTTCCCAGGGTCCTGTTTTTGTGAACAGCTTTTCATATTTGTGAAAAATCTAGTCATAATTTTGTGAATTTGAAAGGATCGTTATATTCAGATTCTTGTTTATACATTTTTAAGAAGATATATGGATGTAAAATGCATATATTTTCTTTATATGTGTAAAAGTGACAGGTCAGATTTTACTTTTAAATGATTAATTTGTGAAATGTTCAGTTTAAAGATGAAAAAATTTTGTGAAAAACCTATTTTTAAGATAAAGAATTTTGTGAAGGATCCTGTTTTAGGGAAAATAGTTTTGTGAAGGGTCCTGTTTTGAAATTTAAAAAAATTGTGAAGGGTCCTTTAAAGGACCCAATTTTTTCCTGAACAGATCCCTGTTAAGTTACAATAAAGTTCTACTTGTTTTTATTAGATGGTGTTATTTGAAAGAGTTATGCCAAGTATGCACAATATTAAGTCTGAATATAATAAAAAACTAGTGCTCTGTACTTAGTGGGATAAATGGAGAGAGAGAGAAGGGGGGGGGGGGGTATTAAGAGCTCCTCAAACCAGGAGGAAAAGTTACTGTTGAATATTATGTTCTTCAGTTAAATTTTTTGGCAATAAAACATGCAAAATGATTTTTACTAGACATGGACGGTGATATTATCAGTGTCACTAATGTTACAGCAGGGATCATTCTAGAGAGTTTCAGAAGGGCGGCCTGCCCTCATGCCCTTTTTAGATAAAATTCCATCCTCCTTGCTCCTTTTCCAGGTAGAATTTTACCCTCCTTGCCCCTTCTCCAGGTAGAATTCTACCCTCCTTTTATTCCTGGATAGAATCCTGCCTTGTTTGCATTGTACTTTCAAAAATTCTTTACTTATCTTTTAGTTTTAGAATGCTAGTATGGTACATCAGGAGTACTTCCCTTTTCCTCTTTATTTCTCTGTGAAATGCCCTGATATGTCTAATCTTTGACTTTGAGCGATTCATTTTTTCATTTATCATTTTGTCTATTGAACAAGACATAAAGGGTAACTAAGGGTCATTGATTAATTTCACCTTGTCTAGTGAAATATAGTATTAGATCAGGCATTCTGGCCTTTGACCACATGATAACTTACATAAGTTCTATAAAAAACTTTGAGAAGTAGCTTTAGAACTTTTATTTTGTAGCCTTTTTCAAAACCAGTTTTGCTAAAACCGGGAAAAAGTTATCTGGTGAATAAAAATTTTAGAGAGAGAAGTTTTTGAATATCGTAGGAAAAAGGGGAAATGACTGTGAATATAGTAAACAATTTTACAATAAAAATCGAGAACAAGTTTCATTTTGCTATTTTTTAAGTTATGGAAATTAGAAATGTTATTGGATTTTTTAAATTAAGGAGTACTTTAAGCTGTTGCCAGACTTCCCTCCCTACCAGTATATTGGTATATGCACTTATTACAAAAATTCCCTTTTTATGAAATGATGTGCCCTTTTCAACAAAATTGCCCTTATTATGTAATGTGCACCCTGCCTTTTTTTTTTTTTTATGTTCTAGAATGATCCCTAGTTACAGCATGACAATGCAAACACATAGAATTTATGTGGCCTGCCAAACCATAAAGATCTGCAATGGAAAATTTTACATCTGAGGCACTCTCTAGACATAGCACTATTGTGATTACCAGCATTTAAGCTCATTGCAAAAAAAGTTAATAAAGAAGCAATTTCAAACTGAAGATGAGGTGTGAAAAACGATTAATTCTTAGAGTTGAAAGACCAAGTCTTTTTTTCACCACAGAATCCATCATCTAAGTAAGCATTAGCAAAAAAAGAGTCACCACATTGGTTGAGGTTTGTGCTTTGATTTTTATTAATAAAACAAAATTTCTAAAAGTGGGTAAAATTTTATAGCACAACCATTTTTCCTCGTTAGTCGCTGAAAAATAAATTAAGCATGTAAGTTAATTCCGCAATCAGGACATACAATTGGGAAATTCTAGAAATTCACAGAAATTATAAGTATTTTTCAAGTTTGAAATATTTTGAGACTTCAGTCTCATGTCATGTTATTTATTACATTTCACAATTTAAACATATTTTCAAACAGATTTGAAGATCTGTCCCTATTCTTTACATGTTTTTGACACAACATCAGTATATAATAATGTAAAAAATAGCATTTCTCAATTGACAGTACAACTACCACACCAGTATAAATTAGGATGTCCTGAGGTATGTGAAAAGTAACAAACAGCAGATAGACAAAATCCATTAAACTGGAATCAAGGGATATTATTGTAAAATTAAACTAGTGATTTGTACTTTTAACATTGCAATTTGCTTTACCTACCTTCCTTATTATCCAAATTTTACTACACTAAATAAAAAAAAAAAAAATCTAGAAATCTTAAAATAAGAAACAAAATTTGCTGAAAACATTTTTAAAGAAATTTATAAGCATTCAAATGTTAAGAAATTAAAAATATTTTTAATCATTATTCACGAAAATCTGGAAAAAAATAAAATAAGTAAATAAAATACATACTTATCGAAATCTGTAAACAAATTGACATCAAATATATGATGTTTATCCAGTTTATAACCATTTGTTGATTTCACAGCTTCAATAGCATTTTCAGGCGATGCAAATTCAAAAAATACATATCTAAAATTTAAAAGAAGGAATTGAGCATTTTGTTAATGTACTTTACTGTTATTGTTAAATAAAGCAATGAGTTACTTTCTTATTAAATTAATCCTATTCTAAATAGCCTGCTATAAATAGAAAAATTTCATAGTCCAGATGGAAAGAACACTTATGCAATTGTACCTGCTAGGACAAACCTCAGTCAGGGTAATTTGAATACAGTGGGAGTAATTTGGATGTATATATTGCATTTTTATTTTATAAGATCGAAACTCTTTTTAGAATTATTTAATTTGCACCATATGTTTATACCATGTTTCAGCATGAAATGTTTTTAGATAAAAGTTACTTAATGTAACAAAAAAGTAAAAAGTCACTCAAGTATAACTTGTGCTCAAAGGGTTCCGTACATTAAATTTATTAATTAACAAACTCCTACTGCCCCTAATGTTTTTCATAATTTTAGTTTCAGTAGATTTGGATATTGGACGGGAGGGACATATTTTTGCCGTACACTTACAGTGATATCTCTGAAAATATAATACCAAAATTAATACAAATGTATTTTTGAGTGTGGTATTACGAGATATTTTGAACAATACCCTACACAATATATAAAAAGAAAAAATTATTTACAAGTAACTTAATTAATATCTCGGCTAATTTCCGACAATTTTTTTCGAAAATCATTATCAAATATCCTTGGATAATTCTGCGTCGATAGATACCTCGAATGTCTGTCAACTCTCCAGCTGACTGTTCGAAAAGTAAAGTTTGTGTGTAACGGAAAAATACGTTTTTCTCAAAAACTATGTGACCCATGAAAATCACTACAGTTTTCCTGCAGGGTTTAAATAAACTTTTACTACCCTTAATTTTTTCATAATTTTAGTTTCAGTAGATTCGGAAATAGAGTGAGGGGAGGGGACATATTTTTTTAGTGTATTTTCGGCGATATATCTGAAAATCTAATATCTAAAATTAAAACAAATATATTTTTGAGTTTGGTATTACGAGATCTTTCACACAGTATGCAAAAATAGAAGGGTTTTTTTTTAAGTAACTTAATTATCCCATTAATAACATTAATTAGTTAATAATTATTGATTAATTATAAACATTAACATACACCAATATTTTATTTAATATTTTTATACAATTTGAAGCCATAACCTGAAATAAATCATATCTATATGTCTTTTTAAATTCGTATGCTCAAATAAGTGTTTTCAAGAGAGTAAATCTAATGAAGTATATCAACATTCATTTATACTAAAATTTTTTACTGCATGGTTTTGGAAATTTTCATACCTTAAGTCCACCTAGTAAATTAAGAAGGAATCTGTAACTTACCCTTTTGTAACTCCATTTTCGTCAAGTGGATAATCTACTGTAACAATTTTTCCAAAGTTGGAATATAATTTTTGCAAAACATTCCGTAACTTTTCAAGTCTTTCAGGTCCAACTTTCGGCACACCGTCCACAATAATGACAGATTCAACCCCATCAGTTTCTTTAGGCTTGTTTTTAAGTATATCACCTAGAAGTTCTAGATTTAAAAAGATTAAATTATTACAATTACATATTACTATTATACACATACATTAGTTATGGGCAATTTCGATCTTTTTTTATCGATTTAATCTATACTCTACAATTTTTTTTATCAATGTCTATCTTTTTATCGATTTATTCAATACTGGAGACAAATCGATTTTATCAATAATCTAAATTTTTTTATCGATTTAATCAATACTGTTGTCAAATCGATTTTATAGATAATCTAAATATTTTTTCCCGATGTCTCCACAAGTAATTTCGATCTTTTATTTTCCATCAAATCATCTGCCTTTTGCTTTTCTTACCATACACACATTTGTTTGTTTTTTCTTTCTTTCTTCATGATTCATTAGTGTAGCTGAAAGTTAAGATTAGGTGTTAAGCTCTGCTCTTTTTTTTCCCTGTTTGTTTAGATGTTTAGAATACAATCGAACCTCGTTAACACGAACACTCAAGGGGAAACTTTTTTTTTCATGTTAAAAGTAGTTTGTGTTATCCGAACTTAAATACATTATATACAACTGGACGGGGCAATTGGAATTGGAAACAGTTCGTGCTAAAATTAATTCGCGTTAAGCGTGTTCATGTTAACGAGGTTTGACTGTACAGTAAATATCTTTCTTTTTTTAAAGGACAAATAACTAAAAACGAAATGCACCACTTGCATTTGTTTCATTACAGATGGATGTGTTGTGTAATTCATTAACATTTAACCTTTTTTTTTTTTTGGGGGGGGGGGGGGGGGGGGGGGGGGAGAGAAATAGGTTTAAAATAATTATTAAAAGTATTTGGATATCTATAGATCGATCTTTCTGGTGCTAATTTCCATATATTTATTCCTTTGAGTAACTATTTTAGCGGCAGGGCTGAGCAGTTGCTGCTGTCAAATTTTGCATAAATATAAGGGCCTTTTCTTTCCAAATTAAAGTATCTTTTTAGTTAATACGTTAAAAGACTAGTTTGCGTTGCTTTTTATTTTATTCAGAATGCTACTACTATTTTTGAATAGTAATCTGTCTTATTTATTCTTTCATTAAAAAACGGAAATATTCCTCTTCAAAATGTCGTAGCATTCTGCATTAAAATAATCTCGTTCATCTGGCAACAGTGAAGTGATGTTATAGTTATAGATAGATATAACTCAGTTTTACATTTTAGCAAAACAAAAATGGGGATACACAGATAACCACTCGGAACATAGCAAAGCGTGGGATCTTGAGTCTGAAAATTTAAAGATTCGTAAAATTTTTAAATTATTTTACTTACAATTTTATTTTTTATGTCAAAACTAATACTTACTGTTCTCTCTCCGATTTTACACCACTTTACAAAATAATATGATGCAATTATTAAATATGAGTAAATGTATTGTAAAAATAATAAAATTCTTCGCTGATTAAGAATAGTCAAAATTTTAAAAAAATCAAAATATAAAATTAAATAGTTTTTAATAAGTCGCTTTGAAAGTGATACACATTATCAGTTTTGTGCTTGACACAAACATCCCGAACATGTCATCCACTTGGGCTTTAGTTGAATATATAAGGATTTTGAATTTAAGCTCTTTAATTATTTTCATTACTTAGGTTAGTAATTGTGTGTGATGATATTTATAGAATTCTTCGCGATTTTTTTTCATTCAATTTTTATTGATATACACACATTTTATTGACATAATCTTATACATACCAGGATTTATATAAAAAATATGCTATTTGCTGCTATGAACAAATATGATAAACCAAAGATGAACAATTCAGATTTTTTTAAATGTTTTATACAATATACATATAATTTCTCAATGAATGTTTTGCAACTTCTTTTCTTACTATTTCCATTGTGGCTTTATTTTTTTATCGTACAGTATTCAGTGCCTCAGGATTTTAAGATTTTTGTTCTGATATCCAGATTTTTTATTTAATTATTTTCTACTTTTAACTTCACTAAAAAATTGTGATTCTAAAAAATGATTGTTAATTTAATTTTTTTAGTTTTTATTATATTCCATCCATTAGTATAATTATTGTTGTAATCAGTTTTTCATTGAAAACTTTCATCATTTATTTTTTTCATTATTTACTTGTTGAAATAAACACATTTATTGTTGCGTCATCGACATTTCTTTACTTTTATTATTTTAGAATGTTGAATGGAAATTGAGTATTGTATGTGTGAGTATTGTGATTGTATTATGTTGTTGAAATAAACACATTATTTGTTACATCTTCGCCTTTTCTTTGTTTTATTCATTTTTCCATTGATAAATTGAAATGCCAGGTCGATTAATTTAAATTAATCGATTGAAATACTGGAAATTTTAAAATATTATTTTGTCATCACAAGCACAACGGTACAATGTCAGAATTCTAGCATGTGAGGAAGTGAGTAAATTATCGATTACAAAACTTCAGCTTTACATTTATAAGCTAAATAGAAGTGTGAAAAAAAGCCAATAAATTAATGTTTTCATCAGTTAATATAATAATCTAACGTTATAAATCAGCTACGAATAGCAGTTTGTTTCAGGAAGTTTTTATGTATTTTCTCGCATCTAACGCCAATAATTGAAAATGCCACCCCCCTCACTATTACTACACTACTGATGTTTGATTTCTTACTTTTTAATTCTTTTCCAATGTTAAATTGAGTTATTATGTATTTTAAACTATAACTGATAAATTTACTTAATAATCATTTAATGAAATATTAAAATACCGTATTCTCATTGGAAATACACAGCGGTGTATATAATATTACTGCCAGTAACACAAAAACAATCTATTCGCTAAAAAAAGTTGAGTGTACCTTGAAGACATTGATTTTCTCAAAAATACACATTTTTCATCCAGCCCTGTAGCATAAAATGTCCTAATTTAGCTAAAATGTTCCTTCTTCCTTCCTTATCTAAAAAACGGTTTATTTTCTCTTTTTTTTTTCCCTTGCTTGATCCCGTTATCAACCTATTCTAAGGTCCCATGTGGATTACCTCTTCCACCATACACCCTTGGTAAATACTAGAAAGAATGTTTGGTACTTCTCTATTATCCCGTCGACCACTTTTCATAACAAAAACTATCGCCAAACTGTAACGCCAAATAAACGGAGAACGTTGCCATTGGAATATCAAAATAAATAAATAAAATATAAGAATTTAAGGACACAATTGCTATTTTAATGAATGAAATAAATAACTAATAAATCAGTAAAACATAATGAAAAATACACACAAATGTTGAATTAAAAACCACTTGATGACATAACAAACACGTATAATGCTTCTGACATCAAGTAAATGGGACTGCATTTTTGGCGTTTCATCTTACAGTTTGGTGACAGTTTTTTTTGTTATAAAAAGTGGTCGACGGGATAATAGAGAAGTACCGAAGGTTTACTTTTGTCCAGGTAAAAGGGAGGAAGAACTAATCCTGGTCACCCGGCAGCAGAAGTCTGTAGTAATAAGGCTATGCAGAGGGATTATCTGCCTTTTAACACAAGAGGTTGCACCAAAGAACTCTAGCGTAAAGAAGGGAAAGCTTCATAGACGTAATGTAAATCCACGCCAGCCAGCGAAACAGTGCACGGTGTGAAGCGGTAGAAGTTGCATACAGGGGCGAAAGATACAACAGAGTGCACTTGGCGCGATAATCAGGCGAAGAACGCATGTGAGGGGCGATTTTCTGTTACGCGTTTTGAGCTTTTTTTTTCCCCTCACACTGTTTTTGATTTATTAGATTTATTCGTCATACATAAATAGAAAGTTTCTTTTAGAAAATTAAAAGCATGTTAAAAAATTGTTGGCAGTTAAGTAGAAAGTATAATTTTTTTTTTTTTTTTTTATATTATAATGCTTTCCACTAGATATATTTATTAGTATTTTGAATGAATTCGGGACAAAAAACTTTATTTCTGTTAAAAGTTCGTTATTTTAATGTACTTTCTCTGTTAAATTTCAACAGAAAATAATCAAATAAACAATGATAAAACAATTACAATTTAACAAAAAAAAAAAAAAAAAAAAAAAGCAAAACGCGAAAGCTCACTCACACCCGTCCCCGAGTTCGACCGAGGACAGAACCCACAATTGTGAATTTCTTCCAATCTGTAGTCTCGGACTTTACCGATTGAGCCACAGGTGCTTGTGCTCCTAGTAGAAAGTAAATGAACTAGTGCTTTTTCCCAGCAGAAATTCTCTACATGTCTTACGTTTTTTTTTACAACTCTCATATTGAGAAGTTTGTGCTGTTATTCTTTTTATAATGACTTACAATTAAAAAAAAAAAAAAAAAGAGGAAATATGAGTTTTTTTTTTTTTTTTAATAATACTTAAGTATTATTAAAAAGAATAAATTCATATTTCTTTTTTTTTTTTCTTTTCATAAAAAAATCAGTCTAGTGTCGATTTTAATAAAAGTATTCAGAATAAAATATATTATTGCTGTATTTGGAAACAAATGTTTTTCGAAAAAGTTTCTCTTAAAATATTTTCGATCCATATTTTACGTTTAATAACTTTTATTTAATTATTTTTATTTTCATATATCTTATTTGATGTAACGAAGGTTTAAACATGTTTTAGCATTTTGTAGTTTTAATTACCAGAGGAAAAACTTACATCTCTAACTATTAAATATATATGTATATATATTTTAATCTAGTTGATTAGAAATCAGCTATAACTCAAAATATATGAAATTTTTAATAAAATTGAAAACGCCATTAGATTTTTTGCTGTCAAGTGCGAATTAAAAAACGATTTTGTGAATTGTCCGAAAGATTTTTTGAATAGTTTAAGGATCGGGTCACTGTAAAAATTTCAAAACAGCTTTTAAAAAATATTACATAGTGAATTATTTGTACAGAATTTTTCAGATTTTATGTCCGCAAAAAATGGGAATGCGAAATAAGAGTATTAATAATTGCTTGGACAATTACATACATGCAGGTTCATAGAAAAATTAATATTGTTTAGGGGAAGAAAAAGAAGATGTAAAGAAATGCATTCTTTTTTTAGTAAGATTTTAGCTCTATTAAAATATATATATATATATATATAGTTCGTTAAATGTAAATATCGCTATTAGTTTTATTAAAAAGTAAATAAAAAAAGGGCAGGGGGACCTCTCACAGTATATTTGTCTGAGAGCCATGATATGATCAGGGGTCGATGCAGGTTTTTTTTCTTGGGGCCCATTTTGTGAAAAGTAAAGGTTATTTTTGTGAAATTTATTACATTTTTGTGAAAAGTAAATGTTATTTTTGTGAAAAATGACATTTTGTAACGAAAGTTGAAATCCAGTTAATCAAATTCGAACCAAACATTTATAAACAAAAACTTTTTTAAATCCTTTTGCTGAAGTTTTTCTCTCTGGTGAACTTGTTTGTTTACAAATTACACATTTTAAAACATCACAAAATAATAAATAGTAAATTTTTATCAAATTGATTTTTGTGAAGGGGCCCATTTTATGAAATTGATTTTTGTGAAGGGGCCCATTTTATTAAATTGATTTTTGTGAAGGGGCCCTAAACAGGCCCCAAATTTTGCCTGGATCGACCCCTGATGATATCTATTGGCGGCCCTGTGCCTAAAATAATACAATCATAAACCTTCTAATATACATATCTTCATCTTCTATGATCTTTGCTCTGAGAATACAATTTTAATATTCTATTTAAATTATATTCTTGATAAATATACTTTTATCTATACACTTAAGATATATTTTATAATAATTTAAATAATTAACTAAATAGTGAACTACAACCAGAATGAGTCTTAATCTTTAGGGAGGCGGGGGCAAAACTTGTCTAAAAACAAAACTCGTTTTAAATTTCAATATGGCGCGTAATATATGCTTCTATTTTAGGTTTACCACAAAACATATTGGCGAATTGCCGAACACAGTGATGCATGCATGTGATTGGATCGCGCCTTTGAGAGTGTTTCCCAGCACAGCTATATTCACTGTTTTGTTAGTTACGGTTTCCAAAGCCTTCCCGTCTTATCTATTAAAAGGTCTTTGGTTGCACTACTTGCTTGCGATTTACAAAAAGAGTGAAGATTCCCCTTAAAAGTGGGTCCTCCTTTTAGAAATATGTATTTAATTCAAAGTATGTCACTTTTGGATTCTTTCAAGAGAAAAACTTTGCATCCTGAAAGACCTTTTTTTTTTTTTTATGCATCCCTTCCCCTATTTTTTGCTTAAATGATGCCCTATAATACATCCCCAGCGTTACTGTTAACATTTGTATAAAATTAAGAAATATATGCAACCGAGGAAAATTTAGTGCCATGTTTTTGCTTACATTACAGAAATTGAGAAAAACACGACATATGGTCAACAAATAAAAATATAAGAAAGTTTTTGGTATATCTTTTATAGACTGCCGAATTTAAAAGACTGCATAAAAATTCACTCGCCTGTAGCGAGTAGATTTATGAAATTCCCCACCCCTGTTTAAAACAGAAAATAATAGATTTTCAGTTAAATCAAAAGATTTTATGCACTATGAACATTACTGAAGTTGCACTTTTAGTACTCCAGTAATGAAGCATGGTCCTAAAACCTTAAAAATAAATGAAATCTTGTAAATTGCAAATAGTATATAAAATTTCAATCAGAATCAAAACAAACACAAAATAAGATATAAATTAAGTGAAGTATGTTCATTAAGATTTTCACTGAAAAACAGTTGAACTGTGAAACATTATTTTCTGCTTCCCGATTGGTTTCATTAAGAGTGTCAACAATAACCCAGATTATATAAAGAGGGGAGTTATAAAAAATAAAATAAGAGCTAAATTTTTGTTTGATTTTTATAAACCAAAACTATTGGAGGGTGTCAATTACTGTGACACATCTACCCTACATTAAATAATGAATCCCGCTTGAAAATAAATTTATGGATAAAAATTATACATCAAGCATTTAGAACTAACACAGCCCATAACTAAATAAGCATTAAAAATGGATTTTTATCCATGATAAAACTTGTAAGCAAATGATACATTAAAATGAGGCCATCATATGGAAATAAACCGGACAGAAATCGCGGTAAAAATATATGGTAAATATAAATATATTAAAACAAGTATCAATTAATAGCGTTTGTATAGTCATCAATATATACAAAAATTAAATCCCAGGACCGAAAGAAACATCAAAATATTTGTTTACTAATAAAGCGTATCAGCATCTGTTTACGAAAATGTAAAATGAAGATCAGGAAAACTTAACACATAGATAAGAAAATCACTAAAAACTATTACAAAGATTCGGGCCTAACAAGACAGGGCGATCAAAATTAATACATGCATGGTAGATCTTTGATATAAACAATTATGTATAATAACATTTTAATGAAGTGAAAGGACTAACCCTCGTCAGAGATGTTGTCAACAAAATCTTCGGGATCGCTAAAATCGGGCATGTCTTCTGGTGTTCCATTTTGGTCCAAATTAGAGGAAATATGATTTTCCGCGACTTCATCGGAAATAACATTACTATCCTCAGCCATAATGTTTAAATATTAATATCCATATTATTAAGAAAATAACTTGAAAAACGCAAAACACGTTGACCGCGGCCACAAAAAGATTAGTAAAACGTTGCTGCTGCTTATCAGGCTATTTTCCAATTGTTTACAATCATTTTTCAAAACTCATTAGTCGTTTTCTCTAATTTTCATTTTTTTTTACAAATAAAATTATTACAAATTAGATTTTCTGAATGTATATATAGATTTAAGCCTCTGAGAATTGATTTAATGGATTTAGGAGAGAATTTTTCAAAGATTAGAGGTAAGATTACTACAATTTGCGAAACTCGCAAGATTTGTAAATTGCATTCATTTTTAAAGAAAATTTAGCAAGAATTTTAAAGTACCACATTCCAAAAAAAGAATGTTTCGAAAATATAAATAGGATTTTTTTCTTTTAATATAAATAGAAAATAGTATTTAAAAATACACCTAGGGTGCCTCTATAAGAGAGAGGCAACAAACGCATTGTGTCTCTTTCAGACTAGAAAATTTAAGTTACTTGACTCACAGTGACTTACGGCCGTATTCTCCCCTCACGCGGAATCGGAATATCGTACTGAATTCGATGATTCCAGGTGTTATTTCGAAGATCGCGATTCTCCCCTCAAAATCCGGAATTCAGGCATTTCGGAAATGTGGAATATCCTTTACTTTCTTTCGGCTGCTCAGAGGCAGCCGGAATATCGTTTTGGAAGGTGGAATCTCTGTTTGCTAATAATGGTGGACGTAAGCAGTTATTATTGATGTTTTTTGTGTAACATTTGTAGAGTTCATTTCTTATTTTATATGTTTTTTTTTTATTAATTCCTGTTGGATAATTAAAATGTGAATATTTTTATTTTCCGTTCTTTTCAAATTGGTAAGTAATAAATATTATTATCTCCTGAAGTAAAATATTATTATATATTGTAATAAATTCAAAAATTTTCTATGACAGATTCTGTCTCCTTTTCACTCCGTATTGTTTGTTTAGAGACATGTATTAAAAGTATCTCTATTTTTTAGAATCTAAATATTGATATGCCCCCCGAATTGTTTAAAAGACTTGGTAATATTTTATTGGATCTGTTTAAAATATGCATCTTTAGATATTTTGAAGATTTTTTTTAAACTAAATTTCATATTTCTGAATAACCTTTGTACATAACTAAAAAACCTGTGCTGTACATATCTATACATATTTGTGTGATATTTTATATGCTTGTGTGTATTAGAACTTTTTAAAACCTATTATTGTAATGTAATCTAATAAAGTTAAATAATTGCCTTATGTTTTCACATTTCACTGCTTAATAAGTCTTGTATCCTACATTATCACATGCAAATTTTCGTGTGATATTTTAAAAATGAATTTAAATGCTACAGTAGCAGTAGCATTGCACCATTTAAAGTGTATTTGTTTAAAAAATATATGATCCAATCTCTGGAATTATTTATAAAATTAATAGCAAGTGTCAATTAAAGAGGGGTGAAAATTTGATTTTTTACATTGAATTAAAATATCCACATGATATGGCAGCTTTGTGAATTTTAATCTAAAAATATTATACAGCCTTGCAAAAAGAATTCTGCATTTATCAGTATACTATCAAAATAACTTTTGGCTAGTATACATGTTGCTATGATTTAAAAAATATATATTTGGCTATTTTTTTTAAAGTGATAACTAAAATTTGAAATTTTTTGTCAGTACTATTTTCATATTTTTAAGAACTATATTTCTCTTTCAAAGTAAAATGAGTTTAACTTCATGAATAGATGTCTTAATGTCAATGTTTACTGCAATTTTATTTTTCAAATATTTATTTGTTAAATACTAATTGCTAATAAATCAGAAATTGGTTCAAATTTGTCATAAAATATTTAATTGACCACTGGTGCCAATTTTATCACTCTCATAATTTTTTGGAGATTTGTTATTTTCTTGAGATGTAACCAGTACAGTTACCTGTTCAACATATAAAATAACTAACCCTAATCAAATATGTTGCCCCCCCCCCAAAAAAAAAGGGGGGGGGGGCAAAATTACTTTTATATGCACTACATAATATAAAAATAATGCCATTTTATTGAAGGCTTTTAATTGCAAAAGGACATTCTACTATATTTTTTCAATTTAAATTAATCTTCATTGACTTACTCATACTGGCTAAACATACTTATTTTATTTTATATTTAACTTAGTCTTTATTTATTTCTTATATTATGCAAAAAAAAAAAAAAAATCTCTAAATAAACAGTTGCAATGTTATAAATAATTAATGCTATTTTGATTCTAAATTCAAAATCTTGAGTTTCTTTATTTCTAACTATTTACTTGAAAACAGCCTGTGTATGGGCTGAAAAATACTTGCTGCCTTTTCTGAAAACAACTTTCACAGTTCTCAACTTGCATCAATATAATATAATATCCAAGTGGAATAAGCTCAGTCGCTTATTTGTTTATATTTTCAAATTTTTATGTTCATGTTGCACGTTAACGAATACAGGTAGAAAATAACATAATTATTAAAAAATCACATGTTATTGTTGTATAATAATTTCTTCAAATAAGACTTTTTTTTTTTCTTTTTTTTTAAGCAAATTTTTGGTAGTGCAGTTAATCTTTTTATCATTTTACAATAGTAATTTAGCATTTATTGGAATCTTGTGTTTTTTAAAAAGCAGAAAAAGATTTTTTAGATGTTGAAACCCTAGTATAACAGTTGTGTGTAATATTTGTTAGCTCAAATATAATTTGTAAGTTGCATTTTCAATTTTTTGTCCACTGTGAAGTATACGTGCATGAGTATCAGATCCAACAGCAAGGCTTACGAGTTAAATATCACACCCCCAAGCCCAAACTTTACCTAATGTGAATACTACACAAATATAAAATTTTTCTTTTGAATGATTTGTAAAAACTTATTGGAGTCAGCAGTTTTTGGTTTGGCAAAAACAAAGTTCATAATTATTAATAAAAACTTCCAGTTGGTGAATTTCACTTGTATAAAAAAAAATCATGCTGGCAAATGAGACCCAATGAAAATAAGGATAAGTTTAAAGTCCCTATAATAATAAATATTTTTTGAACATTGAAAGGAAACTTATTAAGTTTATTTTCTTTTACTTCATTTTATCTATTCAATGTATTTCAGAGTTAAAAAAGTTTTATTTAAATTCTGATTTAGATGTGTTTATCTTCCAAGATATAGATTTATCTTACAGCATAAGTTATCTGTTTAAATGTATTTATCTAATAAAATAAAAAATTTGATTTTTTTTCTTCAAAAGCATATATTTATTATTACTGTTCTTTTAAAACTTCCATTATCAAAAATTATAGAATGCTCTCTGTGGAAGATTCTTCGATTTAAGTGTATATTTATAAATTTTTAGGCAAATACTGATATATATTGATAAAGTGATCAAAAGTCTTATGATAGAAGTAGGGAAACTGCCGTAGACCCTAGTTTTCTCATAGTTTGTTGTGTAAAATGCTGTTTTGAGAGAATATTTAGCGAATAATGTTCTTTAAAAAAAAAAAACTAGTTTCTAGGGTGCATCGATTTTATTTCTGATATTACTTCTAGAAACAAATAGAATATCATTCCATAAAAAGTTCAGAAGGAGATTAGTAGATCTGGTGGATCCTGTGGTGCCTGAATCCTGAATAGATGTTTGATTGCTCTCAGAAGATCACAAGTGTGTAGTTTTATTGTATAATAAGTGACTATCATTAGTGATCTTTTGCAAGCAAGTAGAATTTGATGCCTTTGGACTAAATGCTACTTTTGGAAGGATTGTTGATACATCTTTGCCTCGAAGAAGTACAACTTTTAAATCTGCAATATGATACGAGTCCCACTGCTATGCCAAAAGAGAGGACAGTGAAATAAGTTTAATGAAGTAGCATCAAAAATAATATTGTTGCTCCCTACAAACTAGTTTTTTTTATTACATTATACTTGCTAAATTAGGTTTTCTAAAAAATAGCATGTTACACTACAAACTCTGAGAACACAACAAAAAAAGTAATTACAAAAATTATTTAACATATTTTTAAATGACTATCATGCAATAATGGACAACATTCTTTCTTTTCGTTCAAGGCTATAAAAAGCTAACTGTTTGGGAAAACATTGAAAAATTGTTCCATTTGAAAACATGTTCTTGAATAATACTTATTTTTTATTCTGCTACTGAAATGATAGATGCAATAGATCTGTATAATATAAGAAAAATAAATATTAATTTAATTTCTGATTAATTTACTGTTAATTATTGAATGTATTAGAAATATAACGTTAAAATAAATTATTGAATCCATTGGACACTACACTGTTAACTAGTTATTTTAAAAAAACACAAATTGCACAAATTGTGCCTATTAGTTGCTAAAATCAGTGCAAAAATTGTTTTAAACTCATAAAAGAGCTAAAATCCTACATGTTTCGGCTTTAAACTTAAAGCCATCATCGGGGAAGAGGAACAACACAAACGACTACTGATCTTTAAATTTTCGACACGAGAAAATTGAAATCAACAGATTGGAATTGATTTCAATTTTCTCGTGTCGAAAATTTAAAGATCAGTAGTCGTTTGTGTTGTTCCTCTTCCCCGATGATGGCTTTAAGTTTAAAGCCGAAACATGTAGGATATTAGCTCTTTTATGAGTTTAAAACAATTTTTACACTGATTTTAGCAACTAATAGGCACAATTTGTGTTTTTTTTTTAAATAAAATAAATTATATTATAACTATTGTCTATAAAAATGAATAAAATTTCAAATGTTCAAATTGAGGTATGTTTATAAATTATGTAAATTAAAACTTATTTACTAAAATATATTCTTATAATCACAATTTCTATATTAGTTTTTAATATTTAGAAAAATTTTCATATAATTTTTGCAAAACATGCTTTTATGAAATTTTTCATTATTTAATAACTAAATAATGAAAGAATATGCGTTTGTTTTCATTAATTTGGTTTTTGAGCTTATAAGCATGGCAGAAAATAATCTGATTAAGAGAAATAGTAAAAAATCCTTCGTTAATTCAAACTGTTCATTCTTATAATTATATTTACTCTAAAGGTATGTAAGAATAATTAATAGGTATAGTTAATTTGTTATTTGTTTGTTTAACTAATGAAATGACTTATTGCAATTTTTATTATTCTATAATTAGTAACTATAATGTTGTTAATTAATTATAAAAATATAAATTATGCTTCTTAATCAGTGATAAAAATTGGAAAATGAAAGGTAGGTGTCAAATATTCATTTTTAGCATTATATACTCCTTTACAGAAAAGCACAAATATTTTGCTTTTGTTTAAAATTGAAGTTCTTAATCTACCAGATTAAAATTATTTTAAGCAACTGTAAAGCTGATATAAAGCATTTTTAAGTATTACTGTATTTATAATTGAAAAATGCACTTAATCATGTAAAACAAAATTAAAACTGGATAACTTCCTACCAAGTCAGTAACAAAATTTTATCCCTTAACTGATGACACCTAAGAATTTAGTAAAAAGAAAAAAAAAAACTTATAATTTCATTACAGTCGAATCTTGTTAATATGAAATCAAAAGGACCACTTTTTTTTGTGTGTGTGTGTGTTAATCATTAAAATAGTAGTACCATCTTATCCGTTGGTATTTATTAGTGCTAAGTGATTTAATGTCAACAACAATGTTCGACTTTGTACATAGATTGTATATGCATGTGTGTGCAAAGCTGGGCATCCATTCACAAAATTGGTGTCATCTGCTTTTGCAAATTCTTTACACATGGTGCATGTCATCAAATTTTGCTCTTGTGTAAACAAGGGATTTTCTTTTTTTCCTTTCATAAATGTGTTGGAATATAATGGAAAAGTACCCAAAATACTATCTTTGAATCACTGAACCAAGACAGATCATTTAATTGACATGTTACAGGTATTCTGAAAAATTAAGATGTAATAGTTTGCCACTTTGTACATTAAAGAAAAGTCAAAGGAATATATACCTACAGACAGAAATAAAAGTTGATTAACATTACAAAAAAAAAAAAAAAAAAAAAAAAAAACTATTTGTCTTTATATAAATTAGATTGAATTATGTTTTTGGTTTCTCATTTATGATAATTATAAGTATGTGCAGAACTTATTTTAATGAAATATCTTTATCACAAACATATTATTTATTATGAAATTTTAGCAATCATAGCCATCGTCAATGAATGTGTTATTTAATAATTCAACAAGTAAACAAGTAAAAAAAAAAAAAAAAATACTTTGTGTGTGATTTTATTGGTTTAAAGAAAAGAAGAATTATAAATTAAATGAAAACAATTAAGAAAAAAAATCAAAATTACAGAAAATTCAACATTTTATTTTCTAACAGCATTTGTATTATAGAAATAGATTTAAATCTTAGCTCGAGTTTTCTTTTTCAACTCTGAATGATAAAAATTTTAAATTATCATTGTTGTTTTGAGTTTATCAGAACTTACGATATATAGCTAATTTAATCCTTAAATCTTGATCTGAAACAAAAAAACGGGGGGGGGGGGGGGGAATCTCTGATCAGTTGAAATTTTTTTTTTCTTTATGAATTCTAACACTGAAGATTTAAGAAATGCCCTGATGTTGATATGTATTATTTGATGGCATTCTAATATTGTTCAATATCATTATTGTTTTAAATTATTAGGAGATTTAAGATATTTTAAGTAAGAGAAAAAATTTACAGCTCAAGCAACACTTTCAAATCTTATATTTACTATTTAAGAATACACAATTTTACTTTTAAAATTTTACCAAGTTACAAAATTGCAGTTATTAATAATACTTTACTAAAATATTAATTACTGATATACAATAATAGTGATATTTTAAACATTGCTGTAATGTTGTAATACGTGTGACATATAATGTGAAATTTTAGATATCAATGTAGTATCTGAGGTTTTTGACAACATGGTTCATACCATGGTATAAACCGTCAAAAACTGACACATGTCAAAAACCTGCCAACCCTGATTCTTTATGAAAGGAAGAAAAAACTTAACTGAAGTACATATAATATTAATTATTATTTATGTGAATAAATATCAGTTTTTATTAAAGTCTTATGTGAATTAGTTAATTTTATTTAGTTAAATCAATATGCAAAAGAAAATTTTAAAAAGCTTGGATGATAAAAACAAAAACCTTTCTCATTTAAAGTAGTCAATTTTCAACCCAAACAATAAGTGAATACATTGACAAAAGAATTTTAATTGTAATGAATATCACCTATGAAATGCCATGACAGAGAATTTAGTCATTTGTTTATTAATTAGTGTTTTGTATGTGCAGCCTAAGCTCCAATATCTTTTGTGTAAAAACATTTGGTGCATTAGAATGTTGTTTGTGAATTTTTAGCACATGAAAATTTGCCCTACCTGAAGTAGGTTATGAAACGCATACACACACGTAATTTATGTACAAATGTATATGCATACATATATATAATTTTATTGTTCAATTTAACTGAATAATAATCCACAGCAAAATTAAACAAGGTGCTTATTAAACACTGGTTGGTACAGCAAAGAAAGGAGGGGGGGGGGGGGAATTGAAGCCTTGAAGCCTATCTTGGAGCACCTAAAAATTGATAAGATGCAAACTAAACATTGTATTAAAGTGATGCATGATGTGTAAAAGTCAACATAAAAAACATAAACCGCTAAAGATATTTTAGAATGCATCTTCTTCAAGAACTTAAAACTGCTCAATAAAATTTATTTTCACTACTTGTGCTTTTCATTATATAATTTTTTACACATTCATACTCAAAATATTTTATTAATCTGTAAAAAATGGATTTATTCATTTTATAATCAATAATGATTCAATAACCCTTCTTATTTGAAGATCCTTCCTGCGCCACTATATTAAAGATAATTAAAATTGCATTAACAAGAATAAAATGTGGAATGACTATTTGAAAAACTATACTTTAAAAAAAATGAAGAATACATGTAAACTAGAATAGGAACAATTTTAATATAACACAAAATGTACTTAATACTAGAATGCTAGCATTATCTGCATCTGCGTGTTACTTCAATAAGAAGTGTACATCAAAATGACATACACAAATATTCTAAGGCTACGTACAAAAGTATGTCAATAGTACAGTAGAGTACGCAGGATTCTGTTTTTTTTTTTTTATAGGGGGGGAGGAGGGGGGGGGGGGTTACTGAGCTTGGGTAATATGTGGGGTTGTGAAAATGGCTTAAATTGTGAGTCCCCCTGCAGTAGCATAATTAGCAAGAAGTTTTAAAGTGGCAAGATAAAATAATGATTTAGCTAAATAGTATTAACATAAATCCACAAACTTGTATAATAAATATATAAGTAGCTATTTTTAACTGATGCATTTGTAAAGTAAATAATATAGCTAGTGAGTAAATTTACACTAATAATATATATATATATATATATATATATACTATCAGTATAAATTTATTCTTTAGATAAATTATAAAATAGAAAAATAAATTAAACTTATGTAAAGATTCAAAAACTGCATTGAGAAATTCACTTTATTTAATATAATTTATTATTTATTTGTAATATGTTCTCCATAAATCGTGAAATATACTGGTTTAAATTTTGGATCCAATATCATGAATTATTTGTTGATCGAAGTACAAAATTAATAAAAATGATAACAAATGAATATATAATAATTATGCCTTTAAAACTCAGATATAAACAGTTCAATAATAAGAAATTAGATTAGGTGTTAGATTAATCATCCGATTTAAATATTTCATATTTAACGTAAGAATAAATACACCAAGAAAAAAAAAAACGGACATTCCCCCCTCCCCCTTTTAATCTTTTTCAGAAATATCCCCTGCAGTATTGAAAAACATTTTATTTTCCTTTAGGTATTCATTCCTTTACTCAAATTTATTAAATAAATGTTATTTTGATTAAATCATAGTAACTATGAACATCGTCACTAGTTAATGAAAAAATAAATAAACATGTGCAGTTGCATATGTTTACGTTCATTCTGATTGGTTTTTCACACTTCTTATGAATTTGAAACGTCACTTCCTTTGGAATGTTGGGGAAGAAATATCGATGATTCCGAATCTGGAATCGGACTAGGGGAGAATCGCTCTTTCCCACCGAACCGGAATCCAGGCCTGATTTCGGATGAACTGAATTCCGGTTTCGTTCCACTTCGGTGGAATGGGAGAATACGGCCGTTAAATCAACGTTCTCAAACAGTAGAGCAATGCATGGAAAAGCCAAGCCTCGTTTCAAGTCACCCGCTTCAAAAACGTTAGTTGAGTCACTTAAATCGCTTAAATAGCCTAGTCAGAACGGGGTATTAGGCGCATACTCAGGCTGGAGGATTTGTCCAAATTAGGGTGTCTTGATATGAGACGATTCTGGACAAAAACGAATCGTCAATCACTTTGGCGGGCCTGCCATTATCGCCAGGCTAAACCAAATCGACACGCAAGCGTAAAGCAACTTCAAATTCAGATTGTTTACCTTCTGGGTAGATGGGAAACAGAAGGCCTCACGCACTCTAATTGTAATTTTTGTCCAAAGTATGATGACCTGTAACATTCCAGAACTCGCTTGGTCCGCGACTTACGTTATACACGGCCGGTGCATGACGTTTGAAACGTCACATGGAGTGGATCATTTTTACACGGTGATTGGTGCAAAGCAACGCGCCTCCCGTTTTGCACCAATCGCCGTGAAAAAAGGATCCACTACATGTGACGTTTGAAACGTCATGCATCGCCGTGTATAACGTAGGTGGCGGTTATACACGGCCGGTTCGTGACTCGACGTCATACCAAGCAGGCAAAATAAAAAGAAAATCCGAACAACTTCAGGTTCTACACTAGATACCGGGCTGGCTCATTCATTATCATGAGTCACAAATGGTGGCTGGCCGCGACAAAGCGGTACAAAGCGAAACGACAAAACGAAAGACATACAGCGATTGGCACAAAAAGATGGGCGCGTCGCTCTGTACCAATCGCTGGTCGCGGCCAGCCACCACGAGGCTAACGAAAAAGAAAGGCTACCGTGGTGTTTTACGCGTATCATTTTTTACAGACCGCGGGAGTCACGTGATGTTCGAATCCACCAATGCAAGTGTACGAAAAGAGCAACACGTCACTCTAGCGGTCTGTAAAAAAAGATAAGTGGAATGCACCACGGTAGCCTGCCTTTTTCGTTAGCCATGTCGTGACTTTTAAAACGTCACACGGCGTGGATAATCTTTACACGGTCATTGGCACAAAACAGTGGGCGCTGCTTTGTAACAATAGCCGTGTACAGTTTTAAACGTCATGGACCGGTGGGGGGGGGGGGGGAAGTCGCGCTTGGTCTCAGTCAGATAAACGAGACAAGTCAATACAACATAGACTAAGAAAAAGTGGGCTATATATCTATGATACTTGAATATCACGTGCTCAAGATAAGCTGAAAAGCAGTTCGACTGCTAGTGAAAGCCAGTCTGAGGTGGCTGAAAGTATCCCAGCCTATTTTTACTTACCCATCATACTTACCGTCTTTCTCCATGACATATCACCAAACGTAGAACATGATGCAGAATTCTTTATGACAAGCATTTATTTAGAGAAAAATGGGAAAACGTTGTTACAATAGAAGAAGCTTGGGTCTATTTAAATGATTGCAATAAAATGATATCCATTTATTATCCTCAAAGAGGAGAAAAAAAAATCTTAAAACATGGTTCAATGTATCTAAAGTTTTAGCAAAAGCTTTATGATTTTTGTTATAACAGCAAATTAAAAATAAAGAGTGGAGAAAAATGTTAAGATCAACTCCACATACTATCAAAAACACATTTTACTCCTAATCTTCAAACATGAAATACCATCTCTTTACCCCCAGTGCCATTAATCTGTTGAACTGCATCAAGATAAAGCAAGTAGCCACATATCACAATCCACTGTTAATTTCCTGGAAACAGAAATGGGTATCAGGTCTATATCCTTCACTGAAATTACCTGTTAAATCTCCTGATGTATTACCCATGGATTTTTGTGCTTTTGGACTTCAAAAATCGACCTACAACTCCTTCATGGACTTTGGAAAGTTGGTCAAGAGAAATGGGCCAAAATGCCTCTTCCAAAACTACAAAAGGCATTATTGTCATAGAAATTACAGTGTAGAAAGGTAGTTCAGAATAAGGGTTATCAAACTGAACCCTTAAAACAGAAATATTTTAAGTAAAATAGTTCTGTAAGTACCATGAAAATAGTTTAAAAATCTGTTAATACCCTCTGTAAGGGAGGATAAAAGAAAGGATTGTAACAGCAATACAAACATAATTTTTGAATAAGTTATTTTTTCCATATTAACCACTTTAATGGACGCAGAGATAGGGAAACAATCTTCTTCCGATTTATCTCGGGGCTGCCGTTGAAGTGGTTAAAATTTAATTTACATAGAAAGAAATTTTCAGAGAAAAAAGATAGATTATTGAATGAATAATATATTTATCACATTCACAAAATGGGTGAAAATATTAATAGAGAAAATTAGGTGTAACATGTAATAGGGATATATAAGTATTTCTGCATTCACTAAAAAAAAAAAAATCATCAGTCCTTTTTAAATATATATATTTAAGGTATTATATTATGTGAAACTTCTGAAATATCCATATATTTAAAGCAAAAAGCGCATTCTGTCAAATTCCACATTCTGTTTTCCACACGAAAATGGTCTTGCTTCAATGTTTTTTAAGGCTTCTCCCCTCAGAAATGGGAAACATGTTTAGCCTAGGGGTATTGAAAACGGATGGAGGCTAAAGCTTTATTTAAAGAACTTATGTTTTCACTACTAAATATGCATATTTTTTCACAAAATTTTAAAGAGAGCTTGGATACAGTTATATTTATAACCGATTGAAATTTTAGAGAGTTCAGAAGGTAACTATTTTTTACTGCTATGTTAAAGGAGCCGACGCAAAAACAAACAAACAAAAAAGCGAGAAGAAAACATTTCTTTTACAATTAGATAACAATATTTTTTCACGAAATTTTTACATGGGCTGTAAAACCGTCTTATTTATAACCAATAAAGATTTCAAAGAGTTTGGACAAAAAGAACTTTTTATTTTAAAACTATGAAACGACCCTACATGAAAAAACAAGAAAATGAGTGCTTTTATCACTAAATATCAATATTTTTTCGTGAATTTTTCATTTGAAAATATAATTTCATACAAAATCAGATTACATATATAAAATAATAAAAACTTGACTTTTTTTTTAAATTTATTATCACGGGCCCGAGCAACACCGGGCAGGTCAGCTAGTTTTTTATAAATATATTCTGTTAAAAATTAACTACCATGTACCAGAAAAATAACAAATTTTGTAGAATAATCTGAATGTATTGTGATGATAAAACAGAATTTATATTATAATAAATAATACATTTAATTATTAAATTATTTTTTAATTATTAAATATATTTTTTAAATTATTAAATAATTTTTTTATTTGAAATTTAAAAAAAAGTTACTAACACTGCTGCTATTGAATCTATTGTGTCCTTTCCACTTTTTCAGTTTATCCTGCAAAAGATATTGTATATAAAAACATGAAAACTGGTAGTTTTATAGAGAAGTGTATGATAATGCGGGGCAGTTCTTTGGAAAATGGGTGCGCCCAACATGCGAGTATTCCTAGAAATACGATATAAGCTTCTTGTTTCCCTAGCTAGCGTATCCGTGAACTTAAACCTCTAACACTCGTTTGGTTGATGATCACATTGTGTATATAGGAATAATACATACATATAAAGGAAAACAATGTAACATGCATAAATATAATATAACATCTAAACCATAAAAAAAAATAAGTACAAAGTTCATGTTCTTTATTTATTTACTAAAAATGTGTGAACAATAGTTCCCACATTTATGAAAAATCTCTGTAAATGCTCTCTGTCTCATTGTATGTTATATAAATTCATATTCAAGAAAGCATTATGCTAGAACATGTTCATTTTAATCCTTTAAGTATGTATTGTACAACAGTAATGAGTATATATTTATGCTCCTATTTATTTATAACATAATTTAACGAGCCCCCTGCTATTTCTTTGTGGTTTCTTGTTTTTCTTGTCTTTTTTTTTTCGGCATGTAAATGTTTTTTTGGTTTTTCCTTCCGCGGATATTTTTTTGCTATTCTTTATAATACTATACTAGCCACGAAAAATGTGAAAAACTCTGTGCACAGATTTCTGAAGGACAATAATACAGAAACCTGAGAAGCACCATACACACAAGGAAAAAGTCTCTAAGAGGACTTTAAGCACAATGCTCTCACCAACCCGTGGGACTCTACTTTTCCCTTTTTTCAGGGGCGATAAATGTGGGAACTATTGTTCACACATTTTTAGTAAATAAATAAAGAACATGAACTTTGTACTTATTTTTTTTTTTATGGTTTAGATGTTATATTATATTTATGCATGTTACATTGTTTTCCTTTATATGTATGTATTATTCCTATATACACAATGTGATCATCAACCAAACGAGTGTTAGAGGTTTAAGTTCACGGATACGCTAGCTAGGGAAACAGGAAGCTTATATCGTATTTCTAGGAATACTCGCATGTTGGGCGCACCCATTTTCCAAAGAACTGCCCCGCATGGGAAAATGTGCAGCTGCAAAATTAACCCATCCCAAAAAGACATTATCATTGGGTCAAAGAGTTGACCAACGGGATTTTCCTGAACTAAAATTTGCATAAGGTCATAAAGGGCATCCAATAGAAATAGACTTTTTTTTTCTATATCAACGCCCAGGACGAGACATAAAAAAAATAATAATAATAAGAAGAAGAAACATTTTTTGGTTCTATGACACTTCAGAAAATAATTCCATCGGTGCAAGTAGCTTTTTTGCTAAGTTCTTCTAGCCCGTACATTCTTCGAGTTCCAGCCATCTCCACGGAAGGGTGTCTTGAGGAGACGGCTGGTGGCCCGCTGAAACAGAAGTGCCTTCATCGATCCGACCCAGCGCCGCACGATGAATTTTCCTGAACCCCTTGGGTGGCAGATCTAGCGGCCGAGCCAAGAGTCATCACCGAGAAGGATCCCGGCTTTTTCCAAACTGGCAAGAACGATCCATCTATGAGTTCCCCTGGTTAATAACGAGCGAGGATGAACAAGGCCTACATCATTACTAGAGATGAACTTCAATAAAAGGACAATTGGTGAGATACTTCCAATACATTTTTCCCTGGCTAGCCAAAGTGAATAATATAAAAGAATACTAAAATGTTACGTATTGATTGATCGAAAGAAAAATTGTTGAATTAACATAGACTCATATGTTTATTTATAAATATTTATAAATTTAAATGTTTGGCATATTTGCCTCTAATTTTACAACGATACAATGCTGTGCTGTAAAATAATGATGTTTTTATAATTAAGTGCTTTAAATTAAAAAGAGTTAGTGTTGAAAATTTTATTTTATAAAGTGATAATTTTGAGAAATAAATGTGTTGGATTTGATTTGTTATGAATGGATAATTTTGGAGAAATCAATGTGTTCCTATTTTTCTATAATTTTATTTATTATCTCATTATATAATTAAATAAAATGTTTTTTTTCTTAATAATTTTCTCTCTCTATTTTCTTTATCAAAGTGTGTATTGTATTCTTAATTTAAAAAAAAAAAATAAAAAAAATAAGGGCAATTATTTAATTCAAAGAGTTCAATCAGTAAAACTATCCGAACCCCCTTTACCTTTATTAACAGTGATTCACAACGCCGCTGAAAGGTAAAGTTCTCGTATCCACTATACATCCCCCCTCGTAAATGTTGGAATCCCCCCTCTTACTTTTCCGTCCAACAATTATTATTATTTTGTATTTAAAATTTCATTGTCTGAATAGCGATTTAATCCATATTTAGAAACAGCTATATTTTATTTATTGTTGCAAGATTTTATAAATAATACCAATTTTCTAATAAAAACTAAATAATAATATTTTCAATTGATACATATAGTTACATGCGAACATTGAAAATGAAAGAAAGTTGTAACATAATTAAATTATTATGTGCAAAAAGCATTTGATTGTGAAAATTATGTCATACTTAAAACAAAATGATTTGCAGATTTTCATGCGCTGAAGTATTTTTTAAATGATACGTGGAATGTTTATAACAGTACATATAGAAAAGTTTTAGGATAACAGTACATATAGAAAACTTTTGAGTCGAAAATTATATGATGATGTTTTTTTAAAATCTAATTTTGATTTTTAAGATTATTGAAACATTTATTTATTTTATTTTTAGTATAATTAATTATTTATTTTGGTCTGTTGCTGTATTTTTAAAAGAAACTAAGCAAGAGTAAAAATATTTTGATATTAATACATTATTTTTGAACATTGAAAAAAAGTGTTTTTTATATCTGAAAGTCATGCCTTAAACAGCAGATCACATGAATTTGTATTATTAAATTGTGAAATTTAAAGCTGTTGCTGGTGAAAATGTTGACATATTTAAAACAAAATTACCAGTAAATTTAATACTTTATTACGATTACACAAAATGACATAAATTTACATACCTGTTTGTTCATAGTTCCTTTTCTCAGATTTTTCTTTGTTTTATTTTTCAAAGAGAGGAAGGGTGGGGGATGGAGAGGAAGTAAGTAATGATAATTTGTTGAATTAACCCTTTTAGTGCCAAGGAGCGCCGCCGCGCTCCTCTCGCTCTGTGTTTTTATTATCATAGTATAAAATCTTCTGAAGAGAATGTTGAAAAAATTATGAATATGGGTGTATTGTAACGGAAATGGTGAATATTTCTCTTGTTCATATAAATTATCTATAAAAATGCACTTTTTTACTGGCATTTTTAGCATATATTGGTAAACTATGTATGGCACTAAAAGGGTTAAAAGTGCTTTTAATGCGCTTTTTAATTTATGTTCAAATGGCTACTGAGTTTCGAGATTTGCAGCCAATTTTGTTCTTCTTTTTAAAACACAGCAAATTATCATGTTTTTAGAAACTGCTGGGTCTGGATGGGGGTTGACCAGCATAGCTTGTAGGGGGCAGAGCCCTAGTTTTGTTAAAAATTAAATTAAAAAGGTAATTTTAATTTACAAACTAATATAAATTTTTGTAGATGATAAATGATAGAAAAAATTAGCTGGGAAAAAAGCAAACATATTTCTTTATTTTAATTATGTACAAATTAGATTAATAAAAATAAACTGAGTAAAATCAATAAAAGAGTACAGAATACTGAAATTATAATCATGAAGAATTTAAAAGTCGCACTGCAGTCCAACACAATATTTTTATTAAATAAACTATTTACAGCATATCAGTTCAGTGACTATATTAAATAAATGTTATCAAGAACTTTAAATTTCAGTTTAACAATTTAAACCACAGTCAACCAAAAATGTGGAATTTAACAATCTAAAAATTTATATTAACTTTTAAAAGAAATAATTCTGAGATGCAATGATCTATTATTATATATATATTACAAAATATATTTAAAAAATAATGAGAGGAAAAAAAAATATAAGAAAAACAAAAGGGCCCATGAATATCAAGAAAGTAAGAATGCACATTTTTTAATTACCTTTAACGTAAACATAGTTCCCAGAATCATTTAAAAATACAGTTCAAATAATATTTTCATCAGAAAATTATGATAAGGAAGAATAAATGAAAATAATGAAGTAATTCAAGAATAAGACATGAATTACTTTAAAAAACAACTTATTTTTTTTTATAAATTAACTCAGCATTTTCTAATAAAAGCAAAATCAATAAATTACACTATTTTAATAAACTGACATCAGTAAAAAAAACATTAGGTGCTTTCAGAAGTTAATATTTCATTTTCTAAAACATTTGGGACCAATCGTTTACAAGTGAATAAAAATTGTTTTCATAAAATAAATTCATTTTAGTAAAAAGAGATCCAGTATATCCATAATACCTAAAAAACTGATACCAGTGACAGGTAAATATAAATTAAATATTTTTCAAAATTCTTTCTTTATTTTCTAACAGATCTACTATATCACATAACTAATAAACTGATATCAATGAAAAATAACTTTTTTTTAATTATTATTTTCATTTCCTAATAAAACCAGATCCAATATACAGTAGACCCTCTTTAATTCAAACTCTAAAGACACATGGAAAAAATTTAAATTATCAAAAATTTGAACTAACCAAAATACTGAATTAAACAAAAAATTGAGAAGTTATTTACTGATCTTAGGAAATGCACCGGCTCTAATATGTTGCCTATTTCTTTGACCTTATAGTCTCCAAAAATTGTTCTTCATTATTTATGCGAGAAGTAATGTGCTAGGGAGAATGTCATATCATTTCTTCATTATACCACATTTAACTTACCATACAATCTTGACATTTTTCCCCATCTAACAATGTAATATAGGGTTCCGCGCTTCAACATCCCAATCACTGAAAGTTGACAAAAGATTAGTTAACTGCCTGATTCTTTATAATTTGTACTTCAGTTTAGTAAAGACTTTTACTATTGTTGATTCTTACATATCTTTTGTGACTGGGGGAGAGATTCAAAGGACATGCATATAAGAGAATGAACAACTCTCTCTTTAACCATGTTACTGAAAAAAGAGTGAAAGCTACACAAATCACAATTTTTCTCCCCACTGACTTCCTCAAAATAATTGGGGAAGAAAAGGGATAAAGTTGCATTTTTTTTTCATTTGTTGTTTGTTTTTTTTAAAGTAAAAAATTCTTGGTCTTAATTTATTTTAAGTAGAATAAACTAACCAGATGCAGAAATTTTGAAACTTTAACTAAAATAGTGGATTGAAAATTCGAATTTTTTAACAATTTTCAAAACTGTTTTCAATTCATGTTTCAAAGGAAATTATATTTATACAATTAAACAGAATCTACTGTATTAAATACAATTTTATCAATAAAAAATAAATATAATGCTTTTTGAAATTCATTTGTAATAAAATTGAAAGCAATAAATTATATACCTAATAAACTGATACAAAGGACAAGTAAATATAAATAATGTAACACTTAATAAACTAAGAATAAATTATCTAAAAGTATTTTTAAATTCAAGTTTTATACTCTAGCTAAACCAGAAACAAATTATGTAATATGTAATGCGCTGATACAAATGATCCAAATATAAGTTGAACATTTTTAGATATTTATTTTTTACAAACTGACACTCTTTAGATAATACTACTTATTATTTTGAATTTAACTGCATGTATAAAGAGGAAAAAAAAAACTTGAACACAACATAAATTTTTGGAGAAAAAACAATAACATCAAACTAGCTTTGGACAGATTTAATACAATCTTTCATTTTCAATACTTGTCTTCTTAAAAAATACAAAAAAGAAGAAGAAACACATAATTAAAACTTGCATTTTAAAACCCTTTTGCTCATTAAAAAAAAAAAATCAAAAGATAAATTATTTTTTGAATTGGCATAATTTCAATGCCAATTCAAATAGATTGTGCAAAAGAAACATATTTATGTCTTGCATGAGGTCTGGATGTATAAGAGACGTTTGAAGTGATATTTAGTCAAAAACCAATTATAAAACACTGTTTTTAATCATTTAACTTAGGAGCCTCATATGTGGTTAAGGTCAATGAAAAGCAAATGTATTATGTTAAAACAAATAGAATAATTCTGAAATTTCAAACCCTTAAGAAAATTGTACTATATCAGGGATGTTTGCAAGATTTTAAGGCTGTTGGTTATTCATCTCCCTAATTCCCCTCAGTAATGTTAAACTTACGGGCATGAAATGCATTCATATTTTTTAAATATCTCCTCAGGAAATTAATATGTTTGACTTCTTTTTTCTATGTTAGTAATCTTTTTGAAGGATGTCTCTTTTTTTCTTAGTTGTCATAATAATTCTAAAACACATGCTTAATTTTATTCAAAGTGTTAAAATCTTACTCACATCTCGTCAGCTTTTAACATATAAAATATTAAATTAAGCATATAGTTTGGAAATATTTTGACAACTCAGAAAAAAAAGAGACATCCTTTAAGAAGAATACAAAGAAGTTAAAATATTAATTTCAGGAGGAAATACGTTAAATATACGAATGCAATCTATGCCCATAGGTTTAACATTAGTGAGGGGAAGTATAGAGTTGACTGAACAAAATGGCCAACACCCTTAACAAAATTTTCATAAACTGCAGGATCAGAACAAAATCCTGAAATTTTTTAAAAAATTTTTCAATTTAATAATACATTAATAAAATGAAAATTTCACAATAATAATTTATAATAATTAACTACAGAAACTTTTAAGAACTTAAAAAAGTTTCATCACACTTAATAGTAGATGTTTGTCCTCTGTTTAATTATTATTTTTTTAATTATAAATTCTACTTCTATTACTAAAAATTTTTTTAAACAAAGTCAAATTACCAGAAATTAAAAAAAAAAAAAAAAAAAAAAAAAGAAATTATCTATCTAATTTATTAACTTGAGATTTTATATTACAGAAAGGAAAAAAAAAAAAAACTTAAATGAAAAAATAATACTACAGCTGATAATTCACAGTTATGTTTTCGCCTATATTTAAAAAATAAAAAAAGAGAGTAGGAGGCAATACAAACAAAGGTAAAAGAACTTATCAAAAATAAATAACTAACTGACAGTACAAAACTTCAATGTAAATTCACAAAAGCTATACACAAATCTCAAGACTACAAACTAAACTACAAATATAACAACTATAAAATTAAAAAGTATACAGAAATAATATCCAAGACAACATTTAGAAGGAGATAGTTTTAAAAAAATCAACATTTAAAATTAATATTAAATACACAATATATTCAAAAGAAGCAAAAAGTAACAGAAATTCCACACTAATGAGACCTGAAGTTTTTGAGCACAATTAAAAAAAAAAAAATTACAGTAAAACCTTGTTAAACTGCCACTGGCTTAAAAATGTCATGACACATATGATGTCAGTTTCTTAAAGCTCCGTCCATAGAGATAAGGAAATAGTGCTGCTAAAAAGTCTTAATAAAACATCACTTGGAAAAATATGATACACTGTTAAAATGTCACTTTTGTCTTATGACTTCCCTTTTACTTTCCAAACACATAGTGTAAGGCTGGTTCATTATGAGCACTGCAGTCATCTTTTGCACATGAGGGCTAAACAGACTGGGACATCTGTTTAAAGTGGAATTCAACCCACTACAAACATCCATGTGCTTGACTGGTATTCGAATCCAGCACTTCTTGTCCAGTAACCAGCACCCCAACACCTAGACAAGCAGGTGGACACACATAGTGTAAGGAAAAAATTGTAATCATGAGTTGGGTGTGTGTGTGTGTGAGTGAATGAGTGAATATAACTCCCAAATGGTACATCTGATTAGAGTCCGGCATCAGGTAGGGTTACCTGCTTTTACTCACACCTGACCTGTGGTTCAGGTCGGGTCTATATTTTTTTGTTGCGGTTTGGGTTCAGCTCAGGCTGACTTTTACTTTTTGTTGCAGGTCGGGTTTGGGTCAGATTTACTTTCATTGTTTCAGGTTGGGTTTTGACTCTTGCGGGTCGGGTTTAGGTTGACCCGCTTTTTCAAAAGAATGTCCACAATATTTTTGCAGGTTAAAAATATATATGCAATAAGACCTCCATAATGGACACTTCCAAAAAGCAGACACATATGTTTAGCGAACACTCTTTAAATTCCTGACACTTATCTATTTGTACGCTTATACCTTGGAATAGGGGGAAGCTACAAATTTATGCACATGTAGCATGTGTATGCGTGCATAAACTATCACAAATACGATATGTTTGTTTTTTTGTGTATCATAAACGAAATGTTGGTAATGTTTTTCATAATCTGAGAAACGAAAAAATGGTTTTTAACTGCTCTGTAAAGAAAGAATAATCTATGATTGCATTTCTAATATATACATATTATTTTGTATGCAGTAAATTGAATATATACTTATTCATATTCAAATACGTATTTATTTTCATCTGAAACAATTTGTTTCAAACTTTGTGTGAAAATCCCAAAAATCTGACATACAAAAAACCTAAATATGACCTAAAAGAATTATTCTAGGGTGCTGAACCCGACACGCAGAAAGAAAATTAGTCATCCTGACCCCCCCCCCCCCCAAAAAAAAAACCCGACCCAATGCAGGACTCTATTCACTGATCTTGAGGTGCCCGCTATTCAGAGGTTTCACTATATTTGAATATTAAAGAATATAGATTTGTCTATTTTTCTGTATAAAATTTAAAATTGCTATTAGAGATATAATTGTATATTACTTTTCATAATAGCATTAAAACAGGATTTACTGTCCTTTCATTGCAGGTTCGGGTCAAGTTGACGTATTGCGGGTTCGGGTCAGGTTGCAGTCGCCAAAAATTATTTTTCAGGGTTTTGGTCGGATTGCAGGTCAACTTCAAATGGAATTTGCAGGTTCGGGTTGGGTACAACCCGACCCTTACAGAACTCTGCTTCCGATTGAGCTCCCAGTTGACGAATATCTACTATAAAGATTTTCATAAAAATCAGCCTACGGATTAGGTATTTAATCTATTTTTAAACCATTCCAAACCATTTTGCGACCGATTCTACAGGGAAAATCATCAAGAAAATGTGACAGAGTATAAGTGATACATAATCTTTGTAATGTAATCAAGCATTGGTAGTGCAGAGGTAACGTCTCCAGTTTCAAAACAAGAGGTCCAGTGTTCAAATCTAGTCGATTCCATTGTTTCACAAATTTATAAAAATCCTCACTTTATTTTTTAAAAACTTTCTGGACATTTCACCAGTGTTTAGAAAGTCAAGTGGAGTTACTCCAGATTTTTTTTTCCTAATGATAGTTGCATAAAATGATAGAAGTAATAAAAATTTGTGACAACGAATTAAAGTGAGAGACACGACAAACTCGCTGAAGAGAAACAAACAAAATCTGAATTCCAAGATGCTAATGAAATTAGAAAATAAAATTGAATCAATGAAAGCAAGCAGGAAACAAATTTCTTTGACAGACTTTTTTAGGTATGTTTGTTTTACTTGGTAAGTTCTTATATTTTGTAATATATTTGATAACCATATAATTTTCATTTAATAAGAGTTGTAAAATATGTATTTTATAATGGTGATTTTCAAATGAATTTTCCTTTTTAAATTCCTACTATTAGCTCACACACTCTCGCTCTATATATCTTGTTGAAATTTTCAATTGTTAATAAAATATTTTCTATTCATCCATTAAAGTTCAAGTAAATTTTTTAAAACTTGTACTGGATGACAATTGATGTTAATACAGTTTTTTCAAATATTAATTCATTAATTAAATTTAATTAATTAATTTTAATTTTATATTTCACTTCTGTTCAAAAGTATAGACTCACTCCATATTTATAATCTCACCTTCACACGTAAAAAGATAATGGGGCTGTTCACGGACAAAGATCAGGCGGCTCGCGGGCGAAGGAGACTATAAATGTGGAGTGAGTCTATAGTTTTGAACAGAAATGAAGTATAAAACTAAAATTAAATAATAAAATTTAATTAATTAATTAATATTTGAAAAAAACTGTATTATCGTTAACTGTAACATCGCTATGGCACTTTATTGTGAAGTTTGGTAATTTTTGAAATTCAATATTTGAAAAACGGCATAATAATTAGATTTTAAATTTATATCAAGAACAATACAATTTTTTTTTAACTTTCTAACGCAGTTTGTCTAACAATTTTGTGAGAAATACTTTTCGAGCTATTAATTTTTGGTATTTTAGCTATTTATTTTTTATTTGATTTTTAATACATTTCAAAAATTTCTCTTATGTAAGATATTTAGCAGGATATAAATTTAGGAATAAATACCGTCAGTGGCGAAGCATGTAGATCGCTGGAAAATTTTTTCTATTTGACCTAAGTAGGAATTGACTTAAAAAAAGTTTTTATATTACTTGTTCTTTACTATTTCCTTTCTCATTAAGTGTATTGTAAAAGAAATTTACCTCCATTGTAAAATAAACTAATTAAGTTCATAAATATGTTTCAATAACATGCTGATTAAAAAATGAATGTAATCAATTTAACTACAATAAATAAAGTACACTTACACCATCACCCTTCTTAAAGTGTCACAATTGTCAGGTCCCAAGGCATGATGTTTTAACAAGGTTTCATTGTAACAGATTTTTCTTTTCCCAGCACAAATAGCATAGCTTCACTAAAGCCAGTTAATTTAAATGCAGAAATTGTTTTATTTTATTCCATTTTAATAGTTCATTTACAAAGAATAGACAAATTCATTTCATACTGTACATAGGTCAAGTTTAGAAGCTCTATATCACTTGAGCAAACTTGTTTGCACCAATTTAAACATTTTAAGTTCAATCACATCGCAAGATCACATTATACAGTGCATGATATCAGTTTTGAACTTAGCTTATATCATCATCAGATACTTCATATTCCAATATTTGCTTGTGATAAAACAAGAGATACCTAGATACCAAGAGAACAGATAAAAAAATTAAACAAAATAAATAGAATTAGAAAATATGGAAAAAACCTTACAAAAAATACACTAGCCCTTCATTATATTGTATATGTTGGGACACAACAACAACAAAAATACATTATAACTTTGGACACTAAATAAAATTAAAGGTAATAACTTACAAGTAAATATTTATATTTGTCTCTTAGCCTATATCATTTTATCTCATAACATATTTGAAGTGCAGTTGAATTTTCCATGGCATACTTACATTATAATGATTTAAAAGAAAAAAAGAAACTTCTTTTTTATGAATTGATAATAATAAAATGCACATCTTGATTAATAAAATCAAAACAATTGATTATAATTTGTAAAAAAAGCAGTAAAAATCTTTAAAAACCTACCTATATTTTTTTCTGTTATAATAATTTTACCTTTCATGGGGTAGATCACCCAGATTTTTTTTAAAATATTGACAAATCCGATGTAGCAATTGTATTTAAGTGTAGAATGACTCCACACAGTTTCAAGTACAACAAAACAGCAGCTATATGAATTGTTCAGAACCAAACTAGAACAAGTGCTCATTTTTTCCCTCAGCTGAGTTTGAGATGAATTTTTGCTCTATAGACAATAATTTAGCAGTGTCGTAACAAATGAAGTCCTATTGAAAATGGGAGCAACAAATAGTGGTAGTTTTCTATGATTTTTGAATGAAATGCAGAAGAGCTAATTGAAAATACCACTAAATACTTTAGGATAATGCTTTAAGAATTCTATCCATTTTGATTCGGAACACATCATATTATTATACAACTACACATCTATCATGTACGTCAGAAAATAGCCACAAATACACTAAGAACAATGGTATTTTATTTAAAAACCGCATGTTTGTCTCAAGTTTTGGATAAATGCTATTATTTGGATTCAAATTTTTCACCTGCTCTGCTTTTCCATGTTTTACCTTCTTTAAATATATAAATAGAAAATTATTTTGATAATTGTTATTTCTAATGCAATAACCTGAAACATTAATTAAACCTTTGTGATAAGCTTTTCTGTAATACAAAATATGTTTTAAATTACAGTCAAGTCTTATAAAATTTAGGTAAGAAAATAAGTGTTCTATATTTACTTTAATACTAGTAACATTTTATTTTATATCATACATATATTGTGCTGTCCTCTAAAAAAAAAAAAACATTTTTTTGAAATTTTGTCTATATAAAGTCGAATGAAGAAAAAAAAATAAACATGGCTAAATTTTCACAGCTTGTTCTGACCAAGATTTTAATGTTGAGCATTTTTCATTTTATCACTTTATTACAAAATGGCAGCCAATTAAGTGAGAATTAAAAAAAAACAAAAAAAAAACACTTTTCCAAAAAATAACCTATGTTACCTGAAAAACACAGACACCTGACAAAATCAGCTGAAAATGAAGCATTTTATTACATATTAATGGTTTAACATAAAAAAAAAAAAAAAAAAAAAAAAAAAAATGTAGATTATTCTAAACTTCTACTATAACAAGAAAATCTATAAAAATGAAGCTTGTGTTTGCCAGAATTTTGCAATTGTCAGTTTAAATTATTTTTAAATTAAATAAGCACTCCTTAGGTATTTTTAACTATTTTTATTATTCTAATTGGTGCATAAAAACGGAAAAAAAAATTACTTTAGTGAAATATTTGATGTAGTACTAGGGTGGGTTTTTTTTTTTTAGGAAACATTTCAATGTGGGTTTTTTTTTTTAGAGGACAGCACAATACATATTTTTTCAAAGGTTTTAAAAAGATTTCTAATTCAAAAAATAAATAACATGCAGGGTAAAAATATACAGATTTGGACAAGACTTTGGTAGTTATTTCAGTATTATGGATATTTAACAAACAGGTTTTTAAAGAAAAGAAAACTTAAGACTATGTATATAGTTTTAGTGTTTGAGAAGATCCCGGGGAATTGCCTAATGGGGAAAACTTCCTCCACATATTGACACTCCTTGATACTGAAGTGTAAGGCTGAAGTCCCATAGTAAACTGTAAGCACGCTTCTTTTCATAAGCTGTTTGATGATGGTTCATTTTGTTAGCCCAAGATCACTTTAAGTGGGGAGAAAGCATGGCCTTCTCTGGCTGGACCAGTACTCAAGATTTCCTGATTTTTTTTGTCAATTCTTAGGAAACTCACTCTTCCAAAGAGTAATAAAATAACTTTGCAGTTTGTAAAAATAAACGTATATTTATAGCTTGCTGTGGATCTGCAGCTGAAAAATCTCCTGAAGGAGTGGGGTTTAAATTCCACACTGTCTTAAACCTAACATCAGATCCTCACATGATTTTATGTAGGACACTGTGTGAACTAATGTTGAACTATAACATCTTCTGTGTACCCACAAAAATTAACAAGCAAAGTTCTAGCAAAGTACAGGTTGATTCATTCACATGTTACTGAAAAAAATCCCCAGAATTGATGGGCAATGTCTAAATTGCTCTTATCACATGAAAAGTTAGATAGTCTGACTTCACAATTTACTGACAGGATAAATATATAAAACCACCCAGGGAGAACATTCTCTGAAGTAACAATAAATAAATAAATAAAATAAAATAAATAAATAAAAATTGGAAATTGTGCACTCATGCTAATATGACAAATGATCATTCTATAATATACATAGGACTGAATTAAATTATAAAGTTTTTCTCTTCAAATTTAATAGTCTTTTACCAATCACGATGAAGAGATATCTATCATTTAGAATTATTTTCTAATAATTTTTTCTTACCTATTTTAATTACTAAGACTATGTTAATATATACATTATTTAGAAATAAAGTACTATATATCTCAGTTCTCGGATAACAGTTTTTATTTTGTTTGAAGAAAGGCTTATAAGTAGGGAAGACCAGGGCTGGATGTCACAAAGCTCATTTCTCCCCTTGTATAAACTGTGCCAGCTCATAAATTCCTCAGTACATGTGTTTTGATGTGGTTCAATTGATATGATTTATACTTTCATTTGATTATACTTTCATATGATTTATACTTTTTCACATTTGGTTAGTTTGGCTTCTGTATTTAAAAAACATCATTGTATGTAAATATTTTTATTGGTGGATGTTTTTGTGATGAGTGAGTATTTATTTTATATTGTTCTAAATTTTGATTCCATAGTACAAATTAATACAATTAATAATTGTAAGAGTTATTAATAGTGCATTATTAGCTTAAATTTTCATGTAGCATTATACTTGAAGAAAAATTAAGATTACACTCAAAAGATAAAATATTTGGTATTCTTTTGGTTGTTGAATTGGTTGTCAAAGCATGAGCGGGCAAGTTATCTTGAATGACAACCAATCTCAATCATAGAAATAACAGTTAAATTCTACATTATTTCAGGAAGCAAATTCAATCCTTCCTAAGATTGTGAGGAATTTTAAAATCAGAACTATTCAGAAGGAAATTCCTTCTGAAGCTGTGCTGAGAGCAGTAAGGAAGATAAATATTGACTACATTTCAATTTGCCAAGTAGTCCATGATTTTAACATCAATTATTACATTAGTTAGATATGTGCAGCAAATTGGAGAAGCAGATATAAATGGTAATGTTGACATACCATCAATACATATAGGTTACATGAAAAATCGACAAGCCTTTTCAGCTGGAGCAAAAAATGAGCTTGTAAATTATTTACTGCAAGCATTAAACATTTATTTTTGTTTAAATCCAAAGGAACTAAGAAAGTTGGCATATGAAGTAGGAGAAGTAAAACTAAACATGCCTCAAATCTGACTATCTAATAAAATCTGATTTTTCAGATGATGAATGATGAAATTTGATTTCAATGTTTTTATTTATTTATTTATTTAAAATAATAATAATAATACTAATTCTTGTACTACGACATACCTACTATGATATCAAAAAAGAATAAATTTAGATTATCACTTTTTTTAATACCAAATTCAGTATTTATGTTTAGTAGTAGTGGCTCATGACTGCATGTTATTTTCAGTCTTTATTTTTGTAAGCAATTCACTACTTGTTCCATATACCAATCTTTTTGGCTTATTTAATCGTAGAATCTATGACTAAATAAAGGGATGATTAACATTCAGGGACATATCAATCTCATCTGAAAAGAATGTGCAGTACCACAAAAGGCAGTCACAAGATGCAACTGTTTATATTAAAACTTTCCAGCCAAAACTTCATAAGTATTCCATGTGACAACCACCCTACACATTGTGACAAACAATTCATGACAGGGTTAAGCTGTTACAACATTCCTAAAATTTTCAAAATTGTAAAAAGTAAATTTCTACCAAAAAAATTGACAATTTACTCCACTGCCACATAGAGAAAAAACAAAGATACTCACGCTTCACTACTAAGAACTTCTTGTATGCTAGCTTTCGTTACTAAATGATCATCACATTTGAACCACCTATTCTTGTGTTGCCTTACAAATGAAAAATAATGTCCACTGTCCACATCTCCAACATGATTTACAACAGCAAATAAATAGAATCTATGTACAAAAAATATGAATTTAATTATGAATAAAGTTCATAGAATTTATAATATCAATCTCATTTATATTTTATAACAAAATATGATTGAAATAAACAGAGCCCAACTTACAAAATATGGGGCCTAAGGTGCATGATGAATTTTGAGGTTCCAACTTATATTTACCTGCCAGTCATATAGTACAGTATGTATTAAAAGCTGAATATTCATAACTTGCTAACATTTGTACATAGCTTGGATGATTGATTATTAAGTATAATGACACCCCGGTTAATGAATGTGTCAGCTACCAGAAATTTTTTGCTGTTTTTTATTGTTAAACATGAATTTGTGTAATGAATGTTTTATTGGATGCACGAGCTGACATATTGCAACCAAGTTGCATTTCAATTGCACAGGAAATTATGTTTTAGTTAACAAAGATTTCGGATTCATTTTTAAAATGAGTTAAGTGGATTTGGGGATTGTGGTCCCCAAGCTTTTGGGGCCCAAGGACCAGGCTTTGCAGATCTATGTGAAAATCAGGCTCTGGAAAAAAAGCTAACATAAAAAATATTTCCAGATTCTATGCTGAAAAAACAGACAGTTCTGCCTGAAAATTTTATATCAAAAACTCATAAATTAACCAATTGAATATTCATTCTAAAGAATACAAAAATACAAATTATCCCTTAAATCAAGTGTTTTGCATTAGCATCACGTGAGTTACAAAAATTTTAAACTGCTTTTGAGAATTTTTTATGCTATGTGCAAGAATTTCATTCACTTTTATTGTTTTACTAATGGAAAAGCAAATCCTCCATTTAATTAATCTGTTCAAAAAGATTTTCTAACTATTAAAAAAATATATATATAAAATTTTACTCTATACCAGTACTGAAATTTTAAATGCATAGAATCTAAAATTTCATAATTTTTCAATAGCATTTTTGTACGAGAATGTTTTGGAATTTTTATAAATTTGGCTAGATCATTTATTACTAATTATTTATATGTTGACTTTCAATTTTTTACTTTTTTAATTTATTGCCTCTATTTGTAAAATTCTGACCTTTTGCTTTGGTAATTTCAAATTATGTTCAGACTAGGGATGCACCGAATATTCGGTATCTATTTGGTATTCGGCAATATTACCGAATATCAAACTATTTGGCCTACCGAATATTCGGTTTGGCCGAATATCAAAATATTCGGCCAAACCGAATACTTGAAAAAAAAAAAAAAATTAACATTTTAAAAAACCCACAATTTGTACTTTTAATTGTCACTTAATAAAGATATTAAAAATAATTAGAAATATAATCATATTTCAATGAAAGAGAATGCTTTTACATTATTTATTTGCTGTTTGAAAAGTGTTACTTAAGAAAATTAACTATTAATGATGACCTTCATAGGAATTAATGATGTACAAATAAGTTCCTGAGTATTAGTCTAGGGTGTATAATCTGTTTCTTGTTTTTTCGCTAACATCATGTTTCTAAACAAAACAGAAAAAAACTTTCACAAATAATAATAGACATCAAAAGACAGATAATTTTTCTCTAGGAAACCAGGATCGCAACACACTTATTCAATCCAAAATAAAGTGCATCTCACTCCAGGAAAAATTTGAATTCTTCTTTGTTACTTTAATAATATTGAAGATATTGTAACTATATTTTCAACATAGTTAGTTTGATTTCTGTGAATCACGGGAAGTACTGGAAATTGCTACCATTCATATCTAAACAACACTGAGCTAGATATTCCTTTATTCAGAGTGCAGCTGATAGTACTACTTATACTGTGTCACTGGCCAAAATTCAGAAATTTCCAATATCATTATATTTGCTACAAGCAAAATTAATGCAATGCAAATCTCGCTAAATATCTTCATTGTTGTTAAAGTTGTGAACGAAAATTCAGTTTCAGCTTGCGGTAACACACCCTGTGTTTTTGACTGGACGTATTGTATTTTTGATGGAATAAGTGGATTGAGATAATGTTTCTTGCTCAAAAAATGTTTGCTTTGATTACATTATCCACACAGAAAGTTTGTTTCAAGATGTATGAATGTAGTATGATGTATGTGCACAACCTCTGAATATGATCGCCTATTCTAAACACCTGCTCTCTGTTTCATTTAAAAACTTCCTTGCCAAATCAAAAGGCACATGAAAGTTATTCTTGATGATTTGCCACCATTTTAATATACAGAAGCAGCTACAAAGTTTAAAACTTTATTAATTAAACAAGTTTTAAGACTATCCTTTTTTTAAGTTATAACTCAAAGTACAGATTTTTTTTGTGTAAAGGTTTCTTGTAAAAAGGTCTAGTTTATAAAATGGTAGTATATGTGTTAAATATTATGTAAAATAGTTTTAAAATTTAACTTTTAAACTCTGAAATATAAAAATATTCGGCCAACCGAATATTCGGTATTCGGCCGAATAGTTACTATTCGGTTGGCCGAATATTCGGTATTCGGCCAAAATCACTATTCAGTGCATCCCTAGTTCAGACGTTCATTTATTTTGTGTCCAAACAAAGTTGCTGTATTTGAGATTGAACCAATCTTGGCCGCGAGCAGAGACACAACTATACTTACATGACCTAAACTTTTAAATCTGTTTTTAATCTTTTTAACTTTGGCACTGATGATGGAACTTTAGAGGCTCCAAGAGACAGCTGTTTGCTACTTTATATATATTTTATTTGCACTATTTTTACGTTGATCATTTATTTTAATATAACGGCACAAAGTTCAAGCCTCCCATTTTAAATTATTGAAATCTCAGTTTCAATATTTATTTATTTTTTTAAATGAAAATCTATTAAAAATTTGTCCTTTAAGGTAGGCTAAATAAATGAGTAAACTATACCGATCAAAGAAATCCAAACAGAAGTAGTATTGGTGAAAACACACTTACTTGTTATCACTATGGCTTAAACAATTATTTACAGTTTCACTAGTTTTGGCTGTAGCTATGCTGCGGACACTTGAAGTAAAGGGTGTCATGTCAAGGCACTCAGGAAAGGAGATAAAATTGATATTCTTACCCAAGCCTGATAATCGCTATAGAAAGAGGAAAAAAAAATATCTAGATGTAAAAAACAAACAGATCAAGTAAAACAATAACATAATTATTACAAAAAAAAAATTGCTTTAAAAAACTGACTAGTTGACCCGCCCAGTGTTGCCTGGGCCCATGATAAACCCTTAAATGAACCCCTAATAAAAAAACACTGATAATTAGTGATAAAAGTGCTTGTGTTTTTGTTGTCCAAACCCTTTGAAATTTTTAATGGTTCAAAGCAGGTGGAAGAATGGATGTTCCCTTCAGGAAGATGCCAGTAGGCGAGCTATTCTTTCCCCAACCCTCTTGATTCTTCTTAATTATATGTATTGCTTTATTCATCTTTCAAAAAAGGTTGAGGCATGTGCAGTAAGGAAGGTCGAATTTGCATTGAAAAATTAAGACTTTTGCTTCTTGCTTTTAATACATTAGATTATTGTCTTTATTACATTAAAATATCCTGCAAGTCAAAATCATTAACTACGAAATTGAAGAAATGATACCTAGAGCAGGTAAAGAAATTTGAAAATACTATAAGCGTAAGTATCATTGCTAGAGATTTATTTATCAATGCTGGATATGTGCTTAAAAACTTATAGTGCTAATAAACTTAAATTATATTCATACGCACATGCTTAATCATTGTCAATCTAGAAAATATCTTGGAAATATGGGTAGTGATGTAGTGAAGATAAACAGATCTACCTTCTTATACATTTGACGGCTTTCCATCATAAAGTTTTAACTGTTAAAGAAGGTTACAATTTCCATTTTAACAACTTCAACGGCAGCCCCGAGATAAGTCGGGAGTAACAAGACTGTTTCCCTATCTCTGCAGCCTTTGAAGTGGTTAAATCAACAAATTATGAATGCAGATTACATTAAAAAACCACCAATAAACAAAGTACTTGGCATTTTTATTTGAAATTACAAGTCACCTGAGTAAACTTCAAGGCAAATTTCATAATGCTATCTAGTTATTTGATAGTATTAGCAATTTCAAATAGAATTTATTAATTTGATAAAACAATTACCAAAAAGAAAATGTATTTCATTTTAAATGTTGCCAGGCATTATTACAAAAATGATTGGAGTGGAAATTTTTATAATATACTAAAAATATATTAAAAAATGAATTCAAAAGAAGATTTTTGAATTTTAAGAAATATGAAAATCAGTTTAACGTTTAGCTTACGGGGACTGAATTCCTTACATATGCGTTAACTACGGGAGAATCTCAAAATTTCCACCCCCTTTTCTAATGATTACTCACTGCAGGTGATCAGACTAATGTTGCAATCAGTAGGCACCTTTGCTCTAAGTTAGGCACATCTGGTAATCATTAGTGGGTCGTGTGAGCGTTGGGGATTTTATTTTCCCTGAAAGGACCTGATTACCTGATGACCCTGTTTACCTGAACGAAGTAATCCTTGTTTGTAAATAAGTTTTAAATGATATACTGCGATGGAAATTATCTTTTTCTATCATGATTCTTGAAATAATATTTTTCTGTGATTACGTTTTGCAGAAATTGAGTGTAAATGAAATAATAATAAATGGATCACTTTTAGTAACTAAATTTGTATGCAAATATGAACCTTATTTTAAAAATACAGCGTTGTGAATTATATTTTTTCTGTGAAGTAAATGTAATTAAATTCTAGTGATTTGGTTAAATAGTAATTGAGTGTAAATCAAATAATAATAAATCGATATTTTTTAATAACTAAAATTGTATGCTAATATGAAACGTATTTAAAAATTTTAAAATATCTTTAAAATAAATCAGAAAAATTAATTTCATTGAATGTTTTAATAGTATTTTATTTCTTGAAATGTAGAGTATATATAAAAACGTTATGTGATAGCAAAATAAATAAAATTGTATGCAATTATAATCCTTATATAAAAAAGGCGTTGAACTTTCAGATAATTAAATAAGTAATACAAAATTGATTTCGTTAAATAAGCATTTTATTACTATTATTATCATTAGACATCAGATTATATATATAAAAAAAAGAAATTGCAAGAAAAGAATGTAGAAATAAACATTTAGAAATCCATAAACAATACAGTAGAGAATAATAAAATGATACCTAATGGAATCAGAGTTCGCAGTTGAGCCTTGGTTTTTAATTATGTTTACACCCATTATTTGCGAACAGCATTATAATTTAATCTGTAAATTGATCAATTGTATATTACTATTTGGAAATAGTGGCAGGTATCTGAATATAAAAATGTGTCCAAATCTCATGACTGAATGAAATATGTATCATAGAATTTAGTAAATTTTGTTGAAGTAATATTGATTATGTATAGTTGTGTTTATAACTTATTGTTCTCTTATCTTTCTCCTGAAAATTAATATTTTTTAAAATGTTATTTAGTAATCCGAGGTCTTTTATATTTCCTTTACCTAATAAGTTTTAAATCGCAAAGTTTAATTTAGAATTGTTTTACTACAGAATTTCATACGCTGTCAAATAATCTAAAATAATGTATATTTTAGAAAAAAAAATACTACTTGCTTGGTCTGAAGATGGCGGATTGTTTCTATCGAAACTTGCAACTCTAATTTACGATAAAAATTTTCTGTTTAAGGTTAGATTCGGTTGTACAGACAAATTCCTTTTTCACAGGTTTTAAAATACATTCAAATAAAAGTGATGTCATATCTGCTAAGACGCTGTACTTTCTAAATCGTAAGTTATTTCGTTATTTTGTTTTTTTAATTGCGTCTTTATTTGTTTTAAATGAATAATATATATATATATAAAGATAGAGTAATACCTGCAAAAATGGATTCCGTAGCTAAGAGTTCTGTCTTAAACGGCAAAACACCCAGTTCGACACAAGGCCGAAACTAACCTTTTTTCACCCGGGGCACAGTGGTGCCAGTGGGCTTTTTTTCTTTTTTAATTCAATTTTCTTGATTGCCACTAGTTTTTTGATAAATTAAAATTCACCTAATTTATGACCCATTAAAAAGGCAAAAATAGGGCGAAATATACCGTTTAAAAAAGGTAGCGCTAATCAAGCAATCTGAATTACAAAAAGCAGCCCACAGGCAACACTGCCGGGGCAAACATGGATTTTCATACCCCGTTCCCCTTCATCCGCAAAGTAAATTTACAAAGATAATTTTACTAAGTTTCTAACTGCCGACTTATTTTAAAATTTAAAATCTATAATCATAAAATACATAATATTGAAATACGTAATCATCCTTTAAATATTTATTCATTAAAAACTGTGAAACAGAATCAAGAAGTACCGCAAACATTCCACTTTATAGAATTTTCCGTCTTAGCAGGTAAAATTGTTGGTATTCTTTCTGTTGGGACCATGTAATATTTCATTTAAGACTAGATTCCATTGAAGAGAGTTTTTATTTTCCCAGATTTTACTCTAGTTGTAGTATTGTAAATTTTTACAATTGATGCATTTAAAGTCGTAGTGATATGAGTCACATTGTCTTAAGAACTCAAAAACCAAGATTTATTGCATGTATCACTATGAATTTCAATACCGTAAAATATCTCTGTGTACTATCTATAGCAGTTTCCTGGAACTATCACTTCTACCGCCTATTTATAGATTGTTATGTCTTTAGAGACTTTCCTGAACCTAACGCTAATTTTCAAAATTATGTGTAAATAAAAAAAAAAAAAAAACCTATTAAGACTGTTCTCAAATCCAAAGTAGCTACTTCCTGAAACATCTCTGAATTAAATTTTGCTCGGAAACGCATGAAATTGGCAGATGTTCTTATTCAGAAATTATGTAATGGAATGCGTTTTCTATTTTTTTTGGTAAAGACAGAAATTTCTTTGAGAAAATACTGTCAAAGTTGGCGGTTTAAATAGAATTTCCGGACATGGCAACGCGGGAAAGGGGAAAAATGGTCGTCATGTGACAACAATCGTTTTAACTCGATAAGAAATTTATGTACGATTTCCAATCATCTCCACAGTCAGGCCTGCCAATTTTATTTTGTTTACGTTTAAAAATGAATTAGAAAATGAGTCAGAAAGTTTCACGTTGTTCAGTAAGAAAATTGAGAACTACCTTACGTTATAACTCTTCAGTTAGTGAATTTTCCCACACCTTAGTTTTTAGTGTTCCGTGCAGTCGTCCGACCACGCAGTTTCTACGGCCGTATCTGGATAAGAAAAAAAAAATGGCATAATTTTTCAGTTTTAGAAATGACAAAATTAGAGGGAAAATTATATTAGGGGGTGGGAGGGGAGGGGGGTAAAAGCAGTAGCGGTTTTACAAGCAATTTCACCCTGAGTGAGATTTTGTTCTGCACCTCAACAAATGACATATTCCTAAATATATATCAATTTACCACTAAGTATTTTATTTTGTGAATTTTCCACACCTTTGTTTTTATTGTCCCATGCAGTCACCTGACCTCGCCCCCTCTAAGGCCAGACATGGATGCAAAAAACAAATTCTAATAGAAAAAATGAGAGTAGATAACTAAAAAATCCCTGAAGGCTCGGCCAACAGGCACAGGTAGATTTCGAAGACGCAGACCGTGGGGCGCCTGTTTGTTGGGAATTGTGGAAGAAATGACCCTTTTGCCAAGATGCGGCAGTTTGAAACACCCATTTTGAAACGTAACTTGTTTGCAGCTGGAGCCAGCAGGGATTTATTTATTTATTTTTTTGCTATAAGGGTTGGTCCTATAAAAAACTTGTCAATATAAAAGTTTCTCATAATATTAAGAGGATGTATAATAAATTCAAGCGGATTTGATATCTTTTGAATTGACGAAGTTGTGAATTTTTTTTTCTAAAAACCCCCTCCCCCCCTCCCTTGGGGCTATTTTTAATGATATCAAAAATCTGTCATAGATAAATTTTCGGCCCTTTTCCTAGAAGTAATAATAACTATCGTATATAATAATCGATATGTATCATAATTAAGAAATTATGGGGTTTTTTCTGTTGGCACAAAAAGCCCCCCCCCCATTCCCTACACCCCCCCCCCCCCCTTGATTTTATGTATGAGTTTGGAAGAGATTTGTGCAGAATTATGAGAGTTATTGTGTCCATAAAAAAGTAACCTAGATAGATAGATATATAGATAAAGTTTTGAATTGGGGGTGGTTTTGGGTTCTGGGAGTCATGATCGGTGTAGATCTGCAAAAAAATTTCAAAAATTACAACTTAGAGGAGAATGTAATAGGTAGTATTTCTTACTCAATCTACCTAAAATCCATTGGTGTGGTAAACTAAATGTTAAAAGACATATGAAAGTGTTTTCAAGTGTCTAAAGATGTACATTTTTTTTACGCGTGTGCTGTGCTATTTTTCAATAACTCAATGTAATTTTTCCCTTAAGACGTGGAATGTAATAGCGCTCTGTTGAATTTCAATACTCGAAAATTACTTTAAAAAAAAAAAAAAAAAAAAAAAAAAGCATTATTTGGCATTTTTTAAACTATAAATTATTGATCCTTCGCAAAAAATAAAAAATGTAATCGCTACGCAATTTCGCAAATTAAATATTTTGTGTTTTACTTTATTACTTGAGAACTTTATTAAAAATATATCAATTTCCAGAAAAATTCGCATAATAATAAAATAAAATAAAATATTGAAATCGCTTCAGTTGTTTTCGAGAAAAAACGTACGCCAATAACATAGGTGCTCTTTGTAAGATATGGAAATTTAGAAATAGCTGTTGCCTTCTTAAATTTAACTGGGACGTGCTTAGGGTTTTTATTCGCCCGTTCATTTACATTTATTTTTTAAATAATCATATATTTGAAAAATACATAAAGAATTATTAATGTAACATTTATTATTTTCTGAATGAAAACTAATATTTTATTCGAATCAGACGATTTCGGAATAAATTACTTGCAAATAGCTCTAGAATTCGATTAATTGTTAATGCCATTCTTAAACAGGCAAAATGCATTTGCATATAAAGACTATAAACATAGTTATTTTGTCTTGTTTGAGCATAAAATTAAACATTTCATAATATGTTTGTACTGAGCAAAAACAATTAATTTATTTTATTAATTCTATATTAAGAAAAATTTCAAAATATTTTGTATTTTTATTTAAGTATTAATATGTATATAATCATTTGGTTTTCGCTCAGTTTAATAAATAAAGTTTCCTATATAATTTTAAGATATCTAGTATATTATTGTCATAAAAAAAAATTAAGTTACATTACACTTTAAGAACAAAAAAGTGAAAAAAGTATGAGAAAAAGCTTGAAGACGTCTGAGTAAACTACTTTCTTTACTGCAGAAATTTTCCCCGCGTTTTCCTAGCATAAATAATATCTTCCCTACATTATTTCCCTTCTCCGATACGCAGTCAGATCCCTGTTGAGCTGAACGCTTTTGATTATTTCCTGCACGCCATGCTTGAGGGGTGGAAATTTTCGGGATAACGGCAATCCCGACACCGTATTTTTCAGCAATATTTTTCTTGGGATTACGGTAATCCCCCCGTAAGCAAAAGGTTAATCTATTTACTTCACCTCTAATGATTGATATTGAAATTATTCTTCAGAATTTATTCTTGCAGCTAATCAAAATTCAGTGTGATTTCATATTAGAGAAAAAAATACATAGGAATGGGGTTTCTAAATTTCAGTAATTATTTATCAATTGACCAATTTTTTAAAGTATAGAGAACTATTAAGGCTTATTATAGCTATGTTCGGTAGCACAGTTTTATACAACATCTTTGTGTAGCTGCCAATCTTTTGTTTTTCAAGTCAAATAAACATAATTTGAACCAGAAAATGTATTTAATAAATTAAATGAAATAAGTAGCAGATAGATACAAGACATACTTTATTAAATAAATTTTCACATTCAAAATATATTTATTTTTATTTTATATTTGAAGAAAACATAGTAGAATGACAGCTATGCCTTTAATAGATTAACAAACCAGTGCATACAATCCTTTTTAAAAATGAATACAATTTAGAAAATTCAATTAAATTTTATAGATTTGGTTGACGAAAAGTAATTGAGTATTTATTCGAAAAATAAGATAAAATAAAACTTTGAAACTTTGCATGGATATTTCTTTAACATGGATGTGTTTTACAAATTTTATTCTGCGCAATGGTAATATTTTCATGCACTTTTTTATATGGCCCGCGGCTTTGTATATAATGCTTAATTTGGCTCACGGTGGTAAGCAAGTTTAAGATGCCTGGTTTAAAGGGAATGTGCTTATCAGTAATGGCTTCCAAAAGTTCTATGTTTCGCCTAACCATGTTCTCTAAATTAGTATGCAGCTCGATTATGGTACATTATCCGATATTAGATGAGAAAAATGATAGATTTTCTAATCTTCCATAATCAAGTCTACAGTCAAGGTAAGTGTGGAACAAAAAAGATATTAGCAACAATATGGTTTAATGTGAACGTGGATACCCTTAAAGGGTTTTCACAAAAAACACTTTCTTGCATCAAATGGTGTTAGCTAAAATACACCAATTGACAGTGGCTCTAACTAGGGAAAATTACTTTAATAAGTTTAGAAATTTCCACATTAGCAAATGTATTGCAACTGATAAGCAAACCGATACAAAGCTTAAATGCCTAAATAAGTGAGATAAGCAGTTTTTGTCAAGCTTTATAACAGAAAGACCAAATACATAACAGAAAATACACAAAATGCTGCTATGATCAAAAAGAGTTCTTGATTTCTCTATCAGAATCGTCCAATTTAGAAACAGATTAAGCAAGTAAATTGAATCATGAATAAAAGTAATATATTGCAATGTTTAGCATACATTTAAGGGAGACCAAACTGGTTGCCAGAGGTAGCTAGTTTTAATATAAACAAAAAAACATTTTTATTGTTGTTTTTTTTCAATTAAAAAAAATTCTTATATAATAATAATAATAAAAGATTAACTAAATTTCTGCATATATTCTACATATTTTTTTATATATAAGTATTGTTTGCATTTTTCTTACTTTAAAAATGTTTACCTGTTTTTGGTTGATCAGTGATAAAAAAGATATGAATGATAAAAGAAATTTTATCGCAGTCTATTAAAATCACAAAACATTTTTCAAACAAACATCTGACAGTCTCATAACACACATTCGAAAACACAAAATTAAGTCATGAAACAATTATTATTTTTTAAAATACCAATTTAAAATCAATCTTACTTTAAAATGGAAGCTAATTACAAGAGGAAGTTTCTGAAGAGTCAGCTGCTTAGTGGAATTTTGATAACCAAGACAGTTTTCACATGATCTTCCTCCAAGATATTCAGGTTGTGTAAATCTAAATTTAAAAAAAGAAAGAAAAAAAAAAAAGGAATAAATTACTATAAAAAATAACCTCAATACTGGTTTTTGAGCAAAAATAAATAAATAAAAGACAGCAATACATTTTTAACGAAGCACATAAAATTATCAAAAAATTCCTTTTCCAAAGAACTTTATTTCTAGTGTAAGAAAAAAAAATACTTAGGAGGATTAAGAAATATTTTGTACATAAAGTATGAAAATATTTTTTAAGCTAGAGTCAATAACTCTTCCTACTAACGCATGTGCAATGCTGGAAAGAAAAAAAAAATCCCCTCTTATTAACTTTGTTGAAAATCGTCGTATAAAAATGCAACTGGTACCAATTGATTAGTGATAAGATCTATTAATTAATGCTATACTTAAATTTTGCTTAGGAAGTCTTCTACATATAAAAATCATACTCAACTTAAAAAGGGGTGGTGCATTTCTTTACTAGAACTGTACATACACTCTTAGGCCAGTGCTAAAGTCAGACATTTTTCACTGGGAGGAAATTTTTCAGCTCTGGGGACCAGGGAAAACATTATGGAGTTCCAGGTGATGAATTTGAACTTCTAAATCATTATCAAACACAAAGTCTCAATTATTATGCAACAGGAGCGATGTCCTCCATCCTCTCCTATTGGCTACTCATAAATCTTTAGATTGAATCTCCAAGACAGTTAAAGCTCATAAATCAATAATTCGCATATTTCTGCCATTAAGTTACAGTACACCAGCAAATAACACAGCTTTGCAATGAATCTAAACCAGGGATGGTGAACCTTTTCACGTCCACATACCACATTAAAAAATATATATACCATGACAGGCCAACAACAAAAAAAAATTTAGTTATCAATTATAATTAATCAAAATTACTTGAATAATTTTTATTCACTGGGATTAAAAAATATGGAATATCATACATTTAGTATTACACTGTAATACTTATAGAAACAATAACATTTTAGAAATAGAAGTAATAAAAAAAATAAATGTAATTTCTGCTATTGTATCTTGTATGCCAAATAATTACTACTGGGTTTATACCTAGTTACTTTTAACAGAATGCAAACTGAACAGGAGTCATCGGACAAGTACTTTCTATTCGAGTTTTTCATATAATTCATTTCCAAAAGTACAAAACTTGCCAGTAAGGATAGAGGTGAAAATTGTCAAAATGGTAAACTTTATACCAAATCACTATAATTTCATCATTGGCATTTTTGCTAATTATAATAATAATAAATAAATAAAAAATAGACAAGCTAAGCTTAATTCGTATATTTTGTGTCATTTTATTTTGATTCAGAACCTGAAACAATGATGCGCCATAAATACTCTGTCATGTGCTGCCTATGGCATGTGTGCCATAGATTTGTCAACTCTGATTTAGACAAAAAGAGTTTTTATTTATTTTTTTCTTTCTACATTCCAAATCTATTTTTTCCTTAATCAAATACATAACATATTTCTAAATCTTAGATACACTGAAATGTAAAAAAAAGTTTATCTCTTTCATTTTTTTTAATTGGATAAAAACTTCTTGGACATAATAGAATAGATTGCCTTAAAAGAAAACTTTAAAAAAAAAAAAAACTCTTTGAGCATTAAACCAGTTTTTTTCCATCATGTACTTGATAAATTAAACGGCTGGTGTAATAATTTTGAAGTTTATGTTGCGTTTGCGATAAATTAGTATATAAGGTATTCAAATACCAATCTACATATTCATACATTGCATAGCTATTACTTTATGTAACGGTTAACAGAAATCCAAAAATACTGCTTAATTCCCAAAGGGTAGTAAACTAAATTCACATTTTTGTTGTAATAAAATTCTTTACCTATTACTAGCATCTGCTGACGCTATTTCAGGCAACTCAAACTTACACTGCTCTCAATATTTAATTTTTTTACATGAAGGCTAAATTCGGTACTTTTCCTTTCAAATACTCATTTAAACATATATAGTAGACTCCTTTGAATTCTGACACCAAGGGACGTGAAAAAAAAAAGCAGATTAATCAAAACATGAGATTTTAAAGAAAACTGAAGTGAAACAACCTGAATAAATGCAGTTAACAAGGTGGTGTTATTTTAATATTGTCAACTTTTACACAGGAGACAGGATATCGTATAGCAAGCACAAAACATGTACAAATATAATTTCAGCCTCCAGTAAAGACAGACACAAGTCTTACATATTCCATTGGCACATATAGAAGCTGCATGCATGAGTAATGATATTAATTACATATTATCCCTTTGAAGAAGTTCATAATCTGATAGTGTTTGTTTATTTAATATGCTCAACAAAATTTTCATTTTCACTTTATTTTAGTAAATATTTTCTCCATTATCCATTCTTATAAATCTTTTGACATCGGAAAGAAATTTCATAGACATTACAAGGACCTGTATATAAAAGAATGGACTGCTTCATGTTATAGAGAATGGAGTGAAAGTTATAAACAAAATAGTGGATTGAAAATTCAAGTTAGATAATTTTTAACATTGTTTTCCATTCTATTTTCAAGGAGAATGAACTCCAATTCAAATTATCTATGTTTGACTTAAGCAGAGTCTACTGTAATTCTTTTTCTTATTAAGAACGGGAACTTAGTGACACTGGTAAGCAGACATTAATTAATTATGTCTTTTTGGATTCCTCCCTTCCCTGTTGTGGCATCACATTTTTTGAAACTTTTATTTAGTTAATTTTAATAACAAAATGGCAATTATTACATTTTTTATATGCTATCTATTACTTACTGAAACAAGTACCATAAAACTGTCACGATCTTCTGCGCTCCCACTTTAAGCTGTTGAAATTCAAACGAAAAATATACATTTTTATGAACTTAATTCATCCTGCTTGCAAACAATGGCTATCTGTTTGCTTATATATTTTGATTCTGACATCACATGTTAGCCCAACCCCTCCTCCTTTCACACTGTGTGACACTCTGTGGATCCTTTCTCTCATTTTCAGGTGTGATGTAATTAATGGATAATGCCTAATGGGTTGAAAATTTACAGTTACTCTTAGACTGTACAGAATCAATTCATGTTTTTCACATTTGCAGAAAGCAAGAACACTGTCCGTAAGTTTGTAAAAATTTCTTTTTTCTTTCTCTTTTAATGAGGAAGATGCAATAACACTTCTCTCTCAACCAATGGTTCTAAAAACTGAATATAGAATTCTTTCCTCTAGAAATGACATATATGTCACAAAATAATGTTTAAAAAAAATTACACAGGAAACAAACCTAACATTTCTAAATAACAAAATAACATAGTTTTAGAGATAAACACTAACTAAACACAATAATTTTCTTCTGCAATAATTTAAGACTATAAAACTGATAAACAGTTGATAAAAGCAAAATTATTTAAATTAAGTTTACCTTTCTAAACAATCTAAGAGAGAAGATGGCTCGGATGAATTTGGATCAGAAGTATCCTTATCTGCAATTAAGGGAGGGAAAATGAAATTCACAGTCATTTTACTCAAATAAATTATATTCAACTGCAAAAAAAAAAAAAAAAAAAAAAAAAAACAGAATAAATGCAGTACATCAGTAGTAAATACAGCCCTTGATCATCTATTTAGTTTAAAATATTCATTTAAAAACAACTGAATGATCAATGTTTAGATCAAATGCACAAGGCATTGCAAATTATCATGTTTACTACAATCAAACCATAGTTTGTTTCTTTTCTACATGATCTTTCAATTTCTGTTAAAGTCACTATTGTAATTTAATAGCAGTATTTTTTTTTTTACTTTGAAAGACAGTTATTGGTTCAGACAGAACCTGCTAAAAGAGCAGATAAGGCCTTGAATAAAAGTGTTTCAAAGAAGACCTGCATGTATATGTATATAATATTTGTAGAAATCTATACAGGAAATCATTCAAAATTTCAAGAAATAAAACTGAGAATCTAGTTCTAAAAGGTTCTGTCAAAAACTCAGAGGCAGAAAAATGGTGACATCATTGCAAAATGACAATGATTTCTTTATAGAAAGATTTTTCATTTGGAAAACAAATCACATATTTGAAGATGAATTTGGAATGAATCAAATTTTTGTAGAAGAAAACTCATGCAACAGTATAAAGATTTTCGGCAGAATAGCGCGAGGTAAGAGGTAACAGTCTTTGGTGTTTCAGCAGATTTTCCACCCCCCAGAAATTTCTGCTGCTTCTCACTTCTGCCTCTCCCTTCCCAGCACAGAGTTGAAAGATTTAAAGTTCACAGGTTTTATTTTTTTTTTTATTGCCTTTTTTTGTTATTTTTCTCTAGTTGTTTTATTTGTTGCTTAGAAGTGCTAATAAATAAATAATCAATCATCTAAATCTCCCTTCCATCTGATATTTCCAATATCTTTTTGCTCCCCTAGCACACATTTTCAGATACTTTGCAGAAACGATAAGTAAATAATATAATACAGTGGACGCTCGTTAATTCGAATTCGGTTAATTCGAAATTTCGGTTAATTCGAACTAATCCAAAAGCCCCCAAAAACTTGTATTGGAATTAATATTAAAAATATCTCATTAATTCAAACTAATTTTTGCACTTCGGTTAATTCAAACTAAAAATTTGACAAAAAAAAAAATTCTTTTTTTCTCGTTTAACAGAGAAAAAAGCACGCTGTATTTATTATTTTGTGCTTCAAAATCTATTCTATGTCTATTTCTTTTCCAAGCGCGACACCCACAGTATTAGAAACTTAAACTAAAAACACTCCGACGTACTTTTCCTCACCCTCTGCCAAATGGAATCCACCTGCGTGTGTAAAAAAAGAGCGGGTGGGAAGAAGAAGCATGAGAGGAGGGGGGGGGGGGGTGCTATCATTTTTTATTTGTTATCGATTTTTTTAGAATTTTAGAAAAAAAGAACAGTCTTTACTACAGTTTCTAGGGGGCTGCGTCAGTTATGACTACAGTGCAGACAAGTTAATGTGCTCTAGTTTTTCTTCCTCAGTGTTTGGTGTGACTGTGTAAAAATTTAGGATGTCTACAAAACCCTAACTTTGAAGGGAAAGTACAAAACCCTAACTTTGGAGACAAAGGTAGAAATTTTAAAGAAAGTAGAGAATGGCGAATGTAAAACAAAGTTTGCAGCTGACTATGGCATTAAAAAAATACCTTGTCAACTTATTTAAAAACAAAGAATAAATTTTAGAATCATGGGGAAAATCTAAATTTGCTAGAGGAAGGAAACACATGAGAAATGCGTCCCAAGAAAATCTAGAAAAAGCTCTAATGCTATGGTTCCAGGATGCTAGATCTCGAAACTTTCTGATAAATGGACCCCTACTGCAGACGAAGGCTGATGAATTGGTAAGTTGAACGGGTATTGAAGATTTTAAATGCAGTGAGGGATGGCTTTTTCGATTTAAGTCAAGGCACAATATTTCTTATCAAACTGTATGCGGCCAAAGCTCTGATGTAAACGAAGACGTATTCACTAATTTCGGCAGGAAACTGCCAGGGCTTTTATCTACTTACCTGCCGAAAGGTATTTTTAATGCAGACAAAACTGCACTTTTTTATAAACTCTTGCCAAACAAGACATTACATTTTAAAGGGAAAACTTGCGTAGGAGGTAAAAGCAGTAAAGAGGGGATTACAGCTTTAGTTTGTGCTAATATGGATGGGAGCGAAAAGCTTAAATTATTAGTGATTGGAAAGTCCAAGAATCCACGGTGTTTTAAAGGAATTAAAACACTGCCAATTGATTATGTATCCAATGCAAAAGGATGGATGACACGAGACATGTTCAGTAGCTGGTTAAAAGGAATAGATAAGCAGTTTGCGAGACAAAAGCGTAAAATTCTCTAATTTGTGGATAATGGAAGCTGCCATAATAATCTTCCAGAACTGAATTCCATACAGGTTGAATATTTGCCGCCAAACACAACTGCGAAGCTACAACCAATGGATCAAGGAATCATTCAGAATCTTAAAATAAATTATCATAAGAGACTCTTAAAACAAATATTTTTTTCTTTAGATTGTGGCGAAAATTACGACATTACTCTGCTGACAGCTATAAATGATCTATACGCCGCATGGGACGCTGTTAAAGAAAGCACAATTAGTAATTGCTTTCGTCATGCTAAATTCATGCACACCGAAAAGAACAATCATATCGAAGAATGTGACGATATTGATGCCGATTTTCTTGAATTCAAAAATTTACATGTGATAATATTACTTTTTCTGATTATGTAAGTGTAGATGAAGACATAGAAGTCTGTGAAAAACTGAGTGATGATGCCATGGTAAAAACTATCCGAGAAGATGAAAAAGCAGAGACCTTATCGGATTCAGAAGAGAATGCAGAGACTGTTAACTGTCCTAATGACCAAACCATAATCAACTCTATAAAAACTCTGAAAGCATTTATTCAGATGGAACCTTCCTCTGAAAATGAATTGAAATGTTTACTTCAAATCGAGAAGTTGGCTGAAAAATGTAGGCATAATAAACAAAACCAAACATCCATTTTACAGTTTTTCCCATAAGTGTAATTCATATTTTTAATTAAAGATTTCTTTCTACTCCGTACCTACTGCTTCATTTTATGATTAAGATAAGTCTTTATTGCTTTTTAATGTGTTTAATTTTAAATAGCATAGTATAATATATTTTTGGGGGTTATACATACTAGAAGATTCTTCTTCTTCTTAAGCTTCTTCTAACTTTTTAAGTTATATTTTCTCTTAACATCAGATAATTCGAACTTATTTTTGAGAACCTTTGAGTTCGAATAACCAGCGTCCACTGTATTTAAATTCTTTCTGAAATGTCCACTACATTACTCCTGAAATGCTTACCCCTTCATTGCCCCTCTTCCCAAGCACACAAAATTTAAAATCTTTAATTTTTGTTTTTTGCCGTATTGTTTTGTTCTTGAGCTCTAGTTTTCTTATTTGTTACTTCAAAGCAACAAAAAATTATCAATCTAATTTCCCCCTATCTGAAGTAATAGTAAATAAATAATTAATCTCTCAATGCCTCCAAAATTTCTGCTTTTCCCCTCATCTCTTCAACATACAAATTTTAAAATCTTTAAAACTTTATATCATTTTTTTTTTTTAAATGTCTACCCCATTTGTTACTTTGTATTAACAATAAATAAATTATCAAACCATAGTGTACAAATGTGGGATGATGTAAATAAAAAACCTTCTATTAATAAAAACCTACAACAAGGTGGGTAGGTGGGTGAACATAGAATCTATTAATTTCTGCAACAATGAAGATGGTAAACATTTGACATTAGAGCAAGCCAACTTTTTTTGTAATTTTTTTTTCAGGATTTTCTTCTAAGTATTGTTAAGTTTATCTATTGATAATTTTTAACTTTTGAGGATGAGAATCTCCTGTATTTTGACAGATTTCTGCTCTTTAAAAGGTTTCATTCCCCCCCCCCCGCCTCCTCTCCAAAAAAAAAAAAAAAAAAAAAAAAAAAGTTTTCACTATTTTTTTACCTTCTTATCTCTTCAGCACACAAAACTGTTTAAAGATTTCTTTGCTTTATTTTTTGTCATTTTTATTTATTTGTAGTAACAATAAATAAATATATATCTAAATTACTTCGTACTTCTTCGAAATCTTTACTTCTCTTTATTCCTTTCAACTCAAAGTCTAAAACCCTTTAACTTAAAAAAATTCTGTTCTCTTTGTAATAATGATAAATTAGTGGTGAATCATCTAAATCTCTTGAAATTTGCACTTCCCTTAAGTTTCAGACTGAAAGTAAGGGGGGGGGGGGCAAATAAAGCAAAAATTCCCCCCCCCCCCCTTTTTTTTTTTTTTTTTAAACAATTTGGCTGTTTTTGCTCTTGATTTCAGAGACCAATCCTGCAGAAAGATTTTGATGTTAATGAAGTTTGTCACAGAAAGTATAACATTTTCTGCTGCAGGGCTGTCAAATTCCACTTAGCATAAAGCTAATAGCATCATAAGACTACATAACATCATGCTATAATAATCAGAAGCAAAATTCTAAAGGATTAAGAAAATCCTAAACCATAACTGACATTTAATAGTTTTTTATACATTATAAAAGTTTATAATTCCCCATTAAAACAAGAAATTCTTGATCAGAATATGCCAGATAAATTGTCTTCAAATCATGCAATTAAACACAGTTCATTATAAAAATTAAATCATTCATAGAACCTTATATTAACATCAATCATTATTAATATATATATATATATATATATATTAAAAAAATGGAATACTAAAATAAGAAAGAAATAATGACACCAATTTCCGAAAACATTCGACAGAACATGTCTGAGAATATATATATACATAAAGTTAGAAATGTGATGAGTTAAATAAGAAATCATGATGTATATAATATTCTCTCTTACCATGCATCACTTCACACTTACACATGCACAAATTTATAAAAATACTTTTTTTACTTGTTTTTACAATAAGTAAACATTTAAAACTATTAGTTTATAAAGAAAAAAAATTCTTTGTGGGAAAATATTTAAATAGAAATTTTTAAGCTTTTTTAAAATTAGATTATATAATAATTTGATTACCTGAATGCTGAGGAAATAAGTGAGAACTGGAACCCAAATCTAAAGATATATCCCAAAAGGGGTCAACTGTAGTAGACACACTCCTAGAAATATTTTTAAATATTAGAAATTAAGCAATAAGAATCTTAATAATTATAAACGATGAAATCGCAAAATTCATTCTGTATTCTATAAATACTTAAAAATATATGTTTAATTTTTAAAAATAAATATGTTGTATTATTTACAAAAAATAACTAAGATAAATTTAATATGCAACTATTATAAGGCTTCATAAACGAAGCTCTTTCAGTGGTATAAAAACTAAGACACAACACACTACAGATGAGTTTGGGCTCTTTTTCGAAGCCTAGTGATTTTAAATCTGAGCAAAAACATTTGTGTTATCAGAGCCCAAAACCAAAAGTAAACAATAGGAAAAAATTTGCATAATATTTGAAAAATTTTCAAAAGTAATATCTCATTTTTAAACAATTTCTTACATAGTAGTAACTATTAAACTTCAGCACACAATTAATTTTGTGAAAATTTACATTCAATCTTATAAAAGAGAAGTTTGGTATCATATAAAAATATGCTTAACACTTAAGAGGATTCTCATTTTTTTTCTCCCTCAAAAAGCAAATCTAATGGAGTCTCGCTTCAGGAAAGTCCCGTGCAAGCCCATTGCATTACATGTATTTTTAATTTGTTCATAATGATTAATTTTTTGCACAATTTCAGATTTCATGTGATTCTGTGTTTATATGACAAGGTAAAAATTATCCAAATTTGAATATCTAACATTTTCAAACACGTTTACAATAAATAATGATTTCAATGGCACTTTAGCATTAGTTATAAGAAGAAAACACATTATTTCAAGATTTGGCAGAGTATAAAAGTAAGTTATGACATATGCAGATTGGAAACTTGACGCTGGCTAAACAAAGTTCATTTGATTACCGGTGAAGTGAAAGTGTATTAATTTAAATAGATTCAGTTTTTGTATAACAGATATGTTGTAGGAAGGCAGCAGAGAAAAGACTTGAATTGGAATCTTAGTTTTTATTCAAAATATTAACGATATGCATCAATAACTTGATAACAGCATAACAGATGAAAAGGTAAACAAACTTATGTAAAAGATATCGTCGGACATTTACAAACATGGCGATTTCATAATACAACATAGCAGAGCAAGATAGCACAATTTCTTGATATTGAATATTAACATATGATGATATTAAAACAACCCAAACCGTTCCAAAGCATTCATACTTTTACTTAAAACTGTTGTGAAACTAAAAATTATAACAAGTTTAAGATATAAACTTCCATGGAATAAGGTCTAGCCTTTTCCAAGTGCCATGAGTATTTTCTCCATAAATGGAGATGAGAAAAGACAGCTTTGAAAGCACTGACATCGCGTACTTAAGCAATACCGCAGATTCTACAAACGGTTGATGCCCACTGGCAGAGCCAATCATGGATGAGCATTGAATTCGGCTTCTCAAAATTTGATACGAGTCGGTTCAAAGCAACTAAAGTGCTACGTCGCCATCTGGCGGGAAGAAAATTAATTTGGATGAAATTAACGTCAGTCTGGCTATTGAATTAACGAAAGTTGGTGGTGAAAGTTTACGATATTGAATAGGAAAATAGTGAAATGCCGGAACGGCATTTTTTTAACAATTTAAATATATTTATTGAATAGTAAAAGTAATAAACTGAGGTTTAACTAGGTAAGTTTAGTTTAATATTATAACAGAATATATTAAATAAAGTTATATTATGTAAGTGAATATTGAATGTCTGAACTTAGAATAAATGTATGAATGGAGTTATTGTGTGATCTGGAAATGTATTGAGAAAGATAAGAGGCGATGAGATATGTTAATAAATAGCAATTTTTCTCATCAAGTTAAAGGGACAATTTCGCTGGGGACAGATTTGTTACACTCATGCACCAATGTTTGGTGATTTTTTTATTTTTGCGCTTTCAAAAATTTCAACACCAGTAACTTAATACAAGCACAATAACCAAGTTACTATTAGAGGAAAAAATCCTCAAATTTTGGTGCCTTTTTTTTCTTTTTATAAATGATAAAAAAAAATAAAATAAAAAAAAAGGTGCGAGTGTAAGACTTAATAGCCTTTTCCTGTGCAGACAGCTGCGCCGGTACAGAAAAATATTTAGTTATTTAGTTTTTAATATATGTAAATATATAGTTTTTAAATATGTAATTAATTAGTTAATATGTTTATGTGTAAATATTCAACACATAAAATTCCAATATTTCAACTTACTTGCACTTCACACACACTAATTCTGACTGCAAAAAACCAGTAAATATCTGGTCAATTATACAATTACAAATTCGATCATTATTAGCATGGAGTACATTCATACCTACAAAAGAAAAAATGTATATTTAGCAAACACATAAACTTGGATAGATTTAAAATTTAAAAACATAGGAAAAATATGTTCGAATAAAAACTTACCTTTACAATGCAAATGTAAAATATTTAGAGAAGCTATTAAAAATTCATGGGCATCTTGTTGATAATATCCTGATAAATGTTTAGCATGTGTCCAAACTAGATACAATAGCCGATATGGGATATATGGAACACATTCCCCGGAATAAAACTAAAATACAAATAATAATTATACATATTAAAACAACTACAAGGTATCACTATTAATGTAATTTAGATATAAGTTTGATAATTAGTATAGTATGGAACCATTTAAATGGAAACCAGTTAACCAGAAAACCAGTTATCCAGAATGATATAGCCAATCGACTGATTTCAGAAAAAATAGGTGTTATACAGTGCCAGTTTGACATGTGCATTGCTTGAAACGTTAGAACATGCATGGTATAACTTGATGCCAACATCTAGGACTTGAAATGGAAACATATTTAGTTGATATATTGGACATTTTGATTTTTGATTTTTATGCAGAGGAAACAGGGGAATCCCCCCATAAATTGCTTTCTTTCAAACTCTGATTAATCTTTGATCTTGTTTGGATCTACTTCTTAATCTGAGGAATTTAATAATTAATTTGAAATCAGAAACAATGCCACAGACACATATATCTTACAAATCTTATCAAATGGATGTTTTTTAATGCCCTACCAGAAATCCAGAAAACCCAGTTATCCAGAATACATCTGACCCTAATCATTCTGTATAAATGGTTCTGTACCGTAGATAATAATAATGTTCTTAAAATATGTTCTACGAAATTAGTTGTCCAAGAAAGAAGGCGGGCGGGTGTCTGTTTTGCTGTCCATTTCAGACTCCTCTCTTAGTTGGCTCTCTGGCCACCACTGCTAACAGATGTTAATGTATAATGTAATATGATTGTTGGTGTTCATATAAATATTTGATTATTTTAGACAAGTCAAATTGATACCTGTTATATGCTAAACTTAATGTATCTCAAAATGATTCCTATATATACTTTCTTCCCAGATTGCCTTTCAGAACAGCGTGATTCACAAAATTACGTTCATGTGAAAAATATGAACAACAACAGGGAATACTTTGTATTTGCAAGCTGATTACACAACTAAAATAAGTGCCTTAAGAGTGCACTTTCGAGTCCCTGAGACAAACTGAACCTGAGTAAAAAATCTATCTTCTGCTAAAACTACAATACAACTTCCAAACCAACTTGTTCAGAAACTAGAAACATTTGCATTCATGGGGATTAGTGGATTCAATGTAACTAAATAGAAACATATTCTCTTTATTATTAAATTTTACTTGTCAGTTTTATTTTTATTATCTTTTTGCAAGTACTGATTGGCTGTACTGAGTAGGTGCCATTGGTGAATGGGAATCTGCAGAACTGTATGTAGGTGCTATAAGAAAAACATTTTATAAAAATGATTTTAATTTATATGTTACTAAAATAGACATAAGATAAAACCAATGTACACATGTCTTAAAAACTTTAAAACATAAGATCTTAGTAGTACATAATTCCTAGTACTTTCGGCTATATACTAAGCCATTATCAAGGACACTCGACCAACGGAGACCACAACACAGATGTTGTTCAAGATCTGAACTGAAAAATGACAGGAGAAACATTATAGACACGTGCAGGTGGATAAACCCACTGTTGGTAAGAGGGGGGGGGGGGACGACCCAAATCATGACACTTTCGGGAGACCATACTTTCCCGTAACTCGAAGCAGTTCATACCAAATACTTGGTATTTGGTATGATAATACATCATTGCAGCAGTTGTTTACTTGCAATAAAATTTCTAGTGACTCCAAAATTACACAATTTTTAAAATCAGTAGCCTGCATAATGATTCTTGCTTTATGAAAAAATATCTCAATATCTCTTATTTGGAATAATCTAGATAGAGCAGTGGCAGGTCTATTTTTGCCAATATCTTGAATATGTTCATGGATTCTCATTTTGAACTTTTTAGTGGTCATACCTACATAATTTAATACTTTATTTGTAACCTTATCCTTGTAGGGAATCACGTAAACACCTGACCTACTGCCTACTGTGTATATCAATTGGATCAACTCTTGCCTGCACTATATTTACTAATTTAGAATCACGTCTGGCTACTAAAATCATATTATATTTCTTCAGGATATATTTTAACTTTTCAAATAAATGAGGGATATAATCTATTGCTACAAATTTAACTTTCTTTTTATTGTTACTGATTCTCCCATTTTCGGATACTTAAACTTGTAAATCAACTTATTAACAAAACTACTAGAAAAGCCATTACTGTTAGCAATTAACTTAATCTTGTTTAATTCATCCTGAAGGTTAAAATCAGAGCAAACAACAAAAGCACGCTTTATATAAAAGTGGTAAGCAGCAGCTTTATAGTTGAACGGGGAATAGCTATTATAAGGGATAGTATTATTTGAACAACATTTCTTTTATTGTATGTAGGTGAGTGGGAAGATTTTATTGGGGGGGGGGGGGAGTTTTGTGATACAACAATGTTTATTATCATAATAAATAAAATTAATTTTATCCTCAATCAATTTCTTTTTTTCTTTAGAGGTTAGATTTTAAGATTTTGTGCCAAAGAAAGAACATTACATTTAGGCTGAAAAAGTTAGTATAAATACAAAGAAAATAAAGAATACATATAATACCAGCATTTTTTTGTAGTATTACAGAATGTCAATCACACTTTATGGAAACAATTTTCACAAATTTCAACACATAAATGTCTATCCATATATTGGTTAGCTCTGTCTCTTGGCTCTAAATTCCCATGATAGTTGAATTTTTCTTAGTACAGTCATGTCAATTTTCTCCCACACCTGTTGGGTGGTTTTATGAAGTTTCTTCTCTATTCATGGATGGTGTATTTCTAATGCTCAATGAAATAAGCTAATTGCACAACAGTCTATGGTGGAAGCGTCAAGTGAATTTACAGATGTTTGTTTCTTTAAATGGGACACAATTTATTCTTGTTTGTGATTTGTTTTTTCGCAAATTATGCAAATTCATTTGGAAGTATGACTGGAGACCTTGTTCAAATAAAGTTTGACCAGAGGACCCGTGCGAGGATTTCACACTGAAATCTAATATTTTTTAGGTATACTTCTCTATTATCCCGTCAACCACTTTTCATAACAAAAAACTATCGCCAAACTGTAAGATTAAACGCCAAAAATGCAGTCCCATTGACTTGATGTCAGAAGCATGTGTTTGTTACGTCATCAAGTGGTATTTAATTCGACATTTGCATGTATTTTTCATTATGTTTAGTTATTTCATTCATTAAAATAACAATTGTGTCCTTAAATTCTTATATTTTATTTATTTCTTTATTTTGATATTCCAATGGCAACGTTCTCCTGTTTATTTGGCGATAGTTTTTTGTTATGAAAAGTGGTTGACGGGGTAATAGAGAAGTACCATTTTTTATCAATATGTAATATTTATTAGATGCAGGTTTAAACTTCTAAAGAAAAAGTAAGGATAAAATTTTCTGCAAACATTTAGTTTTTAGTCAAGCCAGAATATCATCTAATTTATTTCATCAAAGTTAGAGTAAAAACGGATCCAAGATTGCAAAAGACAGGCTAGAGAAAAAAAAAATAACAATCGTATTTTGACTGCATTAGAGGATGACGTCATCCGCTTCGGGAAAAACATGGGACGTAGAAATATAAATCTAAACATTTCAATTTCGCTTTTTAATCATAAATATAAAATAAACCTGTGCGGTGTTTTTTATAACAATTGCTGAGCATCCTATAATGTGGTATTTTATTTTTGTGGTGACAGTAATTTGAGGAAAACCTTTCATTTCTTTTAAGAAAACAATGCCAATTTAATTTTTAATTTTCAGCAAATTTTAATTAAAAACATGTTTTAACGAAACGTTAAGTGTGCTATGTCAGAAGCCTATTCAAAATCCTTTCATATGCTATCTCATTCGTCGTTCTGAGTTTCGTATTTTCTGCGAAAAAAGGATGTTGACAGGAGAAATAATATATATGATTTTATTGATGTCTTTTCCATATGAAACTAAAAAAATGGATTCTAAAATAATTTGCTGATAATTGAGTGAACTTACTTTAGTTTTACTAGGTACTTTTTTTAGCTTTAATCTGCCTTCATAACAAGATCCAACAGCAATCATGAATCACTTGAAAAACTTTTCTTTGCATTCACAAATACATTTCATTCAGTTTTTATTTCATTGATTAAGAAAAATGCACTGTTTTTGTTACAGCCACTTAAATAAAAACATGCTTCTTCCAGTAGTAACATGAATTTTTCATTTAGCACCAGTTAGGTATTTATTAATGTAAGTGTTAGGTAGACATCACCCATGAACATTGATAAAACTTTGAAAAGCCATCCAAGAAACATAGGAAAAAATTGATATGACTGTATTTAAAAAAAAAAAAAAATCATAGAAATTTTAGGCTATAACTATAGCCAAAAGTCAAAGCTATCCAATAGTGTCAAATTGTTGCAAATAATACAGCAATTATAAATAGAAGTTAGCTGTGGAAACAGTTTCCATAAAAATTAATTTTTTTTGCACAAATAAGAATACTAAAAAGAAAGGACAAAACATATTGTTACGAATATTTAATTCACTGACTTCTTGGAAAAGGGAAGACATTTCACACACTAGGCACGTAGAAGGCTCATCTTGAAAATGGCAAACATGTTTATCTGCCAGAAAATAATCTCTCAGCAAAGGTGTATGTATGAGAGCTTGTATTATACAACTCATAAAACATGTATTTCCTAGATTCACAAGACCTCTTAAGCCTAAAAAATAAATAATTTACCAATAAGCTAAAAGAAAAGGTTAATTTATGATATAATAGACTGTAAACTAAGATAAAATGTTTAATAAACATGTGAATTTGAAGCATTATGTTACTTTGGGCATGAACTTAAAAAACAGAATGACTAGTTAACTCCTAAACTCTCTAAAACTTTTCTCTCATTCTTTTGAAACTTTAAATAAGTCAGATTACCATTTAAAATATATAGTCAGTGAACAAAGAACAGAGTCCAGATACATTTTTTGGTACTTCCTTTTCATAAAGACCTTAGGACAATAGAGAAAACAGCAAGATTCAATTTGGCGAGAAAAGCAAAATTTTCAAACATAAATAAATATTTAAAAATATCTTTAATAAATATTTAAAAATATCACTGTAAAATAACAATCATTGTATTAAATGCTCAAGCAATTTGTTCAATATTTAAAACATTTAGTGCATACATGAAAGGATAAAAAGTTAAAACTTATTTAAAATTCATATTTTAAAATTTAGAATTTTAATTTTAAGTTCCCAGTCTCTTTTCCCTGTTTTAAATCTAATATTTAAAACCCTTTTTTCTCCTTTTAAGTACAGCATTTATTACACTTAATCATTAAAATCAGAGTAACTTTAAGAGAAAATTGATGACGCTGATGTAATTTGCAGTTAATTGTGGTTAGGGCATGGATAAAACCTACGCACGGGGATTGTGCGGGCTTTGACCACATTTCAATCAAGAGCTAAGTATCCAATTAGAAGTAAGTATCTTCTCCCCTTTGACTTGTTTGTCTCCTACTGGGAAATAGTAGAAGTATTCTTAACAAAAGCACAATGCAGCCTTTTTTTTTAAATAATAGACTGTCTAACTGTCTCCAAGACAGTCGGGGTTTTTAAAATATAAAAATTGTCTAATAAGATCTATGGCTATATCTCTTCTGGGCTGGACTTAAAAGAACATCATGTACGGAAAAGAGAATAAAGTATGGCCCAAACGAACTGTGTAATTATTGGCTCCTGACGACATTTTACACTTAACATTCAAATGGACTGTATCAATTAAAGTAACGGCCAGCGATATTTTACAATGAACTCTCATAACGAGATAAACAAAAGTAAACAATGTCCTCCATTTCATACATACATACTAAAATTTATTTTTGACAATGCTATAAAGAAAGATATTTTAGAGTTGTAATATTTTCAAAGATTCTTTCCGAAAGTAAAATATCTTTCTCTCGCTCCAAAAAAGTTGTGGCATTTTTTTTTGTTTCAGTTAAATTAAAAATAGTAAACTACAGAATCAGACAGAAAACATAATGAAAGATTTATTTAAAAAAAAAAAATGTTAATTTAACAGAGACAAATTTTGCTGGCAGAATAAAAGCAATTTCTGTGCAGATAAGTAATTGGTTGCCGCTTCATATTCGTGACTGTTTCTAATATTTGGCAAGAAATTTCACTTTCTTAAGATTGAGTTATGCCAAGGCCACTATTAAAAAAAGTATGCATTTTTTTAAACCCATTTCTGATACTTAAATCAAAATTTTTCCGTCTGATATAAAAATCTCATTTAAAAAAAAAAAATCAATAGTGCAATCAAAATTTGAAGAAAATTTAAATAAGGTATTTTCCACTATTATTCAGATTTTAAAGCTAAAAAAGAACAGAACTTTTAATCATACTCATAAAAACATATGCCACAATCAAAATGATAATACAAACCAAGTCCATTATAATCAGTGAATACAGCATGCAGAGGAACAATTTTCATAACACTTTTTCAATCATAAGTTTATAATGATATTGTATCACATGATAAACACACATAATCCCAAATAGCAAACTAATGTTGATGCACATATCGCCAAAATCTTAGTGTAACATTGGGCCAATTTTTGTACAATACTACACCAATATTGGTGACACATTAGAATTAAATTGGAAGGCTTTCCAAGAGTACACAAATATTTTCATAATAGTTGCAATATATTTTAAATATTTTTTCATTATTTTTATTATTACCATGCTTTTCCAAAAATAAGCCATAGCTTGATTTTTCAGGATGTTCACCAGTATTGATTTCAGATGGTGGCATTGGCATCCCCCCCAAAGCATTGGAATGTCCCCAAAGGAAAATTTAAAATGTTATGCTTTTAAGGGTTAAAAAGTACATTTCCTCCCCGGGACTATATAATGTCCCTCCCCCCTTCCTCTGGAGCCACAGAAATCCCTCCTGGAGATGACCTACCTTGAAAATAAGATTTCCCCCCCAAAATAATCCATCTCACTTCTTTAAAACAGTCATTTTCATTACACAATCCTATTAAATGTTTAATAGATTAATCACATTTATTATCATATTATTGTGTGTTTTCTTTTCTAAAAAAGTATATACATAATTGTAGGTTGTGGTAAATGAAAATCTCATCAAAAACGTCACCTGTAAAAAATGCAGCCAAGTCTTGTGACTCTTTTTCCGTAAAAAGTTCTGAGATCGTTTAAAGCCAAGTTTAGCTATCTTATTAACTCTGAAATTTTCATTCACAAATCACTCCTAGTCTCTACATCTTTAGTTAAATATTACTCTGTGACTTGGCAATTACGCAGCACAGGGAAGTTATTACACCTTACTATGTTATGTGGGAAGGGATGAGATAATATGATTAAGGCTAATTATATACGCACAGGGAAGTTATTACACCTTAATATGTTATGGGATGGCATGGTATTATTTGATTAAGACTAATTATATACATTACATTCTCGTGCTACGTAATTGCCAAGTCACAAAATAATATTTAACTAAAGATGTAGAGACTAGGAGTGATTTGTGAATGAAAATTTCAGAGTTAATAAGATAGCTAAACTTGGCTTTAAACGATCTCAGAACTTTTTACGGAAAAAGAGTCACAAGACTTGGCTGCATTTTTTACAGGTGACGTTTTTGATGAGATTTCACTTCTTTTTGTAAGTAATCCTCCTTTTCTTGATTTTGGGTTCTTTTTGGAGATCATCCACTGATTTTCGCTAAGCCCACACTCTGTCCCTATTATTTACAGGTATCAAAAATTTGAAGCTTTAGTTTCGTTTGCAAAGTACTGTAGATAAATAGAGATTTCAGGTTCCTAGGCCAGCACTAAGTTATGGGAAGGGGAGGGTCAAAAGTACTCTCAATTGCTTCCCGGATAGGTGCTATCCATCTGAGATATTACTCGCAGTCCTAGATACTTGATATTTAGCATAAAAGAACTTTTTAGTATAAAAAGAAAGCCAAAATTAAAATTTCCGGAAATTTTTAATAAATCAAACTATATTCATTTTTTCGATGTTTTTTATTTATTTTTTCGTTTTTTTTTTTGGCTTTTTTTTTTTTACATTTACGGATTTTTTACTTTTTTTCTTACTTTGTATACTAAACCCTACCTTTCTGCCAAATGTCAAGCTTCTAGGACTACAAAATCGGATTATTTTCAAATTTTTGACTTTTTATAAATTTATTGATTTTTCAATTTTACTTTTAAGTTACCTGATTGTCATGACAATATAGTAATTTTTTTATCCGTCATCTTAGGATCATTTAGGTTCAATTTAGAGGTAAATCAAGTGAATGTTAGAGTCACCATGATTTTATTTAGAAAGAACTATCAAACCATAACCAGCCAGTAATGTCGGGTGGGTAGGCGGAGCTGTGAAAATTTTTGTGGGGCTAACATCATTTAACAATCCATATTTCATATGCGAAGTAAATATAGTATAACCTGTGAAAGAAAACAAACCTGTCTATAAAGAAATCGCCTATAACGTAGCCAGTCTACAGTGGAACTTTCCTATAACGAAATTCGTAAACGAAAGAAAAGAAAACCATAATCCGGGGGAAATAACATAAAACAATTAGGGGCGTTGTACTAGCTAATAGGACAATTATCTTAAAACTAATGTTTGTAGCAGTACAAAATCAAATTGTTTTCGAATTTTCAATTTTTTAAAGATATTTCGATTTTATTTTTGAATTTAACGAATTTTTTAATTGTTCGTTTTATTGAATAGTAAATGCTACCTTTACACCAAGTTTTAAGTTTCTAAGAATACAAGATAAAATTATTTTGAATTTTTGATTTTTTCGATTTTTTTTTATAATTTTCTGGATTTTTTAATATTTTCTTATTTTGTATCCTTTATTACAAATTTCAAGTTTCTAGCGCTACAAAATCGAATTATTTTGAAATTTCCGATCTTTTTCGAGTTTTTTTATTCTATTTTCGAATTTATTGTGTTTTAATTTTTCCTTTTTCTGTATCCTAAACGATAAGTTTTTTTCGAATCTTGCAGATTTTTTTTTCTTTTTCTGTATCCTAAATTACTGCCTTTATTCCAAATTTTAAGTTTCTAGCTCTACAAAATCGAATTATTTATAAATTTTCGTTTTCTTTCGATTTTTTTATTTTATTTTCGATGTTTGTTGTGTTTTTATTTTTTTATTTTTCTACTATTTAACACTACCTTTACACCACATTTTCAGTTTCTAAGACTACGAGATCATATTATTTTCGATTTCTCACTTTCTTTTTCTTTTTCTTTCTTTCTTTCTTTCTTTTTTTTTTTTTTTTGAAAATTTCGATTTTTTTTTATTATCTATATTTTTTAATGTTCCCTTATTTAGTATCTTAAATATTACCTTTTTCCAAATTACAAGTTTCTAGCGCTATGAAATCGAATTATTTTCAAATTTTCTTTATTTTTCGATTTATTTTATTTTCGAATTTTATTGCGTTTTTATTTTAACTTATTCTGAATCCTAAACACTATCTTTACCGGGTTTATCTTAGGTTTCTAAGTCTAAAAGATCAAATTATTTTAATTTTTTCATTTTTTTCGAATTTTTCGAAATTTTCAATTTTTTTTTTCGAATTTTCCGGATTTTTTAATTTTTCCTTATTTTGCATCCTAAATACTACCTTTATTCCGAATTCCAAGTTTCTAGCGCAACAAAATCGGATTATTTGATAATTTTCGGGTTTTTTTCGATTTTTCCGATTTTTCGATTTTATTTTCGATTTTTTTTTCGTGTGTTTTTGATGTTTTCTTTTTCTGAATTCTAAACACTACCTTTACACCAAATTTTAAGTTTTTAAGACTACAAGATCGTATTATTTTCAATTTTCAATTTTGTTCGAATTTGTTGAATTTTCGAATAGTTTTTTTTTGGAATTTTCCGGATTTTATAATTTTTTCTTTCTTTGTATCCGAAACACTAGCTATTTTCCAAATTTTAAGTTTCTATGACTGCGGGATCTACCCAATGTTTTTGATGACGCAAGAGTGAGTGAATGTGTGAGTGACAAATAATCGAAACTTTGAGTTCATATACCGTCTGCACTAATTTATGGGTATTTTTTGAATTATCCATATTTTTGAATTTTTCCTTATTTAGTATCTTAAATATTACCTTTATTCCAAATTTTAAGTTTCTAGCGCTATAAAATCGAATTCTTTTCAAATTTTCCTTATTTTTCGATTTTTCCGATTTTTTTCGATTTCTCGATTTTACTTTCGAATTTTATTGCGTTTTTTATTTTAACATTTTCTGAATCCTAAACACTATCTTTACCGCGAATTTTAAGTTTCTAAGGCTAAAAGATCAAATTTTTTTAATTTTTTAAATTTTTTTCGAATTTTTCGTATTTTTGAATTTTTTTTTCGAATTTTCCGGATTTTTTAATTTTTCCTTATTTTGCATCCTAAATACTACCTTTATTCCGAATTCCAAGTTTCTAGCGCAACAAAATCGGATTATTTGAAAATTTTCGATTTTTTTCGATTTTTTCGATTTTTTCAATTTTGCTTTCGATTTTTTTGGTGTTTTTGATGTTTTCTTTTTCTGAATGCTAAACACTACCTTCACACCAAATCTTAAGTTTCTAAGACTACAAGATCGTCTTATTTTCAATTCTCAATTTTGATGGAATTTGTTGAATTTTCGAATGTTTTTTTTTCGAATTTTCCGGATTTTATAATTTTTCCTCTCTTTGTATCCTAAACACTACCTTTTTTCCAAATGTCAAGTTTCTAAGGCTACGGGATCTACCTAATCTTTTTGATGACGCGGAACGAGTGAGTGAGTGAGTGACAAAAAATCGAATGTTTGAGTTCATATATCGTCTGAACTAGAAAAGACAGAAAGTTGTAATTTTAAATTTTGGTCCTGTGTGCCAAATACTCTAGAAAAACGAAGTTTTGAATTTTTGGGATACTCCAGCGCGGAGATATGGGGGGGTCAAAAGTGCCCTGAGTTGCTTCCAGAAAAGTATGCTTACGGCCGTGCTTTCTCGACTTGGCGGAGGCACTGCCGTGCCTCCAGATAAATGTAAATTGTTATGAGATTAAAAAAAAAAAAATTAAAAAAAGAGAGATCCCCTGAAAATAAGCTCTAGTATCTCTTTGGAGACAAAATTAATATAAGCCCGGGAAACACAGTCTTATAATGCTCTTTTCTTGTAAGACACTTGCAGACTTATATCAGTTTGCTACTAGAGATTTTGGTACTTACATATTACCCGTGCCAGGTCAGATATGTCGTGCCAACAATGGCGCCGATTATACTAATTAGAGTATCCCTTACTTTTTTTCTATCTGCAATGTGACTGCAGTTTATATACTGTATTTTTAATTGTCACTTATTTTCTTTTTAAATTTTTTTTTACAGTCTGTATTTTGAATAATGCATACGAAGGGTTTCCAAAGAACTGAAACAGAAGCTATTCTTTATTTTCAGAAATGTGGCATCATTATACCAAAAATATGTGTTGTGATTTTCATGAAATGGAATTGTACATATGCAATGTAGATAAATGCAGACAGCTTATTCAGATAAGAAAGGACAATCCGTATGAGGGTGGTAGAATCTCATTCACAAATGCATTATAGTTTATATATTTTAGAAGCAAGAACTGATTTCCAATAAATTTTGATTTCTGCAAATCCAAAATAGTGGCTGCACAAGTTTAAATTTCATGTACTTTGCCATAGACTTAAATAACGTATTAAACCATTATTTACAAAGGAGATATTTTCTGTTTAGTTGTTTGCTTTTTCTTTAGTTGCGTTTTAGTTTATCATATTTAAGTATCCTTCATATCTAAAATTTGATTAATAAATAAGAAGTAAACATCAATTTAAATACTTAGTAATATTTTTACATACAAAAACTTCATATTCAACAATGTTTTTTTTTTTTAGAATTACATAATGCAATAACCTTTTATATAAATTTAGATACATCTTTTTAATGTGCTTAATAATTCTTGAGCAGTGTTAAAGTGATTTTGAATCCAAAGGTCACACATAAACTTGATTGGAGATTGGCAACCATTTTTTGTGATCATCTTCCTGGCTTGCATAATACATAAGTACCAAGATTCTTCAGGACACCTTAATGAAGTTTGGTTAAACTAATATATATTTTTAAATACATTCAACTTTACCTAAATATGATCCATCAATGACTTTTCTCAACTCATAATGTTCTTTCAGGAGTTCCATTTCTTTGGGAGTTGGTTCCCATGCACTGTAGACATCTGTTCCTTAAACACACAAATTTCAAATTTAAGCACATGTGTAAACAATAAGTAGATATATTAATTGGTATTAAAATTTGAAAAACTAAAAGTGATTCTCACTAAAAACAATCTTTTGAAAAGATGTTTATTCGTATATTGAAATTTGTAAAAGCATTATCAATAGATTCACGACTTAAAAAAATATTTTCACATAAATAAATTCATGCTGAAAATTGTTACAGTCAGTGTGAAAATTTTGTGAAAAAATACTGTTATCTAGTTATAAAAGAAATATGTTTTCTTCTCGCTTTTTTTTTTGTCCGTCTGTTTTTGCATTGGTTCTTTTAACATAACAATAAAAGAATAATTCTCATCTTCTGAGCTCTCTGAAATTTTAATCAGTCAGTCCCAAACTCTCTTTAAAATTTTGTGAAAAAATATGCATAGTTAGTAGTGAAAACATGAGTCGAAGCACAGTGAAGCCACACAAAACACTCCACTTTTTTGCTTTTAAAAAAAATATATTTCTCATATTTTATTTTTTAAAAATAATTCTATAAGTCTGAATGTTTCAAAATTTTGTAGGTGATGTAAATCTGGTCTACCGAAATGCTCTAAAAAGATTGTGTTGAAATACGGACACTTAGTTACTTTTAGCATAGAACAAAAGATTGTCTCTGTGAAACTCGAAGTGACCTGCATTCACTGGTATTGCTGAAAAGGTTAAAATCTATATTTTTTAAAACCAACTGCCCCATCGATTAGAAGGTTTCAGATTTAAGAACACATTTTTGCTTTGTCGGTACCTCTAAAATTGCACCCTGGAGGGGCATTGCCATAAGGGGAAAAACATCCTTCGAGAAAACGACTCCTTTTGAAAAAAAATTTCAAAAGGTTAACAACGATATATTTTTTAAATGATTACGGCATTTGAGACATAAGAATACAATCTGAATGTGTCTTCCAATTTTAACTGTGGTGAACAATTTGGCCAATTTAGGCTGATTTAAAACTATGAAATAACACACAAAAAAACCCACATGTTCAGTTCTTTATTTCCTCTGATGCCTAAATCAGGTTGTATGCATGCACAAGAGCTTTTGCTGGATCGCAAAGAAAGAGATGAGTTTTTAATTAATATCATGTCTAATCCTTCTATATTAAAAAAAAGTAATCTGGAACTGAGCCAAAAACGAAATGGACCAATCAAATTCTGCATAGATATTCCGGGCTATTCTCATCGCTCTTTTACTAAGGACTTTTTTGAGGAGCTGTTACTTTTTTTCTAGCCATCCTACGGATTCGAAAATCATACCACCAGACGCGAAATATAACAAGTTTTCAGAAATTAAAAAAATTATCACGGTCGGACAATAAAAACTCAAAAAATCCTTAAAAAAAGTAAAAAACCTTTTATTGAAAAAGTCATTTTTTTTATATTGTTGCCAATTTCTAAATAAGCGCAAAGGATTATGTTTTATCTGAAATAAAAAATGTATTTGCACGAGACTATTAAAAACAATAATGAAAGTTTAAAATAATAATTAAATGCTCACGTGTTGAAAGCAGGAAATAAAGAAAATTACGTCATAAAAATTGTGTTTACACATGAATATTAAAAATAAAAAAGATGAATTAAATGAAAAAGCATTATAACCAGTTAAATGAAAAAGCATTATAACCTGATTACAGAAGAAAGTCGCCGTTGGTGATATCATCATCATCATCATCTTTTTAAAACAGGATACATTACCAGGTTTTAAGAGGCTGTGAAATCAGAACGGGGGTTGGTGAGCGTAGTGAGCAGGGGACAGAGCCCCCTAGTTATCAAAATGTTAAAAATCTGAGCCTCAGGTGCATCAGGACATGCCTTGAACTACCTAAATCCAAATTTTCAGACTTGCACATGCGGTAGATTTTGCTAGCCATCGCCGACACACAGACATACACAAAAAGTGAAACTTTATTTTATTAGTATAGATATATGCGTGTGTATGTGTAAAATACTCAATTATTCTTTCAGATTTGTTTTTTTTAATTCTAAATTTTAGTACTCTTATTATATTTTTATTTATTTACTGCTTCTGTTTTTCATATTGAGCATTAGTAATACAGCACGGCTGTGAATAGCCAAAAGACAAGAGAGAAGAAAATTGTTTCTGTTTTGTCTCCTCCCCTTATGTCTAGAAATTCTCTCCTTTTTCCTGGAGGTAGGTAGATATTTTGGAGAGGGGGATTCAGATGACTAATTATTTTGTTGTTGATACCAAGTAACAAACAGGAAAAATGAAAGATAAAAAAACAAATTAAAGATTTAAATTTTATGTGCTGGGGGGGGGGGGGGGGCAAAGGAGGGAAGCAAAACTAAGGGGAAATTTAGGCAATTAATTATTTGTAGTTATAACAAAGTTTTAAAGTTTTCAAACTTTGTGAACTAAGAGGGGCAAGAGAAAAGAAGCAGAAATTTTGGGAAAAAGAAATTTAAATGTTTGAGGATTTATTATTACATGAGACGATATAACTTTGTGCTAATATATTAAGAAATGAAAAGACAATGTGATAAGAACACAAATGAAAATAAAGATGTTAAAAAAGGCAAACAGCTGTTTCAGAGCTTCTAAAGTTCCATCATCAGTGTAATGACTAAAATTACAAAAAAAATAATGCATAAAACCATACAGGGTGCAAGAATTGCCTCCCACAGTCAAGGGTGAAATGGCAGTATGTGTGAAAACAGAAAAGTTAAGAATTTCCAGATGGATGACCTGACCAAGGAGATCAATAAAATGGCAGCATCTTGTTCATTCAGAGTGTGGTAGGAAGAGTTTAAGAGATAAGAAGAATGTCAGAGGAGGGGAGGGAGAAGAGAAGACAGAGAATTAAAGAAAAGGAAGCCAGACATTAGAAAATCTGGGGGCACTAAACAAATCCTTTACCAAATTCTTCATATCACATATGACAGAATTCTAACAGTTTGGTAAATGATTTGTCCAATAACCCCAGATTTTCTAATGTCTGGCTTCCTTTTCTTTAATTCTCTCTCTTCCTTATCCCCTCCCCCCCTTCTGATATATTTTTCTCACTTAAAGGTCAAGTCACCCCTCTGGGAATTTTTAACTCCACTGTTTTCACACTTACCACAATTTCACCCTTGACAGTGGGCTACATTTCTTGCACCCTCTATTGTTTTATGCATTTATTTTTTTGTAATTTTAACTATTGCACTGATGATAGAGCTTGAGAAACTCCGAAACAGCTGTCCACCTTTTTAACACTCATATATTCATCTGTGCTATAATCATGTTGTCTTTTCGCTTCTTATTACAAAGTAATAAACAGGGCAGAAAAAAAAATTAGACTTTGTGTGCTCAGTATTTGATGAGGGGGGGGGGAGGGGGGCAAAATAAGAGTGGTAACTTTCGGGGTTATAATTTAAATAATTGTTTTGTTTTATTTCGATAAAGAAAAAATATATAAATATAAATTTTAAACTTTTTGTGCTAGAGAGAAAATGGGTAGTAAAACTTTCTGAGGGGAGAGGGGTAAAGTGAAATAAAATAATATTTTCCTTTGTAAAAGATAAAAAGGGGAAAGAAAAGGCAGAAATGTGTCAACACATGGAAGATTCTCAACCCTATAATATAATCAACAAATTTAAGGATTAGATTTTGTCAAGGATAAAAACAGCAAGCAATAAAATAGAGGAAAATATGACAAAGTTTAAAAAATGAGGGGGTGGGGGATATACTGCTAAAAAGGAGGCAATACACATATTTATTTTTATTTAATAACTGTGGAATTTACACTTAATATTTTCGTAAGATGACAGAACAAACACATGTAAATGCAATTCTCTACACATTCAGGAAATTTCTGATCTGAACTTATAAATAAGAAAAAATTCAATATGCCCATGCATTAATTTTGCTTTCGGTTATAAAAATTAAAAGTCAATGTAAAAACTATACAATAAAATATAAATGAAGATAAAATGAAGATAAAATGAAGATGTGTTTAAATATGTCATTCAGTTGAGCAAACAGTTAATAGGTACTTTTAAAAACAGCTGTAGCTGACTTTATATGTTGAATTTTTTTAAAACAATTTGTGTGTTTGAAAATTGGAATGCACAGTAAAAACTAAAGTTCACTACTGAAAAATTAGTTATGCTGGAGACACAAAAATCCTTCCTGTCAAAATAATGATAGATTCTTATAGATTTCACATTACTAAATCAAACTATTACAATAAAAGTACTGTATCACATACCATTTTTTTTTTAGATGGGAGGAATTGTTTTTGAAAATTAGGGTAATTTATGCCTTACTAATAAAACATAAGTGGAAATTACACAAATAATAAAATGTATGTAATAATATGTATATGGGGAGTGCAATTCCAAAAGCTGCAGGACACTGCAGGCAGCATTTTTTAAATTCAAAATTTAATTTTCATCATCAGTATAGTACCATAATTTTCAAATAGATTTTTTTATACCTCTTTTAGCTGCTAAAAGGTGTAAAATAAAAACTTTATAAACAGTAAAAAAAATTCATTGGACTGTTTGCATGTTTCTGCTCCAACGGAGTCATTATCAAAACAAATAAGAATATTCTAAAATTTCGCGATCTATGACATAATGATTTGAAACATCATCATTCAATTTTTCACGTACTCTTTCAGATTATACACATTGTTTTTTTATTTTTATTTGGATGTTTATTTCCATATTTGTAACCATTGAGTAACTCGAATTACAATTTTGGTAAGTTAAATGATGTTGCATCTTTACATATGGTATTTTTACCTGTTACAATCTCTATGGTTTCCCTTATAAAGATTGGAGAGAAAAATTATCTTACTTTCGCTGAAATTTATTTGGATGGTTTCTTCTTGATATAATTTTGCCAGGACTGTGTTTTTTTTTTCCTATTGTACTTAATATCAGCTACATGCTCTTTTTTTCTGTAACTAAATTTCTAGCTAGTCATGCCAATATAGTAATTCTTTGATCTGTAAAAATCCAATAAAAATTAAATAATAACATGCGTAATCTGAAAGAGTATGTGAAAAATTGAACGATGTTGTTTCAGATCCTTACATCATACATCGTGTTATTTTAGAATATTCTTTTTGTTTTGATAATGGCTTTGATGAAGCCAAAACATGTAAACAGGCTAATAAAACTTTTTTTTACTATTTATAAAGTTTTTATTTCACACATTATAGAAATTAAAAGAAGTATATTATTACAGGGTGTTATAAATTGTTATATATTTATATTTATTTTGTTTCATTTAGTGGCACATTTTTGGCGATAAAATAAAGCAAAAATTATCTTTCAGAAATTCTGGCAGATATTTTGAATTAAAAGAATGCACTAAATCAGCAGCACTATTAACTAGTTTTGACACCAAATATCAATAATATGTAGCAGAATATTTGCTTTATTTAATGACAGAAAGTCTGCCATTAAATAAAGCAAATTTTTGTGCAAAAATTATGATAGGTTTTTCTTAATATAAGAACCTTGGCCTTGGAATCCTGCAGCTCGCAAATTGCAAACACTATATGAAAATAACCTATAAATAAATGTATATAAAACACAGAGCAAAGATATAGCAGCAAAAGGAATGAAAATATTTTAGTGGATAACAATGCTGGACATGAAAGATCAAAGACAGTGAAAATACTTTTTCCATCATTTCAATTTTATCTAGCATTGTAAATTAGTATAAATATTTTTCATAATTTGTTAGTATTATAAAACTGTTTCTCAGAGAAAAAAAAAAACATGTGCTTGAGCAATTCGGATGCCATATTTAGACTTAGGATAACAGATTTATATTGTTCAAATATTTGTTTTGCAGCGAGACACAATTTTTTTTAGGTGCATTCATTCATTATATAAATATGTAGCACCTATAGTCGTCATCTGGTTCATCCATCTGTCTGCATATAACAGCGCAAAAACTATCCAACCAAATGGTTTGAAATTTAATATATATAATCGTTGCAGAATTTTGTTGAGTCATTTCAAATTTTATGAAAATAGAATCAAAGCATAAAAAATATTAATAAAAGTTTTCTTCATTCTATTAAATCCTATTATACATAATCTATATAATAAATGTGCAAGTCATGTGACTCAGGAAAACAAATACAGGCTGACCACCTCGCTTTTCATATGCTAAGTGGCCATTTTTACTCAAAATTATTTTTTTGAATAAAAGTTCATAAAAGTTACATCTTTAAAAAGATCGTCCAAAAACATTCTAGGTTTGAGAGATGAGTTATGTGTATAGATTCTGAGATAATTTAAGTTAAAATTGGGTTGACAGGCCAAAATCTCACTTCATTAACCCTTTGAGGGGCGATGTACCACCTAATTTTAATCCGATTCAAACCAGAAACTTTTAATCAAATTTTACTTATTTAACTTTGACGAGAAAAAGTTAAAAAATTGCTTATTCTTATTTTGAACTAAATTCTTTCCTAAATTCCGGTGGGAATTCAACATTACAGGAGCACAAGTGCTTGCTCCTGAAAGGGTTAAAGAAAACAAACACAGGACAGGAGATTCGTTTATCGTGAGTCATAACATATTAAACCATGAAGGTAAATCATTGGCAAAGTAAGTTCTGCATGATAAATTTTGCAGTGCTGTCTAGTGTAAAATAATAATAATAATAATAATCGCGCCTGTAAGCGTCGCATACGGAATAAGAGAAAAGCATGCTCAATATATATATATATATATATATATATATATAATGTTAAAAAATTAAGCATACTAAATTATATATATATATATATAACATTTAAGGTAGTTAAAAATGCAAAATTATACCAGTAACACGGGCAGCTTGAAGTTTATGTTTCTTGGCTATGGCTTCAAATTCTTGGTCATACACATAGTCACCACACAGGTAACAAAACACAGTGCCAAAAGTTGTGTCAATAGCTGCAAATATTAAAATAAATAAATAAAAAAAAAATTAAATTTTTTATCCATAAAATTCAGCTGAGTTTATATTTTGATGGAAATACAAATAATTATCAAGTACTGTACATATTTGTGTTTTATCCAACCCTTGATTATTAAGAAGGAATATATGCTTAGCAATAACATAAATAATAAAATATAATAACATCTCATGCGATATTAACTAATGTATTTAAAAGTAACAATTGAAAAACTACATATCGGTGCACTTGCTTATTGCCTAATTTGAAGGATGTTAAAATAAAAACTTTACAGATAACATGTGTATATGATTTTTATACGAATTGATCACAGTATAGCAGGCTCCATTACATCATGCTTACAGATGGGCATATCATTTGAATATACCACTCTTTTGGCATTTCCATTTTATAAGGACCTTGGCAAGAAAAGAAAAATATTCACAAGTACTTTCTGGTAACCTATTCATACTGTTTCATACACACAAGCAGTTTGTTTAATATTTGCACAGTTTATTTAATATATAGTAAAGTCCCATAAGCATAATTAGGTGGCAAGTGCATAATTAGGACAACCCTAAAGAATTAAAATTAATTAAATATGGCAATACATACAAATACAAAAATCTAAACATAACTGGATATTAGATATATTTGTGCCACTTGTGTGAATTTATGTTCAAGAAATTAAACTCTAGAAGTAGACAAAAAGAAGACTAGTAGTTTCTTCAAAGCAGTGTAGAGGAACCCATATTTTGAGTAACATAAGTTAAAGTTAGACTCTAGTATTTAAATAACATGTAAATTATATACTGATTTCTTAGTTGTAGATTAGATTACCTTTTATAGTACTTCAAATGTATAAGAGGCTTTTTTGTTATTGTACAGGGCTACTTCACTTATGATTCTGTACTTCTTTACTATACTTACGATAACTTTGCTCATTTTAACCAGGGCCATCGCTAAGACTTTTTATTGAGGGGGGAGAGGACCTTAAATTGCCAAGTCAAATTTCAGTATTTGCCAACTCATTGAGAAGCAAAAATAAATAGTTTTCGCCAATTCAACAAGTTTGCCAACTAGTTTTATAATTTTGCCAAGTTACCACAATTAGGAAATGTAATATAGTTTTTATTTGTAAAAAGTTTATATAATATTCCTAATTAGATTTATAACTTTTGCCAAGTCTATCAGAAATAGAAAGTATATTGTAGTTTTTATTAAAGTTTTAAACAAATTTGCCAACTAAAAGTTTTTAAATTTGCCAAGTGTATCAGCATTCGGGAACGTTTGGTGGGGGAGGCTCCCCCCCCCCCCCCTAGCGAGGGCCCTGATTTTAACCCGTTATCTACCACAGTACAAATTAATAGTAAATTTTATTTCATGTTAATACAGTGTTAACTAAAAGATAAATGGCAAAAAAAAAATACTCAATATTCAAAAATTAAATATGCTTAATTGAATGAAATTGTACTTTTAAGTACCATCAGTATTAAACATTTACAAAAATTTTCAGACTTGAAAATGAATTAAAGTATTTAGAAAATTATTATTTTTATTTTTATACAATTTTTACATATGATGTATTATAACAAGAAGGACATTTTTAACAAATCTATCTTTGATGATATTAAAAAGATAAATAATAATAGAAAAAAAGAATTTTTGTTTACACACAGAAAAACATTACATGTGCTGCATTTTGAATGAGGCTTTGTTTTTATTTTGCTAAGTGTGTAAAGTTCACAGCAACCTTGATTCGATAAAAATGTTGGCCAATGACATCCTCTATTTTGCAGGTGAATGTCTTTGGAAGTAGAAAAGTCTCTTTTCTTTTCTTTTTTTTTTTTTTTTGGAAGGCACTGCACACTTTTGGTTCTTCAACCGATCTAAGCCTTCCTCTCTGTTTAGGTTCTGCCTTGGACTTGACGATCAAATCTTGTGTGGCACAACGTTTATACTCTAGAAGAGATATAGATTCATGTGTTTCTATATATGCTATGTATGAATTCACAAGGGCCTATATGCTATGTATGAATTCACAAGGGCCATTTCAGGCTACTCAGAACTGATGGTACTTAGAGCACATTTGGGATGACAGCTATGCTACTATATTTAAATGTTTTGTATTTTTATGAGTCTTTCTTTGCAAATGTTTTGGTCATCTAATTTCATCAAGGACTTTCATTAGAGAAAATTGTACTCAGCAAATGACTAAAGAAGCCTTCTAAAGTTTGCAAGTTGTAAAAAAAAAAAAAAAAATTAGGGATTATGTGGCCAGTTGTATATTATGTGGAATTCTGTTTTATGGCTTATGTAGAATACTACTTTAGGCTTTATGTAGATTCTGTAGTCATTATGCTACAATTAGAACCCAATAAATTTTATGCAAAAGCATTAAATTTATTCGGTCCTAATTGTAGCATAATGTCTACAGAATCTACATAAAGCCTAAAGTTTAGTCTAAAATTGTTTGATAAATTGTTGACATCACAAACATACACAATAATGGAGAGACAAAACAATAAAAATGAGTCAAAGAAGGTTTTATGACTTAAAAATCTGATGATTGTAAAATACATACCAAGAGGATGTTGCTCTTCTTTTGCATGTTTCTGAATATGTTGTCCATAATAGCATCCAAAAAACACACACGATAAACAAGCATGAATTCTTCCAGATTTAGTTTTACAAACATGGCAAGCACATTCTTTAGCCTATAAAAGCAATTGCAAAATGTGAAAATAACTTAGGAATATAAGAAAATATGTTATGATAAATAACTATTTAAATGTTTTTAAACATATAAATACAGGACTTATTCAATACAATAAAACTGCTTTAATAAAGAAAAGAATCCAATATATCATATATACATAAAGATAGATTTTTTTTTTCTTTCTAGAAAACCAGGGCCACACTAAGATTTTTGTTCATATCGTTAATAATGAAGATATTTATAGCAAAATTTTCAGCAGACCAATATTGCTTTGTGTGATATGTGAAAACATTACAGGACGTGCTGGATGTGTGTACATCCATTTCAATCAATAACACCATATATATATTGTCAGCTATGCTACATCATTAATTATATGAGCAATTATCTCAATATCAATTAGACATGAATGGTGGCCTTTTCCAACCTTTCTCTTGATGTCATCTTATTTTTCAGAAAGCAAAGTAAGTTTATATACTGAGTTCTTAGATTAGTTTAATAGTACTTCAAATGTGTAAGACGCATTTTTATTATTATTATTATTGTACAGGGATATACATTGGCTTATTTTAATGGTTATTTTTTTAATCTGGACTTTCATTAATTTGGGCAGCATAGAGTTATAGAGTCATTCCACGTCAAATCAACCAAAAATTTTCAATATTCAACCTGACCATTTCAGATTTTAATGAAACCTTCAGGAATCATTCTCCCTGATGATATAAATGAGAATATACTTTTAGATTTTTTTATCTCAATAAATTTTCATACAACTATTTTTTTTTTTTTTTTTTTCGAAAAATCATCCCTTTTTGGCTTGTATAAATGTTTTTAATTTTGAATTTCTCAAGTTCTATCAGGCGTAGAGAGTTGTTTAACCCTTCATTTTAAAGAGAATTTCATAAGGTTTAATTTGATATGAAAGTTGACTATGCTTGGTTAAAAAAAATAATTTAATTTAATTTTAAAATAGTGTTTTTTAAGTATATATATATGTTTTTTGTAATATTATAATCTTTAAATTCTGAAAGTTTTAGAGTGGGATCTCAATGGGATCAGCAGTTATAAAAAAATAATGTTTAAAATTAATAAGACTATTAATAATACTATCTTTAGCATAATCATAAAGTTGGCGAGGTGCCAACTGTAAATCCTCAATTGGTGTTTAACATTAGTTTTTTTTAACATAGCTGCTGATCCATTGAGATCCCACTCTAAAACTTTCAGAATTTAAAGCTTATAATATTACAAAAAAAAAAAAAAAAAAAAAAAAAAATTAAAAACACTATTTAAATATTTTTTAAATTTAAAATTTTTAAATTAAATTAAATTATTTTTTTTTTAACCAGACATAGTCAACTTGCACTTTGCACATCAAATTAAACCTTATGAAATTCGGTTTAAAATGAGGGATCAAACAACTCTTTATGCCCGATAGAACTTGAAATTCAAAATTGGAAACACTTAAATACAAGCCAAAAAATGATGATTTTTCGAAATTAAAAAAATTAATTGTATGAAAATTTACTGAGATAAAAAAAAATAATAAAAGTATATTCTCATTTATATCATCAGGGAGAATGAATCCTGTAAGTTTCATCAAAATCTAAAATGGTCAGGTTGAGTTACTGGTTGATTTGACATGGAATGACCCTATACCCAATCAGTCTGGATTAATGAGGGTTTACTGTATGTATATACAGTCAAACCTCATTAACATGAACACGCTTAACGCGAATGAACAAATAATTTTAAGTAACTTCTACATATTGTTTTTTCAGCTTTCAGATGCCACTTATGAGTGTTTGGTCTACAACGGAAACACTCACTCTGATCAGTATATGGATATTAAAGAAAAAATCAACTATTAACCAGAAATTGATAAGCAAAAAAGTCTCATCTACTGGCCAATGGCTACTAACCAAAATTTCTTATTATCAGTTTTACTGCAAGAAATAGGGCAGATTGGAGATGAATGGGTTACTGCCCATTATTCACAAACTAAAATGTGTAAAAAAATTACATTTTTTGCAAGTAAATGTCACTATTGATGTAATTCATACTTTTAAATTTGTTATTTGATTGTTTGTTCTGGTCCTTAGCTATAAGAAGATTTGCATTTTGACAAGTCCAAAGTAAATTTAAAGTAAAGTTTTCTTGTCCTTAATTTTATATTATAAATTACACATGCGAAGAAATAAATTTATCAAGGTTAATGATTTAAATTGGCTACAAATTAATGCTATTAGATTTTATGATATAATCATACATAATATGTAGGCTTATTTTTGATTAAACATATGTTAGGGATGAGATTCATAAATTTGATTTAATAAAGTAATTGTTCAACTAATTTGGAAACAAATACTTTTGTTTTAAAAATATTAAAACACATAATACTAGTATTAAAACTTAGAAATAAAGTTTAAGAATCCTGTACTGTCCTCCTTGTCCTATATTTTAAGTTTAATTTAATGTCTTGTAGTTTAAAAATCATGTCCCATTCAACCCTAGACAGGAGTTAGAGAGGAGCTTCATTTTGAAATTAATTTTTATCACCTGTCCCACATGAAGTATTGGGGTCCAAAAAATAAAATTTTTGCAAAGTTTGATACATTTTTTAGGAGAAATGACCACTAATAACAGACTAGCTTTTTTGCTCTTCGAACTACTTGTATCTGCTTGTAAATTTAAAATGGCCCATCAATGCATGGTCAATCTGAAAATTTTTGTCCGAGCATCCAAAACTATTCTTTTTCCATGCTCCTTGATACTTTGAGGATGAAAAAGTGAAGAACAGGGGTCAGAGTGACCAATTCATAAAATATAGAACATTTTACAGAAATATAGGACATTTAGAAAATAGCGTTATAAGAAATATTTAGCAATAAAAAATTCATTTAACACGTAACCTATATTATTTAATAAATTTTCACTAATTAATGATATTAAATCAAGCTATCTATATATGAGGGGGTTAGAATGACAGTGGAATAAGCCAAAATTTTGAAAAAATCAAGATAACCATATTTTCTCTGAACGTATATTAATTTTTATTCAATGTGACAGTCAAATAAATCATAGTTCACTTAGGGTTCACTAGTTAGTTCCCGCCAGAGGGAAAAACAAGTTGTACCACTTAATGCAACAGCAATACGACAAGTTTCACAAAACTTAATTTCTCAAATTACTAAATATTGACTTACTCCACTGTCGTTCTAACCTCCTCATATATAAAAGAAAGTCCTGACTGGGGAGATCATCAACTCAATGCACAGCCAAAACTACTGAACCTAGAAACATGAAAATTGCAGAGAAAATACTTTTTAGGACGTGGACAAATGCTAAGAAAGGATTTTCCAAAACTAAACCCTTAAAAGAGGTTAAAAAAAAAAAAAAAATCTTAAAAATCGGTTATTATAGTTATGTGTCAAACAATATTTTTAATGTATTTTTGTATGCTGAATCAAATGGCATGAAGTACATTCTACTAAGTCCAATAGTTCGTGAGATATTACAGATTTTTCTAATTTGGCGATGTCTTTGGGGTGCCAAAACCTCAAAATTCTAACATCACAAATGATAATTTCTAAAAATACATGTGTAATTATGGTAATACGGCAAAAACAAAACAGCAGAAACAATCATAAACGCTAGCAGGTGGCGATTATAATACCAAACATATGAGAAAGAAGAGAAATATAGGACGGTTGCAAAAATATAGGACATTTTTTAAGGTTATTTTATAAATATAGGAAATACAGGACAACTCTGACCCCTGTATTTAGAATCATTAACATTTTTTTTAAGACATATAAAACTTTTTTTCATAAAAAAAAAAAAAAAAAAAAAAAAAGATTTCTGCATGCAGTTATTTATTTTTGATCTTGTACACGTAAGTAGGAAAATTTGTAAACACAAAGTAGGTTAGTTTACATGGGTAAAAATAACGACGTGTTGTATGATGACATGTCGGTCTAATGATTTTTAAAACCGCATTAAAAGTTAAATACATAATTAATCATACCCAAAATATCCCCCCTATAAATTCCATTACAAATCTGCAGAAAACAAAATCGAAATTTTTCATCAATACCTTTCTTTGTCGAGAACTTTTAGTAGTAGGAGCAATAAAAAAAGCATGTATAAGGCGAAAGGTTCCTGCTCCCTTAATTGTTTTATATTCGATTAAATGAGGGCAAGAATTCATAGTTCATTCTAATAGAAGGCGAGAATATTTTAAATTATTTTCCTTTAAATTATTTTTAGATCTTAACTTATTTCACTGTAGCTAAAGTACTTTAAACTCAGCACCGCAGACAGTAGACAAAAACAAAAACTTCAATTCCATCAACAAACAACTCGTCGTCGAGAGCGGTGTTGCCAAATTTACACCATTTAAAGACTAATATCTATTTCTGTGAAAAATTCCCACTTTCCAAAATTTTTGTAAAATACAGTTTTCTGATTGGTTAAATTCATTTAGCAAAAATGCAAACATTTAAATGGATAATTTTAATGCAGTTTTGAATTCAGACACTTTTCTTCGGGAGGGATTTCTGTGGCTCCGGGGGCAGGGCTGTAGCTAGAAGTAAACAATAGGGAGTGCTCAAGAAAATGTAGGGGGGGGGGGGGGGGCTCATACTATTTCTCTCTCTCTCTGACACATACACGCGCAAATACAGATATATATGATCAAAGTATTATATAGAAAGGTAAATTAGTGCATATTCATAGTGTAGGCGCTATGTTTCTTATTAAATTGTTTATAATAACTTTATTTTATGCTAAGAAAAGTAAAAGCTACAGAGAGGGATGTAATACCTTCTGGATAATTTTAAGGAATACCGTATACCCTCTTCTCAAAAACACTATAGCATATACTTTTTAGGGTACACCCTCTGGCTAAAGCGTATGAGCTCTTGTTTTTTTTTTTTTACTACTACATCACTGGCTGTAGAATGAAAATTTTCAGTGTATAATTATACTAGTGAAATAATAAGTGATGATGTCAAAAAGTAAATAAAGAGCTGTTTCACCTGTTTCGAAAGAGTTGCAACCTTTGATTTTTTTCTGAATATTTCCTGCCCTTCAGGATTCTAAAGTTATGTTATTATATGATAAAAAACATTAGAATAATCAAGGGTGTATTTTGCATTTTAAAATTATTTTTGTGTCTAGTCAAAAGCTAAAAACACTTGTATTTAAATTGGCTATAACTCATTAGAATAACTTTGTTTTATGCTAATAATGGAAAACGCTGCAAAATGAAAAATTTCCGTATATAACTAATGTAAAAGTCAATGTTTGCATCAGCAAAAGGTTGCTAATTCTGAGTATGTGCAGATAGGATGCGTGCCTGTTGAAGCACTTATTTGCAGTTTTTAAACAAATACTACAACTTAGTATTTATGCAAAACTGTAAAGAGCCCCCAAAACTAAGTTCAATTTTTTAACAAAGTTTCATTTGGATTTTTGAAACAGAATTTCATTTGGCGGCCTTGGTAACTTTCCCAGGGGGGGCTCAAAAATTTTCAGGGGGTGCTGAGCCCCCCCCCCTGGCACCCCCCTAGCTACGGCCCTGTCCGGGGGGGGACATTGTAGAGTTTCGGTGGGGGAGGGGGAATTCTACTTCTTAACCATTAAAAGCGTAAAATCTCAAATCTTCCGGGCGGGGGACATTTCAATGCTCCGGGTCCCCCCCCCCCCCGGCCCACCCCCTGAATTCAACACTGATTTTAATGTCATAAACATACGAATGGACAATATTCTTGTGACGTCACAATAGGTAAAATGGCGGCGTGGTTCTTTTGTTTACGCCTTGCATTCCCGAAGGGTTTTTTTCGCTATTTTTCCAAAGTCACGTTACTTTATTGTCACACTTATGAGCTCAGAAAGCAAATTAATGAAAACAATCGTATATTCTTGCATTATTTAATTATAAATTAATGAAAAGTTTAATAAATACATTATTTGCAAATTTTATAAATGAAAAATTTTCTGAATACTGAAAATTAACATTAAAATAATGAAATAAAAGCTTATTTAAGTAAAATAAGTTTAACTTACATAATTTATAAACAAACCTCAATTTAAACACTTGAAATTTCACTCGTTTTTATAGACATTGGTTATAAACTAATTTGTTTTAACATCTGGAGATGTTTAATTAAGAAAGTGAGAAAGGGTTAGTTAATTATTTACATTTTTAATTATCGGGAGTGAAATATTTTGCTTAATTACTTCATTTATTCTTCTTTCAATGATACGTGAACGAAGTCACGGGCAACAATTTATTTAATGATGGAGTTTTAATTCCGATCTGGGTACGTATATTAGACGGAAACAAATGCTAAAATATTCATATTGTTTTAAGTGCAAACGGATAAATCTTTCGTAATCGTGCTCAGTGTAGACACTTTTTTCTGGGAGGGATTTCTGTGGTTTCGGGGGGGGGGGGGGGGCATTGTATAGTTCCGGGGGGGAATGTCCCCCCCCCCCCTGGCCACCCTCTGAATTCAACACGATTCGTGCTGCACGCGATAGAGATAGATTTAAAATTAATTCATGCTTGAAAATTATTTTAAAAACCGTAACAATCAGTAAGATGAGATACATTTTTCAAACAAATTATATTTGAAAGTACATTGCCCCCCCCTCCCACCCCCCCTGTTCGGTGGTGTAAAAATTTAAATTGTTGGATGACATATGAGTTAAATTTGTATTTTATTTTATTTTATATTATTTATTTATTGATGAAGTTTTGTTTCGTTTTGGAAAATGAGCAGGAGACAAATGCTATTTATAATGCTTTTATTAAATTTCTAGCTGAGCCCGCAATAAGAAATTTTAAAAAAAATCAAGTTATTATTATTTTATATCTTTAACCCAATTTTGTATGAAATTATATTTTAAAATGAAAAATTTGCAAAAAAAATATTGACATTTAGTGATAAAAGCGCTCATTTTCTTGCTTTTTCACATAGTGTCATTTCATAGTTTTAAAATAAAAAGTTCTTTTTGTCCGAACTGTTTGAAATCTTTATTGATTATAAATTAAACGGTTTTACAGCCCGTGTAAAAGTTTCGTGAAAAAATATTGTTATCTAGTTGTAAAAGAAATGTTTTCTTCTCGCTTTTTGGTTTGTTTTCGCTTCGGCTCCTTTAACATAGCAATAAAAAAATAGTTCTCATCTTCCGAACTCTCTGAAATTTCAATCGGTTATAAATATAACTGTATCCAAGCTCTCTTTAAAAATTTGCGAAAAAATATGCATATTTAGTAGTGAAAATATGAGTTTTTTAAAAAATAGCTTTTGCTTTCAACGCAATGGCCATATTACGCCTCCATCCGCTTTCAATCAACCGTTTTCAATCCCCCTAATTCCCTTGAAATGGAGATCGTACCCTTGTCATTTTCTTTTCGCTTCCGGGCAATAGTTAGCTGGGAGCAAAGCTAGGGAGGGTGAGGGCTAAACGGGTTTCCCATTTCTATAGAGAGGAGCCTTAAAAAAAGTTGAAGCATGCGCAATGAGATCGTTTTTGTGTGGAAAAAAGAATGGGGAATCTTAGAGAATGGGTTTTTCGCTTGGATTATTAAACTATTAAAACTGTTGCTAAACTCTTTATAATGTTTTAAGTTCAAATACGTTATTATTCTTGCGCAATGGAGCCTGTACGCGATGGAAATAGATTTTTAAAAAATCATGCTTGAAAATTACTTCTAAAACCACAATAAATGAGTAAATTGCGATACAGGTTTCGAACAAACTGCATTTGAAAATTCCTTTTTCCTTCTATACGACGCGACGGTGTAAAAATTAAAAACTTGCGATGTTTAGAAATTTTTAAAAAAAATGCAAACCTGAAATTTAATCGTCAGGTGTTTCCAACCTTCAAATGACGTCGGCGTTACGCACGGACACGTTTGTAGTTTATAATATAGGTATGGTGTATATAATCAGAAATTTCACAAACGCTGAAATTAACTTGTCAGATAAAAGACAAACATGAGCATTGAATAAACCATTCAAGAACATGAAATAATAATTTTCAATAATACTTGCTAAATCCTTTCTATTTGCTAATGCAACAATCTCAAAGTGTTAATTGTAAAAATATATGTGAGGGTAAAACTATTGCTCAGCTGTACATAACTAAATTTATTTAGATAAAAAAAAAAATTTGCCCTTTCAAAGGGTCTTCCACTGCCTCCAAGCAAGTTTTGAAACTGCGCCCCTGGAGGCACAGAATGTGAGGGGAATTCCCAGGGCCCCTGCTACTTTAAGTATATTATGATTTTAGGTAAATATACTTTTTTTTTTTGTTCTTGACAAATCTAACTTTTTAATCCGATATATACCTAGAAAATTTATTTTAGTGAACTTTTCAAGCTTCAGTTTGCAAATATTAAAGATAGAAAAGTTTTAATATGATTTATAATAAATTTATAACTTTATTCTGATTTTAAACAATTTTTTTTCAAGGATCATGTACGATATATATCTTGTTACACACGCCTTATATTGTCTGAAAATTATATTACCCAAAGTAATCAAAAAAAGTATATAGTAATTATTATTTAAAAGCTTATATTATTTAGAAATGAAATTAGTTATTTAAGTAAAAAATAATTACATATATTAATTAAATATTCATTTTATTTAAAAATAGCAAATTTATTAATTAATATTTAATATTATTAAATATTAGAGCCAAGTTGGCTCTCTACACTTCTGGATTAAGTGCACAAACGGCGCACAAAATTCCGATGCCACGTCGATGTGCACTGTGCATTAAGCAATTTTAACTGTATTTAAAAAAAAGAAAAAAAGAACATTTGTTACGGAGCAGTTCTTGAAATAAGGGGTTTTTGCAGGGCTGTATTTAAAAGCGAAAATTAAATTACAAAAAAGAAATACTGTACGTGTGCACTCTTACAAATAAGTTTGTAAAAAAAAAAAAAAAAAAAATGTGGAACGCTTTACGATTTTGCGTGTATTTTTTACGAGACAGTTCTTGAAATAAGATTCTTTTCAAGCATGTATTTTGAAGCAGAAATTACGTATATATATTATAAAGAAGTATAATGTCCATTCTTAAATAATAATATAAAATAAGGCACAAGAAAAACTGTATTTAAAAAATATTTTTTACGAGGCAGTGCTTGTGCTTGTAATACGTGGCGTTTGTAGGCCTGTATTTAAAAGCGGTAATTACAAAAAATAAATAATGTACTACATATTCATAAATAAAACAAGAATAAAAAATCATGCGTCAAGCATAGATTATGTAACACTTTCCAACGATTCCAAAATAATTTTACAAATCATTACCGTTTAATAAAATGAAAGACAACATCTAAGTAAACAATTTGAAAAACGCATAACATATTTAAAAACGTAATATCAGGATTGCCAACAATATTCGGAAAATTATCCAAATACTTTTATTCAGCCCTGTATATGATCTATAGATTTATATATATACTACATAGGATGCTAAATTTTAGTTCAGTTAGGAAACGCGTAGCACAGTTTAAAATTCTCCTTCTGGAATTTCTGTCAATAAACGGAAATGTGTTCGCGAACTTTTGTGCTGTCCTGTATAGGATCTACCGAATTTATACACACCCAGTAATAGACAAAAATTGAGTTAAAGTCGCGTTCAGCAACTTAAAACACGCTTCCAGGAATTATTGTTAACAGACAGTAGAGAATGCTTTTGTGTGTCCCTGTAAATGAACGATGACTGCTATACACACAATATTCTGTAGAAAGCCTCTTGTAATGCACCTTAGTGATATATATAAATTTCAATGCGCTTAAAATAGTGAAACATTATTTAAATAAACTGCAAATGATTTTTCTCCATAGACGTAATGTAACGGAATTCTTTTGACTGTCCCTGTAAAGGAACTATAAGTGCTATGCACACCCTATTCCATAGTAAGCTTCTTGTAATGCACCTTAGTGATATATATCAATTACAATGTGTTTGAAATTGTGTAACATCATTAAAATAAACCACAAATGATTTTTCCCCATAGACCGTAATGCAACGGAATTCTTTTGAGTGTCCCTGTAAAAAAACTATAAGTGCTACACACTTCATTTTCAATACCAAACATGCCATAGTAAACCTCAATAATATATATCAATTGCATGCCAGTACGAATATATTTACGTGATTTAGAGCATGGACAGACAGACAAACCAAATTCATAAACACTTTTCAACTATGTTGGAAAGTGTTAAAAAGCTAGTGGTCTTGGATTCAGCGTCACATTTTTTTAAACTAATTTTAGCGTCGATGATTTGTATATATATATGGTAGATAAGGTGGTACGGATAAACGAAATTGACAGTCAGCTGGCGCACCAGTGGGGTGTTGCCATAGCAACATGGAACAGCCCGCTTCAAAGTGAAATAAATGTAATCCCGATTACGGATGATGCCTGAGTAGTCGTGATAACATCCGTAATCGTAATCGGTGTACCATTCATTTCACTTTACAATGGCGCTATGTGTTGTTGCTATAGGACACTCCACTCACCCCCTTCGCTGATGAGCCAGCTGCATGGCAATTTTGTTATCTGTATCTATACATCATCCTGTATATGCTGTCATACATTATTCCAAACATGTGACTCTCCCTTTCAAAGTTAGTGATAAAAAAAAAAAAAACTTTAGTTTTTTTTTGTTGTTGTTGTTTAGCAGAAAACATTACAATCTGTTCCTTATAAAGTATTGGCACATTGACGAAAGTACAGTCGAACCCCGCTATAGTGAATCGTCTACGGACCCAGAAATATGTCCACTATAACCGATGGTTCACTATATCCAAATTCTTTAAAAATAAAATATTTTTTTGCATATGATTGTTATTGTTGATTTTTTAGTATATGTTAGTATTTCGTATTGTTAAAAATAATGATTGCTATAATACATTATTTACTTACAAATTATTAACTAATTAAATTGAAAATAAATCAAATAATAAAAAGAAAAAAATTACTTACTAAAACTTGATTTTATTTTTACATTCTGTGGAAGAAATTTGCGATTTTTGATTGAATGCAGTTCGATTATAAGTAGAGTTCATCAATTTTCTTATCAACAATGAGTAAAGAATCTAATATTTTTTGGTCCACATTTTCTGTAGAAATAAAATGTTCAGGATATTCGCTGCCGATTTCAAATTCTTTTTCAATATCGTCTTCTAAGTCTTCTTCAACATCGTTCTTTTGTTTAACTGCAGCTACAATGTCATCATCTGTGGGGTACCAGAAGTATACACTTCATTATCGCAAGATTCGAAGTGCTCAGTAACGTCCCTTGGACAAATGTTCACATTATGCTTTTCCCGCCACAGAGCTATTGGTAAGATTTCTACATCATCTTCGTCCTCCACGTTGGCATCTTTTCCTTCCCACAACACATCTTTCGAAAGACCTGCGCGTAGGAAACAGCTGCGGATTGTTGCTGATGTCACCTGTCTCCATGACTTTTCCAACAAAACGACTGCTTCCAAAAGTGAGATGTTGTATTCTGTATTGTTCATACTATATTGTTCATAGTTCTCCAAAATACGCATCACTAGCTGTTTCCTATAGAGGGACTTCAGGCTGCGAATAACGCCCTGGTCTATGGGCTGTAGCACAGAAGTCGTGTTTGGAGACAAAAAAGCGATCTTAGTGCATTTCAGATTTTCTAAGTGGGGATGAGCTGTGCCATTTTCGACATGGAGAACAATTTTACCTTTTTGCTTCAACAAATCATTGTCCCATTGTCGAAGTTCTTCTTTAAAAAAAATTGGAAGTCAGCTAGGATTTTTAATTAGCTTTGTAATTGACGGGCAGTTTTTTAACATTTTTAAAACACATTGGTTTTTGGGATTTACCCACGACAGTTAATTTTCGCTTTTCTGACCCGTTCATATTTGGACATACAAGAACAGCTATTCTCACTTTCGAGAGCTTCCTGTTAGTGCACTTTTCTCATTTACATTTTAATGTCTGATCGGGAGTCATTTTGTAAAATAATCCAGCTTCGTCAGCATTAAAAATATCCTTTTCATAACCCTGGATTGCATCCGGCCACACTTCAGCTTTCCACTTTTCCACATCCGATGCACAATCACTTGCTGCGTCACCAACAAACTTTCCACAAGAAATGTTGTTCTGTTTTTTCAACCTATCCAGCCCTCCATTAGAGCACATAAAACTGTTTTCTCCAAAATTTTCGGCAAACACATTCGCTTTAATTTGAAGCAAGGGTCCGGTCACAGGAAGATTTCTATCCCGCTGAATGGTGAACCATTTTAATAGAGCTTCTTCCACATTTTCTCTTTCAGCCCGACGTAGTTTCTTCGAATAATCCAAATTTTTATTGTGTGCAGCAAGAGTCGCACTGCGATTTTTCCAAATGTTCGAAACTGTAGATTTTTACAAGGAAAATTCCTTGCACAATGCCGATTCATTTGTTCCATCTTCAATACGTTTAATTACTTTAACCTTATCATCAATCGAAAATGCTTTTCTTTTCAAAGCATTTGCCATTTTTACAAAATTTTTTAGCTGCTCTTGAAAAAACGTCTTCTTATCTTGAATCAATCAAAAGAATAATGAAGAGAGACACTGTAAACGAGGGACTGTCCCGATTATACTGAGGGGAGAGGGACGAAGTTAGCAAGTGAACACCAGAGCTTATTTCCTATAATTAGGGAGAAACGAAGAAGAGAGGTTTGTTCCTGTAATAGGGAGAGGAGGGGAAGAAGAAGCATGTGCTGTTTAGGCAATGAGTGTGAAAGAGTGAAATTTGACACAATATAAAGCCATGTCATCATTTGTAGTCACAACTGGTGCAAGTTTAAAGTTGAAGAACTGAAAAAATAAATTTGAGAAATAAATTTGAGTCCACTATAAACGAACTACCAAAATCTCAGCTGCCCACTATAAGCGTATAAAATAACATTAGTTAAATGGGAGTTCGGACGGGACCAGCAAAAAAGTTCGCTATATCCGAGTGTTCACTATATCCCGGGTTCATTATAGCGGGGTTCGACTGTATTTTAATATTGTTCTCAAATCCAAAAGAGCTACTTTCTGACACATTTCTGAATTCATTTTTGTTCGAAAACGCCTGAAATTGGCTGGTGTTCTTATTCAAAAACTATGTAATCGAAATGCGTTTTCGATTCTTTGGTAAAGACAGAAGATTTTTCAGAAAATACTGTCAAAGTCGGCGTTTTGAACCACTTTTCCGACGCGGCAGCACAAGAAAGGAGAAAAACTTCTCACGTGACACGAATCGCTTATAACTCGATAAGTAATTTATTTATCAAAAAATGGAAAACGCTGTTCAATTCCATAACGCTTCAATAGTCGAGACTTTACGTTTAAAAATGAGACAAAACATGTGTCAGAAAGTTTCGTTTTGTTGAGCATGGAATTTGAGAACCCCCTTAAGTATGTAAATTACATGAAAGATGAAATAAACTGCAAAAAAATAATTAAACAAAAGTTGTTGAAAGTTAAAGAAACTTTTATTTTATTGTTGTTTACAAAACTCTAAAAGCTAGTTTATCTACTAATTAAAATTTTATTTCCAAGTTTGCGCATAGTATGCAGAAGTAACTATTCAGTTTTCTTACTTTCATATTACACATATACTGTAAAATCAGCGTGACAAGTAAAGTTACTGACAAAACATTGAAATCCCACTTATATGTTTGTTTCATCAACCAATACAGTAGTTTTCCCCACTTTCGCACTACCCGTGCACCAAAACTAGTTTTACAGGTAAAGTAACCAAAATTTAGATTGAAGGCAAAAATTAATCGACATAATTTTTTTCTTTCTATGCTTAAAACTGGTCGGTTAGACACAAGGAACCTACTTAACCTATAGGGTACTTCCGGTTGACATCCTAGAACCTTGAAATTTGGCACGTAGGGAGGTGTTATAGCACATGTAAAGGAAAAATCCAAAAATCATTAGTTTATAATTGAATCGGTCACTTCAAAAGTCACATAATTAGAACTTTTCAGAAATAAAAAAAAACTGTATTATTCACAAGGAAACGAATTTTTATGGGATTTTTTTTTAAGATTATAGATTTTGAACTTCAAAGTTTGTAAATATGAATAATTTTTTATAATTTATGAATAATAAAAAGAAGAATAACAGAAAAACTGTTCCTAACTTATGTTGTTTTAGCAAGAATCAAAGTTCGGTGGTATTTAATTTGAACAAAGCAGTCCTATTAAACATATTTGTAATCAAAATGAATAAAGATAGCACTTATATAGGAACATTTTTATGTTTTAATATGTATTGCATTTAAATGGCAATATGGTAATGTAATATGATATCCGCATGTAATCTGGTATTGCATGCAAAAACCACTTAAGTCACTGACTTTTTTAAGTAATGAACAAAAATTAGAAGGTATTGTTTGAAGAGGAAGGAATACACTGACTTATGTGGTTATCACCCAGATCATGGTTCTATACCTTTAAGAAAGCATTTGCGACAAAAAAAAAGTAGTAAATTTGGAAAAAAAACTTGACATGTATGGTTTTTAAAATGACTGGTTCAATTCCATACCGATGGATAACGTGATTTTCCATAATCGGGATTTCCAAATGGAGATTATAAGGAATCCGTTTTTGTTTTTGAGGTACGGAACCCTGATTAATTCCTAATTCTCAATTAAACATTTCCAGCTGCGCAATTGAATTTATACCTGAAAGAATAAAAAAATAATATTAATTTTAATGTTGATGCTGTTAATTTGTCATGTTTTGTCTATCAAGTATGTTTGTTGAACAGTAAAATGTTTACTTGAGAATGGATAGCATCCGAAAAACCTATAGTATCCGGGTTGAGAAAATGGATTAATAGACTATAAAAACGACTCGGAACGTTTCCGAAAGTCAATAGCAGCAAAATAAACTTTGTTTTTATAAATGCTTCTTTAAATCTCGAAAATATGCCTGCTTCTGAGGATTCTAAAGATAAAAAAAATTATTTATAGGATTCGTGTGCAACTCGAAATTGTACATTTTCGTTCGTGGTTCTATTATACGTCTTCAAATCTCGAAAATATATTGGTTTATTCCGAGGTTTCTAAAGATAAAGAACGCTGTCCGCAAGCATTTTAACGCGGCAGAGGTTATTGTATAATTTCTTTCGTGGTTATCTTATATTATCATATATTAAGAAACATCTGTCTTTTTAACAGTGTATTTATATAAATATATAAGTAGGAATGTATGTAAAGTATGATGGTACTGTATTAACCGAATTAAAGTTTTTTCAAGTGTATTTTCTGGCGTACCTTGCCCGGATAATGTATAATTACCGAAATGTTCAGCAACAAGGATGATATGGGGTTGTAAAAAGAAAAAAGAATGTCAGAAAATATGATTGTCGTTTCGGCAAAGTTCTTCAATAGAAGGTGGTAAAATGGTGAAACTGAGCTGCGCCGAATGGCGCCCGTCAGGCACGTCCACCGCCGTCCTGAGGGACTTATAATGCACTCGACCAGGAGAGTCCTCCTGTAAGCGCTGCGGCCGGTGGGAGCACCACCACCTGCGCATTACTCCCATTAGACCCAAGTAGAACTCATATAATAGAGGCTGACGCATCCTCGCAGATTTGGTACCCGAATTGCAGCTCTGCCAAAACTCGAGGGATGTGAAGACCTACAGAGGTAGTCACAGTTCCCTCTTGTAATGGATAGTGGCAAAATGGTAAAAGGTTTTCACTTTAAATGGTAAAAAAGGAGTTTCACCATTTGCTTTTCATAACTCTATAAACATTAAACACCGCCCCCTGAATACTAGGCCTGAGCGCTGACATAAAAATGGCGGCGCGCGTGGCCCTATTTTGTAAAACCTTTGTACGGTCCCCTAATTTTACACCCCAGTATTTTCTAAAAGTTTTCTTTGATTTATTGAATCTCAGACAATTAAGGTGGAGAAAACTTTTAGAAATTATTGGTATTGAGTTTCAAGGGACCGTACAACCGCTGAAAAATTTCCGCCTACGACTGCATCAATTTTTGTGTCAGCGCTCAGGCCTAATATTGAGTGGGCGGTGCATTAAAGGTAAATGGCGTCACGGTAGACACTTCTGCTTTTTAGGTGCGTTCGTAATTATATAAATACGTAGTACCTTGGTCCATCCGTCTGTCTGTCCGTCCGTCCGTCTGTCCGTCTGTCTGTCCGTCCGTCCGCACATAACAACGCAAAAACTACCCAGCCGAATGGTTTGGAATTTAAGATATATTATCTTTGCAGAATTTTGTCGAGACATTTCAATTTTTTTAAAAATCGAATCAAAACTTTAGGAGATATTAATAAAAATATTTATTAAGAAATTTGAATTAAAAGAAAAAAAAATCGGTGCTTTCTTGTTAGAGGAGCTTCCGAGGTTTAATCGTCAAGCGACCGAGATACTTATTTTATGACAGAAATTAATCTACAGACGATATAATTCATTTAACAGAATTAAAAATCATCAAGATCTGAATATTTATATAACTAGCTATAGTACGAACGCACCTCATTTGTCACGTTTGACGTACAATTTCCAACTTGTTCATAACAGCAACAGCAGATGTCGTTACTGTTAAAATCCACAATTTAACTTTTCAATGCAAATTGTAGCTAATCAGCTATCTACCCGTTTCTTTCACCTGCTACTTGTATCAAATGAAGCTTATTTTTAACACTTTCCAACATACATAGTTGAAAAATTATGAATCCGATTTTTCTGTCTGTCTGTCCCTACACTAACTCTTGTAAATATACTCGGATTAGCATGTAATTTGTATATATTATCGAGGTTTAGTATAGAATATTCGGTATTGAAAATGACGTGCGTGGCATTTATAGTTCGTTTATAGGGACCCATAAAATAATTCCATTACGTTATGATATTTGGGGAAAAATTGTTTGCGGTGCATTTTAATGAGGTTAAGATGCTTCAATCATATTGAAATCACTGAAATTTACTACAACATATTTTCCATAGATTATGGAGTCCATGGCATTTATCGTTTATTTACAGAGCCACACAAAATAATTCGGTTACAGGACTGACTATAAAATCGATAATTGCTGGAAATGCGTTTACCACTGTTGTGTACATTTTTAAACGTATCTAATTTTTAGTGTATTAAGTGGTGTGTATCAATTCTACAGGTTATATACAGGGCTGAACAAAAGAATTTGCACACATTTCCCGATATGGGCAACAATTGCTGAAAATGGATTTTTACTCAGTTGTTTTTTTTTTTTTTTTAAGCTGCTTATTTGGATATCTCGTTTTACTTTATGAAAAAAAAACGATTTTTTTTAATATTAACAAGTGTTGAAAATTGTTTAATAATCTATGCTTGATGCAGGATTTTCTTGTTCTTGTTTTTTCAAAAATTTTGCATCCATTCGTATCCATCCTATTTCACCATCTAGTACTTAGAGAGTGGTCACAGATTACAGCACAAGACAGATGGGATCGACTTTTGGAGTAATTACATCAAAAATAAGTTATTTATATTCAATTAATTAAACTAACGGGTGCGTTTAAGGGTTAATAATGTTATATGTAATAGTAGCATAGAGATAAGAAAGCATCAGAAATTCCAAAATGAAAGATTCTGGGCACTTAAATTAAATTTGCTGCACAATGGGTTACAACTATCGGTACATCTTTTACCAGAAGAGCATCATTTATAACCATTAGCTGGATGTACTAGTAATGGATGATTAGTAACTGGATGATGTTAAGTTAACAGCACATGAACTATTGTAAATATCAGAAAAATCTTAAATTGACTATTTGGGACAACTAAATCCAACTTGTTCCACAATAGATCATGAACTATCCATTTGTAAATTGCCAATGAACTATTATTTGAGTTTTTCTAAGAGTAATAACAAGTGTCATTACCGTTAACATCTGTAAATTAATGATGTCATTTGAATATTATATAGACTATATTCAGAAAATCTCGCATGGTGACATGGTACGATCTATTGATATTTTCCACACTGGGCTTTGAACTAACTAAAATATATTTTCACCAATGAGATAGCGTTGATTTGTCTAAACAACACCAATATAGCTTTGGATATTTTGTTTTTTACAAAAGAAGTACCACCTTGACTTTTCTCAAAAACATATTAAACACCAAAATTTAGTCTTTTTTCATAATGCATTATGAACTACCAAACTGATTTCCACCAAGGAGATTTTCTTCCTAACAGTACAAACTCACCAAGATGACAACTGTCATAAATGGTGACATATGAAATTTGCCGAAGTTCTTCAATATGACTGTGACTATAAAAAATATAGGAAACTGCAAAATTAAGGTTTCCGGGCATCAATTAAATTAAGTTATGAATTACGGAAGTGACTTTCACCAAGAAAAGGTTCGAGTCACACTATCAAAAACAACCGATTACATCATCGTTAAAATCCAAAATTAGATGATGGAAATATGATGATTAATATAACCATACTAGGCTATACAAGATATTGGAAAATATCAAATGAATTCGAGATGCTGAAATTGTAAATCTTCCACGCTAGCTGTTGAACTAGCTAATACATAATCACCAATGACATATCATTTCTTAAAATAGTGATATCAGATTTCATTACGTTTGAAATCGAATAGTTTCATGATGTTACGATAGCATAGCATAGGCTATGCAGCATTTTTTGAAAAAGCAAATAACGGTCATGGTATTAGGAAATTGGACTTCTTTCATGCTAGTTTTCGAACTAGCTTACACATTTTCACTAATGAGATATCATTGTACTTGTATAAATAACGCAAATAAGATACGGTGCAAGAAGTTTCGAAAAATTCAAAATGGCGGCCATGGCAAATTCAAATTTCATTATGTTTCAAAATAGCTCTTAAAGTGTTAATCATTTTATTTAACTGGCTTTTACAAATCAGGTTCTGATTTTACGTTGCTCAAACTTTTTTTCAGTTGTCAGAATATCGTTCTATAGTATTTTTTTAAATATAAATCCATCACGAAATTGGTTTAATAAGCAAGTCTAAGAGATAAGTTCAAATATATGCAAATTTCACTAGAAAACCAGCATGGAAATATTCTAATGTTATTATTTATTGATTGCCATAATCTTTTATGCAAATTTAGTTAAAACTATTAAAACATTTCGCGTGAAAAAAATATTTATTTTCGGATTTCGCATTTTAAGGAAAATTGATTAAAATGATTTTGAACCTGGAAATGTTTAAATGTTTATTTACAAATATCTACAGCATGACACATTATGAAAACAGATACATACCATGAATTTTTACATTTTAAGCAATAATTTATCAATATTTTGGGACTTTTAAACATTTTAAATTAGAAATTTACATGTATGCTTTACAACGGTAAGTTAGGCCTAACAGTTACCCGAAAAATTAGGTATGAATGCGCTTTAAGCAATTAATTTATTTTTCAAAGTTTAAATAGTGCTTTAAAGGTGAAAATTGCAAAAGTTAACCCTTTGTAGTACAAATTATCTTGAAGTTACTCAGTATTTTAAACGTAAAAAGCAAAAAATTCATACATGAGTACTCACAATGTGAGGAAAATGTCCGTTACATAATTAACCAAAAGAGATAACTATTTTTCCTAATGTTCACCTGTTTATGGTGAAATACAGGTTTATATGGCAATAGCGTTGAATTATTTTGACATATTACATGCTTCGAGGGTTTAAATTAATACGTTTTGTGCCCGATACAAATTATTAGAAAACGTTATCAACGTACTCAAATTGCGTATGCATGACTCATTTAAAAATGAACTTTGAAGCAATAGTGAATGAATTATTTGTTTAAATCTACATCTGTTTGTATAATTATGTAGAAATTTTATACTTTTGTCGAAAGTTAGACATTTTATTTGTATATAGCAGTATTTTTAAATCAAAATTATACATGAATTAGAAATTTGGAAATTTTTAATGAATTTGAGTGGAAAATGGAACAAAAATATTTTATTTATTTAAATTTTGTGCAATAGAATAAATAAAAATATCATTTCCTACGAAAAATGCTTATTTTATAGTATTCTTGTGACCTGAACTTAATTTGGCGTATTTTTAATGGGTTTTCCCCATATATCTATCCTCTTGGCGACCATTTCCTTGCCAAAATTTTCGGCAACCAACAAGTGTGACGTAATCGTGACATAGTGTGTGTTGCCACTATTTGAAAGATAAAAGAACATCAGCCAATCTAAACGTAGGGATTTATCACGTGACATATAGCAACCAATCAACGACGTCTAAAGAGGCCAGTGATCTATATAAGGAAGAACTATATGACGTTTCATCATTTCAACAAGAATCTTCACCTTAGTAGGTCGTATTTCTAAGTGCTCCTGCTGAGACCAACTTTGAAAGCTTTTCAACGAGACGTCGCCAAACGGTAAGAGATTGGCTCTTTTTTTTATGGCCATTTATTTCTGAATTCATTAAAGTTTTATACAGTATGTTTTCTTGTTTTTCTTTTTCGTATATATATATTTTTTAAACTTAATATATGGGAAATAGGGAATTTTTTTAATTTTTAATCATTTTTAAGAAAAAAAATATAAGGGATACATTTAGGGTTGAAATTTGATTTAAAATTTACTTTTTGTAATCAGAATTCTTAAAATTTAAACAGAATTCATTCATTAGAAAATTACTTTGGCATTTAATGTATGTCATTCTGGGAATAAATACGAAACTTTTTTGTACTTTTATTGCATTATAGATAATGCAACAGAAAAGTTTCGTTTTTAAATATTGAGTATTTTTCTAGAAAAAAAAGAGTTTGTTTTATTTTGTCCTAGATTTGACATTTAAATGAACCAGAGATAACTTAAAAAGGATACTTTTTGGTTAGCTGGGCACCAGTAATATATATACATATATATATATCACTGACGCCCGGCTAACCGAAAAGTACCTTAAAAAGTATAGGGAGGAAAGTTTATGAAGTTGTGCAGGTTAAAATTTCAAAAAAATAAAAGTAAAATAAAATAAACTTTGTCTATCAATTAATTCTAACAATTTATAATCTAATTATTAAATATAATATTTTGAATTAACTTCTTTGTTTTGTTTATATTTTTTTTAAAGCCACTCATTTTGAACGAACGGATTTCAGAGTCTTTCTTCATGTACCTTTGTTTACGCAATGAAATGATAGATGATTGCGGACTTTCATGACTACGCCACACTGGCAAAGATTTTCAAAAGAAAATTATCTGTGATTTTCTTTTTTTTTTTTTTACTTAATTACATAATTTTACTTGATATGTTTGACTTATATTTTAATAAAGTGTTTAATTGTTCACAGTGTAGTATTTTCTCATAACTTAAAATACATTAAACAACAGGGAAACAAGAGTGTCGTGGTATTACATTCTTTTATTTAATGTCCTCTGGAGAAGTTTTTAGCAATCAGGTTCCAGCTCAGCTGGGATATTTTGGCGCTACATTATTGCAAACTTCTAACCATTGCGTAATTTTTTGTGGCAAAAATTGCACGATAATTTAGTAAATAGAGCATGTTAGCGACTCAGATTTTTCGCGCCGGTTTTATTTGTTTCAAATTTCAACTTAATGCAATTCTATTTACTTCAGTGACTGTTATCTTTCTGATATTTCTCACATTGTGGTTAATCTTCCGTAATCGGTTCGAATGTGAATTGGCGTATTTTAGTTGGTATAACTCGACGCATGAGGTTGTTTAAAAGTGTAAACCTTAATTGCTTTGACAGAAATCGTTACATAGCTACTGTGAGCGGCCTCCGCGCGCAGTACCTCACAGTATCCTGTCTCGCTTGATCGAAATATTAACAAAAGGCTCGATTAACCTATAGGATAATGTTTTTTTTTTTTTTTTTTTTTAAACCTAACTTTATGTGCTTATAGCTATAGGGCTGTTACAATTAAAAAAAATACCTACTCAGAAATCTCTAGCGAAAGTACTAGTGCTCCAAACGAAACAAAATTTCACTGATCTATAGTTAAACTGAAAATCACAAGTTAAGCTTTGGAAATTGGACAAAACAGTAGTTTGCGAGACCACTAAAAACAGTTAAGGATGAGTGTTGTGACAACTTTTAATAATATTTGCATTCATTTTTAACCGCATTAGTTACATATTTGACACCATTGGTTACGTTTGACGCCAACTCTCCCCATACGATCCGATTATGGAAGATTAACCTCTTTGTCGCCAACTGTTGATCTGGAACCCGGTTATAGGAACGCAGTAGCAGGGAAAAAGTGCACTTTCTTGTTATAGCGGCCGCCGTATTTACGATTACGCCAAGGGTGCAGTTACGATTTCGTCAAAGTCGCCGACAAACTTTTATATACATTATGCGGCATTTGTTTACGCCAAAGGCTCACTTATACGCCTTATACATCATTTATGAGTCATATGTCATATATAAAACATACAAGTCTTATGCACATGTCATATTTGCATATCATATATGACTATAACTGTCATATTCGACTATATACGGCTAAAACGTCATATATGTCATATAATTTGGCGATTTATCTTCAAGGGCCACTATATCAAGGAAATAATAATAATAAAAAAGACAGCATTAACTGTTCTGTTTATATTGAAGTTAAATACGGTACTTTCGTGTTATAGTTAACCCACAATTACGAGTGTGCCAAGATTGCAGTTACGATTTCGTCAAGATCATAGCAAAGCTTATATATGCCTGATATATATATACTTCTAATGCTCATATATGTGCCATATACGTCATCATATACTTATTATTTACGTCTTATATGACTATAACTGGGCAATATACATCACGAAATGTTACATGCATAATATATTAATATAATGTCATATATGCTTTATAATTTGACGATAAATCTTGGTCGCTTGGCGATTCATCCTTGGGGGCTGCTATAACATGAAAGTACCTTAAATATTGATACTTCTTAAAGTGAGAGTTTCTTACACACAACAATGAATGCGAGAGGGAAATTAACTGAGCCTAAGGCTAAAGGGTATGGGTGGTAATCAAATCTCTCCTGGGGCTGTTACTTCGAAGAGCTTAACCCCTTCGCGACGAGCGTCCTTTACAGAGTTTTTAATCTTTTACCATTGGCTTTTCCTAACAGAAATTTTTGCCTAATTGAATCGCAGAAATGCTAGGATTACATAAGGCAAAGCTTACAATAAAAAATAACTGGTGGGAATAATCGAGTACGTGCCGCTCGTCCCCAAGGGGTTAAGGGGCAACAACAATTTCGAAATCTTATGGAAAGCACCTTTTATTGACGTACCTTTTTCTCGGCAACTACTCAAGCAATTTCAATAATTTTTGTTTTATTTTATTTTATTTTTATTTATTTATTGTATTATACATAGCTATATTTGGATCGTTTTGTTTTTTCTAGAAAATCAATTCATTTTTAGAAATGCTAATTAAGGTAAAACATCCTAGAATTTTTTTTCGTTGTGAAATTTTATAACAATTGCATTTTTTTATTTCTTACCTAATTTATTGTTTAGTTATAACTAAAACTATTTTTTTAATGATTAATCGTTTCAGTAGTTTCGTAAAGGGGTCATTCCATGTCAATTCAACCAGACCTTGTAACCCGCCCGACAGGGATTTGGGTGAAACTTTGTGTACATACTACCCCTACCTAGATATGAACCCATTAAAAATTTTTCTTTCCTAGACCTCATAGTTTTTGAAATATGGGGCGTCAAAATTTTGGATTTTTCTGAAATCGTACATTTCTAAGTCTGTATTTTTAGACTTCAGTTCATCTTCAAAAAATTGTTTCTCTGGATCTAAAATCCGAATGAGCTTAAAAATATCACTGTAAGTACGTCAAAATATGCAGATTCTAATAAAAAATATTTAAAAATTTATTTATAATTTTTAGAGCCAAAAAATTGAGCCAAAATGTAAAGTTATGATTATTTTGGCCATTTTACGAAAAATGCTCTCCACAAAAAGGCAATGTAAAATTCCAATTTCTTTTTGTTTTAAATAACAGTTTACACATTGGGGTTTCTAGTTATGAAATAAAAATGATGTCTTTCCCATTGCTTATGTAAAAATTTTGCCCTATTCTGGGATGATGTACCAATCACGAGATAAAAATCTCTAACTTTGCTTATGGTATCTAAATAATTGCTGTACTTTATAATTTTAATTAAATTTATTAATGGTTTTGAATTAATTAATAAATCCGAGTCCTTAAAATCACACTGATATATTTATTTTTATTATAGTAGAAAATTTGTAATTGACAGTCCTAGTACATATCACACATTATCTGGAATTAATCCATTGTAATTAATTTTCAATTGTATCACATGTTTGTCATGTAAATGTACATCTATCATTGGATTCAATGGCATTTTTCTATAAATATTTTCATAATAGTTGTATACATCAATATTGAAATAAACATTAATCAAATATGAAAAACTACATTAAATGAAATTAATCATTAACCTTTAACAAATATAGAATTTTTATATTACAAATTAAGATTTTGTTAAAATTGTATGCAATTTTTTTAAAACTAAAAAGTCAGAATAAAGATTATATTTAGAGTGCTGAAATTAAAAAATATAATTGGCTATGTATAAATAAATATGGAAATAAATAATATATTTTTGCAGTATCGCTTACTTTGCAAGATGCTTTCTTTATCCAATGTAAGTAATATTGTGAATGTGAACCTTCTAAATGTATATTTAAATGTAACAAAACACCAGTATATCAGTGGATCTTTATCATTTAATATCTACAACACAATAGTCTTTATATTTTAAAATCAGTGGTTACCCCCCCCCCCCCCCCCAACAACACAAGATTTGCTTTAGTTTATTTCAGGAAATTAGATTGGGCTTTTGTTATAAAATAATGTGGAATAAGATTTTCCAAACATTTTATTAATTTTGTCACAACACAAATTCATCCAAAGAAACAGTGCATGTCACCATTTCTGTTCGGTCGGTACTAACCCACTGCCGGTACTGGATTGAATCATTTGAGTTAAAATCTTCAAATTTTTGTAAATTTTCATTATTTGGGCAATTAGTGCAGTGGCGCAACATGCAATCTCTATTATCTGCAGAGCATACCAGTTGTTTTATCAACTCATGATAATTTTCTGTAATATGTGCAGCATGAAGCATGAGAATGGTATTTTGATGCTTCATAGAAACACATACGGAATGTGTACCTGGAGAACCAGCCAATACACACCATTTGGGCCTCAAAGAACAGAATTTAGACAATTTTATATTTACTTCAGGAAATTCTTGTTTAAAAAGAGAATACATCTCACGAAGATTACACAATATCAATCTCTTTTGTGCATGTACATTTTTAGCAATGCTAACTACATCTTTTTTTCCAGGCATGATTCGGGACTATTCATCATTCTCATAAAACTTATTAATAAGTTCAATTGTTTCTGGGCTTGTGGGTTTGCCTTTTCTTATGTCTGGCATTGCCAAGATACCCTTTTCTCTCAGAAGTTGCTGTAACTGTCTTACAGCATAATCAGTAACTTCAAATTTATCTGTTATTTTCCTTTTGCTCCAAGAATTAGGAACCAAAGTCAAAAGCTGCAATTGCTCCCTTCTATTTCTGACAAGTTTTACTTTTTCTTTTTTTTAACATATCCATCAGCTTGTCAAAATCTTCAGCCTTTTGTTTAATCTCTTTTATATCACTACATGCTCTTTCGGGAGAAATATCCACATCAGTTACTTTCTGCACTTTACTTTTCAGAGTATCATATGCAGCCTTAACTTTTCTTTTAGCAGATGATTTTTTGCTGTATGAGGGAATCCCATGAAGTGTAAGTGGAGATTCCCCTAATTCACGAAGTGAGTAATCGAGACTGTTAAGAGCTTCATCTTTGTTGATTGATGTATCATACTCAACATCAGCACTATCATTATCACTTATTACCCCTGGCTCATTCACTTCATCTGTATTTGCACTCTTTTCTGAAAGTTTTGTACAAGAATAACACAGTTTCTGTCCAGGTGCTACTAAGATATTAAAACTAAACAATCTGTTGGATACTACTGACAGCCCTAATTGCTTTTTTCACTGGCTTTTTATGCTTCTGAAATGGATCTGCACATTTATATTGATAACATTCATATTTTGTTAAAAACCAAATTCTGTGATGTTCACATATATTAATGAGAAGGTTATCACTTATTTTTCTTTTTATAAATGCAGTAGTCCTAAGTAATAAAAGTTCTTTCTCTGAATCACAGAGATTATGAATATAGTTTAGTTTTCTGTGTTTTGTATAGCTAGTTTTGAGACACTCTAAACCAGTCAATATCCCAATACATAAGCCTGAATGCTAGTAGAAGATTCAATATCAAGTTCCATACTAAGACAATAAAGCAAAATATATATATATAATCACAAAGCATTTATATTCCAAACTGGTAATATCAGGTGACATGGAATGCCAGTATGCATATATATTATAAAGTATAAAATTTTAGAAAATCAGAATGCATTTTGCACACAAGAAAAAAATGATCACCCTTCTATGATGAAAAACAACAGACTGAGAATTTGATTAACAGATTCCAAAACACCTGCCTTTATGAAAGAACTTTACCCTGCCTTTGTCAGAGTGTGTTTTATAAAAGGCAGGTGTAAAGAATATGCTTCATCCTGTAGAAATAAGCATAGCCTTGCTAAGTATAGTTAAATGTATTTAAACTTATCAAAAGCATATTTAAATTGTTTAAAATTATCCAAGGAAATAAAATAAAAGGTTTTGAACGTTTGTTTAAATATAAATAATTAAAATATTTATTCAAACACATACAGAAAAAAGATATATTAAAATGTGAGGGGCAAAATGCCATTCTTTCATTTTCTTATTCTATACCCATAAAAGACTTTCTATTTACAATTACATTATTGAGGACAAAATTAAGAGATTTGTTTAAATTTAAAATATTGCTTACAATTAGAAAAATAAATAATGAAACTAAGGATTAATTAATAAGGAGCAATAAATTTAGTAGAGAAAATTATTGCAGTCAGATTTTTTTTTTTTTTTTTTTTTTTTACTCAGGAAAATTAAAGAACAAACTTTATACTGCAAATAAAAAAAATAAACACTTAATAAATAATAATAATAAATAATAATCTCAATAGTAAATCCATAGCAATCACAGTAATTATTTAGGTACCGCAGCTAAAATTGGGCATTCTGATTTTTATCTCATGATTGGTACATCATCCCAGAATAGGGCAAAATTTTTACATAAGCAATGGGAAAGACATCATTTTTATTTCATAACTAGAAACCCCAATGTGTAAACTGTTATTTAAAACAAAAAGAAATTGGAATTTTCCATTGCCTTTTTGTATAGAGCATTTTTCGTAAAATGACCAAAATAATCATAACTTTACATTTTGGCTCAATTTTTTGGCTCTAAAAATTATAAATAAATTTTTAAATATTTTTTATTAGAATCTGCATATTTTGACGTACTTACAGTGATATTTTTAAGCTCATTCGGATTTTAGATCCAGAGAAACAATTTTTTGAAGATGAACTGAAGTCTAAAAATACAGACTTAGAAATGTACGATTTCAGAAAAATCCAAAATTTTGATCCCCCATATCTGAAAAACTATGAGGTCTAGGAAAGAAAAATTTTTAATGGGTTCATATCTAGGTAGGGGTAGTATGCACACAAAGTTTCCCCCAAATCCGTGTCGGTCGGGTTACAAACCATAAAAAAATTGGTTGAATTGACATGGAATGACCCAAAGGGGAAAAAAAACGTAATTTCGATGTTTTCCATAGAATTTCACAAGTGTTGTTTCCCCTCTATTCTTTTATTTATTATTATTTTTTTTAGGTACTTTCTTATTATATGGACTTCACTAATTTTCATAGTTCTTCAATCATAATTTTACCGTACTCGGATATAATATTATAATTCCCCCCCCCCCCCCCCACATACACACACACAAAAAAATAAAAAATAAGAAATAAAAAAAGTAATTGGTTAACACTATTATAATGTCTTACCGAAAGTTGCCACATAATAGTTTGTACCGAAAATTAGAAAGTCCGTACAATAATAAAGTACAAAGTATAAAGAACTTTGGAGAAGAAGAATTTAGAGAGATCGTTTTAAACAAACTTGGTCTGACTTTAGAAATAACATTTATTTTGTTTAGTGTAAGATGTTGATGAAATCGCCGTTGTCAAAATCAAAGAGTCGTGTTTTAAAATTATATTTTTAAATTCACTTATTATCGTTAAAATAAATTATCTATGGTAAAAGTGATTACACTACATATAAAGGCTAAAAAAATCTGTTAATAAACAGACCTACTAGTTTCGTGCACACAATCGGTGCACAATATCGGTGACATTCCCAAGATCATCTTCTGTATATATATATAAAATGCAAATAGAAATTTCGTTCCGGTTGCTTATAACTTGAGTTCTGCTGCATGGATTTTGATCGGACTCGCACTGTTAGTTAGATAATTTTTCTGGGAAGCTTTCAATATACTTCATGTTGCTTATAATTATGGGAGAAAGTTTTGTAATCAGATGAACACCATTGTGAAAGATTAGCATTTAAAAAAAGTTCTACTGAATGATTTTGGTGAGACTTACATTGGTAGTTAGATAACTTTTCAGGGATGATTTTAGTAATCCTGCATAATTTCCTACGTTGCTTGGTTATAGAATTATGGGGAAAAGTTCTATAATCAGGTGAAAACCATTATTATGAAAGATTAGCCTTTTTAAAAAGTTCTATACTGGTCGCATTTAAATGAGACTAATCACTGTTAGTGAAATAATTTTTTAGGGATGGTTTTAATATATTGCATATCGTTCTACCGTTCTTTACCAAAACCTACTATAAATGATAAACGGTAATGATGAGTTAGTCGTTAACAGCTCAAATTTTGTCTGACACATTAGAAAATATAATAGCGCAATGGCGTTCGTATCGTTTCTGTAATGCATAAAAACATTCCAGGTAAAAGGTCCATATTACTTTTAAACACATGGTCAAATTCACAGACATATTCCGTTTGATTCAAGGTTCGTTTGGAGAAACCAATTAGCATGGCGGGCGTATCCTGCTAGTTAATGGTAAAATAAACTATTTTTGCAAGTTTTGTGGGTACGAAACTAGTAGGTCTGTTTAGTAAAAGTTTTTTTTTTAAAGCTTTATATGTAATGTAATCTCTTTTAGCATCATATAATTTATTTTAATGAGTCGAGTTTTGTTTTCGGCATTGAGATGGAGTTCTAAATCATTTGTATTATAGAAAAAATGGTATAGCATTTAAAGTAATGTTGTTTGGGTTGGTTTAATGAAATTAAATGAATCGCTTATTTGAAAAACACCATAACTGTGAAAAAGAAAAATCGAAAATAAGTTGAGACTTTCTTTTTTTCATCTTAATTGACAGGCAGACGCTTTTCTTGGGAGCAGACATCCATTACAATAACGTTCTGTACATCCTCGTTTTGCGTCCTTTAAAAATGCGTTTACTGCAGAAGCCCACATATCAGTCAAAGATTTCGATTTGTATTTTAGCGAATGTTTCTCCTGTTCATAACATTTTTCATTGAGCTAATATTCTACCTAGTGAAAAGTACTTCGTTCACTTTTCTTCAATTCACTCACACGTTTGAAGTTTCAGAGGTATCAGGAAAACTTTTTACAACCTTTGAAATTACTTATAATTTTTGCAACTCATCAAATAAAGTTCAGATTTACTAAAAAGCTCAGTGTTCATTTTTATCCTTAATTTAACTCATTAATGTCATAAAAGTAATAAAACAGATGAAAATACTGAGGCAAAATGTATTTTCTCACGGAAAACTAACTGCGAATGGGCATTTTTTTTTACCCCCTCCGCTGAACCCTATTGAATGCATTACTTTCCCGTTTCATTTAGAGCCGTTTTTTTTTACGTCCTGTAATTTTTTAAAAATTAGATAAATAGCTTTTGCCCGCGGAAACACTCAAATAGAATGTAAATTTTGTAATTCGGAATGTAATTTTACATATAATTTTTACTTTTTTTTTCACAATTTATCTAATTGTGCAACTCCCATCAAAATTCATAGAATAGTGTACTAGCTCACAGGCTATCAAAGCCTGAGAGGTAATTTCCCTGCAAGTTCTGTATGTACGTACGTAACGCGATAACTCTTTATAGAATTATCCTATAAATTTTGAATATAGGTTCATTCTGATAAAGCGCTTCCCTGATTAGATTTGGAGGTTCATTGGTTAAGTATAAAGGGAGGGGGGACCGGGAATTAATACCCCCCTTGATTTAGATAAATGGGTTTTTCGTGCAGAATTATCGGATTTGGTATACAGGTTTATTGGTATACAGAGGGGATAATCCTCCCCCCCCCCCTTAATTTAGCTAAATGGGTATTTCATGCAGAATTATCTGATTTGCTTCAAATTTGGTATACACGTTTATTGTCAATTTCTTTATTTTTCGAAAGGCATTATTCTTTGAAATAAGAGTATAATATACAATTAGTGTGAATAGCCTGTGAGCTCAATGCCATCTGTTTAACTGGGCCCTTTACTTTTTTATTAAAAAAGCTAATCTTTCATAATCTAGTTCACCAAATTATAATGAAAACGTGAGTTAAGCGTTCTGGATAAAAATTCTCTTTCATAATGTGATTGGTCTAATTATATAGCTTTTTCCGATAGCTCTGGTACTAAACAACATAGAACGAAGTATTATACATTAAAACTATCCCTCCAAAATTACCTAACTGACAATGCAAATTACATAAAAATCCGTATTGCAGAACGTGAGTTATAAGCATTCGGAATGAATTTTCCATTCGCATTTTTTTATATGTAGATACATAATTATTTTCAGTTTGGTTAGACCTTTAATACCTCAAAACTTGAAATTTCGTACTTATGGGAATTTTTGAAATAAGCGATTCAAATTAGGATGCAAAACAGGAAGTATTCAACGGGGATTAATTTTTTTGTAAATTTATTCATATTTTATGGGAAAATATTTAAAACAGAAAAGTTAGTAACATTTCATCGTATTTTATCTCTATGACTGACGTTTATAATGCTGTATTTTCTTCAATTTTGGGTATAGAAAAAAAAAGTATTAGAGGATGCAAAACTGCCATTTACTTCAAAACTATAAATTGATAAATAATGTACGTCGTAAAAGACGTACTTTATTATTATTACATACAATAACAATTTAGGGAGTCATGATTACCAATATGGGTACTTTTCCGTTATACAAATACCATGCCAAAATGTAAGCTAATGCGCCAATTACCGTGACCGAGAAAAGGACTTTTAGTGTAAACCGTGCCAAACATTGTAATTTGCTATTTAACGTGAATCACTTTTTTATTGTTATTATTTAAACGTAACCTTGCAAAACATTTTAATTTGGTATTTTTCGAAGAAAAAAATATTTTTCTATTAAGTTATGAGAAAGCTGCGATAAAATTGTTTGAGGAATTTGTAATTCTGTAGACAAAAAGGTTTTGTTCTAAAAACCATGAAATGAAATTATGGATGAGTTCTGGATTCCATCCGCAATACGTTAATTTCCTTTTGCGCCAACTATTACTCTTGGCGACAATGGTGTTTATGTAACGGAAAAGTACTCAAATATATGCATCCAACCCTTTTTGTCAGAGGTTTTGTGTGTGAAATTTATGAATGTTTCACACAAAAATTGCGCGTTAGGTTGACATAATTAATATACAAATAAGTAATAATCATAGGTAGGGAATAAGTATTTGGGCATAATATAGAAATAGGTAATATATATATTTATAATATCATTTTTATCGTGCCATGAAGCTTCCCCCACCCAATCAAAAACGAACATTGGGCGAAATTTAAAGCATTAATTAAAGATACGAGTGGAAGAAGATGTTATGTAACAGAAATTAAATTTCGATAAAATTGAAGTAAAAAGCATCTGCTCGCGGCTTCGCTCACGTAGAATGTACGTTTTGCATTCGAAATGCTATTAATACATATAATTTTTTCACATAGTTTACATATGATTTTTTTCAATATACATATATATCTATACTAATAAAAGAAAGTTTCGCTCTGTGTGTGTGTCTGTTGGCGATGGCTAGGAAAATCTAACCTAGAAATCTGAAAATTTAGGTGTGGATAGTCCAAGGTCTGACCATGTGCACCTGAGTCTCAGAATTTTAATCTTTGAAAATTGACAAAAATAATTAAAAACGGATCAATAACTCATCTATTTTTTGCGAGCCGGATTTCAGAACTCACGCATGCCCAGAACCCGATTTTGAACATCGGACGGGAATGAAGAATCTTTTGCATGAAGAATGCGTTTATTTCGCAATTCTGTTTTAAATTATACCGACTAAACCGTTTGGTTTATTTAAAAAACGAAAACCATATTCTGAAAGATCGCACTCTTATGTCTCCAATGCCGTAATCAATTCGAAAAAAAATAAAATATGTTAACCCTTTGAAAAATATTTTTGAAAAAGGGTCACTTTCCCAGGCTTTAGTTTTCCCCCTTACGCCAACGCCCCTCAATAGCACAATTTTAGAGATACAGACAAACCAAACATATGCTCTTAAAGCTGAAACCTTCTTCTAATAGGCGGTATAATTATTATTTTTTTTAAAATACGGATTTTAACCCTTTGAAAAACACCAGCGAACGCAGGTCATTTAGCGCCTAACCAGAAGATTTTTTTTCTTGCTCCAAAAGTTACTAAACGTTCGTTTTTCGACTCAATATTTTTAGAACATCTCGGTAGACCAGATTTACATCATCTACAGCAATTTCGAAGCGTTCGGATGAGAACAAATATTTAAAAAAAAATTAAAATCTGAGATATTTTTGGCGAAAACCCATAATAACGGGATGTTTTTCGCAGTCACGCTCGGCTTCTGGTAACCTGTTCACAGTTTAAAATGCACATATTTTCTCATAATTTATAGAGGACTTGGAAACAGTTATATTTATAAACAATTAAAATTTCAGAGAGATCGGACGACGAATACTGATCATACTTAAAAAAAAAAGAAGTAAATGTTTTTTTGCAATTTCGCGATTTCGTCATTAAAGATATAAATTTATGCAAAATCGAGTAAAATATATAAAATAATACAAATTTGGGGTTTATTTAAAGTTTTATCACGGGCCCGAGCAACGCTGGGCGGGTCAGCTAGTATATAAATATATATATATTGCCTTATTTATGTAACTAGCAGTGCAATTCCCACTAAAATCCGTTCAGTAGAGCTTTTTTTTTTTTTTAAAAAAGCCAATTTTCATAATCTGGTTTACCTAATTATATAACTTTCTTCCATACCTCTATAACATAGCAACTTAGAACGATGTTTCATACGCTAAAATCGCCCACCAAAAATTACCTAACTGACAATGTATGTCCCATAAAAATCCGTTTCGCAGAACGTGAGTTATTAGCGTTCTCTTTCATAATCGGATTGACCTAATTGTAGAACGTTCTCCCACAGCTCTATAACTAAGCAATGTGAAACGATGTGTTATACTTTAAAACTCCCGACCCCCCCCCCCCCCCCTATATACATTCATAACATGTGTTTAAAATGTTAATAGATTATCCTAAAATCACACAGAAAAACTTATTAACATTTCATTTTTAAATATTAAAAATTATTAAAGTTATTTAAATTATTAAAAATGTTAAAATGAATTATCTCCTATCTCCAAAACTGATTAGAATGTTACTATTTTAGTTTTAACTAGTAGAACCAACCGGCTTTGCCCGGGTTAACAAAAATTAAAATACAATAATACGACAATAACAATGACGACAATATGATTTGTGCATATTCAACCATAAATCGATAAAAAAGACAATTAGAAAAAAAAAAGCGTTACTTTAACTCATCCATAGTAAAATTTCTCAGTTGTATTTATGAGAATGCGCGTTTTCTTTGCGCATACAATATAAAAATATACGATTTTCCTGACAATGAAAAAAAAAATTACCAAATGTCGTAACATTTTGCGAAATTCGCTTTCATATGGCATCTATCTATATTATAAAACAAAAACATATCCGTGAGTAATGTCCACATCATATTGACGGTAGCAACGACCTAACCATTAAATTTTGCTTGTACTGCATATTTGTAACTACTAAATTTCGAATAATTTCATTTTTTTAACTATCATTTAGAAAAAAAATTCACTTCCAAATGTAGTTTGAAAAGTTTATCTCAATTTACTGATTTATCATAGATTTTAAAGTAATTTTAAAGCATGTATATATTTAAATCTGTGTCCAATCCAATTACGAAAAATTAACTTATTTGATCTTTATAAAGTAAAAACATTTATTTTTAAACATAGCACATTCAATTTTTATGCGGTCGAATAAAATAAATGTATTCTCAATGGTATTCATTTGAAAAGTGTATCTCAATTTACTGATGTTTTATGGATTTTAAAGTAATTTAATATTCTGGAAAATTGTACGGTAAAAGGATGTTAAAGTTATACTTTGGCGACCAATACGTTCTGTGGAAATTACGCTACGTTGTGTAATTGCTATAAAATACTATTATTTTGTGAATGAAAACCGGCACATGATTTAAATTATGAATACACTTTCACCGGTGTAGATTTTCCCCTGAACCGATACGTGTCGAGTTAAAACAAATTCTTTAACTTCATGAATCATGTACAAATATGCATTTATATTTATAGATAATGTGCATGTTTCTCAACATAACGTAGACAAAAGGTTGAGCTAAATTGCTTGAAGTTTCTCGTAATTTTCAAATAGTTAGAATACCTTGTATTATGTTTAGGGAATAATACATTATGAATTACTAAATCCGCAAGAATTGTTACTTTTCGCCTACAGTTAATTGAGATTTTAATCCCATTTGTTTTAACACCCATTTTTTAATAAAAAACAAGAACCGAAAAATCATGCGTCAAGCGTAGATTATGTAACACTTTCCAACGCTTCCAAAATAATTTTACAAATCATTACCGTTTAATAAGCTGAAACATAACATCTAAGTAAACAATTTGGAAAACGCATAACATACTTAAAAACGTAATTTCAGGAATTTCCAACATATACAATATTTGGAAAAATAACCGAATACTTTTATTCAGCCCTGTATATGATCTATAGATTTGTATATATACTACATAGGATGCTACATTTTAGTGTAGTTAGGAAACGCGTAGTACAGTTTAAAATTCTCCTTCTGGAGTTTCTGTCAATAAACGGAAATGTGTTCACGAACTTTTGTGCTGCCCTGTATAGGATCTACAGAATTTATACACACCAAGTAATAGACAAAAAGGGAGTTAAATTTTAAGTCGCGTTCAGCAACTTAAAACGCACTTCAGGAATTACTGTTAACAGACAGTAGAAAATTATTTTGTGTGTCCCTGTAAATGAACGATGACTGCTATACACACAATATTCTGTAGTAAGCTTCTTGTAATGCACCTTAGTGATATATATAAATTTCAATGCGTTTAAAATAGTGAAACATTATTTAATGGAACCACAAACGATTTCTCTCCATAGACGTAATGTAACGGAATTCTTTTGACTGTCCCTGTAAAGTAACTATAAGTGCTATGCACACCCTATTCCATATTAAGCTTCTTGTAATGCACCTTAGTGATATATATAAATTACAATGTGTTTGAAATTGTGTAACATCATTAAAATAAACCGAAAATGATTTTTCCCCATAGACCGTAATGTAACGGTATTCTTTTGAGTGTCCCTGTAAAAAAACTATACGTGCTACACACTTCAGTTGAAATAGGGAACATGCTATAGATGACGACAATAACATATAAAAATTGCAGGGGAATCCGAGCATATTTACGAGAGTTAGAGCACGGACAGACGGCAGACGGCAGACAAACCGAAGTCATAAACACTTTTCAACTAGGTTGGAAAGTGTTAATAATGGGAAATACTGTATTGTTTTCTTTAAATCCAATTTTTATTAATAGGGCATCTACTGTCCACCTACATCCAAGAAATTTAAATATGCCTCCTTGGTTAAGGCTCAAGCTGAAAAAAGTTACTAGTAATGATTGCTAAATGTCGTATGTCTATGTAATGATTGCTAAATATTTGACAGACGATTTTTGATCATGTAGAATAAATTTAATCATGAAGTTTAGATGCGAAAAAATATGTTTTTATTTCTTAGAAAATGTACTTTAATATTAACAAACCAGTGGAAACAATTTGCCTTTGTAAAATTAGGAGCTAAGTTATTTATTTTTCTCCAAACACATTTAAATATATGTACTATGTCGTTTAAAGCACTTATAATAATCTTATAGTAATATGCGAAAAAAATCACATCTGCCAAAATTGACGTCAGTTCCGGATTTCAAATTATAGCGAGTTAATCTGAAATTGGTTTATAAAACTATTGTCCATACGCAGTTCCTTTGAATGGCAACGGGAAAGATATTGCATTAGAAATTGAAGGAAAAAAATGGATTTCTATAATGATAAACTATGGGAGATGTTTGAAAAAAGTGGTAAACAATGGTCTGAGAAATTTTTAAAGTTGACAGTAATTTTACCCGTGTTTTAAAGCATATGTACATAAAGTTTTGTTCAAATCAGACAAAAACTGTAGATTTGTATAAGGAACATACATACATACATACCAAGAACGGCTTTTATATATATAGACAAGAACGGCTTTTATGTATATAGATATGTGATAGTTTACCTACCTCATAACCAGGGTTGAAAAATGCGGTCGCGAGGTCGTCATTGGCGACCAAGTTTTTATATCTGATGACCAAGTTATTTATTCTGGCTCCTTTTCTTTCTTTCTTTCTTTATTTTTTCTTTTCCTCAAAAAATTACCCAAGAAACGAGCACAAATGTATGTTTACTTTTAATAGCAGAACCAAGTTTAAAAGGCGTTTTCCATCTCATGCGCGGAATTTTATTTTTCGATCCAGCTTATGTACATATATAAGCTTTTTTTTTTCAATCATTACGTTTAAGGCAATGACTGCCCTACAATTTCTATAAAGAACAGCATTTGTTACTCATCTCAGTCACAAAGTTAAATTAAAATTCTCATAACATATATCATTATAGGTAGATGTTACAAAGTTACAAAATATTAAGAAAATAAACTAAGAAATTATATGCAAACAAAAAATAATGTCAACTTTTATTTTTAATTTGGAAAAAATAAGTTCATCAAATACAAATATTAAAATCATAAAAATCTGAATTATCTAACTGATTGAAAGACAGGTACTAATTATTTTTCTCATTCACTATTTAATCCATGCTCCCCAAAATCAGACACAGATTTTGTAGCACTAAACTTTCGGGACATTTGAAGCATTCGGCATTCAGCATTTCATGGAAGACCAGCCAACTACACCGATGCCACACGTATTTTCTAAAGAATTAGTAAGCTACACTTGGCTTCAAGCGGAAACGATATCTTCTTCATGCCCATCACTTTATTTACCACTTAGGCTTCTATTGGCGTTAGTTTGCTAGAATGGGAGTTTTAGCGAAAATTTCGGCTAAAGAATTTTTTTTTTTTTTAAACTCGCAAAAATCTTATAGTAGGATAATTTAAATTTAAAAAAAAAATAGTTTGCTAATTGAGTAGAAAATCGCTACTAGTGTTCGATATAATATTCTATCCGAATATAAAGTAAAAGATTGTGAACTTCATGAAGCGTCTCGCAGGGAGCCTCACACCGTGTAAAGATTTGCTCTCGCACTGCAGTTTCCATGCGTATTCTCGTCGGTTTTCAAAAAATTATATAAATTAATATTTCTTTTTAAATTCTGACAAGAAACGCGTCCAACCTCTCAAAAAAAATCTTCATCATTTAAGTTTTAAAAAAATATCACAAAGTAGGATAATTTAAATAAAAAAATTAGTTTGCTAATTGAGTAGAAAATTGCTACTGGTGTCCGATGTAATATTCTATGAGAATATAAAGTAAGAGTTGTGAACTTCATACTCATAAAATCCGCCCAAAGATATAACATGTTAAAAACCTCCCTCTCCTGATAAAATCACTACAAAATTACAAAGAAAATAATACGGTTGATTATAAAGTTTAACTTCAATATGAAATCTGGCGGGAAATGGCGAAAAGAAACTAAAGGAGTGCTTGTAGTTCATATCTGCTCCCAGGAAGCGTCTCGCAGGGAGCCTCACACCGTGTAAAGATTTGCTCTCGCACTGCAGTTTCCATGCGTATTCTCGTCGGTTTTCAAAAAATTATATAAATTAATATTTCTTCTTAAATTCTGACAAGAAACGCGTCCTACCTCTCAAAAAAATCTTCATCATTTAAGTTTAAAAAAAATATCGCAAAGTAGGATAATTTAAGTAAAAAAATTAGTTTGCTAATTGTGTAGAAAATTGCTACTGGTGTCCGATATAATATTCTATGAGAATATAAAGTAAAAGTTGTGAACTTCATACTCATAAAATCCGCCAAAGATATAACATGTTAAAAATCTCCCTCTCCTGATAAAATCACCACAAAATTACAAAGAAAATAATACGGTTGGTTATAAAGTTTAACTTCAATATGAAATCTGGCGGGAAATGGCGAAAAGAAACTAAAGGAGTGCTTGTAGTTCAGATCTGCTCCCAGGAAGCGTCTCGCAGGGAGCCTCACACCGTGTAAAGATTTGCTCTCGCACTGCAGTTTCCAAGCGTATTCTCGTCGGTTTTCAAAAAAATATCTAAATTAATATTTCTTCTTAAATTCTGACAAGAAACGCGTCCTACCTCTCAAAAAATCTTCATCATTTAAGTTTAAAAAAAAATATCGCAAAGTAGGATAATTTAAAAAAAAAAATTAGTTTACTAATTGTGTAGAAAATTGCTACTGGTATCCGATATAATATTCTATGAGAATATAAAGTAAAAGTTGTGAACTTCAAACTCATAAAATCCGCCCAAAGATATAACATGTTAAAAATCTCCCTCTCCTGATAAAATCACTACAAAATTACAAAGAAAATAATACGGTTGATTATAAAGTTTAACTTCAATATGAAATCTGGCGGGAAATGGCGAAAAGAAACTAAACGAGTGCTTGTAGTTCAGATCTGCTCCCAGGAAGCGTCTCGCAGAGATCCTCACACCGTGTAAAGATTTGCTCTCGCACTGCAGTTTCCATGCGTATTCTCGTCGGTTTTCAAAAAATTATATAAATTAATATTTCTTCTTAAATTCTGACAAGAAACGCGTCCTACCTCTCAAAAAAATCATCATAATTTAAGTTTAAAAAAAAATATCGCAAAGTAGGATAATTTAAAAAAAAAAATTAGTTTACTAATTGTGTAGAAAATTGCTACTGGTATCCGATATAATATTCTATGAGAATATAAAGTAAAAGTTGTGAACTTCAAACTCATAAAATCCGCCCAAAGATATAACATGTTAAAAATCTCCCTCTCCTGATAAAATCACTACAAAATTACAAAGAAAATAATACGGTTGATTATAAAGTTTAACTTCAATATGAAATCTGGCGGGAAATGGCGAAAAGAAACTAAAGGAGTGCTTGTAGTTCAGATCTGCTCCCAGGAAGCGTCTCGCAGGGAGCCTCACACCGTGTAAAGATTTGCTCTCGCACTGCAGTTTCCATGCGTATTCTCGTCGGTTTTCAAAAAATTATCTAAATTAATATTTCTTCTTAAATTCTGACAAGAAACGCGTCCTACCTCTCAAAAAAATCTTCATCATTTAAAAAAAATATCACAAAGTAGGATAATTTAAATAAAAAAATTCGTTTGCTAATTGAGTAGAAAATTGCTACTGGTGTCCGATGTAATATTCTATGAGAATATGAAGTAAAAGTTGTGAACTTCAAACTCATAAAATCCGCCAAAGATATAACATGTTAAAAATCTCCCTCTCCTGATAAAATCACCACAAAATTACAAAGAAAATAATACGGTTGATTATAAAGTTTAACTTCAATATGAAATCTGGCGGGAAATGGCGAAAAGAAACTAAAGGAGTGCTTGTAGTTCAGATCTGCTCCCAGGAAGCGTCTCGCAGGGAGTAAAGTGTAAAGATTTGCTCTCGCACTGCAGTTTCCAAGCGTATTCTCGTCGGTTTTCAAAAAAATATCTAAATTAATATTTCTTCTTAAATTCTGACAAGAAACGCGTCCAACCTCTCAAAAAAATCTTCATCATTTAAGTTTTAAAAAAATATCACAAAGTAGGATAATTTAAATAAAAAAATTAGTTTGCTAATTGAGTAGAAAATTGCTACTGGTGTCCGATGTAATATTCTATGAGAATATAAAGGAAAAGTTTTGAACTTCATACTCATAAAATCCGCCCAAAGATATAAAATTTTAAAAATCTCCCTCTCCTGTTAAAATCACTACAAAATTACAAAGAAAATAATACGGTTGATTATAAAGTTTAACTTCAATATGAAATCTGGCGGGAAATGGCGAAAAGAAACTAAAGGAGTGCTTCTAGTTCAGATCTGCTCCCAGGAAGCGTCTCGCAGGGAGCCTCACACCGTGTAAAGATTTGCTCTCGCACTGCAGTTTCCAAGCGTATTCTCGTCGGTTTTCAAAAAAATATCTAAATTAATACTTCTTCTTTAATTCTGAAAAGAAACGCGTCCTACCTCTCAAAAAAATCTTCATCATTTAAGTTTTAAAAAAATATCACAAAGTAGGATAATTTAAATAAAAAAATTAGTTTGCTAATTGAGTATAAAATTGCTACTGGTGTCCGATATAATATTCTATGAGAATATAAAGTAAAAGTTGTGAACTTCATACACATAAAATCCACCCAAAGATATAACATGTTAAAAATCTCCCTCTCCTGATAAAATCACTACAAAATTACAAAGAAAATAATACGGTTGATTATAAAGTTTAACTTCAATATAAAATCTGGCGGGAAATGGCTAAAAGAAACTAAACGAGTGCTTGTAGTTCAGATCTGCTCCCAGGAAGCGTTTCGCAGGGAGACTCACACCGTGTAAAGATTTGCTCTCGCACTGCAGTTTCCATGCGTATTCTCATTGGTTTTCAAAAAATTATATAAATTAATATTTCTTCTTAAATTCTGACAAGAAACGCGTCCTACCTCTAAAAAAATCTTCATCATTTAAGTTATAAAAAAATATCGCAAAGTAAGATAATTTAAGTAAAAAAATTAGTTTGCTAATTGTGTAGAAAATTGCTACTGGTGTCCGATATAATATTCTATGAGAATATGAAGTAAAAGTTGTGAACTTCAAACTCATAAAATCCGCCCAAAGATATAAAATGTTAAAAATCTCCCTCTCCTGATAAAATCACTACAAAATTACAAAGAAAATAATACGGTTGATTATAAAGTTTAACTTCAATATGAAATCTGGCGGGAAATGGCGAAAAGAAACTAAAGGAGTGCTTGTAGTTCATATCTGCTCCCAGGAAGCGTCTCGCACGGAGCCTCACACCGTGTAAAGATTTGCTCTCGCACTGCAGTTTCCATGCGTATTCTCGTCGGTTTTCAAAAAATTATATAAATTAATATTTCTTCTTAAATTCTGACAAGAAACGCGTCCTACCTCTCAAAAAAATCTTCATCATTTCAAAAAAATATCACAAAGTAGGATAATTTAAATAAAAAAATTCGTTTGCTAATTGAGTAGAAAATTGCTACTGGTGTCCGATGTAATATTCTATGAGAATATGAAGTAAAAGTTGTGAACTTCAAACTCATAAAATCCGCCCAAAGATATAACATGTTAAAAATCTCCCTCTCCTGATAAAATCACTACAAAATTACAAAGAAAATAATACGGTTGATTATAAAGTTTAACTTCAATATGAAATCTGGCGGGAAATGGCGAAAAGAAACTAAAGGAGTGCTTGTAGTTCAGATCTGCTCCCAGGAAGCGTCTCGCAGGGAGCCTCACACCGTGTAAAGATTTGCTCTCGCACTGCAGTTTCCATGCGTATTCTCGTCGGTTTTCAAAAAATTATATAAATTAATATTTCTTCTTAAATTCTGACAAGAAACGCGTCTTACCTCTCAAAAAAATCTTCATCATTTAAGTTTTAAAAAAATATCGCAAAGTAGGATAATTTAAGTAAAAAAATTAGTTTGCTAATTGAGTAGAAAATTGCTACTGGTGTCCCATATAATATTCTATGAGAATATAAAGTAAAAGTTGTGAACTTCATACTCATAAAATACACCCAAAGATATAACATGTTAAAAATCTCCCTCTCCTGATAAAATCACTACAAAATTACAAAGAAAATAATACGGTTGATTATAAAGTTTAAATTCAATATGAAATCTGGCGGGAAATGGCGAAAAGAAACTAAAGGAGTGCTTGTAGTTCAGATCTGCTCCCAGGAAGCGACTCGCAGGCAGCCTCACACCGTGTAAAGATTTGCTCTCGCACTGCAGTTTCCATGCCTATTCTCGTCGGTTTTCAAAAAATTATATAAATTAATATTTCTTCTTAAATTCTGACAAGAAACGCGTCCAACCTTTCAAAAAAAAATCTTCATCATTTAAGTTTTAAAAAAATATCACAAAGTAGGATAATTTAAATACAAAAATTAGTTTGCTAATTGAGTAGAAAATTGCTACTGTTGTCCGATGTAATATTTTATGAGAATATAAAGTAAAAGTTGTGAACTTCATACTCATAAAATCCGCCCAAAGATATAACATGTTAAAAATCTCCCTCTCCTGATAAAATCACTACAAAATTACAAAGAAAATAATACGGTTGATTATAAAGTTTAACTTCAATATGAAATCTGGCGGGAAATGGCGAAAAGAAACTAAAGGAGTGCTTGTAGTTCAGATCTGCTCCCAGGAAGCGTCTCGCAGGGAGCCTCACACCGTGTAAAGATTTGCTCTCGCACTGCAGTTTCCATGCCTATTCTCGTCGGTTTTCAAAAAATTATATAAATTAATATTTCTTCTTAAATTCTGACAAGAAACGCGTCCAACCTCTCAAAAAATCTTCATCATTTAAGTTTTAAAAAAATATCACAAAGTAGGATAATTTAAATAAAAAAATTAGTTTGCTAATTGAGTAGAAAATTGCTACTGGTGTCCGATGTAATATTCTGTGAGAATATAAAGTAAAAGTTGTGAACTTCATACTCATAAAATCCGCCCAAAGATATAAAATGTTAAAAATCTCCCTCTCCTGATAAAATCACTACAAAATTACAAAGAAAATAATACGGTTGATTATAAAGTTTAACTTCAATATGAAATCTGGCGGGAAATGGCGAAAAGAAACTAAAGGAGTGCTTGTAGTTCAGATCTGCTCCCAGGAAGCGTCTCGCAGGGAGCCTCACACCGTGTAAAGATTTGCTCTCGCACTGCAGTTTCCATGCGTATTCTCGTCGGTTTTCAAAAAATTATCTAAATTAATATTTCTTCTTAAATTCTGACAAGAAACGCGTCCTACCTCTCAAAAAAATCTTCATCATTTAAAAAAAATATCACAAAGTAGGATAATTTAAATAAAAAAATTCGTTTGCTAATTGAGTAGAAAATTGCTACTGGTGTCCGATGTAATATTCTATGAGAATATGAAGTAAAAGTTGTGAACATCAAACTCATAAAATCCGCCAAAGATATAACATGTTAAAAATCTCCCTCTCCTGATAAAATCACCACAAAATTACAAAGAAAATAATACGGTTGATTATAAAGTTTAACTTCAATATAAAATCTGGCGGGAAATGGCTAAAAGAAACTAAACGAGTGCTTGTAGTTCAGATCTGCTCCCAGGAAGCGTTTCGCAGGGAGACTCACACCGTGTAAAGATTTGCTCTCGCACTGCAGTATCCATGCGTATTCTCATTGGTTTTCAAAAAATTATATAAATTAATATTTCTTCTTAAATTCTGACAAGAAACGCGTCCTACCTCTAAAAAAATCTTCATCATTTAAGTTATAAAAAAATATCGCAAAGTAAGATAATTTAAGTAAAAAAATTAGTGTGCTAATTGTGTAGAAAATTGCTACTGGTGTCCGATATAATATTCTATGAGAATATGAAGTAAAAGTTGTGAACTTCAAACTCATAAAATCCGCCCAAAGATATAAAATGTTAAAAATCTCCCTCTCCTGATAAAATCACTACAAAATTACAAAGAAAATAATACGGTTGATTATAAAGTTTAACTTCAATATGAAATCTGGCGGGAAATGGCGAAAAGAAACTAAAGGAGTGCTTGTAGTTCATATCTGCTCCCAGGAAGCGTCTCGCACGGAGCCTCACACCGTGTAAAGATTTGCTCTCGCACTGCAGTTTCCATGCGTATTCTCGTCGGTTTTCAAAAAATTATATAAATTAATATTTCTTCTTAAATTCTGACAAGAAACGCGTCCTACCTCTCAAAAAAATCTTCATCATTTCAAAAAAATATCACAAAGTAGGATAATTTAAATAAAAAAATTCGTTTGCTAATTGAGTAGAAAATTGCTACTGGTGTCCGATGTAATATTCTATGAGAATATGAAGTAAAAGTTGTGAACTTCAAACTCATAAAATCCGCCCAAAGATATAACATGTTAAAAATCTCCCTCTCCTGATAAAATCACTACAAAATTACAAAGAAAATAATACGGTTGATTATAAAGTTTAACTTCAATATGAAATCTGGCGGGAAATGGCGAAAAGAAACTAAAGGAGTGCTTGTAGTTCAGATCTGCTCCCAGGAAGCGTCTCGCAGGGAGCCTCACACCGTGTAAAGATTTGCTCTCGCACTGCAGTTTCCATGCGTATTCTCGTCGGTTTTCAAAAAATTATATAAATTAATATTTCTTCTTAAATTCTGACAAGAAACGCGTCTTACCTCTCAAAAAAATCTTCATCATTTAAGTTTTAAAAAAATATCGCAAAGTAGGATAATTTAAGTAAAAAAATTAGTTTGCTAATTGAGTAGAAAATTGCTACTGGTGTCCCATATAATATTCTATGAGAATATAAAGTAAAAGTTGTGAACTTCATACTCATAAAATACACCCAAAGATATAACATGTTAAAAATCTCCCTCTCCTGATAAAATCACTACAAAATTACAAAGAAAATAATACGGTTGATTATAAAGTTTAAATTCAATATGAAATCTGGCGGGAAATGGCGAAAAGAAACTAAAGGAGTGCTTGTAGTTCAGATCTGCTCCCAGGAAGCGACTCGCAGGCAGCCTCACACCGTGTAAAGATTTGCTCTCGCACTGCAGTTTCCATGCCTATTCTCGTCGGTTTTCAAAAAATTATATAAATTAATATTTCTTCTTAAATTCTGACAAGAAACGCGTCCAACCTTTCAAAAAAAAATCTTCATCATTTAAGTTTTAAAAAAATATCACAAAGTAGGATAATTTAAATACAAAAATTAGTTTGCTAATTGAGTAGAAAATTGCTACTGTTGTCCGATGTAATATTTTATGAGAATATAAAGTAAAAGTTGTGAACTTCATACTCATAAAATCCGCCCAAAGATATAACATGTTAAAAATCTCCCTCTCCTGATAAAATCACTACAAAATTACAAAGAAAATAATACGGTTGATTATAAAGTTTAACTTCAATATGAAATCTGGCGGGAAATGGCGAAAAGAAACTAAAGGAGTGCTTGTAGTTCAGATCTGCTCCCAGGAAGCGTCTCGCAGGGAGCCTCACACCGTGTAAAGATTTGCTCTCGCACTGCAGTTTCCATGCCTATTCTCGTCGGTTTTCAAAAAAATATATAAATTAATATTTCTTCTTAAATTCTGACAAGAAACGCGTCCAACCTCTCAAAAAAAAAAATCTTCATCATTTAAGTTTTAAAAAAATATCACAAAGTAGGATAATTTAAATACAAAAATTAGTTTGCTAATTGAGTAGAAAATTGCTACTGGTGTCCGATGTAATATTTTATGAGAATATAAAGTAAAAGTTGTGAACTTCATACTCATAAAATCCGCCCAAAGATATAACATGTTAAAAATCTCCCTCTCCTGATAAAATCACTACAAAATTACAAAGAAAATAATACGGTTGATTATAAAGTTTAACTTCAATATGAAATCTGGCGGGAAATGGCGAAAAGAAACTAAAGGAGTGCTTGTAGTTCAGATCTGCTCCCAGGAAGCGTCTCGCAGGGAGCCTCACACCGTGTAAAGATTTGCTCTCGCACTGCAGTTTCCATGCGTATTCTCGTCGGTTTTCAAAAAATTATATAAATTAATATTTCTTCTTAAATTCTGACAAGAAACGCGTCTTACCTCTCAAAAAAATCTTCATCATTTAAGTTTTAAAAAAATATCGCAAAGTAGGATCATTTAAGTAAAAAAATTAGTTTGCTAATTGAGTAGAAAATTGCTACTGGTGTCCCATATAATATTCTATGAGAATATAAAGTAAAAGTTGTGAACTTCATACTCATAAAATACACCCAAAGATATAACATGTTAAAAATCTCCCTCTCCTGATAAAATCACTACAAAATTACAAAGAAAATAATACGGTTGATTATAAAGTTTAACTTCAATATGAAATCTGGCGGGAAATGGCGAAAAGAAACTAAAGGAGTGCCTGTAGTTCAGATCTGCTCCCAGGAAGCGACTCGCAGGGAGCCTCACACCGTGTAAAGATTTGCTCTCGCACTGCAGTTTCCATGCCTATTCTCGTCGGTTTTCAAAAAATTATATAAATTAATATTTCTTCTTAAATTCTGACAAGAAACGCGTCCAACCTTTCAAAAAAAAATCTTCATCATTTAAGTTTTAAAAAAATATCACAAAGTAGGATAATTTAAATACAAAAATTAGTTTGCTAATTGAGTAGAAAATTGCTACTGGTGTCCGATGTAATATTTTATGAGAATATAAAGTAAAAGTTGTGAACTTCATACTCATAAAATCCGCCCAAAGATATAACATGTTAAAAATCTCCCTCTCCTGATAAAATCACTACAAAATTACAAAGAAAATAATACGGTTGATTATAAAGTTTAACTTCAATATGAAATCTGGCAGGAAATGGCGAAAAGAAACTAAAGGAGTGCTTGTAGTTCAGATCTGCTCCCAGGAAGCGACTCGCAGGGAGCCTCACACCGTGTAAAGATTTGCTCTCGCACTGCAGTTTCCATGCCTATTCTCGTCGGTTTTCAAAAAATTATATAAATTAATATTTCTTCTTAAATTCTGACAAGAAACGCGTCCAACCTTTCAAAAAAAATCTTCATCATTTAAGTTTTAAAAAAATATCACAAAGTAGGATAATTTAAATACAAAAATTAGTTTGCTAATTGAGTAGAAAATTGCTACTGGTGTCCGATGTAATATTTTATGAGAATATAAAGTAAAAGTTGTGAACTTCATACTCATAAAATCCGCCCAAAGATATAACATGTTAAAAATCTCCCTCTCCTGATAAAATCACTACAAAATTACAAAGAAAATAATACGGTTGATTATAAAGTTTAACTTCAATATGAAATCTGGCGGGAAATGGCGAAAAGAAACTAAAGGAGTGCTTGTAGTTCAGATCTGCTCCCAGGAAGCGTCTCGCAGGGAGCCTCACACCGTGTAAAGATTTGCTCTCGCACTGCAGTTTCCATGCGTATTCTCGTCGGTTTTCAAAAAATTATATAAATTAATATTTCTTCTTAAATTCTGACAAGAAACGCGTCCTACCTTTCAAAAAAATCTTCATCATTTAAGTTTTAAAAAAATATCGCAAAGTAGGATAATTTAAGTAAAAAAATTAGTTTGCTAATTGTGTAGAAAATTGCTACTGGTGTCCGATATAATATTCTATGAGAATATAAAGTAAAAGTTGTGAACTTCAAACTCATAAAATCCGCCCAAAGATATAACATTTTAAAAATCTCCCTCTCCTGATAAAATCACTACAAAATTACAAAGAAAATAATACGGTTGATTATAAAGTTTAACTTCAATATGAAATCTGGCGGGAAATGGCGAAAAGAAACTAAAGGAGTGCTTGTAGTTCAGATCTGCTCCCAGGAAGCGTCTCGCAGGGAGCCTCACACCGTGTAAAGATTTGCTCTCGCACTGCAGTTTCCAAGCGTATTCTCGTCGGTTTTCAAAAAAATATCTAAATTAATATTTCTTCTTAAATTCTGACAAGAAACGCGTCCTACCTCTCAAAAAATCTTCATCATTTAAGTTTTAAAAAAATATCACAAAGTAGGATAATTTAAATAAAAAAATTAGTTTGCTAATTGAATATAAAATTGCTACTGGTGTCCGATGTAATATTCTATGAGAATATAAAGGAAAAGTTTTGAACTTCATACTCATAAAATCCGCCCAAAGATATAAAATTTTAAAAATCTCCCTCTCCTGTTAAAATCACTACAAAATTACAAAGAAAATAATACGGTTGATTATAAAGTTTAACTTCAATATAAAATCTGGCGGGAAATGGCTAAAAGAAACTAAACGAGTGCTTGTAGTTCAGATCTGCTCCCAGGAAGCGTTTCGCAGGGAGACTCACACCGTGTAAAGATTTGCTCTCGCACTGCAGTATCCATGCGTATTCTCATTGGTTTTCAAAAAATTATATAAATTAATATTTCTTCTTAAATTCTGACAAGAAACGCGTCCTACCTCTAAAAAAATCTTCATCATTTAAGTTATAAAAAAATATCGCAAAGTAAGATAATTTAAGTAAAAAAATTAGTGTGCTAATTGTGTAGAAAATTGCTACTGGTGTCCGATATAATATTCTATGAGAATATGAAGTAAAAGTTGTGAACTTCAAACTCATAAAATCCGCCCAAAGATATAAAATGTTAAAAATCTCCCTCTCCTGATAAAATCACTACAAAATTACAAAGAAAATAATACGGTTGATTATAAAGTTTAACTTCAATATGAAATCTGGCAGGAAATGGCGAAAAGAAACTAAAGGAGTGCTTGTAGTTCAGATCTGCTCCCAGGAAGCGACTCGCAGGGAGCCTCACACCGTGTAAAGATTTGCTCTCGCACTGCAGTTTCCATGCCTATTCTCGTCGGTTTTCAAAAAATTATATAAATTAATATTTCTTCTTAAATTCTGACAAGAAACGCGTCCAACCTTTCAAAAAAAAATCTTCATCATTTAAGTTTTAAAAAAATATCACAAAGTAGGATAATTTAAATACAAAAATTAGTTTGCTAATTGAGTAGAAAATTGCTACTGGTGTCCGATGTAATATTTTATGAGAATATAAAGTAAAAGTTGTGAACTTCATACTCATAAAATCCGCCCAAAGATATAACATGTTAAAAATCTCCCTCTCCTGATAAAATCACTACAAAATTACAAAGAAAATAATACGGTTGATTATAAAGTTTAACTTCAATATGAAATCTGGCAGGAAATGGCGAAAAGAAACTAAAGGAGTGCTTGTAGTTCAGATCTGCTCCCAGGAAGCGACTCGCAGGGAGCCTCACACCGTGTAAAGATTTGCTCTCGCACTGCAGTTTCCATGCCTATTCTCGTCGGTTTTCAAAAAATTATATAAATTAATATTTCTTCTTAAATTCTGACAAGAAACGCGTCCAACCTTTCAAAAAAAATCTTCATCATTTAAGTTTTAAAAAAATATCACAAAGTAGGATAATTTAAATACAAAAATTAGTTTGCTAATTGAGTAGAAAATTGCTACTGGTGTCCGATGTAATATTTTATGAGAATATAAAGTAAAAGTTGTGAACTTCATACTCATAAAATCCGCCCAAAGATATAACATGTTAAAAATCTCCCTCTCCTGATAAAATCACTACAAAATTACAAAGAAAATAATACGGTTGATTATAAAGTTTAACTTCAATATGAAATCTGGCGGGAAATGGCGAAAAGAAACTAAAGGAGTGCTTGTAGTTCAGATCTGCTCCCAGGAAGCGTCTCGCAGGGAGCCTCACACCGTGTAAAGATTTGCTCTCGCACTGCAGTTTCCATGCGTATTCTCGTCGGTTTTCAAAAAATTATATAAATTAATATTTCTTCTTAAATTCTGACAAGAAACGCGTCCTACCTTTCAAAAAAATCTTCATCATTTAAGTTTTAAAAAAATATCGCAAAGTAGGATAATTTAAGTAAAAAAATTAGTTTGCTAATTGTGTAGAAAATTGCTACTGGTGTCCGATATAATATTCTATGAGAATATAAAGTAAAAGTTGTGAACTTCAAACTCATAAAATCCGCCCAAAGATATAACATTTTAAAAATCTCCCTCTCCTGATAAAATCACTACAAAATTACAAAGAAAATAATACGGTTGATTATAAAGTTTAACTTCAATATGAAATCTGGCGGGAAATGGCGAAAAGAAACTAAAGGAGTGCTTGTAGTTCAGATCTGCTCCCAGGAAGCGTCTCGCAGGGAGCCTCACACCGTGTAAAGATTTGCTCTCGCACTGCAGTTTCCAAGCGTATTCTCGTCGGTTTTCAAAAAAATATCTAAATTAATATTTCTTCTTAAATTCTGACAAGAAACGCGTCCTACCTCTCAAAAAATCTTCATCATTTAAGTTTTAAAAAAATATCACAAAGTAGGATAATTTAAATAAAAAAATTAGTTTGCTAATTGAATATAAAATTGCTACTGGTGTCCGATGTAATATTCTATGAGAATATAAAGGAAAAGTTTTGAACTTCATACTCATAAAATCCGCCCAAAGATATAAAATTTTAAAAATCTCCCTCTCCTGTTAAAATCACTACAAAATTACAAAGAAAATAATACGGTTGATTATAAAGTTTAACTTCAATATAAAATCTGGCGGGAAATGGCTAAAAGAAACTAAACGAGTGCTTGTAGTTCAGATCTGCTCCCAGGAAGCGTTTCGCAGGGAGACTCACACCGTGTAAAGATTTGCTCTCGCACTGCAGTATCCATGCGTATTCTCATTGGTTTTCAAAAAATTATATAAATTAATATTTCTTCTTAAATTCTGACAAGAAACGCGTCCTACCTCTAAAAAAATCTTCATCATTTAAGTTATAAAAAAATATCGCAAAGTAAGATAATTTAAGTAAAAAAATTAGTGTGCTAATTGTGTAGAAAATTGCTACTGGTGTCCGATATAATATTCTATGAGAATATGAAGTAAAAGTTGTGAACTTCAAACTCATAAAATCCGCCCAAAGATATAAAATGTTAAAAATCTCCCTCTCCTGATAAAATCACTACAAAATTACAAAGAAAATAATACGGTTGATTATAAAGTTTAACTTCAATATGAAATCTGGCAGGAAATGGCGAAAAGAAACTAAAGGAGTGCTTGTAGTTCAGATCTGCTCCCAGGAAGCGACTCGCAGGGAGCCTCACACCGTGTAAAGATTTGCTCTCGCACTGCAGTTTCCATGCCTATTCTCGTCGGTTTTCAAAAAATTATATAAATTAATATTTCTTCTTAAATTCTGACAAGAAACGCGTCCAACCTTTCAAAAAAAATCTTCATCATTTAAGTTTTAAAAAAATATCACAAAGTAGGATAATTTAAATACAAAAATTAGTTTGCTAATTGAGTAGAAAATTGCTACTGGTGTCCGATGTAATATTTTATGAGAATATAAAGTAAAAGTTGTGAACTTCATACTCATAAAATCCGCCCAAAGATATAACATGTTAAAAATCTCCCTCTCCTGATAAAATCACTACAAAATTACAAAGAAAATAATACGGTTGATTATAAAGTTTAACTTCAATATGAAATCTGGCGGGAAATGGCGAAAAGAAACTAAAGGAGTGCTTGTAGTTCAGATCTGCTCCCAGGAAGCGTCTCGCAGGGAGCCTCACACCGTGTAAAGATTTGCTCTCGCACTGCAGTTTCCATGCGTATTCTCGTCGGTTTTCAAAAAATTATATAAATTAATATTTCTTCTTAAATTCTGACAAGAAACGCGTCCTACCTTTCAAAAAAATCTTCATCATTTAAGTTTTAAAAAAATATCGCAAAGTAGGATAATTTAAGTAAAAAAATTAGTTTGCTAATTGTGTAGAAAATTGCTACTGGTGTCCGATATAATATTCTATGAGAATATAAAGTAAAAGTTGTGAACTTCAAACTCATAAAATCCGCCCAAAGATATAACATTTTAAAAATCTCCCTCTCCTGATAAAATCACTACAAAATTACAAAGAAAATAATACGGTTGATTATAAAGTTTAACTTCAATATGAAATCTGGCGGGAAATGGCGAAAAGAAACTAAAGGAGTGCTTGTAGTTCAGATCTGCTCCCAGGAAGCGTCTCGCAGGGAGCCTCACACCGTGTAAAGATTTGCTCTCGCACTGCAGTTTCCAAGCGTATTCTCGTCGGTTTTCAAAAAAATATCTAAATTAATATTTCTTCTTAAATTCTGACAAGAAACGCGTCCTACCTCTCAAAAAATCTTCATCATTTAAGTTTTAAAAAAATATCACAAAGTAGGATAATTTAAATAAAAAAATTAGTTTGCTAATTGAATATAAAATTGCTACTTGTGTCCGATGTAATATTCTATGAGAATATAAAGGAAAAGTTTTGAACTTCATACTCATAAAATCCGCCCAAAGATATAAAATTTTAAAAATCTCCCTCTCCTGTTAAAATCACTACAAAATTACAAAGAAAATAATACGGTTGATTATAAAGTTTAACTTCAATATAAAATCTGGCGGGAAATGGCTAAAAGAAACTAAACGAGTGCTTGTAGTTCAGATCTGCTCCCAGGAAGCGTTTCGCAGGGAGACTCACACCGTGTAAAGATTTGCTCTCGCACTGCAGTATCCATGCGTATTCTCATTGGTTTTCAAAAAATTATATAAATTAATATTTCTTCTTAAATTCTGACAAGAAACGCGTCCTACCTCTAAAAAAATCTTCATCATTTAAGTTATAAAAAAATATCGCAAAGTAAGATAATTTAAGTAAAAAAATTAGTGTGCTAATTGTGTAGAAAATTGCTACTGGTGTCCGATATAATATTCTATGAGAATATGAAGTAAAAGTTGTGAACTTCAAACTCATAAAATCCGCCCAAAGATATAAAATGTTAAAAATCTCCCTCTCCTGATAAAATCACTACAAAATTACAAAGAAAATAATACGGTTGATTATAAAGTTTAACTTCAATATGAAATCTGGCGGGAAATGGCGAAAAGAAACTAAAGGAGTGCTTGTAGTTCATATCTGCTCCCAGGAAGCGTCTCGCACGGAGCCTCACACCGTGTAAAGATTTGCTCTCGCACTGCAGTTTCCATGCGTATTCTCGTCGGTTTTCAAAAAATTATATAAATTAATATTTCTTCTTAAATTCTGACAAGAAACGCGTCCTACCTCTCAAAAAAATCTTCATCATTTCAAAAAAATATCACAAAGTAGGATAATTTAAATAAAAAAATTCGTTTGCTAATTGAGTAGAAAATTGCTACTGGTGTCCGATGTAATATTCTATGAGAATATGAAGTAAAAGTTGTGAACTTCAAACTCATAAAATCCGCCCAAAGATATAACATGTTAAAAATCTCCCTCTCCTGATAAAATCACTACAAAATTACAAAGAAAATAATACGGTTGATTATAAAGTTTAACTTCAATATGAAATCTGGCGGGAAATGGCGAAAAGAAACTAAAGGAGTGCTTGTAGTTCAGATCTGCTCCCAGGAAGCGTCTCGCAGGGAGCCTCACACCGTGTAAAGATTTGCTCTCGCACTGCAGTTTCCATGCCTATTCTCGTCGGTTTTCAAAAAATTATATAAATTAATATTTCTTCTTAAATTCTGACAAGAAACGCGTCCAACCTTTCAAAAAAAAATCTTCATCATTTAAGTTTTAAAAAAATATCACAAAGTAGGATAATTTAAATACAAAAATTAGTTTGCTAATTGAGTAGAAAATTGCTACTGGTGTCCGATGTAATATTTTATGAGAATATAAAGTAAAAGTTGTGAACTTCATACTCATAAAATCCGCCCAAAGATATAACATGTTAAAAATCTCCCTCTCCTGATAAAATCACTACAAAATTACAAAGAAAATAATACGGTTGATTATAAAGTTTAACTTCAATATGAAATCTGGCGGGAAATGGCGAAAAGAAACTAAAGGAGTGCTTGTAGTTCAGATCTGCTCCCAGGAAGCGACTCGCAGGGAGCCTCACACCGTGTAAAGATTTGCTCTCGCACTGCAGTTTCCATGCCTATTCTCGTCGGTTTTCAAAAAATTATATAAATTAATATTTCTTCTTAAATTCTGACAAGAAACGCGTCCAACCTTTCAAAAAAAATCTTCATCATTTAAGTTTTAAAAAAATATCACAAAGTAGGATAATTTAAATACAAAAATTAGTTTGCTAATTGAGTAGAAAATTGCTACTGGTGTCCGATGTAATATTTTATGAGAATATAAAGTAAAAGTTGTGAACTTCATACTCATAAAATCCGCCCAAAGATATAACATGTTAAAAATCTCCCTCTCCTGATAAAATCACTACAAAATTACAAAGAAAATAATACGGTTGATTATAAAGTTTAACTTCAATATGAAATCTGGCGGGAAATGGCGAAAAGAAACTAAAGGAGTGCTTGTAGTTCAGATCTGCTCCCAGGAAGCGTCTCGCAGGGAGCCTCACACCGTGTAAAGATTTGCTCTCGCACTGCAGTTTCCATGCGTATTCTCGTCGGTTTTCAAAAAATTATATAAATTAATATTTCTTCTTAAATTCTGACAAGAAACGCGTCCTACCTTTCAAAAAAATCTTCATCATTTAAGTTTTAAAAAAATATCGCAAAGTAGGATAATTTAAGTAAAAAAATTAGTTTGCTAATTGTGTAGAAAATTGCTACTGGTGTCCGATATAATATTCTATGAGAATATAAAGTAAAAGTTGTGAACTTCAAACTCATAAAATCCGCCCAAAGATATAACATGTTAAAAATCTCCCTCTCCTGATAAAATCACTACAAAATTACAAAGAAAATAATACGGTTGATTATAAAGTTTAACTTCAATATGAAATCTGGCGGGAAATGGCGAAAAGAAACTAAAGGAGTGCTTGTAGTTCAGATCTGCTCCCAGGAAGCGTCTCGCAGGGAGCCTCACACCGTGTAAAGATTTGCTCTCGCACTGCAGTTTCCAAGCGTATTCTCGTCGGTTTTCAAAAAAATATCTAAATTAATATTTCTTCTTAAATTCTGACAAGAAACGCGTCCTACCTCTCAAAAAATCTTCATCATTTAAGTTTTAAAAAAATATCACAAAGTAGGATAATTTAAATAAAAAAATTAGTTTGCTAATTGAGTATAAAATTGCTACTGGTGTCCGATGTAATATTCTATGAGAATATAAAGGAAAAGTTTTGAACTTCATACTCATAAAATCCGCCCAAAGATACAAAATTTTAAAAATCTCCCTCTCCTGTTAAAATCACTACAAAATTACAAAGAAAATAATACGGTTGATTATAAAGTTTAACTTCAATATAAAATCTGGCGGGAAATGGCTAAAAGAAACTAAACGAGTGCTTGTAGTTCAGATCTGCTCCCAGGAAGCGTTTCGCAGGGAGACTCACACCGTGTAAAGATTTGCTCTCGCACTGCAGTATCCATGCGTATTCTCATTGGTTTTCAAAAAATTATATAAATTAATATTTCTTCTTAAATTCTGACAAGAAACGCGTCCTACCTCTAAAAAAATCTTCATCATTTAAGTTATAAAAAAATATCGCAAAGTAAGATAATTTAAGTAAAAAAATTAGTGTGCTAATTGTGTAGAAAATTGCTACTGGTGTCCGATATAATATTCTATGAGAATATGAAGTAAAAGTTGTGAACTTCAAACTCATAAAATCCGCCCAAAGATATAAAATGTTAAAAATCTCCCTCTCCTGATAAAATCACTACAAAATTACAAAGAAAATAATACGGTTGATTATAAAGTTTAACTTCAATATGAAATCTGGCGGGAAATGGCGAAAAGAAACTAAAGGAGTGCTTGTAGTTCATATCTGCTCCCAGGAAGCGTCTCGCACGGAGCCTCACACCGTGTAAAGATTTGCTCTCGCACTGCAGTTTCCATGCGTATTCTCGTCGGTTTTCAAAAAATTATATAAATTAATATTTCTTCTTAAATTCTGACAAGAAACGCGTCCTACCTCTCAAAAAAATCTTCATCATTTCAAAAAAATATCACAAAGTAGGATAATTTAAATAAAAAAATTCGTTTGCTAATTGAGTAGAAAATTGCTACTGGTGTCCGATGTAATATTCTATGAGAATATGAAGTAAAAGTTGTGAACTTCAAACTCATAAAATCCGCCCAAAGATATAACATGTTAAAAATCTCCCTCTCCTGATAAAATCACTACAAAATTACAAAGAAAATAATACGGTTGATTATAAAGTTTAACTTCAATATGAAATCTGGCGGGAAATGGCGAAAAGAAACTAAAGGAGTGCTTGTAGTTCAGATCTGCTCCCAGGAAGCGTCTCGCAGGGAGCCTCACACCGTGTAAAGATTTGCTCTCGCACTGCAGTTTCCATGCGTATTCTCGTCGGTTTTCAAAAAATTATATAAATTAATATTTCGTCTTAAATTCTGACAAGAAACGCGTCTTACCTCTCAAAAAAATCTTCATCATTTAAGTTTTAAAAAAATATCGCAAAGTAGGATAATTTAAGTAAAAAAATTAGTTTGCTAATTGAGTAGAAAATTGCTACTGGTGTCCCATATAATATTCTATGAGAATATAAAGTAAAAGTTGTGAACTTCATACTCATAAAATACACCCAAAGATATAACATGTTAAAAATCTCCCTCTCCTGATAAAATCACTACAAAATTACAAAGAAAATAATACGGTTGATTATAAAGTTTAACTTCAATATGAAATCTGGCGGGAAATGGCGAAAAGAAACTAAAGGAGTGCTTGTAGTTCAGATCTGCTCCCAGGAAGCGTCTCGCAGGGAGCCTCACACCGTGTAAAGATTTGCTCTCGCACTGCAGTTTCCATGCCTATTCTCGTCGGTTTTCAAAAAAATATATAAATTAATATTTCTTCTTAAATTCTGACAAGAAACGCGTCCAACCTCTCAAAAAAAAAAATCTTCATCATTTAAGTTTTAAAAAAATATCACAAAGTAGGATAATTTAAATACAAAAATTAGTTTGCTAATTGAGTAGAAAATTGCTACTGGTGTCCGATGTAATATTTTATGAGAATATAAAGTAAAAGTTGTGAACTTCATACTCATAAAATCCGCCCAAAGATATAACATGTTAAAAATCTCCCTCTCCTGATAAAATCACTACAAAATTACAAAGAAAATAATACGGTTGATTATAAAGTTTAACTTCAATATGAAATCTGGCGGGAAATGGCGAAAAGAAACTAAAGGAGTGCTTGTAGTTCAGATCTGCTCCCAGGAAGCGTCTCGCAGGGAGCCTCACACCGTGTAAAGATTTGCTCTCGCACTGCAGTTTCCATGCGTATTCTCGTCGGTTTTCAAAAAATTATATAAATTAATATTTCTTCTTAAATTCTGACAAGAAACGCGTCTTACCTCTCAAAAAAATCTTCATCATTTAAGTTTTAAAAAAATATCGCAAAGTAGGATCATTTAAGTAAAAAAATTAGTTTGCTAATTGAGTAGAAAATTGCTACTGGTGTCCCATATAATATTCTATGAGAATATAAAGTAAAAGTTGTGAACTTCATACTCATAAAATACACCCAAAGATATAACATGTTAAAAATCTCCCTCTCCTGATAAAATCACTACAAAATTACAAAGAAAATAATACGGTTGATTATAAAGTTTAACTTCAATATGAAATCTGGCGGGAAATGGCGAAAAGAAACTAAAGGAGTGCTTGTAGTTCAGATCTGCTCCCAGGAAGCGACTCGCAGGGAGCCTCACACCGTGTAAAGATTTGCTCTCGCACTGCAGTTTCCATGCCTATTCTCGTCGGTTTTCAAAAAATTATATAAATTAATATTTCTTCTTAAATTCTGACAAGAAACGCGTCCAACCTTTCAAAAAAAAATCTTCATCATTTAAGTTTTAAAAAAATATCACAAAGTAGGATAATTTAAATACAAAAATTAGTTTGCTAATTGAGTAGAAAATTGCTACTGGTGTCCGATGTAATATTTTATGAGAATATAAAGTAAAAGTTGTGAACTTCATACTCATAAAATCCGCCCAAAGATATAACACGTTAAAAATCTCCCTCTCCTGATAAAATCACTACAAAATTACAAAGAAAATAATACGGTTGATTATAAAGTTTAACTTCAATATGAAATCTGGCGGGAAATGGCGAAAAGAAACTAAAGGAGTGCTTGTAGTTCAGATCTGCTCCCAGGAAGCGACTCGCAGGGAGCCTCACACCGTGTAAAATTTGCTCTCGCACTGCAGTTTCCATGCCTATTCTCGTCGGTTTTCAAAAAATTATATAAATTAATATTTCTTCTTAAATTCTGACAAGAAACGCGTCCAACCTTTCAAAAAAAATCTTCATCATTTAAGTTTTAAAAAAATATCACAAAGTAGGATAATTTAAATACAAAAATTAGTTTGCTAATTGAGTAGAAAATTGCTACTGGTGTCCGATGTAATATTTTATGAGAATATAAAGTAAAAGTTGTGAACTTCATACTCATAAAATCCGCCCAAAGATATAACATGTTAAAAATCTCCCTCTCCTGATAAAATCACTACAAAATTACAAAGAAAATAATACGGTTGATTATAAAGTTTAACTTCAATATGAAATCTGGCGGGAAATGGCGAAAAGAAACTAAAGGAGTGCTTGTAGTTCAGATCTGCTCCCAGGAAGCGTCTCGCAGGGAGCCTCACACCGTGTAAAGATTTGCTCTCGCACTGCAGTTTCCATGCGTATTCTCGTCGGTTTTCAAAAAATTATATAAATTAATATTTCTTCTTAAATTCTGACAAGAAACGCGTCCTACCTTTCAAAAAAATCTTCATCATTTAAGTTTTAAAAAAATATCGCAAAGTAGGATAATTTAAGTAAAAAAATTAGTTTGCTAATTGTGTAGAAAATTGCTACTGGTGTCCGATATAATATTCTATGAGAATATAAAGTAAAAGTTGTGAACTTCAAACTCATAAAATCCGCCCAAAGATATAACATGTTAAAAATCTCCCTCTCCTGATAAAATCACTACAAAATTACAAAGAAAATAATACGGTTGATTATAAAGTTTAACTTCAATATGAAATCTGGCGGGAAATGGCGAAAAGAAACTAAACGAGTGCTTGTAGTTCAGATCTGCTCCCAGGAAGCGTCTCGCAGAGATCCTCACACCGTGTAAAGATTTGCTCTCGCACTGCAGTTTCCATGCGTATTCTCGTCGGTTTTCAAAAAATTATATAAATTAATATTTCTTCTTAAATTCTGACAAGAAACGCGTCCTACCTCTCAAAAAAATCATCATAATTTAAGTTTAAAAAAAAATATCGCAAAGTAGGATAATTAAAAAAAAAAAAATTAGTTTACTAATTGTGTAGAAAATTGCTACTGGTATCCGATATAATATTCTATGAGAATATAAAGTAAAAGTTGTGAACTTCAAACTCATAAAATCCGCCCAAAGATATAACATGTTAAAAATCTCCCTCTCCTGATAAAATCACTACAAAATTACAAAGAAAATAATACGGTTGATTATAAAGTTTAACTTCAATATGAAATCTGGCGGGAAATGGCGAAAAGAAACTAAAGGAGTGCTTGTAGTTCAGATCTGCTCCCAGGAAGCGTCTCGCAGGGAGCCTCACACCGTGTAAAGATTTGCTCTCGCACTGCAGTTTCCAAGCGTATTCTCGTCGGTTTTCAAAAAAATATCTAAATTAATATTTCTTCTTAAATTCTGACAAGAAACGCGTCCTACCTCTCAAAAAATCTTCATCATTTAAGTTTTAAAAAAATATCACAAAGTAGGATAATTTAAATAAAAAAATTAGTTTGCTAATTGAGTATAAAATTGCTACTGGTGTCCGATATAATATTCTATGAGAATATAAAGTAAAAGTTGTGAACTTCATACTCATAAAATCCGCCCAAAAAAATAACATGTTAAAAATCTCCCTCTTCTGATAAAATCGCTACAAAATTACAAAGAAAATAATACGGTTGATTATAAAGTTTAACTTCAATATGAAATCTGGCGGGAAATGGCGAAAAGAAACTAAACGAGTGCTTGTAGTTCAGATCTGCTCCCAGGAAGCGTCTCGCAGGGAGCCTCACACCGTGTAAAGATTTGCTCTCGCACTGCATTTTCCATGCGTATTCTCGTCGGTTTTCAAAAAATTATATAAATTAATATTTCTTCTTAAATTCTGACAAGAAACGCGCCCTACCTCTCAAAAAAATCTTCATCATTTAAGTTAAAAAAAAATATCGCAAAGTAGGATAATTTAAGTAAAAAAATTAGTTTGCTAATTGTGTAGAAATTTGCTACTGGTGTCCGATATAATATTCTATGAGAATATGAAGTAAAAGTTGTGAACTTCAAACTCATAAAATCCGCCAAAGTTATAACATGTTAAAAATCTCCCTCTCCTGATAAAATCACCACAAAATTACAAAGAAAATAATACGGTTGATTATAAAGTTTAACTTCAATATGAAATCTGGCGGGAAATGGCGAAAGAAACTAAAGGAGTGCTTGTAGTTCAGATCTGCTCCCAGGAAGCGTCTCGCAGGGAGCCTCACACAGTGTAAAGATTTGCTCTCGCACTGCAGTTTCCATGCGTATTCTCGTCGGTTTTCAAAAAATTATATAAATTAATATTTCTTCTTAAATTCTGACAAGAAACGCGTCCAACCTCTCAAAAAAAATCTTCATCATTTAAGTTTTAAAAAAATATCACAAAGTAGGATAATTTAAATACAAAAATTAGTTTGCTAATTGACTAGAAAATTGCTACTGGTGTCCGATGTAATATTTTGAGAATATAAAGTAAAAGTTGTGAACTTCATACTCATAAAATCCGCCCAAAGATATAACATGTTAAAAATCTCCCTCTCCTGATAAAATCACCACAAAATTACAAAGAAAATAATACGGTTGATTATAAAGTTTAACTTCAATATGAAATCTGGCGGGAAATGGCGAAAAGAAACTAAAGGAGTGCTTGTAGTTCAGATCTGCTCCCAGGAAGCGTCTCGCAGGGAGCCTCACACCGTGTAAAGATTTACTCTCGCACTGCAGTTTCCAAGCGTATTCTCGTCGGTTTTCAAAAAAATATCTAAATTAATATTTCTTCTTAAATTCTGACAAGAAACGCGTCCAACCTCTCAAAAAAATCTTCATCATTTAAGTTTTAAAAAAATATCACAAAGTAGGATAATTTAAATAAAAAAATTAGTTTGCTAATTGAGTAGAAAATTGCTACTGGTGTCCGATGTAATATTCTATGAGAACATAAAGGAAAAGTTTTGAACTTCATACTCATAAAATCCGCCCAAAGATATAAAATTTTAAAAATCTCCCTCTCCTGTTAAAATCACTACAAAATTACAAAGAAAATAATACGGTTGATTATAAAGTTTAACTTCAATATAAAATCTGGCGGGAAATGGCTAAAAGAAACTAAACGAGTGCTTGTAGTTCAGATCTGCTCCCAGGAAGCGTTTCGCAGGGAGACTCACACCGTGTAAAGATTTGCTCTCGCACTGCAGTATCCATGCGTATTCTCATTGGTTTTCAAAAAATTATATAAATTAATATTTCTTCTTAAATTCTGACAAGAAACGCGCCCTACCTCTCAAAAAAATCTTCATCATTTAAGTTAAAAAAAAATATCGCAAAGTAGGATAATTTAAGTAAAAAAATTAGTTTGCTAATTGTGTAGAAATTTGCTACTGGTGTCCGATATAATATTCTATGAGAATATGAAGTAAAAGTTGTGAACTTCAAACTCATAAAATCCGCCAAAGTTATAACATGTTAAAAATCTCCCTCTCCTGATAAAATCACCACAAAATTACAAAGAAAATAATACGGTTGATTATAAAGTTTAACTTCAATATGAAATCTGGCGGGAAATGGCGAAAGAAACTAAAGGAGTGCTTGTAGTTCAGATCTGCTCCCAGGAAGCGTCTCGCAGGGAGCCTCACACAGTGTAAAGATTTGCTCTCGCACTGCAGTTTCCATGCGTATTCTCGTCGGTTTTCAAAAAATTATATAAATTAATATTTCTTCTTAAATTCTGACAAGAAACGCGTCCAACCTCTCAAAAAAAATCTTCATCATTTAAGTTTTAAAAAAATATCACAAAGTAGGATAATTTAAATACAAAAATTAGTTTGCTAATTGAGTAGAAAATTGCTACTGGTGTCCGATGTAATATTTTGAGAATATAAAGTAAAAGTTGTGAACTTCATACTCATAAAATCCGCCCAAAGATATAACATGTTAAAAATCTCCCTCTCCTGATGAAATCACCACAAAATTACAAAGAAAATAATACGGTTGATTATAAAGTTTAACTTCAATATGAAATCTGGCGGGAAATGGCGAAAAGAAACTAAAGGAGTGCTTGTAGTTCAGATCTGCTCCCAGGAAGCGTCTCGCAGGGAGCCTCACACCGTGTAAAGATTTACTCTCGCACTGCAGTTTCCAAGCGTATTCTCGTCGGTTTTCAAAAAAATATCTAAATTAATATTTCTTCTTAAATTCTGACAAGAAACGCGTCCAACCTCTCAAAAAAATCTTCATCATTTAAGTTTTAAAAAAATATCACAAAGTAGGATAATTTAAATAAAAAAATTAGTTTGCTAATTGAGTAGAAAATTGCTACTGGTGTCCGATGTAATATTCTATGAGAATATAAAGGAAAAGTTTTGAACTTCATACTCATAAAATCCGCCCAAAGATATAAAATTTTAAAAATCTCCCTCTCCTGTTAAAATCACTACAAAATTACAAAGAAAATAATACGGTTGATTATAAAGTTTAACTTCAATATAAAATCTGGCGGGAAATGGCTAAAAGAAACTAAACGAGTGCTTGTAGTTCAGATCTGCTCCCAGGAAGCGTTTCGCAGGGAGACTCACACCGTGTAAAGATTTGCTCTCGCACTGCAGTATCCATGCGTATTCTCATTGGTTTTCAAAAAATTATATAAATTAATATTTCTTCTTAAATTCTGACAAGAAACGCGTCCTACCTCTAAAAAAATCTTCATCATTTAAGTTATAAAAAAATATCGCAAAGTAAGATAATTTAAGTAAAAAAATTAGTGTGCTAATTGTGTAGAAAATTGCTACTGGTGTCCGATATAATATTCTATGAGAATATGAAGTAAAAGTTGTGAACTTCAAACTCATAAAATCCGCCCAAAGATATAAAATGTTAAAAATCTCCCTCTCCTGATAAAATCACTACAAAATTACAAAGAAAATAATACGGTTGATTATAAAGTTTAACTTCAATATGAAATCTGGCGGGAAATGGCGAAAAGAAACTAAAGGAGTGCTTGTAGTTCATATCTGCTCCCAGGAAGCGTCTCGCACGGAGCCTCACACCGTGTAAAGATTTGCTCTCGCACTGCAGTTTCCATGCGTATTCTCGTCGGTTTTCAAAAAATTATATAAATTAATATTTCTTCTTAAATTCTGACAAGAAACGCGTCTTACCTCTCAAAAAAATCTTCATCATTTAAGTTTTAAAAAAATATCACAAAGTAGGATAATTTAAATAAAAAAATTAGTTTGCTAATTGAGTAGAAAATTGCTACTGGTGTCCGATGTAATATTCTATGAGAATATAAAGGAAAAGTTTTGAACTTCATACTCATAAAATCCGCCCAAAGATATAAAATTTTAAAAATCTCCCTCTCCTGTTAAAATCACTACAAAATTACAAAGAAAATAATACGGTTGATTATAAAGTTTAACTTCAATATAAAATCTGGCGGGAAATGGCTAAAAGAAACTAAACGAGTGCTTGTAGTTCAGATCTGCTCCCAGGAAGCGTTTCGCAGGGAGACTCACACCGTGTAAAGATTTGCTCTCGCACTGCAGTATCCATGCGTATTCTCATTGGTTTTCAAAAAATTATATAAATTAATATTTCTTCTTAAATTCTGACAAGAAACGCGTCCTACCTCTCAAAAAAATCTTCATCATTTCAAAAAAATATCACAAAGTAGGATAATTTAAATAAAAAAATTCGTTTGCTAATTGAGTAGAAAATTGCTACTGGTGTCCGATGTAATATTCTATGAGAATATGAAGTAAAAGTTGTGAACTTCAAACTCATAAAATCCGCCCAAAGATATAACATGTTAAAAATCTCCCTCTCCTGATAAAATCACTACAAAATTACAAAGAAAATAATACGGTTGATTATAAAGTTTAACTTCAATATGAAATCTGGCGGGAAATGGCGAAAAGAAACTAAAGGAGTGCTTGTAGTTCAGATCTGCTCCCAGGAAGCGTCTCGCAGGGAGCCTCACACCGTGTAAAGATTTGCTCTCGCACTGCAGTTTCCATGCGTATTCTCGTCGGTTTTCAAAAAATTATATAAATTAATATTTCTTCTTAAATTCTGACAAGAAACGCGTCTTACCTCTCAAAAAAATCTTCATCATTTAAGTTTTAAAAAAATATCACAAAGTAGGATAATTTAAATAAAAAAATTAGTTTGCTAATTGAGTAGAAAATTGCTACTGGTGTCCGATGTAATATTCTATGAGAATATAAAGGAAAAGTTTTGAACTTCATACTCATAAAATCCGCCCAAAGATATAAAATTTTAAAAATCTCCCTCTCCTGTTAAAATCACTACAAAATTACAAAGAAAATAATACGGTTGATTATAAAGTTTAACTTCAATATAAAATCTGGCGGGAAATGGCTAAAAGAAACTAAACGAGTGCTTGTAGTTCAGATCTGCTCCCAGGAAGCGTTTCGCAGGGAGACTCACACCGTGTAAAGATTTGCTCTCGCACTGCAGTATCCATGCGTATTCTCATTGGTTTTCAAAAAATTATATAAATTAATATTTCTTCTTAAATTCTGACAAGAAACGCGTCCTACCTCTAAAAAAATCTTCATCATTTAAGTTATAAAAAAATATCGCAAAGTAAGATAATTTAAGTAAAAAAATTAGTGTGCTAATTGTGTAGAAAATTGCTACTGGTGTCCGATATAATATTCTATGAGAATATGAAGTAAAAGTTGTGAACTTCAAACTCATAAAATCCGCCCAAAGATATAAAATGTTAAAAATCTCCCTCTCCTGATAAAATCACTACAAAATTACAAAGAAAATAATACGGTTGATTATAAAGTTTAACTTCAATATGAAATCTGGCGGGAAATGGCGAAAAGAAACTAAAGGAGTGCTTGTAGTTCATATCTGCTCCCAGGAAGCGTCTCGCACGGAGCCTCACACCGTGTAAAGATTTGCTCTCGCACTGCAGTTTCCATGCGTATTCTCGTCGGTTTTCAAAAAATTATATAAATTAATATTTCTTCTTAAATTCTGACAAGAAACGCGTCCTACCTTTCAAAAAAATCTTCATCATTTCAAAAAAATATCACAAAGTAGGATAATTTAAATAAAAAAATTCGTTTGCTAATTGAGTAGAAAATTGCTACTGGTGTCCGATGTAATATTCTATGAGAATATGAAGTAAAAGTTGTGAACTTCAAACTCATAAAATCCGCCCAAAGATATAACATGTTAAAAATCTCCCTCTCCTGATAAAATCACTACAAAATTACAAAGAAAATAATACGGTTGATTATAAAGTTTAACTTCAATATGAAATCTGGCGGGAAATGGCGAAAAGAAACTAAAGGAGTGCTTGTAGTTCAGATCTGCTCCCAGGAAGCGTCTCGCAGGGAGCCTCACACCGTGTAAAGATTTGCTCTCGCACTGCAGTTTCCATGCGTATTCTCGTCGGTTTTCAAAAAATTATATAAATTAATATTTCTTCTTAAATTCTGACAAGAAACGCGTCTTACCTCTCAAAAAAATCTTCATCATTTAAGTTTTAAAAAAATATCGCAAAGTAGGATAATTTAAGTAAAAAAATTAGTTTGCTAATTGAGTAGAAAATTGCTACTGGTGTCCCATATAATATTCTATGAGAATATAAAGTAAAAGTTGTGAACTTCATACTCATAAAATACACCCAAAGATATAACATGTTAAAAATCTCCCTCTCCTGATAAAATCACTACAAAATTACAAAGAAAATAATACGGTTGATTATAAAGTTTAAATTCAATATGAAATCTGGCGGGAAATGGCGAAAAGAAACTAAAGGAGTGCTTGTAGTTCAGATCTGCTCCCAGGAAGCGACTCGCAGGCAGCCTCACACCGTGTAAAGATTTGCTCTCGCACTGCAGTTTCCATGCCTATTCTCGTCGGTTTTCAAAAAATTATATAAATTAATATTTCTTCTTAAATTCTGACAAGAAACGCGTCCAACCTTTCAAAAAAAAATCTTCATCATTTAAGTTTTAAAAAAATATCACAAAGTAGGATAATTTAAATACAAAAATTAGTTTGCTAATTGAGTAGAAAATTGCTACTGTTGTCCGATGTAATATTTTATGAGAATATAAAGTAAAAGTTGTGAACTTCATACTCATAAAATCTGCCCAAAGATATAACATGTTAAAAATCTCCCTCTCCTGATAAAATCACTACAAAATTACAAAGAAAATAATACGGTTGATTATAAAGTTTAACTTCAATATGAAATCTGGCGGGAAATGGCGAAAAGAAACTAAAGGAGTGCTTGTAGTTCAGATCTGCTCCCAGGAAGCGTCTCGCAGGGAGCCTCACACCGTGTAAAGATTTGCTCTCGCACTGCAGTTTCCATGCCTATTCTCGTCGGTTTTCAAAAAAATATATAAATTAATATTTCTTCTTAAATTCTGACAAGAAACGCGTCCAACCTCTCAAAAAAAAAAATCTTCATCATTTAAGTTTTAAAAAAATATCACAAAGTAGGATAATTTAAATACAAAAATTAGTTTGCTAATTGAGTAGAAAATTGCTACTGGTGTCCGATGTAATATTTTATGAGAATATAAAGTAAAAGTTGTGAACTTCATACTCATAAAATCCGCCCAAAGATATAACATGTTAAAAATCTCCCTCTCCTGATAAAATCACTACAAAATTACAAAGAAAATAATACGGTTGATTATAAAGTTTAACTTCAATATGAAATCTGGCGGGAAATGGCGAAAAGAAACTAAAGGAGTGCTTGTAGTTCAGATCTGCTCCCAGGAAGCGTCTCGCAGGGAGCCTCACACCGTGTAAAGATTTGCTCTCGCACTGCAGTTTCCATGCGTATTCTCGTCGGTTTTCAAAAAATTATATAAATTAATATTTCTTCTTAAATTCTGACAAGAAACGCGTCTTACCTCTCAAAAAAATCTTCATCATTTAAGTTTTAAAAAAATATCGCAAAGTAGGATCATTTAAGTAAAAAAATTAGTTTGCTAATTGAGTAGAAAATTGCTACTGGTGTCCCATATAATATTCTATGAGAATATAAAGTAAAAGTTGTGAACTTCATACTCATAAAATACACCCAAAGATATAACATGTTAAAAATCTCCCTCTCCTGATAAAATCACTACAAAATTACAAAGAAAATAATACGGTTGATTATAAAGTTTAACTTCAATATGAAATCTGGCGGGAAATGGCGAAAAGAAACTAAAGGAGTGCTTGTAGTTCAGATCTGCTCCCAGGAAGCGACTCGCAGGGAGCCTCACACCGTGTAAAGATTTGCTCTCGCACTGCAGTTTCCATGCCTATTCTCGTCGGTTTTCAAAAAATTATATAAATTAATATTTCTTCTTAAATTCTGACAAGAAACGCGTCCAACCTTTCAAAAAAAAATCTTCATCATTTAAGTTTTAAAAAAATATCACAAAGTAGGATAATTTAAATACAAAAATTAGTTTGCTAATTGAGTAGAAAATTGCTACTGGTGTCCGATGTAATATTTTATGAGAATATAAAGTAAAAGTTGTGAACTTCATACTCATAAAATCCGCCCAAAGATATAACATGTTAAAAATCTCCCTCTCCTGATAAAATCACTACAAAATTACAAAGAAAATAATACGGTTGATTATAAAGTTTAACTTCAATATGAAATCTGGCGGGAAATGGCGAAAAGAAACTAAAGGAGTGCTTGTAGTTCAGATCTGCTCCCAGGAAGCGTCTCGCAGGGAGCCTCACACCGTGTAAAGATTTGCTCTCGCACTGCAGTTTCCATGCGTATTCTCGTCGGTTTTCAAAAAATTATATAAATTAATATTTCTTCTTAAATTCTGACAAGAAACGCGTCCTACCTTTCAAAAAAATCTTCATCATTTAAGTTTAAAAAAAATATCGCAAAGTAGGATAATTTAAGTAAAAAAATTAGTTTGCTAATTGTGTAGAAAATTGCTACTGGTGTCCGATATAATATTCTATGAGAATATAAAGTAAAAGTTGTGAACTTCAAACTCATAAAATCCGCCCAAAGATATAACATGTTAAAAATCTCCCTCTCCTGATAAAATCACTACAAAATTACAAAGAAAATAATACGGTTGATTATAAAGTTTAACTTCAATATGAAATCTGGCGGGAAATGGCGAAAAGAAACTAAACGAGTGCTTGTAGTTCAGATCTGCTCCCAGGAAGCGTCTCGCAGAGATCCTCACACCGTGTAAAGATTTGCTCTCGCACTGCAGTTTCCATGCGTATTCTCGTCGGTTTTCAAAAAATTTTATAAATTAATATTTCTTCTTAAATTCTGACAAGAAACGCGTCCTACCTCTCAAAAAAATCATCATAATTTAAGTTTAAAAAAAAATATCGCAAAGTAGGATAATTAAAAAAAAAAAATTAGGTTACTAATTGTGTAGAAAATTGCTACTGGTATCCGATATAATATTCTATGAGAATATAAAGTAAAAGTTGTGAACTTCAAACTCATAAAATCCGCCCAAAGATATAACATGTTAAAAATCTCCCTCTCCTGATAAAATCACTACAAAATTACAAAGAAAATAATACGGTTGATTATAAAGTTTAACTTCAATATGAAATCTGGCGGGAAATGGCGAAAAGAAACTAAAGGAGTGCTTGTAGTTCAGATCTGCTCCCAGGAAGCGTCTCGCAGGGAGCCTCACACCGTGTAAAGATTTGCTCTCGCACTGCAGTTTCCAAGCGTATTCTCGTCGGTTTTCAAAAAAATATCTAAATTAATATTTCTTCTTAAATTCTGACAAGAAACGCGTCCTACCTCTCAAAAAATCTTCATCATTTAAGTTTTAAAAAAATATCACAAAGTAGGATAATTTAAATAAAAAAATTAGTTTGCTAATTGAGTATAAAATTGCTACTGGTGTCCGATATAATATTCTATGAGAATATAAAGTAAAAGTTTTGAACTTCATACTCATAAAATCCGCCCAAAGATATAAAATTTTAAAAATCTCCCTCTCCTGTTAAAATCACTACAAAATTACAAAGAAAATAATACGGTTGATTATAAAGTTTAACTTCAATATAAAATCTGGCGGGAAATGGCTAAAAGAAACTAAACGAGTGCTTGTAGTTCAGATCTGCTCCCAGGAAGCGTTTCGCAGGGAGACTCACACCGTGTAAAGATTTGCTCTCGCACTGCAGTATCCATGCGTATTCTCATTGGTTTTCAAAAAATTATATAAATTAATATTTCTTCTTAAATTCTGACAAGAAACGCGTCCTACCTCTAAAAAAATCTTCATCATTTAAGTTATAAAAAAATATCGCAAAGTAAGATAATTTAAGTAAAAAAATTAGTGTGCTAATTGTGTAGAAAATTGCTACTGGTGTCCGATATAATATTCTATGAGAATATGAAGTAAAAGTTGTGAACTTCAAACTCATAAAATCCGCCCAAAGATATAAAATGTTAAAAATCTCCCTCTCCTGATAAAATCACTACAAAATTACAAAGAAAATAATACGGTTGATTATAAAGTTTAACTTCAATATGAAATCTGGCGGGAAATGGCGAAAAGAAACTAAAGGAGTGCTTGTAGTTCATATCTGCTCCCAGGAAGCGTCTCGCACGGAGCCTCACACCGTGTAAAGATTTGCTCTCGCACTGCAGTTTCCATGCGTATTCTCGTCGGTTTTCAAAAAATTATATAAATTAATATTTCTTCTTAAATTCTGACAAGAAACGCGTCCTACCTCTCAAAAAAATCTTCATCATTTCAAAAAAATATCGCAAAGTAGGATAATTAAAAAAAAAAAATTAGGTTACTAATTGTGTAGAAAATTGCTACTGGTATCCGATATAATATTCTATGAGAATATAAAGTAAAAGTTGTGAACTTCAAACTCATAAAATCCGCCCAAAGATATAACATGTTAAAAATCTCCCTCTCCTGATAAAATCACTACAAAATTACAAAGAAAATAATACGGTTGATTATAAAGTTTAACTTCAATATGAAATCTGGCGGGAAATGGCGAAAAGAAACTAAAGGAGTGCTTGTAGTTCAGATCTGCTCCCAGGAAGCGTCTCGCAGGGAGCCTCACACCGTGTAAAGATTTGCTCTCGCACTGCAGTTTCCAAGCGTATTCTCGTCGGTTTTCAAAAAAATATCTAAATTAATATTTCTTCTTAAATTCTGACAAGAAACGCGTCCTACCTCTCAAAAAATCTTCATCATTTAAGTTTTAAAAAAATATCACAAAGTAGGATAATTTAAATAAAAAAATTAGTTTGCTAATTGAGTATAAAATTGCTACTGGTGTCCGATATAATATTCTATGAGAATATAAAGTAAAAGTTTTGAACTTCATACTCATAAAATCCGCCCAAAGATATAAAATTTTAAAAATCTCCCTCTCCTGTTAAAATCACTACAAAATTACAAAGAAAATAATACGGTTGATTATAAAGTTTAACTTCAATATAAAATCTGGCGGGAAATGGCTAAAAGAAACTAAACGAGTGCTTGTAGTTCAGATCTGCTCCCAGGAAGCGTTTCGCAGGGAGACTCACACCGTGTAAAGATTTGCTCTCGCACTGCAGTATCCATGCGTATTCTCATTGGTTTTCAAAAAATTATATAAATTAATATTTCTTCTTAAATTCTGACAAGAAACGCGTCCTACCTCTAAAAAAATCTTCATCATTTAAGTTATAAAAAAATATCGCAAAGTAAGATAATTTAAGTAAAAAAATTAGTGTGCTAATTGTGTAGAAAATTGCTACTGGTGTCCGATATAATATTCTATGAGAATATGAAGTAAAAGTTGTGAACTTCAAACTCATAAAATCCGCCCAAAGATATAAAATGTTAAAAATCTCCCTCTCCTGATAAAATCACTACAAAATTACAAAGAAAATAATACGGTTGATTATAAAGTTTAACTTCAATATGAAATCTGGCGGGAAATGGCGAAAAGAAACTAAAGGAGTGCTTGTAGTTCATATCTGCTCCCAGGAAGCGTCTCGCACGGAGCCTCACACCGTGTAAAGATTTGCTCTCGCACTGCAGTTTCCATGCGTATTCTCGTCGGTTTTCAAAAAATTATATAAATTAATATTTCTTCTTAAATTCTGACAAGAAACGCGTCCTACCTCTCAAAAAAATCTTCATCATTTCAAAAAAATATCACAAAGTAGGATAATTTAAATAAAAAAATTCGTTTGCTAATTGAGTAGAAAATTGCTACTGGTGTCCGATGTAATATTCTATGAGAATATGAAGTAAAAGTTGTGAACTTCAAACTCATAAAATCCGCCCAAAGATATAACATGTTAAAAATCTCCCTCTCCTGATAAAATCACTACAAAATTACAAAGAAAATAATACGGTTGATTATAAAGTTTAACTTCAATATGAAATCTGGCGGGAAATGGCGAAAAGAAACTAAAGGAGTGCTTGTAGTTCAGATCTGCTCCCAGGAAGCGTCTCGCAGGGAGCCTCACACCGTGTAAAGATTTGCTCTCGCACTGCAGTTTCCATGCGTATTCTCGTCGGTTTTCAAAAAATTATATAAATTAATATTTCTTCTTAAATTCTGACAAGAAACGCGTCTTACCTCTCAAAAAAATCTTCATCATTTAAGTTTTAAAAAAATATCGCAAAGTAGGATAATTTAAGTAAAAAAATTAGTTTGCTAATTGAGTAGAAAATTGCTACTGGTGTCCCATATAATATTCTATGAGAATATAAAGTAAAAGTTGTGAACTTCATACTCATAAAATACACCCAAAGATATAACATGTTAAAAATCTCCCTCTCCTGATAAAATCACTACAAAATTACAAAGAAAATAATACGGTTGATTATAAAGTTTAAATTCAATATGAAATCTGGCGGGAAATGGCGAAAAGAAACTAAAGGAGTGCTTGTAGTTCAGATCTGCTCCCAGGAAGCGACTCGCAGGCAGCCTCACACCGTGTAAAGATTTGCTCTCGCACTGCAGTTTCCATGCCTATTCTCGTCGGTTTTCAAAAAATTATATAAATTAATATTTCTTCTTAAATTCTGACAAGAAACGCGTCCAACCTTTCAAAAAAAAATCTTCATCATTTAAGTTTTAAAAAAATATCACAAAGTAGGATAATTTAAATACAAAAATTAGTTTGCTAATTGAGTAGAAAATTGCTACTGTTGTCCGATGTAATATTTTATGAGAATATAAAGTAAAAGTTGTGAACTTCATACTCATAAAATCTGCCCAAAGATATAACATGTTAAAAATCTCCCTCTCCTGATAAAATCACTACAAAATTACAAAGAAAATAATACGGTTGATTATAAAGTTTAACTTCAATATGAAATCTGGCGGGAAATGGCGAAAAGAAACTAAAGGAGTGCTTGTAGTTCAGATCTGCTCCCAGGAAGCGTCTCGCAGGGAGCCTCACACCGTGTAAAGATTTGCTCTCGCACTGCAGTTTCCATGCCTATTCTCGTCGGTTTTCAAAAAAATATATAAATTAATATTTCTTCTTAAATTCTGACAAGAAACGCGTCCAACCTCTCAAAAAAAAAAATCTTCATCATTTAAGTTTTAAAAAAATATCACAAAGTAGGATAATTTAAATACAAAAATTAGTTTGCTAATTGAGTAGAAAATTGCTACTGGTGTCCGATGTAATATTTTATGAGAATATAAAGTAAAAGTTGTGAACTTCATACTCATAAAATCCGCCCAAAGATATAACATGTTAAAAATCTCCCTCTCCTGATAAAATCACTACAAAATTACAAAGAAAATAATACGGTTGATTATAAAGTTTAACTTCAATATGAAATCTGGCGGGAAATGGCGAAAAGAAACTAAAGGAGTGCTTGTAGTTCAGATCTGCTCCCAGGAAGCGTCTCGCAGGGAGCCTCACACCGTGTAAAGATTTGCTCTCGCACTGCAGTTTCCATGCGTATTCTCGTCGGTTTTCAAAAAATTATATAAATTAATATTTCTTCTTAAATTCTGACAAGAAACGCGTCTTACCTCTCAAAAAAATCTTCATCATTTAAGTTTTAAAAAAATATCGCAAAGTAGGATCATTTAAGTAAAAAAATTAGTTTGCTAATTGAGTAGAAAATTGCTACTGGTGTCCCATATAATATTATATGAGAATATAAAGTAAAAGTTGTGAACTTCATACTCATAAAATACACCCAAAGATATAACATGTTAAAAATCTCCCTCTCCTGATAAAATCACTACAAAATTACAAAGAAAATAATACGGTTGATTATAAAGTTTAACTTCAATATGAAATCTGGCGGGAAATGGCGAAAAGAAACTAAAGGAGTGCTTGTAGTTCAGATCTGCTCCCAGGAAGCGACTCGCAGGGAGCCTCACACCGTGTAAAGATTTGCTCTCGCACTGCAGTTTCCATGCCTATTCTCGTCGGTTTTCAAAAAATTATATAAATTAATATTTCTTCTTAAATTCTGACAAGAAACGCGTCCAACCTTTCAAAAAAAAATCTTCATCATTTAAGTTTTAAAAAAATATCACAAAGTAGGATAATTTAAATACAAAAATTAGTTTGCTAATTGAGTAGAAAATTGCTACTGGTGTCCGATGTAATATTTTATGAGAATATAAAGTAAAAGTTGTGAACTTCATACTCATAAAATCCGCCCAAAGATATAACATGTTAAAAATCTCCCTCTCCTGATAAAATCACTACAAAATTACAAAGAAAATAATACGGTTGATTATAAAGTTTAACTTCAATATGAAATCTGGCGGGAAATGGCGAAAAGAAACTAAAGGAGTGCTTGTAGTTCAGATCTGCTCCCAGGAAGCGTCTCGCAGGGAGCCTCACACCGTGTAAAGATTTGCTCTCGCACTGCAGTTTCCATGCGTATTCTCGTCGGTTTTCAAAAAATTATATAAATTAATATTTCTTCTTAAATTCTGACAAGAAACGCGTCCTACCTTTCAAAAAAATCTTCATCATTTAAGTTTAAAAAAAATATCGCAAAGTAGGATAATTTAAGTAAAAAAATTAGTTTGCTAATTGTGTAGAAAATTGCTACTGGTGTCCGATATAATATTCTACGAGAATATAAAGTAAAAGTTGTGAACTTCAAACTCATAAAATCCGCCCAAAGATATAACATGTTAAAAATCTCCCTCTCCTGATAAAATCACTACAAAATTACAAAGAAAATAATACGGTTGATTATAAAGTTTAACTTCAATATGAAATCTGGCGGGAAATGGCGAAAAGAAACTAAACGAGTGCTTGTAGTTCAGATCTGCTCCCAGGAAGCGTCTCGCAGAGATCCTCACACCGTGTAAAGATTTGCTCTCGCACTGCAGTTTCCATGCGTATTCTCGTCGGTTTTGAAAAAATTTTATAAATTAATATTTCTTCTTAAATTCTGACAAGAAACGCGTCCTACCTCTCAAAAAAATCATCATAATTTAAGTTTAAAAAAAAATATCGCAAAGTAGGATAATTAAAAAAAAAAAAATTAGTTTACTAATTGTGTAGAAAATTGCTACTGGTATCCGATATAATATTCTATGAGAATATAAAGTAAAAGTTGTGAACTTCAAACTCATAAAATCCGCCCAAAGATATAACATGTTAAAAATCTCCCTCTCCTGATAAAATCACTACAAAATTACAAAGAAAATAATACGGTTGATTATAAAGTTTAACTTCAATATGAAATCTGGCGGGAAATGGCGAAAAGAAACTAAACGAGTGCTTGTAGTTCAGATCTGCTCCCAGGAAGCGTCTCGCAGGGAGCCTCACACCGTGTAAAGATTTGCTCTCGCACTGCATTTTCCATGCGTATTCTCGTCGGTTTTCAAAAAATTATATAAATTAATATTTCTTCTTAAATTCTGACAAGAAACGCGCCCTACCTCTCAAAAAAATCTTCATCATTTAAGTTAAAAAAAAATATCGCAAAGTAGGATAATTTAAGTAAAAAAATTAGTTTGCTAATTGTGTAGAAATTTGCTACTGGTGTCCGATATAATATTCTATGAGAATATGAAGTAAAAGTTGTGAACTTCAAACTCATAAAATCCGCCAAAGTTATAACATGTTAAAAATCTCCCTCTCCTGATAAAATCACCACAAAATTACAAAGAAAATAATACGGTTGATTATAAAGTTTAACTTCAATATGAAATCTGGCGGGAAATGGCGAAAAGAAACTAAAGGAGTGCTTGTAGCTCAGATCTGCTCCCAGGAAGCGTCTCGCAGGGAGCCTCACACCGTGTAAAGATTTGCTCTCGCACTGCAGTTTCCAAGCGTATTCTCGTCGGTTTTCAAAAAAATATCTAAATTAATATTTCTTCTTAAATTCTGACAAGAAACGCGTCCTACCTCTCAAAAAATCTTCATCATTTAAGTTTTAAAAAAATATCACAAAGTAGGATAATTTAAATAAAAAAATTAGTTTGCTAATTGAGTATAAAATTGCTACTGGTGTCCGATATAATATTCTATGAGAATATAAAGTAAAAGTTGTGAACTTCATACTCATAAAATCCGCCCAAAAAAATAACATGTTAAAAATCTCCCTCTTCTGATAAAATCGCTACAAAATTACAAAGAAAATAATACGGTTGATTATAAAGTTTAACTTCAATATGAAATCTGGCGGGAAATGGCGAAAAGAAACTAAACGAGTGCTTGTAGTTCAGATCTGCTCCCAGGAAGCGTCTCGCAGGGAGCCTCACACCGTGTAAAGATTTGCTCTCGCACTGCATTTTCCATGCGTATTCTCGTCGGTTTTCAAAAAATTATATAAATTAATATTTCTTCTTAAATTCTGACAAGAAACGCGCCCTACCTCTCAAAAAAATCTTCATCATTTAAGTTAAAAAAAAATATCGCAAAGTAGGATAATTTAAGTAAAAAAATTAGTTTGCTAATTGTGTAGAAATTTGCTACTGGTGTCCGATATAATATTCTATGAGAATATGAAGTAAAAGTTGTGAACTTCAAACTCATAAAATCCGCCAAAGTTATAACATGTTAAAAATCTCCCTCTCCTGATAAAATCACCACAAAATTACAAAGAAAATAATACGGTTGATTATAAAGTTTAACTTCAATATGAAATCTGGCGGGAAATGGCGAAAGAAACTAAAGGAGTGCTTGTAGTTCAGATCTGCTCCCAGGAAGCGTCTCGCAGGGAGCCTCACACAGTGTAAAGATTTGCTCTCGCACTGCAGTTTCCATGCGTATTCTCGTCGGTTTTCAAAAAATTATATAAATTAATATTTCTTCTTAAATTCTGACAAGAAACGCGTCCAACCTCTCAAAAAAAATCTTCATCATTTAAGTTTTAAAAAAATATCACAAAGTAGGATAATTTAAATACAAAAATTAGTTTGCTAATTGAGTAGAAAATTGCTACTGGTGTCCGATGTAATATTTTGAGAATATAAAGTAAAAGTTGTGAACTTCATACTCATAAAATCCGCCCAAAGATATAACATGTTAAAAATCTCCCTCTCCTGATAAAATCACTACAAAATTACAAAGAAAATAATACGGTTGATTATAAAGTTTAACTTCAATATGAAATCTGGCGGGAAATGGCGAAAAGAAACTAAAGGAGTGCTTGTAGTTCAGATCTGCTCCCAGGAAGCGTCTCGCAGGGAGCCTCACACCGTGTAAAGATTTGCTCTCGCACTGCAGTTTCCATGCGTATTCTCATCGGTTTTCAAAAAATTATATAAATTAATATTTCTTCTTAAATTCTGACAAGAAACGCGTCCTACCTCTAAAAAAAATCTTCATCATTTAAGTTTTAAAAAAATATCGCAAAGTAGGATAATTTAAGTAAAAAAATTAGTTTGCTAATTGTGTAGAAAATTGCTACTGGTGTCCGATATAATATTCTATGAGAATATGAAGTAAAAGTTGTGAACTTCAAACTCATAAAATCCGCCCAAAGATATAACATGTTAAAAATCTCCCTCTCCTGATAAAATCACTACAAAATTACAAAGAAAATAATACGGTTGATTATAAAGTTTAACTTCAATATGAAATCTGGCGGGAAATGGCGAAAAGAAACTAAAGGAGTGCTTGTAGTTCAGATCTGCTCCCAGGAAGCGTCTCGCAGGGAGCCTCACACCGTGTAAAGATTTGCTCTCGCACTGCAGTTTCCATGCGTATTCTCGTCGGTTTTCAAAAAATTATATAAATTAATATTTCTTCTTAAATTCTGACAAGAAACGCGTCCTACCTCTCAAAAAAATCATCATTTAAGTTTAAAAAAAATATCGCAAAGTAGGATAATTTAAGTAAAAAAATTAGTTTGCTAATTGTGTAGAAAATTGCTACTGGTGTCCGATATAATATTCTATGAGAATATAAAGTAAAAGTTGTGAACTTCAAACTCATAAAATCCGCCCAAAGATATAACATGTTAAAAATCTCCCTCTCCTGATAAAATCACTACAAAATTACAAAGAAAATAATACGGTTGATTATAAAGTTTAACTTCAATATGAAATCTGGCGGGAAATGGCGAAAAGAAACTAAAGGAGTGCTTGTAGTTCAGATCTGCTCCCAGGAAGCGTCTCGCAGGGAGCCTCACACCGTGTAAAGATTTGCTCTCGCACTGCAGTTTCCATGCCTATTCTCGTCGGTTTTCAAAAAATTATATAAATTAATATTTCTTCTTAAATTCTGACAAGAAACGCGTCCAACCTCTCAAAAAAAAATCTTCATCATTTCAGTTTTAAAAAAATATCACAAAGTAGGATAATTTAAATACAAAAATTAGTTTGCTAATTGAGTAGAAAATTGCCACTGGTGTCCGATGTAATATTTTATGAGAATATAAAGTAAAAGTTGTGAACTTCATACTCATAAAATCCGCCCAAAGATATAACATGTTAAAATCTCCCTCTCCTGATAAAATCACTACAAAATTACAAAGAAAATAATACGGTTGATTATAAAGTTTAACTTCAATATGAAATCTGGCGGGAAATGGCGAAAAGAAACTAAAGGAGTGCTTGTAGTTCAGATCTGCTCCCAGGAAGCGTCTCGCAGGGAGCCTCACACCGTGTAAAGATTTGCTCTCGCACTGCAGTTTCCATGCGTATTCTCGTCGGTTTTCAAAAAATTATATAAATTAATATTTCTTCTTAAATTCTGACAAGAAACGCGTCCTACCTCTCAAAAAAATCTTCATCATTTAAGTTTTAAAAAAATATCGCAAAGTAGGATAATTTAAGTAAAAAAATTAGTTTGCTAATTGTGTAGAAAATTGCTACTGGTGTCCGATATAATATTCTATGAGGATATAAAGTAAAAGTTGTGAACTTCAAACTCATAAAATCCGCCCAAAGATATAACATGTTAAAAATCTCCCTCTCCTGATAAAATCACTACAAAATTACAAACAAAATAATACGGTTGATTATAAAGTTTAACTTCAATATGAAATCTGGCGGGAAATGGCGAAAAGAAACTAAACGAGTGCTTGTAGATCAGATCTGCTCCCAGGAAGCGTCTCGCAGGGAGCCTCACACCGTGTAAAGATTTGCTCTCGCACTGCAGTTTGCATTCGTATTCTCGTCGGTTTTCAAAAAATTATATAAATTAATATTTCTTCTTAAATTCTGACAAGAAACGCGCCCTACCTCTCAAAAAAAATCTTCATCATTTAAGTTAAAAAAAATTATCGCAAAGTAGGATAATTTAAGTAAAAAAATTAGTTTGCTAATTGTGTAGAAAATTGCTACTGGTGTCCGATATAATATTCTATGAGAATATAAAGTAAAAGTTGTTAACTTCAAACTCATAAAATCCGCCCAAAGATATAACATGTTAAAAATCTCCCTCTCCTGATAAAATCACTACAAAATTACAAAGAAAATAATACGGTTGATTATAAAGTTTAACTTCAATATGAAATATGGCGGGAAATGGCGAAAAGAAACTAAAGGAGTGCTTGTAGTTCAGATCTGCTCCCAGGAAGCGTCTCGCAGGGAGCCTCACACCGTGTAAAGATTTGCTCTCGCACTGCAGTTTCCATGCCTATTCTCGTCGGTTTTCAAAAAATTATATAAATTAATATTTCTTCTTAAATTCTGACAAGAAACGCGTCCAACCTCTCAAAAAAAAATCTTCCTCATTTCAGTTTTAAAAAAATATCACAAAGTAGGATAATTTAAATACAAAAATTAGTTTGCTAATTGAGTAGAAAATTGCCACTGGTGTCCGATGTAATATTTTATGAGAATATAAAGTAAAAGTTGTGAACTTCATACTCATAAAATCCGCCCAAAGATATAACATGTTAAAAATCTCCCTCTCCTGATAAAATCACTACAAAATTACAAAGAAAATAATACGGTTGATTATAAAGTTTAACTTCAATATGAAATTTGGCGGGAAATGGCGAAAAGAAACTAAAGGAGTGCTTGTAGTTCAGATCTGCTCCCAGGAAGCGTCTCGCAGGGAGCCTCACACCGTGTAAAGATTTGCTCTCGCACTGCAGTTTCCATGCGTATTCTCGTCGGTTTTCAAAAAAAATTATCTAAATTAATATTTCTTCTTAAATTCTGACAAGAAACGCGCCCTACCTCTCAAAAAAAATCTTCATCATTTAAGTTAAAAAAAATATCGCAAAGTAGGATAATTTAAGTAAAAAAATTAGTTTGCTAATTGTGTAGAAAATTGCTACTGGTGTCCGATATAATATTCTATGAGAATATGAAGTAAAAGTTGTGAACTTCAAACTCATAAAATCCGCCAAAGTTATAACATGTTAAAAATCTCCCTCTCCTGATAAAATAACCACAAAATTACAAAGAAAATAATACGGTTGATTATAAAGTTTAACTTCAATATGAAATCTGGCGGGAAATGGCGAAAGAAACTAAAGGAGTGCTTGTAGTTCAGATCTGCTCCCAGGAAGCGTCTCGCAGGGAGCCTCACACCGTGTAAAGATTTGCTCTCGCACTGCAGTTTCCATGCGTATTCTCGTCGGTTTTCAAAAAATTATCTAAATTAATATTTCTTCTTAAATTCTGACAAGAAACGCGTCCTACCTCTAAAAAAATCTTCATCATTTAAGTTTTAAAAAAATATCGCAAAGTAGGATAATTTAAGTAAAAAAATTAGTTTGCTAATTGTGTAGAAAATTGCTACTGGTGTCCGATATAATATTCTATGAGAATATGAAGTAAAAGTTGTGAACTTCAAACTCATAAAATCCGCCCAAAGATATAAAATGTTAAAAATCTCCCTCTCCTGATAAAATCACTACAAAATTACAAAGAAAATAATACGGTTGATTATAAAGTTTAACTTCAATATGAAATCTGGCGGGAAATGGCGAAAAGAAACTAAAGGAGTGCTTGTAGTTCAGATCTGCTCCCAGGAAGCGTCTCGCAGGGAGCCTCACACCGTGTAAAGATTTGCTCTCGCACTGCAGTTTCCATGCGTATTCTCGTCGGTTTTCAAAAAAAATTATCTAAATTAATATTTCTTCTTAAATTCTGACAAGAAACGCGTCCTACCTCTCAAAAAAATCATCATAATTTAAGTTTAAAAAAAATATCGCAAAGTAGGATAATTAAAAAAAAAAAAATCAGTTTACTAATTCTGTAGAAAATTGCTACTGGTGTCCGATATAATATTCTATGAGAATATAAAGTAAAAGTTGTGAACTTCAAACTCATAAAATCCGCCCAAAGATATAACATGTTAAAAATCTCCCTCTCCTGATAAAATCACCACAAAATTACAAAGAAAATAATACGGTTGATTATAAAGTTTAACTTCAATATAAAATCTGGCGGGAAATGGCGAAAGAAACTGAAGGAGTGCTTGTAGTTCAGATCTGCTCCCAGGAAGCGTCTCGCAGGGAGCCTCACACCGTGTAAAGATTTGCTCTCGCACTGCAGTTTCCATGCGTATTCTCATCGGTTTTCAAAAAATTATATAAATTAATATTTCTTCTTAAATTCTGACAAGAAACGCGTCCTACCTCTAAAAAAATCTTCATCATTTAAGTTTTAAAAAAATATCGCAAAGTAAGATAATTTAAGTAAAAAAATTAGTTTGCTAATTGGGTATAAAATTGCTACTGGTGTCCGATATAATATTCTATGAGAATATAAAGTAAAAGTTGTGAACTTCATACTCATAAAAACCGCCCAAAGATATAACATGTTAAAAATCTCCCTGTCCTGTTAAAATCACTACAAAATTACAAAGAAAATAATACGGTTGATTATAAAGTTTAACTTCAATATGAAATCTGGCGGGAAATGGCGAAAAGAAACTAAAGGAGTGCTTGTAGTTCAGATCTGCTCCCAGGAAGCGTCTCGCAGGGAGCCTCACACCGTGTAAAGATTTGCTCTCGCACTGCAGTTTCCATGCCTATTCTCGTCGGTTTTCAAAAAATTATATAAATTAATATTTCTTCTTAAATTCTGACAAGAAACGCGTCCAACCTCTCAAAAAAAAATCTTCATCATTTCAGTTTAAAAAAAATATCACAAAGTAGGATAATTTAAATACAAAAATTAGTTTGCTAATTGAGTAGAAAATTGCCACTGGTGTCCGATGTAATATTTTATGAGAATATAAAGTAAAAGTTGTGAACTTCATACTCATAAAATCCGCCCAAAGATATAACATGTTAAAATCTCCCTCTCCTGATAAAATCACTACAAAATTACAAAGAAAATAATACGGTTGATTATAAAGTTTAACTTCAATATGAAATCTGGCGGAAATGGCGAAAAGAAACTAAACGAGTGCTTGTAGTTCAGATCTGCTCCCAGGAAGCGTCTCGCAGGGAGCCTCACACCGTGTAAAGATTTGCTCTCGCACTGCAGTTTCCATTCGTATTCTCGTCGGTTTTCAAAAAATTATATAAATTAATATTTCTTCTTAAATTCTGACAAGAATCGCGCCCTACCTCTCAAAAAAAATCTTCATCATTTAAGTTAAAAAAAATTATCGCCAAGTAGGATAATTTAAGTAAAAAAATTAGTTTGCTAATTGTGTAGAAAATTGCTACTGGTGTCCGATATAATATTCTATGAGAATATAAAGTAAAAGTTGTTAACTTCAAACTCATAAAATCCGCCCAAAGATATAACATGTTAAAAATCTCCCTCTCCTGATAAAATCACTACAAAATTACAAAGAAAATAATACGGTTGATTATAAAGTTTAACTTCAATATGAAATATGGCGGGAAATGGCGAAAAGAAACTAAAGGAGTGCTTGTAGTTCAGATCTGCTCCCAGGAAGCGTCTCGCAGGGAGCCTCACACCGTGTAAAGATTTGCTCTCGCACTGCAGTTTCCATGCCTATTCTCGTCGGTTTTCAAAAAATTATATAAATTAATATTTCTTCTTAAATTCTGACAAGAAACGCGTCCAACCTCTCAAAAAAAAATCTTCATCATTTCAGTTTTAAAAAAATATCACAAAGTAGGATAATTTAAATACAAAAATTAGTTTGCTAATTGAGTAGAAAATTGCGACTGGTGTCCGATGTAATATTTTATGAGAATATAAAGTAAAAGTTGTGAACTTCATACTCATAAAATCCGCCCAAAGATATAACATGTTAAAAATCTCCCTCTCCTGATAAAATCACTACAAAATTACAAAGAAAATAATACGGTTGATTATAAAGTTTAACTTCAATATGAAATCTGGCGGGAAATGGCGAAAAGAAACTAAAGGAGTGCTTGTAGTTCAGATCTGCTCCCAGGAAGCGTCTCGCAGGGAGCCTCACACCGTGTAAAGATTTGCTCTCGCACTGCAGTTTCCATGCGTATTCTCGTCGGTTTTCAAAAAATTATATAAATTAATATTTCTTCTTAAATTCTGACAAGAAACGCACCCTACCTCTCAAAAAAATCTTCATCATTTAAGTTAAAAAAAAATATCGCAAAGTAGGATAATTTAAGTAAAAAAATTAGTTTGCTAATTGTGTAGAAAATTGCTACTGGTGTCCGATATAATATTCTATGAGAATATGAAGTAAAAGTTGTGAACTTCAAACTCATAAAATCCGCCAAAGTTAAAACATGTTAAAAATCTCCCTCTCCTGATAAAATAACCACAAAATTACAAAGAAAATAATACGGTTGATTATAAAGTTTAACTTCAATATGAAATCTGGCGGGAAATGGCGAAAAGAAACTAAACGAGTGCTTGTAGTTCAGATCTGCTCCCAGGAAGCGTCTCGCAGGGAGCCTCACACCGTGTAAAGATTTGCTCTCGCACTGCAGTTTCCATTCGTATTCTCGTCGGTTTTCAAAAAATTATATAAATTAATATTTCTTCTTAAATTCTGACAAGAAACGCGCCCTACCTCTCAAAAAAAATCTTCATCATTTAAGTTAAAAAAAATTATCGCCAAGTAGGATAATTTAAGTAAAAAAATTAGTTTGCTAATTGTGTAGAAAATTGCTACTGGTGTCCGATATAATATTCTATGAGAATATAAAGTAAAAGTTGTTAACTTCAAACTCATAAAATCCGCCCAAAGATATAACATGTTAAAAATCTCCCTCTCCTGATAAAATCACTACAAAATTACAAAGAAAATAATACGGTTGATTATAAAGTTTAACTTCAATATGAAATATGGCGGGAAATGGCGAAAAGAAACTAAAGGAGTGCTTGTAGTTCAGATCTGCTCCCAGGAAGCGTCTCGCAGGGAGCCTCACACCGTGTAAAGATTTGCTCTCGCACTGCAGTTTCCATGCGTATTCTCGTCGGTTTTCAAAAAATTATCTAAATTAATATTTCTTCTTAAATTCTGGCAAGAAACGCGTCCTACCTCTAAAAAAATCTTCATCATTTAAGTTTTAAAAAAATATCGCAAAGTAGGATAATTTAAGTAAAAAAATTAGTTTGCTAATTGAGTAGAAAATTGCTACTGGTGTCCGATGTAATATTCTATGAGAATATGAAGTAAAAGTTGTGAACTTCAAACTCATAAAATCCGCCCAAAGATATAAAATGTTAAAAATCTCCCTCTCCTGATAAAATCACTACAAAATTACAAAGAAAATAATACGGTTGATTATAAAGTTTAACTTCAATATGAAATCTGGCGGGAAATGGCGAAAAGAAACTAAAGGAATGCTTGTAGTTCAGATCTGCTCCCAGGAAGCGTCTCGCAGGGAGCCTCACACCGTGTAAAGATTTGCTCTCGCACTGCAGTTTCCATGCGTATTCTCGTCGGTTTTCAAAAAAAATTATCTAAATTAATATTTCTTCTTAAATTCTGACAAGAAACGCGCCCTACCTCTCAAAAAAATCTTCATCATTTAAGTTAAAAAAAAATATCGCAAAGTAGGATAATTTAAGTAAAAAAATTAGTTTGCTAATTGTGTAGAAAATTGCTACTGGTGTCCGATATAATATTCTATGAGAATATGAAGTAAAAGTTGTGAACTTCAAACTCATAAAATCCGCCAAAGTTATAACATGTTAAAAATCTCCCTCTCCTGATAAAATAACCACAAAATTACAAAGAAAATAATACGGTTGATTATAAAGTTTAACTTCAATATGAAATCTGGCGGGAAATGGCGAAAGAAACTAAAGGAGTGCTTGTAGTTCAGATCTGCTCCCAGGAAGCGTCTCGCAGGGAGCCTCACACCGTGTAAAGATTTGCTCTCGCACTGCAGTTTCCATGCGTATTCTCGTCGGTTTTCAAAAAATTATCTAAATTAATATTTCTTCTTAAATTCTGACAAGAAACGCGTCCTACCTCTAAAAAAATCTTCATCATTTAAGTTTTAAAAAAATATCGCAAAGTAGGATAATTTAAGTAAAAAAATTAGTTTGCTAATTGTGTAGAAAATTGCTACTGGTGTCCGATATAATATTCTATGAGAATATGAAGTAAAAGTTGTGAACTTCAAACACATAAAATCCGCCCAAAGATATAAAATGTTAAAAATCTCCCTCTCCTGATAAAATCACTACAAAATTACAAAGAAAATAATACGGTTGATTATAAAGTTTAACTTCAATATGAAATCTGGCGGGAAATGGCGAAAAGAAACTAAAGGAGTGCTTGTAGTTCAGATCTGCTCCCAGGAAGCGTCTCGCAGGGAGCCTCACACCGTGTAAAGATTTGCTCTCGCACTGCAGTTTCCATGCGTATTCTCGTCGGTTTTCAAAAAAAATTATCTAAATTAATATTTCTTCTTAAATTCTGACAAGAAACGCGCCCTACCTCTCAAAAAAATCTTCATCATTTAAGTTAAAAAAAAATATCGCAAAGTAGGATAATTTAAGTAAAAAAATTAGTTTGCTAATTGTGTAGAAAATTGCTACTGGTGTCCGATATAATATTCTATGAGAATATGAAGTAAAAGTTGTGAACTTCAAACTCATAAAATCCGCCAAAGTTATAACATGTTAAAAATCTCCCTCTCCTGATAAAATAACCACAAAATTACAAAGAAAATAATACGGTTGATTATAAAGTTTAACTTCAATATGAAATCTGGCGGGAAATGGCGAAAGAAACTAAAGGAGTGCTTGTAGTTCAGATCTGCTCCCAGGAAGCGTCTCGCAGGGAGCCTCACACCGTGTAAAGATTTGCTCTCGCACTGCAGTTTCCATGCGTATTCTCGTCGGTTTTCAAAAAATTATCTAAATTAATATTTCTTCTTAAATTCTGACAAGAAACGCGTCCTACCTCTAAAAAAATCTTCATCATTTAAGTTTTAAAAAAATATCGCAAAGTAGGATAATTTAAGTAAAAAAATTAGTTTGCTAATTGTGTAGAAAATTGCTACTGGTGTCCGATATAATATTCTATGAGAATATGAAGTAAAAGTTGTGAACTTCAAACTCATAAAATCCGCCCAAAGATATAAAATGTTAAAAATCTCCCTCTCCTGATAAAATCACTACAAAATTACAAAGAAAATAATACGGTTGATTATAAAGTTTAACTTCAATATGAAATCTGGCGGGAAATGGCGAAAAGAAACTAAAGGAGTGCTTGTAGTTCAGATCTGCTCCCAGGAAGCGTCTCGCAGGGAGCCTCACACCGTGTAAAGATTTGCTCTCGCACTGCAGTTTCCATGCGTATTCTCGTCGGTTTTCAAAAAAAATTATCTAAATTAATATTTCTTCTTAAATTCTGACAAGAAACGCGTCCTACCTCTCAAAAAAATCATCATAATTTAAGTTTAAAAAAAATATCGCAAAGTAGGATAATTAAAAAAAAAAAAATTAGTTTACTAATTGTGTAGGAAATTGCTACTGGTGTCCGATATAATATTCTATGAGAATATAAAGTAAAAGTTGTGAACTTCAAACTCATAAAATCCGCCCAAAGATATAACATGTTAAAAATCTCCCTCTCCTGATAAAATCACCACAAAATTACAAAGAAAATAATACGGTTGATTATAAAGTTTAACTTCGATATAAAATCTGGCGGGAAATGGCGAAAGAAACTGAAGGAGTGCTTGTAGTTCAGATCTGCTCCCAGGAAGCGTCTCGCAGGGAGCCTCACACCGTGTAAAGATTTGCTCTCGCACTGCAGTTTCCATGCGTATTCTCATCGGTTTTCAAAAAATTATATAAATTAATATTTCTTCTTAAATTCTGACAAGAAACGCGTCCTACCTCTAAAAAAATCTTCATCATTTAAGTTTTAAAAAAATATCGCAAAGTAAGATAATTTAAGTAAAAAAATTAGTTTGCTAATTGGGTATAAAATTGCTACTGGTGTCCGATATAATATTCTATGAGAATATAAAGTAAAAGTTGTGAACTTTACACTCATAAAATCCGCCCAAAGATATAACATATTAAAAATCTCCCTGTCCTGATAAAATCACTACAAAATTACAAAGAAAATAATACGGTTGATTATAAAGTTTAACTTCAATATGAAATCTGGCGGGAAATGGCGAAAAGAAACTAAACGAGTGCTTGTAGTTCAGATCTGCTCCCAGGAAGCGTCTCGCAGGGAGCCTCACACCGTGTAAAGATTTGCTCTCGCACTGCAGTTTCCATGCCTATTCTCGTCGGTTTTCAAAAAATTATATAAATTAATATTTCTTCTTAAATTCTGACAAGAAACGCGTCCAACCTCTCAAAAAAAAATCTTCATCATTTCAGTTTTAAAAAAATATCACAAAGTAGGATAATTTAAATACAAAAATTAGTTTGCTAATTGAGTAGAAAATTGCCACTGGTGTCCGATGTAATATTTTATGAGAATATAAAGTAAAAGTTGTGAACTTCATACTCATAAAATCCGCCCAAAGATATAACATGTTAAAATCTCCCTCTCCTGATAAAATCACTACAAAATTACAAAGAAAATAATACGGTTGATTATAAAGTTTAACTTCAATATGAAATCTGGCGGGAAATGGCGAAAAGAAACTAAAGGAGTGCTTGTAGTTCAGATCTGCTCCCAGGAAGCGTCTCGCAGGGAGCCTCACACCGTGTAAAGATTTGCTCTCGCACTGCAGTTTCCATGCGTATTCTCATCGGTTTTCAAAAAATTATATAAATTAATATTTCTTCTTAAATTCTGACAAGAAACGCGTCCTACCTCTCAAAAAAATCTTCATCATTTAAGTTTAAAAAAAATATCACAAAGTAGGATAATTTAAATAAAAAAATTAGTTTGCTAATTGAGTAGAAAATTGCTACTGGTGTCCGATGTAATATTCTATGAGAATATGAAGTAAAAGTTGTGAACTTCAAACTCATAAAATCCGCCCAAAGATATAACATGTTAAAAATCTCCTTCTCCTGATAAAATCAGTACAAAATTACAAAGAAAATAATACGGTTGATTATAAAGTTTAACTTCAATATGAAATCTGGCGGGAAATGGCGAAAAGAAACTAAAGCAGTGCTTGTAGTTCAGATCTGCTCCCAGGAAGCGTCTCGCAGGGAGCCTCACACCGTGTAAAGATTTGCTCTCGCACTGCAGTTTCCATGCGTATTCTCGTCGGTTTTCAAAAAAAATTATCGAAATTAATATTTCTTCTTAAATTCTGACAAGAAACGCGTCCTACCTCTCAAAAAAATCATCATAATTTAAGTTTAAAAAAAATATCGCAAAGTAGGATAATTAAAAAAAAAAAAATTAGTTTACTAATTGTGTAGAAAATTGCTACTGGTGTCCGATATAATATTCTATGAGAATATAAAGTAAAAGTTGTGAACTTCAAACTCATAAAATCCGCCCAAAGATATAACATGTTAAAAATCTCCCTCTCCTGATAAAATCACCACAAAATTACAAAGAAAATAATACGGTTGATTATAAAGTTTAACTTCAATATAAAATCTGGCGGGAAATGGCGAAAGAAACTGAAGGAGTGCTTGTAGTTCAGATCTGCTCCCAGGAAGCGTCTCGCAGGGAGCCTCACACCGTGTAAAGATTTGCTCTCGCACTGCAGTTTCCATGCGTATTCTCATCGGTTTTCAAAAAATTATATAAATTAATATTTCTTCTTAAATTCTGACAAGAAACGCGTCCTACCTCTAAAAAAATCTTCATCATTTAAGTTTTAAAAAAATATCGCAAAGTAAGATAATTTAAGTAAAAAAATTAGTTTGCTAATTGGGTATAAAATTGCTACTGGTGTCCGATATAATATTCTATGAGAATATAAAGTAAAAGTTGTGAACTTTATACTCATAAAATCCGCCCAAAGATATAACATATTAAAAATCTCCCTGTCCTGATAAAATCACTACAAAATTACAAAGAAAATAATACGGTTGATTATAAAGTTTAACTTCAATATGAAATCTGGCGGGAAATGGCGAAAAGAAACTAAACGAGTGCTTGTAGTTCAGATCTGCTCCCAGGAAGCGTCTCGCAGGGAGCCTCACACCGTGTAAAGATTTGCTCTCGCACTGCAGTTTCCATGCCTATTCTCGTCGGTTTTCAAAAAATTATATAAATTAATATTTCTTCTTAAATTCTGACAAGAAACGCGTCCAACCTCTCAAAAAAAAATCTTCATCATTTCAGTTTAAAAAAAAATATCACAAAGTAGGATAATTTAAATACAAAAATTAGTTTGCTAATTGAGTAGAAAATTGCCACTGGTGTCCGATGTAATATTTTATGAGAATATAAAGTAAAAGTTGTGAACTTCATACTCATAAAATCCGCCCAAAGATATAACATGTTAAAATCTCCCTCTCCTGATAAAATCACTACAAAATTACAAAGAAAATAATACGGTTGATTATAAAGTTTAACTTCAATATGAAATCTGGCGGGAAATGGTGAAAAGAAACTAAAGGAGTGCTTGTAGTTCAGATCTGCTCCCAGGAAGCGTCTCGCAGGGAGCCTCACACCGTGTAAAGATTTGCTCTCGCACTGCAGTTTCCATGCGTATTCTCATCGGTTTTCAAAAAATTATATAAATTAATATTTCTTCTTAAATTCTGACAAGAAACGCGTCCTACCTCTCAAAAAAATCTTCATCATTTAAGTTAAAAAAAAATATCACAAAGTAGGATAATTTAAATAAAAAAATTAGTTTGCTAATTGAGTAGAAAATTGCTACTGGTGTCCGATGTAATATTCTATGAGAATATGAAGTAAAAGTTGTGTACTTCAAACTCATAAAATCCGCCCAAAGATATAACATGTTAAAAATCTCCTTCTCCTGATAAAATCACTACAAAATTACAAAAAAAATAATACGGTTGATTATAAAGTTTAACTTCAATATGAAATCTGGCGGGAAATGGCGAAAAGAAACTAAAGGAGTGCTTGTAGTTCAGATCTGCTCCCAGGAAGCGTCTCGCAGGGAGCCTCACACCGTGTAAAGATTTGCTCTCGCACTGCAGTTTCCATGCCTATTCTCGTCGGTTTTCAAAAAATTATATAAATTAATATTTCTTCTTAAATTCTGACAAGAAACGCGTCCAACCTCTCAAAAAAAAATCTTCATCATTTCAGTTTAAAAAAAAATATCACAAAGTAGGATAATTTAAATACAAAAATTAGTTTGCTAATTGAGTAGAAAATTGCCACTGGTGTCCGATGTAATATTTTATGAGAATATAAAGTAAAAGTTGTGAACTTCATACTCATAAAATCCGCCCAAAGATATAACATGTTAAAATCTCCCTCTCCTGATAAAATCACTACAAAATTACAAAGAAAATAATACGGTTGATTATAAAGTTTAACTTCAATATGAAATCTGGCGGGAAATGGCGAAAAGAAACTAAAGGAGTGCTTGTAGTTCAGATCTGCTCCCAGGAAGCGTCTCGCAGGGAGCCTCACACCGTGTAAAGATTTGCTCTCGCACTGCAGTTTCCATGCGTATTCTCATCGGTTTTCAAAAAATTATATAAATTAATATTTCTTCTTAAATTCTGACAAGAAACGCGTCCTACCTCTCAAAAAAATCTTCATCATTTAAGTTTAAAAAAAATATCACAAAGTAGGATAATTTAAATAAAAAAATTAGTTTGCTAATTGAGTAGAAAATTGCTACTGGTGTCCGATGTAATATTCTATGAGAATATGAAGTAAAAGTTGTGAACTTCAAACTCATAAAATCCGCCCAAAGATATAACATGTTAAAAATCTCCTTCTCCTGATAAAATCACTACAAAATTACAAAAAAAATAATACGGTTGATTATAAAGTTTAACTTCAATATGAAATCTGGCGGGAAATGGCGAAAAGAAACTAAAGGAGTGCTTGTAGTTCAGATCTGCTCCCAGGAAGCGTCTCGCAGGGAGCCTCACACCGTGTAAAGATTTGCTCTCGCACTGCAGTTTCCATGCGTATTCTCGTCGGTTTTCAAAAAAAATTATCTAAATTAATATTTCTTCTTAAATTCTGACAAGAAACGCGTCCTACCTCTCAAAAAAATCATCATAATTTAAGTTTAAAAAAAATATCGCAAAGTAGGATAATTAAAAAAAAAAAAATTAGTTTACTAATTGTGTAGAAAATTGCTACTGGTGTCCGATATAATATTCTATGAGAATATAAAGTAAAAGTTGTGAACTTCAAACTCATAAAATCCGCCCAAAGATATAACATGTTAAAAATCTCCCTCTCCTGATAAAATAACCACAAAATTACAAAGAAAATAATACGGTTGATTATAAAGTTTAACTTCAATATGAAATCTGGCGGGAAATGGCGAAAAGAAACTAAACGAGTGCTTGTAGTTCAGATCTGCTCCCAGGAAGCGTCTCGCAGGGAGCCTCACACCGTGTAAAGATTTGCTCTCGCACTGCAGTTTCCATTCGTATTCTCGTCGGTTTTCAAAAAATTATATAAATTAATATTTCTTCTTAAATTCTGACAAGAAACGCGCCCTACCTCTCAAAAAAAATCTTCATCATTTAAGTTAAAAAAAATTATCGCCAAGTAGGATAATTTAAGTAAAAAAATTAGTTTGCTAATTGTGTAGAAAATTGCTACTGGTGTCCGATATAATATTCTATGAGAATATAAAGTAAAAGTTGTTAACTTCAAACTCATAAAATCCGCCCAAAGATATAACATGTTAAAAATCTCCCTCTCCTGATAAAATCACTACAAAATTACAAAGAAAATAATACGGTTGATTATAAAGTTTAACTTCAATATGAAATATGGCGGGAAATGGCGAAAAGAAACTAAAGGAGTGCTTGTAGTTCAGATCTGCTCCCAGGAAGCGTCTCGCAGGGAGCCTCACACCGTGTAAAGATTTGCTCTCGCACTGCAGTTTCCATGCGTATTCTCGTCGGTTTTCAAAAAATTATCTAAATTAATATTTCTTCTTAAATTCTGGCAAGAAACGCGTCCTACCTCTAAAAAAATCTTCATCATTTAAGTTTTAAAAAAATATCGCAAAGTAGGATAATTTAAGTAAAAAAATTAGTTTGCTAATTGAGTAGAAAATTGCTACTGGTGTCCGATGTAATATTCTATGAGAATATGAAGTAAAAGTTGTGAACTTCAAACTCATAAAATCCGCCCAAAGATATAAAATGTTAAAAATCTCCCTCTCCTGATAAAATCACTACAAAATTACAAAGAAAATAATACGGTTGATTATAAAGTTTAACTTCAATATGAAATCTGGCGGGAAATGGCGAAAAGAAACTAAAGGAATGCTTGTAGTTCAGATCTGCTCCCAGGAAGCGTCTCGCAGGGAGCCTCACACCGTGTAAAGATTTGCTCTCGCACTGCAGTTTCCATGCGTATTCTCGTCGGTTTTCAAAAAAAATTATCTAAATTAATATTTCTTCTTAAATTCTGACAAGAAACGCGCCCTACCTCTCAAAAAAATCTTCATCATTTAAGTTAAAAAAAAATATCGCAAAGTAGGATAATTTAAGTAAAAAAATTAGTTTGCTAATTGTGTAGAAAATTGCTACTGGTGTCCGATATAATATTCTATGAGAATATGAAGTAAAAGTTGTGAACTTCAAACTCATAAAATCCGCCAAAGTTATAACATGTTAAAAATCTCCCTCTCCTGATAAAATAACCACAAAATTACAAAGAAAATAATACGGTTGATTATAAAGTTTAACTTCAATATGAAATCTGGCGGGAAATGGCGAAAGAAACTAAAGGAGTGCTTGTAGTTCAGATCTGCTCCCAGGAAGCGTCTCGCAGGGAGCCTCACACCGTGTAAAGATTTGCTCTCGCACTGCAGTTTCCATGCGTATTCTCGTCGGTTTTCAAAAAATTATCTAAATTAATATTTCTTCTTAAATTCTGACAAGAAACGCGTCCTACCTCTAAAAAAATCTTCATCATTTAAGTTTTAAAAAAATATCGCAAAGTAGGATAATTTAAGTAAAAAAATTAGTTTGCTAATTGTGTAGAAAATTGCTACTGGTGTCCGATATAATATTCTATGAGAATATGAAGTAAAAGTTGTGAACTTCAAACACATAAAATCCGCCCAAAGATATAAAATGTTAAAAATCTCCCTCTCCTGATAAAATCACTACAAAATTACAAAGAAAATAATACGGTTGATTATAAAGTTTAACTTCAATATGAAATCTGGCGGGAAATGGCGAAAAGAAACTAAAGGAGTGCTTGTAGTTCAGATCTGCTCCCAGGAAGCGTCTCGCAGGGAGCCTCACACCGTGTAAAGATTTGCTCTCGCACTGCAGTTTCCATGCGTATTCTCGTCGGTTTTCAAAAAAAATTATCTAAATTAATATTTCTTCTTAAATTCTGACAAGAAACGCGCCCTACCTCTCAAAAAAATCTTCATCATTTAAGTTAAAAAAAAATATCGCAAAGTAGGATAATATAAGTAAAAAAATTAGTTTGCTAATTGTGTAGAAAATTGCTACTGGTGTCCGATATAATATTCTATGAGAATATGAAGTAAAAGTTGTGAACTTCAAACTCATAAAATCCGCCAAAGTTATAACATGTTAAAAATCTCCCTCTCCTGATAAAATAACCACAAAATTACAAAGAAAATAATACGGTTGATTATAAAGTTTAACTTCAATATGAAATCTGGCGGGAAATGGCGAAAGAAACTAAAGGAGTGCTTGTAGTTCAGATCTGCTCCCAGGAAGCGTCTCGCAGGGAGCCTCACACCGTGTAAAGATTTGCTCTCGCACTGCAGTTTCCATGCGTATTCTCGTCGGTTTTCAAAAAATTATCTAAATTAATATTTCTTCTTAAATTCTGACAAGAAACGCGTCCTACCTCTAAAAAAATCTTCATCATTTAAGTTTTAAAAAAATATCGCAAAGTAGGATAATTTAAGTAAAAAAATTAGTTTGCTAATTGTGTAGAAAATTGCTACTGGTGTCCGATATAATATTCTATGAGAATATGAAGTAAAAGTTGTGAACTTCAAACTCATAAAATCCGCCCAAAGATATAAAATGTTAAAAATCTCCCTCTCCTGATAAAATCACTACAAAATTACAAAGAAAATAATACGGTTGATTATAAAGTTTAACTTCAATATGAAATCTGGCGGGAAATGGCGAAAAGAAACTAAAGGAGTGCTTGTAGTTCAGATCTGCTCCCAGGAAGCGTCTCGCAGGGAGCCTCACACCGTGTAAAGATTTGCTCTCGCACTGCAGTTTCCATGCGTATTCTCGTCGGTTTTCAAAAAAAATTATCTAAATTAATATTTCTTCTTAAATTCTGACAAGAAACGCGTCCTACCTCTCAAAAAAATCATCATAATTTAAGTTTAAAAAAAATATCGCAAAGTAGGATAATTAAAAAAAAAAAAATTAGTTTACTAATTGTGTAGAAAATTGCTACTGGTGTCCGATATAATATTCTATGAGAATATAAAGTAAAAGTTGTGAACTTCAAACTCATAAAATCCGCCCAAAGATATAACATGTTAAAAATCTCCCTCTCCTGATAAAATCACCACAAAATTACAAAGAAAATAATACGGTTGATTATAAAGTTTAACTTCGATATAAAATCTGGCGGGAAATGGCGAAAGAAACTGAAGGAGTGCTTGTAGTTCAGATCTGCTCCCAGGAAGCGTCTCGCAGGGAGCCTCACACCGTGTAAAGATTTGCTCTCGCACTGCAGTTTCCATGCGTATTCTCATCGGTTTTCAAAAAATTATATAAATTAATATTTCTTCTTAAATTCTGACAAGAAACGCGTCCTACCTCTAAAAAAATCTTCATCATTTAAGTTTTAAAAAAATATCGCAAAGTAAGATAATTTAAGTAAAAAAATTAGTTTGCTAATTGGGTATAAAATTGCTACTGGTGTCCGATATAATATTCTATGAGAATATAAAGTAAAAGTTGTGAACTTTACACTCATAAAATCCGCCCAAAGATATAACATATTAAAAATCTCCCTGTCCTGATAAAATCACTACAAAATTACAAAGAAAATAATACGGTTGATTATAAAGTTTAACTTCAATATGAAATCTGGCGGGAAATGGCGAAAAGAAACTAAACGAGTGCTTGTAGTTCAGATCTGCTCCCAGGAAGCGTCTCGCAGGGAGCCTCACACCGTGTAAAGATTTGCTCTCGCACTGCAGTTTCCATGCCTATTCTCGTCGGTTTTCAAAAAATTATATAAATTAATATTTCTTCTTAAATTCTGACAAGAAACGCGTCCAACCTCTCAAAAAAAAATCTTCATCATTTCAGTTTTAAAAAAATATCACAAAGTAGGATAATTTAAATACAAAAATTAGTTTGCTAATTGAGTAGAAAATTGCCACTGGTGCCTGATGTAATATTTTATGAGAATATAAAGTAAAAGTTGTGAACTTCATACTCATAAAATCCGCCCAAAGATATAACATGTTAAAATCTCCCTCTCCTGATAAAATCACTACAAAATTACAAAGAAAATAATACGGTTGATTATAAAGTTTAACTTCAATATGAAATCTGGCGGGAAATGGCGAAAAGAAACTAAAGGAGTGCTTGTAGTTCAGATCTGCTCCCAGGAAGCGTCTCGCAGGGAGCCTCACACCGTGTAAAGATTTGCTCTCGCACTGCAGTTTCCATGCGTATTCTCATCGGTTTTCAAAAAATTATATAAATTAATATTTCTTCTTAAATTCTGACAAGAAACGCGTCCTACCTCTCAAAAAAATCTTCATCATTTAAGTTTAAAAAAAATATCACAAAGTAGGATAATTTAAATAAAAAAATTAGTTTGCTAATTGAGTAGAAAATTGCTACTGGTGTCCGATGTAATATTCTATGAGAATATGAAGTAAAAGTTGTGAACTTCAAACTCATAAAATCCGCCCAAAGATATAACATGTTAAAAATCTCCTTCTCCTGATAAAATCAGTACAAAATTACAAAGAAAATAATACGGTTGATTATAAAGTTTAACTTCAATATGAAATCTGGCGGGAAATGGCGAAAAGAAACTAAAGGAGTGCTTGTAGTTCAGATCTGCTCCCAGGAAGCGTCTCGCAGGGAGCCTCACACCGTGTAAAGATTTGCTCTCGCACTGCAGTTTCCATGCGTATTCTCGTCGGTTTTCAAAAAAAATTATCGAAATTAATATTTCTTCTTAAATTCTGACAAGAAACGCGTCCTACCTCTCAAAAAAATCATCATAATTTAAGTTTAAAAAAAATATCGCAAAGTAGGATAATTAAAAAAAAAAAAATTAGTTTACTAATTGTGTAGAAAATTGCTACTGGTGTCCGATATAATATTCTATGAGAATATAAAGTAAAAGTTGTGAACTTCAAACTCATAAAATCCGCCCAAAGATATAACATGTTAAAAATCTCCCTCTCCTGATAAAATCACCACAAAATTACAAAGAAAATAATACGGTTGATTATAAAGTTTAACTTCAATATAAAATCTGGCGGGAAATGGCGAAAGAAACTGAAGGAGTGCTTGTAGTTCAGATCTGCTCCCAGGAAGCGTCTCGCAGGGAGCCTCACACCGTGTAAAGATTTGCTCTCGCACTGCAGTTTCCATGCGTATTCTCATCGGTTTTCAAAAAATTATATAAATTAATATTTCTTCTTAAATTCTGACAAGAAACGCGTCCTACCTCTAAAAAAATCTTCATCATTTAAGTTTTAAAAAAATATCGCAAAGTAAGATAATTTAAGTAAAAAAATTAGTTTGCTAATTGGGTATAAAATTGCTACTGGTGTCCGATATAATATTCTATGAGAATATAAAGTAAAAGTTGTGAACTTTATACTCATAAAATCCGCCCAAAGATATAACATATTAAAAATCTCCCTGTCCTGATAAAATCACTACAAAATTACAAAGAAAATAATACGGTTGATTATAAAGTTTAACTTCAATATGAAATCTGGCGGGAAATGGCGAAAAGAAACTAAACGAGTGCTTGTAGTTCAGATCTGCTCCCAGGAAGCGTCTCGCAGGGAGCCTCACACCGTGTAAAGATTTGCTCTCGCACTGCAGTTTCCATGCCTATTCTCGTCGGTTTTCAAAAAATTATATAAATTAATATTTCTTCTTAAATTCTGACAAGAAACGCGTCCAACCTCTCAAAAAAAAATCTTCATCATTTCAGTTTAAAAAAAAATATCACAAAGTAGGATAATTTAAATACAAAAATTAGTTTGCTAATTGAGTAGAAAATTGCCACTGGTGTCCGATGTAATATTTTATGAGAATATAAAGTAAAAGTTGTGAACTTCATACTCATAAAATCCGCCCAAAGATATAACATGTTAAAATCTCCCTCTCCTGATAAAATCACTACAAAATTACAAAGAAAATAATACGGTTGATTATAAAGTTTAACTTCAATATGAAATCTGGCGGGAAATGGCGAAAAGAAACTAAAGGAGTGCTTGTAGTTCAGATCTGCTCCCAGGAAGCGTCTCGCAGGGAGCCTCACACCGTGTAAAGATTTGCTCTCGCACTGCAGTTTCCATGCGTATTCTCATCGGTTTTCAAAAAATTATATAAATTAATATTTCTTCTTAAATTCTGACAAGAAACGCGTCCTACCTCTCAAAAAAATCTTCATCATTTAAGTTTAAAAAAAATATCACAAAGTAGGATAATTTAAATAAAAAAATTAGTTTGCTAATTGAGTAGAAAATTGCTACTGGTGTCCGATGTAATATTCTATGAGAATATGAAGTAAAAGTTGTGAACTTCAAACTCATAAAATCCGCCCAAAGATATAACATGTTAAAAATCTCCTTCTCCTGATAAAATCACTACAAAATTACAAAAAAAATAATACGGTTGATTATAAAGTTTAACTTCAATATGAAATCTGGCGGGAAATGGCGAAAAGAAACTAAAGGAGTGCTTGTAGTTCAGATCTGCTCCCAGGAAGCGTCTCGCAGGGAGCCTCACACCGTGTAAAGATTTGCTCTCGCACTGCAGTTTCCATGCCTATTCTCGTCGGTTTTCAAAAAATTATATAAATTAATATTTCTTCTTAAATTCTGACAAGAAACGCGTCCAACCTCTCAAAAAAAAATCTTCATCATTTCAGTTTAAAAAAAAATATCACAAAGTAGGATAATTTAAATACAAAAATTAGTTTGCTAATTGAGTAGAAAATTGCCACTGGTGTCCGATGTAATATTTTATGAGAATATAAAGTAAAAGTTGTGAACTTCATACTCATAAAATCCGCCCAAAGATATAACATGTTAAAATCTCCCTCTCCTGATAAAATCACTACAAAATTACAAAGAAAATAATACGGTTGATTATAAAGTTTAACTTCAATATGAAATCTGGCGGGAAATGGCGAAAAGAAACTAAAGGAGTGCTTGTAGTTCAGATCTGCTCCCAGGAAGCGTCTCGCAGGGAGCCTCACACCGTGTAAAGATTTGCTCTCGCACTGCAGTTTCCATGCGTATTCTCATCGGTTTTCAAAAAATTATATAAATTAATATTTCTTCTTAAATTCTGACAAGAAACGCGTCCTACCTCTCAAAAAAATCTTCATCATTTAAGTTTAAAAAAAATATCACAAAGTAGGATAATTTAAATAAAAAAATTAGTTTGCTAATTGAGTAGAAAATTGCTACTGGTGTCCGATGTAATATTCTATGAGAATATGAAGTAAAAGTTGTGAACTTCAAACTCATAAAATCCGCCCAAAGATATAACATGTTAAAAATCTCCTTCTCCTGATAAAATCACTACAAAATTACAAAAAAAATAATACGGTTGATTATAAAGTTTAACTTCAATATGAAATCTGGCGGGAAATGGCGAAAAGAAACTAAAGGAGTGCTTGTAGTTCAGATCTGCTCCCAGGAAGCGTCTCGCAGGGAGCCTCACACCGTGTAAAGATTTGCTCTCGCACTGCAGTTTCCATGCGTATTCTCGTCGGTTTTCAAAAAAAATTATCTAAATTAATATTTCTTCTTAAATTCTGACAAGAAACGCGTCCTACCTCTCAAAAAAATCATCATAATTTAAGTTTAAAAAAAATATCGCAAAGTAGGATAATTAAAAAAAAAAAAATTAGTTTACTAATTGTGTAGAAAATTGCTACTGGTGTCCGATATAATATTCTATGAGAATATAAAGTAAAAGTTGTGAACTTCAAACTCATAAAATCCGCCCAAAGATATAACATGTTAAAAATCTCCCTCTCCTGATAAAATCACCACAAAATTACAAAGAAAATAATACGGTTGATTATAAAGTTTAACTTCAATATAAAATCTGGCGGGAAATGGCGAAAGAAACTGAAGGAGTGCTTGTAGTTCAGATCTGCTCCCAGGAAGCGTCTCGCAGGGAGCCTCACACCGTGTAAAGATTTGCTCTCGCACTGCAGTTTCCATGCGTATTCTCATCGGTTTTCAAAAAATTATATAAATTAATATTTCTTCTTAAATTCTGACAAGAAACGCGTCCTACCTCTAAAAAAATCTTCATCATTTAAGTTAAAAAATATCGCAAAGTAAGATAATTTAAGTAAAAAAATTAGTTTGCTAATTGGGTATAAAATTGCTACTGGTGTCCGATATAATATTCTATGAGAATATAAAGTAAAAGTTGTGAACTTTATACTCATAAAATCCGCCCAAAGATATAACATATTAAAAATCTCCCTGTCCTGATAAAATCACTACAAAATTACAAAGAAAATAATACGGTTGATTATAAAGTTTAACTTCAATATGAAATCTGGCGGGAAATGGCGAAAAGAAACTAAACGAGTGCTTGTAGTTCAGATCTGCTCCCAGGAAGCGTCTCGCAGGGAGCCTCACACCGTGTAAAGATTTGCTCTCGCACTGCAGTTTCCATGCCTATTCTCGTCGGTTTTCAAAAAATTATATAAATTAATATTTCTTCTTAAATTCTGACAAGAAACGCGTCCAACCTCTCAAAAAAAAATCTTCATCATTTCAGTTTTAAAAAAATATCACAAAGTAGGATAATTTAAATACAAAAATTAGTTTGCTAATTGAGTAGAAAATTGCCACTGGTGTCCGATGTAATATTTTATGAGAATATAAAGTAAAAGTTGTGAACTTCATACTCATAAAATCCGCCCAAAGATATAACATGTTAAAATCTCCCTCTCCTGATAAAATCACTACAAAATTACAAAGAAAATAATACGGTTGATTATAAAGTTTAACTTCAATATGAAATCTGGCGGGAAATGGCGAAAAGAAACTAAAGGAGTGCTTGTAGTTCAGATCTGCTCCCAGGAAGCGTCTCGCAGGGAGCCTCACACCGTGTAAAGATTTGCTCTCGCACTGCAGTTTCCATGCGTATTCTCATCGGTTTTCAAAAAATTATATAAATTAATATTTCTTCTTAAATTCTGACAAGAAACGCGTCCTACCTCTCAAAAAAATCTTCATCATTTAAGTTTAAAAAAAATATCACAAAGTAGGATAATTTAAATAAAAAAATTAGTTTGCTAATTGAGTAGAAAATTGCTACTGGTGTCCGATGTAATATTCTATGAGAATATGAAGTAAAAGTTGTGAACTTCAAACTCATAAAATCCGCCCAAAGATATAACATGTTAAAAATCTCCTTCTCCTGATAAAATCACTACAAAATTACAAAGAAAATAATACGGTTGATTATAAAGTTTAACTTCAATATGAAATCTGGCGGGAAATGGCGATAAGAAACTAAAGGAGTGCTTGTAGTTCAGATCTGCTCCCAGGAAGCGTCTCGCAGGGAGCCTCACACCGTGTAAAGATTTGCTCTAGCACTGCAGTTTCCAAGCGTATTCTCGTCGGTTTTCAAAAAAATATCTAAATTAATATTTCTTCTTAAATTCTGACAAGAAACGCGTCCTACCTCTCAAAAAAATCTTCATCATTTAAGTTAAAAAAAAATATCACAAAGTAGGATAATTTAAATAAAAAAATTAGTTTGCTAATTGAGTAGAAAATTGCTACTGGTGTCCGATGTAATATTCTACGAGAATATAAAGTAAAAGGTGTGAACTTCAAACTCATAAAATCCGCCCAAAGATATAACATGTTAAAAATCTCCCTCTCCTGATAAAATCACTACAAAATTACAAAGAAAATAATACGGTTGATTATAAAGTTTAACTTCAATATGAAATCTGGCGGGAAATGGCGAAAAGAAACTAAAGGAGTGCTTGTATTTCAGATCTGCTCCCAGGAAGCGTCTCGCAGGGATCCTCACACCGTGTAAAGATTTGCTATCGCACTGCAGTTTCCAAGCGTATTCTCGTCGGTTTTCAAAAAAATATCTAAATTAATACTTCTTCTTTAATTCTGAAAAGAAACGCGTCCTACCTCTCAAAAAATCTTCATCATTTAAGTTTTAAAAAAATATCACAAAGTAGGATAATTTAAATAAAAAAATTAGTTTGCTAATTGAGTAGAAAATTGCTACTGGTGTCCGATGTAATATTCTGTGAGAATATAAAGTAAAATTTGTGAACTTCATACTCATAAAATCCGCCCAAAGATATAAAATGTTAAAAATCTCCCTCTCCTGATAAAATCACTACAAAATTACAAAGAAAATAATACGGTTGATTATAAAGTTTAACTTCAATATGAAATATGGCGGGAAATGGCGAAAAGAAACTAAAGGAGTGCTTGTAGTTCAGATCTGCTCCCAGGAAGCGTCTCGCAGGGAGCCTCACACCGTGTAAAGATTTGCTCTCGCACTGCAGTTTCCATGCGTATTCTCATCGGTTTTCAAAAAATTATATAAATTAATATTTCTTCTTAAATTCTGACAAGAAACGCGTCCTACCTCTAAAAAAATCTTCATCATTTAAGTTAAAAAATATCGCAAAGTAAGATAATTTAAGTAAAAAAATTAGTTTGCTAATTGGGTATAAAATTGCTACTGGTGTCCGATATAATATTCTATGAGAATATAAAGTAAAAGTTGTGAACTTTATACTCATAAAATCCGCCCAAAGATATAACATATTAAAAATCTCCCTGTCCTGATAAAATCACTACAAAATTACAAAGAAAATAATACGGTTGATTATAAAGTTTAACTTCAATATGAAATCTGGCGGGAAATGGCGAAAAGAAACTAAACGAGTGCTTGTAGTTCAGATCTGCTCCCAGGAAGCGTCTCGCAGGGAGCCTCACACCGTGTAAAGATTTGCTCTCGCACTGCAGTTTCCATGCCTATTCTCGTCGGTTTTCAAAAAATTATATAAATTAATATTTCTTCTTAAATTCTGACAAGAAACGCGTCCAACCTCTCAAAAAAAAATCTTCATCATTTCAGTTTTAAAAAAATATCACAAAGTAGGATAATTTAAATACAAAAATTAGTTTGCTAATTGAGTAGAAAATTGCCACTGGTGTCCGATGTAATATTTTATGAGAATATAAAGTAAAAGTTGTGAACTTCATACTCATAAAATCCGCCCAAAGATATAACATGTTAAAATCTCCCTCTCCTGATAAAATCACTACAAAATTACAAAGAAAATAATACGGTTGATTATAAAGTTTAACTTCAATATGAAATCTGGCGGGAAATGGCGAAAAGAAACTAAAGGAGTGCTTGTAGTTCAGATCTGCTCCCAGGAAGCGTCTCGCAGGGAGCCTCACACCGTGTAAAGATTTGCTCTCGCACTGCAGTTTCCATGCGTATTCTCATCGGTTTTCAAAAAATTATATAAATTAATATTTCTTCTTAAATTCTGACAAGAAACGCGTCCTACCTCTCAAAAAAATCTTCATCATTTAAGTTTAAAAAAAATATCACAAAGTAGGATAATTTAAATAAAAAAATTAGTTTGCTAATTGAGTAGAAAATTGCTACTGGTGTCCGATGTAATATTCTATGAGAATATGAAGTAAAAGTTGTGAACTTCAAACTCATAAAATCCGCCCAAAGATATAACATGTTAAAAATCTCCTTCTCCTGATAAAATCACTACAAAATTACAAAGAAAATAATACGGTTGATTATAAAGTTTAACTTCAATATGAAATCTGGCGGGAAATGGCGATAAGAAACTAAAGGAGTGCTTGTAGTTCAGATCTGCTCCCAGGAAGCGTCTCGCAGGGAGCCTCACACCGTGTAAAGATTTGCTCTAGCACTGCAGTTTCCAAGCGTATTCTCGTCGGTTTTAAAAAAAATATCTAAATTAATATTTCTTCTTAAATTCTGACAAGAAACGCGTCCTACCTCTCAAAAAAATCTTCATCATTTAAGTTAAAAAAAAATATCACAAAGTAGGATAATTTAAATAAAAAAATTAGTTTGCTAATTGAGTAGAAAATTGCTACTGGTGTCCGATGTAATATTCTACGAGAATATAAAGTAAAAGGTGTGAACTTCAAACTCATAAAATCCGCCCAAAGATATAACATGTTAAAAATCTCCCTCTCCTGATAAAATCACTACAAAATTACAAAGAAAATAATACGGTTGATTATAAAGTTTAACTTCAATATGAAATCTGGCGGGAAATGGCGAAAAGAAACTAAAGGAGTGCTTGTATTTCAGATCTGCTCCCAGGAAGCGTCTCGCAGGGATCCTCACACCGTGTAAAGATTTGCTATCGCACTGCAGTTTCCAAGCGTATTCTCGTCGGTTTTCAAAAAAATATCTAAATTAATACTTCTTCTTTAATTCTGAAAAGAAACGCGTCCTACCTCTCAAAAAATCTTCATCATTTAAGTTTTAAAAAAATATCACAAAGTAGGATAATTTAAATAAAAAAATTAGTTTGCTAATTGAGTAGAAAATTGCTACTGGTGTCCGATGTAATATTCTGTGAGAATATAAAGTAAAATTTGTGAACTTCATACTCATAAAATCCGCCCAAAGATATAAAATGTTAAAAATCTCCCTCTCCTGATAAAATCACTACAAAATTACAAAGAAAATAATACGGTTGATTATAAAGTTTAACTTCAATATGAAATCTGGCGGGAAATGGCGAAAAGAAACTAAAGGAGTGCTTGTATTTCAGATCTGCTCCCAGGAAGCGTCTCGCAGGGATCCTCACACCGTGTAAAGATTTGCTCTCGCACTGCAGTTTCCATGCGTATTCTCGTCGGTTTTCAAAAAATTATCTAAATTAATATTTCTTCTTAAATTCTGACAAGAAACGCGTCCTACCTCTCAAAAAAATCTTCATCATTTAAAAAAAATATCACAAAGTAGGATAATTTAAATAAAAAAATTCGTTTGCTAATTGAGTAGAAAATTGCTACTGGTGTCCGATGTAATATTCTATGAGAATATGAAGTAAAAGTTGTGAACTTCAAACTCATAAAATCCGCCAAAGATATAACATGTTAAAAATCTCCCTCTCCTGATAAAATCACCACAAAATTACAAAGAAAATAATACGGTTGATTATAAAGTTTAACTTCAATATGAAATCTGGCGGGAAATGGCGAAAAGAAATTAAAGGAGTGCTTGTAGTTCAGATCTGCTCCCAGGAAGCGTCTCGCAGGGAGCCTCACACCGTGTAAAGATTTGCTCTCGCACTGCAGTTTCCAAGCGTATTCTCGTCGGTTTTCAAAAAAATATCTAAATTAATATTTCTTCTTAAATTCTGACAAGAAACGCGTCCTACCTCTCAAAAAAATCTTCATCATTTAAGTTTAAAAAAAATATCACAACGTAGGATAATTTAAATAAAAAAATTAGTTTGCTAATTGAGTAGAAAATAGCTACTGGTGTCCGATGTAATATTCTGTGAGAATATAAAGTAAAAGTTGTGAACTTCATACTCATAAAATCCGCCCAAAGATATAAAATGTTAAAAATCTCCCTCTCCTGATAAAATCACCACAAAATTACAAAGAAAATAATACGGTTGATTATAAAGTTTAACTTCAATATGAAATCTGGCGGGAAATGGCGAAAAGAAACTAAACGAGTGCTTGTAGTTCAGATCTGCTCCCAGGAAGCGTCTCGCAGGGAGCCTCACACCGTGTAAAGATATGCTCTAGCACTGCAGTTTCCAAGCGTATTCTCGTCGGTTTTCAAAAAAATATCTAAATTAATATTTCTTCTTAAATTCTGACAAGAAACGCGTCCTACCTCTCAAAAAAATCTTCATCATTTAAGTTTAAAAAAAATATCACAACGTAGGATAATTTAAATAAAAAAATTAGTTTGCTAATTGAGTAGAAAATAGCTACTGGTGTCCGATGTAATATTCTGTGAGAATATAAAGTAAAAGTTGTGAACTTCATACTCATAAAATCCGCCCAAAGATATAAAATGTTAAAAATCTCCCTCTCCTGATAAAATCACTACAAAATTACAAAGAAAATAATACGGTTGATTATAAAGTTTAACTTCAATATGAAATCTGGCGGGAAATGGCGAAAAGAAACTTAAGGAGTGCTTGTAGTTCAGATCTGCTCCCAGGAAGCGTCTCGCAGGGAGCCTCACACCGTGTAAAGATTTGCTCTCGCACTGCAGTTTCCAAGCGTATTCTCGTCGGTTTTCAAAAAAATATCTAAATTAATATTTCTTCTTAAATTCTGACAAGAAACGCGTCCTACCTCTCAAAAAAATCTTCATCATTTAAGTTAAAAAAAAAATATCACAAAGTAGGATAATTTAAATAAAAAAATTAGTTTGCTAATTGAGTAGAAAATTGCTACTGGTGTCCGATGTAATATTCTACGAGAATATAAAGTAAAAGTTGTGAACTTCAAACTCATAAAATCCGTCCAAAGATATAACATGTTAAAAATCTCCCTCTCCTGATAAAATCACTACAAAATTACAAAGAAAATAATACGGTTGATTATAAAGTTTAACTTCAATATGAAATCTGGCGGGAAATGGCGATAAGAAACTAAAGGAGTGCTTGTAGTTCAGATCTGCTCCCAGGAAGCGTCTCGCAGGGAGCCTCACACCGTGTAAAGATTTGCTCTCGCACTGCAGTTTCCAAGCGTATTCTCGTCGGTTTTCAAAAAAATATCTAAATTAATACTTCTTCTTTAATTCTGAAAAGAAACGCGTCCTACCTCTCAAAAAATCTTCATCATTTAAGTTTAAAAAAAATATCACAAAGTAGGATAATTTAAATAAAAAAATTAGTTTGCTAATTGAGTAGAAAATTGCTACTGGTGTCCGATGTAATATTCTGTGAGAATATAAAGTAAAAGTTGTGAACTTCATACTCATAAAATCCGCCCAAAGATATAAAATGTTAAAAATCTCCCTCTCCTGATAAAATCACTACAAAATTACAAAGAAAATAATACGGTTGATTATAAAGTTTAACTTCAATATGAAATCTGGCGGGAAATGGCGAAAAGAAACTAAAGGAGTGCTTGTAGTTCAGATCTGCTCCCAGGAAGCGTCTCGCAGGGAGCCTCACACGGTGTAAAGATTTGCTCTCGCACTGCAGTTTCCATGCGTATTCTCGTCGGTTTTCAAAAAATTATCTAAATTAATATTTCTTCTTAAATTCTGACAAGAAACGCGTCCTACCTCTCAAAAAAATCTTCATCATTTAAAAAAAATATCACAAAGTAGGATAATTTAAATAAAAAAATTCGTTTGCTAATTGAGTAGAAAATTGCTACTGGTGTCCGATGTAATATTCTATGAGAATATGAAGTAAAAGTTGTGAACTTCAAACTCATAAAATCCGCCAAAGATATAACATGTTAAAAATCTCCCTCTCCTGATAAAATCACCACAAAATTACAAAGAAAATAATACGGTTGATTATAAAGTTTAACTTCAATATGAAATCTGGCGGGAAATGGCGAAAAGAAACTAAAGGAGTGCTTGTAGTTCAGATCTGCTCCCAGGAAGCGTCTCGCAGGGAGCCTCACACCGTGTAAAGATTTGCTCTCGCACTGCAGTTTCCAAGCGTATTCTCGTCGGTTTTCAAAAAAATATCTAAATTAATATTTCTTCTTAAATTCTGACAAGAAACGCGTCCAACCTCTCAAAAAAATCTTCATCATTTAAGTTTTAAAAAAATATCACAAAGTAGGATAATTTAAATAAAAAAATTAGTTTGCTAATTGAGTAGAAAATTGCTACTGGTGTCCGATGTAATATTCTATGAGAATATAAAGGAAAAGTTTTGAACTTCATACTCATAAAATCCGCCCAAAGATATAAAATTTTAAAAATCTCCCTCTCCTGTTAAAATCACTACAAAATTACAAAGAAAATAATACGGTTGATTATAAAGTTTAACTTCAATATGAAATCTGGCGGGAAATGGCGAAAAGAAACTAAAGGAGTGCTTCTAGTTCAGATCTGCTCCCAGGAAGCGTCTCGCAGGGAGCCTCACACCGTGTAAAGATTTGCTCTCGCACTGCAGTTTCCATGCGTATTCTCATTGGTTTTCAAAAAATTATATAAATTAATATTTCTTCTTAAATTCTGACAAGAAACGCGTCCTACCTCTCAAAAAAATCTTCATCATTTCAAAAAAATATCACAAAGTAGGATAATTTAAATAAAAAAATTCGTTTGCTAATTGAGTAGAAAATTGCTACTGGTGTCCGATGTAATATTCTATGACAATATGAAGTAAAAGTTGTGAACTTCAAACTCATAAAATCCGCGAAAGATATAACATGTTAAAAATCTCCCTCTCCTGATAAAATCACCACAAAATTACAAAGAAAATAATACGGTTGATTATAAAGTTTAAATTCAATATGAAATCTGGCGGGAAATGGTGAAAAGAAACTAAAGGAGTGCTTGTAGTTCAGATCTGCTCCCAGGAAGCGTCTCGCAGGGAGCCTCACACCGTGTAAAGATTTGCTCTCGCACTGCAGTTTCCAAGCGTATTCTCGTCGGTTTTCAAAAAAATATCTAAATTAATATTTCTTCTTAAATTCTGACAAGAAACGCGTCCAACCTCTCAAAAAAATCTTCATCATTTAAGTTTTAAAAAAATATCACAAAGTAGGATAATTTAAATAAAAAAATTAGTTTGCTAATTGAGTAGAAAATTGCTACTGGTGTCCGATGTAATATTCTATGAGAATATAAAGGAAAAGTTGTGAACTTCATACTCATAAAATCCGCCCAAAGATATAAAATTTTAAAAATCTCCCTCTCCTGTTAAAATCACTACAAAATTACAAAGAAAATAATACGGTTGATTATAAAGTTTAACTTCAATATGAAATCTGGCGGGAAATGGCGAAAAGAAACTAAAGGAGTGCTTGTAGTTCAGATCTGCTCCCAGGAAGCGTCTCGCAGGGAGCCTCACACCGTGTAAAGATTTGCTCTCGCACTGCAGTTTCCAAGCGTATTCTCGTCGGTTTTCAAAAAAATATCTAAATTAATATTTCTTCTTAAATTCTGACAAGAAACGCGTCCAACCTCTCAAAAAAATCTTCATCATTTAAATTTTAAAAAAATATCACAAAGTAGGATAATTTAAATAAAAAAATTAGTTTGCTAATGGAGTAGAAAATTGCTACTGGTGTCCGATGTAATACTCTATGAGAATATAAAGTAAAAGTTGTGAACTTCATACTCATAAAATCCGCCCAAAGATATAAAATGTTAAAAATCTCCCTCTCCTGATAAAATCACTACAAAATTACAAAGAAAATAATACGGTTGATTATAAAGTTTAACTTCAATATAAAATCTGGCGGGAAATGGCGAAAAGAAACTAAACGAGTGCTTGTAGTTCAGATCTGCTCCCAGGAAGCGTTTCGCAGGGAGCCTCACACCGTGTAAAGATTTGCTCTCGCACTGCAGTTTCCATGCGTATTCTCATTGGTTTTCAAAAAATTATATAAATTAATATTTCTTCTTAAATTCTGACAAGAAACGCGTCCTACCTCTCAAAAAAATCTTCATCATTTCAAAAAAATATCACAAAGTAGGATAATTTAAATAAAAAAATTCGTTTGCTAATTGAGTAGAAAATTGCTACTGGTGTCCGATGTAATATTCTATGACAATATGAAGTAAAAGTTGTGAACTTCAAACTCATAAAATCCGCGAAAGATATAACATGTTAAAAATCTCCCTCTCCTGATAAAATCACCACAAAATTACAAAGAAAATAATACGGTTGATTATAAAGTTTAACTTCAATATGAAATCTGGCGGGAAATGGTGAAAAGAAACTAAAGGAGTGCTTGTAGTTCAGATCTGCTCCCAGGAAGCGTCTCGCAGGGAGCCTCACACCGTGTAAAGATTTGCTCTCGCACTGCAGTTTCCAAGCGTATTCTCGTCGGTTTTCAAAAAAATATCTAAATTAATATTTCTTCTTAAATTCTGACAAGAAACGCGTCCAACCTCTCAAAAAAATCTTCATCATTTAAGTTTTAAAAAAATATCACAAAGTAGGATAATTTAAATAAAAAAATTAGTTTGCTAATTGAGTAGAAAATTGCTACTGGTGTCCGATGTAATATTCTATGAGAATATAAAGGAAAAGTTGTGAACTTCATACTCATAAAATCCGCCTAAAGATATAAAATTTTAAAAATCTCCCTCTCCTGTTAAAATCACTACAAAATTACAAAGAAAATAATACGGTTGATTATAAAGTTTAACTTCAATATGAAATCTGGCGGGAAATGGCGAAAAGAAACTAAAGGAGTGCTTGTAGTTCAGATCTGCTCCCAGGAAGCGTCTCGCAGGGAGCCTCACACCGTGTAAAGATTTGCTCTCGCACTGCAGTTTCCAAGCGTATTCTCGTCGGTTTTCAAAAAAATATCTAAATTAATATTTCTTCTTAAATTCTGACAAGAAACGCGTCCAACCTCTCAAAAAAATCTTCATCATTTAAATTTTAAAAAAATATCACAAAGTAGGATAATTTAAATAAAAAAATTAGTTTGCTAATGGAGTAGAAAATTGCTACTGGTGTCCGATGTAATACTCTATGAGAATATAAAGTAAAAGTTGTGAACTTCATACTCATAAAATCCGCCCAAAGATATAAAATGTTAAAAATCTCCCTCTCCTGATAAAATCACTACAAAATTACAAAGAAAATAATACGGTTGATTATAAAGTTTAACTTCAATATAAAATCTGGCGGGAAATGGCGAAAAGAAACTAAACGAGTGCTTGTAGTTCAGATCTGCTCCCAGGAAGCGTTTCGCAGGGAGCCTCACACCGTGTAAAGATTTGCTCTCGCACTGCAGTTTCAATGCTTATTCTCATCGGTTTTCAAAAAATTATATAAATTAATATTTCTTCTTAAATTCTGACAAGAAACGCGTCCTACATCTAAAAAAATCTTCATCATTTAAGTTTTAAAAAAATATCGCAAAGTAGGATAATTTAAGTAAAAAAATTAGTTTGCTAATTGTGTAGAAAATTGCTACTGGTGTCCGATATAATATTCCATGAGAATATGAAGTAAAAGTTGTGAACTTCAAACTCATAAAATCCGCCAAAGATATAACATGTTAAAAATCTCCCTCTCCTGATAAAATCACCACAAAATTACAAAGAAAATAATACGGTTGATTATAAAGTTTAACTTCAATATGAAATCTGGCGGGAAATGGCGAAAAGAAACTAAAGGAGTGCTTGTAGTTCAGATCTGCTCCCAGGAAGCGTCTCGCAGGGAGCCTCACACCGTGTAAAGATTTGCTCTCGCACTGCAGTTTCCAAGCGTATTCTCGTCGGTTTTCAAAAAAATATCTAAATTAATATTTCTTCTTAAATTCTGACAAGAAACGCGTCCAACCTCTCAAAAAAATCTTCATCATTTAAGTTTTAAAAAAATATCACAAAGTAGGATAATTTAAATAAAAAAATTAGTTTGCTAATTGAGTAGAAAATTGCTACTGGTGTCCGATGTAATATTCTATGAGAATATAAAGGAAAAGTTGTGAACTTCATACTCATAAAATCCGCCCAAAGATATAAAATTTTAAAAATCTCCCTCTCCTGTTAAAATCACTACAAAATTACAAAGAAAATAATACGGTTGATTATAAAGTTTAACTTCAATATGAAATCTGGCGGGAAATGGCGAAAAGAAACTAAAGGAGTGCTTCTAGTTCAGATCTGCTCCCAGGAAGCGTCTCGCAGGGAGCCTCACACCGTGTAAAGATTTGCTCTCGCACTGCAGTTTCCAAGCGTATTCTCGTCGGTTTTCAAAAAAATATCTAAATTAATACTTCTTCTTTAATTCTGAAAAGAAACGCGTCCTACATCTCAAAAAAATCTTCATCATTTAAGTTTTAAAAAAATATCACAAAGTAGGATAATTTAAATAAAAAAATTAGTTTGCTAATTGAGTATAAAATTGCTACTGGTGTCCGATATAATATTCTATGAGAATATAAAGTAAAAGATGTGAACTTCATACTCATAAAATCCACCCAAAGATATAACATGTTAAAAATCTCCCTCTCCTGATAAAATCACTACAAAATTACAAAGAAAATAATACGGTTGATTATAAAGTTTAACTTCAATATAAAATCTGGCGGGAAATGGCGAAAAGAAACTAAACGAGTGCTTGTAGTTCAGATCTGCTCCCAGGAAGCGTTTCGCAGGGAGACTCACACCGTGTAAAGATTTGCTCTCGCACTGCAGTTTCCATGCGTATTCTCATTGGTTTTCAAAAAATTATATAAATTAATATTTCTTCTTAAATTCTGACAAGAAACGCGTCCTACCTCTAAAAAAAACTTCATCATTTAAGTTTTAAAAAAATATCGCAAAGTAAGATAATTTAAGTAAAAAAATTAGTTTGCTAATTGTGTAGAAAATTGCTACTGGTGTCCGATATAATATTCTATGAGAATATGAAGTAAAAGTTGTGAACTTCAAACTCATAAAATCCGCCCAAAGATATAAAATGTTAAAAATCTCCCTCTCCTGATAAAATCACTACAAAATTACAAAGAAAATTATACGGTTGATTATAAAGTTTAACTTCAATATGAAATCTGGCGGGAAATGGCGAAAAGAAACTAAAAGAGTGCTTGTAGTTCATATCTGCTCCCAGGAAGCGTCTCGCACGGAGCCTCACACCGTGTAAAGATTTGCTCTCGCACTGCAGTTTCCATGCGTATTCTCGTCGGTTTTCAAAAAATTATATAAATTAATATTTCTTCTTAAATTCTGACAAGAAACGCGTCCTACCTCTCAAAAAAATCTTCATCATTTAAGTTAAAAAAAATATCGCAAAGTAGGATAATTTAAGTAAAAAAAATTAGTTTGCTAATTGTGTAGAAAATTTCTACTGGTGTCAAATATAATATTCTACGAGAATATAAAGTAAAAGTTGTGAACTTCAAACTCATAAAATCCGCCCAAAGATATAACATGTTAAAAATCTCACTCTCCTGATAAAATCACTACAAAATTACAAAGAAAATAATACGGTTGATTATAAAGTTTAACTTCAATATGAAAAATGGCGGGAAATGGCGAAAAGAAACTAAAGGAGTGCTTGTAGTTCAGATCTGCTCCCAGGAAGCGTCTCGCAGGGAGCCTCACACCGTGTAAAGATTTGCTCTCGCACTGCAGTTTCCAAGCGTATTCTCGTCGGTTTTCAAAAAAATATCTAAATTAATATTTCTTCTTAAATTCTGACAAGAAACGCGTCCAACCTCTCAAAAAAATCTTCATCATTTAAATTAAAAAAAAATATCACAAAGTAGGATAATTTAAATAAAAAAATTAGTTTGCTAATGGAGTAGAAAATTGCTACTGGTGTCCGATGTAATATTCTATGAGAATATAAAGTAAAAGTTGTGAACTTCATACTCATAAAATCCGCCCAAAGATATAAAATGTTAAAAATCTCCCTCTCCTGATAAATTCACTACAAAATTACAAAGAAAATAATACGGTTGATTATAAAGTTTAACTTCAATATAAAATCTGGCGGGAAATGGCGAAAAGAAACTAAACGAGTGCTTGTAGTTCAGATCTGCTCCCAGGAAGCGTTTCGCAGGGAGCCTCACACCGTGTAAAGATTTGCTCTCGCACTGCAGTTTCAATGCTTATTCTCATCGGTTTTCAAAAAATTATATAAATTAATATTTCTTCTTAAATTCTGACAAGAAACGCGTCCTACATCTAAAAAAATCTTCATCATTTAAGTTTTAAAAAAATATCGCAAAGTAGGATAATTTAAGTAAAAAAATTAGTTTGCTAATTGTGTAGAAAATTGCTACTGGTGTCCGATATAATATTCCATGAGAATATGAAGTAAAAGTTGTGAACTTCAAACTCATAAAATCCGCCAAAGATATAACATGTTAAAAATCTCCCTCTCCTGATAAAATCACCACAAAATTACAAAGAAAATAATACGGTTGATTATAAAGTTTAACTTCAATATGAAATCTGGCGGGAAATGGCGAAAAGAAACTAAAGGAGTGCTTGTAGTTCAGATCTGCTGCCAGGAAGCGTCTCGCAGGGAGCCTCACACCGTGTAAAGATTTGCTCTCGCACTGCAGTTTCCAAGCGTATTCTCGTCGGTTTTCAAAAAAATATCTAAATTAATATTTCTTCTTAAATTCTGACAAGAAACGCGTCCAACCTCTCAAAAAAATCTTCATCATTTAAGTTTTAAAAAAATATCACAAAGTAGGATAATTTAAATAAAAAAATTAGTTTGCTAATTGAGTAGAAAATTGCTACTGGTGTCCGATGTAATATTCTATGAGAATATAAAGGAAAAGTTGTGAACTTCATACTCATAAAATCCGCCCAAAGATATAAAATTTTAAAAATCTCCCTCTCCTGTTAAAATCACTACAAAATTACAAAGAAAATAATACGGTTGATTATAAAGTTTAACTTCAATATGAAATCTGGCGGGAAATGGCGAAAAGAAACTAAAGGAGTGCTTCTAGTTCAGATCTGCTCCCAGGAAGCGTCTCGCAGGGAGCCTCACACCGTGTAAAGATTTGCTCTCGCACTGCAGTTTCCAAGCGTATTCTCGTCGGTTTTCAAAAAAATATCTAAATTAATACTTCTTCTTTAATTCTGAAAAGAAACGCGTCCTACATCTCAAAAAAATCTTCATCATTTAAGTTTTAAAAAAATATCACAAAGTAGGATAATTTAAATAAAAAAATTAGTTTGCTAATTGAGTATAAAATTGCTACTGGTGTCCGATATAATATTCTATGAGAATATAAAGTAAAAGATGTGAACTTCATACTCATAAAATCCACCCAAAGATATAACATGTTAAAAATCTCCCTCTCCTGATAAAATCACTACAAAATTACAAAGAAAATAATACGGTTGATTATAAAGTTTAACTTCAATATAAAATCTGGCGGGAAATGGCGAAAAGAAACTAAACGAGTGCTTGTAGTTCAGATCTGCTCCCAGGAAGCGTTTCGCAGGGAGACTCACACCGTGTAAAGATTTGCTCTCGCACTGCAGTTTCCATGCGTATTCTCATTGGTTTTCAAAAAATTATATAAATTAATATTTCTTCTTAAATTCTGACAAGAAACGCGTCCTACCTCTAAAAAAATCTTCATCATTTAAGTTTTAAAAAAATATCGCAAAGTAAGATAATTTAAGTAAAAAAATTAGTTTGCTAATTGTGTAGAAAATTGCTACTGGTGTCCGATATAATATTCTATGAGAATATGAAGTAAAAGTTGTGAACTTCAAACTCATAAAATCCGCCCAAAGATATAAAATGTTAAAAATCTCCCTCTCCTGATAAAATCACTACAAAATTACAAAGAAAATTATACGGTTGATTATAAAGTTTAACTTCAATATGAAATCTGGCGGGAAATGGCGAAAAGAAACTAAAAGAGTGCTTGTAGTTCATATCTGCTCGAAGGAAGCGTCTCGCACGGAGCCTCACACCGTGTAAAGATTTGCTCTCGCACTGCAGTTTCCATGCGTATTCTCGTCGGTTTTCAAAAAATTATATAAATTAATATTTCTTCTTAAATTCTGACAAGAAACGCGTCCTACCTCTCAAAAAAATCTTCATCATTTAAGTTAAAAAAAATATCGCAAAGTAGGATAATTTAAGTAAAAAAAATTAGTTTGCTAATTGTGTAGAAAATTTCTACTGGTGTCAAATATAATATTCTACGAGAATATAAAGTAAAAGTTGTGAACTTCAAACTCATAAAATCCGCCCAAAGATATAACATGTTAAAAATCTCACTCTCCTGATAAAATCACTACAAAATTACAAAGAAAATAATACGGTTGATTATAAAGTTTAACTTCAATATGAAAAATGGCGGGAAATGGCGAAAAGAAACTAAAGGAGTGCTTGTAGTTCAGATCTGCTCCCAGGAAGCGTCTCGCAGGGAGCCTCACACCGTGTAAAGATTTGCTCTCGCACTGCAGTTTCCAAGCGTATTCTCGTCGGTTTTCAAAAAAATATCTAAATTAATATTTCTTCTTAAATTCTGACAAGAAACGCGTCCAACCTCTCAAAAAAATCTTCATCATTTAAATTAAAAAAAAATATCACAAAGTAGGATAATTTAAATAAAAAAATTAGTTTGCTAATGGAGTAGAAAATTGCTACTGGTGTCCGATGTAATATTCTATGAGAATATAAAGTAAAAGTTGTGAACTTCATACTCATAAAATCCGCCCAAAGATATAAAATGTTAAAAATCTCCCTCTCCTGATAAATTCACTACAAAATTACAAAGAAAATAATACGGTTGATTATAAAGTTTAACTTCAATATAAAATCTGGCGGGAAATGGCGAAAAGAAACTAAACGAGTGCTTGTAGTTCAGATCTGCTCCCAGGAAGCGTTTCGCAGGGAGCCTCACACCGTGTAAAGATTTGCTCTCGCACTGCAGTTTCCATGCGTATTCTCATCGGTTTTCAAAAAATTGTATAAATTAATATTTCTTCTTAAATTCTGACAAGAAACGCGTCCTACATCTAAAAAAATCTTCATCATTTAAGTTTTAAAAAAATATCGCAAAGTAGGATATTTTAAGTAAAAAAATTAGTTTGCTAATTGTGTAGAAAATTGCTACTGGTGTCCGATATAATATTCTATGAGAATATGAAGTAAAAGTTGTGAACTTCAAACTCATAAAATCCGCCAAAGATATAACATGTTAAAAATCTCCCTCTCCTGATAAAATCACCACAAAATTACAAAGAAAATAATACGGTTGATTATAAAGTTTAACTTCAATATGAAATCTGGCGGGAAATGGCGAAAAGAAACTAAAGGAGTGCTTGTAGTTCAGATCTGCTCCCAGGAAGCGTCTCGCAGGGAGCCTCACACCGTGTAAAGATTTGCTCTCGCACTGCAGTTTCCAAGCGTATTCTCGTCGGTTTTCAAAAAAATATCTAAATTAATACTTCTTCTTTAATTCTGAAAAGAAACGCGTCCTACCTCTCAAAAAAACCTTCATCATTTAAGTTTTAAAAAAATATCACAAAGTAGGATAATTTAAATAAAAAAATTAGTTTGCTAATTGAGTATAAAATTGCTACTGGTGTCCGATATAATATTCTATGAGAATATGAAGTAAAAGTTGTGAACTTCAAACTCATAAAATCCGCCAAAGATATAACATGTTAAAAATCTCCCTCTCCTGATAAAATCACCACAAAATTACAAAGAAAATAATACGGTTGATTATAAAGTTTAACTTCAATATGCAATCTGGCGGGAAATGGCGAAAAGAAACTAAAGGAGTGCTTGTAGTTCAGATCTGCTCCCAGGAAGCGTCTCGCAGGGAGCCTCACACCGTGTAAAGATTTGCTCTCGCACTGCAGTTTCCATGCGTATTCTCATTGGTTTTCAAAAAATTATATAAATTAATATTTCTTCTTAAATTCTGACAAGAAACGCGTCCTACCTCTCAAAAAAATCTTCATCATTTAAGTTTTAAAAAAATATCACAAAGTAGGATAATTTAAATAAAAAAATTAGTTTGCTAATTGAGTATAAAATTGCTACTGGTGTCCGATATAATATTCTATGAGAATATAAAGTAAAAGATGTGAACTTCATACTCATAAAATCCACCCAAAGATATAACATGTTAAAAATCTCCCTCTCCTGATAAAATCACTACAAAATTACAAAGAAAATAATACGGTTGATTATAAAGTTTAACTTCAATATAAAATCTGGCGGGAAATGGCGAAAAGAAACTAAACGAGTGCTTGTAGTTCAGATCTGCTCCCAGGAAGCGTTTCGCAGGGAGACTCACACCGTGTAAAGATTTGCTCTCGCACTGCAGTTTCCATGCGTATTCTCATTGGTTTTCAAAAAATTATATAAATTAATATTTCTTCTTAAATTCTGACAAGAAACGCGTCCTACCTCTCAAAAAAATCTTCATCATTTAAGTTAAAAAAAATATCGCAAAGTAGGATAATTTAAGTAAAAAAAATTAGTTTGCTAATTGTGTAGAAAATTTCTACTGGTGTCCAATATAATATTCTAGGAGAATATAAAGTAAAAGTTGTGAACTTCAAACTCATAAAATCCGCCCAAAGATATAACATGTTAAAAATCTCTCTCTCCTGATAAAATCACTACAAAATTACAAAGAAAATAATACGGTTGATTATAAAGTTTAACTTCAATATGAAAAATGGCGGGAAATGGCGAAAAGAAACTAAAGGAGTGCTTGTAGTTCAGATCTGCTCCCAGGAAGCGTCTCGCAGGGAGCCTCACACCGTGTAAAGATTTGCTCTCGCACTGCAGTTTCCAAGCGTATTCTGGTCGGTTTTCAAAAAAATATCTAAATTAATATTTCTTCTTAAATTCTGACAAGAAACGCGTCCAACCTCTCAAAAAAATCTTCATCATTTAAATTTTAAAAAAATATCACAAAGTAGGATAATTTAAATAAAAAAATTAGTTTGCTAATGGAGTTGAAAATTGCTACTGGTGTCCGATGTAATATTCTATGAGAATATAAAGTAAAAGTTGTGAACTTCATACTCATAAAATCCGCCCAAAGATATAAAATGTTAAAAATCTCCCTCTCCTGATAAATTCACTACAAAATTACAAAGAAAATAATACGGTTGATTATAAAGTTTAAATTCAATATAAAATCTGGCGGGAAATGGCGAAAAGAAACTAAACGAGTGCTTGTAGTTCAGATCTGCTCCCAGGAAGCGTTTCGCAGGGAGCCTCACACCGTGTAAAGATTTGCTCTCGCACTGCAGTTTCCATGCGTATTCTCATCGGTTTTCAAAAAATTATATAAATTAATATTTCTTCTTAAATTCTGACAAGAAACGCGTCCTACATCTAAAAAAATCTTCATCATTTAAGTTTTAAAAAAATATCGCAAAGTAGGATAATTTAAGTAAAAAAATTAGTTTGCTAATTGTGAAGAAAATTGCTACTGGTGTCCGATATAATATTCTATGAGAATATGAAGTAAAAGTTGTGAACTTCAAACTCATAAAATCCGCCAAAGATATAACATGTTAAAAATCTCCCTCTCCTGATAAAATCACTACAAAATTACAAAGAAAATAATACGGTTGATTATAAAGTTTAACTTCAATATGAAATCTGGCGGGAAATGGCGAAAAGAAACTAAAGGAGTGCTTGTAGTTCAGATCTGCTCCCAGGAAGCGTCTCGCAGGGAGCCTCACACCGTGTAAAGATTTGCTCTCGCACTGCAGTTTCCAAGCGTATTCTCGTCGGTTTTCAAAAAAATATCTAAATTAATACTTCTTCTTTAATTCTGAAAAGAAACGCGTCCTACCTCTCAAAAAAATCTTCATCATTTAAGTTTTAAAAAAATATCACAAAGTAGGATAATTTAAATAAAAAAATTAGTTTGCTAATTGAGTATAAAATTGCTACTGGTGTCCGATATAATATTCTATGAGAATATGAAGTAAAAGTTGTGAACTTCAAACTCATAAAATCCGCCAAAGATATAACATGTTAAAAATCTCCCTCTCCTGATAAAATCACCACAAAATTACAAAGAAAATAATACGGTTGATTATAAAGTTTAACTTCAATATGAAATCTGGCGGGAAATGGCGAAAAGAAACTAAAGGAGTGCTTGTAGTTCATATCTGCTCCCAGGAAGCGTCTCACAGGGAGCCTCACACCGTGTAAAGATTTGCTCTCGCACTGCAGTTTCCATGCGTATTGTCATCGGTTTTCAAAAAATTATATAAATTAATATTTCTTCTTAAATTCTGACAAGAAACGCGTCCTACCTCTCAAAAAAATCTTCATCATTTCAAAAAAATATCACAAAGTAGGATAATTTAAATAAAAAAATTCGTTTGCTAATTGAGTAGAAAATTGCTACTGGTGTCCGATGTAATATTCTATGACAATATGAAGTAAAAGTTGTGAACTTCAAACTCATAAAATCCGCCAAAGATATAACATGTTAAAAATCTCCCTCTCCTGATAAAATCACCACAAAATTACAAAGAAAATAATACGGTTGATTATAAAGTTTAACTTCAATATGAAATCTGGCGGGAAATGGTGAAAAGAAACTAAAGGAGTGCTTGTAGTTCAGATCTGCTCCCAGGAAGCGTCTCGCAGGGAGCCTCACACCGTGTAAAGATTTGCTCTCGCACTGCAGTTTCCAAGCGTATTCTCGTCGGTTTTCAAAAAAATATCTAAATTAATATTTCTTCTTAAATTCTGACAAGAAACGCGTCCAACCTCTCAAAAAAATCTTCATCATTTAAGTTTTAAAAAAATATCACAAAGTAGGATAATTTAAATAAAAAAATTAGTTTGCTAATTGAGTAGAAAATTGCTACTGGTGTCCGATGTAATATTCTATGAGAATATAAAGGAAAAGTTGTGAACTTCATACTCATAAAATCCGCCCAAAGATATAAAATTTTAAAAATCTCCCTCTCCTGTTAAAATCACTACAAAATTACAAAGAAAATAATACGGTTGATTATAAAGTTTAACTTCAATATGAAATCTGGCGGGAAATGGCGAAAAGAAACTAAAGGAGTGCTTGTAGTTCAGATCTGCTCCCAGGAAGCGTCTCGCAGGGAGCCTCACACCGTGTAAAGATTTGCTCTCGCACTGCAGTTTCCAAGCGTATTCTCGTCGGTTTTCAAAAAAATATCTAAATTAATATTTCTTCTTAAATTCTGACAAGAAACGCGTCCAACCTCTCAAAAAAATCTTCATCATTTAAATTTTAAAAAAATATCACAAAGTAGGATAATTTAAATAAAAAAATTAGTTTGCTAATGGAGTAGAAAATTGCTACTGGTGTCCGATGTAATACTCTATGAGAATATAAAGTAAAAGTTGTGAACTTCATACTCATAAAATCCGCCCAAAGATATAAAATGTTAAAAATCTCCCTCTCCTGATAAAATCACTACAAAATTACAAAGAAAATAATACGGTTGATTATAAAGTTTAACTTCAATATAAAATCTGGCGGGAAATGGCGAAAAGAAACTAAACGAGTGCTTGTAGTTCAGATCTGCTCCCAGGAAGCGTTTCGCAGGGAGCCTCACACCGTGTAAAGATTTGCTCTCGCACTGCAGTTTCAATGCTTATTCTCATCGGTTTTCAAAAAATTATATAAATTAATATTTCTTCTTAAATTCTGACAAGAAACGCGTCCTACATCTAAAAAAATCTTCATCATTTAAGTTTTAAAAAAATATCGCAAAGTAGGATAATTTAAGTAAAAAAATTAGTTTGCTAATTGTGTAGAAAATTGCTACTGGTGTCCGATATAATATTCCATGAGAATATGAAGTAAAAGTTGTGAACTTCAAACTCATAAAATCCGCCAAAGATATAACATGTTAAAAATCTCCCTCTCCTGATAAAATCACCACAAAATTACAAAGAAAATAATACGGTTGATTATAAAGTTTAACTTCAATATGAAATCTGGCGGGAAATGGCGAAAAGAAACTAAAGGAGTGCTTGTAGTTCAGATCTGCTCCCAGGAAGCGTCTCGCAGGGAGCCTCACACCGTGTAAAGATTTGCTCTCGCACTGCAGTTTCCAAGCGTATTCTCGTCGGTTTTCAAAAAAATATCTAAATTAATATTTCTTCTTAAATTCTGACAAGAAACGCGTCCAACCTCTCAAAAAAATCTTCATCATTTAAGTTTTAAAAAAATATCACAAAGTAGGATAATTTAAATAAAAAAATTAGTTTGCTAATTGAGTAGAAAATTGCTACTGGTGTCCGATGTAATATTCTATGAGAATATAAAGGAAAAGTTGTGAACTTCATACTCATAAAATCCGCCCAAAGATATAAAATTTTAAAAATCTCCCTCTCCTGTTAAAATCACTACAAAATTACAAAGAAAATAATACGGTTGATTATAAAGTTTAACTTCAATATGAAATCTGGCGGGAAATGGCGAAAAGAAACTAAAGGAGTGCTTCTAGTTCAGATCTGCTCCCAGGAAGCGTCTCGCAGGGAGCCTCACACCGTGAATAGATTTGCTCTCGCACTGCAGTTTCCAAGCGTATTCTCGTCGGTTTTCAAAAAAATATCTAAATTAATACTTCTTCTTTAATTCTGAAAAGAAACGCGTCCTACATCTCAAAAAAATCTTCATCATTTAAGTTTTAAAAAAATATCACAAAGTAGGATAATTTAAATAAAAAAATTAGTTTGCTAATTGAGTATAAAATTGCTACTGGTGTCCGATATAATATTCTATGAGAATATAAAGTAAAAGATGTGAACTTCATACTCATAAAATCCACCCAAAGATATAACATGTTAAAAATCTCCCTCTCCTGATAAAATCACTACAAAATTACAAAGAAAATAATACGGTTGATTATAAAGTTTAACTTCAATATAAAATCTGGCGGGAAATGGCGAAAAGAAACTAAACGAGTGCTTGTAGTTCAGATCTGCTCCCAGGAAGCGTTTCGCAGGGAGACTCACACCGTGTAAAGATTTGCTCTCGCACTGCAGTTTCCATGCGTATTCTCATTGGTTTTCAAAAAATTATATAAATTAATATTTCTTCTTAAATTCTGACAAGAAACGCGTCCTACCTCTAAAAAAATCTTCATAATTTAAGTTTTAAAAAAATATCGCAAAGTAAGATAATTTAAGTAAAAAAATTAGTTTGCTAATTGTGTAGAAAATTGCTACTGGTGTCCGATATAATATTCTATGAGAATATGAAGTAAAAGTTGTGAACTTCAAACTCATAAAATCCGCCCAAAGATATAAAATGTTAAAAATCTCCCTCTCCTGATAAAATCACTACAAAATTACAAAGAAAATTATACGGTTGATTATAAAGTTTAACTTCAATATGAAATCTGGCGGGAAATGGCGAAAAGAAACTAAAAGAGTGCTTGTAGTTCATATCTGCTCCCAGGAAGCGTCTCGCACGGAGCCTCACACCGTGTAAAGATTTGCTCTCGCACTGCAGTTTCCATGCGTATTCTCGTCGGTTTTCAAAAAATTATATAAATTAATATTTCTTCTTAAATTCTGACAAGAAACGCGTCCTACCTCTCAAAAAAATCTTCATCATTTAAGTTAAAAAAAATATCGCAAAGTAGGATAATTTAAGTAAAAAAAATTAGTTTGCTAATTGTGTAGAAAATTTCTACTGGTGTCAAATATAATATTCTACGAGAATATAAAGTAAAAGTTGTGAACTTCAAACTCATAAAATCCGCCCAAAGATATAACATGTTAAAAATCTCACTCTCCTGATAAAATCACTACAAAATTACAAAGAAACTAATACGGTTGATTATAAAGTTTAACTTCAATATGAAAAATGGCGGGAAATGGCGAAAAGAAACTAAAGGAGTGCTTGTAGTTCAGATCTGCTCCCAGGAAGCGTCTCGCAGGGAGCCTCACACCGTGTAAAGATTTGCTCTCGCACTGCAGTTTCCAAGCGTATTCTCGTCGGTTTTCAAAAAAATATCTAAATTAATATTTCTTCTTAAATTCTGACAAGAAACGCGTCCAACCTCTCAAAAAAATCTTCATCATTTAAATTTAAAAAAAATATCACAAAGTAGGATAATTTAAATAAAAAAATTAGTTTGCTAATGGAGTAGAAAATTGCTACTGGTGTCCGATGTAATATTCTATGAGAATATAAAGTAAAAGTTGTGAACTTCATACTCATAAAATCCGCCCAAAGATATAAAATGTTAAAAATCTCCCTCTCCTGATAAATTCACTACAAAATTACAAAGAAAATAATACGGTTGATTATAAAGTTTAACTTCAATATAAAATCTGGCGGGAAATGGCGAAAAGAAACTAAACGAGTGCTTGTAGTTCAGATCTGCTCCCAGGAAGCGTTTCGCAGGGAGCCTCACACCGTGTAAAGATTTGCTCTCGCACTGCAGTTTCCATGCGTATTCTCATCGGTTTTCAAAAAATTGTATAAATTAATATTTCTTCTTAAATTCTGACAAGAAACGCGTCCTACATCTAAAAAAATCTTCATCATTTAAGTTTTAAAAAAATATCGCAAAGTAGGATAATTTAAGTAAAAAAATTAGTTTGCTAATTGTGTAGAAAATTGCTACTGGTGTCCGATATAATATTCTATGAGAATATGAAGTAAAAGTTGTGAACTTCAAACTCATAAAATCCGCCCAAAGATATAAAATGTTAAAAATCTCCCTCTCCTGATAAAATCACTGCAAAATTACAAAGAAAATTATACGGTTGATTATAAAGTTTAACTTCAATATGAAATCTGGCGGGAAATGGCGAAAAGAAACTAAAAGAGTGCTTGTAGTTCATATCTGCTCCCAGGAAGCGTCTCGCACGGAGCCTCACACCGTGTAAAGATTTGCTCTCGCACTGCAGTTTCCATGCGTATTCTCGTCGGTTTTCAAAAAATTATATAAATTAATATTTCTTCTTAAATTCTGACAAGAAACGCGTCCTACCTCTCAAAAAAATCTTCATCATTTAAGTTAAAAAAAATATCGCAAAGTAGGATAATTAAAGTAAAAAAAATTAGTTTGCTAATTGTGTAGAAAATTTCTACTGGTGTCAAATATAATATTCTACGAGAATATAAAGTAAAAGTTGTGAACTTCAAACTCATAAAATCCGCCCAAAGATATAACATGTTAAAAATCTCACTCTCCTGATAAAATCACTACAAAATTACAAAGAAACTAATACGGTTGATTATAAAGTTTAACTTCAATATGAAAAATGGCGGGAAATGGCGAAAAGAAACTAAAGGAGTGCTTGTAGTTCAGATCTGCTCCCAGGAAGCGTCTCGCAGGGAGCCTCACACCGTGTAAAGATTTGCTCTCGCACTGCAGTTTCCAAGCGTATTCTCGTCGGTTTTCAAAAAAATATCTAAATTAATATTTCTTCTTAAATTCTGACAAGAAACGCGTCCAACCTCTCAAAAAAATCTTCATCATTTAAATTTAAAAAAAATATCACAAAGTAGGATAATTTAAATAAAAAAATTAGTTTGCTAATGGAGTAGAAAATTGCTACTGGTGTCCGATGTAATATTCTATGAGAATATAAAGTAAAAGTTGTGAACTTCATACTCATAAAATCCGCCCAAAGATATAAAATGTTAAAAATCTCCCTCTCCTGATAAATTCACTACAAAATTACAAAGAAAATAATACGGTTGATTATAAAGTTTAACTTCAATATAAAATCTGGCGGGAAATGGCGAAAAGAAACTAAACGAGTGCTTGTAGTTCAGATCTGCTCCCAGGAAGCGTTTCGCAGGGAGCCTCACACCGTGTAAAGATTTGCTCTCGCACTGCAGTTTCCATGCGTATTCTCATCGGTTTTCAAAAAATTGTATAAATTAATATTTCTTCTTAAATTCTGACAAGAAACGCGTCCTACATCTAAAAAAATCTTCATCATTTAAGTTTTAAAAAAATATCGCAAAGTAGGATAATTTAAGTAAAAAAATTAGTTTGCTAATTGTGTAGAAAATTGCTACTGGTGTCCGATATAATATTCTATGAGAATATGAAGTAAAATTTGTGAACTTCAAACTCATAAAATCCGCCCAAAGATATAAAATGTTAAAAATCTCCCTCTCCTGATAAAATCACTGCAAAATTACAAAGAAAATTATACGGTTGATTATAAAGTTTAACTTCAATATGAAATCTGGCGGGAAATGGCGAAAAGAAACTAAAAGAGTGCTTGTAGTTCATATCTGCTCCCAGGAAGCGTCTCGCACGGAGCCTCACACCGTGTAAAGATTTGCTCTCGCACTGCAGTTTCCATGCGTATTCTCGTCGGTTTTCAAAAAATTATATAAATTAATATTTCTTCTTAAATTCTGACAAGAAACGCGTCCTACCTCTCAAAAAAATCTTCATCATTTAAGTTAAAAAAAATATCGCAAAGTAGGATAATTTAAGTAAAAAAAATTAGTTTGCTAATTGTGTAGAAAATTTCTACTGGTGTCAAATATAATATTCTACGAGAATATAAAGTAAAAGTTGTGAACTTCAAACTCATAAAATCCGCCCAAAGATATAACATGTTAAAAATCTCACTCTCCTGATAAAATCACTACAAAATTACAAAGAAACTAATACGGTTGATTATAAAGTTTAACTTCAATATGAAAAATGGCGGAAAATGGCGAAAAGAAACTAAAGGAGTGCTTGTAGTTCAGATCTGCTCCCAGGAAGCGTCTCGCAGGGAGCCTCACACCGTGTAAAGATTTGCTCTCGCACTGCAGTTTCCAAGCGTATTCTCGTCGGTTTTCAAAAAAATATCTAAATTAATATTTCTTCTTAAATTCTGACAAGAAACGCGTCCAACCTCTCAAAAAAATCTTCATCATTTAAATTTAAAAAAAATATCACAAAGTAGGATAATTTAAATAAAAAAATTAGTTTGCTAATGGAGTAGAAAATTGCTACTGGTGTCCGATGTAATATTCTATGAGAATATAAAGTAAAAGTTGTGAACTTCATACTCATAAAATCCGCCCAAAGATATAAAATGTTAAAAATCTCCCTCTCCTGATAAATTCACTACAAAATTACAAAGAAAATAATACGGTTGATTATAAAGTTTAACTTCAATATAAAATCTGGCGGGAAATGGCGAAAAGAAACTAAACGAGTGCTTGTAGTTCAGATCTGCTCCCAGGAAGCGTTTCGCAGGGAGCCTCACACCGTGTAAAGATTTGCTCTCGCACTGCAGTTTCCATGCGTATTCTCATCGGTTTTCAAAAAATTGTATAAATTAATATTTCTTCTTAAATTCTGACAAGAAACGCGTCCTACATCTAAAAAAATCTTCATCATTTAAGTTTTAAAAAAATATCGCAAAGTAGGATAATTTAAGTAAAAAAATTAGTTTGCTAATTGTGTAGAAAATTGCTACTGGTGTCCGATATAATATTCTATGAGAATATGAAGTAAAAGTTGTGAACTTCAAACTCATAAAATCCGCCAAAGATATAACATGTTAAAAATCTCCCTCTCCTGATAAAATCACCACAAAATTACAAAGAAAATAATACGGTTGATTATAAAGTTTAACTTCAATATGAAATCTGGCGGGAAATGGCGAAAAGAAACTAAAGGAGTGCTTGTAGTTCAGATCTGCTCCCAGGAAGCGTCTCGCAGGGAGCCTCACACCGTGTAAAGATTTGCTCTCGCACTGCAGTTTCCAAGCGTATTCTCGTCGGTTTTCAAAAAAATATCTAATTTAATACTTCTTCTTTAATTCTGAAAAGAAACGCGTCCTACCTCTCAAAAAAACCTTCATCATTTAAGTTTTAAAAAAATATCACAAAGTAGGATAATTTAAATAAAAAAATTAGTTTGCTAATTGAGTATAAAATTGCTACTGGTGTCCGATATAATATTCTATGAGAATATGAAGTAAAAGTTGTGAACTTCAAACTCATAAAATCCGCCAAAGATATAACATGTTAAAAATCTCCCTCTCCTGATAAAATCACCACAAAATTACAAAGAAAATAATACGGTTGATTATAAAGTTTAACTTCAATATGAAATCTGGCGGGAAATGGCGAAAAGAAACTAAAGGAGTGCTTGTAGTTCATATCTGCTCCCAGGAAGCGTCTCACAGGGAGCCTCACACCGTGTAAAGATTTGCTCTCGCACTGCAGTTTCCATGCGTATTGTCATCGGTTTTCAAAAAATTATATAAATTAATATTTCTTCTTAAATTCTGACAAGAAACGCGTCCTACCTCTAAAAAAATCTTCATCATTTAAGTTTTAAAAAAATATCGCAAAGTAGGATAATTTAAGTAAAAAAATTAGTTTGCTAATTGTGTAGAAAATTGCTACTGGTGTCCGATATAACATTCTATGAGAATATGAAGTAAAAGTTGTGAACTTCAAACTCATAAAATCCGCCAAAGATATAACATGTTAAAAATCTCCCTCTCCTGATAAAATCACCACAAAATTGCAAAGAAAATAATACGGTTGATTATAAAGTTTAACTTCAATATGAAATCTGGCGGGAAATGGCGAAAAGAAACTAAACGAGTGCTTGTAGTTCAGATCTGCTCCCAGGAAGCGTCTCGCAGGGAGCCTCACACCGTGTAAAGATATGCTCTAGCAGTGCAGTTTCCAAGCGTATTCTTGTCGGTTTTCAAAAAAATATCTAAATTAATATTTCTTCTTAAATTCTGACAAGAAACGCGTCCTACCTCTCAAAAAAATCTTCATCATTTAAGTTAAAAAAAAAATATCACAAAGTAGGATAATTTAAATAAAAAAATTAGTTTGCTAATTGAGTAGAAAATTGCTACTGGTGTCCGATGTAATATTCTACGAGAATATAAAGTAAAAGTTGTGAACTTCAAACTCATAAAATCCGCCCAAAGATATAACATGTTAAAAATCTCCCTCTCCTGATAAAAACACTACAAAATTACAAGGAAAATAATACGGTTGATTATAAAGTATAACTTCAATATGAAATCTGGCGGGAAATGGCGATAAGAAACTAAAGGAGTGCTTGTAGTTCAGATCTGCTCCCAGGAAGCGTCTCGCAGGGAGCCTCACACCGTGTAAAGATTTGCTCTCGCACTGCAGTTTCCATGCGTATTGTCGTCGGTTTTCAAAAAATTATCTAAATTAATATTTCTTCTTAAATTCTGACAAGAAACGCGTCCTACTTCTCAAAAAAATCTTCATCATTTAAGTTAAAAAAAAATATCACAAAGTAGGATAATTTAAATAAAAAAATTAGTTTGCTAATTGAGTAGAAAATTGCTACTGGTGTCCGATATACTATTCTATGAGAATATAAAGTAAAAGTTGTGAACTTCATACTCATAAAATCCGCCCAAAGATATAACATGTTAAAAATCTCCCTCTCCTGATAAAATCACTACAAAATTACAAAGAAAATAATACGGTTGATTATAAAGTTTAACTTCAATATGCAATCTGGCGGGAAATGGCGAAAAGAAACTAAAGGAGTGCTTGTAGTTCAGATCTGCTCCCAGGAAGCGTCTCGCAGGGAGCCTCACACCGTGTAAAGATTTGCTCTAGCACTGCAGTTTCCAAGCGTATTCTCGTCGGTTTTCAAAAAAATATCTAAATTAATATTTCTTCTTAAATTCTGACAAGAAACGCGTCCTACCTCTCAAAAAAATCTTCATCATTTAAGTTAAAAAAAAAAATATCACAAAGTAGGATAATTTAAATAAAAAAATTAGTTTGCTAATTGAGTAGAAAATTGCTACTGGTGTCCGATGTAATATTCTACGAGAATATAAAGTAAAAGTTGTGAACTTCAAACTCATAAAATCCGCCCAAAGATATAACATGTTAAAAATCTCCCTCTCCTGATAAAAACACTACAAAATTACAAGGAAAATAATACGGTTGATTATAAAGTATAACTTCAATATGAAATCTGGCGGGAAATGGCGATAAGAAACTAAAGGAGTGCTTGTAGTTCAGATCTGCTCCCAGGAAGCGTCTCGCAGGGAGCCTCACACCGTGTAAAGATTTGCTCTCGCACTGCAGTTTCCATGCGTATTCTCATTGGTTTTCAAAAAATTATATAAATTAATATTTCTTCTTAAATTCTGACAAGAAACGCGTCCTACCTCTCAAAAAAATCTTCATCATTTAAGTTTTAAAAAAATATCACAAAGTAGGATAATTTAAATAAAAAAATTAGTTTGCTAATTGAGTATAAAATTGCTACTGGTGTCCGATATAATATTCTATGAGAATATAAAGTAAAAGATGTGAACTTCATACTCATAAAATCCACCCAAAGATATAACATGTTAAAAATCTCCCTCTCCTGATAAAATCACTACAAAATTACAAGGAAAATAATACGGTTGATTATAAAGTATAACTTCAATATGAAATCTGGCGGGATATGGCGATAAGAAACTAAAGGAGTGCTTGTAGTTCAGATCTGCTCCCAGGAAGCGTCTCGCAGGGAGCCTCACACCGTGTAAAGATTTGCTCTCGCACTGCAGTTTCCATGCGTATTGTCGTCGGTTTTCAAAAAATTATCTAAATTAATATTTCTTCTTAAATTCTGACAAGAAACGCGTCCTACTTCTCAAAAAAATCTTCATCATTTAAGTTAAAAAAAATATCACAAAGTAGGATAATTTAAATAAAAAAATTAGTTTGCTAATTGAGTAGAAAATTGCTACTGGTGTCCGATATACTATTCTATGAGAATATAAAGTAAAAGTTGTGAACTTCATACTCATAAAATCCGCCCAAAGATATAACATGTTAAAAATCTACCTCTCCTGATAAAATCACTACAAAATTACAAAGAAAATAATACGGTTGATTATAAAGTTTAACTTCAATATGCAATCTGGCGGGAAATGGCGAAAAGAAACTAAAGGAGTGCTTGTAGTTCAGATCTGCTCCCAGGAAGCGTCTCGCAGGGAGCCTCACACCGTGTAAAGATTTGCTCTAGCACTGCAGTTTCCAAGCGTATTCTCGTCGGTTTTCAAAAAAATATCTAAATTAATATTTCTTCTTAAATTCTGACAAGAAACGCGTCCTACCTCTCAAAAAAATCTTCATCATTTAAGTTAAAAAAAAAATATCACAAAGTAGGATAATTTAAATAAAAAAATTAGTTTGCTAATTGAGTAGAAAATTGCTACTGGTGTCCGATGTAATATTCTACGAGAATATAAAGTAAAAGTTGTGAACTTCAAACTCATAAAATCCGCCCAAAGATATAACATGTTAAAAATCTCCCTCTCCTGATAAAAACACTACAAAATTACAAGGAAAATAATACGGTTGATTATAAAGTATAACTTCAATATGAAATCTGGCGGGAAATGGCGATAAGAAACTAAAGGAGTGCTTGTAGTTCAGATCTGCTCCCAGGAAGCGTCTCGCAGGGAGCCTCACACCGTGTAAAGATTTGCTCTCGCACTGCAGTTTCCATGCGTATTCTCATTGGTTTTCAAAAAATTATATAAATTAATACTTCTTCTTAAATTCTGACAAGAAACGCGTCCTACCTCTCAAAAAAATCTTCATCATTTAAGTTAAAAAAAATATCGCAAAGTAGGATAATTTAAGTAAAAAAAATTAGTTTGCTAATTGTGTAGAAAATTTCTACTGGTGTCCAATATAATATTCTAGGAGAATATAAAGTAAAAGTTGTGAACTTCAAACTCATAAAATCCGCCCAAAGATATAACATGTTAAAAATCTCTCTCTCCTGATAAAATCACTACAAAATTACAAAGAAAATAATACGGTTGATTATAAAGTTTAACTTCAATATGAAAAATGGCGGGAAATGGCGAAAAGAAACTAAAGGAGTGCTTGTAGTTCAGATCTGCTCCCAGGAAGCGTCTCGCAGGGAGCCTCACACCGTGTAAAGATTTGCTCTCGCACTGCAGTTTCCAAGCGTATTCTGGTCGGTTTTCAAAAAAATATCTAAATTAATATTTCTTCTTAAATTCTGACAAGAAACGCTTCCAACCTCTCAAAAAAATCTTCATCATTTAAATTTTAAAAAAATATCACAAAGTAGGATAATTTAAATAAAAAAATTAGTTTGCTAATGGAGTTGAAAATTGCTACTGGTGTCCGATGTAATATTCTATGAGAATATAAAGTAAAAGTTGTGAACTTCATACTCATAAAATCCGCCCAAAGATATAAAATGTTAAAAATCTCCCTCTCCTGATAAATTCACTACAAAATTACAAAGAAAATAATACGGTTGATTATAAAGTTTAAATTCAATATAAAATCTGGCGGGAAATGGCGAAAAGAAACTAAACGAGTGCTTGTAGTTCAGATCTGCTCCCAGGAAGCGTTTCGCAGGGAGCCTCACACCGTGTAAAGATTTGCTCTCGCACTGCAGTTTCCATGCGTATTCTCATCGGTTTTCAAAAAATTATATAAATTAATATTTCTTCTTAAATTCTGACAAGAAACGCGTCCTACATCTAAAAAAATCTTCATCATTTAAGTTTTAAAAAAATATCGCAAAGTAGGATAATTTAAGTAAAAAAATTAGTTTGCTAATTGTGTAGAAAATTGCTACTGGTGTCCGATATAATATTCTATGAGAATATGAAGTAAAAGTTGTGAACTTCAAACTCATAAAATCCGCCAAAGATATAACATGTTAAAAATCTCCCTCTCCTGATAAAATCACTACAAAATTACAAAGAAAATAATACGGTTGATTATAAAGTTTAACTTCAATATGAAATCTGGCGGGAAATGGCGAAAAGAAACTAAAGGAGTGCTTGTAGTTCAGATCTGCTCCCAGGAAGCGTCTCGCAGGGAGCCTCACACCGTGTAAAGATTTGCTCTCGCACTGCAGTTTCCAAGCGTATTCTCGTCGGTTTTCAAAAAAATATCTAAATTAATACTTCTTCTTTAATTCTGAAAAGAAACGCGTCCTACCTCTCAAAAAAATCTTCATCATTTAAGTTTTAAAAAAATATCACAAAGTAGGATAATTTAAATAAAAAAATTAGTTTGCTAATTGAGTATAAAATTGCTACTGGTGTCCGATATAATATTCTATGAGAATATGAAGTAAAAGTTGTGAACTTCAAACTCATAAAATCCGCCAAAGATATAACATGTTAAAAATCTCCCTCTCCTGATAAAATCACCACAAAATTACAAAGAAAATAATACGGTTGATTATAAAGTTTAACTTCAATATGAAATCTGGCGGGAAATGGCGAAAAGAAACTAAAGGAGTGCTTGTAGTTCATATCTGCTCCCAGGAAGCGTCTCACAGGTAGCCTCACACCGTGTAAAGATTTGCTCTCGCACTGCAGTTTCCATGCGTATTGTCATCGGTTTTCAAAAAATTATATAAATTAATATTTCTTCTTAAATTCTGACAAGAAACGCGTCCTACCTCTAAAAAAATCTTCATCATTTAAGTTTTAAAAAAATATCGCAAAGTAGGATAATTTAAGTAAAAAAATTAGTTTGCTAATTGTGTAGAAAATTGCTACTGGTGTCCAATATAACATTCTATGAGAATATGAAGTAAAAGTTGTGAACTTCAAACTCATAAAATCCGCCAAAGATATAACATGTTAAAAATCTCCCTCTCCTGATAAAATCACCACAAAATTACAAAGAAAATAATACGGTTGATTATAAAGTTTAACTTCAATATGAAATCTGGCGGGAAATGGCGAAAAGAAACTAAACGAGTGCTTGTAGTTCAGATCTGCTCCCAGGAAGCGTCTCGCAGGGAGCCTCACACCGTGTAAAGATATGCTCTAGCAGTGCAGTTTCCATGCGTATTGTCGTCGGTTTTCAAAAAATTATCTAAATTAATATTTCTTCTTAAATTCTGACAAGAAACGCGTCCTACTTCTCAAAAAAATCTTCATCATTTAAGTTAAAAAAAAATATCACAAAGTAGGATAATTTAAATAAAAAAATTAATTTGCTAATTGAGTAGAAAATTGCTACTGGTGTCCCATATACTATTCTATGAGAATATAAAGTAAAAGTTGTGAACTTCATACTCATAAAATCCGCCCAAAGATATAACATGTTAAAAATCTCCCTCTCCTGATAAAATCACTACAAAATTACAAAGAAAATAATACGGTTGATTATAAAGTTTAACTTCAATATGCAATCTGGCGGGAAATGGCGAAAAGAAACTAAAGGAGTGCTTGTAGTTCAGATCTGCTCCCAGGAAGCGTCTCGCAGGGAGCCTCACACCGTGTAAAGATTTGCTCTAGCACTGCAGTTTCCAAGCGTATTCTCGTCGGTTTTCAAAAAAATATCTAAATTAATATTTCTTCTTAAATTCTGACAAGAAACGCGTCCTACCTCTCAAAAAAATCTTCATCATTTAAGTTAAAAAAAAAATATCACAAAGTAGGATAATTTAAATAAAAAAATTAGTTTGCTAATTGAGTAGAAAATTGCTACTGGTGTCCGATGTAATATTCTACGAGAATATAAAGTAAAAGTTGTGAACTTCAAACTCATAAAATCCGCCCAAATATATAACATGTTAAAAATCTCCCTCTCCTGATAAAAACACTACAAAATTACAAGGAAAATAATACGGTTGATTATAAAGTATAACTTCAATATGAAATCTGGCGGGAAATGGCGATAAGAAACTAAAGGAGTGCTTGTAGTTCAGATCTGCTCCCAGGAAGCGTCTCGCAGGGAGCCTCACACCGTGTAAAGATTTGCTCTCGCACTGCAGTTTCCATGCGTATTCTCATCGGTTTTCAAAAAATTATATAAATTAATATTTCTTCTTAAAATCTGACAAGAAACGCGTCCTACCTCTAAAAAAATCTTCATCATTTAAGTTTTAAAAAAATATCGCAAAGTAGGATAATTTAAGTAAAAAAATTAGTTTGCTAATTGTGTAGAAAATTGCTACTGGTGTCCGATATAATATTCTATGAGAATATGAAGTAAAAGTTGTGAACTTCAAACTCATAAAATCCGCCAAAGATATAACATGTTAAAAATCTCCCTCTCCTGATAAAATCACCACAAAATTACAAAGAAAATAATACGGTTGATTATAAAGTTTAACTTCAATATGAAATCTGGCGGGAAATGGCGAAAAGAAACTAAACGAGTGCTTGTAGTTCAGATCTGCTCCCAGGAAGCGTCTCGCAGGGAGTCTCACACCGTGTAAAGATATGCTCTAGCACTGCAGTTTCCAAGCGTATTCTCGTCGGTTTTCAAAAAAATATTTAAATTAATATTTCTTCTTAAATTCTGACAAGAAACGCGTCCTACCTCTCAAAAAAATCTTCATCATTTAAGTTAAAAAAAAATATCACAAAGTAGGATAATTTAAATAAAAAAATTAATTTGCTAATTGAGTAGAAAATTGCTACTGGTGTCCCATATACTATTCTATGAGAATATAAAGTAAAAGTTGTGAACTTCATACTCATAAAATCCGCCCAAAGATATAACATGTTAAAAATCTCCCTCTCCTGATAAAATCACTACAAAATTACAAAGAAAATAATACGGTTGATTATAAAGTTTAACTTCAATATGCAATCTGGCGGGAAATGGCGAAAAGAAACTAAAGGAGTGCTTGTAGTTCAGATCTGCTCCCAGGAAGCGTCTCGCAGGGAGCCTCACACCGTGTAAAGATTTGCTCTAGCACTGCAGTTTCCAAGCGTATTCTCGTCGGTTTTCAAAAAAATATCTAAATTAATATTTCTTCTTAAATTCTGACAAGAAACGCGTCCTACCTCTCAAAAAAATCTTCATCATTTAAGTTAAAAAAAAAATATCACAAAGTAGGATAATTTAAATAAAAAAATTAGTTTGCTAATTGAGTAGAAAATTGCTACTGGTGTCCGATGTAATATTCTACGAGAATATAAAGTAAAAGTTGTGAACTTCAAACTCATAAAATCCGCCCAAAGATATAACATGTTAAAAATCTCCCTCTCCTGATAAAAACACTACAAAATTACAAGGAAAATAATACGGTTGATTATAAAGTATAACTTCAATATGAAATCTGGCGGGAAATGGCGATAAGAAACTAAAGGAGTGCTTGTAGTTCAGATCTGCTCCCAGGAAGCGTCTCGCAGGGAGCCTCACACCGTGTAAAGATTTGCTCTCGCACTGCAGTTTCCATGCGTATTCTCATCGGTTTTCAAAAAATTATATAAATTAATATTTCTTCTTAAAATCTGACAAGAAACACGTCCTACCTCTAAAAAAATCTTCATCATTTAAGTTTAAAAAAAATATCGCAAAGTAGGATAATTTAAGTAAAAAAATTAGTTTGCTAATTGTGTAGAAAATTGCTACTGGTGTCCGATATAATATTCTATGAGAATATGAAGTAAAAGTTGTGAACTTCAAACTCATAAAATCCGCCAAAGATATAACATGTTAAAAATCTCCCTCTCCTGATAAAATCACCACAAAATTACAAAGAAAATAATACGGTTGATTATAAAGTTTAACTTCAATATGAAATCTGGCGAGAAATGGCGAAAAGAAACTAAACGAGTGCTTGTAGTTCAGATCTGCTCCCAGGAAGCGTCTCGCAGGGAGTCTCACACCGTGTAAAGATATGCTCTAGCACTGCAGTTTCCAAGCGTATTCTCGTCGGTTTTCAAAAAAATATTTAAATTAATATTTCTTCTTAAATTCTGACAAGAAACGCGTCCTACCTCTCAAAAAAATCTTCATCATTTAAGTTTAAAAAAAATATCACAACGTAGGATAATTTAAATAAAAAAATTAGTTTGCTAATTGAGTAGAAAATTGCTACTGGTGTCCGATGTAATATTCTGTGAGAATATAAAGTAAAAGTTGTGAACTTCAAACTCATAAAATCCGCCAAAGATATAACATGTTAAAAATCTCCCTCTCCTGATAAAATCACCACAAAATTACAAATAAAATAATACGGTTGATTATAAAGTTTAACTTCAATATGAAATCTGGCGGGAAATGGCGAAAAGAAACTAAAGGAGTGCTTGTAGATCAGATCTGCTCCCAGGAAGCGTCTCGCAGGGAGCCTCACACAGTGTAAAGATTTGCTCTCGCACTGCAGTTTCCAAGCGTATTCTCGTCGGTTTTCAAAAAAATATCTAAATTAATATTTCTTCTTAAATTCTGACAAGAAACGCGTCCAACCTCTCAAAAAAATCTTCATCATTTAAGTTTTAAAAACATATCACAAAGTAGGATAATTTAAATAAAAAAATTAGTTTGCTAATTGAGTAGAAAATTGCTACTGGTGTCCGATGTAATATTCTATGAGAATATAAAGGAAAAGTTGTGAACTTCATACTCATAAAATCCGCCCAAAGATATAAAATGTTAAAAATCTCCCTCTCCTGATAAAATCACTACAAAATTACAAAGAAAATAATACGGTTGATTATAAAGTTTAACTTCAATATGAAATCTGGCGGTAAATGGCGAAAAGAAACTAAAGGAGTGCTTGTAGTTCAGATCTGCTCCCAGGAAGCGTCTCGCAGGGAGCCTCACACCGTGTAAAGATTTGCTCTCGCACTGCAGTTTCCAAGCGTATTCTCGTCGGTTTTCAAAAAAATATCTAAATTAATACTTCTTCTTTAATTCTGAAAAGAAACGCGTCCTACCTCTCAAAAAAATCTTCATCATTTAAGTTTTAAAAAAATATCACAAAGTAGGATAATTTAAATAAAAAAATTAGTTTGCTAATTGAGTATAAAATTGCTACTGGTGTCCGATATAATATTCTATGAGAATATAAAGTAAAAGTTGTGAACTTCATGCTCATAAAATCCACCCAAAGATATAACATGTTAAAAATCTCCCTCTCCTGATAAAATCACTACAAAATTACAAAGAAAATAATACGGTTGATTATAAAGTTTAACTTCAATATGAAATCTGGCGGGAAATGGCGAAAAGAAACTAAAGGAGTGCTTGTAGTTCAGATCTGCTCCCAGGAAGCGTCTCGCAGGGAGCCTCACACCGTGTAAAGATTTGCTCTCGCACTGCAGTTTCCATGCGTATTCTCATCGGTTTTCAAAAAATTATATAAATTAATATTTCTTCTTAAATTCTGACAAGAAACGCGTCCTACATCTAAAAAAATCTTCATCATTTAAGTTTTAAAAAAATATCGCAAAGTAGGATAATTTAAGTAAAAAAATTAGTTTGCTAATTGTGTAGAAAATTGCTACTGGTGTCCGATATAATATTCTATGAGAATATAAAGTAAAAGTTGTGAACTTCATACTCATAAAATCCGCCCAAAGATATAACATGTTAAAAATCTCCCTCTCCTGATAAAATCACTACAAAATTACAAAGAAAATAATACGGTTGATTATAAAGTTTAACTTCAATATGAAATCTGGCTTGAAATGGCGAAAAGAAACTAAAGGAGTGCTTGTAGTTCAGATCTGCTCCCAGGAAGCGTCTCGCAGGGAGCCTCACACCGTGTAAAGATTTGCTCTCGCACTGCAGTTTCCAAGCGTATTCTCGTCGGTTTTCAAAAAAATATCTAAATTAATACTTCTTCTTTAATTCTGAAAAGAAACGCGTCCTACCTCTCAAAAAAATCTTCATCATTTAAGTTTTAAAAAAATATCACAAAGTAGGATAATTTAAATAAAAAAATTAGTTTGCTAATTGAGTATAAAATTGCTACTGGTGTCCGATATAATATTCTATGAGAATATAAAGTAAAAGTTGTGAACTTCATGCTCATAAAATCCACCCAAAGATATAACATGTTAAAAATCTCCCTCTCCTGATAAAATCACTACAAAATTACAAAGAAAATAATACGGTTGATTATAAAGTTTAACTTCAATATGAAATCTGCCGGAAATGGCGAAAAGAAACTAAAGGAGTGCTTGTAGTTCAGATCTGTTTCCAGGAAGCGTCTCGCAGGGAGCCTCACACCGTGTAAAGATTTGCTCTCGCACTGCAGTTTCCATGCGTATTCTCATCGGTTTTCAAAAAATTATATAAATTAATATTTCTTCTTAAATTCTGACAAGAAACGCGTCCTACATCTAAAAAAATCTTCATCATTTAAGTTTTAAAAAAATATCGCAAAGTAGGATAATTTAAGTAAAAAAATTAGTTTGCTAATTGTGTAGAAAATTGCTACTGGTGTCCGATATAATATTCTATGAGAATATAAAGTAAAAGTTGTGAACTTCATACTCATAAAATCCGCCCAAAGATATAACATGTTAAAAATCTCCCTCTCCTGATAAAATCACTACAAAATTACAAAGAAAATAATACGGTTGATTATAATGTTTAACTTCAATATGAAATCTGGCTTGAAATGGCGAAAAGAAACTAAAGGAGTGCTTGTAGTTCAGATCTGCTCCCAGGAAGCGTCTCGCAGGGAGCCTCACACCGTGTAAAGATTTGCTCTCGCACTGCAGTTTCCAAGCGTATTCTCGTCGGTTTTCAAAAAAATATCACAAAGTAGGATAATTTAAATAAAAAAATTAGTTAGCTAATTGAGTAGAAAATTGCTACTGGTGTCCGATGTAATATTCTATGAGAATATGAAGTAAAAGTTGTGAACTTCCAACTCATAAAATCCGCCAAAGATATAACATGTTAAAAATCTCTCTCTCCTGATAAAATCACCACAAAATTACAAAGAAAATAATACGGTTGATTATAAAGTTTAACTTCAATATGAAATCTGGCGGGAAATGGCGAAAAGAAACTAAAGGAGTGCTTGTAGTTCAGATCTGCTCCCAGGAAGCGTCTCGCAGGGAGCCTCACACCGTGTAAAGATTTGCTCTCGCACTGCAGTTTCCAAGCGTATTCTCGTCGGTTTTCAAAAAAATATCTAAATTAATATTTCTTCTTAAATTCTGACAAGAAACGCGTCCAACCTCTCAAAAAAATCTTCATCATTTAAATTTAAAAAAAATATCACAAAGTAGGATAATTTAAATAAAAAAATTAGTTTGCTAATGGAGTAGAAAATTGCTACTGGTGTCCGATGTAATATTCTATGAGAATATAAAGTAAAAGTTGTGAACTTCATACTCATAAAATCCGCCCAAAGATATAAAATGTTAAAAATCTCCCTCTCCTGATAAAATCACTACAAAATTACAAAGAAAATAATACGGTTGATTATAAAGTTTAACTTCAATATAAAATCTGGCGGGAAATGGCGAAAAGAAACTAAACGAGTGCTTGTAGTTCAGATCTGCTCCCAGGAAGCGTTTCGCAGGGAGCCTCACACCGTGTAAAGATTTGCTCTCGCACTGCAGTTTCCATGCGTATTCTCATCGGTTTTCAAAAAATTATATAAATTAATATTTCTTCTTAAATTCTGACAAGAAACGCGTCCTACATCTAAAAAAATCTTCATAATTTAAGTTTAAAAAAAATATCGCAAAGTAGGATAATTTAAGTAAAAAAATTAGTTTGCTAATTGTGTAGAAAATTGCTACTGGTGTCCGATATAATATTCTATGAGAATATGAAGTAAAAGTTGTGAACTTCAAACTCATAAAATCCGCCAAAGATATAACATGTTAAAAATCTCCCTCTCCTGAAAAAATCACCACAAAATTACAAAGAAAATAATACGGTTGATTATAAAGTTTAACTTCAATATGAAATCTGGCGGGAAATGGCGAAAAGAAACTAAAGGAGTGCTTGTAGTTCAGATCTGCTCCCAGGAAGCGTCTCGCAGGGAGCCTCACACCGTGTAAAGATTTGCTCTCGCACTGCAGTTTCCAAGCGTATTCTCGTCGGTTTTCAAAAAAATATCTAAATTAATACTTCTTCTTTAATTCTGAAAAGAAACGCGTCCTTCCTCTCAAAAAAATCTTCATCATTTAAGTTTTAAAAAAATATCACAAAGTAGGATAATTTACATAAAAAAATTAGTTTGCTAATTGAGTATAAAATTGCTACTGGTGTCCGATATAATATTCTATGAGAATATGAAGTAAAAGTTGTGAACTTCAAACTCATAAAATCCGCCAAAGATATAACATGTTAAAAATCTCCCTCTCCTGATAAAATCACCACAAAATTACAAAGAAAATAATACGGTTGATTATAAAGTTTAACTTCAATATGAAATCTGGCGGGAAATGGCGAAAAGAAACTAAAGGAGTGCTTGTAGTTCATATCTGCTCCCAGGAAGCGTCTCACAGGGAGCCTCACACCGTGTAAAGATTTGCTCTCGCACTGCAGTTTCCATGCGTATTGTCATCGGTTTTCAAAAAATTATATAAATTAATATTTCTTCTTAAATTCTGACAAGAAACGCGTCCTACCTCTAAAAAAATCTTCATCATTTAAGTTTTAAAAAAATATCGCAAAGTAGGATAATTTACATAAAAAAATTAGTTTGCTAATTGAGTATAAAATTGCTACTGGTGTCCGATATAATATTCTATGAGAATATGAAGTAAAAGTTGTGAACTTCAAACTCATAAAATCCGCCAAAGATATAACATGTTAAAAATCTCCCTCTCCTGATAAAATCACCACAAAATTACAAAGAAAATAATACGGTTGATTATAAAGTTTAACTTCAATATGAAATCTGGCGGGAAATGGCGAAAAGAAACTAAAAGAGTGCTTGTAGTTCAGATCTGCTCCCAGGAAGCGTCTCGCAGGGAGCCTCACACCGTGTAAAGATTTGCTCTCGCACTGCAGTTTCCAAGCGTATTCTCGTCGGTTTTCAAAAAAAATATCTAAATTAATACTTCTTCTTTAATTCTGAAAAGAAACGCGTCCTACCTCTCAAAAAAATCTTCATCATTTAAGTTTTAAAAAAATATCACAAAGTAGGATAATTTACATAAAAAAATTAGTTTGCTAATTGAGTATAAAATTGCTACTGGTGTCCGATATAATATTCTATGAGAATATGAAGTAAAAGTTGTGAACTTCAAACTCATAAAATCCGCCAAAGATATAACATGTTAAAAATCTCCCTCTCCTGATAAAATCACCACAAAATTACAAAGAAAATAATACGGTTGATTATAAAGTTTAACTTCAATATGAAATCTGGCGGGAAATGGCGAAAAGAAACTAAAGGAGTGCTTGTAGTTCATATCTGCTCCCAGGAAGCGTCTCACAGGGAGCCTCACACCGTGTAAAGATTTGCTCTCGCACTGCAGTTTCCATGCGTATTGTCATCGGTTTTCAAAAAATTATATAAATTAATATTTCTTCTTAAATTCTGACAAGAAACGCGTCCTACCTCTAAAAAAATCTTCATCATTTAAGTTTTAAAAAAATATCGCAAAGTAGGATAATTTAAGTAAAAAAATTAGTTTGCTAATTGTGTAGAAAATTGCTACTGGTGTCCGATATAACATTCTATGAGAATATGAAGTAAAAGTTGTGAACTTCAAACTCATAAAATCCGCCAAAGATATAACATGTTAAAAATCCCCCTCTCCTGATAAAATCATCACAAAATTACAAAGAAATTAATACGGTTGATTATAAAGTTTAACTTCAATATGAAATCTGGCGGGAAATGGCGAAAAGAAACTAAACGAGTGCTTGTAGTTCAGATCTGCTCCCAGGAAGCGTCTCGCAGGGAGCCTCACACCGTGTAAAGATTTGCTCTAGCACTGAAATTTCCAAGCGTATTCTCGTAGGTTTTCAAAAAAATATCTAAATTAATATTTCTTCTTAAATTCTGACAAGAAACGCGTCCAAACTCTCAAAAAAATCTTCATCATTTAAGTTAAAAAAAAATATCACAAAGTAGGATAATTTAAATAAAAAAATTAGTTTGCTAATTGAGTAGAAAATTGCTACTGGTGTCCGATGTAATATTCTACGAGAATATAAAGTAAAAGTTGTGAACTTCAAACTCATAAAATCCGCCCAAAGATATAACATGTTAAAAATCTCCCTCTCCTGATAAAATCACTACAAAATTACAAAGAAAATAATACGGTTGATTATAAAATATAACTTCAATATGAAATCTGGCGGGAAATGGCGATAAGAAACTAAAGGAGTGCTTGTAGTTCAGATCTGCTCCCAGGAAGCGTCTCGCAGGGAGCCTCACACCGTGTAAAGATTTGCTCTCGCACTGCAGTTTCCATGCGTATTCTCATCGGTTTTCAAAAAATTATATAAATTAATATTTCTTCTTAAATTCTGACAAGAAACGCGTCCTACCTCTAAAAAAATCTTCATCATTTAAGTTTTAAAAAAATATCGCAAAGTAGGATAATTTAAGTAAAAAAATTAGTTTGCTAATTGTGTAGAAAATTGCTACTGGTGTCCGATATAATATTCTATGTGAATATGAAGTAAAAGTTGTGAACTTCAAACTCATAAAATCCGCCAAAGATATAACATGTTAAAAATCTCCCTCTCCTGATAAAATCACCACAAAATTACAAAGAAAATAATACGGTTGATTATAAAGTTTAACTTCAATATGAAATCTGGCGGGAAATGGCGAAAAGAAACTAAACGAGTGCTTGTAGTTCAGATCTGTTCCCAGGAAGCGTCTCGCAGGGAGCCTCACACCGTGTAAAGATATGCTCTAGCACTGCAGTTTCCAAGCGTATTCTCGTCGGTTTTCAAAAAAATATCTAAATTAATATTTCTTCTTAAATTCTGACAAGAAACGCGTCCTACCTCTCAAAAAAATCTTCATCATTTAAGTTTAAAAAAAATATCACAACGTAGGATAATTTAAATAAAAAAATTAGTTTGCTAACTGAGTAGAAAATTGCTACTGGTGTCCGATGTAATATTCTATGAGAATATGAAGTAAAAGTTGTGAACTTCAAACTCATAAAATCCGCCAAAGATATAACATGTTAAAAATTTCCCTCTCCTGATAAAATCACCACAAAATTACAAAGAAAATAATACGGTTGATTATAAAGTTTAACTTCAATATGAAATCTGGCGGGAAATGGCGAAAAGAAACTAAAATTGTGCTTGTAGTTCAGATCTGCTCCCAGGAAGCGTCTCGCAGGGAGCCTCACACCGTGTAAAGATTTGCTCTCGCACTGCAGTTTCCAAGCGTATTCTCGTCGGTTTTCAAAAAAATATCTAAATTAATATTTCTTCTTAAATTCTGACAAGAAACGCGTCCTACCTCTCAAAAAAATCTTCATCATTTAAGTTAAAAAAAAATATCACAAAGTAGGATAATTTAAATAAAAAAATTAGTTTGCTAATTGAGTAGAAAATTGCTACTGGTGTCCGATGTAATATTCTGTGAGAATATAAAGTAAAAGTTGTGAACTTCATACTCATAAAATCCGCCCAAAGATATAAAATGTTAAAAATCTCCCTCTCCTGATAAAATCACCACAAAATTACAAAGAAAATAATACGGTTGATTATAAAGTTTAACTTCAATACGAAATCTGGCGGGAAATGGCGAAAAGAAACTAAAATAGTGCTTGTAGTTCAGATCTGCTCCCAGGAAGCGTCTCGCAGGGAGCCTCACACCGTGTAAAGATTTGCTCTCGCACTGCATTTTCCAAGCGTATTCTCGTCGGTTTTCAAAAAAATATCTAAATTAATATTTCTTCTTAAATTCTGACAAGAAACGCGTCTTACCTCTCAAAAAAATCTTCATCATTTAAGTTAAAAAAAAATATCACAAATTAGGATAATTTAAATAAAAAAATTAGTTTGCTAATTGACTAGAAAATTGCTACTGGTGTCCGATGTAATATTCTATGAGAATATAAAGTAAAAGTTGTGAACTTCATACTCATAAAATCCGCCCAAAGATATAAAATGTTAAAAATCTCCCTCTCCTGATAAAATCACTACAAAATTACAAAGAAAATAATACGGTTGATTATAAAGTTTAACTTCAATATGAAATCTGGCGGGAAATGGCGAAAAGAAACTAAAGGAGTTCTTGTAGTTCAGATCTGCTCCCAGGAAGCGTCTCGCAGGGAGCCTCACACCGTGTAAAGATTTGCTCTCGCACTGCAGTTTCCAAGCGTATTCTCGTCGGTTTTCAAAAAAATATCTAAATTAATACTTCTTCTTTAATTCTGAAAAGAAACGCGTCCTACCTCTCAAAAAAATCTTCATCATTTAAGTTTTAAAAAAATATCACAAAGTAGGATAATTTAAATAAAAAAATTAGTTTGCTAATTGAGTATAAAATTGCTACTGGTGTTCGATATAATATTCTATGAGAATATAAAGTAAAAGTTGTGAACTTCATACTCATAAAATCCACCCAAAGATATAACATGTTAAAAATCTCCCTCTCCTGACAAAATCACTACAAAATTACAAAGAAAATAATACGGTTGATTATAAAGTTTAACTTCAATATGAAATCTGGCGGGAAATGGCGATAAGAAACTAAAGGAGTGCTTGTAGTTCAGATCTGCTCCCAGGAAGCGTCTCGCAGGGAGCCTCACACCGTGTAAAGATTTGCTCTCGCACTGCAGTTTCCAAGCGTATTCTCGTCGGTTTTCAAAAAAATATCACAAAGTAGGATAATTTAAATAAACAAATTTGTTTGCTAATTGAGTAGAAAATTGCTACTGGTGTCCGATGTAATATTCTATGAGAATATGAAGTAAAAGTTGTGAACTTCAAACTCATAAAATCCGCCAAAGATATAACATGTTAAAAATCTCCCTCTCCTGATAAAATCACCACAAAATTACAAAGAAAATAATACGGTTGATTATAAAGTTTAACTTCAATATGAAATCTGGCGGGAAATGGCGAAAAGAAACTAAAATAGTGCTTGTAGTTCAGATCTGCTCCCAGGAAGCGTCTCGCAGGGAGCCTCACACCGTGTAAAGATTTGCTCTCGCACTGCAGTTTCCAAGCGTATTCTCGTCGGTTTTCAAAAAAATATCTAAATTATTATTTCTTCTTAAATTCTGACAAGAAACGCGTCCTACCTCTCAAAAAAATCTTCATCATTTAAGTTTAAAAAAAATATCACAAAGTAGGATAATTTAAATAAAAAAATTAGTTTGCTAATTGAGTAGAAAATTGCTACTGGTGTCCGATGTAATATTCTGTGAGAATATAAAGTAAAAGTTGTGAACTTCATACTCATAAAATCCGCCCAAAGATATAAAATGTTAAAAATCTCCCTCTCCTGATAAAATCACTACAAAATTACAAAGAAAATAATACGGTTGATTATAAAGTTTAACTTCAATATGAAATCTGGCGGGAAATGGCGAAAACAAACTAAAGGAGTGCTTGTAGTTCAGATCTGCTCCCAGGAAGCGTCTCGCAGGGAGCCTCACACCGTGTAAAGATTTGCTCTCGCACTGCAGTTTCCATGCGTATTCTCGTCGGTTTTCAAAAAATTATCTAAATTAATATTTCTTCTTAAATTCTGACAAGAAACGCGTCCTACCTCTCAAACAAATCTTCATCATTTAAGTTTTAAAAAAATATCACAAAGTAGGATAATTTAAATAAAAAAATTAGTTTGCTAATTGAGTAGAAAATTGCTACTGGTGTCCGATGTAATATTCTATGAGAATATGAAGTAAAAGTTGTGAACTTCAAACTCATAAAATCCGCAAAAGATATAACATGTTAAAAATCTCCCTCTCCTGATAAAATCACCACAAAATTACAAAGAAAATAATACGGTTGATTATAAAGTTTAACTTCAATATGAAATCTGGCGGGAAATGGCGAAAAGAAACTAAAGGAGTGCTTGTAGTTCAGATCTGCTCCCAGGAAGCGTCTCGCAGGGAGCCTCACACCGTGTAAAGATTTGCTCTCGCACTGCAGTTTCCAAGCGTATTCTCGTCGGTTTTCAAAAAAATATCTAAATTAATACTTCTTCTTTAATTCTGAAAAGAAACGCGTCCTACCTCTCAAAAAAATCTTCATCATTTAAGTTTTAAAAAAATATCACAAAGTAGGATAATTTAAATAAAAAAATTAGTTTGCTAATTGAGTATAAAATTGCTACTGGTGTCCGATATAACATTCTATGAGAATATGAAGTAAAAGTTGTGAACTTCAAACTCATAAAATCCGCCAAAGATATAACATGTTAAAAATCCCCCTCTCCTGATAAAATCATCACAAAATTACAAAGAAATTAATACGGTTGATTATAAAGTTTAACTTCAATATTAACATGGTTTGTGTTTGGGTCCGTAGAAAACACCACTAAAATATTAACAAAACGAACATTTATTACCGGACATCACATAACTTACGTAGAACAACATCATACATCAGAATCTTAGAATACCCAACAGAGTGAAAGTTGTAGTGTCAATCTCGAGTCAAAGTCAAAGTTGCTTTTTCACGCCCTCTAACAGCTGGATAAATACATAACACTCCTTCCCCCTAGGAATAAAGCACATAGTCGTCTAAATGTTTTGGTGAGGTTCGGGAGCGTTCAGAACGTCGTAGAATAGGAAGATCTGGTTCTTCAGTTACAGGATCACAGACAGGATCGGACTCTGTGGGTGAATCAGGTGTCACTGGATCATTTTCTGGAGATGGCGAAGATGGAATCGCAGAAGACTCTGTTGACGTTTCCGCATCTTGTACACGGCTGCGAACCTGGTCAACATGACGTCTGTGGACAATACCGTCCACTAAATCTTGAGTCTTGTAGGATAATGGCCCTGTTGTTTCTATAACTTTTGCAGGAATCCATGATGGGCCCGAACTGTAGTTGCGAATATATACGGGATCGTTTTCTTGAAACTGACGTAGGCGTTTGCTTTTGTCGGACTCAGCTAGTTTTTCTTTCTTGAACTTCATCTCTTTATTAAGATCAGGGTGAAGTCTATCCAACATCGATGTCAAACGACGATTCATTAAAATTTCAGCTGGTGATTTACCAGTAGAGGTACTTGGTAACGTATGTTGAGCAAACAGAAATCTAGCGAGACGTGTTTTCCAATTACCTTGAATTATCCGTTTCAAAGCTTGCTTCGTTGTAGCCACCATCCTCTCTGCCTGACCATTGGAGGAGGGATGATAAGGAGCGACAAAAATAGGTCGAATCTGGTTTCGTGCTAAAAACTGTTGAAATTCATCAGATCTAAATGTTTTACCATTATCAGATGCAACTGAATCTGGGAGTCCATGAGTTGCAAAAATAGATCTAAGATTGTCAATAGCAGCCGAAGACGACATGGAGGAAACTGGTACAACCTCCAGCCACTTGGAGTGAGAATCAACTAAAATGAAAAATGTTTTGCCTTGAAAAGGACCGGCGAAATCTACATGAAGGCGAGACCATGGCTTTTCTGTCCATTCCCATGGATGTATGGGAGCTTTGTCTGGAGCTTTTTGATTCTCTTGGCACAGTCTACAGGTTTTAACTGTGTTCTCAATGGCACTATCCATGTTAGGCCACCACACATAACTGCGTGCAAGACCTTTCATTCTAACTATGCCGGGATGTCCATTATGAAGCAGGACGAGAACTTGACTCTGGAGTGCAGTAGGTATAACAACTCTACTACCCCATAAGACACAATCTTGATGAACACTTAACTCGTTACGTCGATGAAAGTATGGTTTGAAACTATTGTCAGTCATTTTGGAAGGCCAACCATTTAAAATCATCAAAGAAATTCTGGAAAGGATCGGGTCTTTTTTAGTAGCCGAAGACAACAACTTAGCATCTAGTTGTGTGACAGGAGAGGACTCTAACAACAGAACTTCAGTCAGGGCAGGAATATCAAGTTCAGGAGTGTGTAAAGGCAGACGACTTAGAGCATCAGCATTTGCTATTTGTTTACCTTTCCTATATTCCAATTCATAGTCGTAGGCAGCTAAAATTAAACTCCATCTAAGTACACGGGGTGAAAACATTTGTGACAGAGGTTTGTTCGGATTAAACAGACCCAAAAGTGGTTTATGATCAGTTATAATTTTGAATTTACGCCCCTGAAGATACTGATTAAATTTTTTTACTGCAGAAATTATGGCAAGAGCTTCCCGATCTGTTTGACTATAATTTCTTTCAGGTTTTGATAAAGTACGAGAATGGTAAGCTATAGGGGATTCTTTACCATTAGGTAAAACATGGCTCAAGACAGCACCCACTCCCTTAGAAGAAGCATCGCACGTTACAATTACAGGAAGTTTTTCGTCAAAATGAGTTAATACGACATCTTTTTTAAATAATTCTTTTGCTGCTGTATAAGCCTTATCGTGTTTAGGCTTCCAACGCCAAACTCTGTCGTTTCGAAGTAACTGATGCAATGGTTCTAAAACATCCGATCTGTTTTTTAGAAAACAGCCGTAAAAATTCAGCATTCCTAAAAAGGCTTGCAATTCAGTTTTATCTTTTGGAGTCGGGGCCTCATGAATAGCTTTTATTTTATCAAAACTCGGCTGGATACCCTCCCGATTTACACGAAATCCTAATAATTCAATTTCGGGAAATGCAAATTTACACTTTTCACGTTTAAGATGAATGCCAGAATTTTGCAGGCGCTCTAGAACTTGCTTTATCTTTAAATTATGATCCTCGACATTTTTTCCTTGAATAAAAATGTCATCTAGGTATGGCAGTACGCCATCAATACCTGCTAGTACTTCTTCCATTCTTTTTTGAAAAATCGCAACAGCGATAGAAATGCCAAATGGAAGTCTATTAACTTTGAAAAGTCCCTTATGGGTATTTAATGTTAGTACTCTGGAAGTTTGTTCGTCAACTGGGAGCTGCAAATATGCTTCAGAAAGGTCTAATTTTGAAAAAACTGTACCGCCCGTCATAGTAGCAAGAACATCATTTACTGTGGGAAGAGGATAAGTAAACTGTTTTACTGCCTGGTTTACCGTGCTGCGGTAATCGCCACACAGTCTAATACGACCATTTTTCTTTAAAACAGGAACTATGGGCGTTGCCCAATCAGAATAAGAAACAGGTTCTAAAATTCCCTTTTTAACCATCTCTTCTATTTCACTAGTTACTTTATTTCGTAGGGCGAAAGGCGCATTTCTAGCTTTTAGAAATTTCGGTGAACAATTTTCATCAATTTTAATTGATACCGGAGGTCCTTTAAATTTCCCCAGAGATTCATTAAAAACATTACAGTATTCATGTAATATAGAATCTAAAGAGCAAGTAGAAATTTTATTAACATTTGCATTAGATGTTAAATTTAAATTCAAGGCTTCAAACCAACTCCTGCCTATTAACGATTTACCTTTCCCCTCAACGACTAAAAGAGGTAAATTAACACTACTAGAATTATGTGTAACATTAACATCAAAATATCCAGCAAGGTTTAATTTTTCAGAACTCCATGTTTTAAGACATTGGTCAGAAACAGAAAGTAAATAAGGCGGATTAACAGGCCATAATTTAACATAGGTATCATAACTAATAATAGAATGCAACGAACCGGAATCAATTTCCATTTTATGTGGAATTCCATTTAATTTAACAAATATGTCATAAGGGGGATAATCAGTAACAGTACCTATAGAATTTAAATTATTAATGCAATTATACTCATCATCAATAATATCTGACTTACCTGAATCGAATTTCTGCACCTTAGATGTTTTGGTTCCTTGTTTATTTTTTCAAGAATTACAAACTTTCGCGATATGGCCAACACGACGGCAATAATTGCACGTTGCTTTAATAAATTTACACTCCCCATAAGGATGATGGTTGCCACATCGATGACAGGGATTTTTATTATTTTGCTTGCCCTTACACTCCTGAACATTTTTGCCTGACCCTTTTGGCTTCACGTAATTTACGGTACTAGGTAACGTACCTCGAATTTCTGTAGATTGCTTCACTGCAGCTTCTCCCGCCAGGGCTAAATCTAAAGCCGAAGTCAAGGTAAGTTTAGGATCTGACAGAAGTTTACGTTGAATTTCTTCGTCAAGAACACCACATACTAATCTATCTCGAAGCATAGAATCTAGCTGTGTTCCAAAGTTGCAATTTTCGGAAAGTCTTCTTAACTCGGCCATGAATTCAGATATAGTTTCATTTTTCTGTTGGTCTCTTTTATTAAATTTAAATCTACATAGAATTTCAGAAGGTTTAGGTGAGAAATGTTCATCTAATTTTACCAACAAATCGACAAAATCCACTGAATTCGGACTATTAGGAGTGCACAATGATCGTATGACAGAATATAATGCTGGACCCGAAACACTAAGAAAAATTGCCCGCTTCTTATCAGCTTCAGCAATACTGTTAGCGGTGAAAAAGAAATCCAAACGCTCTTTATACTCAATCCAGTTCGTTTTCCCTACTAGAAATTCTTCGAGCTTGCCGAATGACATTTTGAAGAAATCGAAACTAAGAATATGCAGGATTACACAGTTCAGGAAAACGTTGAAATGAATCAGAAGAAATTGTCGTAGTTTTAACTCGTCGCCAATAACATGGTTTGTGTTTGGGTCCGTAGAAAACACCACTAAAATATTAACAAAACGAACATTTATTACCGGACATCACATAACTTACGTAGAACAACATCATACATCAGAATTTTAGAATACCCAACAGAGTGAAAGTTGTAGTGTCAATCTCGAGTCAAAGTCAAAGTTGCTTTTTCACGCCCTCTAACAGCTGGATAAATACATAACAAATATGAAATCTGGCGGGAAATGGCGAAAAGAAACTAAACGAGTGCTTGTAGTTCAGATCTGCTCCCAGGAAGCGTCTCGCAGGGAGCCTCACACCGTGTAAAGATTTGCTCTAGCACTGAAATTTCCAAGCGTATTCTCGTCGGTTTTCAAAAAAATATCTAAATTAATATTTCTTCTTAAATTCTGACAAGAAACGCGTCCAAACTCTCAAAAAAATCTTCATCATTTAAGTTAAAAAAAAAATATCACAAAGTAGGATAATTTAAATAAAAAAATTAGTTTGCTAATTGAGTAGAAAATTGCTACTGGTGTCCGATGTAATATTCTACGAGAATATAAAGTAAAAGTTGTGAACTTCAAACTCATAAAATCCGCCCAAAGATATAACATGTTAAAAATCTCCCTCTCCTGATAAAATCACTACAAAATTACAAAGAAAATAATACGGTTGATTATAAAATATAACTTCAATATGAAATCTGGCGGGAAATGGCGATAAGAAACTAAAGGAGTGCTTGTAGTTCAGATCTGCTCCCAGGAAGCGTCTCGCAGGGAGCCTCACACCGTGTAAAGATTTGCTCTCGCACTGCAGTTTCCATGCGTATTCTCATCGGTTTTCAAAAAATTATATAAATTAATATTTCTTCTTAAATTCTGACAAGAAACGCGTCCTACCTCTAAAAAAATCTTCATCATTTAAGTTTTAAAAAAATATCGCAAAGTAGGATAATTTAAGTAAAAAAATTAGTTTGCTAATTGTGTAGAAAATTGCTACTGGTGTCCGATATAATATTCTATGTGAATATGAAGTAAAAGTTGTGAACTTCAAACTCATAAAATCCGCCAAAGATATAACATGTTAAAAATCTCCCTCTCCTGATAAAATCACCACAAAATTACAAAGAAAATAATACGGTTGATTATAAAGTTTAACTTCAATATGAAATCTGGCGGGAAATGGCGAAAAGAAACTAAACGAGTGCTTGTAGTTCAGATCTGTTCCCAGGAAGCGTCTCGCAGGGAGCCTCACACCGTGTAAAGATATGCTCTAGCACTGCAGTTTCCAAGCGTATTCTCGTCGGTTTTCAAAAAAATATCTAAATTAATATTTCTTCTTAAATTCTGACAAGAAACGCGTCCTACCTCTCAAAAAAATCTTCATCATTTAAGTTTAAAAAAAATATCACAACGTAGGATAATTTAAATAAAAAAATTAGTTTGCTAACTGAGTAGAAAATTGCTACTGGTGTCCGATGTAATATTCTGTGAGAATATAAAGTAAAATTTGTGAACTTCAAACTCATAAAATCCGCCAAAGATATAACATGTTAAAAATCTCCCTCTCCTGATAAAATCACCACAAAATTACAAATAAAATAATACGGTTGATTATAAAGTTTAACTTCAATATGAAATCTGGCGGGAAATGGCGAAAAGAAACTAAAGGAGTGCTTGTAGTTCAGATCTGCTCCCAGGAAGCGTCTCGCAGGGAGCCTCACACAGTGTAAAGATTTGCTCTCGCACTGCAGTTTCCAAGCGTATTCTCGTCGGTTTTCAAAAAAATATCTAAATTAATATTTCTTCTTAAATTCTGACAAGAAACGCGTCCAACCTCTCAAAAAAATCTTCATCATTTAAGTTTTAAAAAAATATCACAAAGTAGGATAATTTAAATAAAAAAATTAGTTTGCTAATTGAGTAGAAAATTGCTACTGGTGTCCGATGTAATATTCTATGAGAATATAAAGGAAAAGTTGTGAACTTCATACTCATAAAATCCGCCCAAAGATATAAAATGTTAAAAATCTCCCTCTCCTGATAAAATCACTACAAAATTACAAAGAAAATAATACGGTTGATTATAAAGTTTAACTTCAATATGAAATCTGGCGGTAAATGGCGAAAAGAAACTAAAGGAGTGCTTGTAGTTCAGATCTGTTCCCAGGAAGCGTCTCGCAGGGAGCCTCACACCGTGTAAAGATTTGCTCTCGCACTGCAGTTTCCAAGCGTATTCTCGTCGGTTTTCAAAAAAATATCACAAAGTAGGATAATTTAAATAAAAAAATTAGTTTGCTAATTGAGTAGAAAATTGCTACTGGTGTCCGATGTAATATTCTATGAGAATATGAAGTAAAAGTTGTGAACTTCAAACTCATAAAATCCGCCAAAGATATAACATGTTAAAAATTTCCCTCTCCTGATAAAATCACCACAAAATTACAAAGAAAATAATACGGTTGATTATAAAGTTTAACTTCAATATGAAATCTGGCGGGAAATGGCGAAAAGAAACTAAAATTGTGCTTGTAGTTCAGATCTGCTCCCAGGAAGCGTCTCGCAGGGAGCCTCACACCGTGTAAAGATTTGCTCTCGCACTGCAGTTTCCAAGCGTATTCTCGTCGGTTTTCAAAAAAATATCTAAATTAATATTTCTTCTTAAATTCTGACAAGAAACGCGTCCTACCTCTCAAAAAAATCTTCATCATTTAAGTTAAAAAAAAATATCACAAAGTAGGATAATTTAAATAAAAAAATTAGTTTGCTAATTGAGTAGAAAATTGCTACTGGTGTCCGATGTAATATTCTGTGAGAATATAAAGTAAAAGTTGTGAACTTCATACTCATAAAATCCGCCCAAAGATATAAAATGTTAAAAATCTCCCTCTCCTGATAAAATCACCACAAAATTACAAAGAAAATAATACGGTTGATTATAAAGTTTAACTTCAATACGAAATCTGGCGGGAAATGGCGAAAAGAAACTAAAATAGTGCTTGTAGTTCAGATCTGCTCCCAGGAAGCGTCTCGCAGGGAGCCTCACACCGTGTAAAGATTTGCTCTTGCACTGCATTTTCCAAGCGTATTCTCGTCGGTTTTCAAAAAAATATCTAAATTAATATTTCTTCTTAAATTCTGACAAGAAACGCGTCTTACCTCTCAAAAAAATCTTCATCATTTAAGTTAAAAAAAAATATCACAAATTAGGATAATTTAAATAAAAAAATTAGTTTGCTAATTGACTAGAAAATTGCTACTGGTGTCCGATGTAATATTCTATGAGAATATAAAGTAAAAGTTGTGAACTTCATACTCATAAAATCCGCCCAAAGATATAAAATGTTAAAAATCTCCCTCTCCTGATAAAATCACTACAAAATTACAAAGAAAATAATACGGTTGATTATAAAGTTTAACTTCAATATGAAATCTGGCGGGAAATGGCGAAAAGAAACTAAAGGAGTTCTTGTAGTTCAGATCTGCTCCCAGGAAGCGTCTCGCAGGGAGCCTCACACCGTGTAAAGATTTGCTCTCGCACTGCAGTTTCCAAGCGTATTCTCGTCGGTTTTCAAAAAAATATCTAAATTAATACTTCTTCTTTAATTCTGAAAAGAAACGCGTCCTACCTCTCAAAAAAATCTTCATCATTTAAGTTTTAAAAAAATATCACAAAGTAGGATAATTTAAATAAAAAAATTAGTTTGCTAATTGAGTATAAAATTGCTACTGGTGTTCGATATAATATTCTATGAGAATATAAAGTAAAAGTTGTGAACTTCATACTCATAAAATCCACCCAAAGATATAACATGTTAAAAATCTCCCTCTCCTGACAAAATCACTACAAAATTACAAAGAAAATAATACGGTTGATTATAAAGTTTAACTTCAATATGAAATCTGGCGGGAAATGGCGATAAGAAACTAAAGGAGTGCTTGTAGTTCAGATCTGCTCCCAGGAAGCGTCTCGCAGGGAGCCTCACACCGTGTAAAGATTTGCTCTCGCACTGCAGTTTCCAAGCGTATTCTCGTCGGTTTTCAAAAAAATATCACAAAGTAGGATAATTTAAATAAACAAATTTCTTTGCTAATTGAGTAGAAAATTGCTACTGGTGTCCGATGTAATATTCTATGAGAATATGAAGTAAAAGTTGTGAACTTCAAACTCATAAAATCCGCCAAAGATATAACATGTTAAAAATCTCCCTCTCCTGATAAAATCACCACAAAATTACAAAGAAAATAATACGGTTGATTATAAAGTTTAACTTCAATATGAAATCTGGCGGGAAATGGCGAAAAGAAACTAAAATAGTGCTTGTAGTTCAGATCTGCTCCCAGGAAGCGTCTCGCAGGGAGCCTCACACCGTGTAAAGATTTGCTCTCGCACTGCAGTTTCCAAGCGTATTCTCGTCGGTTTTCAAAAAAATATCTAAATTATTATTTCTTCTTAAATTCTGACAAGAAACGCGTCCTACCTCTCAAAAAAATCTTCATCATTTAAGTTTAAAAAAAATATCACAAAGTAGGATAATTTAAATAAAAAAATTAGTTTGCTAATTGAGTAGAAAATTGCTACTGGTGTCCGATGTAATATTCTGTGAGAATATAAAGTAAAAGTTGTGAACTTCATACTCATAAAATCCGCCCAAAGATATAAAATGTTAAAAATCTCCCTCTCCTGATAAAATCACTACAAAATTACAAAGAAAATAATACGGTTGATTATAAAGTTTAACTTCAATATGAAATCTGGCGGGAAATGGCGAAAACAAACTAAAGGAGTGCTTGTAGTTCAGATCTGCTCCCAGGAAGCGTCTCGCAGGGAGCCTCACACCGTGTAAAGATTTGCTCTCGCACTGCAGTTTCCATGCGTATTCTCGTCGGTTTTCAAAAAATTATCTAAATTAATATTTCTTCTTAAATTCTGACAAGAAACGCGTCCTACCTCTCAAACAAATCTTCATCATTTAAGTTTTAAAAAAATATCACAAAGTAGGATAATTTAAATAAAAAAATTAGTTTGCTAATTGAGTAGAAAATTGCTACTGGTGTCCGATGTAATATTCTATGAGAATATGAAGTAAAAGTTGTGAACTTCAAACTCATAAAATCCGCAAAAGATATAACATGTTAAAAATCTCCCTCTCCTGATAAAATCACCACAAAATTACAAAGAAAATAATACGGTTGATTATAAAGTTTAACTTCAATATGAAATCTGGCGGGAAATGGCGAAAAGAAACTAAAGGAGTGCTTGTAGTTCAGATCTGCTCCCAGGAAGCGTCTCGCAGGGAGCCTCACACCGTGTAAAGATTTGCTCTCGCACTGCAGTTTCCAAGCGTATTCTCGTCGGTTTTCAAAAAAATATCTAAATTAATACTTCTTCTTTAATTCTGAAAAGAAACGCGTCCTACCTCTCAAAAAAATCTTCATCATTTAAGTTTTAAAAAAATATCACAAAGTAGGATAATTTAAATAAAAAAATTAGTTTGCTAATTGAGTATAAAATTGCTACTGGTGTCCGATATAATATTCTATGAGAATATAAAGTAAAAGTTGTGAACTTCATACTCATAAAATCCACCCAAAGATATAACATGTTAAAAATCTCCCTCTCCTGATAAAATCACTACAAAATTACAAAGAAAATAATACGGTTAATTATAAAGTTTAACTTCAATATGAAATCTGGCGGGAAATGGCGATAAGAAACTAAAGGAGTGCTTGTAGTTCAGATCTGCTCCCAGGAAGCGTCTCGCAGGGAGCCTCACACCGTGTAAAGATTTGCTCTCGCACTGCAGTTTCCATACGTATTCTCATCGGTTTTCAAAAAATTATATAAATTAATATTTCTTCTTAAATTCTGACAAGAAACGCGTCCTACCTCTAAAAAAATCTTCATCATTTAAGTTTTAAAAAAATATCGCAAAGTAGGATAATTTAAGTAAAAAAATTAGTTTGCTAATTGTGTAGAAAATTGCTACTGGTGTCCGATATAATATTCTATGAGAATATGAAGTAAAAGTTGTGAACTTCAAACTCATAAAATCCGCCAAAGATATAACATGTTAAAAATCTCCCTCTCCTGATAAAATCACCACAAAATTACAAAGAAAATAATACGGTTGATTATAAAGTTTAACTTCAATATGAAATCTGGCGGGAAATGGCGAAAAGAAACTAAACGAGTGCTTGTAGTTCAGATCTGCTCCCAGGAAGCGTCTGCAGGGAGCCTCACACCGTGAAAAGATATGCTCTAGCACTGCAGTTTCCAAGCGTATTCTCGTCGGTTTTCAAAAAAATATCTAAATTAATATTTCTTCTTAAATTCTGACAAGAAACGCGTCCTACCTCTCAAAAAAATCTTCATCATTTAAGTTTAAAAAAAATATCACAAAGTAGGATAATTTAAATAAAAAAATTAGTTTGCTAATTGAGTAGAAAATTGCTACTGGTGTCCGATGTAATATTCTGTGAGAATATAAAGTAAAAGTTGTGAACTTCATACTCATAAAATCCGCCCAAAGATATAAAATGTTAAAAATCTCCCTCTCCTGATAAAATCACTACAAAATTACAAAGAAAATAATACGGTTGATTATAAAGTTTAACTTCAATATGAAATCTGGCGGGAAATGGCGAAAAGAAACTAAAGGAGTGCTTGTAGTTCAGATCTGCTCCCAGGAAGCGTCTCGCAGGGAGCCTCACACCGTGTAAAGATTTGCTCTCGCACTGCAGTTTCCAAGCGTATTCTCGTCGGTTTTCAAAAAAATATCTAAATTAATACTTCTTCTTTAATTCTGAAAAGAAACGCGTCCTACCTCTCAAAAAAAATCTTCATCATTTAAGTTTTAAAAAAATATCACAAAGTAGGATAATTTAAATAAAAAAATTAGTTTGCTAATTGAGTATAAAATTGCTACTGGTGTTCGATATAATATTCTATGAGAATATAAAGTAAAAGTTGTGAACTTCATACTCATAAAATCCACCCAAAGATATAACATGTTAAAAATCTCCCTCTCCTGACAAAATCACTACAAAATTACAAAGAAAATAATACGGTTGATTATAAAGTTTAACTTCAATATGAAATCTGGCGGGAAATGGCGATAAGAAACTAAAGGAGTGCTTGTAGTTCAGATCTGCTCCCAGGAAGCGTCTCGCAGGGAGCCTCACACCGTGTAAAGATTTGCTCTCGCACTGCAGTTTCCAAGCGTATTCTCGTCGGTTTTCAAAAAAATATCACAAAGTAGGATAATTTAAATAAACAAATTTGTTTGCTAATTGAGTAGAAAATTGCTACTGGTGTCCGATGTAATATTCTATGAGAATATGAAGTAAAAGTTGTGAACTTCAAACTCATAAAATCCGCCAAAGATATAACATGTTAAAAATCTCCCTCTCCTGATAAAATCACCACAAAATTACAAAGAAAATAATACGGTTGATTATAAAGTTTAACTTCAATATGAAATCTGGCGGGAAATGGCGAAAAGAAACTAAAATAGTGCTTGTAGTTCAGATCTGCTCCCAGGAAGCGTCTCGCAGGGAGCCTCACACCGTGTAAAGATTTGCTCTCGCACTGCAGTTTCCAAGCGTATTCTCGTCGGTTTTCAAAAAAATATCTAAATTATTATTTCTTCTTAAATTCTGACAAGAAACGCGTCCTACCTCTCAAAAAAATCTTCATCATTTAAGTTTAAAAAAAATATCACAAAGTAGGATAATTTAAATAAAAAAATTAGTTTGCTAATTGAGTAGAAAATTGCTACTGGTGTCCGATGTAATATTCTGTGAGAATATAAAGTAAAAGTTGTGAACTTCATACTCATAAAATCCGCCCAAAGATATAAAATGTTAAAAATCTCCCTCTCCTGATAAAATCACTACAAAATTACAAAGAAAATAATACGGTTGATTATAAAGTTTAACTTCAATATGAAATCTGGCGGGAAATGGCGAAAACAAACTAAAGGAGTGCTTGTAGTTCAGATCTGCTCCCAGGAAGCGTCTCGCAGGGAGCCTCACACCGTGTAAAGATTTGCTCTCGCACTGCAGTTTCCATGCGTATTCTCGTCGGTTTTCAAAAAATTATCTAAATTAATATTTCTTCTTAAATTCTGACAAGAAACGCGTCCTACCTCTCAAACAAATCTTCATCATTTAAGTTTTAAAAAAATATCACAAAGTAGGATAATTTAAATAAAAAAATTAGTTTGCTAATTGAGTAGAAAATTGCTACTGGTGTCCGATGTAATATTCTATGAGAATATGAAGTAAAAGTTGTGAACTTCAAACTCATAAAATCCGCAAAAGATATAACATGTTAAAAATCTCCCTCTCCTGATAAAATCACCACAAAATTACAAAGAAAATAATACGGTTGATTATAAAGTTTAACTTCAATATGAAATCTGGCGGGAAATGGCGAAAAGAAACTAAAGGAGTGCTTGTAGTTCAGATCTGCTCCCAGGAAGCGTCTCGCAGGGAGCCTCACACCGTGTAAAGATTTGCTCTCGCACTGCAGTTTCCAAGCGTATTCTCGTCGGTTTTCAAAAAAATATCTAAATTAATACTTCTTCTTTAATTCTGAAAAGAAACGCGTCCTACCTCTCAAAAAAATCTTCATCATTTAAGTTTTAAAAAAATATCACAAAGTAGGATAATTTAAATAAAAAAATTAGTTTGCTAATTGAGTATAAAATTGCTACTGGTGTCCGATATAATATTCTATGAGAATATAAAGTAAAAGTTGTGAACTTCATACTCATAAAATCCACCCAAAGATATAACATGTTAAAAATCTCCCTCTCCTGATAAAATCACTACAAAATTACAAAGAAAATAATACGGTTAATTATAAAGTTTAACTTCAATATGAAATCTGGCGGGAAATGGCGATAAGAAACTAAAGGAGTGCTTGTAGTTCAGATCTGCTCCCAGGAAGCGTCTCGCAGGGAGCCTCACACCGTGTAAAGATTTGCTCTCGCACTGCAGTTTCCATACGTATTCTCATCGGTTTTCAAAAAATTATATAAATTAATATTTCTTCTTAAATTCTGACAAGAAACGCGTCCTACCTCTAAAAAAATCTTCATCATTTAAGTTTTAAAAAAATATCGCAAAGTAGGATAATTTAAGTAAAAAAATTAGTTTGCTAATTGTGTAGAAAATTGCTACTGGTGTCCGATATAATATTCTATGAGAATATGAAGTAAAAGTTGTGAACTTCAAACTCATAAAATCCGCCAAAGATATAACATGTTAAAAATCTCCCTCTCCTGATAAAATCACCACAAAATTACAAAGAAAATAATACGGTTGATTATAAAGTTTAACTTCAATATGAAATCTGGCGGGAAATGGCGAAAAGAAACTAAACGAGTGCTTGTAGTTCAGATCTGCTCCCAGGAAGCGTCTGCAGGGAGCCTCACACCGTGAAAAGATATGCTCTAGCACTGCAGTTTCCAAGCGTATTCTCGTCGGTTTTCAAAAAAATATCTAAATTAATATTTCTTCTTAAATTCTGACAAGAAACGCGTCCTACCTCTCAAAAAAATCTTCATCATTTAAGTTTAAAAAAAATATCACAAAGTAGGATAATTTAAATAAAAAAATTAGTTTGCTAATTGAGTAGAAAATTGCTACTGGTGTCCGATGTAATATTCTACGAGAATATAAAGTAAAAGTTGTGAACTTCAAACTCATAAAATCCGCCCAAAGATATAACATGTTAAAAATCTCCCTCTCCTGATAAAATCACTACAAAATTACAAAGAAAATAATACGGTTGATTATAAAATATAACTTCAATATGAAATCTGGCGGGAAATGGCGATAAGAAACTAAAGGAGTGCTTGTAGTTCAGATCTGCTCCCAGGAAGCGTCTCGCAGGGAGCCTCACACCGTGTAAAGATTTGCTCTCGCACTGCAGTTTCCATGCGTATTCTCATCGGTTTTCAAAAAATTATATAAATTAATATTTCTTCTTAAATTCTGACAAGAAACGCGTCCTACCTCTAAAAAAATCTTCATCATTTAAGTTTTAAAAAAATATCGCAAAGTAGGATAATTTAAGTAAAAAAATTAGTTTGCTAATTGTGTAGAAAATTGCTACTGGTGTCCGATATAATATTCTATGAGAATATGAAGTAAAAGTTGTGAACTTCAAACTCATAAAATCCGCCAAAGATATAACATGTTAAAAATCTCCCTCTCCTGATAAAATCACCACAAAATTACAAAGAAAATAATACGGTTGATTATAAAGTTTAACTTCAATATGAAATCTGGCGGGAAATGGCGAAAAGAAACTAAAGGAGTGCTTGTAGTTCAGATCTGCTCCCAGGAAGCGTCTCGCAGGGAGCCTCACACCGTGTAAAGATTTGCTCTCGCACTGCAGTTTCCAAGCGTATTCTCGTCGGTTTTCAAAAAAATATCTAAATTAATACTTCTTCTTTAATTCTGAAAAGAAACGCGTCCTACCTCTCAAAAAAATCTTCATCATTTAAGTTTTAAAAAAATATCACAAAGTAGGATAATTTAAATAAAAAAATTAGTTTGCTAATTGAGTATAAAATTGCTACTGGTGTCCGATATAATATTCTATGAGAATATAAAGTAAAAGTTGTGAACTTCATACTCATAAAATCCACCCAAAGATATAACATGTTAAAAATCTCCCTCTCCTGATAAAATCACTACAAAATTACAAAGAAAATAATACGGTTAATTATAAAGTTTAACTTCAATATGAAATCTGGCGGGAAATGGCGATAAGAAACTAAAGGAGTGCTTGTAGTTCAGATCTGCTCCCAGGAAGCGTCTCGCAGGGAGCCTCACACCGTGTAAAGATTTGCTCTCGCACTGCAGTTTCCATACGTATTCTCATCGGTTTTCAAAAAATTATATAAATTAATATTTCTTCTTAAATTCTGACAAGAAACGCGTCCTACCTCTAAAAAAATCTTCATCATTTAAGTTTTAAAAAAATATCGCAAAGTAGGATAATTTAAGTAAAAAAATTAGTTTGCTAATTGTGTAGAAAATTGCTACTGGTGTCCGATATAATATTCTATGAGAATATGAAGTAAAAGTTGTGAACTTCAAACTCATAAAATCCGCCAAAGATATAACATGTTAAAAATCTCCCTCTCCTGATAAAATCACCACAAAATTACAAAGAAAATAATACGGTTGATTATAAAGTTTAACTTCAATATGAAATCTGGCGGGAAATGGCGAAAAGAAACTAAACGAGTGCTTGTAGTTCAGATCTGCTCCCAGGAAGCGTCTGCAGGGAGCCTCACACCGTGAAAAGATATGCTCTAGCACTGCAGTTTCCAAGCGTATTCTCGTCGGTTTTCAAAAAAATATCTAAATTAATATTTCTTCTTAAATTCTGACAAGAAACGCGTCCTACCTCTCAAAAAAATCTTCATCATTTAAGTTTAAAAAAAATATCACAAAGTAGGATAATTTAAATAAAAAAATTAGTTTGCTAATTGAGTAGAAAATTGCTACTGGTGTCCGATGTAATATTCTACGAGAATATAAAGTAAAAGTTGTGAACTTCAAACTCATAAAATCCGCCCAAAGATATAACATGTTAAAAATCTCCCTCTCCTGATAAAATCACTACAAAATTACAAAGAAAATAATACGGTTGATTATAAAATATAACTTCAATATGAAATCTGGCGGGAAATGGCGATAAGAAACTAAAGGAGTGCTTGTAGTTCAGATCTGCTCCCAGGAAGCGTCTCGCAGGGAGCCTCACACCGTGTAAAGATTTGCTCTCGCACTGCAGTTTCCATGCGTATTCTCATCGGTTTTCAAAAAATTATATAAATTAATATTTCTTCTTAAATTCTGACAAGAAACGCGTCCTACCTCTAAAAAAATCTTCATCATTTAAGTTTTAAAAAAATATCGCAAAGTAGGATAATTTAAGTAAAAAAATTAGTTTGCTAATTGTGTAGAAAATTGCTACTGGTGTCCGATATAATATTCTATGTGAATATGAAGTAAAAGTTGTGAACTTCAAACTCATAAAATCCGCCAAAGATATAACATGTTAAAAATCTCCCTCTCCTGATAAAATCACCACAAAATTACAAAGAAAATAATACGGTTGATTATAAAGTTTAACTTCAATATGAAATCTGGCGGGAAATGGCGAAAAGAAACTAAACGAGTGCTTGTAGTTCAGATCTGTTCCCAGGAAGCGTCTCGCAGGGAGCCTCACACCGTGTAAAGATATGCTCTAGCACTGCAGTTTCCAAGCGTATTCTCGTCGGTTTTCAAAAAAATATCTAAATTAATATTTCTTCTTAAATTCTGACAAGAAACGCGTCCTACCTCTCAAAAAAATCTTCATCATTTAAGTTTAAAAAAAATATCACAACGTAGGATAATTTAAATAAAAAAATTAGTTTGCTAACTGAGTAGAAAATTGCTACTGGTGTCCGATGTAATATTCTGTGAGAATATAAAGTAAAATTTGTGAACTTCAAACTCATAAAATCCGCCAAAGATATAACATGTTAAAAATCTCCCTCTCCTGATAAAATCACCACAAAATTACAAATAAAATAATACGGTTGATTATAAAGTTTAACTTCAATATGAAATCTGGCGGGAAATGGCGAAAAGAAACTAAAGGAGTGCTTGTAGTTCAGATCTGCTCCCAGGAAGCGTCTCGCAGGGAGCCTCACACAGTGTAAAGATTTGCTCTCGCACTGCAGTTTCCAAGCGTATTCTCGTCGGTTTTCAAAAAAATATCTAAATTAATATTTCTTCTTAAATTCTGACAAGAAACGCGTCCAACCTCTCAAAAAAATCTTCATCATTTAAGTTTTAAAAAAATATCACAAAGTAGGATAATTTAAATAAAAAAATTAGTTTGCTAATTGAGTAGAAAATTGCTACTGGTGTCCGATGTAATATTCTATGAGAATATAAAGGAAAAGTTGTGAACTTCATACTCATAAAATCCGCCCAAAGATATAAAATGTTAAAAATCTCCCTCTCCTGATAAAATCACTACAAAATTACAAAGAAAATAATACGGTTGATTATAAAGTTTAACTTCAATATGAAATCTGGCGGTAAATGGCGAAAAGAAACTAAAGGAGTGCTTGTAGTTCAGATCTGTTCCCAGGAAGCGTCTCGCAGGGAGCCTCACACCGTGTAAAGATTTGCTCTCGCACTGCAGTTTCCAAGCGTATTCTCGTCGGTTTTCAAAAAAATATCACAAAGTAGGATAATTTAAATAAAAAAATTAGTTTGCTAATTGAGTAGAAAATTGCTACTGGTGTCCGATGTAATATTCTATGAGAATATGAAGTAAAAGTTGTGAACTTCAAACTCATAAAATCCGCCAAAGATATAACATGTTAAAAATTTCCCTCTCCTGATAAAATCACCACAAAATTACAAAGAAAATAATACGGTTGATTATAAAGTTTAACTTCAATATGAAATCTGGCGGGAAATGGCGAAAAGAAACTAAAATTGTGCTTGTAGTTCAGATCTGCTCCCAGGAAGCGTCTCGCAGGGAGCCTCACACCGTGTAAAGATTTGCTCTCGCACTGCAGTTTCCAAGCGTATTCTCGTCGGTTTTCAAAAAAATATCTAAATTAATATTTCTTCTTAAATTCTGACAAGAAACGCGTCCTACCTCTCAAAAAAATCTTCATCATTTAAGTTAAAAAAAAATATCACAAAGTAGGATAATTTAAATAAAAAAATTAGTTTGCTAATTGAGTAGAAAATTGCTACTGGTGTCCGATGTAATATTCTGTGAGAATATAAAGTAAAAGTTGTGAACTTCATACTCATAAAATCCGCCCAAAGATATAAAATGTTAAAAATCTCCCTCTCCTGATAAAATCACCACAAAATTACAAAGAAAATAATACGGTTGATTATAAAGTTTAACTTCAATACGAAATCTGGCGGGAAATGGCGAAAAGAAACTAAAATAGTGCTTGTAGTTCAGATCTGCTCCCAGGAAGCGTCTCGCAGGGAGCCTCACACCGTGTAAAGATTTGCTCTTGCACTGCATTTTCCAAGCGTATTCTCGTCGGTTTTCAAAAAAATATCTAAATTAATATTTCTTCTTAAATTCTGACAAGAAACGCGTCTTACCTCTCAAAAAAATCTTCATCATTTAAGTTAAAAAAAAATATCACAAATTAGGATAATTTAAATAAAAAAATTAGTTTGCTAATTGACTAGAAAATTGCTACTGGTGTCCGATGTAATATTCTATGAGAATATAAAGTAAAAGTTGTGAACTTCATACTCATAAAATCCGCCCAAAGATATAAAATGTTAAAAATCTCCCTCTCCTGATAAAATCACTACAAAATTACAAAGAAAATAATACGGTTGATTATAAAGTTTAACTTCAATATGAAATCTGGCGGGAAATGGCGAAAAGAAACTAAAGGAGTTCTTGTAGTTCAGATCTGCTCCCAGGAAGCGTCTCGCAGGGAGCCTCACACCGTGTAAAGATTTGCTCTCGCACTGCAGTTTCCAAGCGTATTCTCGTCGGTTTTCAAAAAAATATCTAAATTAATACTTCTTCTTTAATTCTGAAAAGAAACGCGTCCTACCTCTCAAAAAAATCTTCATCATTTAAGTTTTAAAAAAATATCACAAAGTAGGATAATTTAAATAAAAAAATTAGTTTGCTAATTGAGTATAAAATTGCTACTGGTGTTCGATATAATATTCTATGAGAATATAAAGTAAAAGTTGTGAACTTCATACTCATAAAATCCACCCAAAGATATAACATGTTAAAAATCTCCCTCTCCTGACAAAATCACTACAAAATTACAAAGAAAATAATACGGTTGATTATAAAGTTTAACTTCAATATGAAATCTGGCGGGAAATGGCGATAAGAAACTAAAGGAGTGCTTGTAGTTCAGATCTGCTCCCAGGAAGCGTCTCGCAGGGAGCCTCACACCGTGTAAAGATTTGCTCTCGCACTGCAGTTTCCAAGCGTATTCTCGTCGGTTTTCAAAAAAATATCACAAAGTAGGATAATTTAAATAAACAAATTTGTTTGCTAATTGAGTAGAAAATTGCTACTGGTGTCCGATGTAATATTCTATGAGAATATGAAGTAAAAGTTGTGAACTTCAAACTCATAAAATCCGCCAAAGATATAACATGTTAAAAATCTCCCTCTCCTGATAAAATCACCACAAAATTACAAAGAAAATAATACGGTTGATTATAAAGTTTAACTTCAATATGAAATCTGGCGGGAAATGGCGAAAAGAAACTAAAATAGTGCTTGTAGTTCAGATCTGCTCCCAGGAAGCGTCTCGCAGGGAGCCTCACACCGTGTAAAGATTTGCTCTCGCACTGCAGTTTCCAAGCGTATTCTCGTCGGTTTTCAAAAAAATATCTAAATTATTATTTCTTCTTAAATTCTGACAAGAAACGCGTCCTACCTCTCAAAAAAATCTTCATCATTTAAGTTTAAAAAAAATATCACAAAGTAGGATAATTTAAATAAAAAAATTAGTTTGCTAATTGAGTAGAAAATTGCTACTGGTGTCCGATGTAATATTCTGTGAGAATATAAAGTAAAAGTTGTGAACTTCATACTCATAAAATCCGCCCAAAGATATAAAATGTTAAAAATCTCCCTCTCCTGATAAAATCACTACAAAATTACAAAGAAAATAATACGGTTGATTATAAAGTTTAACTTCAATATGAAATCTGGCGGGAAATGGCGAAAACAAACTAAAGGAGTGCTTGTAGTTCAGATCTGCTCCCAGGAAGCGTCTCGCAGGGAGCCTCACACCGTGTAAAGATTTGCTCTCGCACTGCAGTTTCCATGCGTATTCTCGTCGGTTTTCAAAAAATTATCTAAATTAATATTTCTTCTTAAATTCTGACAAGAAACGCGTCCTACCTCTCAAACAAATCTTCATCATTTAAGTTTTAAAAAAATATCACAAAGTAGGATAATTTAAATAAAAAAATTAGTTTGCTAATTGAGTAGAAAATTGCTACTGGTGTCCGATGTAATATTCTATGAGAATATGAAGTAAAAGTTGTGAACTTCAAACTCATAAAATCCGCAAAAGATATAACATGTTAAAAATCTCCCTCTCCTGATAAAATCACCACAAAATTACAAAGAAAATAATACGGTTGATTATAAAGTTTAACTTCAATATGAAATCTGGCGGGAAATGGCGAAAAGAAACTAAAGGAGTGCTTGTAGTTCAGATCTGCTCCCAGGAAGCGTCTCGCAGGGAGCCTCACACCGTGTAAAGATTTGCTCTCGCACTGCAGTTTCCAAGCGTATTCTCGTCGGTTTTCAAAAAAATATCTAAATTAATACTTCTTCTTTAATTCTGAAAAGAAACGCGTCCTACCTCTCAAAAAAATCTTCATCATTTAAGTTTTAAAAAAATATCACAAAGTAGGATAATTTAAATAAAAAAATTAGTTTGCTAATTGAGTATAAAATTGCTACTGGTGTCCGATATAATATTCTATGAGAATATAAAGTAAAAGTTGTGAACTTCATACTCATAAAATCCACCCAAAGATATAACATGTTAAAAATCTCCCTCTCCTGATAAAATCACTACAAAATTACAAAGAAAATAATACGGTTAATTATAAAGTTTAACTTCAATATGAAATCTGGCGGGAAATGGCGATAAGAAACTAAAGGAGTGCTTGTAGTTCAGATCTGCTCCCAGGAAGCGTCTCGCAGGGAGCCTCACACCGTGTAAAGATTTGCTCTCGCACTGCAGTTTCCATACGTATTCTCATCGGTTTTCAAAAAATTATATAAATTAATATTTCTTCTTAAATTCTGACAAGAAACGCGTCCTACCTCTAAAAAAATCTTCATCATTTAAGTTTTAAAAAAATATCGCAAAGTAGGATAATTTAAGTAAAAAAATTAGTTTGCTAATTGTGTAGAAAATTGCTACTGGTGTCCGATATAATATTCTATGAGAATATGAAGTAAAAGTTGTGAACTTCAAACTCATAAAATCCGCCAAAGATATAACATGTTAAAAATCTCCCTCTCCTGATAAAATCACCACAAAATTACAAAGAAAATAATACGGTTGATTATAAAGTTTAACTTCAATATGAAATCTGGCGGGAAATGGCGAAAAGAAACTAAACGAGTGCTTGTAGTTCAGATCTGCTCCCAGGAAGCGTCTGCAGGGAGCCTCACACCGTGAAAAGATATGCTCTAGCACTGCAGTTTCCAAGCGTATTCTCGTCGGTTTTCAAAAAAATATCTAAATTAATATTTCTTCTTAAATTCTGACAAGAAACGCGTCCTACCTCTCAAAAAAATCTTCATCATTTAAGTTTAAAAAAAATATCACAAAGTAGGATAATTTAAATAAAAAAATTAGTTTGCTAATTGAGTAGAAAATTGCTACTGGTGTCCGATGTAATATTCTGTGAGAATATAAAGTAAAAGTTGTGAACTTCATACTCATAAAATCCGCCCAAAGATATAAAATGTTAAAAATCTCCCTCTCCTGATAAAATCACTACAAAATTACAAAGAAAATAATACGGTTGATTATAAAGTTTAACTTCAATATGAAATCTGGCGGGAAATGGCGAAAAGAAACTAAAGGAGTGCTTGTAGTTCAGATCTGCTCCCAGGAAGCGTCTCGCAGGGAGCCTCACACCGTGTAAAGATTTGCTCTCGCACTGCAGTTTCCAAGCGTATTCTCGTCGGTTTTCAAAAAAATATCTAAATTAATATTTCTTAAATTCTGACAAGAAACGCGTCCTACCTCTCAAAAAAATCTTCATCATTTAAGTTTAAAAGAAATATCACAAAGTAGGATAATTTAAATAAAAAAAATTAGTTTGCTAATTGAGTAGAAAATTGCTACTGGTGTCCGATGTAATATTCTGTGAGAATATAAAGTAAAAGTTGTGAACTTCATACTCATAAAATCCGCCCAAAGATATAAAATGTTAAAAATCTCCCTCTCCTGCTAAAATCACTACAAAATTACAAAGAAAATAATACGGTTGATTATAAAGTTTAACTTCAATATGAAATCTGGCGGGAAATGGCGAAAAGAAACTAAAGGAGTGCTTGTAGTTCAGATCTGCTCCCAGGAAGCGTCTCGCAGGGAGCCTCACACCGTGTAAAGATTTGCTCTCGCACTGCAGTTTCCATGCGTATTCTCGTCGGTTTTCAAAAAATTATCTAAATTAATATTTCTTCTTAAATTCTGACAAGAAACGCGTCCTACCTCTCAAAAAAATCTTCATCATTTAAGTTTAAAAAAAATATCACAAAGTAGGATAATTTAAATAAAAAAATTAGTTTGCTAATTGAGTAGAAAATTGCTACTGGTCTCCGATATAATATTCTATGAGAATATAAAGTAAAAGTTGTGAACTTCATACTCATAAAATCCGCCCAAAGATATAACATGTTAAAAATCTCCCTCTCCTGATAAAATCACTACAAAATTACAAAGAAAATAATACGGTTGATTATAAAGTTTAACTTCAATATGAAATCTGGCGGGAAATGGCGAAAAGAAACTAAAGGAGTGCTTGTAGTTCAGATCTGCTCCCAGGAAGCGTCTCGCAGGGAGCCTCACACCGTGTAAAGGTTTGCTCTCGCACTGCAGTTTCCAAGCGTATTCTCGTCGGTTTTCAAAAAAATATCACAAAGTAGGATAATTTAAATAAAAAAATTAGTTTGCTAATTGAGTAGAAAATTGCTACTGGTGTCCGATGTAATATTCTATGAGAATATGAAGTAAAAGTTGTGAACTTCAAACTCATAAAATCCGCCAAAGATATAACATGTTAAAAATCTCCCTCTCCTGATAAAATCACCACAAAATTACAAAGAAAATAATACGGTTGATTATAAAGTTTAACTTCAATATGAAATCTGGCGGGAAATGGCGAAAAGAAACTAAAATAGTGCTTGTAGTTCAGATGTGCTCCCAGGAAGCGTCTCGCAGGGAGCCTCACACCGTGTAAAGATTTGCTCTCGCACTGCAGTTTCCAAGCGTATTCTCGTCGATTTTCAAAAAAATATCTAAATTAATATTTCTTCTTAAATTCTGACAAGAAACGCGTCCTACCTCTCAAAAAATCTTCATCATTTAAGTTTTTAAAAAAATATCACAAAGTAGGATAATTTAAATAAAAAAATTAGTTTGCTAATTGAGTAGAAAATTGCTACTGGTGTCCGATGTAATATTCTATGAGAATATAAAGTAAAAGTTGTGAACTTCATACACATAAAATCCGCCCAAAGATATAAAATGTTAAAAATCTCCCTCTCCTGATAAAATCACTACAAAAGTACAAAGAAAATAATACGGTTGATTATAAAGTTTAACTTCAATATGAAATCTGGCGGGAAATGGCGAAAAGAAACTAAAAGAGTGCTTGTAGTTCAGATCTGCTCCCAGGAAGCGTCTCGCAGGGAGCCTCACACCGTGTAAAGATTTGCTCTCGCACTGCAGTTTCCATGCGTATTCTCGTCGGTTTTCAAAAAATTATCTAAATTAATATTTCTTCTTAAATTCTGACATGAAACGCGTCCTACCTCTCAAAAAAATCTTCATCATTTAAGTTAAAAAAGAATATCGCAAAGTAGGATAATTTAAGTAAAAAAATTACTTTGCTAATTGTGTAGAAAATTGCTACTGGTGTCCGATATAATATTCTACGAGAATATAAAGTAAAAGTTGTGAACTTCAAACTCATAAACTCCGCCCAAAGATATAACATGTTAAAAATCTCCCTCTCCTGATAAAATCACTACAAAATTACAAAGAAAATAATACGGTTGATTATAAAGTTTAAGTTCAATATGAAATCTGGCGGGAAATGGCGATAAGAAACTAAATGAGTGCTTGTAGTTCAGATCTGCTCCCAGGAAGCGTCTCGCAGGGAGCCTCACACCGTGTAAAGATTTGCTCTCGCACTGCAGTTTCCAAGCGTATTATCGTCGGTTTTCAAAAAAATATCTAAATTAATACTTCTTCTTTAATTCTGAAAAGAAACGCGTCCTACCTCTCAAAAAATCTTCATCATTTAAGTTTAAAAAAAATATCACAAAGTAGGATAATTTAAATAAAAAAATTAGTTTGCTAATTGAGTAGAAAATTGCTACTGGTGTCCGATGTAATATTCTGTGAGAATATAAAGTAAAAGTTGTGAACTTCATACTCATAAAATCCGCCCAAAGATATAAAATGTTAAAAATCTCCCTCTCCTGATAAAATCACTACAAAATTACAAAGAAAATAATACGGTTGATTATAAAGTTTAACTTCAATATGAAATCTGGCGGGAAATGGCGAAAAGAAACTAAAGGAGTGCTTGTAGTTCAGATCTGCTCCCAGGAAGCGTCTCGCAGGGAGCCTCACACCGTGTAAAGATTTGCTCTCGCACTGCAGTTTCCATGCGTATTCTCGTCGGTTTTCAAAAAATTATCTAAATTAATATTTCTTCTTAAATTCTGACAAGAAACGCGTCCTACCTCTCAAAAAAATCTTCATCATTTAAGTTTAAAAAAAATATCACAAAGTAGGATAATTTAAATAAAAAAATTAGTTTGCTAATTGAGTAGAAAATTGCTACTGGTCTCCGATATAATATTCTATGAGAATATAAAGTAAAAGTTGTGAACTTCATACTCATAAAATCCGCCCAAAGATATAACATGTTAAAAATCTCCCTCTCCTGATAAAATCACTACAAAATTACAAAGAAAATAATACGGTTGATTATAAAGTTTAACTTCAATATGAAATCTGGCGGGAAATGGCGAAAAGAAACTAAAGGAGTGCTTGTAGTTCAGATCTGCTCCCAGGAAGCGTCTCGCAGGGAGCCTCACACCGTGTAAAGGTTTGCTCTCGCACTGCAGTTTCCAAGCGTATTCTCGTCGGTTTTCAAAAAAATATCACAAAGTAGGATAATTTAAATAAAAAAATTAGTTTGCTAATTGAGTAGAAAATTGCTACTGGTGTCCGATGTAATATTCTATGAGAATATGAAGTAAAAGTTGTGAACTTCAAACTCATAAAATCCGCCAAAGATATAACATGTTAAAAATCTCCCTCTCCTGATAAAATCACCACAAAATTACAAAGAAAATAATACGGTTGATTATAAAGTTTAACTTCAATATGAAATCTGGCGGGAAATGGCGAAAAGAAACTAAAATAGTGCTTGTAGTTCAGATGTGCTCCCAGGAAGCGTCTCGCAGGGAGCCTCACACCGTGTAAAGATTTGCTCTCGCACTGCAGTTTCCAAGCGTATTCTCGTCGATTTTCAAAAAAATATCTAAATTAATATTTCTTCTTAAATTCTGACAAGAAACGCGTCCTACCTCTCAAAAAATCTTCATCATTTAAGTTTTTAAAAAAATATCACAAAGTAGGATAATTTAAATAAAAAAATTAGTTTGCTAATTGAGTAGAAAATTGCTACTGGTGTCCGATGTAATATTCTATGAGAATATAAAGTAAAAGTTGTGAACTTCATACACATAAAATCCGCCCAAAGATATAAAATGTTAAAAATCTCCCTCTCCTGATAAAATCACTACAAAAGTACAAAGAAAATAATACGGTTGATTATAAAGTTTAACTTCAATATGAAATCTGGCGGGAAATGGCGAAAAGAAACTAAAAGAGTGCTTGTAGTTCAGATCTGCTCCCAGGAAGCGTCTCGCAGGGAGCCTCACACCGTGTAAAGATTTGCTCTCGCACTGCAGTTTCCATGCGTATTCTCGTCGGTTTTCAAAAAATTATCTAAATTAATATTTCTTCTTAAATTCTGACATGAAACGCGTCCTACCTCTCAAAAAAATCTTCATCATTTAAGTTAAAAAAGAATATCGCAAAGTAGGATAATTTAAGTAAAAAAATTACTTTGCTAATTGTGTAGAAAATTGCTACTGGTGTCCGATATAATATTCTACGAGAATATAAAGTAAAAGTTGTGAACTTCAAACTCATAAACTCCGCCCAAAGATATAACATGTTAAAAATCTCCCTCTCCTGATAAAATCACTACAAAATTACAAAGAAAATAATACGGTTGATTATAAAGTTTAAGTTCAATATGAAATCTGGCGGGAAATGGCGATAAGAAACTAAATGAGTGCTTGTAGTTCAGATCTGCTCCCAGGAAGCGTCTCGCAGGGAGCCTCACACCGTGTAAAGATTTGCTCTCGCACTGCAGTTTCCAAGCGTATTATCGTCGGTTTTCAAAAAAATATCTAAATTAATACTTCTTCTTTAATTCTGAAAAGAAACGCGTCCTACCTCTCAAAAAATCTTCATCATTTAAGTTTAAAAAAAATATCACAAAGTAGGATAATTTAAATAAAAAAATTAGTTTGCTAATTGAGTAGAAAATTGCTACTGGTGTCCGATGTAATATTCTGTGAGAATATAAAGTAAAAGTTGTGAACTTCATACTCATAAAATCCGCCCAAAGATATAAAATGTTAAAAATCTCCCTCTCCTGATAAAATCACTACAAAATTACAAAGAAAATAATACGGTTGATTATAAAGTTTAACTTCAATATGAAATCTGGCGGGAAATGGCGAAAAGAAACTAAAGGAGTGCTTGTAGTTCAGATCTGCTCCCAGGAAGCGTCTCGCAGGGAGCCTCACACCGTGTAAAGATTTGCTCTCGCACTGCAGTTTCCAAGCGTATTCTCGTCGGTTTTCAAAAAAATATCTAAATTAATATTTCTTCTTAAATTCTGACAAGAAACGCGTCCTACCTCTCAAAAAAATCTTCATCATTTAAGTTTAAAAAAAATATCACAAAGTAGGATAATTTAAATAAAAAAATTAGTTTGCTAATTGAGTAGAAAATTGCTACTGGTGTCCGATATAATATTCTACGAGAATATAAAGTAAAAGTTGTGAACTTCAAACTCATAAAATCCGCCCAAAGATATAACATGTTAAAAATCTCCCTCTCCTGATAAAATCACTACAAAATTACAAAGAAAATAATACGGTTGATTATAAAGTTTAACTTCAATATGAAATCTGGCGGGAAATGGCGAAAAGAAACTAAAAGAGTGCTTGTAGTTCAGATCTGCTCCCAGGAAGCGTCTCGCAGGGAGCCTCACACCGTGTAAAGATTTGCTCTCGCACTGCAGTTTCCATGCGTATTCTCGTCGGTTTTCAAAAAATTATCTAAATTAATATTTCTTCTTAAATTCTGACAAGAAACGCGTCCTACCTCTCAAAAAAATCTTCATCATTTAAGTTAAAAAAGAATATCGCAAAGTAGGATAATTTAAGTAAAAAAATTACTTTGCTAATTGTGTAGAAAATTGCTACTGGTGTCCGATATAATATTCTACGAGAATATAAAGTAAAAGTTGTGAACTTCAAACTCATAAAATCCGCCCAAAGATATAACATGTTAAAAATCTCCCTCTCCTGATAAAATCACTACAAAATTACAAAGAAAATAATACGGTTGATTATAAAGTTTAACTTCAATATGAAATCTGGCGGGAAATGGCGAAAAGAAACTAAAAGAGTGCTTGTAGTTCAGATCTGCTCCCAGGAAGCGTCTCGCAGGGAGCCTCACACCGTGTAAAGATTTGCTCTCGCACTGCAGTTTCCATGCGTATTCTCGTCGGTTTTCAAAAAATTATCTAAATTAATATTTCTTCTTAAATTCTGACATGAAACGCGTCCTACCTCTCAAAAAAATCTTCATCATTTAAGTTAAAAAAGAATATCGCAAAGTAGGATAATTTAAGTAAAAAAATTACTTTGCTAATTGTGTAGAAAATTGCTACTGGTGTCCGATATAATATTCTACGAGAATATAAAGTAAAAGTTGTGAACTTCAAACTCATAAACTCCGCCCAAAGATATAACATGTTAAAAATCTCCCTCTCCTGATAAAATCACTACAAAATTACAAAGAAAATAATACGGTTGATTATAAAGTTTAAGTTCAATATGAAATCTGGCGGGAAATGGCGATAAGAAACTAAATGAGTGCTTGTAGTTCAGATCTGCTCCCAGGAAGCGTCTCGCAGGGAGCCTCACACCGTGTAAAGATTTGCTCTCGCACTGCAGTTTCCAAGCGTATTATCGTCGGTTTTCAAAAAAATATCTAAATTAATACTTCTTCTTTAATTCTGAAAAGAAACGCGTCCTACCTCTCAAAAAATCTTCATCATTTAAGTTTAAAAAAAATATCACAAAGTAGGATAATTTAAATAAAAAAATTAGTTTGCTAATTGAGTAGAAAATTGCTACTGGTGTCCGATGTAATATTCTGTGAGAATATAAAGTAAAAGTTGTGAACTTCATACTCATAAAATCCGCCCAAAGATATAAAATGTTAAAAATCTCCCTCTCCTGATAAAATCACTACAAAATTACAAAGAAAATAATACGGTTGATTATAAAGTTTAACTTCAATATGAAATCTGGCGGGAAATGGCGAAAAGAAACTAAAGGAGTGCTTGTAGTTCAGATCTGCTCCCAGGAAGCGTCTCGCAGGGAGCCTCACACCGTGTAAAGATTTGCTCTCGCACTGCAGTTTCCAAGCGTATTCTCGTCGGTTTTCAAAAAAATATCTAAATTAATATTTCTTCTTAAATTCTGACAAGAAACGCGTCCTACCTCTCAAAAAAATCTTCATCATTTAAGTTTAAAAAAAATATCACAAAGTAGGATAATTTAAATAAAAAAATTAGTTTGCTAATTGAGTAGAAAATTGCTACTGGTGTCCGATGTAATATTCTGTGAGAATATAAAGTAAAAGTTGTGAACTTCATACTCATAAAATCCGCCCAAAGATATAAAATGTTAAAAATCTCCCTCTCCTGATAAAATCACTACAAAATTACAAAGAAAATAATACGGTTGATTATAAAGTTTAACTTCAATATGAAATCTGGCGGGAAATGGCGAAAAGAAACTAAAGGAGTGCTTGTAGTTCAGATCTGCTCCCAGGAAGCGTCTCGCAGGGAGCCTCACACCGTGTAAAGATTTGCTCTCGCACTGCAGTTTCCAAGCGTATTCTCGTCGGTTTTCAAAAAAATATCTAAATTAATATTTCTTCTTAAATTCTGACAAGAAACGCGTCCTACCTCTCAAAAAAATCTTCATCATTTAAGTTTAAAAAAAATATCACAAAGTAGGATAATTTAAATAAAAAAATTAGTTTGCTAATTGAGTAGAAAATTGCTACTGGTGTCCGATATAATATTCTACGAGAATATAAAGTAAAAGTTGTGAACTTCAAACTCATAAAATCCGCCCAAAGATATAACATGTTAAAAATCTCCCTCTCCTGATAAAATCACTACAAAATTACAAAGAAAATAATACGGTTGATTATAAAGTTTAACTTCAATATGAAATCTGGCGGGAAATGGCGAAAAGAAACTAAAAGAGTGCTTGTAGTTCAGATCTGCTCCCAGGAAGCGTCTCGCAGGGAGCCTCACACCGTGTAAAGATTTGCTCTCGCACTGCAGTTTCCATGCGTATTCTCGTCGGTTTTCAAAAAATTATCTAAATTAATATTTCTTCTTAAATTCTGACAAGAAACGCGTCCTACCTCTCAAAAAAATCTTCATCATTTAAGTTAAAAAAGAATATCGCAAAGTAGGATAATTTAAGTAAAAAAATTACTTTGCTAATTGTGTAGAAAATTGCTACTGGTGTCCGATATAATATTCTACGAGAATATAAAGTAAAAGTTGTGAACTTCAAACTCATAAAATCCGCCCAAAGATATAACATGTTAAAAATCTCCCTCTCCTGATAAAATCACTACAAAATTACAAAGAAAATAATACGGTTGATTATAAAGTTTAACTTCAATATGAAATCTGGCGGGAAATGGCGATAAGAAACTAAATGAGTGCTTGTAGTTCAGATCTGCTCCCAGGAAGCGTCTCGCAGGGAGCCTCACACCGTGTAAAGATTTGCTCTCGCACTGCAGTTTCCAAGCGTATTATCGTCGGTTTTCAAAAAAATATCTAAATTAATACTTCTTCTTTAATTCTGAAAAGAAACGCGTCCTACCTCTCAAAAAATCTTCATCATTTAAGTTTAAAAAAAATATCACAAAGTAGGATAATTTAAATAAAAAAATTAGTTTGCTAATTGAGTAGAAAATTGCTACTGGTGTCCGATGTAATATTCTGTGAGAATATAAAGTAAAAGTTGTGAACTTCATACTCATAAAATCCGCCCAAAGATATAAAATGTTAAAAATCTCCCTCTCCTGATAAAATCACTACAAAATTACAAAGAAAATAATACGGTTGATTATAAAGTTTAACTTCAATATGAAATCTGGCGGGAAATGGCGAAAAGAAACTAAAGGAGTGCTTGTAGTTCAGATCTGCTCCCAGGAAGCGTCTCGCAGGGAGCCTCACACCGTGTAAAGATTTGCTCTCGCACTGCAGTTTCCAAGCGTATTCTCGTCGGTTTTCAAAAAAATATCTAAATTAATATTTCTTCTTAAATTCTGACAAGAAACGCGTCCTACCTCTCAAAAAAATCTTCATCATTTAAGTTTAAAAAAAATATCACAAAGTAGGATAATTTAAATAAAAAAATTAGTTTGCTAATTGAGTAGAAAATTGCTACTGGTGTCCGATGTAATATTCTGTGAGAATATAAAGTAAAAGTTGTGAACTTCATACTCATAAAATCCGCCCAAAGATATAAAATGTTAAAAATCTCCCTCTCCTGATAAAATCACTACAAAATTACAAAGAAAATAATACGGTTGATTATAAAGTTTAACTTCAATATGAAATCTGGCGGGAAATTGCGAAAAGAAACTAAAGGAGTGCTTGTAGTTCAGATCTGCTCCCAGGAAGCGTCTCGCAGGGAGCCTCACACCGTGTAAAGATTTGCTCTCGCACTGCAGTTTCCATGCGTATTCTCGTCGGTTTTCAAAAAATTATCTAAATTAATATTTCTTCTTAAATTCTGACAAGAAACGCGTCCTACCTCTCAAAAAAATCTTCATCATTTAAGTTTAAAAAAAAATATCACAAAGTAGGATAATTTAAATAAAAAATTAGTTTGCTAATTGAGTAGAAAATTGCTACTGGTGTCCGATATAATATTCTATGAGAATATAAAGTAAAAGTTGTGAACTTCATACTCGTAAAATCCGCCCAAAGATATAACATGTTAAAAATCTCCCTCTCCTGATAAAATCACTACAAAATTACAAAGAAAATAATACGGTTGATTATAAAGTTTAACTTCAATATGAAATCTCGCGGGAAATGGCGAAAAGCAACTAAAGGAGTGCTTGTAGTTCAGATCTGCTCCCAGGAAGCGTCTCCCAGGGAGCCTCACACCGTGTAAAGATTTGCTCTCGCACTGCAGTTTCCAAGCGTATTCTCGTCGGTTTTCAAAAAAATATCACAAAGTAGGATAATTTAAATAAAAAAATTAGTTTGCTAATTGAGTAGAAAATTGCTACTGGTGTCCGATGTAATATTCTATGAGAATATGAAGTAAAAGTTGTGAACTTCAAACTCATAAAATCCGCCAAAGATATAACATGTTAAAAATCTCCCTCTCCTGATAAAATCACCACAAAATTACAAAGAAAATAATACGGTTGATTATAAAGTTTAACTTCAATATGAAATCTGGCGGGAAATGGCGAAAAGAAACTAAAGGAGTGCTTGTAGTTCAGATCTGCTCCCAGGAAGCGTCTCGCAGGGAGCCTCACACCGTGTAAAGATTTGCTCTCGCACTGCAGTTTCCAAGCGTATTCTCGTCGGTTTTCAAAAAAATATCTAAATTAATATTTCTTCTTAAATTCTGACAAGAAACGCGTCCTACCTCTCAAAAAAATCTTCATCATTTAAGTTTTAAAAAAATATCACAAAGTAGGATAATTTAAATAAAAAAATTAGTTTGCTAATTGAGTAGAAAATTCCTACTGGTGTCCGATGTAATATTCTGTGAGAATATAAAGTAAAAGTTGTGAACTTCATACTCATAAAATCCGCCCAAAGATATAAAATGTTAAAAATCTCCCTCTCCTGATAAAATCACTACAAAATTACAAAGAAAATAATACGGTTGATTATAAAGTTTAACTTCAATATGAAATCTGGCGGGAAATGGCGAAAAGAAACTAAAGGAGTGCTTGTAGTTCAGATCTGCTCCCAGGAAGCGTCTCGCAGGGAGCCTCACACCGTGTAAAGATTTGCTCTCGCACTGCAGTTTCCATGCGTATTCTCGTCGGTTTTCAAAAAAATATCTAAATTAATATTTCTTCTTAAATTCTGACAAGAAACGCGTCCTACCTCTCAAAAAAATCTTCATCATTTAAGTTTAAAAAAAATATCACAAAGTAGGATAATTTAAATAAAAAAATTAGTTTGCTAATTGAGTAGAAAATTGCTACTGGTGTCCGATGTAATATTCTATGAGAATATAAAGTAAAAGTTGTGAACTTCATACTCATAAAATCCGCCCAAAGATATAAAATGTTAAAAATCTCCCTCTCCTGATAAAATCACTACAAAAGTACAAAGAAAATAATACGGTTGATTATAAAGTTTAACTTCAATATGAAATCTGGCGGGAAATGGCGAAAAGAAACTAAAAGAGTGCTTGTAGTTCAGATCTGCTCCCAGGAAGCGTCTCGCAGGGAGCCTCACACCGTGTAAAGATTTGCTCTCGCACTGCAGTTTCCATGCGTATTCTCGTCGGTTTTCAAAAAATTATCTAAATTAATATTTCTTCTTAAATTCTGACAAGATACGCGTCCTACCTCTCAAAAAAATCTTCATCATTTAAGTTAAAAAAGAATATCGCAAAGTAGGATAATTTAAGTAAAAAAATTACTTTGCTAATTGTGTAGAAAATTGCTACTGGTGTCCGATATAATATTCTACGAGAATATAAAGTAAAAGTTGTGAACTTCAAACTCATAAAATCCGCCCAAAGATATAACATGTTAAAAATCTCCCTCTCCTGATAAAATCACTACAAAATTACAAAGAAAATAATACGGTTGATTATAAAGTTTAACTTCAATATGAAATCTGGCGGGAAATGGCGATAAGAAACTAAATGAGTGCTTGTAGTTCAGATCTGCTCCCAGGAAGCGTCTCGCAGGGAGCCTCACACCGTGTAAAGATTTGCTCTCGCACTGCAGTTTCCAAGCGTATTATCGTCGGTTTTCAAAAAAATATCTAAATAAATACTTCTTCTTTAATTCTGAAAAGAAACGCGTCTTACCTCTCAAAAAATCTTCATCATTTAAGTTTAAAAAAAATATCACAAAGTAGGAAAATTTAAATAAAAAAATTAGTTTGCTAATTGAGTAGAAAATTGCTACTGGTGTCCGATGTAATATTCTGTGAGAATATAAAGTAAAAGTTGTGAACTTCATACTCATAAAATCCGCCCAAAGATATAACATGTTAAAAATCTCCCTCTCCTGATAAAATCACTACAAAATTACAAAGAAAATAATACGGTTGATTATAAAGTTTAACTTCAATATGAAATCTCGCGGGAAATGGCGAAAAGCAACTAAAGGAGTGCTTGTAGTTCAGATCTGCTCCCAGGAAGCGTCTCCCAGGGAGCCTCACACCGTGTAAAGATTTGCTCTCGCACTGCAGTTTCCAAGCGTATTCTCGTCGGTTTTCAAAAAAATATCACAAAGTAGGATAATTTAAATAAAAAAATTAGTTTGCTAATTGAGTAGAAAATTGCTACTGGTGTCCGATGTAATATTCTATGAGAATATGAAGTAAAAGTTGTGAACTTCAAACTCATAAAATCCGCCAAAGATATAACATGTTAAAAATCTCCCTCTCCTGATAAAATCACCACAAAATTACAAAGAAAATAATACGGTTGATTATAAAGTTTAACTTCAATATGAAATCTGGCGGGAAATGGCGAAAAGAAACTAAAGGAGTGCTTGTAGTTCAGATCTGCTCCCAGGAAGCGTCTCGCAGGGAGCCTCACACCGTGTAAAGATTTGCTCTCGCACTGCAGTTTCCATGCGTATTCTCGTCGGTTTTCAAAAAAATATCTAAATTAATATTTCTTCTTAAATTCTGACAAGAAACGCGTCCTACCTCTCAAAAAAATCTTCATCATTTAAGTTTAAAAAAAATATCACAAAGTAGGATAATTTAAATAAAAAAATTAGTTTGCTAATTGAGTAGAAAATTGCTACTGGTGTCCGATGTAATATTCTATGAGAATATAAAGTAAAAGTTGTGAACTTCATACTCATAAAATCCGCCCAAAGATATAAAATGTTAAAAATCTCCCTCTCCTGATAAAATCACTACAAAAGTACAAAGAAAATAATACGGTTGATTATAAAGTTTAACTTCAATATGAAATCTGGCGGGAAATGGCGAAAAGAAACTAAAAGAGTGCTTGTAGTTCAGATCTGCTCCCAGGAAGCGTCTCGCAGGGAGCCTCACACCGTGTAAAGATTTGCTCTCGCACTGCAGTTTCCATGCGTATTCTCGTCGGTTTTCAAAAAATTATCTAAATTAATATTTCTTCTTAAATTCTGACAAGATACGCGTCCTACCTCTCAAAAAAATCTTCATCATTTAAGTTAAAAAAGAATATCGCAAAGTAGGATAATTTAAGTAAAAAAATTACTTTGCTAATTGTGTAGAAAATTGCTACTGGTGTCCGATATAATATTCTACGAGAATATAAAGTAAAAGTTGTGAACTTCAAACTCATAAAATCCGCCCAAAGATATAACATGTTAAAAATCTCCCTCTCCTGATAAAATCACTACAAAATTACAAAGAAAATAATACGGTTGATTATAAAGTTTAACTTCAATATGAAATCTGGCGGGAAATGGCGATAAGAAACTAAATGAGTGCTTGTAGTTCAGATCTGCTCCCAGGAAGCGTCTCGCAGGGAGCCTCACACCGTGTAAAGATTTGCTCTCGCACTGCAGTTTCCAAGCGTATTATCGTCGGTTTTCAAAAAAATATCTAAATAAATACTTCTTCTTTAATTCTGAAAAGAAACGCGTCTTACCTCTCAAAAAAATCTTCATCATTTAAGTTTAAAAAAAATATCACAAAGTAGGATAATTTAAATAAAAAAATTAGTTTGCTAATTGAGTAGAAAATTGCTACTGGTGTCCGATGTAATATTCTGTGAGAATATAAAGTAAAAGTTGTGAACTTCATACTCATAAAATCCGCCCAAAGATATAAAATGTTAAAAATCTCCCTCTCCTGATAAAATCACTACAAAATTACAAAGAAAATAATACGGTTGATTATAAAGTTTAACTTCAATATGAAATCTGGCGGGAAATGGCGAAAAGCAACTAAAGGAGTGCTTGTAGTTCAGATCTGCTCCCAGGAAGCGTCTCGCAGGGAGCCTCACACCGTGTAAAGATTTGCTCTCGCACTGCAGTTTCCAAGCGTATTCTCGTCGGTTTTCAAAAAAATATCACAAAGTAGGATAATTTAAATAAAAAAATTAGTTTGCTAATTGAGTAGAAAATTGCTACTGGTGTCCGATATAATATTCTATGAGAATATAAAGTAAAAGTTGTGAACTTCATACTCATAAAACCCGCCCAAAGATATAACATGTTAAAAATCTCCCTCTCCTGATAAAATCACTACAAAATTACAAAGAAAATAATACGGTTGATTATAAAGTTTAACTTCAATATGAAATCTGGCGGGAAATGGCGAAAAGAAACTAAAGGAGTGCTTGTAGTTCAGATCTGCTCCCAGGAAGCGTCTCGCAGGGAGCCTCACACCGTGTAAAGATTTGCTCTCGCACTGCAGTTTCCAAGCGTATTCTCGTCGGTTTTAAAAAAAATATCTAAATTAATATTTCTTCTTAAATTCTGACAAGAAACGCGTCCTACCTCTCAAAAAATCTTCATCATTTAAGTTTAAAAAAAAATATCACAAAGTAGGATAATATAAATAAAAAAATTAGTTTGCTAATTGAGTAGAAAATTGCTACTGGTGTCCGATGTAATATTCTATGAGAATATAAAGTAAAAGTTGTGAACTTCATACTCATAAAATCCGCCCAAAGATATAAAATGTTAAAAATCTCCCTCTCCTGATAAAATCACTACAAAAGTACAAAGAAAATAATACGGTTGATTATAAAGTTTAACTTCAATATGAAATCTGGCGGGAAATGGCGAAAAGAAACTAAAAGAGTGCTTGTAGTTCAGATCTGCTCCCAGGAAGCGTCTCGCAGGGAGCCTCACACCGTGTAAAGATTTGCTCTCGCACTGCAGTTTCCATGCGTATTCTCGTCGGTTTTCAAAAAATTATCTAAATTAATATTTCTTCTTAAACTCTGACAAGATACGCGTCCTACCTCTCAAAAAAATCTTCATCATTTAAGTTAAAAAAGAATATCGCAAAGTAGGATAATTTAAGTAAAAAAATTACTTTGCTAATTGTGTAGAAAATTGCTACTGGTGTCCGATATAATATTCTACGAGAATATAAAGTAAAAGTTGTGAACTTCAAACTCATAAAATCCGCCCAAAGATATAACATGTTAAAAATCTCCCTCTCCTGATAAAATCACTACAAAATTACAAAGAAAATAATACGGTTGATTATAAAGTTTAACTTCAATATGAAATCTGGCGGGAAATGGCGATAAGAAACTAAATGAGTGCTTGTAGTTCAGATCTGCTCCCAGGAAGCGTCTCGCAGGGAGCCTCACACCGTGTAAAGATTTGCTCTCGCACTGCAGTTTCCAAGCGTATTATCGTCGGTTTTCAAAAAAATATCTAAATAAATACTTCTTCTTTAATTCTGAAAAGAAACGCGTCTTACCTCTCAAAAAATCTTCATCATTTAAGTTTAAAAAAAATATCACAAAGTAGGAAAATTTAAATAAAAAAATTAGTTTGCTAATTGAGTAGAAAATTGCTACTGGTGTCCGATGTAATATTCTGTGAGAATATAAAGTAAAAGTTGTGAACTTCATACTCATAAAATCCGCCCAAAGATATAAAATGTTAAAAATCTCCCTCTCCTGATAAAATCACTACAAAATTACAAAGAAAATAATACGGTTGATTATAAAGTTTAACTTCAATATGAAATCTGGCGGGAAATGGCGAAAAGAAACTAAAGGAGTGCTTGTAGTTCAGATCTGCTCCCAGGAAGCGTCTCGCAGGGAGCCTCACACCGTGTAAAGATTTGCCCTCGCACTGCAGTTTCCAAGCGTATTCTCGTCGGTTTTCAAAAAAATATCTAAATTAATATTTCTTCTTAAATTCTGACAAGAAACGCGTCCTACCTCTCAAAAAAATCTTCATCATTTAAGTTTAAAAAAAATATCACAAAGTAGGATAATTTAAATAAAAAAATTAGTTTGCTAATTGAGTAGAAAATTGCTACTGGTGTCCGATGTAATATTCTGTGAGAATATAAAGTAAAAGTTGTGAACTTCATACTCATAAAATCCGCCCAAAGATATAAAATGTTAAAAATCTCCCTCTCCTGATAAAATCACTACAAAATTACAAAGAAAATAATACGGTTGATTATAAAGTTTAACTTCAATATGAAATCTGGCGGGAAATGGCGAAAAGAAACTAAAGGAGTGCTTGTAGTTCAGATCTGCTCCCAGGAAGCGTCTCGCAGGGAGCCTCACACCGTGTAAAGATTTGCTCTCGCACTGCAGTTTCCATGCGTATTCTCGTCGGTTTTCAAAAAATTATCTAAATTAATATTTCTTCTTAAATTCTGACAAGAAACGCGTCCTACCTCTCAAAAAAATCTTCATCATTTAAGTTTAAAAAAAATATCACAAAGTAGGATAATTTAAATAAAAAATTAGTTTGCTAATTGAGTAGAAAATTGCTACTGGTGTCCGATATAATATTCTATGAGAATATAAAGTAAAAGTTGTGAACTTCATACTCATAAAATCCGCCCAAAGATACAACATGTTAAAAATCTCCCTCTCCTGATAAAATCACTACAAAATTACAAAGAAAATAATACGGTTGATTATAAAGTTTAACTTCAATATGAAATCTGGCGGGAAATGGCGAAAAGCAACTAAAGGAGTGCTTGTAGTTCAGATCTGCTCCCAGGAAGCGTCTCGCAGGGAGCCTCACACCGTGTAAAGATTTGCTCTCGCACTGCAGTTTCCAAGCGTATTCTCGTCGGTTTTCAAAAAAATATCACAAAGTAGGATAATTTAAATAAAAAAATTAGTTTGCTAATTGAGTAAAAAATTGCTACTGGTGTCCGATGTAATATTCTATGAGAATATGAAGTAAAAGTTGTGAACTTCAAACTCATAAAATCCGCCAAAGATATAACATGTTAAAAATCTCCCTCTCCTGATAAAATCACCACAAAATTACAAAGAAAATAATACGGTTGATTATAAAGTTTAACTTCAATATGAAATCTGGCGGGAAATGGCGAAAAGAAACTAAAGGAGTGCTTGTAGTTCAGATCTGCTCCCAGGAAGCGTCTCGCAGGGAGCCTCACACCGTGTAAAGATTTGCTCTCGCACTGCAGTTTCCAAGCGTATTCTCGTCGGTTTTCAAAAAAATATCTAAATTAATATTTCTTCTTAAATTCTGACAAGAAACGCGTCCTACCTCTCAAAAAAATCTTCATCATTTAAGTTAAAAAAAAATATCACAAAGTAGGATAATTTAAATAAAAAAATTAGTTTGCTAATTGAGTAGAAAATTCCTACTGGTGTCCGATGTAATATTCTGTGAGAATATAAAGTAAAAGTTGTGAACTTCATACTCATAAAATCCGCCCAAAGATATAAAATGTTAAAAATCTCCCTCTCCTGATAAAATCACTACAAAATTACAAAGAAAATAATACGGTTGATTATAAAGTTTAACTTCAATATGAAATCTGGCGGGAAATGGCGAAAAGAAACTAAAGGAGTGCTTGTAGTTCAGATCTGCTCCCAGGAAGCGTCTCGCAGGGAGCCTCACACCGTGTAAAGATTTGCTCTCGCACTGCAGTTTCCATGCGTATTCTCGTCGGTTTTCAAAAAAATATCTAAATTAATATTTCTTCTTAAATTCTGACAAGATACGCGTCCTACCTCTCAAAAAAATCTTCATCATTTAAGTTAAAAAAGAATATCGCAAAGTAGGATAATTTAAGTAAAAAAATTACTTTGCTAATTGTGTAGAAAATTGCTACTGGTGTCCGATATAATATTCTACGAGAATATAAAGTAAAAGTTGTGAACTTCAAACTCATAAAATCCGCCCAAAGATATAACATGTTAAAAATCTCCCTCTCCTGATAAAATCACTACAAAATTACAAAGAAAATAATACGGTTGATTATAAAGTTTAACTTCAATATGAAATCTGGCGGGAAATGGCGAAAAGAAACTAAAGGAGTGCTTGTAGTTCAGATCTGCTCCCAGGAAGCGTCTCGCAGGGAGCCTCACACCGTGTAAAGATTTGCTCTCGCACTGCAGTTTCCATGCGTATTCTCGTCGGTTTTCAAAAAATTATCTAAATTAATATTTCTTCTTAAATTCTGACAAGAAACGCGTCCTACCTCTCAAAAAAATCTTCATCATTTAAGTTTAAAAAAAATATCACAAAGTAGGATAATTTAAATAAAAAATTAGTTTGCTAATTGAGTAGAAAATTGCTACTGGTGTCCGATATAATATTCTATGAGAATATAAAGTAAAAGTTGTGAACTTCATACTCATAAAATCCGCCCAAAGATATAACATGTTAAAAATCTCCCTCTCCTGATAAAATCACTACAAAATTACAAAGAAAATAATACGGTTGATTATAAAGTTTAACTTCAATATGAAATCTGGCGGGAAATGGCGAAAAGCAACTAAAGGAGTGCTTGTAGTTCAGATCTGCTCCCAGGAAGCGTCTCGCAGGGAGCCTCACACCGTGTAAAGATTTGCTCTCGCACTGCAGTTTCCAAGCGTATTCTCGTCGGTTTTCAAAAAAATATCACAAAGTAGGATAATTTAAATAAAAAAATTAGTTTGCTAATTGAGTAAAAAATTGCTACTGGTGTCCGATGTAATATTCTATGAGAATATGAAGTAAAAGTTGTGAACTTCAAACTCATAAAATCCGCCAAAGATATAACATGTTAAAAATCTCCCTCTCCTGATAAAATCACCACAAAATTACAAAGAAAATAATACGGTTGATTATAAAGTTTAACTTCAATATGAAATCTGGCGGGAAATGGCGAAAAGAAACTAAAGGAGTGCTTGTAGTTCAGATCTGCTCCCAGGAAGCGTCTCGCAGGGAGCCTCACACCGTGTAAAGATTTGCTCTCGCACTGCAGTTTCCAAGCGTATTCTCGTCGGTTTTCAAAAAAATATCTAAATTAATATTTCTTCTTAAATTCTGACAAGAAACGCGTCCTACCTCTCAAAAAAATCTTCATCATTTAAGTTAAAAAAAAATATCACAAAGTAGGATAATTTAAATAAAAAAATTAGTTTGCTAATTGAGTAGAAAATTGCTACTGGTGTCCGATGTAATATTCTGTGAGAATATAAAGTAAAAGTTGTGAACTTCATACTCATAAAATCCGCCAAAGATATAAAATGTTAAAAATCTCCCTCTCCTGATAAAATCACTACAAAATTACAAAGAAAATAATACGGTTGATTATAAAGTTTAACTTCAATATGAAATCTGGCGGGAAATGGCGAAAAGAAACTAAAGGAGTGCTTGTAGTTCAGATCTGCTCCCAGGAAGCGTCTCGCAGGGAGCCTCACACCGTGTAAAGATTTGCTCTCGCACTGCAGTTTCCAAGCGTATTCTCGTCGGTTTTCAAAAAAATATCTAAATTAATATTTCTTCTTAAATTCTGACAAGAAACGCGTCCTACCTCTCAAAAAAATCTTCATCATTTAAGTTAAAAAAAAATATCACAAAGTAGGATAATTTAAATAAAAAAATTAGTTTGCTAATTGAGTAGAAAATTGCTACTGGTGTCCGATGTAATATTCTGTGAGAATATAAAGTAAAAGTTGTGAACTTCATACTCATAAAATCCGCCAAAGATATAAAATGTTAAAAATCTCCCTCTCCTGATAAAATCACTACAAAATTACAAAGAAAATAATACGGTTGATTATAAAGTTTAACTTCAATATGAAATCTGGCGGGAAATGGCGAAAAGAAACTAAAGGAGTGCTTGTAGTTCAGATCTGCTCCCAGGAAGCGTCTCGCAGGGAGCCTCACACCGTGTAAAGATTTGCTCTCGCACTGCAGTTTCCAAGCGTATTCTCGTCGGTTTTCAAAAAAATATCTAAATTAATATTTCTTCTTAAATTCTGACAAGAAACGCGTCCTACCTCTCAAAAAAATCTTCATCATTTAAGTTTAAAAAAAATATCACAAAGTAGGATAATTTAAATAAAAAAATTAGTTTGCTAATTGAGTAGAAAATTCCTACTGGTGTCCGATGTAATATTCTGTGAGAATATAAAGTAAAAGTTGTGAACTTCATACTCATAAAATCCGCCCAAAGATATAAAATGTTAAAAATCTCCCTCTCCTGATAAAATCACTACAAAATTACAAAGAAAATAATACGGTTGATTATAAAGTTTAACTTCAATATGAAATCTGGCGGGAAATGGCGAAAAGAAACTAAAGGAGTGCTTGTAGTTCAGATCTGCTCCCAGGAAGCGTCTCGCAGGGAGCCTCACACCGTGTAAAGATTTGCTCTCGCACTGCAGTTTCCAAGCGTATTCTCGTCGGTTTTCAAAAAAATATCTAAATTAATATTTCTTCTTAAATTCTGACAAGAAACGCGTCCTACCTCTCAAAAAAATCTTCATCATTTATGTTTAAAAAAAATATCACAAAGTAGGATAATTTAAATAAAAAAATTAGTTTGCTAATTGAGTAGAAAATTCCTACTGGTGTCCGATGTAATATTCTGTGAGAATATAAAGTAAAAGATGTGAACTTCATACTCATAAAATCCGCCCAAAGATATAAAATGTTAAAAATCTCCCTCTCCTGATAAAATCACTACAAAATTACAAAGAAAATAATACGGTTGATTATAAAGTTTAACTTCAATATGAAATCTGGCGGGAAATGGCGAAAACAAACTAAAGGAGTGCTTGTAGTTCAGATCTGCTCCCAGGAAGCGTCTCGCAGGGAGCCTCACACCGTGTAAAGATTTGCTCTCGCACTGCAGTTTCCATGCGTATTCTCGTCGGTTTTCAAAAAATTATCTAAATTAATATTTCTTCTTAAATTCTTTCAAGAAACGCGTCCTACCTCTCAAACAAATCTTCATCATTTAAGTTTTAAAAAAATATCACAAAGTAGGATAATTTAAATAAAAAAATTAGTTTGCTAATTGAGTAGAAAATTGCTACTGGTGTCCGATATAATATTCTATGAGAATATAAAGTAAAAGTTGTGAACTTCATACTCATAAAACCCGCCCAAAGATATAACATGTTAAAAATCTCCCTCTCCTGATAAAATCACTACAAAATTACAAAGAAAATAATACGGTTGATTATAAAGTTTAACTTCAATATGAAATCTGGCGGGAAATGGCGAAAAGAAACTAAAGGAGTGCTTGTAGTTCAGATCTGCTCCCAGGAAGCGTCTCGCAGGGAGCCTCACACCGTGTAAAGATTTGCTCTCGCACTGCAGTTTCCAAGCGTATTCTCGTCGGTTTTCAAAAAAATATCTAAATTAATATTTCTTCTTAAATTCTGACAAGAAACGCGTCCTACCTCTCAAAAAAATCTTCATCATTTAAGTTAAAAAAAAATATCACAAAGTAGGATAATTTAAATAAAAAAATTAGTTTGCTAATTGAGTAGAAAATTGCTACTGGTGTCCGATGTAATATTCTGTGAGAATATAAAGTAAAAGTTGTGAACTTCATACTCATAAAATCCGCCAAAGATATAAAATGTTAAAAATCTCCCTCTCCTGATAAAATCACTACAAAATTACAAAGAAAATAATACGGTTGATTATAAAGTTTAACTTCAATATGAAATCTGGCGGGAAATGGCGAAAAGAAACTAAAGGAGTGCTTGTAGTTCAGATCTGCTCCCAGGAAGCGTCTCGCAGGGAGCCTCACACCGTGTAAAGATTTGCTCTCGCACTGCAGTTTCCAAGCGTATTCTCGTCGGTTTTCAAAAAAATATCTAAATTAATATTTCTTCTTAAATTCTGACAAGAAACGCGTCCTACCTCTCAAAAAAATCTTCATCATTTAAGTTAAAAAAAAATATCACAAAGTAGGATAATTTAAATAAAAAAATTAGTTTGCTAATTGAGTAGAAAATTGCTACTGGTGTCCGATGTAATATTCTGTGAGAATATAAAGTAAAAGTTGTGAACTTCATACTCATAAAATCCGCCAAAGATATAAAATGTTAAAAATCTCCCTCTCCTGATAAAATCACTACAAAATTACAAAGAAAATAATACGGTTGATTATAAAGTTTAACTTCAATATGAAATCTGGCGGGAAATGGCGAAAAGAAACTAAAGGAGTGCTTGTAGTTCAGATCTGCTCCCAGGAAGCGTCTCGCAGGGAGCCTCACACCGTGTAAAGATTTGCTCTCGCACTGCAGTTTCCAAGCGTATTCTCGTCGGTTTTCAAAAAAATATCTAAATTAATATTTCTTCTTAAATTCTGACAAGAAACGCGTCCTACCTCTCAAAAAAATCTTCATCATTTAAGTTTAAAAAAAATATCACAAAGTAGGATAATTTAAATAAAAAAATTAGTTTGCTAATTGAGTAGAAAATTCCTACTGGTGTCCGATGTAATATTCTGTGAGAATATAAAGTAAAAGTTGTGAACTTCATACTCATAAAATCCGCCCAAAGATATAAAATGTTAAAAATCTCCCTCTCCTGATAAAATCACTACAAAATTACAAAGAAAATAATACGGTTGATTATAAAGTTTAACTTCAATATGAAATCTGGCGGGAAATGGCGAAAAGAAACTAAAGGAGTGCTTGTAGTTCAGATCTGCTCCCAGGAAGCGTCTCGCAGGGAGCCTCACACCGTGTAAAGATTTGCTCTCGCACTGCAGTTTCCAAGCGTATTCTCGTCGGTTTTCAAAAAAATATCTAAATTAATATTTCTTCTTAAATTCTGACAAGAAACGCGTCCTACCTCTCAAAAAAATCTTCATCATTTATGTTTAAAAAAAATATCACAAAGTAGGATAATTTAAATAAAAAAATTAGTTTGCTAATTGAGTAGAAAATTCCTACTGGTGTCCGATGTAATATTCTGTGAGAATATAAAGTAAAAGATGTGAACTTCATACTCATAAAATCCGCCCAAAGATATAAAATGTTAAAAATCTCCCTCTCCTGATAAAATCACTACAAAATTACAAAGAAAATAATACGGTTGATTATAAAGTTTAACTTCAATATGAAATCTGGCGGGAAATGGCGAAAACAAACTAAAGGAGTGCTTGTAGTTCAGATCTGCTCCCAGGAAGCGTCTCGCAGGGAGCCTCACACCGTGTAAAGATTTGCTCTCGCACTGCAGTTTCCATGCGTATTCTCGTCGGTTTTCAAAAAATTATCTAAATTAATATTTCTTCTTAAATTCTTTCAAGAAACGCGTCCTACCTCTCAAACAAATCTTCATCATTTAAGTTTTAAAAAAATATCACAAAGTAGGATAATTTAAATAAAAAAATTAGTTTGCTAATTGAGTAGAAAATTGCTACTGGTGTCCGATATAATATTCTATGAGAATATAAAGTAAAAGTTGTGAACTTCATACTCATAAAACCCGCCCAAAGATATAACATGTTAAAAATCTCCCTCTCCTGATAAAATCACTACAAAATTACAAAGAAAATAATACGGTTGATTATAAAGTTTAACTTCAATATGAAATCTGGCGGGAAATGGCGAAAAGAAACTAAAGGAGTGCTTGTAGTTCAGATCTGCTCCCAGGAAGCGTCTCGCAGGGAGCCTCACACCGTGTAAAGATTTGCTCTCGCACTGCAGTTTCCAAGCGTATTCTCGTCGGTTTTCAAAAAAATATCTAAATTAATATTTCTTCTTAAATTCTGACAAGAAACGCGTCCTACCTCTCAAAAAATCTTCATCATTTAAGTTTTAAAAAAAATATCACAAAGTAGGATAATTTAAATAAAAAAATTAGTTTGCTAATTGAGTAGAAAATTGCTACTGGTGTCCGATGTAATATTCTATGAGAATATAAAGTAAAAGTTGTGAACTTCATACTCATAAAATCCGCCCAAAGATATAAAATGTTAAAAATCTCCCTCTCCTGATAAAATCACTACAAAAGTACAAAGAAAATAATACGGTTGATTATAAAGTTTAACTTCAATATGAAATCTGGCGGGAAATGGCGAAAAGAAACTAAAAGAGTGCTTGTAGTTCAGATCTGCTCCCAGGAAGCGTCTCGCAGGGAGCCTCACACCGTGTAAACATTTGCTCTCGCACTGCAGTTTCCATGCGTATTCTCGCCGGTTTTCAAAAAAATATCTAAATTAATATTTCTTCTTAAATTCTGACAAGAAACGCGTCCTACATCTAAAAAAATCTTCATCATTTAAGTTTTAAAAAAATATCGCAAAGTAGGATAATTTAAGTAAAAAAATTAGTTTGCTAATTGTGTAGAAAATTGCTACTGGTGTCCGATATAATATTCTATGAGAATATAAAGTAAAAGTTGTGAACTTCAAACTCATAAAATCCGCCCAAAGATATAACATGTTAAAAATCTCCCTCTCCTGATAAAATCACTACAAAATTACAAAGAAAATAATACGGTTGATTATAAAGTTTAACTTCAATATGAAATCTGGCGGGAAATGGCGATAAGAAACTAAATGAGTGCTTGTAGTTCAGATCTGCTCCCAGGAAGCGTCTCGCAGGGAGCCTCACACCGTGTAAAGATTTGCTCTCGCACTGCAGTTTCCAAGCGTATTATCGTCGGTTTTCAAAAAAATATCTAAATTAATACTTCTTCTTTAATTCTGAAAAGAAACGCGTCCTACCTCTCAAAAAATCTTCATCATTTAAGTTTAAAAAAAATATCACAAAGTAGGATAATTTAAATAAAAAAATTAGTTTGCTAATTGAGTAGAAAATTGCTACTGGTGTCCGATGTAATATTCTGTGAGAATATAAAGTAAAAGTTGTGAACTTCATACTCATAAAATCCGCCCAAAGATATAAAATGTTAAAAATCTCCCTCTCCTGATAAAATCACTACAAAATTACAAAGAAAATAATACGGTTGATTATAAAGTTTAACTTCAATATGAAATCTGGCGGGAAATGGCGAAAAGAAACTAAAGGAGTGCTTGTAGTTCAGATCTGCTCCCAGGAAGCGTCTCGCAGGGAGCCTCACACCGTGTAAAGATTTGCTCTCGCACTGCAGTTTCCATGCGTATTCTCGTCGGTTTTCAAAAAATTATCTAAATTAATATTTCTTCTTAAATTCTGACAAGAAACGCGTCCTACCTCTCAAAAAAATCTTCATCATTTAAGTTTAAAAAAAATATCACAAAGTAGGATAATTTAAATAAAAAATTAGTTTGCTAATTGAGTAGAAAATTCCTACTGGTGTCCGATGTAATATTCTGTGAGAATATAAAGTAAAAGTTGTGAACTTCATACTCATAAAATCCGCCCAAAGATATAAAATGTTAAAAATCTCCCTCTCCTGATAAAATCACTACAAAATTACAAAGAAAATAATACGGTTGATTATAAAGTTTAACTTCAATATGAAATCTGGCGGGAAATGGCGAAAAGAAACTAAAGGAGTGCTTGTAGTTCAGATCTGCTCCCAGGAAGCGTCTCGCAGGGAGCCTCACACCGTGTAAAGATTTGCTCTCGCACTGCAGTTTCCATGCGTATTCTCGTCGGTTTTCAAAAAAATATCTAAATTAATATTTCTTCTTAAATTCTGACAAGATACGCGTCCTACCTCTCAAAAAAATCTTCATCATTTAAGTTAAAAAAGAATATCGCAAAGTAGGATAATTTAAGTAAAAAAATTACTTTGCTAATTGTGTAGAAAATTGCTACTGGTGTCCGATATAATATTCTACGAGAATATAAAGTAAAAGTTGTGAACTTCAAACTCATAAAATCCGCCCAAAGATATAACATGTTAAAAATCTCCCTCTCCTGATAAAATCACTACAAAATTACAAAGAAAATAATACGGTTGATTATAAAGTTTAACTTCAATATGAAATCTGGCGGGAAATGGCGAAAAGAAACTAAAGGAGTGCTTGTAGTTCAGATCTGCTCCCAGGAAGCGTCTCGCAGGGAGCCTCACACCGTGTAAAGATTTGCTCTCGCACTGCAGTTTCCATGCGTATTCTCATCGGTTTTCAAAAAATTATATAAATTAATATTTCTTCTTAAATTCTGACAAGAAACGCGTCCTACATCTAAAAAAATCTTCATCATTTAAGTTTAAAAAAAATATCACAAAGTAGGATAATTTAAATAAAAAATTAGTTTGCTAATTGAGTAGAAAATTGCTACTGGTGTCCGATATAATATTCTATGAGAATATAAAGTAAAAGTTGTGAACTTCATACTCATAAAATCCGCCCAAAGATATAACATGTTAAAAATCTCCCTCTCCTGATAAAATCACTACAAAATTACAAAGAAAATAATACGGTTGATTATAAAGTTTAACTTCAATATGAAATCTGGCGGGAAATGGCGAAAAGCAACTAAAGGAGTGCTTGTAGTTCAGATCTGCTCCCAGGAAGCGTCTCGCAGGGAGCCTCACACCGTGTAAAGATTTGCTCTCGCACTGCAGTTTCCAAGCGTATTCTCGTCGGTTTTCAAAAAAATATCACAAAGTAGGATAATTTAAATAAAAAAATTAGTTTGCTAATTGAGTAAAAAATTGCTACTGGTGTCCGATGTAATATTCTATGAGAATATGAAGTAAAAGTTGTGAACTTCAAACTCATAAAATCCGCCAAAGATATAACATGTTAAAAATCTCCCTCTCCTGATAAAATCACCACAAAATTACAAAGAAAATAATACGGTTGATTATAAAGTTTAACTTCAATATGAAATCTGGCGGGAAATGGCGAAAAGAAACTAAAGGAGTGCTTGTAGTTCAGATCTGCTCCCAGGAAGCGTCTCGCAGGGAGCCTCACACCGTGTAAAGATTTGCTCTCGCACTGCAGTTTCCAAGCGTATTCTCGTCGGTTTTCAAAAAAATATCTAAATTAATATTTCTTCTTAAATTCTGACAAGAAACGCGTCCTACCTCTCAAAAAAATCTTCATCATTTAAGTTAAAAAAAAATATCACAAAGTAGGATAATTTAAATAAAAAAATTAGTTTGCTAATTGAGTAGAAAATTGCTACTGGTGTCCGATGTAATATTCTGTGAGAATATAAAGTAAAAGTTGTGAACTTCATACTCATAAAATCCGCCAAAGATATAAAATGTTAAAAATCTCCCTCTCCTGATAAAATCACTACAAAATTACAAAGAAAATAATACGGTTGATTATAAAGTTTAACTTCAATATGAAATCTGGCGGGAAATGGCGAAAAGAAACTAAAGGAGTGCTTGTAGTTCAGATCTGCTCCCAGGAAGCGTCTCGCAGGGAGCCTCACACCGTGTAAAGATTTGCTCTCGCACTGCAGTTTCCAAGCGTATTCTCGTCGGTTTTCAAAAAAATATCTAAATTAATATTTCTTCTTAAATTCTGACAAGAAACGCGTCCTACCTCTCAAAAAAATCTTCATCATTTAAGTTAAAAAAAAATATCACAAAGTAGGATAATTTAAATAAAAAAATTAGTTTGCTAATTGAGTAGAAAATTGCTACTGGTGTCCGATGTAATATTCTGTGAGAATATAAAGTAAAAGTTGTGAACTTCATACTCATAAAATCCGCCAAAGATATAAAATGTTAAAAATCTCCCTCTCCTGATAAAATCACTACAAAATTACAAAGAAAATAATACGGTTGATTATAAAGTTTAACTTCAATATGAAATCTGGCGGGAAATGGCGAAAAGAAACTAAAGGAGTGCTTGTAGTTCAGATCTGCTCCCAGGAAGCGTCTCGCAGGGAGCCTCACACCGTGTAAAGATTTGCTCTCGCACTGCAGTTTCCAAGCGTATTCTCGTCGGTTTTCAAAAAAATATCTAAATTAATATTTCTTCTTAAATTCTGACAAGAAACGCGTCCTACCTCTCAAAAAAATCTTCATCATTTAAGTTTAAAAAAAATATCACAAAGTAGGATAATTTAAATAAAAAAATTAGTTTGCTAATTGAGTAGAAAATTCCTACTGGTGTCCGATGTAATATTCTGTGAGAATATAAAGTAAAAGTTGTGAACTTCATACTCATAAAATCCGCCCAAAGATATAAAATGTTAAAAATCTCCCTCTCCTGATAAAATCACTACAAAATTACAAAGAAAATAATACGGTTGATTATAAAGTTTAACTTCAATATGAAATCTGGCGGGAAATGGCGAAAAGAAACTAAAGGAGTGCTTGTAGTTCAGATCTGCTCCCAGGAAGCGTCTCGCAGGGAGCCTCACACCGTGTAAAGATTTGCTCTCGCACTGCAGTTTCCAAGCGTATTCTCGTCGGTTTTCAAAAAAATATCTAAATTAATATTTCTTCTTAAATTCTGACAAGAAACGCGTCCTACCTCTCAAAAAAATCTTCATCATTTATGTTTAAAAAAAATATCACAAAGTAGGATAATTTAAATAAAAAAATTAGTTTGCTAATTGAGTAGAAAATTCCTACTGGTGTCCGATGTAATATTCTGTGAGAATATAAAGTAAAAGATGTGAACTTCATACTCATAAAATCCGCCCAAAGATATAAAATGTTAAAAATCTCCCTCTCCTGATAAAATCACTACAAAATTACAAAGAAAATAATACGGTTGATTATAAAGTTTAACTTCAATATGAAATCTGGCGGGAAATGGCGAAAACAAACTAAAGGAGTGCTTGTAGTTCAGATCTGCTCCCAGGAAGCGTCTCGCAGGGAGCCTCACACCGTGTAAAGATTTGCTCTCGCACTGCAGTTTCCATGCGTATTCTCGTCGGTTTTCAAAAAATTATCTAAATTAATATTTCTTCTTAAATTCTTTCAAGAAACGCGTCCTACCTCTCAAACAAATCTTCATCATTTAAGTTTTAAAAAAATATCACAAAGTAGGATAATTTAAATAAAAAAATTAGTTTGCTAATTGAGTAGAAAATTGCTACTGGTGTCCGATATAATATTCTATGAGAATATAAAGTAAAAGTTGTGAACTTCATACTCATAAAACCCGCCCAAAGATATAACATGTTAAAAATCTCCCTCTCCTGATAAAATCACTACAAAATTACAAAGAAAATAATACGGTTGATTATAAAGTTTAACTTCAATATGAAATCTGGCGGGAAATGGCGAAAAGAAACTAAAGGAGTGCTTGTAGTTCAGATCTGCTCCCAGGAAGCGTCTCGCAGGGAGCCTCACACCGTGTAAAGATTTGCTCTCGCACTGCAGTTTCCAAGCGTATTCTCGTCGGTTTTCAAAAAAATATCTAAATTAATATTTCTTCTTAAATTCTGACAAGAAACGCGTCCTACCTCTCAAAAAATCTTCATCATTTAAGTTTTAAAAAAAATATCACAAAGTAGGATAATTTAAATAAAAAAATTAGTTTGCTAATTGAGTAGAAAATTGCTACTGGTGTCCGATGTAATATTCTATGAGAATATAAAGTAAAAGTTGTGAACTTCATACTCATAAAATCCGCCCAAAGATATAAAATGTTAAAAATCTCCCTCTCCTGATAAAATCACTACAAAAGTACAAAGAAAATAATACGGTTGATTATAAAGTTTAACTTCAATATGAAATCTGGCGGGAAATGGCGAAAAGAAACTAAAAGAGTGCTTGTAGTTCAGATCTGCTCCCAGGAAGCGTCTCGCAGGGAGCCTCACACCGTGTAAACATTTGCTCTCGCACTGCAGTTTCCATGCGTATTCTCGCCGGTTTTCAAAAAAATATCTAAATTAATATTTCTTCTTAAATTCTGACAAGAAACGCGTCCTACATCTAAAAAAATCTTCATCATTTAAGTTTTAAAAAAATATCGCAAAGTAGGATAATTTAAGTAAAAAAATTAGTTTGCTAATTGTGTAGAAAATTGCTACTGGTGTCCGATATAATATTCTATGAGAATATAAAGTAAAAGTTGTGAACTTCAAACTCATAAAATCCGCCCAAAGATATAACATGTTAAAAATCTCCCTCTCCTGATAAAATCACTACAAAATTACAAAGAAAATAATACGGTTGATTATAAAGTTTAACTTCAATATGAAATCTGGCGGGAAATGGCGATAAGAAACTAAATGAGTGCTTGTAGTTCAGATCTGCTCCCAGGAAGCGTCTCGCAGGGAGCCTCACACCGTGTAAAGATTTGCTCTCGCACTGCAGTTTCCAAGCGTATTATCGTCGGTTTTCAAAAAAATATCTAAATTAATACTTCTTCTTTAATTCTGAAAAGAAACGCGTCCTACCTCTGAAAAAATCTTCATCATTTAAGTTTAAAAAAAATATCACAAAGTAGGATAATTTAAATAAAAAAATTAGTTTGCTAATTGAGTAGAAAATTGCTACTGGTGTCCGATGTAATATTCTGTGAGAATATAAAGTAAAAGTTGTGAACTTCATACTCATAAAATCCGCCCAAAGATATAAAATGTTAAAAATCTCCCTCTCCTGATAAAATCACTACAAAATTACAAAGAAAATAATACGGTTGATTATAAAGTTTAACTTCAATATGAAATCTGGCGGGAAATGGCGAAAAGAAACTAAAGGAGTGCTTGTAGTTCAGATCTGCTCCCAGGAAGCGTCTCGCAGGGAGCCTCACACCGTGTAAAGATTTGCTCTCGCACTGCAGTTTCCAAGCGTATTCTCGTCGGTTTTCAAAAAAATATCTAAATTAATATTTCTTCTTAAATTCTGACAAGAAACGCGTCCTACCTCTCAAAAAAATCTTCATCATTTAAGTTTAAAAAAAATATCACAAAGTAGGATAATTTAAATAAAAAAATTAGTTTGCTAATTGAGTAGAAAATTGCTACTGGTGTCCGATGTAATATTCTGTGAGAATATAAAGTAAAAGTTGTGAACTTCATACTCATAAAATCCGCCCAAAGATATAAAATGTTAAAAATCTCCCTCTCCTGATAAAATCACTACAAAATTACAAAGAAAATAATACGGTTGATTATAAAGTTTAACTTCAATATGAAATCTGGCGGGAAATTGCGAAAAGAAACTAAAGGAGTGCTTGTAGTTCAGATCTGCTCCCAGGAAGCGTCTCGCAGGGAGCCTCACACCGTGTAAAGATTTGCTCTCGCACTGCAGTTTCCATGCGTATTCTCGTCGGTTTTCAAAAAATTATCTAAATTAATATTTCTTCTTAAATTCTGACAAGAAACGCGTCCTACCTCTCAAAAAAATCTTCATCATTTAAGTTTAAAAAAAAATATCACAAAGTAGGATAATTTAAATAAAAAATTAGTTTGCTAATTGAGTAGAAAATTGCTACTGGTGTCCGATATAATATTCTATGAGAATATAAAGTAAAAGTTGTGAACTTCATACTCGTAAAATCCGCCCAAAGATATAACATGTTAAAAATCTCCCTCTCCTGATAAAATCACTACAAAATTACAAAGAAAATAATACGGTTGATTATAAAGTTTAACTTCAATATGAAATCTCGCGGGAAATGGCGAAAAGCAACTAAAGGAGTGCTTGTAGTTCAGATCTGCTCCCAGGAAGCGTCTCCCAGGGAGCCTCACACCGTGTAAAGATTTGCTCTCGCACTGCAGTTTCCAAGCGTATTCTCGTCGGTTTTCAAAAAAATATCACAAAGTAGGATAATTTAAATAAAAAAATTAGTTTGCTAATTGAGTAGAAAATTGCTACTGGTGTCCGATGTAATATTCTATGAGAATATGAAGTAAAAGTTGTGAACTTCAAACTCATAAAATCCGCCAAAGATATAACATGTTAAAAATCTCCCTCTCCTGATAAAATCACCACAAAATTACAAAGAAAATAATACGGTTGATTATAAAGTTTAACTTCAATATGAAATCTGGCGGGAAATGGCGAAAAGAAACTAAAGGAGTGCTTGTAGTTCAGATCTGCTCCCAGGAAGCGTCTCGCAGGGAGCCTCACACCGTGTAAAGATTTGCTCTCGCACTGCAGTTTCCAAGCGTATTCTCGTCGGTTTTCAAAAAAATATCTAAATTAATATTTCTTCTTAAATTCTGACAAGAAACGCGTCCTACCTCTCAAAAAAATCTTCATCATTTAAGTTTAAAAAAAATATCACAAAGTAGGATAATTTAAATAAAAAAATTAGTTTGCTAATTGAGTAGAAAATTCCTACTGGTGTCCGATGTAATATTCTGTGAGAATATAAAGTAAAAGTTGTGAACTTCATACTCATAAAATCCGCCCAAAGATATAAAATGTTAAAAATCTCCCTCTCCTGATAAAATCACTACAAAATTACAAAGAAAATAATACGGTTGATTATAAAGTTTAACTTCAATATGAAATCTGGCGGGAAATGGCGAAAAGAAACTAAAGGAGTGCTTGTAGTTCAGATCTGCTCCCAGGAAGCGTCTCGCAGGGAGCCTCACACCGTGTAAAGATTTGCTCTCGCACTGCAGTTTCCATGCGTATTCTCGTCGGTTTTCAAAAAAATATCTAAATTAATATTTCTTCTTAAATTCTGACAAGAAACGCGTCCTACCTCTCAAAAAAATCTTCATCATTTAAGTTTAAAAAAAATATCACAAAGTAGGATAATTTAAATAAAAAAATTAGTTTGCTAATTGAGTAGAAAATTGCTACTGGTGTCCGATGTAATATTCTATGAGAATATAAAGTAAAAGTTGTGAACTTCATACTCATAAAATCCGCCCAAAGATATAAAATGTTAAAAATCTCCCTCTCCTGATAAAATCACTACAAAAGTACAAAGAAAATAATACGGTTGATTATAAAGTTTAACTTCAATATGAAATCTGGCGGGAAATGGCGAAAAGAAACTAAAAGAGTGCTTGTAGTTCAGATCTGCTCCCAGGAAGCGTCTCGCAGGGAGCCTCACACCGTGTAAAGATTTGCTCTCGCACTGCAGTTTCCATGCGTATTCTCGTCGGTTTTCAAAAAATTATCTAAATTAATATTTCTTCTTAAATTCTGACAAGATACGCGTCCTACCTCTCAAAAAAATCTTCATCATTTAAGTTAAAAAAGAATATCGCAAAGTAGGATAATTTAAGTAAAAAAATTACTTTGCTAATTGTGTAGAAAATTGCTACTGGTGTCCGATATAATATTCTACGAGAATATAAAGTAAAAGTTGTGAACTTCAAACTCATAAAATCCGCCCAAAGATATAACATGTTAAAAATCTCCCTCTCCTGATAAAATCACTACAAAATTACAAAGAAAATAATACGGTTGATTATAAAGTTTAACTTCAATATGAAATCTGGCGGGAAATGGCGATAAGAAACTAAATGAGTGCTTGTAGTTCAGATCTGCTCCCAGGAAGCGTCTCGCAGGGAGCCTCACACCGTGTAAAGATTTGCTCTCGCACTGCAGTTTCCAAGCGTATTATCGTCGGTTTTCAAAAAAATATCTAAATAAATACTTCTTCTTTAATTCTGAAAAGAAACGCGTCTTACCTCTCAAAAAATCTTCATCATTTAAGTTTAAAAAAAATATCACAAAGTAGGAAAATTTAAATAAAAAAATTAGTTTGCTAATTGAGTAGAAAATTGCTACTGGTGTCCGATGTAATATTCTGTGAGAATATAAAGTAAAAGTTGTGAACTTCATACTCATAAAATCCGCCCAAAGATATAACATGTTAAAAATCTCCCTCTCCTGATAAAATCACTACAAAATTACAAAGAAAATAATACGGTTGATTATAAAGTTTAACATCAATATGAAATCTCGCGGGAAATGGCGAAAAGCAACTAAAGGAGTGCTTGTAGTTCAGATCTGCTCCCAGGAAGCGTCTCCCAGGGAGCCTCACACCGTGTAAAGATTTGCTCTCGCACTGCAGTTTCCAAGCGTATTCTCGTCGGTTTTCAAAAAAATATCACAAAGTAGGATAATTTAAATAAAAAAATTAGTTTGCTAATTGAGTAGAAAATTGCTACTGGTGTCCGATGTAATATTCTATGAGAATATGAAGTAAAAGTTGTGAACTTCAAACTCATAAAATCCGCCAAAGATATAACATGTTAAAAATCTCCCTCTCCTGATAAAATCACCACAAAATTACAAAGAAAATAATACGGTTGATTATAAAGTTTAACTTCAATATGAAATCTGGCGGGAAATGGCGAAAAGAAACTAAAGGAGTGCTTGTAGTTCAGATCTGCTCCCAGGAAGCGTCTCGCAGGGAGCCTCACACCGTGTAAAGATTTGCTCTCGCACTGCAGTTTCCAAGCGTATTCTCGTCGGTTTTCAAAAAAATATCTAAATTAATATTTCTTCTTAAATTCTGACAAGAAACGCGTCCTACCTCTCAAAAAAATCTTCATCATTTAAGTTTAAAAAAAATATCACAAAGTAGGATAATTTAAATAAAAAAATTAGTTTGCTAATTGAGTAGAAAATTCCTACTGGTGTCCGATGTAATATTCTGTGAGAATATAAAGTAAAAGTTGTGAACTTCATACTCATAAAATCCGCCCAAAGATATAAAATGTTAAAAATCTCCCTCTCCTGATAAAATCACTACAAAATTACAAAGAAAATAATACGGTTGATTATAAAGTTTAACTTCAATATGAAATCTGGCGGGAAATGGCGAAAAGAAACTAAAGGAGTGCTTGTAGTTCAGATCTGCTCCCAGGAAGCGTCTCGCAGGGAGCCTCACACCGTGTAAAGATTTGCTCTCGCACTGCAGTTTCCATGCGTATTCTCGTCGGTTTTCAAAAAAATATCTAAATTAATATTTCTTCTTAAATTCTGACAAGAAACGCGTCCTACCTCTCAAAAAAATCTTCATCATTTAAGTTTAAAAAAAATATCACAAAGTAGGATAATTTAAATAAAAAAATTAGTTTGCTAATTGAGTAGAAAATTGCTACTGGTGTCCGATGTAATATTCTATGAGAATATAAAGTAAAAGTTGTGAACTTCATACTCATAAAATCCGCCCAAAGATATAAAATGTTAAAAATCTCCCTCTCCTGATAAAATCACTACAAAAGTACAAAGAAAATAATACGGTTGATTATAAAGTTTAACTTCAATATGAAATCTGGCGGGAAATGGCGAAAAGAAACTAAAAGAGTGCTTGTAGTTCAGATCTGCTCCCAGGAAGCGTCTCGCAGGGAGCCTCACACCGTGTAAAGATTTGCTCTCGCACTGCAGTTTCCATGCGTATTCTCGTCGGTTTTCAAAAAATTATCTAAATTAATATTTCTTCTTAAATTCTGACAAGATACGCGTCCTACCTCTCAAAAAAATCTTCATCATTTAAGTTAAAAAAGAATATCGCAAAGTAGGATAATTTAAGTAAAAAAATTACTTTGCTAATTGTGTAGAAAATTGCTACTGGTGTCCGATATAATATTCTACGAGAATATAAAGTAAAAGTTGTGAACTTCAAACTCATAAAATCCGCCCAAAGATATAACATGTTAAAAATCTCCCTCTCCTGATAAAATCACTACAAAATTACAAAGAAAATAATACGGTTGATTATAAAGTTTAACTTCAATATGAAATCTGGCGGGAAATGGCGATAAGAAACTAAATGAGTGCTTGTAGTTCAGATCTGCTCCCAGGAAGCGTCTCGCAGGGAGCCTCACACCGTGTAAAGATTTGCTCTCGCACTGCAGTTTCCAAGCGTATTATCGTCGGTTTTCAAAAAAATATCTAAATAAATACTTCTTCTTTAATTCTGAAAAGAAACGCGTCTTACCTCTCAAAAAAATCTTCATCATTTAAGTTTAAAAAAAATATCACAAAGTAGGATAATTTAAATAAAAAAATTAGTTTGCTAATTGAGTAGAAAATTGCTACTGGTGTCCGATGTAATATTCTGTGAGAATATAAAGTAAAAGTTGTGAACTTCATACTCATAAAATCCGCCCAAAGATATAAAATGTTAAAAATCTCCCTCTCCTGATAAAATCACTACAAAATTACAAAGAAAATAATACGGTTGATTATAAAGTTTAACTTCAATATGAAATCTGGCGGGAAATGGCGAAAAGCAACTAAAGGAGTGCTTGTAGTTCAGATCTGCTCCCAGGAAGCGTCTCGCAGGGAGCCTCACACCGTGTAAAGATTTGCTCTCGCACTGCAGTTTCCAAGCGTATTCTCGTCGGTTTTCAAAAAAATATCACAAAGTAGGATAATTTAAATAAAAAAATTAGTTTGCTAATTGAGTAGAAAATTGCTACTGGTGTCCGATATAATATTCTATGAGAATATAAAGTAAAAGTTGTGAACTTCATACTCATAAAACCCGCCCAAAGATATAACATGTTAAAAATCTCCCTCTCCTGATAAAATCACTACAAAATTACAAAGAAAATAATACGGTTGATTATAAAGTTTAACTTCAATATGAAATCTGGCGGGAAATGGCGAAAAGAAACTAAAGGAGTGCTTGTAGTTCAGATCTGCTCCCAGGAAGCGTCTCGCAGGGAGCCTCACACCGTGTAAAGATTTGCTCTCGCACTGCAGTTTCCAAGCGTATTCTCGTCGGTTTTAAAAAAAATTTCTAAATTAATATTTCTTCTTAAATTCTGACAAGAAACGCGTCCTACCTCTCAAAAAATCTTCATCATTTAAGTTTAAAAAAAAATATCACAAAGTAGGATAATATAAATAAAAAAATTAGTTTGCTAATTGAGTAGAAAATTGCTACTGGTGTCCGATGTAATATTCTATGAGAATATAAAGTAAAAGTTGTGAACTTCATACTCATAAAATCCGCCCAAAGATATAAAATGTTAAAAATCTCCCTCTCCTGATAAAATCACTACAAAAGTACAAAGAAAATAATACGGTTGATTATAAAGTTTAACTTCAATATGAAATCTGGCGGGAAATGGCGAAAAGAAACTAAAAGAGTGCTTGTAGTTCAGATCTGCTCCCAGGAAGCGTCTCGCAGGGAGCCTCACACCGTGTAAAGATTTGCTCTCGCACTGCAGTTTCCATGCGTATTCTCGTCGGTTTTCAAAAAATTATCTAAATTAATATTTCTTCTTAAACTCTGACAAGATACGCGTCCTACCTCTCAAAAAAATCTTCATCATTTAAGTTAAAAAAGAATATCGCAAAGTAGGATAATTTAAGTAAAAAAATTACTTTGCTAATTGTGTAGAAAATTGCTACTGGTGTCCGATATAATATTCTACGAGAATATAAAGTAAAAGTTGTGAACTTCAAACTCATAAAATCCGCCCAAAGATATAACATGTTAAAAATCTCCCTCTCCTGATAAAATCACTACAAAATTACAAAGAAAATAATACGGTTGATTATAAAGTTTAACTTCAATATGAAATCTGGCGGGAAATGGCGATAAGAAACTAAATGAGTGCTTGTAGTTCAGATCTGCTCCCAGGAAGCGTCTCGCAGGGAGCCTCACACCGTGTAAAGATTTGCTCTCGCACTGCAGTTTCCAAGCGTATTATCGTCGGTTTTCAAAAAAATATCTAAATAAATACTTCTTCTTTAATTCTGAAAAGAAACGCGTCTTACCTCTCAAAAAATCTTCATCATTTAAGTTTAAAAAAAATATCACAAAGTAGGAAAATTTAAATAAAAAAATTAGTTTGCTAATTGAGTAGAAAATTGCTACTGGTGTCCGATGTAATATTCTGTGAGAATATAAAGTAAAAGTTGTGAACTTCATACTCATAAAATCCGCCCAAAGATATAAAATGTTAAAAATCTCCCTCTCCTGATAAAATCACTACAAAATTACAAAGAAAATAATACGGTTGATTATAAAGTTTAACTTCAATATGAAATCTGGCGGGAAATGGCGAAAAGAAACTAAAGGAGTGCTTGTAGTTCAGATCTGCTCCCAGGAAGCGTCTCGCAGGGAGCCTCACACCGTGTAAAGATTTGCCCTCGCACTGCAGTTTCCAAGCGTATTCTCGTCGGTTTTCAAAAAAATATCTAAATTAATATTTCTTCTTAAATTCTGACAAGAAACGCGTCCTACCTCTCAAAAAAATCTTCATCATTTAAGTTTAAAAAAAATATCACAAAGTAGGATAATTTAAATAAAAAAATTAGTTTGCTAATTGAGTAGAAAATTGCTACTGGTGTCCGATGTAATATTCTGTGAGAATATAAAGTAAAAGTTGTGAACTTCATACTCATAAAATCCGCCCAAAGATATAAAATGTTAAAAATCTCCCTCTCCTGATAAAATCACTACAAAATTACAAAGAAAATAATACGGTTGATTATAAAGTTTAACTTCAATATGAAATCTGGCGGGAAATGGCGAAAAGAAACTAAAGGAGTGCTTGTAGTTCAGATCTGCTCCCAGGAAGCGTCTCGCAGGGAGCCTCACACCGTGTAAAGATTTGCTCTCGCACTGCAGTTTCCATGCGTATTCTCGTCGGTTTTCAAAAAATTATCTAAATTAATATTTCTTCTTAAATTCTGACAAGAAACGCGTCCTACCTCTCAAAAAAATCTTCATCATTTAAGTTTAAAAAAAATATCACAAAGTAGGATAATTTAAATAAAAAATTAGTTTGCTAATTGAGTAGAAAATTGCTACTGGTGTCCGATATAATATTCTATGAGAATATAAAGTAAAAGTTGTGAACTTCATACTCATAAAATCCGCCCAAAGATACAACATGTTAAAAATCTCCCTCTCCTGATAAAATCACTACAAAATTACAAAGAAAATAATACGGTTGATTATAAAGTTTAACTTCAATATGAAATCTGGCGGGAAATGGCGAAAAGCAACTAAAGGAGTGCTTGTAGTTCAGATCTGCTCCCAGGAAGCGTCTCGCAGGGAGCCTCACACCGTGTAAAGATTTGCTCTCGCACTGCAGTTTCCAAGCGTATTCTCGTCGGTTTTCAAAAAAATATCACAAAGTAGGATAATTTAAATAAAAAAATTAGTTTGCTAATTGAGTAAAAAATTGCTACTGGTGTCCGATGTAATATTCTATGAGAATATGAAGTAAAAGTTGTGAACTTCAAACTCATAAAATCCGCCAAAGATATAACATGTTAAAAATCTCCCTCTCCTGATAAAATCACCACAAAATTACAAAGAAAATAATACGGTTGATTATAAAGTTTAACTTCAATATGAAATCTGGCGGGAAATGGCGAAAAGAAACTAAAGGAGTGCTTGTAGTTCAGATCTGCTCCCAGGAAGCGTCTCGCAGGGAGCCTCACACCGTGTAAAGATTTGCTCTCGCACTGCAGTTTCCAAGCGTATTCTCGTCGGTTTTCAAAAAAATATCTAAATTAATATTTCTTCTTAAATTCTGACAAGAAACGCGTCCTACCTCTCAAAAAAATCTTCATCATTTAAGTTAAAAAAAAATATCACAAAGTAGGATAATTTAAATAAAAAAATTAGTTTGCTAATTGAGTAGAAAATTCCTACTGGTGTCCGATGTAATATTCTGTGAGAATATAAAGTAAAAGTTGTGAACTTCATACTCATAAAATCCGCCCAAAGATATAAAATGTTAAAAATCTCCCTCTCCTGATAAAATCACTACAAAATTACAAAGAAAATAATACGGTTGATTATAAAGTTTAACTTCAATATGAAATCTGGCGGGAAATGGCGAAAAGAAACTAAAGGAGTGCTTGTAGTTCAGATCTGTTCCCAGGAAGCGTCTCGCAGGGAGCCTCACACCGTGTAAAGATTTGCTCTCGCACTGCAGTTTCCATGCGTATTCTCGTCGGTTTTCAAAAAATTATCTAAATTAATATTTCTTCTTAAATTCTGACAAGATACGCGTCCTACCTCTCAAAAAAATCTTCATCATTTAAGTTAAAAAAGAATATCGCAAAGTAGGATAATTTAAGTAAAAAAATTACTTTGCTAATTGTGTAGAAAATTGCTACTGGTGTCCGATATAATATTCTACGAGAATATAAAGTAAAAGTTGTGAACTTCAAACTCATAAAATCCGCCCAAAGATATAACATGTTAAAAATCTCCCTCTCCTGATAAAATCACTACAAAATTACAAAGAAAATAATACGGTTGATTATAAAGTTTAACTTCAATATGAAATCTGGCGGGAAATGGCGAAAAGAAACTAAAGGAGTGCTTGTAGTTCAGATCTGCTCCCAGGAAGCGTCTCGCAGGGAGCCTCACACCGTGTAAAGATTTGCTCTCGCACTGCAGTTTCCATGCGTATTCTCGTCGGTTTTCAAAAAATTATCTAAATTAATATTTCTTCTTAAATTCTGACAAGAAACGCGTCCTACCTCTCAAAAAAATCTTCATCATTTAAGTTTAAAAAAAATATCACAAAGTAGGATAATTTAAATAAAAAATTAGTTTGCTAATTGAGTAGAAAATTGCTACTGGTGTCCGATATAATATTCTATGAGAATATAAAGTAAAAGTTGTGAACTTCATACTCATAAAATCCGCCCAAAGATATAACATGTTAAAAATCTCCCTCTCCTGATAAAATCACTACAAAATTACAAAGAAAATAATACGGTTGATTATAAAGTTTAACTTCAATATGAAATCTGGCGGGAAATGGCGAAAAGCAACTAAAGGAGTGCTTGTAGTTCAGATCTGCTCCCAGGAAGCGTCTCGCAGGGAGCCTCACACCGTGTAAAGATTTGCTCTCGCACTGCAGTTTCCAAGCGTATTCTCGTCGGTTTTCAAAAAAATATCACAAAGTAGGATAATTTAAATAAAAAAATTAGTTTGCTAATTGAGTAAAAAATTGCTACTGGTGTCCGATGTAATATTCTATGAGAATATGAAGTAAAAGTTGTGAACTTCAAACTCATAAAATCCGCCAAAGATATAACATGTTAAAAATCTCCCTCTCCTGATAAAATCACCACAAAATTACAAAGAAAATAATACGGTTGATTATAAAGTTTAACTTCAATATGAAATCTGGCGGGAAATGGCGAAAAGAAACTAAAGGAGTGCTTGTAGTTCAGATCTGCTCCCAGGAAGCGTCTCGCAGGGAGCCTCACACCGTGTAAAGATTTGCTCTCGCACTGCAGTTTCCAAGCGTATTCTCGTCGGTTTTCAAAAAAATATCTAAATTAATATTTCTTCTTAAATTCTGACAAGAAACGCGTCCTACCTCTCAAAAAAATCTTCATCATTTAAGTTAAAAAAAAATATCACAAAGTAGGATAATTTAAATAAAAAAATTAGTTTGCTAATTGAGTAGAAAATTGCTACTGGTGTCCGATGTAATATTCTGTGAGAATATAAAGTAAAAGTTGTGAACTTCATACTCATAAAATCCGCCAAAGATATAAAATGTTAAAAATCTCCCTCTCCTGATAAAATCACTACGAAATTACAAAGAAAATAATACGGTTGATTATAAAGTTTAACTTCAATATGAAATCTGGCGGGAAATGGCGAAAAGAAACTAAAGGAGTGCTTGTAGTTCAGATCTGCTCCCAGGAAGCGTCTCGCAGGGAGCCTCACACCGTGTAAAGATTTGCTCTCGCACTGCAGTTTCCAAGCGTATTCTCGTCGGTTTTCAAAAAAATATCTAAATTAATATTTCTTCTTAAATTCTGACAAGAAACGCGTCCTACCTCTCAAAAAAATCTTCATCATTTAAGTTAAAAAAAAATATCACAAAGTAGGATAATTTAAATAAAAAAATTAGTTTGCTAATTGAGTAGAAAATTGCTACTGGTGTCCGATGTAATATTCTGTGAGAATATAAAGTAAAAGTTGTGAACTTCATACTCATAAAATCCGCCAAAGATATAAAATGTTAAAAATCTCCCTCTCCTGATAAAATCACTACAAAATTACAAAGAAAATAATACGGTTGATTATAAAGTTTAACTTCAATATGAAATCTGGCGGGAAATGGCGAAAAGAAACTAAAGGAGTGCTTGTAGTTCAGATCTGCTCCCAGGAAGCGTCTCGCAGGGAGCCTCACACCGTGTAAAGATTTGCTCTCGCACTGCAGTTTCCAAGCGTATTCTCGTCGGTTTTCAAAAAAATATCTAAATTAATATTTCTTCTTAAATTCTGACAAGAAACGCGTCCTACCTCTCAAAAAAATCTTCATCATTTAAGTTTAAAAAAAATATCACAAAGTAGGATAATTTAAATAAAAAAATTAGTTTGCTAATTGAGTAGAAAATTCCTACTGGTGTCCGATGTAATATTCTGTGAGAATATAAAGTAAAAGTTGTGAACTTCATACTCATAAAATCCGCCCAAAGATATAAAATGTTAAAAATCTCCCTCTCCTGATAAAATCACTACAAAATTACAAAGAAAATAATACGGTTGATTATAAAGTTTAACTTCAATATGAAATCTGGCGGGAAATGGCGAAAAGAAACTAAAGGAGTGCTTGTAGTTCAGATCTGCTCCCAGGAAGCGTCTCGCAGGGAGCCTCACACCGTGTAAAGATTTGCTCTCGCACTGCAGTTTCCAAGCGTATTCTCGTCGGTTTTCAAAAAAATATCTAAATTAATATTTCTTCTTAAATTCTGACAAGAAACGCGTCCTACCTCTCAAAAAAATCTTCATCATTTATGTTTAAAAAAAATATCACAAAGTAGGATAATTTAAATAAAAAAATTAGTTTGCTAATTGAGTAGAAAATTCCTACTGGTGTCCGATGTAATATTCTGTGAGAATATAAAGTAAAAGATGTGAACTTCATACTCATAAAATCCGCCCAAAGATATAAAATGTTAAAAATCTCCCTCTCCTGATAAAATCACTACAAAATTACAAAGAAAATAATACGGTTGATTATAAAGTTTAACTTCAATATGAAATCTGGCGGGAAATGGCGAAAACAAACTAAAGGAGTGCTTGTAGTTCAGATCTGCTCCCAGGAAGCGTCTCGCAGGGAGCCTCACACCGTGTAAAGATTTGCTCTCGCACTGCAGTTTCCATGCGTATTCTCGTCGGTTTTCAAAAAATTATCTAAATTAATATTTCTTCTTAAATTCTTTCAAGAAACGCGTCCTACCTCTCAAACAAATCTTCATCATTTAAGTTTTAAAAAAATATCACAAAGTAGGATAATTTAAATAAAAAAATTAGTTTGCTAATTGAGTAGAAAATTGCTACTGGTGTCCGATATAATATTCTATGAGAATATAAAGTAAAAGTTGTGAACTTCATACTCATAAAACCCGCCCAAAGATATAACATGTTAAAAATCTCCCTCTCCTGATAAAATCACTACAAAATTACAAAGAAAATAATACGGTTGATTATAAAGTTTAACTTCAATATGAAATCTGGCGGGAAATGGCGAAAAGAAACTAAAGGAGTGCTTGTAGTTCAGATCTGCTCCCAGGAAGCGTCTCGCAGGGAGCCTCACACCGTGTAAAGATTTGCTCTCGCACTGCAGTTTCCAAGCGTATTCTCGTCGGTTTTCAAAAAAATATCTAAATTAATATTTCTTCTTAAATTCTGACAAGAAACGCGTCCTACCTCTCAAAAAATCTTCATCATTTAAGTTTTAAAAAAAATATCACAAAGTAGGATAATTTAAATAAAAAAATTAGTTTGCTAATTGAGTAGAAAATTGCTACTGGTGTCCGATGTAATATTCTATGAGAATATAAAGTAAAAGTTGTGAACTTCATACTCATAAAATCCGCCCAAAGATATAAAATGTTAAAAATCTCCCTCTCCTGATAAAATCACTACAAAAGTACAAAGAAAATAATACGGTTGATTATAAAGTTTAACTTCAATATGAAATCTGGCGGGAAATGGCGAAAAGAAACTAAAAGAGTCCTTGTAGTTCAGATCTGCTCCCAGGAAGCGTCTCGCAGGGAGCCTCACACCGTGTAAACATTTGCTCTCGCACTGCAGTTTCCATGCGTATTCTCGCCGGTTTTCAAAAAAATATCTAAATTAATATTTCTTCTTAAATTCTGACAAGAAACGCGTCCTACATCTAAAAAAATCTTCATCATTTAAGTTTTAAAAAAATATCGCAAAGTAGGATAATTTAAGTAAAAAAATTAGTTTGCTAATTGTGTAGAAAATTGCTACTGGTGTCCGATATAATATTCTATGAGATTATGAAGTAAAAGTTGTGAACTTCAAACTCATAAAATCCGCCAAAGATATAACATGTTAAAAATCTCCCTCTCCTGATAAAATCACCACAAAATTACAAAGAAAATAATACGGTTGATTATAAAGTTTAACTTCAATATGAAATCTGGCGGGAAATGGCGATAAGAAACTAAATGAGTGCTTGTAGTTCAGATCTGCTCCCAGGAAGCGTCTCGCAGGGAGCCTCACACCGTGTAAAGATTTGCTCTCGCACTGCAGTTTCCAAGCGTATTCTCGTCGGTTTTCAAAAAAATATCTAAATTAATACTTCTTCTTTAATTCTGAAAAGAAACGCGTCCTACTTCTCAAAAAATCTTCATCATTTAAGTTTAAAAAAAATATCACAAAGTAGGATAATTTAAATAAAAAAATTAGTTTGCTAATTGAGTAGAAAATTCCTACTGGTGTCCGATGTAATATTCTGTGAGAATATAAAGTAAAAGTTGTGAACTTCATACTCATAAAATCCACCCAAAGATATAAAATGTTAAAAATCTCCCTCTCCTGATAAAATCACTACAAAATTACAAAGAAAATAATACGGTTGATTATAAAGTTTAACTTCAATATGAAATCTGGCGGGAAATGGCGAAAAGAAACTAAAGGAGTGCTTGTAGTTCAGATCTGCTCCCAGGAAGCGTCTCGCAGGGAGCCTCACACCGTGTAAAGATTTGCTCTCGCACTGCAGTTTCCATGCGTATTCTCGTCGGTTTTCAAAAAATTATCTAAATTAATATTTCTTCTTAAATTCTGACAAGAAACGCGTCCTACCTCTCAAAAAAATCTTCATCATTTAAGTTTAAAAAAAATATCACAAAGTAGGATAATTTAAATAAAAAAATTAGTTTGCTAATTGAGTAGAAAATTGCTACTGGTGTCCGATGTAATATTCTGTGAGAATATAAAGTAAAAGTTGTGAACTTCATACTCATAAAATCCGCCAAAGATATAAAATGTTAAAAATCTCCCTCTCCTGATAAAATCACTACAAAATTACAAAGAAAATAATACGGTTGATTATAAAGTTTAACTTCAATATGAAATCTGGCGGGAAATGGCGAAAAGAAACTAAAGGAGTGCTTGTAGTTCAGATCTGCTCCCAGGAAGCGTCTCGCAGGGAGCCTCACACCGTGTAAAGATTTGCTCTCGCACTGCAGTTTCCAAGCGTATTCTCGTCGGTTTTCAAAAAAATATCTAAATTAATATTTCTTCTTAAATTCTGACAAGAAACGCGTCCTACCTCTCAAAAAAATCTTCATCATTTAAGTTTAAAAAAAATATCACAAAGTAGGATAATTTAAATAAAAAAATTAGTTTGCTAATTGAGTAGAAAATTCCTACTGGTGTCCGATGTAATATTCTGTGAGAATATAAAGTAAAAGTTGTGAACTTCATACTCATAAAATCCGCCCAAAGATATAAAATGTTAAAAATCTCCCTCTCCTGATAAAATCACTACAAAATTACAAAGAAAATAATACGGTTGATTATAAAGTTTAACTTCAATATGAAATCTGGCGGGAAATGGCGAAAAGAAACTAAAGGAGTGCTTGTAGTTCAGATCTGCTCCCAGGAAGCGTCTCGCAGGGAGCCTCACACCGTGTAAAGATTTGCTCTCGCACTGCAGTTTCCAAGCGTATTCTCGTCGGTTTTCAAAAAAATATCTAAATTAATATTTCTTCTTAAATTCTGACAAGAAACGCGTCCTACCTCTCAAAAAAATCTTCATCATTTATGTTTAAAAAAAATATCACAAAGTAGGATAATTTAAATAAAAAAATTAGTTTGCTAATTGAGTAGAAAATTCCTACTGGTGTCCGATGTAATATTCTGTGAGAATATAAAGTAAAAGATGTGAACTTCATACTCATAAAATCCGCCCAAAGATATAAAATGTTAAAAATCTCCCTCTCCTGATAAAATCACTACAAAATTACAAAGAAAATAATACGGTTGATTATAAAGTTTAACTTCAATATGAAATCTGGCGGGAAATGGCGAAAACAAACTAAAGGAGTGCTTGTAGTTCAGATCTGCTCCCAGGAAGCGTCTCGCAGGGAGCCTCACACCGTGTAAAGATTTGCTCTCGCACTGCAGTTTCCATGCGTATTCTCGTCGGTTTTCAAAAAATTATCTAAATTAATATTTCTTCTTAAATTCTTTCAAGAAACGCGTCCTACCTCTCAAACAAATCTTCATCATTTAAGTTTTAAAAAAATATCACAAAGTAGGATAATTTAAATAAAAAAATTAGTTTGCTAATTGAGTAGAAAATTGCTACTGGTGTCCGATATAATATTCTATGAGAATATAAAGTAAAAGTTGTGAACTTCATACTCATAAAACCCGCCCAAAGATATAACATGTTAAAAATCTCCCTCTCCTGATAAAATCACTACAAAATTACAAAGAAAATAATACGGTTGATTATAAAGTTTAACTTCAATATGAAATCTGGCGGGAAATGGCGAAAAGAAACTAAAGGAGTGCTTGTAGTTCAGATCTGCTCCCAGGAAGCGTCTCGCAGGGAGCCTCACACCGTGTAAAGATTTGCTCTCGCACTGCAGTTTCCAAGCGTATTCTCGTCGGTTTTCAAAAAAATATCTAAATTAATATTTCTTCTTAAATTCTGACAAGAAACGCGTCCTACCTCTCAAAAAATCTTCATCATTTAAGTTTTAAAAAAAATATCACAAAGTAGGATAATTTAAATAAAAAAATTAGTTTGCTAATTGAGTAGAAAATTGCTACTGGTGTCCGATGTAATATTCTATGAGAATATAAAGTAAAAGTTGTGAACTTCATACTCATAAAATCCGCCCAAAGATATAAAATGTTAAAAATCTCCCTCTCCTGATAAAATCACTACAAAAGTACAAAGAAAATAATACGGTTGATTATAAAGTTTAACTTCAATATGAAATCTGGCGGGAAATGGCGAAAAGAAACTAAAAGAGTGCTTGTAGTTCAGATCTGCTCCCAGGAAGCGTCTCGCAGGGAGCCTCACACCGTGTAAACATTTGCTCTCGCACTGCAGTTTCCATGCGTATTCTCGCCGGTTTTCAAAAAAATATCTAAATTAATATTTCTTCTTAAATTCTGACAAGAAACGCGTCCTACATCTAAAAAAATCTTCATCATTTAAGTTTTAAAAAAATATCGCAAAGTAGGATAATTTAAGTAAAAAAATTAGTTTGCTAATTGTGTAGAAAATTGCTACTGGTGTCCGATATAATATTCTATGAGATTATGAAGTAAAAGTTGTGAACTTCAAACTCATAAAATCCGCCAAAGATATAACATGTTAAAAATCTCCCTCTCCTGATAAAATCACCACAAAATTACAAAGAAAATAATACGGTTGATTATAAAGTTTAACTTCAATATGAAATCTGGCGGGAAATGGCGATAAGAAACTAAATGAGTGCTTGTAGTTCAGATCTGCTCCCAGGAAGCGTCTCGCAGGGAGCCTCACACCGTGTAAAGATTTGCTCTCGCACTGCAGTTTCCAAGCGTATTCTCGTCGGTTTTCAAAAAAATATCTAAATTAATACTTCTTCTTTAATTCTGAAAAGAAACGCGTCCTACTTCTCAAAAAATCTTCATCATTTAAGTTTAAAAAAAATATCACAAAGTAGGATAATTTAAATAAAAAAATTAGTTTGCTAATTGAGTAGAAAATTCCTACTGGTGTCCGATGTAATATTCTGTGAGAATATAAAGTAAAAGTTGTGAACTTCATACTCATAAAATCCACCCAAAGATATAAAATGTTAAAAATCTCCCTCTCCTGATAAAATCACTACAAAATTACAAAGAAAATAATACGGTTGATTATAAAGTTTAACTTCAATATGAAATCTGGCGGGAAATGGCGAAAAGAAACTAAAGGAGTGCTTGTAGTTCAGATCTGCTCCCAGGAAGCGTCTCGCAGGGAGCCTCACACCGTGTAAAGATTTGCTCTCGCACTGCAGTTTCCATGCGTATTCTCGTCGGTTTTCAAAAAATTATCTAAATTAATATTTCTTCTTAAATTCTGACAAGAAACGCGTCCTACCTCTCAAAAAAATCTTCATCATTTAAGTTTAAAAAAAATATCACAAAGTAGGATAATTTAAATAAAAAAATTAGTTTGCTAATTGAGTAGAAAATTCCTACTGGTGTCCGATGTAATATTCTGTGAGAATATAAAGTAAGAGTTGTGAACTTCATACTCATAAAATCCGCCCAAAGATATAAAATGTTAAAAATCTCCCTCTCCTTATAAAATCACTACAAAATTACAAAGAAAATAATACGGTTGATTATAAAGTTTAACTTCAATATGAAATCTGGCGGGAAATGGCGAAAAGAAACTAAAGGAGTGCTTGTAGTTCAGATCTGCTCCCAGGAAGCGTCTCGCAGGGAGCCTCACACCGTGTAAAGATTTGCTCTCGCACTGCAGTTTCCATGCGTATTCTCGTCGGTTTTCAAAAAATTATCTAAATTAATATTTCTTCTTAAATTCTGACAAGAAACGCGTCCTACCTCTCAAAAAAATCTTCATCATTTAAGTTAAAAAAAAATATCACAAAGTAGGATAATTTAAATAAAAAAATTAGTTTGCTAATTGAGTAGAAAATTGCTACTGGTGTCCGATGTAATATTCTGTGAGAATATAAAGTAAAAGTTGTGAACTTCATACTCATAAAATCCGCCCAAAGATATAAAATGTTAAAAATCTCCCTCTCCTGATAAAATCACTACAAAATTACAAAGAAAATAATACGGTTGATTATAAAGTTTAACTTCAATATGAAATCTGGCGGGAAATGGCGAAAAGAAACTAAAGGAGTGCTTGTAGTTCAGATCTGCTCCCAGGAAGCGTCTCGCAGGGAGCCTCACACCGTGTAAAGATTTGCTCTCGCACTGCAGTTTCCAAGCGTATTCTCGTCGGTTTTCAAAAAAATATCTAAATTAATATTTCTTCTTAAATTCTGACAAGAAACGCGTCCTACCTCTCAAAAAAATCTTCATCATTTAAGTTTAAAAAAAATATCACAAAGTAGGATAATTTAAATAAAAAAATTAGTTTGCTAATTGAGTAGAAAATTCCTACTGGTGTCCGATGTAATATTCTGTGAGAATATAAAGTAAAAGTTGTGAACTTCATACTCATAAAATCCTTCCAAAGATATAAAATGTTAAAAATCTCCCTCTCCTGATAAAATCACTACAAAATTACAAAGAAAATAATACGGTTGATTATAAAGTTTAACTTCAATATGAAATCTGGCGGGAAATGGCGAAAACAAACTAAAGGAGTGCTTGTAGTTCAGATCTGCTCCCAGGAAGCGTCTCGCAGGGAGCCTCACACCGTGTAAAGATTTGCTCTCGCACTGCAGTTTCCATGCGTATTCTCGTCGGTTTTCAAAAAATTATCTAAATTAATATTTCTTCTTAAATTCTGACAAGAAACGCGTCCTACCTCTCAAACAAATCTTCATCATTTAAGTTTTAAAAAAATATCACAAAGTAGGATAATTTAAATAAAAAAATTAGTTTGCTAATTGAGTAGAAAATTGCTACTGGTGTCCGATATAATATTCTATGAGAATATAAAGTAAAAGTTGTGAACTTCATACTCATAAAACCCGCCCAAAGATATAACATGTTAAAAATCTCCCTCTCCTGATAAAATCACTACAAAATTACAAAGAAAATAATACGGTTGATTATAAAGTTTAACTTCAATATGAAATCTGGCGGGAAATGGCGAAAAGAAACTAAACGAGTGCTTGTAGTTCAGATCTGCTCCCAGGAAGCGTCTCGCAGGGAGCCTCACACCGTGTAAAGATTTGCTCTCGCACTGCAGTTTCCATGCGTATTCTCATCGGTTTTCAAAAAATTATATAAATTAATATTTCTTCTTAAATTCTGACAAGAAACGCGTCCTACCTCTCAAAAAAATCTTCATCATTGAAGTTTTAAAAAAATATCGCAAAGTAGGATAATTTAAGTAAAAAAATTAGTTTGCTAATTGTGTAGAAAATTGCTACTGGTGTCCGATATAATATTCTATGATAATATGAAGTAAAAGTTGTGAACTTCAAACTCATAAAATCCGCCCAAAGATAGAACATGTTAAAAATCTCCCTCTCCTGATAAAATCACTACAAAATTACAAAGAAAATAATACGGTTGATTATAAAGTTTAACTTCAATATGAAATCTAGCGGGAAATGGCGAAAAGAAACTAAACGAGTGCTTGTAGTTCAGATCTGCTCCCAGGAAGCGTCTCGCAGGGAGCCTCACACCGTGTAAAGATTTGCTCTCGCACTGCAGTTTCCAAGCGTATTCCCGTCGGTTTTCAAAAAAATATCACAAAGTAGGATAATTTAAATAAAAAAATTAGTTTGCTAATTGAGTAGAAAATTGCTACTGGTGTCCGATGTAATATTCTATGAGAATATGAAGTAAAAGTTGTGAACTTCAAACTCATAAAATCCGCCAAAGATATAACATGTTAAAAATCTCCCTCTCCTGATAAAATCACCACAAAATTACAAAGAAAATAATACGGTTGATTATAAAGTTTAACTTCAATATGAAATCTGGCGGGAAATGGCGAAAAGAAACTAAAGGAGTGCTTGTAGTTCAGATCTGCTCCCAGGAAGCGTCTCGCAGGGAGCCTCACACCGTGTAAAGATTTGCTCTCTCACTGCAGTTTCCAAGCGTATTCTCGTCGGTTTTCAAAAAAATATCTAAATTAATATTTCTTCTTAAATTCTGACAATAAACGCGTCCTACCTCTCAAAAAAATCTTCATCATTTAAGTTTAAAAAAAATATCACAAAGTAGGATAATTTAAATAAAAAAATTAGTTTGCTAATTGAGTAGAAAATTCCTACTGGTGTCCGATGTAATATTCTGTGAGAATATAAAGTAAAAGTTGTGAACTTCATACTCATAAAATCCGCCCAAAGATATAAAATGTTAAAAATCTCCCTCTCCTGATAAAATCACTACAAAATTACAAAGAAAATAATACGGTTGATTATAAAGTTTAACTTCAATATGAAATCTGGCGGGAAATGGCGAAAAGAAACTAAAGGAGTGCTTGTAGTTCAGATCTGCTCCCAGGAAGCGTCTCGCAGGGAGCCTCACACCGTGTAAAGATTTGCTCTCGCACTGCAGTTTCCAAGCGTATTCTCGTCGGTTTTCAAAAAAATATCTAAATTAATATTTCTTCTTAAATTCTGACAAGAAACGCGTCCTACCTCTCAAAAAATCTTCATCATTTAAGTTAAAAAAAAAATATCACAAAGTAGGATAATTTAAATAAAAAAATTAGTTTGCTAATTGAGTAGAAAATTGCTACTGGTGTCCCATGTAATATTCTATGAGAATATAAAGTAAAAGTTGTGAACTTCATACTCATAAAATCCGCCCAAAGATATAAAATGTTAAAAATCTCCCTCTTCTGATAAAATCACTACAAAAGTACAAAGAAAATAATACGGTTGATTATAAAGTTTAACTTCAATATGAAATCTGGCGGGAAATGGCGAAAAGAAACTAAAAGAGTGCTTGTAGTTCAGATCTGCTCCCAGGAAGCGTCTCGCAGGGAGCCTCACACCGTGTAAACATTTGCTCTCGCACTGCAGTTTCCATGCGTATTCTCGTCGGTTTTCAAAAAATTATCTAAATTAATATTTCTTCTTAAATTCTGACAAGAAACGCGTCCTACCTCTCAAAAAAATCTTCATCATTTAAGTTAAAAAAGAATATCGCAAAGTAGGATAATTTAAGTAAAAAAATTACTTTGCTAATTGTGTAGAAAATTGCTACTGGTGTCCGATATAATATTCTACGAGAATATAAAGTAAAAGTTGTGAACTTCAAACTCATAAAATCCGCCCAAAGATATAACATGTTAAAAATCTCCCTCTCCTGATAAAATCACTACAAAATTACAAAGAAAATAATACGGTTGATTATAAAGTTTAACTTCAATATGAAATCTGGCGGGAAATGGCGATAAGAAACTATATGAGTGCTTGTAGTTCAGATCTGCTCCCAGGAAGCGTCTCGCAGGGAGCCTCACACCGTGTAAAGATTTACTCTCGCACTGCAGTTTCCAAGCGTATTCTCGTCGGTTTTCAAAAAAATATCTAAATTAATACTTCTTCTTTAATTCTGAAAAGAAACGCGTCCTACTTCTCAAAAAATCTTCATCATTTAAGTTTAAAAAAAATATCACAAAGTAGGATAATTTAAATAAAAAAATTAGTTTGCTAATTGAGTAGAAAATTCCTACTGGTGTCCGATGTAATATTCTGTGAGAATATAAAGTAAAAGTTGTGAACTTCATACTCATAAAATCCGCCCAAAGATATAAAATGTTAAAAATCTCCCTCTCCTGATAAAATCACTACAAAATTACAAAGAAAATAATACGGTTGATTATAAAGTTTAACTTCAATATGAAATCTGGCGGGAAATGGCGAAAAGAAACTAAAGGAGTGCTTGTAGTTCAGATCTGCTCCCAGGAAGCGTCTCGCAGGGAGCCTCACACCGTGTAAAGATTTGCTCTCGCACTGCAGTTTCCATGCGTATTCTCGTCGGTTTTCAAAAAATTATCTAAATTAATATTTCTTCTTAAATTCTGACAAGAAACGCGTCCTACCTCTCAAAAAAATCTTCATCATTTAAGTTTAAAAAAAATATCACAAAGTAGGATAATTTAAATAAAAAAATTAGTTTGCTAATTGAGTAGAAAATTCCTACTGGTGTCCGATGTAATATTCTGTGAGAATATAAAGTAAGAGTTGTGAACTTCATACTCATAAAATCCGCCCAAAGATATAAAATGTTAAAAATCTCCCTCTCCTGATAAAATCACTACAAAATTACAAAGAAAATAATACGGTTGATTATAAAGTTTAACTTCAATATGAAATCTGGCGGGAAATGGCGAAAAGAAACTAAAGGAGTGCTTGTAGTTCAGATCTGCTCCCAGGAAGCGTCTCGCAGGGAGCCTCACACCGTGTAAAGATTTGCTCTCGCACTGCAGTTTCCATGCGTATTCTCGTCGGTTTTCAAAAAATTATCTAAATTAATATTTCTTCTTAAATTCTGACAAGAAACGCGTCCTACCTCTCAAAAAAATCTTCATCATTTAAGTTAAAAAAAAATATCACAAAGTAGGATAATTTAAATAAAAAAATTAGTTTGCTAATTGAGTAGAAAATTGCTACTGGTGTCCGATGTAATATTCTGTGAGAATATAAAGTAAAAGTTGTGAACTTCATACTCATAAAATCCGCCCAAAGATATAAAATGTTAAAAATCTCCCTCTCCTGATAAAATCACTACAAAATTACAAAGAAAATAATACGGTTGATTATAAAGTTTAACTTCAATATGAAATCTGGCGGGAAATGGCGAAAAGAAACTAAAGGAGTGCTTGTAGTTCAGATCTGCTCCCAGGAAGCGTCTCGCAGGGAGCCTCACACCGTGTAAAGATTTGCTCTCGCACTGCAGTTTCCAAGCGTATTCTCGTCGGTTTTCAAAAAAATATCTAAATTAATATTTCTTCTTAAATTCTGACAAGAAACGCGTCCTACCTCTCAAAAAAATCTTCATCATTTAAGTTTAAAAAAAATATCACAAAGTAGGATAATTTAAATAAAAAAATTAGTTTGCTAATTGAGTAGAAAATTCCTACTGGTGTCCGATGTAATATTCTGTGAGAATATAAAGTAAAAGTTGTGAACTTCATACTCATAAAATCCTTCCAAAGATATAAAATGTTAAAAATCTCCCTCTCCTGATAAAATCACTACAAAATTACAAAGAAAATAATACGGTTGATTATAAAGTTTAACTTCAATATGAAATCTGGCGGGAAATGGCGATAAGAAACTAAAGGAGGGCTTGTAGTTCAGATCTGCTCCCAGGAAGCGTCTCGCAGGGAGCCTCACACCGTGTAAAGATTTGCTCTCGCACTGCAGTTTCCAAGCGTATTCCCGTCGGTTTTCAAAAAAATATCACAAAGTAGGATAATTTAAATAAAAAAATTAGTTTGCTAATTGAGTAGAAAATTGCTACTGGTGTCCGATGTAATATTCTATGAGAATATGAAGTAAAAGTTGTGAACTTCAAACTCATAAAATCCGCCAAAGATATAACATGTTAAAAATCTCCCTCTCCTGATAAAATCACCACAATATTACAAAGAAAATAATACGGTTGATTATAAAGTTTAACTTCAATATGAAATCTGGCGGGAAATGGCGAAAAGAAACTAAAATAGTGCTTGTAGTTCAGATCTGCTCCCAGGAAGCGTCTCGCAGGGAGCCTCACACCGTGTAAAGATTTGCTCTCGCACTGCAGTTTCCAAGCGTATTCTCGTCGGTTTTCAAAAAAATATCTAAATTAATATTTCTTCTTAAATTCTGACAAGAAACGCGTCCTACCTCTCAAAAAAATCTTCATCATTTAAGTTTAAAAAAAATATCACAAAGTAGGATAATTTAAATAAAAAAATTAGTTTGCTAATTGAGTAGAAAATTGCTACTGGTGTCCGATGTAATATTCTGTGAGAATATAAAGTAAAAGTTGTGAACTTCATACTCATAAAATCCGCCCAAAGATATAAAATGTTAAAAATCTCCCTCTCCTGATAAAATCACTACAAAATTACAAAGAAAATAATACGGTTGATTATAAAGTTTAACTTCAATATGAAATCTGGAGGGAAATGGCGAAAACAAACTAAAGGAGTGCTTGTACTTCAGATCTGCTCCCAGGAAGCGTCTCGCAGGGAGCCTCACACCGTGTAAAGATTTGCTCTCGCACTGCAGTTTCCATGCGTATTCTCGTCGGTTTTCAAAAAATTATCTAAATTAATATTTCTTCTTAAATTCTGACAAGAAACGCGCCCTACCTCTCAAACAAATCTTCATCATTTAAGTTTTAAAAAAATATCACAAAGTAGGATAATTTAAATAAAAAAATTAGTTTGCTAATTGAGTAGAAAATTGCTACTGGTGTCCGATGTAATATTCTATGAGAATATGAAGTAAAAGTTGTGAACTTCAAACTCATAAAATCCGCCAAAGATATAACATGTTAAAAATCTCCCTCTCCTGATAAAATCACCACAAAATTACAAAGAAAATAATACGGTTGATTATAAAGTTTAACTTCAATATGAAATCTGGCGGGAAATGGCGAAAAGAAACTAAAGGAGTGCTTGTAGTTCAGATCTGCTCCCAGGAAGCGTCTCGCAGGGAGCCTCACACCGTGTAAAGATTTGCTCTCGCACTGCAGTTTCCATGCGTATTCTCGTCGGTTTTCAAAAAATTATCTAAATTAATATTTCTTCTTAAATTCTGACAAGAAACGTGTCCTACCTCTCAAAAAAATCTTCATCATTTAAGTTTAAAAAAAATATCACAAAGTAGGATAATTTAAATAAAAAAATTAGTTTGCTAATTGAGTAGAAAATTCCTACTGGTGTCCGATGTAATATTCTGTGAGAATATAAAGTAAGAGTTGTGAACTTCATACTCATAAAATCCGCCCAAAGATATAAAATGTTAAAAATCTCCCTCTCCTGATAAAATCACTACAAAATTACAAAGAAAATAATACGGTTGATTATAAAGTTTAACTTCAATATGAAATCTGGCGGGAAATGGCGAAAAGAAACTAAAGGAGTGCTTGTAGTTCAGATCTGCTCCCAGGAAGCGTCTCGCAGGGAGCCTCACACCGTGTAAAGATTTGCTCTCGCACTGCAGTTTCCATGCGTATTCTCGTCGGTTTTCAAAAAATTATCTAAATTAATATTTCTTCTTAAATTCTGACAAGAAACGCGTCCTACCTCTCAAAAAAATCTTCATCATTTAAGTTAAAAAAAAATATCACAAAGTAGGATAATTTAAATAAAAAAATTAGTTTGCTAATTGAGTAGAAAATTGCTACTGGTGTCCGATGTAATATTCTGTGAGAATATAAAGTAAAAGTTGTGAACTTCATACTCATAAAATCCGCCCAAAGATATAAAATGTTAAAAATCTCCCTCTCCTGATAAAATCACTACAAAATTACAAAGAAAATAATACGGTTGATTATAAAGTTTAACTTCAATATGAAATCTGGCGGGAAATGGCGAAAAGAAACTAAAGGAGTGCTTGTAGTTCAGATCTGCTCCCAGGAAGCGTCTCGCAGGGAGCCTCACACCGTGTAAAGATTTGCTCTCGCACTGCAGTTTCCAAGCGTATTCTCGTCGGTTTTCAAAAAAATATCTAAATTAATATTTCTTCTTAAATTCTGACAAGAAACGCGTCCTACCTCTCAAAAAAATCTTCATCATTTAAGTTTAAAAAAAATATCACAAAGTAGGATAATTTAAATAAAAAAATTAGTTTGCTAATTGAGTAGAAAATTCCTACTGGTGTCCGATGTAATATTCTGTGAGAATATAAAGTAAAAGTTGTGAACTTCATACTCATAAAATCCTTCCAAAGATATAAAATGTTAAAAATCTCCCTCTCCTGATAAAATCACTACAAAATTACAAAGAAAATAATACGGTTGATTATAAAGTTTAACTTCAATATGAAATCTGGCGGGAAATGGCGATAAGAAACTAAAGGAGGGCTTGTAGTTCAGATCTGCTCCCAGGAAGCGTCTCGCAGGGAGCCTCACACCGTGTAAAGATTTGCTCTCGCACTGCAGTTTCCAAGCGTATTCCCGTCGGTTTTCAAAAAAATATCACAAAGTAGGATAATTTAAATAAAAAAATTAGTTTGCTAATTGAGTAGAAAATTGCTACTGGTGTCCGATGTAATATTCTATGAGAATATGAAGTAAAAGTTGTGAACTTCAAACTCATAAAATCCGCCAAAGATATAACATGTTAAAAATCTCCCTCTCCTGATAAAATCACCACAATATTACAAAGAAAATAATACGGTTGATTATAAAGTTTAACTTCAATATGAAATCTGGCGGGAAATGGCGAAAAGAAACTAAAATAGTGCTTGTAGTTCAGATCTGCTCCCAGGAAGCGTCTCGCAGGGAGCCTCACACCGTGTAAAGATTTGCTCTCGCACTGCAGTTTCCAAGCGTATTCTCGTCGGTTTTCAAAAAAATATCTAAATTAATATTTCTTCTTAAATTCTGACAAGAAACGCGTCCTACCTCTCAAAAAAATCTTCATCATTTAAGTTTAAAAAAAATATCACAAAGTAGGATAATTTAAATAAAAAAATTAGTTTGCTAATTGAGTAGAAAATTGCTACTGGTGTCCGATGTAATATTCTGTGAGAATATAAAGTAAAAGTTGTGAACTTCATACTCATAAAATCCGCCCAAAGATATAAAATGTTAAAAATCTCCCTCTCCTGATAAAATCACTACAAAATTACAAAGAAAATAATACGGTTGATTATAAAGTTTAACTTCAATATGAAATCTGGCGGGAAATGGCGAAAAGAAACTAAAGGAGTGCTTGTAGTTCAGATCTGCTCCCAGGAAGCGTCTCGCAGGGAGCCTCACACCGTGTAAAGATTTGCCCTCGCACTGCAGTTTCCAAGCGTATTCTCGTCGGTTTTCAAAAAAATATCTAAATTAATATTTCTTCTTAAATTCTGACAAGAAACGCGTCCTACCTCTCAAAAAAATCTTCATCATTTAAGTTTAAAAAAAATATCACAAAGTAGGATAATTTAAATAAAAAAATTAGTTTGCTAATTGAGTAGAAAATTGCTACTGGTGTCCGATGTAATATTCTGTGAGAATATAAAGTAAAAGTTGTGAACGTCATACTCATAAAATCCGCCCAAAGATATAAAATGTTAAAAATCTCCCTCTCCTGATAAAATCACTACAAAATTACAAAGAAAATAATACGGTTGATTATAAAGTTTAACTTCAATATGAAATCTGGCGGGAAATGGCGAAAAGAAACTAAAGGAGTGCTTGTAGTTCAGATCTGCTCCCAGGAAGCGTCTCGCAGGGAGCCTCACACCGTGTAAAGATTTGCTCTCGCACTGCAGTTTCCAAGCGTATTCTCGTCGGTTTTCAAAAAAATATCTAAATTAATATTTCTTCTTAAATTCTGACAAGAAACGCGTCCTACCTCTCAAAAAAATCTTCATCATTTAAGTTTAAAAAAAATATCACAAAGTAGGATAATTTAAATAAAAAAATTAGTTTGCTAATTGAGTAGAAAATTCCTACTGGTGTCCGATGTAATATTCTGTGAGAATATAAAGTAAAAGTTGTGAACTTCATACTCATAAAATCCTTCCAAAGATATAAAATGTTAAAAATCTCCCTCTCCTGATAAAATCACTACAAAATTACAAAGAAAATAATACGGTTGATTATAAAGTTTAACTTCAATATGAAATCTGGCGGGAAATGGCGATAAGAAACTAAAGGAGGGCTTGTAGTTCAGATCTGCTCCCAGGAAGCGTCTCGCAGGGAGCCTCACACCGTGTAAAGATTTGCTCTCGCACTGCAGTTTCCAAGCGTATTCCCGTCGGTTTTCAAAAAAATATCACAAAGTAGGATAATTTAAATAAAAAAATTAGTTTGCTAATTGAGTAGAAAATTGCTACTGGTGTCCGATGTAATATTCTATGAGAATATGAAGTAAAAGTTGTGAACTTCAAACTCATAAAATCCGCCAAAGATATAACATGTTAAAAATCTCCCTCTCCTGATAAAATCACCACAATATTACAAAGAAAATAATACGGTTGATTATAAAGTTTAACTTCAATATGAAATCTGGCGGGAAATGGCGAAAAGAAACTAAAATAGTGCTTGTAGTTCAGATCTGCTCCCAGGAAGCGTCTCGCAGGGAGCCTCACACCGTGTAAAGATTTGCTCTCGCACTGCAGTTTCCAAGCGTATTCTCGTCGGTTTTCAAAAAAATATCTAAATTAATATTTCTTCTTAAATTCTGACAAGAAACGCGTCCTACCTCTCAAAAAAATCTTCATCATTTAAGTTAAAAAAAAATATCACAAAGTAGGATAATTTAAATAAAAAAATTAGTTTGCTAATTGAGTAGAAAATTGCTACTGGTGTCCGATGTAATATTCTGTGAGAATATAAAGTAAAAGTTGTGAACTTCATACTCATAAAATCCGCCCAAAGATATAAAATGTTAAAAATCTCCCTCTCCTGATAAAATCACTACAAAATTACAAAGAAAATAATACGGTTGATTATAAAGTTTAACTTCAATATGAAATCTGGCGGGAAATGGCGAAAAGAAACTAAAGGAGTGCTTGTAGTTCAGATCTGCTCCCAGGAAGCGTCTCGCAGGGAGCCTCACACCGTGTAAAGATTTGCTCTCGCACTGCAGTTTCCAAGCGTATTCTCGTCGGTTTTCAAAAAAATATCTAAATTAATATTTCTTCTTAAATTCTGACAAGAAACGCGTCCTACCTCTCAAAAAAATCTTCATCATTTAAGTTTAAAAAAAATATCACAAAGTAGGATAATTTAAATAAAAAAATTAGTTTGCTAATTGAGTAGAAAATTCCTACTGGTGTCCGATGTAATATTCTGTGAGAATATAAAGTAAAAGTTGTGAACTTCATACTCATAAAATCCTTCCAAAGATATAAAATGTTAAAAATCTCCCTCTCCTGATAAAATCACTACAAAATTACAAAGAAAATAATACGGTTGATTATAAAGTTTAACTTCAATATGAAATCTGGCGGGAAATGGCGATAAGAAACTAAAGGAGGGCTTGTAGTTCAGATCTGCTCCCAGGAAGCGTCTCGCAGGGAGCCTCACACCGTGTAAAGATTTGCTCTCGCACTGCAGTTTCCAAGCGTATTCCCGTCGGTTTTCAAAAAAATATCACAAAGTAGGATAATTTAAATAAAAAAATTAGTTTGCTAATTGAGTAGAAAATTGCTACTGGTGTCCGATGTAATATTCTATGAGAATATGAAGTAAAAGTTGTGAACTTCAAACTCATAAAATCCGCCAAAGATATAACATGTTAAAAATCTCCCTCTCCTGATAAAATCACCACAATATTACAAAGAAAATAATACGGTTGATTATAAAGTTTAACTTCAATATGAAATCTGGCGGGAAATGGCGAAAAGAAACTAAAATAGTGCTTGTAGTTCAGATCTGCTCCCAGGAAGCGTCTCGCAGGGAGCCTCACACCGTGTAAAGATTTGCTCTCGCACTGCAGTTTCCAAGCGTATTCTCGTCGGTTTTCAAAAAAATATCTAAATTAATATTTCTTCTTAAATTCTGACAAGAAACGCGTCCTACCTCTCAAAAAAATCTTCATCATTTAAGTTTAAAAAAAATATCACAAAGTAGGATAATTTAAATAAAAAAATTAGTTTGCTAATTGAGTAGAAAATTGCTACTGGTGTCCGATGTAATATTCTGTGAGAATATAAAGTAAAAGTTGTGAACTTCATACTCATAAAATCCGCCCAAAGATATAAAATGTTAAAAATCTCCCTCTCCTGATAAAATCACTACAAAATTACAAAGAAAATAATACGGTTGATTATAAAGTTTAACTTCAATATGAAATCTGGCGGGAAATGGCGAAAAGAAACTAAAGGAGTGCTTGTAGTTCAGATCTGCTCCCAGGAAGCGTCTCGCAGGGAGCCTCACACCGTGTAAAGATTTGCCCTCGCACTGCAGTTTCCAAGCGTATTCTCGTCGGTTTTCAAAAAAATATCTAAATTAATATTTCTTCTTAAATTCTGACAAGAAACGCGTCCTACCTCTCAAAAAAATCTTCATCATTTAAGTTTAAAAAAAATATCACAAAGTAGGATAATTTAAATAAAAAAATTAGTTTGCTAATTGAGTAGAAAATTGCTACTGGTGTCCGATGTAATATTCTGTGAGAATATAAAGTAAAAGTTGTGAACTTCATACTCATAAAATCCGCCCAAAGATATAAAATGTTAAAAATCTCCCTCTCCTGATAAAATCACTACAAAATTACAAAGAAAATAATACGGTTGATTATAAAGTTTAACTTCAATATGAAATCTGGCGGGAAATGGCGAAAAGAAACTAAAGGAGTGCTTGTAGTTCAGATCTGCTCCCAGGAAGCGTCTCGCAGGGAGCCTCACACCGTGTAAAGATTTGCTCTCGCACTGCAGTTTCCATGCGTATTCTCGTCGGTTTTCAAAAAATTATCTAAATTAATATTTCTTCTTAAATTCTGACAAGAAACGCGTCCTACCTCTCAAAAAAATCTTCATCATTTAAGTTTAAAAAAAATATCACAAAGTAGGATAATTTAAATAAAAAATTAGTTTGCTAATTGAGTAGAAAATTGCTACTGGTGTCCGATATAATATTCTATGAGAATATAAAGTAAAAGTTGTGAACTTCATACTCATAAAATCCGCCCAAAGATATAACATGTTAAAAATCTCCCTCTCCTGATAAAATCACTACAAAATTACAAAGAAAATAATACGGTTGATTATAAAGTTTAACTTCAATATGAAATCTGGCGGGAAATGGCGAAAAGCAACTAAAGGAGTGCTTGTAGTTCAGATCTGCTCCCAGGAAGCGTCTCGCAGGGAGCCTCACACCGTGTAAAGATTTGCTCTCGCACTGCAGTTTCCAAGCGTATTCTCGTCGGTTTTCAAAAAAATATCACAAAGTAGGATAATTTAAATAAAAAAATTAGTTTGCTAATTGAGTAAAAAATTGCTACTGGTGTCCGATGTAATATTCTATGAGAATATGAAGTAAAAGTTGTGAACTTCAAACTCATAAAATCCGCCAAAGATATAACATGTTAAAAATCTCCCTCTCCTGATAAAATCACCACAAAATTACAAAGAAAATAATACGGTTGATTATAAAGTTTAACTTCAATATGAAATCTGGCGGGAAATGGCGAAAAGAAACTAAAGGAGTGCTTGTAGTTCAGATCTGCTCCCAGGAAGCGTCTCGCAGGGAGCCTCACACCGTGTAAAGATTTGCTCTCGCACTGCAGTTTCCAAGCGTATTCTCGTCGGTTTTCAAAAAAATATCTAAATTAATATTTCTTCTTAAATTCTGACAAGAAACGCGTCCTACCTCTCAAAAAAATCTTCATCATTTAAGTTAAAAAAAAATATCACAAAGTAGGATAATTTAAATAAAAAAATTAGTTTGCTAATTGAGTAGAAAATTGCTACTGGTGTCCGATGTAATATTCTGTGAGAATATAAAGTAAAAGTTGTGAACTTCATACTCATAAAATCCGCCAAAGATATAAAATGTTAAAAATCTCCCTCTCCTGATAAAATCACTACAAAATTACAAAGAAAATAATACGGTTGATTATAAAGTTTAACTTCAATATGAAATCTGGCGGGAAATGGCGATAAGAAACTAAAGGAGGGCTTGTAGTTCAGATCTGCTCCCAGGAAGCGTCTCGCAGGGAGCCTCACACCGTGTAAAGATTTGCTCTCGCACTGCAGTTTCCAAGCGTATTCCCGTCGGTTTTCAAAAAAATATCACAAAGTAGGATAATTTAAATAAAAAAATTAGTTTGCTAATTGAGTAGAAAATTGCTACTGGTGTCCGATGTAATATTCTATGAGAATATGAAGTAAAAGTTGTGAACTTCAAACTCATAAAATCCGCCAAAGATATAACATGTTAAAAATCTCCCTCTCCTGATAAAATCACCACAATATTACAAAGAAAATAATACGGTTGATTATAAAGTTTAACTTCAATATGAAATCTGGCGGGAAATGGCGAAAAGAAACTAAAATAGTGCTTGTAGTTCAGATCTGCTCCCAGGAAGCGTCTCGCAGGGAGCCTCACACCGTGTAAAGATTTGCTCTCGCACTGCAGTTTCCAAGCGTATTCTCGTCGGTTTTCAAAAAAATATCTAAATTAATATTTCTTCTTAAATTCTGACAAGAAACGCGTCCTACCTCTCAAAAAAATCTTCATCATTTAAGTTTAAAAAAAATATCACAAAGTAGGATAATTTAAATAAAAAAATTAGTTTGCTAATTGAGTAGAAAATTGCTACTGGTGTCCGATGTAATATTCTGTGAGAATATAAAGTAAAAGTTGTGAACTTCATACTCATAAAATCCGCCCAAAGATATAAAATGTTAAAAATCTCCCTCTCCTGATAAAATCACTACAAAATTACAAAAAAAATAATACGGTTGATTATAAAGTTTAACTTCAATATGAAATCTGGCGGGAAATGGCGAAAAGAAACTAAAGGAGTGCTTGTAGTTCAGATCTGCTCCCAGGAAGCGTCTCGCAGGGAGCCTCACACCGTGTAAAGATTTGCCCTCGCACTGCAGTTTCCAAGCGTATTCTCGTCGGTTTTCAAAAAAATATCTAAATTAATATTTCTTCTTAAATTCTGACAAGAAACGCGTCCTACCTCTCAAAAAAATCTTCATCATTTAAGTTTAAAAAAAATATCACAAAGTAGGATAATTTAAATAAAAAAATTAGTTTGCTAATTGAGTAGAAAATTGCTACTGGTGTCCGATGTAATATTCTGTGAGAATATAAAGTAAAAGTTGTGAACTTCATACTCATAAAATCCGCCCAAAGATATAAAATGTTAAAAATCTCCCTCTCCTGATAAAATCACTACAAAATTACAAAGAAAATAATACGGTTGATTATAAAGTTTAACTTCAATATGAAATCTGGCGGGAAATGGCGAAAAGAAACTAAAGGAGTGCTTGTAGTTCAGATCTGCTCCCAGGAAGCGTCTCGCAGGGAGCCTCACACCGTGTAAAGATTTGCTCTCGCACTGCAGTTTCCATGCGTATTCTCGTCGGTTTTCAAAAAATTATCTAAATTAATATTTCTTCTTAAATTCTGACAAGAAACGCGTCCTACCTCTCAAAAAAATCTTCATCATTTAAGTTTAAAAAAAATATCACAAAGTAGGATAATTTAAATAAAAAATTAGTTTGCTAATTGAGTAGAAAATTGCTACTGGTGTCCGATATAATATTCTATGAGAATATAAAGTAAAAGTTGTGAACTTCATACTCATAAAATCCGCCCAAAGATATAACATGTTAAAAATCTCCCTCTCCTGATAAAATCACTACAAAATTACAAAGAAAATAATACGGTTGATTATAAAGTTTAACTTCAATATGAAATCTGGCGGGAAATGGCGAAAAGCAACTAAAGGAGTGCTTGTAGTTCAGATCTGCTCCCAGGAAGCGTCTCGCAGGGAGCCTCACACCGTGTAAAGATTTGCTCTCGCACTGCAGTTTCCAAGCGTATTCTCGTCGGTTTTCAAAAAAATATCACAAAGTAGGATAATTTAAATAAAAAAATTAGTTTGCTAATTGAGTAAAAAATTGCTACTGGTGTCCGATGTAATATTCTATGAGAATATGAAGTAAAAGTTGTGAACTTCAAACTCATAAAATCCGCCAAAGATATAACATGTTAAAAATCTCCCTCTCCTGATAAAATCACCACAAAATTACAAAGAAAATAATACGGTTGATTATAAAGTTTAACTTCAATATGAAATCTGGCGGGAAATGGCGAAAAGAAACTAAAGGAGTGCTTGTAGTTCAGATCTGCTCCCAGGAAGCGTCTCGCAGGGAGCCTCACACCGTGTAAAGATTTGCTCTCGCACTGCAGTTTCCAAGCGTATTCTCGTCGGTTTTCAAAAAAATATCTAAATTAATATTTCTTCTTAAATTCTGACAAGAAACGCGTCCTACCTCTCAAAAAAATCTTCATCATTTAAGTTAAAAAAAAATATCACAAAGTAGGATAATTTAAATAAAAAAATTAGTTTGCTAATTGAGTAGAAAATTGCTACTGGTGTCCGATGTAATATTCTGTGAGAATATAAAGTAAAAGTTGTGAACTTCATACTCATAAAATCCGCCAAAGATATAAAATGTTAAAAATCTCCCTCTCCTGATAAAATCACTACAAAATTACAAAGAAAATAATACGGTTGATTATAAAGTTTAACTTCAATATGAAATCTGGCGGGAAATGGCGAAAAGAAACTAAAGGAGTGCTTGTAGTTCAGATCTGCTCCCAGGAAGCGTCTCGCAGGGAGCCTCACACCGTGTAAAGATTTGCTCTCGCACTGCAGTTTCCAAGCGTATTCTCGTCGGTTTTCAAAAAAATATCTAAATTAATATTTCTTTTTAAATTCTGACAAGAAACGCGTCCTACCTCTCAAAAAAATCTTCATCATTTAAGTTTAAAAAAAATATCACAAAGTAGGATAATTTAAATAAAAAAATTAGTTTGCTAATTGAGTAGAAAATTCCTACTGGTGTCCGATGTAATATTCTGTGAGAATATAAAGTAAAAGTTGTGAACTTCATACTCATAAAATCCGCCCAAAGATATAAAATGTTAAAAATCTCCCTCTCCTGATAAAATCACTACAAAATTACAAAGAAAATAATACGGTTGATTATAAAGTTTAACTTCAATATGAAATCTGGCGGGAAATGGCGAAAAGAAACTAAAGGAGTGCTTGTAGTTCAGATCTGCTCCCAGGAAGCGTCTCGCAGGGAGCCTCACACCGTGTAAAGATTTGCTCTCGCACTGCAGTTTCCATGCGTATTCTCGTCGGTTTTCAAAAAATTATCTAAATTAATATTTCTTCTTAAATTCTGACAAGATACGCGTCCTACCTCTCAAAAAAATCTTCATCATTTAAGTTAAAAAAGAATATCGCAAAGTAGGATAATTTAAGTAAAAAAATTACTTTGCTAATTGTGTAGAAAATTGCTACTGGTGTCCGATATAATATTCTACGAGAATATAAAGTAAAAGTTGTGAACTTCAAACTCATAAAATCCGCCCAAAGATATAACATGTTAAAAATCTCCCTCTCCTGATAAAATCACTACAAAATTACAAAGAAAATAATACGGTTGATTATAAAGTTTAACTTCAATATGAAATCTGGCGGGAAATGGCGATAAGAAACTAAATGAGTGCTTGTAGTTCAGATCTGCTCCCAGGAAGCGTCTCGCAGGGAGCCTCACACCGTGTAAAGATTTGCTCTCGCACTGCAGTTTCCAAGCGTATTATCGTCGGTTTTCAAAAAAATATCTAAATAAATACTTCTTCTTTAATTCTGAAAAGAAACGCGTCTTACCTCTCAAAAAATCTTCATCATTTAAGTTTAAAAAAAATATCACAAAGTAGGATAATTTAAATAAAAAAATTAGTTTGCTAATTGAGTAGAAAATTGCTACTGGTGTCCGATGTAATATTCTGTGAGAATATAAAGTAAAAGTTGTGAACTTCATACTCATAAAATCCGCCCAAAGATATAAAATGTTAAAAATCTCCCTCTCCTGATAAAATCACTACAAAATTACAAAGAAAATAATACGGTTGATTATAAAGTTTAACTTCAATATGAAATCTGGCGGGAAATGGCGAAAAGAAACTAAAGGAGTGCTTGTAGTTCAGATCTGCTCCCAGGAAGCGTCTCGCAGGGAGCCTCACACCGTGTAAAGATTTGCTCTCGCACTGCAGTTTCCATGCGTATTCTCGTCGGTTTTCAAAAAATTATCTAAATTAATATTTCTTCTTAAATTCTGACAAGAAACGCGTCCTACCTCTCAAAAAAATCTTCATCATTTAAGTTTAAAAAAAATATCACAAAGTAGGATAATTTAAATAAAAAATTAGTTTGCTAATTGAGTAGAAAATTGCTACTGGTGTCCGATATAATATTCTATGAGAATATAAAGTAAAAGTTGTGAACTTCATACTCATAAAATCCGCCCAAAGATATAACATGTTAAAAATCTCCCTCTCCTGATAAAATCACTGCAAAATTACAAAGAAAATAATACGGTTGATTATAAAGTTTAACTTCAATATGAAATCTGGCGGGAAATGGCGAAAAGCAACTAAAGGAGTGCTTGTAGTTCAGATCTGCTCCCAGGAAGCGTCTCGCAGGGAGCCTCACACCGTGTAAAGATTTGCTCTCGCACTGCAGTTTCCAAGCGTATTCTCGTCGGTTTTCAAAAAAATATCACAAAGTAGGATAATTTAAATAAAAAAATTAGTTTGCTAATTGAGTAAAAAATTGCTACTGGTGTCCGATGTAATATTCTATGAGAATATGAAGTAAAAGTTGTGAACTTCAAACTCATAAAATCCGCCAAAGATATAACATGTTAAAAATCTCCCTCTCCTGATAAAATCACCACAAAATTACAAAGAAAATAATACGGTTGATTATAAAGTTTAACTTCAATATGAAATCTGGCGGGAAATGGCGAAAAGAAACTAAAGGAGTGCTTGTAGTTCAGATCTGCTCCCAGGAAGCGTCTCGCAGGGAGCCTCACACCGTGTAAAGATTTGCTCTCGCACTGCAGTTTCCAAGCGTATTCTCGTCGGTTTTCAAAAAAATATCTAAATTAATATTTCTTCTTAAATTCTGACAAGAAACGCGTCCTACCTCTCAAAAAAATCTTCATCATTTAAGTTAAAAAAAAATATCACAAAGTAGGATAATTTAAATAAAAAAATTAGTTTGCTAATTGAGTAGAAAATTGCTACTGGTGTCCGATGTAATATTCTGTGAGAATATAAAGTAAAAGTTGTGAACTTCATACTCATAAAATCCGCCAAAGATATAAAATGTTAAAAATCTCCCTCTCCTGATAAAATCACTACAAAATTACAAAGAAAATAATACGGTTGATTATAAAGTTTAACTTCAATATGAAATCTGGCGGGAAATGGCGAAAAGAAACTAAAGGAGTGCTTGTAGTTCAGATCTGCTCCCAGGAAGCGTCTCGCAGGGAGCCTCACACCGTGTAAAGATTTGCTCTCGCACTGCAGTTTCCAAGCGTATTCTCGTCGGTTTTCAAAAAAATATCTAAATTAATATTTCTTCTTAAATTCTGACAAGAAACGCGTCCTACCTCTCAAAAAAATCTTCATCATTTAAGTTTAAAAAAAATATCACAAAGTAGGATAATTTAAATAAAAAAATTAGTTTGCTAATTGAGTAGAAAATTCCTACTGGTGTCCGATGTAATATTCTGTGAGAATATAAAGTAAAAGTTGTGAACTTCATACTCATAAAATCCGCCCAAAGATATAAAATGTTAAAAATCTCCCTCTCCTGATAAAATCACTACAAAATTACAAAGAAAATAATACGGTTGATTATAAAGTTTAACTTCAATATGAAATCTGGCGGGAAATGGCGAAAAGAAACTAAAGGAGTGCTTGTAGTTCAGATCTGCTCCCAGGAAGCGTCTCGCAGGGAGCCTCACACCGTGTAAAGATTTGCTCTCGCACTGCAGTTTCCAAGCGTATTCTCGTCGGTTTTCAAAAAAATATCTAAATTAATATTTCTTCTTAAATTCTGACAAGAAACGCGTCCTACCTCTCAAAAAAATCTTCATCATTTATGTTTAAAAAAAATATCACAAAGTAGGATAATTTAAATAAAAAAATTAGTTTGCTAATTGAGTAGAAAATTCCTACTGGTGTCCGATGTAATATTCTGTGAGAATATAAAGTAAAAGATGTGAACTTCATACTCATAAAATCCGCCCAAAGATATAAAATGTTAAAAATCTCCCTCTCCTGATAAAATCACTACAAAATTACAAAGAAAATAATACGGTTGATTATAAAGTTTAACTTCAATATGAAATCTGGCGGGAAATGGCGAAAACAAACTAAAGGAGTGCTTGTAGTTCAGATCTGCTCCCAGGAAGCGTCTCGCAGGGAGCCTCACACCGTGTAAAGATTTGCTCTCGCACTGCAGTTTCCATGCGTATTCTCGTCGGTTTTCAAAAAATTATCTAAATTAATATTTCTTCTTAAATTCTTTCAAGAAACGCGTCCTACCTCTCAAACAAATCTTCATCATTTAAGTTTTAAAAAAATATCACAAAGTAGGATAATTTAAATAAAAAAATTAGTTTGCTAATTGAGTAGAAAATTGCTACTGGTGTCCGATATAATATTCTATGAGAATATAAAGTAAAAGTTGTGAACTTCATACTCATAAAACCCGCCCAAAGATATAACATGTTAAAAATCTCCCTCTCCTGATAAAATCACTACAAAATTACAAAGAAAATAATACGGTTGATTATAAAGTTTAACTTCAATATGAAATCTGGCGGGAAATGGCGAAAAGAAACTAAAGGAGTGCTTGTAGTTCAGATCTGCTCCCAGGAAGCGTCTCGCAGGGAGCCTCACACCGTGTAAAGATTTGCTCTCGCACTGCAGTTTCCAAGCGTATTCTCGTCGGTTTTCAAAAAAATATCTAAATTAATATTTCTTCTTAAATTCTGACAAGAAACGCGTCCTACCTCTCAAAAAATCTTCATCATTTAAGTTTTAAAAAAAATATCACAAAGTAGGATAATTTAAATAAAAAAATTAGTTTGCTAATTGAGTAGAAAATTGCTACTGGTGTCCGATGTAATATTCTATGAGAATATAAAGTAAAAGTTGTGAACTTCATACTCATAAAATCCGCCCAAAGATATAAAATGTTAAAAATCTCCCTCTCCTGATAAAATCACTACAAAAGTACAAAGAAAATAATACGGTTGATTATAAAGTTTAACTTCAATATGAAATCTGGCGGGAAATGGCGAAAAGAAACTAAAAGAGTGCTTGTAGTTCAGATCTGCTCCCAGGAAGCGTCTCGCAGGGAGCCTCACACCGTGTAAACATTTGCTCTCGCACTGCAGTTTCCATGCGTATTCTCGCCGGTTTTCAAAAAATTATCTAAATTAATATTTCTTCTTAAATTCTGACAAGAAACGCGTCCTACCTCTCAAAAAAATCTTCATCATTTAAGTTAAAAAAGAATATCGCAAAGTAGGATAATTTAAGTAAAAAAATTACTTTGCTAATTGTGTAGAAAATTGCTACTGGTGTCCGATATAATATTCTACGAGAATATAAAGTAAAAGTTGTGAACTTCAAACTCATAAAATCCGCCCAAAGATATAACATGTTAAAAATCTCCCTCTCCTGATAAAATCACTACAAAATTACAAAGAAAATAATACGGTTGATTATAAAGTTTAACTTCAATATGAAATCTGGCGGGAAATGGCGATAAGAAACTAAATGAGTGCTTGTAGTTCAGATCTGCTCCCAGGAAGCGTCTCGCAGGGAGCCTCACACCGTGTAAAGATTTGCTCTCGCACTGCAGTTTCCAAGCGTATTCTCGTCGGTTTTCAAAAAAATATCTAAATTAATACTTCTTCTTTAATTCTGAAAAGAAACGCGTCCTACTTCTCAAAAAATCTTCATCATTTAAGTTTAAAAAAATATCACAAAGTAGGATAATTTAAATAAAAAAATTAGTTTGCTAATTGAGTAGAAAATTCCTACTGGTGTCCGATGTAATATTCTGTGAGAATATAAAGTAAAAGTTGTGAACTTCATACTCATAAAATCCGCCCAAAGATATAAAATGTTAAAAATCTCCCTCTCCTGATAAAATCACTACAAAATTACAAAGAAAATAATACGGTTGATTATAAAGTTTAACTTCAATATGAAATCTGGCGGGAAATGGCGAAAAGAAACTAAAGGAGTGCTTGTAGTTCAGATCTGCTCCCAGGAAGCGTCTCGCAGGGAGCCTCACACCGTGTAAAGATTTGCTCTCGCACTGCAGTTTCCATGCGTATTCTCGTCGGTTTTCAAAAAATTATCTAAATTAATATTTCTTCTTAAATTCTGACAAGAAACGCGTCCTACCTCTCAAAAAAATCTTCATCATTTAAGTTTAAAAAAAATATCACAAAGTAGGATAATTTAAATAAAAAAATTAGTTTGCTAATTGAGTAGAAAATTCCTACTGGTGTCCGATGTAATATTCTGTGAGAATATAAAGTAAGAGTTGTGAACTTCATACTCATAAAATCCGCCCAAAGATATAAAATGTTAAAAATCTCCCTCTCCTTATAAAATCACTACAAAATTACAAAGAAAATAATACGGTTGATTATAAAGTTTAACTTCAATATGAAATCTGGCGGGAAATGGCGAAAAGAAACTAAAGGAGTGCTTGTAGTTCAGATCTGCTCCCAGGAAGCGTCTCGCAGGGAGCCTCACACCGTGTAAAGATTTGCTCTCGCACTGCAGTTTCCAAGCGTATTCTCGTCGGTTTTCAAAAAAATATCTAAATTAATATTTCTTCTTAAATTCTGACAATAAACGCGTCCTACCTCTCAAAAAAATCTTCATCATTTAAGTTTAAAAAAAATATCACAAAGTAGGATAATTTAAATAAAAAAATTAGTTTGCTAATTGAGTAGAAAATTCCTACTGGTGTCCGATGTAATATTCTGTGAGAATATAAAGTAAAAGTTGTGAACTTCATACTCATAAAATCCTTCCAAAGATATAAAATGTTAAAAATCTCCCTCTCCTGATAAAATCACTACAAAATTACAAAGAAAATAATACGGTTGATTATAAAGTTTAACTTCAATATGAAATCTGGCGGGAAATGGCGAAAACAAACTAAAGGAGTGCTTGTAGTTCAGATCTGCTCCCAGGAAGCGTTTCGCAGGGAGCCTCACACCGTGTAAAGATTTGCTCTCGCACTGCAGTTTCCATGCGTATTCTCGTCGGTTTTCAAAAAATTATCTAAATTAATATTTCTTCTTAAATTCTGACAAGAAACGCGTCCTACCTCTCAAACAAATCTTCATCATTTAAGTTTTAAAAAAATATCACAAAGTAGGATAATTTAAATAAAAAAATTAGTTTGCTAATTGAGTAGAAAATTGCTACTGGTGTCCGATATAATATTCTATGAGAATATAAAGTAAAAGTTGTGAACTTCATACTCATAAAACCCGCCCAAAGATATAACATGTTAAAAATCTCCCTCTCCTGATAAAATCACTACAAAATTACAAAGAAAATAATACGGTTGATTATAAAGTTTAACTTCAATATGAAATCTGGCGGGAAATGGCGAAAAGAAACTAAACGAGTGCTTGTAGTTCAGATCTGCTCCCAGGAAGCGTCTCGCAGGGAGCCTCACACCGTGTAAAGATTTGCTCTCGCACTGCAGTTTCCATGCGTATTCTCATCGGTTTTCAAAAAATTATATAAATTAATATTTCTTCTTAAATTCTGACAAGAAACGCGTCCTACCTCTCAAAAAAATCTTCATCATTGAAGTTTTAAAAAAATATCGCAAAGTAGGATAATTTAAGTAAAAAAATTAGTTTGCTAATTGTGTAGAAAATTGCTACTGGTGTCCGATATAATATTCTATGATAATATGAAGTAAAAGTTGTGAACTTCAAACTCATAAAATCCGCCCAAAGATAGAACATGTTAAAAATCTCCCTCTCCTGATAAAATCACTACAAAATTACAAAGAAAATAATACGGTTGATTATAAAGTTTAACTTCAATATGAAATCTAGCGGGAAATGGCGAAAAGAAACTAAACGAGTGCTTGTAGTTCAGATCTGCTCCCAGGAAGCGTCTCGCAGGGAGCCTCACACCGTGTAAAGATTTGCTCTCGCACTGCAGTTTCCAAGCGTATTCCCGTCGGTTTTCAAAAAAATATCACAAAGTAGGATAATTTAAATAAAAAAATTAGTTTGCTAATTGAGTAGAAAATTGCTACTGGTGTCCGATGTAATATTCTATGAGAATATGAAGTAAAAGTTGTGAACTTCAAACTCATAAAATCCGCCAAAGATATAACATGTTAAAAATCTCCCTCTCCTGATAAAATCACCACAAAATTACAAAGAAAATAATACGGTTGATTATAAAGTTTAACTTCAATATGAAATCTGGCGGGAAATGGCGAAAAGAAACTAAAGGAGTGCTTGTAGTTCAGATCTGCTCCCAGGAAGCGTCTCGCAGGGAGCCTCACACCGTGTAAAGATTTGCTCTCTCACTGCAGTTTCCAAGCGTATTCTCGTCGGTTTTCAAAAAAATATCTAAATTAATATTTCTTCTTAAATTCTGACAATAAACGCGTCCTACCTCGCAAAAAAATCTTCATCATTTAAGTTTAAAAAAAATATCACAAAGTAGGATAATTTAAATAAAAAAATTAGTTTGCTAATTGAGTAGAAAATTGCTACTGGTGTCCCATGTAATATTCTATGAGAATATAAAGTAAAAGTTGTGAACTTCATACTCATAAAATCCGCCCAAAGATATAAAATGTTAAAAATCTCCCTCTTCTGATAAAATCACTACAAAAGTACAAAGAAAATAATACGGTTGATTATAAAGTTTAACTTCAATATGAAATCTGGCGGGAAATGGCGAAAAGAAACTAAAAGAGTGCTTGTAGTTCAGATCTGCTCCCAGGAAGCGTCTCGCAGGGAGCCTCACACCGTGTAAACATTTGCTCTCGCACTGCAGTTTCCATGCGTATTCTCGTCGGTTTTCAAAAAATTATCTAAATTAATATTTCTTCTTAAATTCTGACAAGAAACGCGTCCTACCTCTCAAAAAAATCTTCATCATTTAAGTTAAAAAAGAATATCGCAAAGTAGGATAATTTAAGTAAAAAAATTACTTTGCTAATTGTGTAGAAAATTGCTACTGGTGTCCGATATAATATTCTACGAGAATATAAAGTAAAAGTTGTGAACTTCAAACTCATAAAATCCGCCCAAAGATATAACATGTTAAAAATCTCCCTCTCCTGATAAAATCACTACAAAATTACAAAGAAAATAATACGGTTGATTATAAAGTTTAACTTCAATATGAAATCTGGCGGGAAATGGCGATAAGAAACTATATGAGTGCTTGTAGTTCAGATCTGCTCCCAGGAAGCGTCTCGCAGGGAGCCTCACACCGTGTAAAGATTTACTCTCGCACTGCAGTTTCCAAGCGTATTCTCGTCGGTTTTCAAAAAAATATCTAAATTAATACTTCTTCTTTAATTCTGAAAAGAAACGCGTCCTACTTCTCAAAAAATCTTCATCATTTAAGTTTAAAAAAAATATCACAAAGTAGGATAATTTAAATAAAAAAATTAGTTTGCTAATTGAGTAGAAAATTCCTACTGGTGTCCGATGTAATATTCTGTGAGAATATAAAGTAAAAGTTGTGAACTTCATACTCATAAAATCCGCCCAAAGATATAAAATGTTAAAAATCTCCCTCTCCTGATAAAATCACTACAAAATTACAAAGAAAATAATACGGTTGATTATAAAGTTTAACTTCAATATGAAATCTGGCGGGAAATGGCGAAAAGAAACTAAAGGAGTGCTTGTAGTTCAGATCTGCTCCCAGGAAGCGTCTCGCAGGGAGCCTCACACCGTGTAAAGATTTGCTCTCGCACTGCAGTTTCCATGCGTATTCTCGTCGGTTTTCAAAAAATTATCTAAATTAATATTTCTTCTTAAATTCTGACAAGAAACGCGTCCTACCTCTCAAAAAAATCTTCATCATTTAAGTTTAAAAAAAATATCACAAAGTAGGATAATTTAAATAAAAAAATTAGTTTGCTAATTTAGTAGAAAATTCCTACTGGTGTCCGATGTAATATTCTGTGAGAATATAAAGTAAGAGTTGTGAACTTCATACTCATAAAATCCGCCCAAAGATATAAAATGTTAAAAATCTCCCTCTCCTGATAAAATCACTACAAAATTACAAAGAAAATAATACGGTTGATTATAAAGTTTAACTTCAATATGAAATCTGGCGGGAAATGGCGAAAAGAAACTAAAGGAGTGCTTGTAGTTCAGATCTGCTCCCAGGAAGCGTCTCGCAGGGAGCCTCACACCGTGTAAAGATTTGCTCTCGCACTGCAGTTTCCATGCGTATTCTCGTCGGTTTTCAAAAAATTATCTAAATTAATATTTCTTCTTAAATTCTGACAAGAAACGCGTCCTACCTCTCAAAAAAATCTTCATCATTTAAGTTAAAAAAAAATATCACAAAGTAGGATAATTTAAATAAAAAAATTAGTTTGCTAATTGAGTAGAAAATTGCTACTGGTGTCCGATGTAATATTCTGTGAGAATATAAAGTAAAAGTTGTGAACTTCATACTCATAAAATCCGCCCAAAGATATAAAATGTTAAAAATCTCCCTCTCCTGATAAAATCACTACAAAATTACAAAGAAAATAATACGGTTGATTATAAAGTTTAACTTCAATATGAAATCTGGCGGGAAATGGCGAAAAGAAACTAAAGGAGTGCTTGTAGTTCAGATCTGCTCCCAGGAAGCGTCTCGCAGGGAGCCTCACACCGTGTAAAGATTTGCTCTCGCACTGCAGTTTCCAAGCGTATTCTCGTCGGTTTTCAAAAAAATATCTAAATTAATATTTCTTCTTAAATTCTGACAAGAAACGCGTCCTACCTCTCAAAAAAATCTTCATCATTTAAGTTTAAAAAAAATATCACAAAGTAGGATAATTTAAATAAAAAAATTAGTTTGCTAATTGAGTAGAAAATTCCTACTGGTGTCCGATGTAATATTCTGTGAGAATATAAAGTAAAAGTTGTGAACTTCATACTCATAAAATCCTTCCAAAGATATAAAATGTTAAAAATCTCCCTCTCCTGATAAAATCACTACAAAATTACAAAGAAAATAATACGGTTGATTATAAAGTTTAACTTCAATATGAAATCTGGCGGGAAATGGCGATAAGAAACTAAAGGAGGGCTTGTAGTTCAGATCTGCTCCCAGGAAGCGTCTCGCAGGGAGCCTCACACCGTGTAAAGATTTGCTCTCGCACTGCAGTTTCCAAGCGTATTCCCGTCGGTTTTCAAAAAAATATCACAAAGTAGGATAATTTAAATAAAAAAATTAGTTTGCTAATTGAGTAGAAAATTGCTACTGGTGTCCGATGTAATATTCTATGAGAATATGAAGTAAAAGTTGTGAACTTCATACTCATAAAATCCGCCCAAAGATATAAAATGTTAAAAATCTCCCTCTCCTGATAAAATCACTACAATATTACAAAGAAAATAATACGGTTGATTATAAAGTTTAACTTCAATATGAAATCTGGCGGGAAATGGCGAAAAGAAACTAAAATAGTGCTTGTAGTTCAGATCTGCTCCCAGGAAGCGTCTCGCAGGGAGCCTCACACCGTGTAAAGATTTGCTCTCGCACTGCAGTTTCCAAGCGTATTCTCGTCGGTTTTCAAAAAAATATCTAAATTAATATTTCTTCTTAAATTCTGACAAGAAACGCGTCCTACCTCTCTAAAAAATCTTCATCATTTAAGTTTAAAAAAAATATCACAAAGTAGGATAATTTAAATAAAAAAATTAGTTTGCTAATTGAGTAGAAAATTGCTACTGGTGTCCGATGTAATATTCTGTGAGAATATAAAGTAAAAGTTGTGAACTTCATACTCATAAAATCCGCCCAAAGATATAAAATGTTAAAAATCTCCCTCTCCTGATAAAATCACTACAAAATTACAAAGAAAATAATACGGTTGATTATAAAGTTTAACTTCAATATGAAATCTGGAGGGAAATGGCGAAAACAAACTAAAGGAGTGCTTGTACTTCAGATCTGCTCCCAGGAAGCGTCTCGCAGGGAGCCTCACACCGTGTAAAGATTTGCTCTCGCACTGCAGTTTCCATGCGTATTCTCGTCGGTTTTCAAAAAATTATCTAAATTAATATTTCTTCTTAAATTCTGACAAGAAACGCGCCCTACCTCTCAAACAAATCTTCATCATTTAAGTTTTAAAAAAATATCACAAAGTAGGATAATTTAAATAAAAAAATTAGTTTGCTAATTGAGTAGAAAATTGCTACTGGTGTCCGATGTAATATTCTATGAGAATATGAAGTAAAAGTTGTGAACTTCAAACTCATAAAATCCGCCAAAGATATAACATGTTAAAAATCTCCCTCTCCTGATAAAATCACCACAAAATTACAAAGAAAATAATACGGTTGATTATAAAGTTTAACTTCAATATGAAATCTGGCGGGAAATGGCGAAAAGAAACTAAAGGAGTGCTTGTAGTTCAGATCTGCTCCCAGGAAGCGTCTCGCAGGGAGCCTCACACCGTGTAAAGATTTGCTCTCGCACTGCAGTTTCCATGCGTATTCTCGTCGGTTTTCAAAAAATTATCTAAATTAATATTTCTTCTTAAATTCTGACAAGAAACGTGTCCTACCTCTCAAAAAAATCTTCATCATTTAAGTTTAAAAAAAATATCACAAAGTAGGATAATTTAAATAAAAAAATTAGTTTGCTAATTGAGTAGAAAATTCCTACTGGTGTCCGATGTAATATTCTGTGAGAATATAAAGTAAGAGTTGTGAACTTCATACTCATAAAATCCGCCCAAAGATATAAAATGTTAAAAATCTCCCTCTCCTGATAAAATCACTACAAAATTACAAAGAAAATAATACGGTTGATTATAAAGTTTAACTTCAATATGAAATCTGGCGGGAAATGGCGAAAAGAAACTAAAGGTGTGCTTGTAGTTCAGATCTGCTCCCAGGAAGCGTCTCGCAGGGAGCCTCACACCGTGTAAAGATTTGCTCTCGCACTGCAGTTTCCATGCGTATTCTCGTCGGTTTTCAAAAAATTATCTAAATTAATATTTCTTCTTAAATTCTGACAAGAAACGCGTCCTACCTCTCAAAAAAATCTTCATCATTTAAGTTAAAAAAAAATATCACAAAGTAGGATAATTTAAATAAAAAAATTAGTTTGCTAATTGAGTAGAAAATTGCTACTGGTGTCCGATGTAATATTCTGTGAGAATATAAAGTAAAAGTTGTGAACTTCATACTCATAAAATCCGCCCAAAGATATAAAATGTTAAAAATCTCCCTCTCCTGATAAAATCACTACAAAATTACAAAGAAAATAATACGGTTGATTATAAAGTTTAACTTCAATATGAAATCTGGCGGGAAATGGCGAAAAGAAACTAAAGGAGTGCTTGTAGTTCAGATCTGCTCCCAGGAAGCGTCTCGCAGGGAGCCTCACACCGTGTAAAGATTTGCTCTCGCACTGCAGTTTCCAAGCGTATTCTCGTCGGTTTTCAAAAAAATATCTAAATTAATATTTCTTCTTAAATTCTGACAAGAAACGCGTCCTACCTCTCAAAAAAATCTTCATCATTTAAGTTTAAAAAAAATATCACAAAGTAGGATAATTTAAATAAAAAAATTAGTTTGCTAATTGAGTAGAAAATTCCTACTGGTGTCCGATGTAATATTCTGTGAGAATATAAAGTAAAAGTTGTGAACTTCATACTCATAAAATCCTTCCAAAGATATAAAATGTTAAAAATCTCCCTCTCCTGATAAAATCACTACAAAATTACAAAGAAAATAATACGGTTGATTATAAAGTTTAACTTCAATATGAAATCTGGCGGGAAATGGCGATAAGAAACTAAAGGAGGGCTTGTAGTTCAGATCTGCTCCCAGGAAGCGTCTCGCAGGGAGCCTCACACCGTGTAAAGATTTGCTCTCGCACTGCAGTTTCCAAGCGTATTCCCGTCGGTTTTCAAAAAAATATCACAAAGTAGGATAATTTAAATAAAAAAATTAGTTTGCTAATTGAGTAGAAAATTGCTACTGGTGTCCGATGTAATATTCTATGAGAATATGAAGTAAAAGTTGTGAACTTCAAACTCATAAAATCCGCCAAAGATATAACATGTTAAAAATCTCCCTCTCCTGATAAAATCACCACAATATTACAAAGAAAATAATACGGTTGATTATAAAGTTTAACTTCAATATGAAATCTGGCGGGAAATGGCGAAAAGAAACTAAAATAGTGCTTGTAGTTCAGATCTGCTCCCAGGAAGCGTCTCGCAGGGAGCCTCACACCGTGTAAAGATTTGCTCTCGCACTGCAGTTTCCAAGCGTATTCTCGTCGGTTTTCAAAAAAATATCTAAATTAATATTTCTTCTTAAATTCTGACAAGAAACGCGTCCTACCTCTCAAAAAAATCTTCATCATTTAAGTTTAAAAAAAATATCACAAAGTAGGATAATTTAAATAAAAAAATTAGTTTGCTAATTGAGTAGAAAATTGCTACTGGTGTCCGATGTAATATTCTGTGAGAATATAAAGTAAAAGTTGTGAACTTCATACTCATAAAATCCGCCCAAAGATATAAAATGTTAAAAATCTCCCTCTCCTGATAAAATCACTACAAAATTACAAAGAAAATAATACGGTTGATTATAAAGTTTAACTTCAATATGAAATCTGGAGGGAAATGGCGAAAACAAACTAAAGGAGTGCTTGTACTTCAGATCTGCTCCCAGGAAGCGTCTCGCAGGGAGCCTCACACCGTGTAAAGATTTGCTCTCGCACTGCAGTTTCCATGCGTATTCTCGTCGGTTTTCAAAAAATTATCTAAATTAATATTTCTTCTTAAATTCTGACAAGAAACGCGCCCTACCTCTCAAACAAATCTTCATCATTTAAGTTTTAAAAAAATATCACAAAGTAGGATAATTTAAATAAAAAAATTAGTTTGCTAATTGAGTAGAAAATTGCTACTGGTGTCCGATGTAATATTCTATGAGAATATGAAGTAAAAGTTGTGAACTTCAAACTCATAAAATCCGCCAAAGATATAACATGTTAAAAATCTCCCTCTCCTGATAAAATCACCACAAAATTACAAAGAAAATAATACGGTTGATTATAAAGTTTAACTTCAATATGAAATCTGGCGGGAAATGGCGAAAAGAAACTAAAGGAGTGCTTGTAGTTCAGATCTGCTCCCAGGAAGCGTCTCGCAGGGAGCCTCACACCGTGTAAAGATTTGCTCTCGCACTGCAGTTTCCATGCGTATTCTCATCGGTTTTCAAAAAATTATATAAATTAATATTTCTTCTTAAATTCTGACAAGAAACGCGTCCTACCTCTCAAAAAAATCTTCATCATTGAAGTTTTAAAAAAATATCGCAAAGTAGGATAATTTAAGTAAAAAAATTAGTTTGCTAATTGTGTAGAAAATTGCTACTGGTGTCCGATATAATATTCTATGATAATATGAAGTAAAAGTTGTGAACTTCAAACTCATAAAATCCGCCCAAAGATAGAACATGTTAAAAATCTCCCTCTCCTGATAAAATCACTACAAAATTACAAAGAAAATAATACGGTTGATTATAAAGTTTAACTTCAATATGAAATCTGGCGGGAAATGGCGAAAAGAAACTAAACGAGTGCTTGTAGTTCAGATCTGCTCCCAGGAAGCGTCTCGCAGGGAGCCTCACACCGTGTAAAGATTTGCTCTCGCACTGCAGTTTCCAAGCGTATTCCCGTCGGTTTTCAAAAAAATATCACAAAGTAGGATAATTTAAATAAAAAAATTAGTTTGCTAATTGAGTAGAAAATTGCTACTGGTGTCCGATGTAATATTCTATGAGAATATGAAGTAAAAGTTGTGAACTTCAAACTCATAAAATCCGCCAAAGATATAACATGTTAAAAATCTCCCTCTCCTGATAAAATCACCACAATATTACAAAGAAAATAATACGGTTGATTATAAAGTTTAACTTCAATATGAAATCTGGCGGGAAATGGCGAAAAGAAACTAAAATAGTGCTTGTAGTTCAGATCTGCTCCCAGGAAGCGTCTCGCAGGGAGCCTCACACCGTGTAAAGATTTGCTCTCGCACTGCAGTTTCCAAGCGTATTCTCGTCGGTTTTCAAAAAAATATCTAAATTAATATTTCTTCTTAAATTCTGACAAGAAACGCGTCCTACCTCTCAAAAAAATCTTCATCATTTAAGTTTAAAAAAAATATCACAAAGTAGGATAATTTAAATAAAAAAATTAGTTTGCTAATTGAGTAGAAAATTGCTACTGGTGTCCGATGTAATATTCTGTGAGAATATAAAGTAAAAGTTGTGAACTTCATACACATAAAATCCGCCCAAAGATATAACATGTTAAAAATCTCCCTCTCCTGATAAAATCACCACAAAATTACAAAGAAAATAATACGGTTGATTATAAAGTTTAACTTCAATATGAAATCTGGCGGGAAATGGCGAAAAGAAACTAAAGGAGTGCTTGTAGTTCAGATCTGCTCCCAGGAAGCGTCTCGCAGGGAGCCTCACACCGTGTAAAGATTTGCTCTCGCACTGCAGTTTCCATGCGTATTCTCATCGGTTTTCAAAAAATTATATAAATTAATATTTCTTCTTAAATTCTGACAAGAAACGCGTCCTACCTCTCAAAAAAATCTTCATCATTGAAGTTTTAAAAAAATATCGCAAAGTAGGATAATTTAAGTAAAAAAATTAGTTTGCTAATTGTGTAGAAAATTGCTACTGGTGTCCGATATAATATTCTATGATAATATGAAGTAAAAGTTGTGAACTTCAAACTCATAAAATCCGCCCAAAGATAGAACATGTTAAAAATCTCCCTCTCCTGATAAAATCACTACAAAATTACAAAGAAAATAATACGGTTGATTATAAAGTTTAACTTCAATATGAAATCTGGCGGGAAATGGCGAAAAGAAACTAAACGAGTGCTTGTAGTTCAGATCTGCTCCCAGGAAGCGTCTCGCAGGGAGCCTCACACCGTGTAAAGATTTGCTCTCGCACTGCAGTTTCCAAGCGTATTCCCGTCGGTTTTCAAAAAAATATCACAAAGTAGGATAATTTAAATAAAAAAATTAGTTTGCTAATTGAGTAGAAAATTGCTACTGGTGTCCGATGTAATATTCTATGAGAATATGAAGTAAAAGTTGTGAACTTCAAACTCATAAAATCCGCCAAAGATATAACATGTTAAAAATCTCCCTCTCCTGATAAAATCACCACAATATTACAAAGAAAATAATACGGTTGATTATAAAGTTTAACTTCAATATGAAATCTGGCGGGAAATGGCGAAAAGAAACTAAAATAGTGCTTGTAGTTCAGATCTGCTCCCAGGAAGCGTCTCGCAGGGAGCCTCACACCGTGTAAAGATTTGCTCTCGCACTGCAGTTTCCAAGCGTATTCTCGTCGGTTTTCAAAAAAATATCTAAATTAATATTTCTTCTTAAATTCTGACAAGAAACGCGTCCTACCTCTCAAAAAAATCTTCATCATTTAAGTTTAAAAAAAATATCACAAAGTAGGATAATTTAAATAAAAAAATTAGTTTGCTAATTGAGTAGAAAATTGCTACTGGTGTCCGATGTAATATTCTGTGAGAATATAAAGTAAAAGTTGTGAACTTCATACTCATAAAATCCGCCCAAAGATATAAAATGTTAAAAATCTCCCTCTCCTGATAAAATCACTACAAAATTACAAAGAAAATAATACGGTTGACTATAAAGTTTAACTTCAATATGAAATCTGGCGGGAAATGGCGAAAACAAACTAAAGGAGTGCTTGTACTTCAGATCTGCTCCCAGGAAGCGTCTCGCAGGGAGCCTCACACCGTGTAAAGATTTGCTCTCGCACTGCATTTTCCATGCGTATTCTCATCGGTTTTCAAAAAATTATATAAATTAATATTTCTTCTTAAATTCTGACAAGAAACGCGTCCTACATCTAAAAAAATCTTCATCATTTAAGTTTTAAAAAAATATCGCAAAGTAGGATAATTTAAGTAAAAAAATTAGTTTGCTAATTGTGTAGAAAATTGCTACTGGTGTCCGATATAATATTCTATGAGATTATGAAGTAAAAGTTGTGAACTTCAAACTCATAAAATCCGCCAAAGATATAACATGTTAAAAATCTCCCTCTCCTGATAAAATCACCACAAAATTACAAAGAAAATAATACGGTTGATTATAAAGTTTAACTTCAATATGAAATCTGGCGGGAAATGGCGAAAGAAACTAAAGGAGTGCTTGTAGTTCAGATCTGCTCCCAGGAAGCGTCTCGCAGGGAGCCTCACACCGTGTAAAGATTTGCTCTCGCACTGCAGTTTCCATGCGTATTCTCGTCGGTTTTCAAAAAATTATCTAAATTAATATTTCTTCTTAAATTCTGACAAGAAACGTGTCCTACCTCTCAAAAAAATCTTCATCATTTAAGTTTAAAAAAAATATCACAAAGTAGGATAATTTAAATAAAAAAATTAGTTTGCTAATTGAGTAGAAAATTCCTACTGGTGTCCGATGTAATATTCTGTGAGAATATAAAGTAAGAGTTGTGAACTTCATACTCATAAAATCCGCCCAAAGATATAAAATGTTAAAAATCTCCCTCTCCTGATAAAATCACTACAAAATTACAAAGAAAATAATACGGTTGATTATAAAGTTTAACTTCAATATGAAATCTGGCGGGAAATGGCGAAAAGAAACTAAAGGAGTGCTTGTAGTTCAGATCTGCTCCCAGGAAGCGTCTCGCAGGGAGCCTCACACCGTGTAAAGATTTGCTCTCGCACTGCAGTTTCCATGCGTATTCTCGTCGGTTTTCAAAAAATTATCTAAATTAATATTTCTTCTTAAATTCTGACAAGAAACGCGTCCTACCTCTCAAAAAAATCTTCATCATTTAAGTTAAAAAAAAATATCACAAAGTAGGATAATTTAAATAAAAAAATTAGTTTGCTAATTGAGTAGAAAATTGCTACTGGTGTCCGATGTAATATTCTGTGAGAATATAAAGTAAAAGTTGTGAACTTCATACTCATAAAATCCGCCCAAAGATATAAAATGTTAAAAATCTCCCTCTCCTGATAAAATCACTACAAAATTACAAAGAAAATAATACGGTTGATTATAAAGTTTAACTTCAATATGAAATCTGGCGGGAAATGGCGAAAAGAAACTAAAGGAGTGCTTGTAGTTCAGATCTGCTCCCAGGAAGCGTCTCGCAGGGAGCCTCACACCGTGTAAAGATTTGCTCTCGCACTGCAGTTTCCAAGCGTATTCTCGTCGGTTTTCAAAAAAATATCTAAATTAATATTTCTTCTTAAATTCTGACAAGAAACGCGTCCTACCTCTCAAAAAAATCTTCATCATTTAAGTTTAAAAAAAATATCACAAAGTAGGATAATTTAAATAAAAAAATTAGTTTGCTAATTGAGTAGAAAATTCCTACTGGTGTCCGATGTAATATTCTGTGAGAATATAAAGTAAAAGTTGTGAACTTCATACTCATAAAATCCTTCCAAAGATATAAAATGTTAAAAATCTCCCTCTCCTGATAAAATCACTACAAAATTACAAAGAAAATAATACGGTTGATTATAAAGTTTAACTTCAATATGAAATCTGGCGGGAAATGGCGATAAGAAACTAAAGGAGGGCTTGTAGTTCAGATCTGCTCCCAGGAAGCGTCTCGCAGGGAGCCTCACACCGTGTAAAGATTTGCTCTCGCACTGCAGTTTCCAAGCGTATTCCCGTCGGTTTTCAAAAAAATATCACAAAGTAGGATAATTTAAATAAAAAAATTAGTTTGCTAATTGAGTAGAAAATTGCTACTGGTGTCCGATGTAATATTCTATGAGAATATGAAGTAAAAGTTGTGAACTTCAAACTCATAAAATCCGCCAAAGATATAACATGTTAAAAATCTCCCTCTCCTGATAAAATCACCACAATATTACAAAGAAAATAATACGGTTGATTATAAAGTTTAACTTCAATATGAAATCTGGCGGGAAATGGCGAAAAGAAACTAAAATAGTGCTTGTAGTTCAGATCTGCTCCCAGGAAGCGTCTCGCAGGGAGCCTCACACCGTGTAAAGATTTGCTCTCGCACTGCAGTTTCCAAGCGTATTCTCGTCGGTTTTCAAAAAAATATCTAAATTAATATTTCTTCTTAAATTCTGACAAGAAACGCGTCCTACCTCTCAAAAAAATCTTCATCATTTAAGTTTAAAAAAAATATCACAAAGTAGGATAATTTAAATAAAAAAATTAGTTTGCTAATTGAGTAGAAAATTGCTACTGGTGTCCGATGTAATATTCTGTGAGAATATAAAGTAAAAGTTGTGAACTTCATACTCATAAAATCCGCCCAAAGATATAAAATGTTAAAAATCTCCCTCTCCTGATAAAATCACTACAAAATTACAAAGAAAATAATACGGTTGATTATAAAGTTTAACTTCAATATGAAATCTGGAGGGAAATGGCGAAAACAAACTAAAGGAGTGCTTGTACTTCAGATCTGCTCCCAGGAAGCGTCTCGCAGGGAGCCTCACACCGTGTAAAGATTTGCTCTCGCACTGCAGTTTCCATGCGTATTCTCGTCGGTTTTCAAAAAATTATCTAAATTAATATTTCTTCTTAAATTCTGACAAGAAACGCGCCCTACCTCTCAAACAAATCTTCATCATTTAAGTTTTAAAAAAATATCACAAAGTAGGATAATTTAAATAAAAAAATTAGTTTGCTAATTGAGTAGAAAATTGCTACTGGTGTCCGATGTAATATTCTATGAGAATATGAAGTAAAAGTTGTGAACTTCAAACTCATAAAATCCGCCAAAGATATAACATGTTAAAAATCTCCCTCTCCTGATAAAATCACCACAAAATTACAAAGAAAATAATACGGTTGATTATAAAGTTTAACTTCAATATGAAATCTGGCGGGAAATGGCGAAAAGAAACTAAAGGAGTGCTTGTAGTTCAGATCTGCTCCCAGGAAGCGTCTCGCAGGGAGCCTCACACCGTGTAAAGATTTGCTCTCGCACTGCAGTTTCCATGCGTATTCTCATCGGTTTTCAAAAAATTATATAAATTAATATTTCTTCTTAAATTCTGACAAGAAACGCGTCCTACCTCTCAAAAAAATCTTCATCATTGAAGTTTTAAAAAAATATCGCAAAGTAGGATAATTTAAGTAAAAAAATTAGTTTGCTAATTGTGTAGAAAATTGCTACTGGTGTCCGATATAATATTCTATGATAATATGAAGTAAAAGTTGTGAACTTCAAACTCATAAAATCCGCCCAAAGATAGAACATGTTAAAAATCTCCCTCTCCTGATAAAATCACTACAAAATTACAAAGAAAATAATACGGTTGATTATAAAGTTTAACTTCAATATGAAATCTGGCGGGAAATGGCGAAAAGAAACTAAACGAGTGCTTGTAGTTCAGATCTGCTCCCAGGAAGCGTCTCGCAGGGAGCCTCACACCGTGTAAAGATTTGCTCTCGCACTGCAGTTTCCAAGCGTATTCCCGTCGGTTTTCAAAAAAATATCACAAAGTAGGATAATTTAAATAAAAAAATTAGTTTGCTAATTGAGTAGAAAATTGCTACTGGTGTCCGATGTAATATTCTATGAGAATATGAAGTAAAAGTTGTGAACTTCAAACTCATAAAATCCGCCAAAGATATAACATGTTAAAAATCTCCCTCTCCTGATAAAATCACCACAATATTACAAAGAAAATAATACGGTTGATTATAAAGTTTAACTTCAATATGAAATCTGGCGGGAAATGGCGAAAAGAAACTAAAATAGTGCTTGTAGTTCAGATCTGCTCCCAGGAAGCGTCTCGCAGGGAGCCTCACACCGTGTAAAGATTTGCTCTCGCACTGCAGTTTCCAAGCGTATTCTCGTCGGTTTTCAAAAAAATATCTAAATTAATATTTCTTCTTAAATTCTGACAAGAAACGCGTCCTACCTCTCAAAAAAATCTTCATCATTTAAGTTTAAAAAAAATATCACAAAGTAGGATAATTTAAATAAAAAAATTAGTTTGCTAATTGAGTAGAAAATTGCTACTGGTGTCCGATGTAATATTCTGTGAGAATATAAAGTAAAAGTTGTGAACTTCATACACATAAAATCCGCCCAAAGATATAACATGTTAAAAATCTCCCTCTCCTGATAAAATCACCACAAAATTACAAAGAAAATAATACGGTTGATTATAAAGTTTAACTTCAATATGAAATCTGGCGGGAAATGGCGAAAAGAAACTAAAGGAGTGCTTGTAGTTCAGATCTGCTCCCAGGAAGCGTCTCGCAGGGAGCCTCACACCGTGTAAAGATTTGCTCTCGCACTGCAGTTTCCATGCGTATTCTCATCGGTTTTCAAAAAATTATATAAATTAATATTTCTTCTTAAATTCTGACAAGAAACGCGTCCTACCTCTCAAAAAAATCTTCATCATTGAAGTTTTAAAAAAATATCGCAAAGTAGGATAATTTAAGTAAAAAAATTAGTTTGCTAATTGTGTAGAAAATTGCTACTGGTGTCCGATATAATATTCTATGATAATATGAAGTAAAAGTTGTGAACTTCAAACTCATAAAATCCGCCCAAAGATAGAACATGTTAAAAATCTCCCTCTCCTGATAAAATCACTACAAAATTACAAAGAAAATAATACGGTTGATTATAAAGTTTAACTTCAATATGAAATCTGGCGGGAAATGGCGAAAAGAAACTAAACGAGTGCTTGTAGTTCAGATCTGCTCCCAGGAAGCGTCTCGCAGGGAGCCTCACACCGTGTAAAGATTTGCTCTCGCACTGCAGTTTCCAAGCGTATTCCCGTCGGTTTTCAAAAAAATATCACAAAGTAGGATAATTTAAATAAAAAAATTAGTTTGCTAATTGAGTAGAAAATTGCTACTGGTGTCCGATGTAATATTCTATGAGAATATGAAGTAAAAGTTGTGAACTTCAAACTCATAAAATCCGCCAAAGATATAACATGTTAAAAATCTCCCTCTCCTGATAAAATCACCACAATATTACAAAGAAAATAATACGGTTGATTATAAAGTTTAACTTCAATATGAAATCTGGCGGGAAATGGCGAAAAGAAACTAAAATAGTGCTTGTAGTTCAGATCTGCTCCCAGGAAGCGTCTCGCAGGGAGCCTCACACCGTGTAAAGATTTGCTCTCGCACTGCAGTTTCCAAGCGTATTCTCGTCGGTTTTCAAAAAAATATCTAAATTAATATTTCTTCTTAAATTCTGACAAGAAACGCGTCCTACCTCTCAAAAAAATCTTCATCATTTAAGTTTAAAAAAAATATCACAAAGTAGGATAATTTAAATAAAAAAATTAGTTTGCTAATTGAGTAGAAAATTGCTACTGGTGTCCGATGTAATATTCTGTGAGAATATAAAGTAAAAGTTGTGAACTTCATACTCATAAAATCCGCCCAAAGATATAAAATGTTAAAAATCTCCCTCTCCTGATAAAATCACTACAAAATTACAAAGAAAATAATACGGTTGACTATAAAGTTTAACTTCAATATGAAATCTGGCGGGAAATGGCGAAAACAAACTAAAGGAGTGCTTGTACTTCAGATCTGCTCCCAGGAAGCGTCTCGCAGGGAGCCTCACACCGTGTAAAGATTTGCTCTCGCACTGCATTTTCCATGCGTATTCTCATCGGTTTTCAAAAAATTATATAAATTAATATTTCTTCTTAAATTCTGACAAGAAACGCGTCCTACATCTAAAAAAATCTTCATCATTTAAGTTTTAAAAAAATATCGCAAAGTAGGATAATTTAAGTAAAAAAATTAGTTTGCTAATTGTGTAGAAAATTGCTACTGGTGTCCGATATAATATTCTATGAGATTATGAAGTAAAAGTTGTGAACTTCAAACTCATAAAATCCGCCAAAGATATAACATGTTAAAAATCTCCCTCTCCTGATAAAATCACCACAAAATTACAAAGAAAATAATACGGTTGATTATAAAGTTTAACTTCAATATGAAATCTGGCGGGAAATGGCGAAAGAAACTAAAGGAGTGCTTGTAGTTCAGATCTGCTCCCAGGAAGCGTCTCGCAGGGAGCCTCACACCGTGTAAAGATTTGCTCTCGCACTGCAGTTTCCATGCGTATTCTCGTCGGTTTTCAAAAAATTATCTAAATTAATATTTCTTCTTAAATTCTGACAAGAAACGCGCCCTACCTCTCAAACAAATCTTCATCATTTAAGTTTAAAAAAAATATCACAAAGTAGGATAATTTAAATAAAAAAATTAGTTTGCTAATTGAGTAGAAAATTGCTACTGGTGTCCGATGTAATATTCTGTGAGAATATAAAGTAAAAGTTGTGAACTTCATACTCATAAAATCCGCCCAAAGATATAAAATGTTAAAAATCTCCCTCTCCTGATAAAATCACTACAAAATTACAAAGAAAATAATACGGTTGATTATAAAGTTTAACTTCAATATGAAATCTGGAGGGAAATGGCGAAAACAAACTAAAGGAGTGCTTGTACTTCAGATCTGCTCCCAGGAAGCGTCTCGCAGGGAGCCTCACACCGTGTAAAGATTTGCTCTCGCACTGCAGTTTCCAAGCGTATTCCCGTCGGTTTTCAAAAAAATATCACAAAGTAGGATAATTTAAATAAAAAAATTAGTTTGCTAATTGAGTAGAAAATTGCTACTGGTGTCCGATGTAATATTCTATGAGAATATGAAGTAAAAGTTGTGAACTTCAAACTCATAAAATCCGCCAAAGATATAACATGTTAAAAATCTCCCTCTCCTGATAAAATCACCACAATATTACAAAGAAAATAATACGGTTGATTATAAAGTTTAACTTCAATATGAAATCTGGCGGGAAATGGCGAAAAGAAACTAAAATAGTGCTTGTAGTTCAGATCTGCTCCCAGGAAGCGTCTCGCAGGGAGCCTCACACCGTGTAAAGATTTGCTCTCGCACTGCAGTTTCCGAGCGTGTTCTCGTCGGTTTTCAAAAAAATATCTAAATTAATATTTCTTCTTAAATTCTGACAAGAAACGCGTCCTACCTCTCAAAAAAATCTTCATCATTTAAGTTTAAAAAAAATATCACAAAGTAGGATAATTTAAATAAAAAAATTAGTTTGCTAATTGAGTAGAAAATTGCTACTGGTGTCCGATGTAATATTCTGTGAGAATATAAAGTAAAAGTTGTGAACTTCATACTCATAAAATCCGCCCAAAGATATAAAATGTTAAAAATCTCCCTCTCCTGATAAAATCACTACAAAATTACAAAGAAAATAATACGGTTGATTATAAAGTTTAACTTCAATATGAAATCTGGCGGGAAATGGCGAAAACAAACTAAAGGAGTGCTTGTACTTCAGATCTGCTCCCAGGAAGCGTCTCGCAGGGAGCCTCACACCGTGTAAAGATTTGCTCTCGCACTGCAGTTTCCATGCGTATTCTCATCGGTTTTCAAAAAATTATATAAATTAATATTTCTTCTTAAATTCTGACAAGAAACGCGTCCTACATCTAAAAAAATCTTCATCATTTAAGTTTTAAAAAAATATCGCAAAGTAGGATAATTTAAGTAAAAAAATTAGTTTGCTAATTGTGTAGAAAATTGCTACTGGTGTCCGATATAATATTCTATGAGATTATGAAGTAAAAGTTGTGAACTTCAAACTCATAAAATCCGCCAAAGATATAACATGTTAAAAATCTCCCTCTCCTGATAAAATCACCACAAAATTACAAAGAAAATAATACGGTTGATTATAAAGTTTAACTTCAATATGAAATCTGGCGGGAAATGGCGAAAGAAACTAAAGGAGTGCTTGTAGTTCAGATCTGCTCCCAGGAAGCGTCTCGCAGGGAGCCTCACACCGTGTAAAGATTTGCTCTCGCACTGCAGTTTCCATGCGTATTCTCATCGGTTTTCAAAAAATTATATAAATTAATATTTCTTCTTAAATTCTGACAAGAAATGCGTCCTACCTCTCAAAAAAATCTTCATCATTGAAGTTTAAAAAAAATATCGCAAAGTAGGATAATTTAAGTAGAAAAATTAGTTTGCTAATTGTGTAGAAAATTGCTACTGGTGTCCGATATAATATTCTATGATAATATGAAGTAAAAGTTGTGAACTTCAAACTCATAAAATCCGCCCAAAGATAGAACATGTTAAAAATCTCCCTCTCCTGATAAAATCACTACAAAATTACAAAGAAAATAATACGGTTGATTATAAAGTTTAACTTAAATATGAAATCTGGCGGGAAATGGCGAAAAGAAACTAAACGAGTGCTTGTAGTTCAGATCTGCTCCCAGGAAGCGTTTCGCAGGGAGCCTCACACCGTGTAAAGATTTGCTCTCGCACTGCAGTTTCCATGCGTATTCTCATCGGTTTTCAAAAAATTATATAAATTAATATTTCTTCTTAAATTCTGACAAGAAACGCGTCCTACATCTAAAAAAATCTTCATCATTTAAGTTTTAAAAAAATATCGCAAAGTAGGATAATTTAAGTAAAAAAATTAGTTTGCTAATTGTGTAGAAAATTGCTACTGGTGTCCGATATAATATTCTATGAGATTATGAAGTAAAAGTTGTGAACTTCAAACTCATAAAATCCGCCAAAGATATAACATGTTAAAAATCTCCCTCTCCTGATAAAATCACCACAAAATTACAAAGAAAATAATACGGTTGATTATAAAGTTTAACTTCAATATGAAATCTGGCGGGAAATGGCGAAAAGAAACTAAACGAGTGCTTGTAGTTCAGATCTGCTCCCAGGAAGCGTCTCGCAGGGAGCCTCACACCGTGTAAAGATATGCTCTAGCACTGCAGTTTCCAAGCGTATTCTCGTCGGTTTTCAAAAAAATATCTAAATTAATATTTCTTCTTAAATTCTGACAAGAAACGCGTCCTACCTCTCAAAACAATCTTCATCATTTAAGTTTAAAAAAAAAATCACAAAGTAGGATAATTTAAATAAAAAAATTAGTTTGCTAATTGAGTAGAAAATTGCTACTGGTGTCCGATGTAATATTCTGTGAGAATATAAAGTAAAAGTTGTGAACTTCATACTCATAAAATCCGCCCAAAGATATAAAATGTTAAAAATCTCCCTCTCCTGATAAAATCACTACAAAATTACAAAGAAAATAATACGGTATATTATAAAGTTTAACTTCAATATGAAATCTGGCGGGAAATGGCGAAAAGAAACTAAAGGAGTGCTTGTAGTTCAGATCTGCTCCCAGGAAGCGTCTCGCAGGGAGCCTCACACCGTGTAAAGATTTGCTCTCGCACTGCAGTTTCCATGCGTATTCTCGTCGGTTTTCAAAAAATTATCTAAATTAATATTTCTTCTTAAATTCTGACAAGAAACGCGTCCTACCTCTCAAAAAAATGTTCATCATTTAAGTTTAAAAAAAATATCACAAAGTAGGATAATTTAAATAAGAAAATTAGTTTGCTAATTGAGTAGAATATTGCTACTGGTGTCCGATATAATATTCTATGAGAATATAAAGTAACAGTTGTGAACTTCATACTCATAAAATCCGCCCAAAGATATAACATGTTAAAAATCTCCCTCTCCTGATAAAATCACTACAAAATTACAAAGAAAATAATACGGTTGATTATAAAGTTTAACTTCAATATGAAATCTGGCGGGAAATGGCGAAAAGAAACTAAAGGAGTGCTTGTAGTTCAGATTTGCTCCCAGGAAGCGTCTCGCAGGAAGCCTCACACCGTGCAAAGATTTGCTCTCGCACTGCAGTTTCCAAGCGTATTCTCGTCGGTTTTCAAAAAAATATCTAAATTAATATTTCTTCTTAAATTCTGACAAGAAACGCGTCCTACCTCTCAAAAAAATCTTCATCATTTAAGTTTAAAAGAAATATCACAAAGTAGGATAATTTAAATAAAAAAATTAGTTTGCTAATTGTGTAGAAAATTGCTACTGGTGTCCGATATAATATTCTATGAGAATATGAAGTAAAAGTTGTGAACTTCAAACTCATAAAATCCGCCAAAGAAATAACATGTTAAAAATCTCCCTCTCCTGATAAAATCACCACAAAATTACAAAGAAAATAATACGGTTGATTATAAAGTTTAACTTCAATATGAAATCTGGCGGGAAATGGCGAAAAGAAACTAAACGAGTGCTTGTAGTTCAGATCTGCTCCCAGGAAGCGTCTCGCAGGGAGCCTCACACCGTGTAAAGATTTGCTCTCGCACTGCAGTTTCCATGCGTATTCTCATCGGTTTTCAAAAAATTATATAAATTAATATTTCTTCTTAAATTCTGACAAGAAATGCGTCCTACCTCTCAAAAAAATCTTCATCATTGAAGTTTAAAAAAAATATCGCAAAGTAGGATAATTTAAGTAGAAAAATTAGTTTGCTAATTGTGTAGAAAATTGCTACTGGTGTCCGATATAATATTCTATGATAATATGAAGTAAAAGTTGTGAACTTCAAACTCATAAAATCCGCCCAAAGATAGAACATGTTAAAAATCTCCCTCTCCTGATAAAATCACTACAAAATTACAAAGAAAATAATACGGTTGATTATAAAGTTTAACTTAAATATGAAATCTGGCGGGAAATGGCGAAAAGAAACTAAACGAGTGCTTGTAGTTCAGATCTGCTCCCAGGAAGCGTTTCGCAGGGAGCCTCACACCGTGTAAAGATTTGCTCTCGCACTGCAGTTTCCATGCGTATTCTCATCGGTTTTCAAAAAATTATATAAATTAATATTTCTTCTTAAATTCTGACAAGAAACGCGTCCTACATCTAAAAAAATCTTCATCATTTAAGTTTTAAAAAAATATCGCAAAGTAGGATAATTTAAGTAAAAAAATTAGTTTGCTAATTGTGTAGAAAATTGCTACTGGTGTCCGATATAATATTCTATGAGATTATGAAGTAAAAGTTGTGAACTTCAAACTCATAAAATCCGCCAAAGATATAACATGTTAAAAATCTCCCTCTCCTGATAAAATCACCACAAAATTACAAAGAAAATAATACGGTTGATTATAAAGTTTAACTTCAATATGAAATCTGGCGGGAAATGGCGAAAAGAAACTAAACGAGTGCTTGTAGTTCAGATCTGCTCCCAGGAAGCGTTTCGCAGGGAGCCTCACACCGTGTAAAGATTTGCTCTCGCACTGCAGTTTCCATGCGTATTCTCATCGGTTTTCAAAAAATTATATAAATTAATATTTCTTCTTAAATTCTGACAAGAAACGCGTCCTACATCTAAAAAAATCTTCATCATTTAAGTTTTAAAAAAATATCGCAAAGTAGGATAATTTAAGTAAAAAAATTAGTTTGCTAATTGTGTAGAAAATTGCTACTGGTGTCCGATATAATATTCTATGAGATTATGAAGTAAAAGTTGTGAACTTCAAACTCATAAAATCCGCCAAAGATATAACATGTTAAAAATCTCCCTCTCCTGATAAAATCACCACAAAATTACAAAGAAAATAATACGGTTGATTATAAAGTTTAACTTCAATATGAAATCTGGCGGGAAATGGCGAAAAGAAACTAAACGAGTGCTTGTAGTTCAGATCTGCTCCCAGGAAGCGTCTCGCAGGGAGCCTCACACCGTGTAAAGATATGCTCTAGCACTGCAGTTTCCAAGCGTATTCTCGTCGGTTTTCAAAAAAATATCTAAATTAATATTTCTTCTTAAATTCTGACAAGAAACGCGTCCTACCTCTCAAAACAATCTTCATCATTTAAGTTTAAAAAAAATATCACAAAGTAGGATAATTTAAATAAAAAAATTAGTTTGCTAATTGAGTAGAAAGTTGCTACTGGTGTCCGATGTAATATTCTGTGAGAATATAAAGTAAAAGTTGTGAACTTCATACTCATAAAATCCGCCCAAAGATATAAAATGTTAAAAATCTCCCTCTCCTGATAAAATCACTACAAAATTACAAAGAAAATAATACGGTATATTATAAAGTTTAACTTAAATATGAAATCTGGCGGGAAATGGCGAAAAGAAACTAAACGAGTGCTTGTAGTTCAGATCTGCTCCCAGGAAGCGTTTCGCAGGGAGCCTCACACCGTGTAAAGATTTGCTCTCGCACTGCAGTTTCCATGCGTATTCTCATCGGTTTTCAAAAAATTATATAAATTAATATTTCTTCTTAAATTCTGACAAGAAACGCGTCCTACATCTAAAAAAATCTTCATCATTTAAGTTTTAAAAAAATATCGCAAAGTAGGATAATTTAAGTAAAAAAATTAGTTTGCTAATTGTGTAGAAAATTGCTACTGGTGTCCGATATAATATTCTATGAGATTATGAAGTAAAAGTTGTGAACTTCAAACTCATAAAATCCGCCAAAGATATAACATGTTAAAAATCTCCCTCTCCTGATAAAATCACCACAAAATTACAAAGAAAATAATACGGTTGATTATAAAGTTTAACTTCAATATGAAATCTGGCGGGAAATGGCGAAAAGAAACTAAACGAGTGCTTGTAGTTCAGATCTGCTCCCAGGAAGCGTCTCGCAGGGAGCCTCACACCGTGTAAAGATATGCTCTAGCACTGCAGTTTCCAAGCGTATTCTCGTCGGTTTTCAAAAAAATATCTAAATTAATATTTCTTCTTAAATTCTGACAACAAACGCGTCCTACCTCTCAAAACAATCTTCATCATTTAAGTTTAAAAAAAATATCACAAAGTAGGATAATTTAAATAAAAAAATTAGTTTGCTAATTGAGTAGAAAATTGCTACTGGTGTCCGATGTAATATTCTGTGAGAATATAAAGTAAAAGTTGTGAACTTCATACTCATAAAATCCGCCCAAAGATATAAAATGTTAAAAATCTCCCTCTCCTGATAAAATCACTACAAAATTACAAAGAAAATAATACGGTATATTATAAAGTTTAACTTCAATATGAAATCTGGCGGGAAATGGCGAAAAGAAACTAAAGGAGTGCTTGTAGTTCAGATCTGCTCCCAGGAAGCGTCTCGCAGGGAGCCTCACACCGTGTAAAGATTTGCTCTCGCACTGCAGTTTCCATGCGTATTCTGGTCGGTTTTCAAAAAATTATCTAAATTAATATTTCTTCTTAAATTCTGACAAGAAACGCGTCCTACCTCTCAAAAAAATCTTCATCATTTAAGTTTAAAAAAAATATCACAAAGTAGGATAATTTAAATAAGAAAATTAGTTTGCTAATTGAGTAGAAAATTGCTACTGGTGTCCGATATAATATTCTATGAGAATATAAAGTAAAAGTTGTGAACTTCATACTCATAAAATCCGCCCAAAGATATAACATGTTAAAAATCTCCCTCTCCTGATAAAATCACTACAAAATTACAAAGAAAATAATACGGTTGATTATAAAGTTTAACTTCAATATGAAATCTGGCGGGAAATGGCGAAAAGAAACTAAAGGAGTGCTTGTAGTTCAGATCTGCTCCCAGGAAGCGTCTCGCAGGAAGCCTCACACCGTGTAAAGATTTGCTCTCGCACTGCAGTTTCCAAGCGTATTCTCGTCGGTTTTCAAAAAAATATCTAAATTAATATTTCTTCTTAAATTCTGACAAGAAACGCGTCCTACCTCTCAAAAAAATCTTCATCATTTAAGTTTAAAAGAAATATCACAAAGTAGGATAATTTAAATAAAAAAATTAGTTTGCTAATTGTGTAGAAAATTGCTACTGGTGTCCGATATAATATTCTATGAGAATATGAAGTAAAAGTTGTGAACTTCAAACTCATAAAATCCGCCAAAGAAATAACATGTTAAAAATCTCCCTCTCCTGATAAAATCACCACAAAATTACAAAGAAAATAATACGGTTGATTATAAAGTTTAACTTCAATATGAAATCTGGCGGGAAATGGCGAAAAGAAACTAAACGAGTGCTTGTAGTTCAGATCTGCTCCCAGGAAGCGTCTCGCAGGGAGCCTCACACCGTGTAAAGATATGCTCTAGCACTGCAGTTTCCAAGCGTATTCTCGTCGGTTTTCAAAAAAATATCTAAATTAATATTTCTTCTTAAATTCTGACAAGAAACGCGTCCTACCTCTCAAAACAATCTTCATCATTTAAGTTTAAAAAAAATATCACAAAGTAGGATAATTTAAATAAAAAAATTAGTTTGCTAATTGAGTAGAAAATTGCTACTGGTGTCCGATGTAATATTCTGTGAGAATATAAAGTAAAAGTTGTGAACTTCATACTCATAAAATCCGCCCAAAGATATAAAATGTTAAAAATCTCCCTCTCCTGATAAAATCACTACAAAATTACAAAGAAAATAATACGGTTGATTATAAAGTTTAACTTCAATATGAAATCTGGCGGGAAATGGCGAAAAGAAACTAAAGGAGTGCTTGTAGTTCAGATCTGCTCCCAGGAAGCGTCTCGCAGGGAGCCTCACACCGTGTAAAGATTTGCTCTCGCACTGCAGTTTCCATGCGTATTCTCGTCGGTTTTCAAAAAATTATCTAAACTAATATTTCTTCTTAAATTCTGACAAGAAACGCGTCCTACCTCTCAAAAAAATCTTCATCATTTAAGTTTAAAAAAATATCACAAAGTAGGATAATTTAAATAAAAAAATTAGTTTGCTAATTGAGTAGAAAATTGCTACTGGTGTCCGATAAAATATTCTATGAGAATATAAAGTAAAAGTTGTGAACTTCATACTCATAAAATCCGCCCAAAGATATAACATGTTAAAAATCTCCCTCTCCTGATAAAATCACTACAAAATTACAAAGAAAATAATACGGTTGATTATAAAGTTTAACTTCAATATGAAATCTGGCGGGAAATGGCGAAAAGAAACTAAAGGAGTGCTTGTAGTTCAGATCTGCTCCCAGGAAGCGTCTCGCAGGGAGCCTCACACCGTGTAAAGATTTGCTCTCGCACTGCAGTTTCCAAGCGTATTCTCGTCGGTTTTCAAAAAAATATCTAAATTAATATTTCTTCTTAAATTCTGACAAGAAAAGCGTCCTACCTCTCAAAAAAATCTTCATCATTTAAGTTTAAAAGAAATATCACAAAGTAGGATAATTTAAATAAAAAAATTAGTTTGCTAATTGAGTAGAAAATTGCTACTGGTGTCCGATGTAATATTCTGTGAGAATATAAAGTAAAAGTTGTGAACTTCATACTCATAAAATCCGCCCAAAGATATAAAATGTTAAAAATCTCCCTCTCCTGATAAAATCACTACAAAATTACAAAGAAAATAATTCGGTTGATTATAAAGTTTAACTTCAATATGAAATCTGGCGGGAAATGGCGAAAAGAAACTAAAGGAGTGCTTGTAGTTCAGATCTGCTCCCAGGAAGCGTCTCGCAGGGAGCCTCACACCGTGTAAAGATTTGCTCTCGCACTGCAGTTTCCATGCGTATTCTCGTCGGTTTTCAAAAAATTATCTAAATTAATATTTCTTCTTAAATTCTGACAAGAAACGCGTCCTACCTCTCAAAAAAACCTTCATCATTTAAGTTTAAAAAAAATATCACAAAGTAGGATAATTTAAATAAAAAAATTAGTTTGCTAATTGAGTATAAAATTGCTACTGGTGTCCGATATAATATTCTATGAGATTATGAAGTAAAAGTTGTGAACTTCAAACTCTTAAATCCGCCAAAGATATAACATGTTAAAAATCTCCCTCTCCTGATAAAATCACCACAAAATTACAAAGAAAATAATACGGTTGATTATAAAGTTTAACTTCAATATGAAATCTGGCGGGAAATGGCGATAAGAAACTAAAGGAGTGCTTGTAGTTCAGATCTGCTCCCAGGAAGCGTCTCGCAGGGAGCCTCACACCGTGTAAAGATTTGCTCTCGCACTGCAGTTTCCATGCGTATTCTCATCGGTTTTCAAAAAATTATATAAATTAATATTTCTTCTTAAATTCTGACAAGAAACGCGTCCTACATCTAAAAAAATCTTCATCATTTAAGTTTTAAAAAAATATCGCAAAGTAGGATAATTTAAGTAAAAAAATTAGTTTGCTAATTGTGTAGAAAATTGCTACTGGTGTCCGATATAATATTCTATGAGATTATGAAGTAAAAGTTGTGAACTTCAAACTCATAAAATCCGCCAAAGATATAACATGTTAAAAATCTCCCTCTCCTGATAAAATCACCACAATATTACAAAGAAAATAATACGGTTGATTATAAAGTTTAACTTCAATATGAAATCTGGCGGGAAATGGCGAAAAGAAACTAAAATAGTGCTTGTAGTTCAGATCTGCTCCCAGGAAGCGTCTCGCAGGGAGCCTCACACCGTGTAAAGATTTGCTCTCGCACTGCAGTTTCCAAGCGTGTTCTCGTCGGTTTTCTAAAAAATATCTAAATTAATATTTCTTCTTAAATTCTGACAAGAAACGCATCCTACCTCTCAAAAAAACCTTCATCATTTAAGTTTAAAAAAAATATCACAAAGTAGGATAATTTAAATAAAAAAATTAGTTTGCTAATTGAGTATAAAATTGCTACTGGTGTCCGATATAATATTCTATGAGAATATAAAGTAAAAGTTGTGAACTTCATACTCATAAAATCCACCCAAAGATATAACATGTTAAAAATCTCCCTTTCCTGATAAAATCACTACAAAATTACAAAGAAAATAATACGGTTGATTATAAAGTTTAACTTCAATATGAAATCTGGCGGGAAATGGCGAAAAGAAACTAAACGAGTGCTTGTAGTTCAGATCTGCTCCCAGGAAGCGTCTCGCAGGGAGCCTCACACCGTGTAAAGATTTGCTCTCGCACTGCAGTTTCCATGCGTATTCTCATCGGTTTTCAAAAAATTATATAAATTAATATTTCTTCTTAAATTCTGACAAGAAACGCGTCCTACCTCTCAAAAAAATCTTCATCATTGAAGTTTAAAAAAAATATCGCAAAGTAGGATAATTTAAGTAAAAAAATTGGTTTGCTAATTGTGTAGAAAATTGCTACTGGTGTCCGATATAATATTCTATAATAATATGAAGTAAAAGTTGTGAACTTCAAACTCATAAAATCCGCCCAAAGATAGAACATGTTAAAAATCTCCCTCTCCTGATAAAATCACTACAAAATTACAAAGAAAATAATACGGTTGATTATAAAGTTTAACTTAAATATGAAATCTGGCGGGAAATGGCGAAAAGAAACTAAACGAGTGCTTGTAGTTCAGATCTGCTCCCAGGAAGCGTTTCGCAGGGAGCCTCACACCGTGTAAAGATTTGCTCTCGCACTGCAGTTTCCATGCGTATTCTCATCGGTTTTCAAAAAATTATATAAATTAATATTTCTTCTTAAATTCTGACAAGAAACGCGTCCTACATCTAAAAAAATCTTCATCATTTAAGTTTTAAAAAAATATCGCAAAGTAGGATAATTTAAGTAAAAAAATTAGTTTGCTAATTGTGTAGAAAATTGCTACTGGTGTCCGATATAATATTCTATGAGATTATGAAGTAAAAGTTGTGAACTTCAAACTCATAAAATCCGCCAAAGATATAACATGTTAAAAATCTCCCTCTCCTGATAAAATCACCACAATATTACAAAGAAAATAATACGGTTGATTATAAAGTTTAACTTCAATATGAAATCTGGCGGGAAATGGCGAAAAGAAACTAAAATAGTGCTTGTAGTTCAGATCTGCTCCCAGGAAGCGTCTCGCAGGGAGCCTCACACCGTGTAAAGATTTGCTCTCGCACTGCAGTTTCCAAGCGTGTTCTCGTCGGTTTTCAAAAATATATCTAAATTAATATTTCTTCTTAAATTCTGACAAGAAACGCGTCCTACCTCTCAAAAAAACCTTCATCATTTAAGTTTAAAAAAAATATCACAAAGTAGGATAATTTAAATAAAAAAATTAGTTTGCTAATTGAGTAGAAAATTGCTACTGGTGTCCGATGTAATATTCTGTGAGAATATAAAGTAAAAGTTGTGAACTTCATACTCATAAAATCCGCCCAAAGATATAAAATGTTAAAAATCTCCCTCTCCTGATAAAATCACTACAAAATTACAAAGAAAATAATACGGTTGATTATAAAGTTTAACTTCAATATGAAATCTGGCGGGAAATGGCGAAAACAAACTAAAGGAGTGCTTGTACTTCAGATCTGCTCCCAGGAAGCGTCTCGCAGGGAGCCTCACACCGTGTAAAGATTTGCTCTCGCACTGCAGTTTCCAAGCGAATTCTCGTCGGTTTTCAAAAAAATATCTAAATTAATACTTCTTTAATTCTGAAAAGAAACGCGTCCTACCTCTCAAAAAATCTTCATCATTGAAGTTTTAAAAAAATATCACAAAGAAGGATAATTTAAATAAAAAAATTAGTTTGCTAATTGAGTATAAAATTGCTACTGGTGTCCGATATAATATTCTATGAGAATATAAAGTAAAAGTTGTGAACTTCATACTCATAAAATCCACCCAAAGAAATAACATGTTAAAAATCTCCCTCTCCTGATAAAATCACTACAAAATTACAAAGAAAATAATACGGTTGATTATAAAGTTTAACTTCAATATGAAATCTGGCGGGAAATGGCGAAAAGAAACTAAACGAGTGCTTGTAGTTCAGATCTGCTCCCAGGAAGCGTCTCGCAGGGAGCCTCACACCGTGTAAAGATTTGCTCTCGCACTGCAGTTTCCATGCGTATTCTCATCGGTTTTCAAAAAATTATATAAATTAATATTTCTTCTTAAATTCTGACAAGAAACGCGTCCTACCTCTCAAAAAAATCTTCATGATTGAAGTTTAAAAAAAATATCGCAAAGTAGGATAATTTAAGTAAAAAAATTGGTTTGCTAATTGTGTAGAAAATTGCTACTGGTGTCCGATATAATATTCTATGATAATATGAAGTAAAAGTTGTGAACTTCAAACTCATAAAATCCGCCCAAAGATAGAACATGTTAAAAATCTCCCTCTCCTGATAAAATCACTACAAAATTACAAAGAAAATAATACGGTTGATTATAAAGTTTAACTTAAATATGAAATCTGGCGGGAAATGGCGAAAAGAAACTAAACGAGTGCTTGTAGTTCAGATCTGCTCCCAGGAAGCGTTTCGCAGGGAGCCTCACACCGTGTAAAGATTTGCTCTCGCACTGCAGTTTCCATGCGTATTATCATCGGTTTTCAAAAAATTATATAAATTAATATTTCTTCTTAAATTCTGACAAGAAACGCGTCCTACATCTAAAAAAATCTTCATCATTTAAGTTTTAAAAAAATATCGCAAAGTAGGATAATTTAAGTAAAAAAATTAGTTTGCTAATTGTGTAGAAAATTGCTACTGGTGTCCGATATAATATTCTATGAGATTATGAAGTAAAAGTTGTGAACTTCAAACTCATAAAATCCGCCAAAGATATAACATGTTAAAAATCTCCCTCTCCTGATAAAATCACCACAAAATTACAAAGAAAATAATACGGTTGATTATAAAGTTTAACTTCAATATGAAATCTGGCGGGAAATGGCGAAAAGAAACTAAACGAGTGCTTGTAGTTCAGATCTGCTCCCAGGAAGCGTCTCGCAGGGAGCCTCACACCGTGTAAAGATATGCTCTAGCACTGCAGTTTCCAAGCGTATTCTCGTCGGTTTTCAAAAAAATATCTAAATTAATATTTCTTCTTAAATTCTGACAAGAAACGCGTCCTACCTCTCAAAACAATCTTCATCATTTAAGTTTAAAAAAAATATCACAAAGTAGGATAATTTAAATAAAAAAATTAGTTTGCTAATTGAGTAGAAAATTGCTACTGGTGTCCGATGTAATATTCTGTGAGAATATAAAGTAAAAGTTGTGAACTTCATACTCATAAAATCCGCCCAAAGATATAAAATGTTAAAAATCTCCTTCTCCTGATAAAATCACTACAAAATTACAAAGAAAATAATACGGTATATTATAAAGTTTAACTTCAATATGAAATCTGGCGGGAAATGGCGAAAAGAAACTAAAGGAGTGCTTGTAGTTCAGATCTGCTCCCAGGAAGCGTCTCGCAGGGAGCCTCACACCGTGTAAAGATTTGCTCTCGCACTGCAGTTTCCATGCGTATTCTCGTCGGTTTTCAAAAAATTATCTAAATTAGTATTTCTTCTTAAATTCTGACAAGAAACGCGTCCTACCTCTCAAAAAAATCTTCATCATTTAAGTTTTAAAAAAATATCACAAAGTAGGATAATTTAAATAAGAAAATTAGTTTGCTAATTGAGTAGAAAATTGCTACTGGTGTCCGATATAATATTCTATGAGAATATAAAGTAAAAGTTGTGAACTTCATACTCATAAAATCCGCCCAAAGATATAACATGTTAAAAATCTCCCTCTCCTGATAAAATCACTACAAAATTACAAAGAAAATAATACGGTTGATTATAAAGTTTAACTTCAATATGAAATCTGGCGGGAAATGGCGAAAAGAAACTAAAGGAGTGCTTGTAGTTCAGATCTGCTCCCAGGAAGCGTCTCGCAGGGAGCCTCACACCGTGTAAAGATTTGCTCTCGCACTGCAGTTTCCAAGCGTATTCTCGTCGGTTTTCAAAAAAATATCTAAATTAATATTTCTTCTTAAATTCTGACAAGAAACGCGTCCTACCTCTCAAAAAAATCTTCATCATTTAAGTTTAAAAGAAATATCACAAAGTAGGATAATTTAAATAAAAAAATTAGTTTGCTAATTGTGTAGAAAATTGCTACTGGTGTCCGATATAATATTCTATGAGAATATGAAGTAAAAGTTGTGAACTTCAAACTCATAAAATCCGCCAAAGATATAACATGTTAAAAATCTCCCTCTCCTGATAAAATCACCACAAAATTACAAAGAAAATAATACGGTTGATTATAAAGTTTAACTTCAATATGAAATCTGGCGGGAAATGGCGAAAAGAAACTAAACGAGTTTTTGTAGTTCAGATCTGCTCCCAGGAAGCGTCTCGCAGGGAGCCTCACACCGTGTAAAGATATGCTCTAGCACTGCAGTTTCCAAGCGTATTCTCGTCGGTTTTCAAAAAAATATCTAAATTAATATTTCTTCTTAAATTCTGACAAGAAACGCGTCCTACCTCTCAAAACAATCTTCATCATTTAAGTTTAAAAAAAATATCACAAAGTAGGATAATTTAAATAAAAAAATTAGTTTGCTAATTGAGTAGAAAATTGCTACTGGTGTCCGATGTAATATTCTGTGAGAATATAAAGTAAAAGTTGTGAACTTCATACTCATAAAATCCGCCCAAAGATATAAATGTTAAAAATCTCCCTCTCCTGATAAAATCACTACAAAATTACAAAGAAAATAATACGGTTGATTATAAAGTTTAACTTCAATATGAAATCTGGCGGGAAATGGCGAAAAGAAACTAAAGGAGTGCTTGTAGTTCAGATCTGCTCCCAGGAAGCGTCTCGCAGGGAGCCTCACACCGTGTAAAGATTTGCTCTCGCACTGCAGTTTCCATGCGTATTCTCGTCGGTTTTCAAAAAATTATCTAAACTAATATTTCTTCTTAAATTCTGACAAGAAACGCGTCCTACCTCTCAAAAAAATCTTCATCATTTAAGTTTTAAAAAAATATCACAAAGTAGGATAATTTAAATAAAAAAATTAGTTTGCTAATTGAGTAGAAAATTGCTACTGGTGTCCGATAAAATATTCTATGAGAATATAAAGTAAAAGTTGTGAACTTCATACTCATAAAATCCGCCCAAAGATATAACATGTTAAAAATCTCCCTCTCCTGATAAAATCACTACAAAATTACAAAGAAAATAATACGGTTGATTATAAAGTTTAACTTCAATATGAAATCTGGCGGGAAATGGCGAAAAGAAACTAAAGGAGTGCTTGTAGTTCAGATCTGCTCCCAGGAAGCGTCTCGCAGGGAGCCTCACACCGTGTAAAGATTTGCTCTCGCACTGCAGTTTCCAAGCGTATTCTCGTCGGTTTTCAAAAAAATATCTAAATTAATATTTCTTCTTAAATTCTGACAAGAAAAGCGTCCTACCTCTCAAAAAAATCTTCATCATTTAAGTTTAAAAGAAATATCACAAAGTAGGATAATTTAAATAAAAAAATTAGTTTGCTAATTGAGTAGAAAATTGCTACTGGTGTCCGATGTAATATTCTGTGAGAATATAAAGTAAAAGTTGTGAACTTCATACTCATAAAATCCGCCCAAAGATATAAAATGTTAAAAATCTCCCTCTCCTGATAAAATCACTACAAAATTACAAAGAAAATAATACGGTTGATTATAAAGTTTAACTTCAATATGAAATCTGGCGGGAAATGGCGAAAAGAAACTAAAGGAGTGCTTGTAGTTCAGATCTGCTCCCAGGAAGCGTCTCGCAGGGAGCCTCACACCGTGTAAAGATTTGCTCTCGCACTGCAGTTTCCATGCGTATTCTCGTCGGTTTTCAAAAAATTATCTAAATTAATATTTCTTCTTAAATTCTGACAAGAAACGCGTCCTACCTCTCAAAAAAACCTTCATCATTTAAGTTTAAAAAAAATATCACAAAGTAGGATAATTTAAATAAAAAAATTAGTTTGCTAATTGAGTATAAAATTGCTACTGGTGTCCGATATAATATTCTATGAGAATATAAAGTAAAAGTTGTGAACTTCATACTCATAAAATCCGCCCAAAGATATAAATGTTAAAAATCTCCCTCTCCTGATAAAATCACTACAAAATTACAAAGAAAATAATACGGTTGATTATAAAGTTTAACTTCAATATGAAATCTGGCGGGAAATGGCGAAAAGAAACTAAAGGAGTGCTTGTAGTTCAGATCTGCTCCCAGGAAGCGTCTCGCAGGGAGCCTCACACCGTGTAAAGATTTGCTCTCGCACTGCAGTTTCCAAGCGTATTCTCGTCGGTTTTCAAAAAAATATCTAAATTAATATTTCTTCTTAAATTCTGACAAGAAAAGCGTCCTACCTCTCAAAAAAATCTTCATCATTTAAGTTTAAAAGAAATATCACAAAGTAGGATAATTTAAATAAAAAAATTAGTTTGCTAATTGAGTAGAAAATTGCTACTGGTGTCCGATGTAATATTCTGTGAGAATATAAAGTAAAAGTTGTGAACTTCATACTCATAAAATCCGCCCAAAGATATAAAATGTTAAAAATCTCCCTCTCCTGATAAAATCACTACAAAATTACAAAGAAAATAATACGGTTGATTATAAAGTTTAACTTCAATATGAAATCTGGCGGGAAATGGCGAAAAGAAACTAAAGGAGTGCTTGTAGTTCAGATCTGCTCCCAGGAAGCGTCTCGCAGGGAGCCTCACACCGTGTAAAGATTTGCTCTCGCACTGCAGTTTCCATGCGTATTCTCGTCGGTTTTCAAAAAATTATCTAAATTAATATTTCTTCTTAAATTCTGACAAGAAACGCGTCCTACCTCTCAAAAAAAACCTTCATCATTTAAGTTTAAAAAAAATATCACAAAGTAGGATAATTTAAATAAAAAAATTAGTTTGCTAATTGAGTATAAAATTGCTACTGGTGTCCGATATAATATTCTATGAGAATATAAAGTAAAAGTTGTGAACTTCATACTCATAAAATCCACCCAAAGATATAACATGTTAAAAATCTCCCTCTCCTGATAAAATCACTACAAAATTACAAAGAAAATAATACGGTTGATTATAAAGTTTAACTTCAATATGAAATCTGGCGGGAAATGGCGATAAGAAACTAAAGGAGTGCTTGTAGTTCAGATCTGCTCCCAGGAAGCGTCTCGCAGGGAGCCTCACACCGTGTAAAGATTTGCTCTCGCACTGCAGTTTCCATGCGTATTCTCATCGGTTTTCAAAAAATTATATAAATTAATATTTCTTCTTAAATTCTGACAAGAAACGCGTCCTACCTCTAAAAAAATCTTCATCATTTAAGTTTTAAAAAAATATCTCAAAGTAGGATAATTTAAGTAAAAAAATTAGTTTGCTAATTGTGTAGAAAATTGCTACTGGTGTCCGATATAATATTCTATGAGAATATGAAGTAAAAGTTGTGAACTTCAAACTCATAAAATCCGCCAAAGATATAACATGTTAAAAATCTCCCTCTCCTGATAAAATCACCACAAAATTACAAAGAAAAAATACGGTTGATTATAAAGTTTAACTTCAATATGAAATCTGGCGGGAAATGGCGAAAAGAAACTAAACGAGTGCTTGTAGTTCAGATCTGCTCCCAGGAAGCGTCTCGCAGGGAGCCTCACACCGTGTAAAGATATGCTCTAGCACTGCAGTTTCCAAGCGTATTCTCGTCGGTTTTCAAAAAAATATCTAAATTAATATTTCTTCTTAAATTCTGACAAGAAACGCGTCCTACCTCTCAAAACAATCTTCATCATTTAAGTTTTAAAAAAATATCACAAAGTAGGATAATTTAAATAAAAAAATTAGTTTGCTAATTGAGTAGAAAATTGCTACTGGTGTCCGATGTAATATTCTGTGAGAATATAAAGTAAAAGTTGTGAACTTCATACTCATAAAATCCGCCCAAAGATATAAAATGTTAAAAATCTCCCTCTTCTGATAAAATCACTACAAAATTACAAAGAAAACAATACGGTTGATTATAAAGTTTAACTTCAATATGAAATCTGGCGGGAAATGGCGAAAAGAAACTAAAGGAGTGCTTGTAGTTCAGATCTGCTCCCAGGAAGCGTCTCGCAGGGAGCCTCACACCGTGTAAAGATTTGCTCTCGCACTGCAGTTTCCAAGCGTATTCTCGTCGGTTTTCAAAAAAATATCTAAATTAATATTTCTTCTTAAATTCTGACAAGAAACGCGTCCTTCCTCTCAAAAAAATCTTCATCATTTAAGTTTAAAAAAAATATCACAAAGTAGGATAATTTAAATAAAAAAATTAGTTTGCTAATTGAGTAGAAAATTGCTACTGGTGTCCGATGTAATATTCTGTGAGAATATAAAGTAAAAGTTGTGAACTTCATACTCATAAAATCCGCCCAAAGATATAAAATGTTAAAAATCTCCCTCTCCTGATAAAATCACTACAAAATTACAAAGAAAATAATACGGTTGATTATAAAGTTTAACTTCAATATGAAATCTGTCGGGAAATGGCGAAAACAAACTAAAGGAGTGCTTGTAGTTCAGATCTGCTCCCAGGAAGCGTCTCGCAGGGAGCCTCACACCGTGTAAAGATTTGCTCTCGCACTGCAGTTTCCATGCGTATTCTCGTCGGTTTTCAAAAAATTATCTAAATTAATATTTCTTCTTAAATTCTGACAAGAAACGCGTCCTACCTCACAAACAAAACTTCATCATTTAAGTTTTAAAAAAATATCACAAAGTAGGATAATTTAAATAAAAAAATTAGTTTGCTAATTGAGTAGAAATTGCTACTGGTGTCCGATATAATATTCTATGAGAATATAAAGTAAAAGTTGTGAACTTCATACTCATAGAACCCGCCCAAAGATATAACATGTTAAAAATCTCCCTCTCCTGATAAAATCACTACAAAATTACAAAGAAAATAATACGGTTGATTATAAAGTTTAACTTCAATATGAAATCTGGCGGGAAATGGCGAAAAGAAACTAAAGGAGTTTTTGTAGTTCAGATCTGCTCCCAGGAAGCGTCTCGCAGGGAGCCTCACACCGTGTAAAGATTTACTCTCGCACTGCAGTTTCCATGCGTATTCTCGTCGGTTTTCAAAAAATTATCTAAATTAATATTTCTTCTTAAATTCTGACAAGAAACGCGTCCTACCTCACAAACAAATCTTCATCATTTAAGTTTTTAAAAAATATCACAAAGTAGGATAATTTAAATAAAAAAATTAGTTTGCTAATTGAGTAGAAAATTGCTACTGGTGTCCGATATAATATTCTATGAGAATATAAAGTAAAAGTTGTGAACTTCATACTCATAAAATCCGCCCAAAGATATAAAATGTTAAAAATCTCCCTCTCCTGATAAAATGACTACAAAAGTACAAAGAAAATAATACGGTTGATTATAAAGTTTAACTTCAATATGAAATCTGGCGGGAAATGGCGAAAAGAAACTAAAGGAGTGCTTGTAGTTCAGATCTGCTCCCAGGAAGCGTCTCGCAGGGAGCCTCACACCGTGTAAAGATTTGCTCTCGCACTGCAGTTTCCATGCGTATTCTCGTCGGTTTTCAAAAAATTATCTAAATTAATATTTCTTCTTAAATTCTGACAAGAAACGCGTCCTACCTCTCAAAAAAACCTTCATCATTTAAGTTTAAAAAAAATATCACAAAGTAGGATAATTTAAATAAAAAAATTAGTTTGCTAATTGAGTATAAAATTGCTACTGGTGTCCGATATAATATTCTATGAGAATATAAAGTAAAAGTTGTGAACTTCATACTCATAAAATCCACCCAAAGATATAACATGTTAAAAATCTCCCTCTCCTGATAAAATCACTACAAAATTACAAAGAAAATAATACGGTTGATTATAAAGTTTAACTTCAATATGAAATCTGGCGGGAAATGGCGATGAGAAACTAAAGGAGTGCTTGTAGTTCAGATCTGCTCCCAGGAAGCGTCTCGCAGGGAGCCTCACACCGTGTAAAGATATGCTCTAGCACTGCAGTTTCCAAGCGTATTCTCGTCGGTTTTCAAAAAAATATCTAAATTAATATTTCTTCTTAAATTCTGACAAGAAACGCGTCCTACCTCTCAAAACAATCTTCATCATTTAAGTTTAAAAAAAATATCACAAAGTAGGATAATTTAAATAAAAAAATTAGTTTGCTAATTGAGTAGAAAATTGCTACTGGTGTCCGATGTAATATTCTGTGAGAATATAAAGTAAAAGTTGTGAACTTCATACTCATAAAATCCGCCCAAAGATATAAATGTTAAAAATCTCCCTCTCCTGATAAAATCACTACAAAATTACAAAGAAAATAATACGGTTGATTATAAAGTTTAACTTCAATATGAAATCTGGCGGGAAATGGCGAAAAGAAACTAAAGGAGTGCTTGTAGTTCAGATCTGCTCCCAGGAAGCGTCTCGCAGGGAGCCTCACACCGTGTAAAGATTTGCTCTCGCACTGCAGTTTCCAAGCGTATTCTCGTCGGTTTTCAAAAAAATATCTAAATTAATATTTCTTCTTAAATTCTGACAAGAAAAGCGTCCTACCTCTCAAAAAAATCTTCATCATTTAAGTTTAAAAGAAATATCACAAAGTAGGATAATTTAAATAAAAAAATTAGTTTGCTAATTGAGTAGAAAATTGCTACTGGTGTCCGATGTAATATTCTGTGAGAATATAAAGTAAAAGTTGTGAACTTCATGCTCATAAAATCCGCCCAAAGATATAAAATGTTAAAAATCTCCCTCTCCTGATAAAATCACTACAAAATTACAAAGAAAATAATACGGTTGATTATAAAGTTTAACTTCAATATGAAATCTGGCGGGAAATGGCGAAAAGAAACTAAAGGAGTGCTTGTAGTTCAGATCTGCTCCCAGGAAGCGTCTCGCAGGGAGCCTCACACCGTGTAAAGATTTGCTCTCGCACTGCAGTTTCCATGCGTATTCTCGTCGGTTTTCAAAAAATTATCTAAATTAATATTTCTTCTTAAATTCTGACAAGAAACGCGTCCTACCTCTCAAAAAAAACCTTCATCATTTAAGTTTAAAAAAAATATCACAAAGTAGGATAATTTAAATAAAAAAATTAGTTTGCTAATTGAGTATAAAATTGCTACTGGTGTCCGATATAATATTCTATGAGAATATAAAGTAAAAGTTGTGAACTTCATACTCATAAAATCCACCCAAAGATATAACATGTTAAAAATCTCCCTCTCCTGATAAAATCACTACAAAATTACAAAGAAAATAATACGGTTGATTATAAAGTTTAACTTCAATATGAAATCTGGCGGGAAATGGCGATAAGAAACTAAAGGAGTGCTTGTAGTTCAGATCTGCTCCCAGGAAGCGTCTCGCAGGGAGCCTCACACCGTGTAAAGATTTGCTCTCGCACTGCAGTTTCCATGCGTATTCTCATCGGTTTTCAAAAAATTATATAAATTAATATTTCTTCTTAAATTCTGACAAGAAACGCGTCCTACCTCTAAAAAAATCTTCATCATTTAAGTTTTAAAAAAATATCGCAAAGTAGGATAATTTAAGTAAAAAAATTAGTTTGCTAATTGTGTAGAAAATTGCTACTGGTGTCCGATATAATATTCTATGAGAATATGAAGTAAAAGTTGTGAACTTCAAACTCATAAAATCCGCCAAAGATATAACATGTTAAAAATCTCCCTCTCCTGATAAAATCACCACAAAATTACAAAGAAAAAATACGGTTGATTATAAAGTTTAACTTCAATATGAAATCTGGCGGGAAATGGCGAAAAGAAACTAAACGAGTGCTTGTAGTTCAGATCTGCTCCCAGGAAGCGTCTCGCAGGGAGCCTCACACCGTGTAAAGATATGCTCTAGCACTGCAGTTTCCAAGCGTATTCTCGTCGGTTTTCAAAAAAATATCTAAATTAATATTTCTTCTTAAATTCTGACAAGAAACGCGTCCTACCTCTCAAAACAATCTTCATCATTTAAGTTTTAAAAAAATATCACAAAGTAGGATAATTTAAATAAAAAAATTAGTTTGCTAATTGAGTAGAAAATTGCTACTGGTGTCCGATGTAATATTCTGTGAGAATATAAAGTAAAAGTTGTGAACTTCATACTCATAAAATCCGCCCAAAGATATAAAATGTTAAAAATCTCCCTCTTCTGATAAAATCACTACAAAATTACAAAGAAAACAATACGGTTGATTATAAAGTTTAACTTCAATATGAAATCTGGCGGGAAATGGCGAAAAGAAACTAAAGGAGTGCTTGTAGTTCAGATCTGCTCCCAGGAAGCGTCTCGCAGGGAGCCTCACACCGTGTAAAGATTTGCTCTCGCACTGCAGTTTCCAAGCGTATTCTCGTCGGTTTTCAAAAAAATATCTAAATTAATATTTCTTCTTAAATTCTGACAAGAAACGCGTCCTTCCTCTCAAAAAAATCTTCATCATTTAAGTTTAAAAAAAATATCACAAAGTAGGATAATTTAAATAAAAAAATTAGTTTGCTAATTGAGTAGAAAATTGCTACTGGTGTCCGATGTAATATTCTGTGAGAATATAAAGTAAAAGTTGTGAACTTCATACTCATAAAATCCGCCCAAAGATATAAAATGTTAAAAATCTCCCTCTCCTGATAAAATCACTACAAAATTACAAAGAAAATAATACGGTTGATTATAAAGTTTAACTTCAATATGAAATCTGTCGGGAAATGGCGAAAACAAACTAAAGGAGTGCTTGTAGTTCAGATCTGCTCCCAGGAAGCGTCTCGCAGGGAGCCTCACACCGTGTAAAGATTTGCTCTCGCACTGCAGTTTCCATGCGTATTCTCGTCGGTTTTCAAAAAATTATCTAAATTAATATTTCTTCTTAAATTCTGACAAGAAACGCGTCCTACCTCACAAACAAAACTTCATCATTTAAGTTTTAAAAAAATATCACAAAGTAGGATAATTTAAATAAAAAAATTAGTTTGCTAATTGAGTAGAAATTGCTACTGGTGTCCGATATAATATTCTATGAGAATATAAAGTAAAAGTTGTGAACTTCATACTCATAGAACCCGCCCAAAGATATAACATGTTAAAAATCTCCCTCTCCTGATAAAATCACTACAAAATTACAAAGAAAATAATACGGTTGATTATAAAGTTTAACTTCAATATGAAATCTGGCGGGAAATGGCGAAAAGAAACTAAAGGAGTTTTTGTAGTTCAGATCTGCTCCCAGGAAGCGTCTCGCAGGGAGCCTCACACCGTGTAAAGATTTACTCTCGCACTGCAGTTTCCATGCGTATTCTCGTCGGTTTTCAAAAAATTATCTAAATTAATATTTCTTCTTAAATTCTGACAAGAAACGCGTCCTACCTCACAAACAAATCTTCATCATTTAAGTTTTTAAAAAATATCACAAAGTAGGATAATTTAAATAAAAAAATTAGTTTGCTAATTGAGTAGAAAATTGCTACTGGTGTCCGATATAATATTCTATGAGAATATAAAGTAAAAGTTGTGAACTTCATACTCATAAAATCCGCCCAAAGATATAAAATGTTAAAAATCTCCCTCTCCTGATAAAATGACTACAAAAGTACAAAGAAAATAATACGGTTGATTATAAAGTTTAACTTCAATATGAAATCTGGCGGGAAATGGCGAAAAGAAACTAAAGGAGTGCTTGTAGTTCAGATCTGCTCCCAGGAAGCGTCTCGCAGGGAGCCTCACACCGTGTAAAGATTTGCTCTCGCACTGCAGTTTCCATGCGTATTCTCGTCGGTTTTCAAAAAATTATCTAAATTAATATTTCTTCTTAAATTCTGACAAGAAACGCGTCCTACCTCTCAAAAAAATCTTCATCATTTAAGTTAAAAAAGAATATCGCAAAGTAGGATAATTTAAGTAAAAAAATTACTTTGCTAATTGTGTAGAAAATTGCTACTGGTGTCCGATATAATATTCTACGAGAATATAAAGTAAAAGTTGTGAACTTCAAACTCATAAAATCCGCCCAAAGATATAACATGTTAAAAATCTCCCTCTCCTGATAAAATCACTACAAAATTACAAAGAAAATAATACGGTTGATTATAAAGTTTAACTTCAATATGAAATCTGGCGGGAAATGGCGAAAAGAAACTAAAGGAGTGCTTGTAGTTCAGATCTGCTCCCAGGAAGCGTCTCGCAGGGAGCCTCACACCGTGTAAAGATTTGCTCTCGCACTGCAGTTTCCATGCGTATTCTCGTCGGTTTTCAAAAAATTATCTAAATTAATATTTCTTCTTAAATTCTGAGAAGAAACGCGTCCTACCTCACAAACAAAACTTCATCATTTAAGTTTTAAAAAAATATCACAAAGTAGGATAATTTAAATAAAAAAATTAGTTTGCTAATTGAGTAGAAATTGCTACTGGTGTCCGATATAATATTCTGTGAGAATATAAAGTAAAAGTTGTGAACTTCATACTCATAAAATCCGCCCAAAGATATAACATGTTAAAAATCTCCCTCTCCTGATAAAATCACCACAAAATTACAAAGAAAATAATACGGTTGATTATAAAGTTTAACTTCAATATGAAATCTGGCGGGAAATGGCGAAAAGAAACTAAACGAGTGCTTGTAGTTCAGATCTGCTCCCAGGAAGCGTCTCGCAGGGAGCCTCACACCGTGTAAAGATATGCTCTAGCACTGCAGTTTCCAAGCGTATTCCCGTCGGTTTTCAAAAAAATATCTAAATTAATATTTCTTCTTAAATTCTGACAAGAAACGCGTCCTACCTCTCAAAACAATCTTCATCATTTAAGTTTTAAAAAAAATATCACAAAGTAGGATAATTTAAATAAAAAAATTAGTTTGCTAATTGAGTAGAAAATTGCTACTGGTGTCCGATGTAATATTCTGTGAGAATATAAAGTAAAAGTTGTGAACTTCATACTCATAAAATCCGCCCAAAGATATAAAATGTTAAAAATCTCCCTCTCCTGATAAAATCACTACAAAATTACAAAGAAAATAATACGGTATATTATAAAGTTTAACTTCAATATGAAATCTGGCGGGAAATGGCGAAAAGAAACTAAAGGAGTGCTTGTAGTTCAGATCTGCTCCCAGGAAGCGTCTCGCAGGGAGCCTCACACCGTGTAAAGATTTGCTCTCGCACTGCAGTTTCCATGCGTATTCTCGTCGGTTTTCAAAAAATTATCTAAATTAATATTTCTTCTTAAATTCTGACAAGAAACGCGTCCTACCTCTCAAAAAAATCTTCATCATTTAAGTTTTAAAAAAATATCACAAAGTAGGATAATTTAAATAAGAAAATTAGTTTGCTAATTGAGTAGAAAATTGCTACTGGTGTCCGATATAATATTCTATGAGAATATAAAGTAAAAGTTGTGAACTTCATACTCATAAAATCCGCCCAAAGATATAACATGTTAAAAATCTCCCTCTCCTGATAAAATCACTACAAAATTACAAAGAAAATAATACGGTTGATTATAAAGTTTAACTTCAATATGAAATCTGGCGGGAAATGGCGAAAAGAAACTAAAGGAGTGCTTGTAGTTCAGATCTGCTCCCAGGAAGCGTCTCGCAGGGAGCCTCACACCGTGTAAAGATTTGCTCTCGCACTGCAGTTTCCAAGCGTATTCTCGTCGGTTTTCAAAAAAATATCTAAATTAATATTTCTTCTTAAATTCTGACAAGAAACGCGTCCTACCTCTCAAAAAAATCTTCATCATTTAAGTTTAAAAGAAATATCACAAAGTAGGATAATTTAAATAAAAAAATTAGTTTGCTAATTGTGTAGAAAATTGCTACTGGTGTCCGATATAATATTCTATGAGAATATGAAGTAAAAGTTGTGAACTTCAAACTCATAAAATCCGCCAAAGATATAACATGTTAAAAATCTCCCTCTCCTGATAAAATCACCACAAAATTACAAAGAAAATAATACGGTTGATTATAAAGTTTAACTTCAATATGAAATCTGGCGGGAAATGGCGAAAAGAAACTAAACGAGTGCTTGTAGTTCAGATCTGCTCCCAGGAAGCGTCTCGCAGGGAGCCTCACACCGTGTAAAGATATGCTCTAGCACTGCAGTTTCAAAGCGTATTCTCGTCGGTTTTCAAAAAAATATCTAAATTAATATTTCTTCTTAAATTCTGACAAGAAACGCGTCCTACCTCTCAAAACAATCTTCATCATTTAAGTTTAAAAAAAATATCACAAAGTAGGATAATTTAAATAAAAAAATTAGTTTGCTAATTGAGTAGAAAATTGCTACTGGTGTCCGATGTAATATTCTGTGAGAATATAAAGTAAAAGTTGTGAACTTCATACTCATAAAATCCGCCCAAAGATATAAAATGTTAAAAATCTCCCTCTCCTGAAAAAATCACTACAAAATTACAAAGAAAATAATACGGTTGATTATAAAGTTTAACTTCAATATGAAATCTGGCGGGAAATGGCGAAAAGAAACTAAAGGAGTGCTTGTAGTTCAGATCTGCTCCCAGGAAGCGTCTCGCAGGGAGCCTCACACCGTGTAAAGATTTGCTCTCGCACTGCAGTTTCCATGCGTATTCTCGTCGGTTTTCAAAAAATTATCTAAACTAATATTTCTTCTTAAATTCTGACAAGAAACGCGTCCTACCTCTCAAAAAAATCTTCATCATTTAAGTTTAAAAAAAATATCACAAAGTAGGATAATTTAAATAAAAAAATTAGTTTGCTAATTGAGTAGAAAATTGCTACTGGTGTCCGATAAAATATTCTATGAGAATATAAAGTAAAAGTTGTGAACTTCATACTCATAAAATCCGCCCAAAGATATAACATGTTAAAAATCTCCCTCTCCTGATAAAATCACTACAAAATTACAAAGAAAATAATACGGTTGATTATAAAGTTTAACTTCAATATGAAATCTGGCGGGAAATGGCGAAAAGAAGCTAAAGGAGTGCTTGTAGTTCAGATCTGCTCCCAGGAAGCGTCTCGCAGGGAGCCTCACACCGTGTAAAGATTTGCTCTCGCACTGCAGTTTCCAAGCGTATTCTCGTCGGTTTTCAAAAAAATATCTAAATTAATATTTCTTCTTAAATTCTGACAAGAAAAGCGTCCTACCTCTCAAAAAAATCTTCATCATTTAAGTTTAAAAGAAATATCACAAAGTAGGATAATTTAAATAAAAAAATTAGTTTGCTAATTGAGTAGAAAATTGCTACTGGTGTCCGATGTAATATTCTGTGAGAATATAAAGTAAAAGTTGTGAACTTCATACTCATAAAATCCGCCCAAAGATATAAAATGTTAAAAATCTCCCTCTCCTGATAAAATCACTACAAAATTACAAAGAAAATAATACGGTTGATTATAAAGTTTAACTTCAATATGAAATCTGGCGGGAAATGGCGAAAAGAAACTAAAGGAGTGCTTGTAGTTCAGATCTGCTCCCAGGAAGCGTCTCGCAGGGAGCCTCACACCGTGTAAAAATTTGCTCTCGCACTGCAGTTTCCATGCGTATTCTCGTCGGTTTTCAAAAAATTATCTAAATTAATATTTCTTCTTAAATTCTGACAAGAAACGCGTCCTACCTCTCAAAAAAACCTTCATCATTTAAGTTAAAAAAAAATATCACAAAGTAGGATAATTTAAATAAAAAAATTAGTTTGCTAATTGAGTATAAAATTGCTACTGGTGTCCGATATAATATTCTATGAGAATATAAAGTAAAAGTTGTGAACTTCATACTCATAAAATCCACCCAAAGATATAACATGTTAAAAATCTCCCTCTCCTGATAAAATCACTACAAAATTACAAAGAAAATAATACGGTTGATTATAAAGTTTAACTTCAATATGAAATCTGGCGGGAAATGGCGATAAGAAACTAAAGGAGTGCTTGTAGTTCAGATCTGCTCCCAGGAAGCGTCTCGCAGGGAGCCTCACACCGTGTAAAGATTTGCTCTCGCACTGCAGTTTCCATGCGTATTCTCATCGGTTTTCAAAAAATTATATAAATTAATATTTCTTCTTAAATTCTGACAAGAAACGCGTCCTACCTCTAAAAAAATCTTCATCATTTAAGTTTTAAAAAAATATCGCAAAGTAGGATAATTTAAGTAAAAAAATTAGTTTGCTAATAGTGTAGAAAATTGCTACTGGTGTCCGATATAATATTCTATGAGAATATGAAGTAAAAGTTGTGAACTTCAAACTCATAAAATCCGCCAAAGATATAACATGTTAAAAATCTCCCTCTCCTGATAAAATCACCACAAAATTACAAAGAAAAAATACGGTTGATTATAAAGTTTAACTTCAATATGAAATCTGGCGGGAAATGGCGAAAAGAAACTAAACGAGTGCTTGTAGTTCAGATCTGCTCCCAGGAAGCGTCTCGCAGGGAGCCTCACACCGTGTAAAGATATGCTCTAGCACTGCAGTTTCCAAGCGTATTCTCGTCGGTTTTCAAAAAAATATCTAAATTAATATTTCTTCTTAAATTCTGACAAGAAACGCGTCCTACCTCTCAAAACAATCTTCATCATTTAAGTTTTAAAAAAATATCACAAAGTAGGATAATTTAAATAAAAAAATTAGTTTGCTAATTGAGTAGAAAATTGCTACTGGTGTCCGATGTAATATTCTGTGAGAATATAAAGTAAAAGTTGTGAACTTCATACTCATAAAATCCGCCCAAAGATATAAAATGTTAAAAATCTCCCTCTTCTGATAAAATCACTACAAAATTACAAAGAAAACAATACGGTTGATTATAATGTTTAACTTCAATATGAAATCTGGCGGGAAATGGCGAAAAGAAACTAAAGGAGTGCTTGTAGTTCAGATCTGCTCCCAGGAAGCGTCTCGCAGGGAGCCTCACACCGTGTAAAGATTTGCTCTCGCACTGCAGTTTCCAAGCGTATTCTCGTCGGTTTTCAAAAAAATATCTAAATTAATATTTCTTCTTAAATTCTGACAAGAAACGCGTCCTACCTCTCAAAAAAATCTTCATCATTTAAGATTAAAAGAAATATCACAAAGTAGGATGATTTAAATAAAAAAATTAGTTTGCTAATTAAGTAGAAAATTGCTACTGGTGTCCGATGTAATATTCTGTGAGAATATAAAGTAAAAGTTGTGAACTTCATACTCATAAAATCCGCCCAAAGATATAAAATGTTAAAAATCTCCCTCTCCTGATAAAATCACTACAAAATTACAAAGAAAATAATACGGTTGATTATAAAGTTTAACTTCAATATGAAATCTGGCGGGAAATGGCGAAAAGAAACTAAAGGAGTGCTTGTAGTTCAGATCTGCTCCCAGGAAGCGTCTCGCAGGGAGCCTCACACCGTGTAAAGATTTGCTCTCGCACTGCAGTTTCCATGCGTATTCTCGTCGGTTTTCAAAAAATTATCTAAATTAATATTTCTTCTTAAATTCTGACAAGAAACGCGTCCTACCTCTCAAAAAAATCTTCATCATTTAAGTTTTAAAAAAATATCACAAAGTAGGATAATTTAAATAAAAAAATTAGTTTGCTAATTGAGTAGAAAATTGCTACTGGTGTCCGATATAATATTCTATGAGAATATAAAGTAAAAGTTGTGAACTTCATACTCATAAAATCCGCCCAAAGATATAACATGTTAAAAATCTCCCTCTCCTGATAAAATCACTACAAAATTACAAAGAAAATAATACGGTTGATTATAAAGTTTAACTTCAATATGAAATCTGGCGGGAAATGGCGAAAAGAAACTAAAGGAGTGCTTGTTGTTCAGATCTGCTCCCAGGAAGCGTCTCGCAGGGAGCCTCACACCGTGTAAAGATTTGCTCTCGCACTGCAGTTTCCAAGCGTATTCTCGTCGGTTTTCAAAAAAATATCTAAATTAATATTTCTTCTTAAATTCTGACAAGAAACGCGTCCTTCCTCTCAAAAAAATCTTCATCATTTAAGTTTAAAAAAAATATCACAAAGTAGGATAATTTAAATAAAAAAATTAGTTTGCTAATTGAGTAGAAAATTGCTACTGGTGTCCGATGTAATATTCTGTGAGAATATAAAGTAAAAGTTGTGAACTTCATACACATAAAATCCGCCCAAAGATATAAAATGTTAAAAATCTCCCTCTCCTGATAAAATCACTACAAAATTACAAAGAAAATAATACGGTTGATTATAAAGTTTAACTTCAATATGAAATCTGTCGGGAAATGGCGAAAACAAACTAAAGGAGTGCTTGTAGTTCAGATCTGCTCCCAGGAAGCGTCTCGCAGGGAGCCTCACACCGTGTAAAGATTTGCACTCGCACTGCAGTTTCCATGCGTATTCTCGTCGGTTTTCAAAAAATTATCTAAATTAATATTTCTTCTTAAATTCTGACAAGAAACGCGTCCTACCTCACAAACAAAACTTCATCATTTAAGTTTTAAAAAAATATCACAAAGTAGGATAATTTAAATAAAAAAATTAGTTTGCTAATTGAGTAGAAATTGCTATGGTGTCCGATATAATATTCTATGAGAATATAAAGTAAAAGTTGTGAACTTCATACTCATAAAATCCGCCCAAAGATATAAAATGTTAAAAATCTCCCTCTCCTGATAAAATGACTACAAAAGTACAAAGAAAATAATACGGTTGATTATAAAGTTTAACTTCAATATGAAATCTGGCGGGAAATGGCGAAAAGAAACTAAAGGAGTGCTTGTAGTTCAGATCTGCTCCCAGGAAGCGTCTCGCAGGGAGCCTCACACCGTGTAAAGATTTGCTCTCGCACTGCAGTTTCCATGCGTATTCTCGTCGGTTTTCAAAAAATTATCTAAATTAATATTTCTTCTTAAATTCTGACAAGAAACGCGTCCTACCTCTCAAAAAAATCTTCATCATTTAAGTTAAAAAAGAATATCGCAAAGTGGGATAATTTAAGTAAAAAAATTACTTTGCTAATTGTGTAGAAAATTGCTACTGGTGTCCGATATAATATTCTACGAGAATATAAAGTAAAAGTTGTGAACTTCAAACTCATAAAATCCGCCCAAAGATATAACATGTTAAAAATCTCCCTCTCCTGATAAAATCACTACAAAATTACAAAGAAAATAATACGGTTGATTATAAAGTTTAACTTCAATATGAAATCTGGCGGGAAATGGCGAAAAGAAACTAAAGGAGTGCTTGTAGTTCAGATCTGCTCCCAGGAAGCGTCTCGCAGGGAGCCTCACACCGTGTAAAGATTTGCTCTCGCACTGCAGTTTCCAAGCGTATTCTCGTCGGTTTTCAAAAAAATATCTAAATTAATATTTCTTCTTAAATTCTGACAAGAAACACGTCCTTCCTCTCAAAAAAATCTTCATCATTTAAGTTTAAAAAAAATATCACAAAGTAGGATAATTTAAATAAAAAAATTAGTTTGCTAATTGAGTAGAAAATTGCTACTGGTGTCCGATGTAATATTCTGTGAGAATATAAAGTAAAAGTTGTGAACTTCATACTCATAAAATCCGCCCAAAGATATAAAATGTTAAAAATCTCCCTCTCCTGATAAAATCACTACAAAATTACAAAGAAAATAATACGGTTGATTATAAAGTTTAACTTCAATATGAAATCTGTCGGGAAATGGCGAAAACAAACTAAAGGAGTGCTTGTAGTTCAGATCTGCTCCCAGGAAGCGTCTCGCAGGGAGCCTCACACCGTGTAAAGATTTGCTCTCGCACTGCAGTTTCCATGCGTATTCTCGTCGGTTTTCAAAAAATTATCTAAATTAATATTTCTTCTTAAATTCTGACAAGAAACGCGTCCTACCTCACAAACGAAACTTCATCATTTAAGTTTTAAAAAAATATCACAAAGTAGGATAATTTAAATAAAAAAATTAGTTTGCTAATTGAGTAGAAATTGCTACTGGTGTCCGATATAATATTCTGTGAGAATATAAAGTAAAAGTTGTGAACTTCATACTCATAAAATCCGCCCAAAGATATAAAATGTTAAAAATCTCCCTCTCCTGATAAAATCACTACAAAATTACAAAGAAAATAATACGGTTGATTATAAAGTTTAACTTCAATATGAAATCTGTCGGGAAATGGCGAAAACAAACTAAAGGAGTGCTTGTAGTTCAGATCTGCTCCCAGGAAGCGTCTCGCAGGGAGCCTCACACCGTGTAAAGATTTGCTCTCGCACTGCAGTTTCCATGCGTATTCTCGTCGGTTTTCAAAAAATTATCTAAATGAATATTTCTTCTTAAATTCTGACAAGAAACGCGTCCTACCTCACAAACAAAACTTCATCATTTAAGTTTTAAAAAAATATCACAAAGTAGGATAATTTAAATAAAAAAATTAGTTTGCTAATTGAGTAGAAATTGCTACTGGTGTCCGATATAATATCCTATGAGAATATAAAGTAAAAGTTGTGAACTTCATACTCATAGAACCCGCCCAAAGATATAACATGTTAAAAATCTCCCTCTCCTGATAAAATCACTACAAAATTACAAAGAAAATAATACGGTTGATTATAAAGTTTAACTTCAATATGAAATCTGGCGGGAAATGGCGAAAAGAAACTAAAGGAGTTTTTGTAGTTCAGATCTGCTCCCAGGAAGCGTCTCGCAGGGAGCCTCACACCGTGTAAAGATTTACTCTCGCACTGCAGTTTCCATGCGTATTCTCGTCGGTTTTCAAAAAATTATCTAAATTAATATTTCTTCTTAAATTCTGACAAGAAACGCGTCCTACCTCTCAAAAAAATCTTCATCATTTAAGTTAAAAAAGAATATCGCAAAGTAGGATAATTTAAGTAAAAAAATTACTTTGCTAATTGTGTAGAAAATTGCTACTGGTGTCCGATATAATATTCTACGAGAATATAAAGTAAAAGTTGTGAACTTCAAACTCATAAAATCCGCCCAAAGATATAACATGTTAAAAATCTCCCTCTCCTGATAAAATCACTACAAAATTACAAAGAAAATAATACGGTTGATTATAAAGTTTAACTTCAATATGAAATCTGGCGGGAAATGGCGAAAAGAAACTAAAGGAGTGCTTGTAGTTCAGATCTGCTCCCAGGAAGCGTCTCGCAGGGAGCCTCACACCGTGTAAAGATTTGCTCTCGCACTGCAGTTTCCAAGCGTATTCTCGTCGGTTTTCAAAAAAATATCTAAATTAATATTTCTTCTTAAATTCTGACAAGAAACGCGTCCTTCCTCTCAAAAAAATCTTCATCATTTAAGTTTAAAAAAAATATCACAAAGTAGGATAATTTAAATAAAAAAATTAGTTTGCTAATTGAGTAGAAAATTGCTACTGGTGTCCGATGTAATATTCTGTGAGAATATAAAGTAAAAGTTGTGAACTTCATACTCATAAAATCCGCCCAAAGATATAAAATGTTAAAAATCTCCCTCTCCTGATAAAATCACTACAAAATTACAAAGAATATAATACGGTTGATTATAAAGTTTAACTTTAATATGAAATCTGGCGGGAAATGGCGAAAACAAACTAAAGGAGTGCTTGTAGTTCAGATCTGCTCCCAGGAAGCGTCTCGCAGGGAGCCTCACACCGTGTAAAGATTTGCTCTCGCACTGCAGTTTCCATGCGTATTCTCGTCGGTTTTCAAAAAATTATCTAAATTAATATTTCTTCTTAAATTCTGACAAGAAACGCGTCCTACCTCACAAACAAAACTTCATCATTTAAGTTTTAAAAAAATATCACAAAGTAGGATAATTTAAATAAAAAAATTAGTTTGCTAATTGAGTAGAAATTGCTACTGGTGTCCGATATAATATTCTATGAGAATATAAAGTAAAAGTTGTGAACTTCATACTCATAGAACCCGCCCAAAGATATAACATGTTAAATATCTCCCTCTCCTGATAAAATCACTACAAAATTACAAAGAAAATAATACGGTTGATTATAAAGTTTAACTTCAATATGAAATCTGGCGGGAAATGGCGAAAAGAAACTAAAGGAGTTTTTGTAGTTCAGATCTGCTCCCAGGAAGCGTCTCGCAGGGAGCCTCACACCGTGTAAAGATTTACTCTAGCACTGCAGTTTCCATGCGTATTCTCGTCAGTTTTCAAAAAATTATCTAAATTAATATTTCTTCTTAAATTCTGACAAGAAACGCGTCCTACCTCACAAACAAATCTTCATCATTTAAGTTTTTAAAAAATATCACAAAGTAGGATAATTTAAATAAAAAAATTAGTTTGCTAATTGAGTAGAAAATTGCTACTGGTGTCCGATATAATATTCTATGAGAATATAAAGTAAAAGTTGTGAACTTCATACTCATAAAATCCGCCCAAATATATAAAATGTTAAAAATCTCCCTCTCCTGATAAAATCACTACAAAAGTACAAAGAAAATAATACGGTTGATTATAAAGTTTAACTTCAATATGAAATCTGGCGGGAAATGGCGAAAAGAAACTAAAGGAGTGCTTGTAGTTCAGATCTGCTCCCAGGAAGCGTCTCGCAGGGAGCCTCACACCGTGTAAAGATTTGCTCTCGCACTGCAGTTTCCATGCGTATTCTCGTCGGTTTTCAAAAAATTATCTAAATTAATATTTCTTCTTAAATTCTGACAAGAAACGCGTCCTACCTCTCAAAAAAATCTTCATCATTTAAGTTAAAAAAGAATATCGCAAAGTAGGATAATTTAAGTAAAAAAATTACTTTGCTAATTGTGTAGAAAATTGCTACTGGTGTCCGATATAATATTCTACGAGAATATAAAGTAAAAGTTGTGAACTTCAAACTCATAAAATCCGCCCAAAGATATAACATGTTAAAAATCTCCCTCTCCTGATAAAATCACTACAAAATTACAAAGAAAATAATACGGTTGATTATAAAGTTTAACTTCAATATGAAATCTGGCGGGAAATGGCGAAAAGAAACTAAAGGAGTGCTTGTAGTTCAGATCTGCTCCCAGGAAGCGTCTCGCAGGGAGCCTCACACCGTATAAAGATTTGCTCTCGCACTGCAGTTTCCAAGCGTATTCTCGTCGGTTTTCAAAAAAATATCTAAATTAATATTTCTTCTTAAATTCTGACAAGAAACGCGTCCTTCCTCTCAAAAAAATCTTCATCATTTAAGTTTAAAAAAAATATCACAAAGTAGGATAATTTAAATAAAAAAATTAGTTTACTAATTGAGTAGAAAATTGCTACTGGTGTCCGATGTAATATTCTGTGAGAATATAAAGTAAAAGTTGTGAACTTCATACTCATAAAATCCGCCCAAAGATATAAAATGTTAAAAATCTCCCTCTCCTGATAAAATCACTACAAAATTACAAAGAAAATAATACGGTTGATTATAAAGTTTAACTTCAATATGAAATCTGGCGGGAAATGGCGAAAACAAACTAAAGGAGTGCTTGTAGTTCAGATCTGCTCCCAGGAAGCGTCTCGCAGGGAGCCTCACACCGTGTAAAGATTTGCTCTCGCACTGCAGTTTCCATGCGTATTCTCGTCGGTTTTCAAAAAATTATCTAAATTAATATTTCTTCTTAAATTCTGACAAGAAACGCGTCCTACCTCACAAACAAAACTTCATCATTTAAGTTTTAAAAAAATATCACAAAGTAGGATAATTTAAATAAAAAAATTAGTTTGCTAATTGAGTAGAAATTGCTACTGGTGTCCGATATAATATTCTATGAGAATATAAAGTAAAAGTTGTGAACTTCATACTCATAGAACCCGCCCAAAGATATAACATGTTAAATATCTCCCTCTCCTGATAAAATCACTACAAAATTACAAAGAAAATAATACGGTTGATTATAAAGTTTAACTTCAATATGAAATCTGGCGGGAAATGGCGAAAAGAAACTAAAGGAGTTTTTGTAGTTCAGATCTGCTCCCAGGAAGCGTCTCGCAGGGAGCCTCACACCGTGTAAAGATTTACTCTAGCACTGCAGTTTCCATGCGTATTCTCGTCAGTTTTCAAAAAATTATCTAAATTAATATTTCTTCTTAAATTCTGACAAGAAACGCGTCCTACCTCACAAACAAATCTTCATCATTTAAGTTTTTAAAAAATATCACAAAGTAGGATAATTTAAATAAAAAAATTAGTTTGCTAATTGAGTAGAAAATTGCTACTGGTGTCCGATATAATATTCTATGAGAATATAAAGTAAAAGTTGTGAACTTCATACTCATAAAATCCGCCCAAATATATAAAATGTTAAAAATCTCCCTCTCCTGATAAAATCACTACAAAAGTACAAAGAAAATAATACGGTTGATTATAAAGTTTAACTTCAATATGAAATCTGGCGGGAAATGGCGAAAAGAAACTAAAGGAGTGCTTGTAGTTCAGATCTGCTCCCAGGAAGCGTCTCGCAGGGAGCCTCACACCGTGTAAAGATTTGCTCTCGTACTGCAGTTTCCATGCGTATTCTCGTCGGTTTTCAAAAAATTATCTAAATTAATATTTCTTCTTAAATTCTGACAAGAAACGCGTCCTACCTCTCAAAAAAATCTTCATCATTTAAGTTAAAAAAGAATATCGCAAAGTAGGATAATTTAAGTAAAAAAATTACTTTGCTAATTGTGTAGAAAATTGCTACTGGTGTCCGATATAATATTCTACGAGAATATAAAGTAAAAGTTGTGAACTTCAAACTCATAAAATCCGCCCAAAGATATAACATGTTAAAAATCTCCCTCTCCTGATAAAATCACTACAAAATTACAAAGAAAATAATACGGTTGATTATAAAGTTTAACTTCAATATGAAATCTGGCGGGAAATGGCGAAAAGAAACTAAAGGAGTGCTTGTAGTTCAGATCTGCTCCCAGGAAGCGTCTCGCAGGGAGCCTCACACCGTATAAAGATTTGCTCTCGCACTGCAGTTTCCAAGCGTATTCTCGTCGGTTTTCAAAAAAATATCTAAATTAATATTTCTTCTTAAATTCTGACAAGAAACGCGTCCTTCCTCTCAAAAAAATCTTCATCATTTAAGTTTAAAAAAAATATCACAAAGTAGGATAATTTAAATAAAAAAATTAGTTTACTAATTGAGTAGAAAATTGCTACTGGTGTCCGATGTAATATTCTGTGAGAATATAAAGTAAAAGTTGTGAACTTCATACTCATAAAATCCGCCCAAAGATATAAAATGTTAAAAATCTCCCTCTCCTGATAAAATCACTACAAAATTACAAAGAAAATAATACGGTTGATTATAAAGTTTAACTTCAATATGAAATCTGGCGGGAAATGGCGAAAACAAACTAAAGGAGTGCTTGTAGTTCAGATCTGCTCCCAGGAAGCGTCTCGCAGGGAGCCTCACACCGTGTAAAGATTTGCTCTCGCACTGCAGTTTCCATGCGTATTCTCGTCGGTTTTCAAAAAATTATCTAAATTAATATTTCTTCTTAAATTCTGACAAGAAACGCGTCCTACCTCACAAACAAAACTTCATCATTTAAGTTTTAAAAAAATATCACAAAGTAGGATAATTTAAATAAAAAAATTAGTTTGCTAATTGAGTAGAAATTGCTACTGGTGTCCGATATAATATTCTATGAGAATATAAAGTAAAAGTTGTGAACTTCATACTCATAGAACCCGCCCAAAGATATAACATGTTAAAAATCTCCCTCTCCTGATAAAATCACTACAAAATTACAAAGAAAATAATACGGTTGATTATAAAGTTTAACTTCAATATGAAATCTGGCGGGAAATGGCGAAAAGAAACTAAAGGAGTTTTTGTAGTTCAGATCTGCTCCCAGGAAGCGTCTCGCAGGGAGCCTCACACCGTGTAAAGATTTACTCTCGCACTGCAGTTTCCATGCGTATTCTCGTCGGTTTTCAAAAAATTATCTAAATTAATATTTCTTCTTAAATTCTGACAAGAAACGCGTCCTACCTCACAAACAAATCTTCATCATTTAAGTTTTTAAAAAATATCACAAAGTAGGATAATTTAAATAAAAAAATTAGTTTGCTAATTGAGTAGAAAATTGCTACTGGTGTCCGATATAATATTCTATGAGAATATAAAGTAAAAGTTGTGAACTTCATACTCATAAAATCCGCCCAAAGATATAAAATGTTAAAAATCTCCCTCTCCTGATAAAATCACTACAAAAGTACAAAGAAAATAATACGGTTGATTATAAAGTTTAACTTCAATATGAAATCTGGCGGGAAATGGCGAAAAGAAACTAAAGGAGTGCTTGTAGTTCAGATCTGCTCCCAGGAAGCGTCTCGCACGGAGCCTCACACCGTGTAAAGATTTGCTCTCGCACTGCAGTTTCCATGCGTATTCTCGTCGGTTTTCAAAAAATTATCTAAATTAATATTTCTTCTTAAATTCTGACAAGAAACGCGTCCTACCTCTCAAAAAAATCTTCATCATTTAAGTTAAAAAAGAATATCGCAAAGTAGGATAATTTAAGTAAAAAAATTACTTTGCTAATTGTGTAGAAAATTGCTACTGGTGTCCGATATAATATTCTACGAGAATATAAAGTAAAAGTTGTGAACTTCAAACTCATAAAATCCGCCCAAAGATATAACATGTTAAAAATCTCCCTCTCCTGATAAAATCACTACAAAATTACAAAGAAAATAATACGGTTGATTATAAAGTTTAACTTCAATATGAAATCTGGCGGGAAATGGCGAAAAGAAACTAAAGGAGTGCTTGTAGTTCAGATCTACTCCCAGGAAGCGTCTCGCAGGGAGCCTCACACCGTATAAAGATTTGCTCTCGCACTGCAGTTTCCAAGCGTATTCTCGTCGGTTTTCAAAAAAATATCTAAATTAATATTTCTTCTTAAATTCTGACAAGAAACGCGTCCTTCCTCTCAAAAAAATCTTCATCATTTAAGTTTAAAAAAAATATCACAAAGTAGGATAATTTAAATAAAAAAATTAGTTTGCTAATTGAGTAGAAAATTGCTACTGGTGTCCGATGTAATATTCTGTGAGAATATAAAGTAAAAGTTGTGAACTTCATACTCATAAAATCCGCCCAAAGATATAAAATGTTAAAAATCTCCCTCTCCTGATAAAATCACTACAAAATTACAAAGAAAATAATACGGTTGATTATAAAGTTTAACTTCAATATGAAATCTGGCGGGAAATGGCGAAAACAAACTAAAGGAGTGCTTGTAGTTCAGATCTGCTCCCAGGAAGCGTCTCGCAGGGAGCCTCACACCGTGTAAAGATTTGCTCTCGCACTGCAGTTTCCATGCGTATTCTCGTCGGTTTTCAAAAAATTATCTAAATTAATATTTCTTCTTAAATTCTGACAAGAAACGCGTCCTACCTCACAAACAAAACTTCATCATTTAAGTTTTAAAAAAATATCACAAAGTAGGATAATTTAAATAAAAAAATTAGTTTGCTAATTGAGTAGAAATTGCTACTGGTGTCCGATATAATATTCTATGAGAATATAAAGTAAAAGTTGTGAACTTCATACTCATAGAACCCGCCCAAAGATATAACATGTTAAAAATCTCCCTCTCCTGATAAAATCACTACAAAATTACAAAGAAAATAATACGGTTGATTATAAAGTTTAACTTCAATATGAAATCTGGCGGGAAATGGCGAAAAGAAACTAAAGGAGTTTTTGTAGTTCAGATCTGCTCCCAGGAAGCGTCTCGCAGGGAGCCTCACACCGTGTAAAGATTTACTCTCGCACTGCAGTTTCCATGCGTATTCTCGTCGGTTTTCAAAAAATTATCTAAATTAATATTTCTTCTTAAATTCTGACAAGAAACGCGTCCTACCTCACAAACAAATCTTCATCATTTAAGTTTTTAAAAAATATCACAAAGTAGGATAATTTAAATAAAAAAATTAGTTTGCTAATTGAGTAGAAAATTGCTACTGGTGTCCGATATAATATTCTATGAGAATATAAAGTAAAAGTTGTGAACTTCATACTCATAAAATCCGCCCAAAGATATAAAATGTTAAAAATCTCCCTCTCCTGATAAAATCACTACAAAAGTACAAAGAAAATAATACGGTTGATTATAAAGTTTAACTTCAATATGAAATCTGGCGGGAAATGGCGAAAAGAAACTAAAGGAGTGCTTGTAGTTCAGATCTGCTCCCAGGAAGCGTCTCGCACGGAGCCTCACACCGTGTAAAGATTTGCTCTCGCACTGCAGTTTCCATGCGTATTCTCGTCGGTTTTCAATAAATTATCTAAATTAATATTTCTTCTTAAATTCTGACAAGAAACGCGTCCTACCTCTCAAAAAAATCTTCATCATTTAAGTTAAAAAAGAATATCGCAAAGTAGGATAATTTAAGTAAAAAAATTACTTTGCTAATTGTGTAGAAAATTGCTACTGGTGTCCGATATAAAATTCTACGAGAATATAAAGTAAAAGTTGTGAACTTCAAACTCATAAAATCCGCCCAAAGATATAACATGTTAAAAATCTCCCTCTCCTGATAAAATCACTACAAAATTACAAAGAAAATAATACGGTTGATTATAAAGTTTAACTTCAATATGAAATCTGGCGGGAAATGGCGATAAGAAACTAAAGGAGTGCTTGTAGTTCAGATCTGCTCCCAGGAAGCGTCTCGCAGGGAGCCTCACACCGTGTAAAGATTTGCTCTCGCACTGCAGTTTCCAAGCGTATTCTCGTCGGTTTTCAAAAAAATATCTAAATTAATACTTCTTCTTTAATTCTGAAAAGAAACGCGTCCTACCTCTCAAAAAATCTTCATCATTTAAGTTTTAAAAAAATATCACAAAGTAGGATAATTTAAATAAAAAAATTAGTTTGCTAATTGAGTATTAAATTGCTACTGGTCTCCGATATAATATTCTATGAGAATATAAAGTAAAAGTTGTGAACTTCATACTCATAAAATCCGCCAAAGATATAAAATGTTAAAAATCTCCCTCTCCTGATAAAATCACTACAAAATTACAAAGAAAATAATACGGTTGATTATAAAGTTTAACTTCAATATGAAATCTGGCGGGAAATGGCGAAAAGAAACTAAAGGAGTGCTTGTAGTTCAGATCTGCTCCCAGGAAGCGTCTCGCAGGGAGCCTCACACCGTGTAAAGATTTGCTCTCGCACTGCAGTTTCCATGCGTATTCTCGTCGGTTTTCAAAAAATTATCTAAATTAATATTTCTTCTTAAATTCTGACAAGAAACGCGTCCTACCTCACAAACAAAACTTCATCATTTAAGTTTTAAAAAAATATCACAAAGTAGGATAATTTAAATAAAAAAATTAGTTTGCTAATTGAGTAGAAATTGCTACTGGTGTCCGATATAATATTCTATGAGAATATAAAGTAAAAGTTGTGAACTTCATACTCATAGAACCCGCCCAAAGATATAACATGTTAAAAATCTCCCTCTCCTGATAAAATCACTACAAAATTACAAAGAAAATAATACGGTTGATTATAAAGTTTAACTTCAATATGAAATCTGGCGGGAAATGGCGAAAAGAAACTAAAGGAGTTTTTGTAGTTCAGATCTGCTCCCAGGAAGCGTCTCGCAGGGAGCCTCACACCGTGTAAAGATTTACTCTCGCACTGCAGTTTCCATGCGTATTCTCGTCGGTTTTCAAAAAATTATCTAAATTAATATTTCTTCTTAAATTCTGACAAGAAACGCGTCCTACCTCACAAACAAATCTTCATCATTTAAGTTTTTAAAAAATATCACAAAGTAGGATAATTTAAATAAAAAAATTAGTTTGCTAATTGAGTAGAAAATTGCTACTGGTGTCCGATATAATATTCTATGAGAATATAAAGTAAAAGTTGTGAACTTCATACTCATAAAATCCGCCCAAAGATATAAAATGTTAAAAATCTCCCTCTCCTGATAAAATCACTACAAAAGTACAAAGAAAATAATACGGTTGATTATAAAGTTTAACTTCAATATGAAATCTGGCGGGAAATGGCGAAAAGAAACTAAAGGAGTGCTTGTAGTTCAGATCTGCTCCCAGGAAGCGTCTCGCACGGAGCCTCACACCGTGTAAAGATTTGCTCTCGCACTGCAGTTTCCATGCGTATTCTCGTCGGTTTTCAATAAATTATCTAAATTAATATTTCTTCTTAAATTCTGACAAGAAACGCGTCCTACCTCTCAAAAAAATCTTCATCATTTAAGTTAAAAAAGAATATCGCAAAGTAGGATAATTTAAGTAAAAAAATTACTTTGCTAATTGTGTAGAAAATTGCTACTGGTGTCCGATATAAAATTCTACGAGAATATAAAGTAAAAGTTGTGAACTTCAAACTCATAAAATCCGCCCAAAGATATAACATGTTAAAAATCTCCCTCTCCTGATAAAATCACTACAAAATTACAAAGAAAATAATACGGTTGATTATAAAGTTTAACTTCAATATGAAATCTGGCGGGAAATGGCGATAAGAAACTAAAGGAGTGCTTGTAGTTCAGATCTGCTCCCAGGAAGCGTCTCGCAGGGAGCCTCACACCGTGTAAAGATTTGCTCTCGCACTGCAGTTTCCAAGCGTATTCTCGTCGGTTTTCAAAAAAATATCTAAATTAATACTTCTTCTTTAATTCTGAAAAGAAACGCGTCCTACCTCTCAAAAAATCTTCATCATTTAAGTTTTAAAAAAATATCACAAAGTAGGATAATTTAAATAAAAAAATTAGTTTGCTAATTGAGTATTAAATTGCTACTGGTGTCCGATATAATATTCTATGAGAATATAAAGTAAAAGTTGTGAACTTCATACTCATAAAATCCACCCAAAGATATAACATGTTAAAAATCTCCCTCTCCTGATAAAATCACTACAAAATTACAAAGAAAATAATACGGTTGATTATAAAGTTTAACTTCAATATGAAATCTGGCGGGAAATGGCGAAAAGAAACTAAACGAGTGCTTGTAGTTCAGATCTGCTCCCAGGAAGCGTCTCGCAGGGAACCTCACACCGTGTAAAGATATGCTCTAGCACTGCAGTTTCCAAGCGTATTCTCGTCGGTTTTCAAAAAAATATCTAAATTAATATTTCTTCTTAAATTCTGACAAGAAACGCGTCCTACCTCTCAAAAAAATCTTCATCATTTAAGTTTAAAAAAAATATCACAAAGTAGGATAATTTAAATAAAAAAATTAGTTTGCTAATTGAGTAGAAAATTGCTACTGGTGTCCGATGTAATATTCTGTGAGAATATAAAGTAAAAGTTGTGAACTTCATACTCATAAAATCCGCCCAAAGATATAAAATGTTAAAAATCTCCCTCTCCTGATAAAATCACTACAAAATTACAAAGAAAATAATACGGTTGATTATAAAGTTTAACTTCAATACGAAATCTGGCGGTAAATGGCGAAAAGAAACTAAAGGAGTGCTTGTAGTTCAGATCTGCTCCCAGGAAGCGTCTCGCAGGGAGCCGCACACCGTGTAAAGATTTGCTCTCGCACGGCAGTTTCCATGCGTATTCTCGTCGGTTTTCAAAAAATTATCTAAATTAATATTTCTTCTTAAATTCTGACAAGAAACGCGTCCTACCTCTCAAAAAAATCTTCATCATTTAAGTTTAAAAAAAAATATCACAAAGTAGGATAATTTAAATAAAAAAATTAGTTTGCTAATTGAGTAGAAAATTGCTACTGGTGTCCGATGTAATATTCTATGAGAATATAAAGTAAAAGTTGTGAACTTCATACTCATAAAATCCGCCCAAAGATATAAAATGTTAAAAATCTCCCTCTCCTGATAAAATCACTACAAAATTACAAAGAAAATAATACGGTTGATTATAAAGTTTAACTTCAATATGAAATCTGGCGGGAAATGGCGAAAAGGAACTAAAGGAGTGCTTGTAGTTCAGATCTGCTCCCAGGAAGCGTCTCGCAGGGAGCCTCACACCGTGTAAAGATTTGCTCTCGCACTGCAGTTTCCAAGCGTATTCTCGTCGGTTTTCAAAAAATATCTAAATTAATATTTCTTCTTAAATTCTGACAAGAAACGCGTCCTATCTCTCAAAAAAATCTTCATCATTTAAGTTTAAAAAAAATATCACAAAGTAGGATAATTTAAATAAAAAAATTAGTTTGCTAATTGAGTAGAAATTGCTACTGGTGTCCGATGTAATATTCTGTGAGAATATAAAGTAAAAGTTGTGAACTTCATACTCATAAAATCCACCCAAAGATATAAAATGTTAAAAATCTCCCTCTCCTGATAAAATCACTACAAAATTACGAAGAAAATAATACGGTTGATTATAAAGTTTAACTTCAATATGAAATCTGGCGGGAAATGGCGAAAACAAACTAAAGGAGTGCTTGTAGTTCAGATCTGCTCCCAGGAAGCGTCTCCCAGGGAGCCTCACACCGTGTAAAGATTTGCTCTCGCACTGCAGTTTCCATGCGTATTCTCGTCGGTTTTCAAAAAATTATCTAAATTAATATTTCTTCTTAAATTCTGACAAGAAACGCGTCCTACCTCTCAAACAAATCTTCATCATTTAAGTTTTAAAAAAATATCACAAAGTAGGATAATTTAAATAAAAAAATTAGTTTGCTAATTGAGTAGAAAATTGCTACTGGTGTCCGATATAATATTCTATGAGAATATAAAGTAAAAGTTGTGAACTTCATACTCATAAAACCCGCCCAAAGATATAACATGTTAAAAATCTCCCTCTCCTGATAAAATCACTACAAAATTACAAAGAAAATAATACGGTTGATTATAAAGTTTAACTTCAATATGAAATCTGGCGGGAAATGGCGAAAAGAAACTAAACGAGTGCTTGTAGTTCAGATCTGCTCCCAGGAAGCGTCTCGCAGATAGCCTCACACCGTGTAAAGATTTGCTCTCGCACTGCAGTTTCCATGCGTATTCTCCTCGGTTTTCAAAAAATTATATAAATTAATATTTCTTCTTAAATTCTGACAAGAAACGCGTCCTACCTCTAAAAAAATCTTCATCATTGAAGTTTTAAAAAATATATCGCAAAGTAGGATAATTTAAGTAAAAAAATTAGTTTGCTAATTGTGTAGAAAATTGCTACTGGTGTCCGATATAATATTCTATGAGAATATGAAGTAAAAGTTGTGAACTTCAAACTCATAAAATCCGCCCAAAGATAGAACATGTTAAAAATCTCCCTCTCCTGATAAAATCACTACAAAATTACAAAGAAAATAATACGGTTGATTATAAAGTTTAACTTCAATATGAAATCTGGCGGGAAATGGCGAAAAGAAACTAAACGAGTGCTTGTAGTTCAGATCTGCTCCAAGGAAGCGTCTCGCAGGGAGCCTCACACCGTGTAAAGATATGCTCTAGCACTGCAGTTTCCAAGCGTATTCTCGTCGGTTTTCAAAAAAATATCTAAATTAATATTTCTTCTTAAATTCTGACAAGAAACGCGTCCTACCTCTCAAAAAAATCTTCATCATTTAAGTTTAAAAAAAATATCACAAAGTAGGATAATTTAAATAAAAAAATTAGTTTGCTAATTGAGTAGAAAATTGCTACTGGTGTCCGATGTAATATTCTGTGAGAATATAAAGTAAAAGTTGTGAACTTCATACTCATAAAATCCGCCCAAAGATATAAAATGTTAAAAATCTCCCTCTCCTGATAAAATCACTACAAAATTACAAAGAAAATAATACGGTTGATTATAAAGTTTAACTTCAATATGAAATCTGGCGGGAAATGGCGAAAAGAAACTAAAGGAGTGCTTGTAGTTCAGATCTGCTCCCAGGAAGCGTCTCGCAGGGAGCCGCACACCGTGTAAAGATTTGCTCTCGCACTGCAGTTTCCATGCGTATTCTCGTCGGTTTTCAAAAAATTATCTAAATTAATATTCCTTCTTAAATTCTGACAAGAAACGCGTCCTACCTCTCAAACAAATCTTCATCATTTAAGTTTTTAAAAAATATCACAAAGTAGGATAATTTAAATAAAAAAATTAGTTTGCTAATTGAGTAGAAAATTGCTACTGGTGTCCGATATAATATTCTATGAGAATATAAAGTAAAAGTTGTGAACTTCATACTCATAAAACCCGCCCAAAGATATAACATGTTAAAAATCTCCCTCTCCTGATAAAATCACCACAAAATTACAAAGAAAATAATACGGTTGATTATAAAGTTTAACTTCAATACGAAATCTGGCGGGAAATGGCGAAAAGAAACTAAAGGAGTGCTTGTAGTTCAGATCTGCTCCCAGGAAGCGTCTCGCAGGGAGCCGCACACCGTGTAAAGATTTGCTCTCGCACTGCAGTTTCCATGCGTATTCTCGTCGGTTTTCAAAAAATTATCTAAATTAATATTTCTTCTTAAATTCTGACAAGAAACGCGTCCTACCTCTCAAACAAATCTTCATCATTTAAGTTTTAAAAAAATATCACAAAGTAGGATAATTTAAATAAAAAAATTAGTTTGCTAATTGAGTAGAAAATTGCTACTGGTGTCCGATGTAATATTCTATGAGAATATAAAGTAAAAGTTGTGAACTTCATACTCATAAAATCCGCCCAAAGATATAAAATGTTAAAAATCTCCCTCTCCTGATAAAATCACTACAAAATTACAAAGAAAATAATACGGTTGATTATAAAGTTTAACTTCAATATGAAATCTGGCGGGAAATGGCGAAAAGAAACTAAAGGAGTGCTTGTAGTTCAGATCTGCTCCCAGGAAGCGTCTCGCAGGGAGCCTCACACCGTGTAAAGATTTGCTCTCGCACTGCAGTTTCCAAGCGTATTCTCGTCGGTTTTCAAAAAAATATCTAAATTAATATTTCTTCTTAAATTCTGACAAGAAACGCGTCCTACCTCTCAAAAAAATCTTCATCATTTAAGTTTAAAAAAAAATATTACAAAGTAGGATAATTTAAATAAAAAAATTAGTTTGCTAATTGAGTAGAAAATTGCTACTGGTGTCCGATGTAATATTCTGTGAGAATATAAAGTAAAAGTTGTGAACTTCATACTTATAAAATCCGCCCAAAGATATAAAATGTTAAAAATCTCCCTCTCCTGATAAAATCACTACAAAATTACGAAGAAAATAATACGGTTGATTATAAAGTTTAACTTCAATATGAAATCTGGCGGGAAATGGCGAAAACAAACTAAAGGAGTGCTTGTAGTTCAGATCTGCTCCCAGGAAGCGTCTCGCAGGGAGCCTCACACCGTGTAAAGATTTGCTCTCGCACTGCAGTTTCCATGCGTATTCTCGTCGGTTTTCAAAAAATTATCTAAATTAATATTTCTTCTTAAATTCTGACAAGAAACGCGTCCTACCTCTCAAACAAATCTTCATCATTTAAGTTTAAAAAAAATATCACAAAGTAGGATAATTTAAATAAAAAAATTAGTTTGCTAATTGAGTAGAAAATTGCTACTGGTGTCCGATGTAATATTCTGTGAGAATATAAAGTAAAAGTTGTGAACTTCATACTCATAAAATCCGCCCAAAGATATAAAATGTTAAAAATCTCCCTCTCCTGATAAAATCACTACAAAATTACAAAGAAAATAATACGGTTGATTATAAAGTTTAACTTCAATACGAAATCTGGCGGTAAATGGCGAAAAGAAACTAAAGGAGTGCTTGTAGTTCAGATCTGCTCCCAGGAAGCGTCTCGCAGGGAGCCGCACACCGTGTAAAGATTTGCTCTCGCACGGCAGTTTCCATGCGTATTCTCGTCGGTTTTCAAAAAATTATCTAAATTAATATTTCTTCTTAAATTCTGACAAGAAACGCGTCCTACCTCTCAAAAAAATCTTCATCATTTAAGTTTAAAAAAAATATCACAAAGTAGGATAATTTAAATAAAAAAATTAGTTTGCTAATTGAGTAGAAAATTGCTACTGGTGTCCGATGTAATATTCTATGAGAATATAAAGTAAAAGTTGTGAACTTCATACTCATAAAATCCGCCCAAAGATATAAAATGTTAAAAATCTCCCTCTCCTGATAAAATCACTACAAAATTACAAAGAAAATAATACGGTTGATTATAAAGTTTAACTTCAATACGAAATCTGGCGGTAAATGGCGAAAAGAAACTAAAGGAGTGCTTGTAGTTCAGATCTGCTCCCAGGAAGCGTCTCGCAGGGAGCCGCACACCGTGTAAAGATTTACTCTCGCACGGCAGTTTCCATGCGTATTCTCGTCGGTTTTCAAAAAATTATCTAAATTAATATTTCTTCTTAAATTCTGACAAGAAACGCGTCCTACCTCTCAAAAAAATCTTCATCATTTAAGTTTAAAAAAAATATCACAAAGTAGGATAATTTAAATAAAAAAATTAGTTTGCTAATTGAGTAGAAAATTGCTACTGGTGTCCGATGTAATATTCTATGAGAATATAAAGTAAAAGTTGTGAACTTCATACTCATAAAATCCGCCCAAAGATATAAAATGTTAAAAATATCCCTCTCCTGATAAAATCACTACAAAATTACAAAGAAAATAATACGGTTGATTATAAAGTTTAACTTCAATATGAAATCTGGCGGGAAATGGCGAAAAGAAACTAAAGGAGTGCTTGTAGTTCAGATCTGCTCCCAGGAAGCGTCTCGCAGGGAGCCTCACACCGTGTAAAGATTTGCTCTCGCACTGCAGTTTCCAAGCGTATTCTCGTCGGTTTTCAAAAAAATATCTAAATTAATATTTCTTCTTAAATTCTGACAAGAAACGCGTCCTACCTCTCAAAAAAATCTTCATCATTTAAGTTTAAAAAAAAATATTACAAAGTAGGATAATTTAAATAAAAAAATTAGTTTGCTAATTGAGTAGAAAATTGCTACTGGTGTCCGATGTAATATTCTGTGAGAATATAAAGTAAAAGTTGTGAACTTCATACTTATAAAATCCGCCCAAAGATATAAAATGTTAAAAATCTCCCTCTCCTGATAAAATCACTACAAAATTACGAAGAAAATAATACGGTTGATTATAAAGTTTAACTGCAATATGAAATCTGGCGGGAAATGGCGAAAACAAACTAAAGGAGTGCTTGTAGTTCAGATCTGCTCCCAGGAAGCGTCTCGCAGGGAGCCTCACACCGTGTAAAGATTTGCTCTCGCACTGCAGTTTCCATGCGTATTCTCGTCGGTTTTCAAAAAATTATCTAAATTAATATTTCTTCTTAAATTCTGACAAGAAACGCGTCCTACCTCTCAAACAAATCTTCATCATTTAAGTTTAAAAAAAATATCACAAAGTAGGATAATTTAAATAAAAAAATTAGTTTGCTAATTGAGTAGAAAATTGCTACTGGTGTCCGATGTAATATTCTGTGAGAATATAAAGTAAAAGTTGTGAACTTCATACTCATAAAATCCGCCCAAAGATATAAAATGTTAAAAATCTCCCTCTCCTGATAAAATCACTACAAAATTACAAAGAAAATAATACGGTTGATTATAAAGTTTAACTTCAATACGAAATCTGGCGGTAAATGGCGAAAAGAAACTAAAGGAGTGCTTGTAGTTCAGATCTGCTCCCAGGAAGCGTCTCGCAGGGAGCCGCACACCGTGTAAAGATTTGCTCTCGCACGGCAGTTTCCATGCGTATTCTCGTCGGTTTTCAAAAAATTATCTAAATTAATATTTCTTCTTAAATTCTGACAAGAAACGCGTCCTACCTCTCAAAAAAATCTTCATCATTTAAGTTTAAAAAAAATATCACAAAGTAGGATAATTTAAATAAAAAAATTAGTTTGCTAATTGAGTAGAAAATTGCTACTGGTGTCCGATGTAATATTCTATGAGAATATAAAGTAAAAGTTGTGAACTTCATACTCATAAAATCCGCCCAAAGATATAAAATGTTAAAAATCTCCCTCTCCTGATAAAATCACTACAAAATTACAAAGAAAATAATACGGTTGATTATAAAGTTTAACTTCAATACGAAATCTGGCGGTAAATGGCGAAAAGAAACTAAAGGAGTGCTTGTAGTTCAGATCTGCTCCCAGGAAGCGTCTCGCAGGGAGCCGCACACCGTGTAAAGATTTACTCTCGCACGGCAGTTTCCATGCGTATTCTCGTCGGTTTTCAAAAAATTATCTAAATTAATATTTCTTCTTAAATTCTGACAAGAAACGCGTCCTACCTCTCAAAAAAATCTTCATCATTTAAGTTTAAAAAAAATATCACAAAGTAGGATAATTTAAATAAAAAAATTAGTTTGCTAATTGAGTAGAAAATTGCTACTGGTGTCCGATGTAATATTCTATGAGAATATAAAGTAAAAGTTGTGAACTTCATACTCATAAAATCCGCCCAAAGATATAAAATGTTAAAAATATCCCTCTCCTGATAAAATCACTACAAAATTACAAAGAAAATAATACGGTTGATTATAAAGTTTAACTTCAATATGAAATCTGGCGGGAAATGGCGAAAAGAAACTAAAGGAGTGCTTGTAGTTCAGATCTGCTCCCAGGAAGCGTCTCGCAGGGAGCCTCACACCGTGTAAAGATTTGCTCTCGCACTGCAGTTTCCAAGCGTATTCTCGTCGGTTTTCAAAAAAATATCTAAATTAATATTTCTTCTTAAATTCTGACAAGAAACGCGTCCTACCTCTCAAAAAAATCTTCATCATTTAAGTTTAAAAAAAAATATTACAAAGTAGGATAATTTAAATAAAAAAATTAGTTTGCTAATTGAGTAGAAAATTGCTACTGGTGTCCGATGTAATATTCTGTGAGAATATAAAGTAAAAGTTGTGAACTTCATACTCATAAAATCCGCCCAAAGATATAAAATGTTAAAAATCTCCCTCTCCTGATAAAATCACTACAAAATTACGAAGAAAATAATACGGTTGATTATAAAGTTTAACTTCAATATGAAATCTGGCGGGAAATGGCGAAAACAAACTAAAGGAGTGCTTGTAGTTCAGATCTGCTCCCAGGAAGCGTCTCCCAGGGAGCCTCACACCGTGTAAAGATTTGCTCTCGCACTGCAGTTTCCATGCGTATTCTCGTCGGTTTTCAAAAAATTATCTAAATTAATATTTCTTCTTATATTCTGACAAGAAACGCGTCCTACCTCTCAAACAAATCTTCATCATTTAAGTTTTAAAAAAATATCACAAAGTAGGATAATTTAACCCTTTAAGCGGTTAATGCTAGTTCAAAATTATCCCCCAAAAAATTCTCACGGCTAGCAAAAATTCCATTCAAAAAAAGCATTCTCGGATCTTCAAATGCACGTTAAAAATTTCAAAGGCGATGTTTCTTTCCCCCATCTCTAGTGAAAGATAAGCTTTTCCTTATTGTCCTGTAGGCGGGTCAGCAAAATAAAACCCTTTTGTATAGCAAATGCTTTCCACCTTTCCTGAGGGGGAAATATTTCTTTTGACATATTAAGACATCAACTTGTACCTGGAAATTTAGAAGGATAGAGTACAGAAATACTGTCGTATTTCATTTTTTGTAAGAATGAGTAGTCAAAGCAAATTAATAATTGTTTTTTTGTTTTAATTTCCTCTGTTTACTTTTAGTGGTAGTTTTACATTTACAAAATTTTTTAATATTCTCGTTACATGTACGAAGATTAATACAAACTTTATTTTCATTTGTTTATATATTTTTTTAATTTTGAAATAAAAATAAATTATGTTTTAAAAGTTGTAGTATGTTCTGATGCAAAGTTCAAAAAGTAAATTGTCATTTTAATAGTTTCATGTTAACCCCCCCCCCTCCCTTTTTTTAAGAGGACGCAAATTGCAATATTTCTAAAATTGAGATGTCATTAAATAATTGAACAGCTAAACCACTTATAGTGAGAATGAATCCGTAACGAGCATTTGCTCGCTATAATAAAACTGTTTCAAAAGGTTTCTGGATTATAAAACATAATTATAAAATATAATTAATCATAATGTAATATAAGTATTACAAAACATAAGAACTAATTTTGTCGGATTCAGTTAAATTGTTAAATATTTTTTTTTTCATTTTTAATCATTTAAATAAATAAATTCTGTCTTAAAAAAACTGTAGTCTGACCTCAGACAACAAATAAAGAACTTTTCCAGATACTTCATTCAGTTTCCCTAAAAGTGTTACTATAATTAAATATAACATTTTCTTCTTTTAATTTTTCTCTTTTATCTTTAATAATTCCTGATATACGAGATGGATGGACAGAAAAGAAACCTAATGTTTCAAATAAGCAAATAAAGAGAACATTTTCATTTTTCTGTTTCTGTCATATACATACATATATAAAAATTGTTTTTGGCTTTAATTATATTTTATTATGATTTATAGCAATGTGTGATTGTAAACAGGGCCATTTGGGGAGGGGGGGGGGTCAGCAAAATCAGGGGCCCAGTAGTAAGCTTTATTACAAACCTTTGAGCCGAATAATAAAGTTTGTTAACTTTTAAAATTATTACTTTTTTAAATATTTTTTAATAATATTATATTTTATTTTTATTCATTTTTTTTAATCAAAGATCAAAAATTGATCAAAATTTGAAAATGTAGGGATTGGGAAAATCTGTCAGTTATTTCTAAAACGTCTTTTTCAAAAAGTTATGAAAGTTTTCCTTTTATCGATGTAGCAGTGTGCAATAGGTTTATCAACACTTTAGCTCTTATATTTCCTATAATCCTTATTGCTTTCCATGAGATTTCTTATGGGTGGTTTAAATGGAAATTTCTTAAGGCTGTTCTGAAATCCAAACAAAATACTTTCTGACACATTTTTTAATTCAATTTTATTCGCAAACGCATGATATTGGCAACTGTTTTTATTTAGAAACTATGTAATCGAAACACGTTTTCCATTTTCTGGTAAAGGTAGATGATTTATCAAAAAACACTGTCAAAGTCGAAGTTTTGAACCGAATTCCCGACGCGGCAGCACGAGAAGAGCGAAAAAAGTGTCATCACGTCATCACAATCTATTTACTAAAGAATGGAAAACTCATTTCGATTCCATATCACTTCCGTAGTCAGGCCTGCAAATTTTATGTCTTTGCGTTTAAAAATGAGTCAGAAATTGTGTCAAAAGGTTTCGTGTTGTTGAGCAGAGGTTATTTGAGAACCACCTTAAGTCTGTTCTCAAATTGGCTACTCTATGATATAATTTTTAATTCATTGCTGTTAAAAAAACGCATGAAACTGATAGGTGTTCTTATTCAGAGACTTTATAATCGAAAGACGTTTTCTATTTTTTGGTAAAAACAAAAGATTTTTCAGAACATACTGTGAAAGTCTACGTATTGAACTGAATTTCTGACGCCGCAGCGCGAAAAAGGAGAAAAACTGGTCATCACATTGCATGAATAGCTTATAACTCGGTAAGTAAACTATTTATAAAAAAAATGGAAGACCCGATTTGCTTCCAAATCGCTTCAATAGTCAGGTCTGCCAATTTTATGCATTTGTGTCTAAAAATGAGCGAGAAAACGTCTCAGGATGTTGGGGGTTGTTGATCAGATCATACTTCTCATGTGCTTAATAAAATGCTTTTATTTTCCTTATCATAATTTTATAATTCAATGGTATAAAAATGTTTTATTTCACAATATAATAATATAATAAATTATAACACCTTGTAAAATAGTATATTACTTTTAAATGCTAAAGGTGTAAAATTAACAACATCATATAAATTAAAATAACTTTTATTATTTGTTTTACATGTTTCGACTCTTTCCGAGTCATTTTCAAAAACAAAATGAGAATATTATTTTGAAGTTATTATTTTCATGTGCTTTTTTAAAAAGTACGCACGTTATCTATTATTTTTTACTTGATTGTTTATTTTCATATCTTTGACCATGGAGTAACTCTAGCCACAGTTTCGGTAAATTAAAAGATGCCGCATTGTTACATATTGTATTTTTGCGCGTGAGTATCTCTATGGTTTCTTTTATTATGGATGGATAGTATAGACTGGAGGGAAATATTATTTTACTTTCATTGAAATTTATTTGGATGGTTTCTTCTTGATATAATCTTGACAGGGCTGTAGTTTTTCTATTGTATTTAATATCAACTATATGCTCTTTTTTCTGCAATTAAATTCCTGCTGGTCATGCCTATTTTATTTCATTTAAATTTCGAACATCCCATTAAATGTTAAAGATTTTATTACCCATGAGATAGCAAAGAAATTTACTGAAACAACCTGAAAAAAATCATTAAAATCTCTTTACTTTCAATATGCCGTTCGTTAATCGACAAAAAAAATTAAACAATTGCGAAAATATTTTAAACGGATACATTTTAAGGATTTTTATATCACTTTAAATACGAAACGGTCCAAAATTAGGCAAGTATTTTTCATGAAATTGTACATAAATAATAATAATAATAATAATAATAGTAAAATATTTTTAATATAATATAGACCTAATTTACACTTGCCAGTTCTTTTTGATGGTAGACAGATTATCCCTTAGACAGAATTTCGAAAAAAAAATTATAGTTGGTTGTTGTAATTGTTATAATAATTATAGTTTAAAAAAAAAAAACTTAAGTACTGAATAACTGAAATACATAGCTGATTTTAATTTGTATCTAATCTTAAGTGTAATTTAAAAAATATATTTTCTTATGATGTAATACAATCCAATTTAAATAAAGATTCTCATTTAAAGATAAAATATCTATTTTTTTTATTTTTAAGAAAATATTTTGTAAACATAAATATAACTAATAAACTGAGAAAAAAATTATAAAAATGTAATAATTTAATAAAGTTCACATTATTAAGATTCATGTTTTATAAATATTGGCAAATTTTACGAGTGTTAGTAACATAATTTCAATCATTTCAATATATAAAAAAATTTAAAAGCAATTTCTACAAAGATTTAACAGTAATTCAACTCACTGCTTAGAGAAAGGATTTTCTGAATCACCGAATTTAATCTTTATTTGTACATTATTTAAATTTTAATATGTGTTCATTCTTCTTTAGAAATATTTGCTGTATTCCAACAACTCATCATCTATAGTTAAAAAGCTCTTAAAATTAAGAAATTGATTTTTTTTTTAGTGTCACGGTTACTCTTGTATTGAAAGACATTTTGCTGATCAATAGTGTATCATTGGTGTAATTTTTTCAAGGTTCAAGAAGAACAACTCTCTTGTGGTTGTTTACTTTGATGGAATGAGATATTGGGCTGTCTGCCTAATTTCATCTGAAGCTTTCTTAGAGTATATACATATTTATATATATATATACAATAATATACATCAGAGTATAATAGAGTATATACATTAATGTATCTCATCTATAAATTTTTCATTTTTTTTGACGATCTTTCTTAAAACGTTACTTTTTTTTTTTTTTTTTTTTTTTTTTTTTTTTTGAAAAATAAGTTTGAATAAAATGGCCATCTAGCATACGGATAGGAAAGCGGCCAGCCTGTAATTTTTTATGGCAGTGACATGACTTGCACATTTATTATATAGATTAGGGTTATAACTTATATTTTATCAGATCCATCTCCGACAGACGTATCTCGAAAATTGGTTTAAAGTAGCAGCTCTGTTTTTTTTCTCCTATAAAATCTTTTGTCTGTGTATGAGAAAGCGAAATGCTATTCGATTGCTTAGTACCACAATCAGAGATTGCTTTGCAATTGTAGAAGTTAAAACACTTTCTGATCTTTGTACCAGTCTTTAAATATATATATATATATATATATATATATATATATATATATATATATATATATATACATACATACACACATACATACATACATACATATATATATAATAAATGTTTCAGACCAATTTCAGTTTTGCCAGACAAGTAGGGCTATCTGTTAAATCATGTATATTTCTGTTATTCGTAAGCATCCGCAAATCAGTATTGCTTAATTTATTTAATTAATTAATTTATTTATTTATTTATTTTGGGGGGGGGTCCATTTTGTGAAAAGTAACGGTTATTTCTGTGAAATTGGTTATATTTTCGTAAAAAAAAGCATTTTGTAACGAAAGTTGAAGTCCAGTTTGTAAAATTTGAACCATGCATTTATTAGCAAAAATTTTTTTAAAACCTTTTGCTGAATTTTTTCTCTTTGCTAAATTTGTTTGTTTGCAAATTACACACTTTAAAACGCTACAAGATAATAAATAAATAATAAATAGTTGCTTTTATGAAATAGAATTTTGTGAAAGGGCCGATTTTATTAAAAGAAATTTTGTGAAGGGACATGTTTTATTATAAGAATTGTATGAAGGGATCCATTTTATCAAATTGATTTTTGTGAAGGGTCCCATTTTATTAAATTAATTTTTATTAAGGGGGCTGTTTTATTAACTAGAATTTTGTGAGAAATTTTCCGTAAGGAAATTAAAACTGCATCCATAAATATATAAAAATAATAAAGCACGAATTTAACAAATATGTAACAGAATAATTTCAATTTTTACATTGCCAAATGATGAAAAAAAAATTTTTTTTTCAAGTATATTTTGTTTGAAAACTGCATCTCACTTTACTTGTCGTTTATGGTTTTTAAAATAATTTTCAAGCATGTCTTATTTTAAAAACTATTTCTATGGTTTGCAGCCCAATTACAAAAGATTAATTATACGCACTTAAAACAATATAAATAGTTTACCATTTGTATACGGCTAATATTCTAGATCGAACTTAAAACTTCATGAATGAACATATAAATAAAACACAAATTTAACTAACATGCAATTGAATTACGCGGGTAAACCGCTGAAATTATAACAATGAAAAATGCTGCAATATGTAGTGTGATCTTTGAATTCCTGTCATGCGGCTAATACGAAAGTATAGCTTTTAATAAATTTCTGGACTTTTATTTAAATACATTATTGATATTTTGATACAAAAAAGCCCTTTTTTTATTAATGGGAAACTTAAAAAATATATTAAATAGATAAAATATATTAGAGTTAGAAGTAAATGTTTTTCATCTGTGTACGGAACTCGGGAAGTTGGATTCTTAGTTACATTAAAATAGTAACAATTAAATCTCAAAATCCTTTTATAAATTATCACAAGGCACTTATTCCTTACTATCCCGTTAATAATTTTACTTTATATATTTATGTATTTATTTCTTTATTACAAAGTGAGAAATGTTACATTTGACAGCAAAGGTATTATAAGAAAAAACTGATGCTGTGTATGCTTTCGTTTTTTAAGGTACCCTTTTTGTGGATCAAAACATGAAAAATAAAATGTTACTTAAAATGTACTATCTTCTATATTATTTTTTAACATACATGCATATCAAGAAAAAATCCATTCACCCTTAATGGACAGTATGTTAAAATTTTTAAATAACGTTATTTTGAATATTCTATTATTATTGGTTTTCAAAAATATAACTATTTGAATATCTTTTAAAATTTCGTTCTATTATTTTATATTAGAAAAACATTAAAGAAAAATGAATTTTAGATCTCAACTAGTTAATATAAATAAAAATGTATTAAAAATTTTAGTTATACGTTTCTGAAGTACTTGTTTTCTAATTGTATAATTACAAAATTATTAATTTTTAAATTAGTATGTAAAAACTGAAATTATTTAAAGAGAAATTACAAAAACATTATTACAATATTTAAATTCAAACATAATTTAAAACAAATATTTCATGATATTACATGGTTTTTACAAACATTGTAGTTCTAATTACTTCTGTTTATTTGAAACGTATTATTTCTCTGTAAAAATTTAATTTTATTCTATTCTGAACGCAACAAAATTTTTTTTTCTTCTAATGCACAGCATTGTATATAACCGGACGATATATTTAATCTTTTGCAACAACATCTCCCATCTGAAGATAAACAAATTCCCACTTAAAAGTTTTACCTATTGTACATTAATCCTTTAGTGTACAAGCAAAGTGACAAGTACCCTACGCCTTTACCCGCCTCCATTGTCAACATGTCTTCTGCTCGGGGGGGAAGGATATGGAGAAAAAACACGGCTTGACCGATTTACGAGACGTATTTGGAGTGTGGAAAAACCCGCCTGGGCCTCTTTTGAAAGCAAAAAGTTGTGGCAGGAAAACCCGGCTTCCACGATTTTCGTGTTTCTTTCTAAAGACGGAAAAACCCGGTTGCGACGCTTAAAGGGTTAAATAAAAAAATTAGTTTGCTAATTGAGTAGAAAATTGCTACTGGTGTCCGATATAATATTCTATGAGAATATAAAGTAAAAGTTGTGAACTTCATACTCATAAAACCCGCCCAAAGATATAACATGTTAAAAATCTCCCTCTCCTGATAAAATCACCACAAAATTACAAAGAAAATAATACGGTTGATTATAAAGTTTAACTTCAATACGAAATCTGGCGGGAAATGGCGAAAACAAACTAAAGGAGTGCTTGTAGTTCAGATCTGCTCCCAGGAAGCGTCTCGCAGGGAGCCGCACACCGTGTAAAGATTTGCTCTCGCACTGCAGTTTCCATGCGTATTCTCGTCGGTTTTCAAAAAATTATCTAAATTAATATTTCTTCTTAAATTCTGACAAGAAACGCGTCCTACCTCTCAAAAAAATCTTCATCATTTAAGTTTAAAAAAAATATCACAAAGTAGGATAATTTAAATAAAAAAATTAGTTTGCTAATTGAGTAGAAAATTGCTACTGGTGTCCGATGTAATATTCTATGAGAATATAAAGTAAAAGTTGTGAACTTCATACTCATAAAATCCGCCCAAAGATATAAAATGTTAAAAATCTCCCTCTCCTGATAAAATCACTACAAAATTACAAAGAAAATAATACGGTTGATTATAAAGTTTAACTTCAATATGAAATCTGGCGGGAAATGGCGAAAAGAAACTAAAGGAGTGCTTGTAGTTCAGATCTGCTCCCAGGAAGCGTCTCGCAGGGAGCCTCACACCGTGTAAAGATTTGCTCTCGCACTGCAGTTTCCAAGCGTATTCTCGTCGGTTTTCAAAAAAATATCTAAATTAATATTTCTTCTTAAATTCTGACAAGAAACGCGTCCTACCTCTCAAAAAAATCTTCATCATTTAAGTTTAAAAAAAAATATTACAAAGTAGGATAATTTAAATAAAAAAATTAGTTTGCTAATTGAGTAGAAAATTGCTACTGGTGTCCGATGTAATATTCTGTGAGAATATAAAGTAAAAGTTGTGAACTTCATACTCATAAAATCCGCCCAAAGATATAAAATGTTAAAAATCTCCCTCTCCTGATAAAATCACTACAAAATTACGAAGAAAATAATACGGTTGATTATAAAGTTTAACTTCAATATGAAATCTGGCGGGAAATGGCGAAAACAAACTAAAGGAGTGCTTGTAGTTCAGATCTGCTCCCAGGAAGCGTCTCGCAGGGAGCCTCACACCGTGTAAAGATTTGCTCTCGCACTGCAGTTTCCATGCGTATTCTCGTCGGTTTTCAAAAAATTATCTAAATTAATATTTCTTCTTAAATTCTGACAAGAAACGCGTCCTACCTCTCAAACAAATCTTCATCATTTAAGTTTTTAAAAAATATCACAAAGTAGGATAATTTAAATAAAAAAATTAGTTTGCTAATTGAGTAGAAAATTGCTACTGGTGTCCGATATAATATTCTATGAGAATATAAAGTAAAAGTTGTGAACTTCATACTCATAAAACCCGCCCAAAGATATAACATGTTAAAAATCTCCCTCTCCTGATAAAATCACCACAAAATTACAAAGAAAATAATACGGTTGATTATAAAGTTTAACTTCAATATTAAATCTGGCGGGAAATGGCGAAAAGAAACTAAAGGAGTGCTTGTAGTTCAGATCTGCTCCCAGGAAGCGTCTCGCAGGGAGCCTCACACCGTGTAAAGATTTGCTCTCGCACTGCAGTTTCCAAGCGTATTCTCGTCGGTTTTCAAAAAAATATCTAAATTAATATTTCTTCTTAAATTCTGACAAGAAACGCGTCCTACCTCTCAAAAAAATCTTCATCATTTAAGTTTTTAAAAAAATATCACAAAGTAGGATAATTTAAATAAAAAAATTAGTTTGCTAATTGAGTAGAAAATTGCTACTGGTGTCCGATGTAATATTCTATGAGAATATAAAGTAAAAGTTGTGAACTTCATACTCATAAAATTCGCCCAAAGATATAAAATGTTAAAAATCTCCCTCTCCTGATAAAATCACTACAAAATTACAAAGAAAATAATACGGTTGATTATAAAGTTTAACTTCAATATGAAATCTGGCGGGAAATGGCGAAAAGAAACTAAAGGAGTGCTTGTAGTTCAGATCTGCTCCCAGGAAGCGTCTCGCAGGGAGCCTCACACCGTGTAAAGATTTGCTCTCGCACTGCAGTTTCCATGCGTATTCTCGTCGGTTTTCAAAAAATTATGTAAATTAATATTTCTTCTTAAATTCTGACAAGAAACGCGTCCTACCTCTCAAAAAAATCTTCATCATTTAAGTTAAAAAAGAATATCGCAAAGTAGGATAATTTAAGTAAAAAAATTACTTTGCTAATTGTGTAGAAAATTGCTACTGGTGTCCGATATAATATTCTACGAGAATATAAAGTAAAAGTTGTGAACTTCAAACTCATAAAATCCGCCCAAAGATATAACATGTTAAAAATCTCCCTCTCCTGATAAAATCACTACAAAATTACAAAGAAAATAATACGGTTGATTATAAAGTTTAACTTCAATATGAAATCTGGCGGGAAATGGCGATAAGAAACTAAAGGAGTGCTTGTAGTTCAGATCTGCTCCCAGGAAGCGTCTCGCAGGGAGCCTCACACCGTGTAAAGATTTGCTCTCGCACTGCAGTTTCCATGCGTATTCTCGTCGGTTTTCAAAAAATTATCTAAATTAATATTTCTTCTTAAATTCTGACAAGAAACGCGTCCTACCTCTCAAACAAATCTTCATCATTTAAGTTTTAAAAAAATATCACAAAGTAGGATAATTTAAATAAAAAAATTAGTTTGCTAATTGAGTAGAAAATTGCTACTGGTGTCCGATATAATATTCTATGAGAATATAAAGTAAAAGTTGTGAACTTCATACTCATAAAACCCGCCCAAAGATATAACATGTTAAAAATCTCCCTCTCCTGATAAAATCACTACAAAATTACAAAGAAAATAATACGGTTGATTATAAAGTTTAACTTCAATATGAAATCTGGCGGGAAATGGCGAAAAGAAACTAAAGGAGTGCTTGTAGTTCAGATCTGCTCCCAGGAAGCGTCTCGCAGGGAGCCTCACACCGTGTAAAGATTTGCTCTCGCACTGCAGTTTCCAAGCGTATTCTCGTCGGTTTTCAAAAAAATATCTAAATTAATATTTCATCTTAAATTCTGACAAGAAACGCGTCCTACCTCTCAAAAAAATCTTCATCATTTAAGTTTTAAAAAAATATCACAAAGTAGGATAATTTAAATAAAAAAATTAGTTTGCTAATTGAGTAGAAAATTGCTACTGGTGTCCGATGTAATATTCTATGAGAATATAAAGTAAAAGTTGTGAACTTCATACTCATAAAATCCGCCCAAAGATATAAAATGTTAAAAATCTCCCTCTCCTGATAAAATCACTACAAAATTACAAAGAAAATAATACGGTTGATTATAAAGTTTAACTTCAATATGAAATCTGGCGGGAAATGGCGAAAAGAAACTAAAGGAGTGCTTGTATTTCAGATCTGCTCCCAGGAAGCGTCTCGCAGGGAGCCTCACACCGTGTAAAGATTTGCTCTCGCACTGCAGTTTCCATGCGTATTCTCGTCGGTTTTCAAAAAATTATCTAAATTAATATTTCTTCTTAAATTCTGACAAGAAACGCGTCCTACCTCTCAAAACAATCTTCATCATTTAAGTTAAAAAAGAATATCGCAAAGTAGGATAATTTAAGTAAAAAAGTTACTTTGCTAATTGTGTAGAAAATTGCTACTGGTGTCCGATGTAATATTCTGTGAGAATATAAAGTAAAAGTTGTGAACTTCATACTCATAAAATCCGCCCAAAGATATAAAATGTTAAAAATCTCCCTCTCCTGATAAAATCACTACAAAATTACGAAGAAAATAATACGGTTGATTATAAAGTTTAACTTCAATATGAAATCTGGCGGGAAATGGCGAAAACAAACTAAAGGAGTGCTTGTAGTTCAGATCTGCTCCCAGGAAGCGTCTCGCAGGGAGCCTCACACCGTGTAAAGATTTGCTCTCGCACTGCAGTTTCCAAGCGTATTCTCGTCGGTTTTCAAAAAAATATCTAAATTAATATATCTTCTTAAATTCTGACAAGAAACGCGTCCTACCTCTCAAAAAAATCTTCATCATTTAAGTTTAAAAAAAAATATTACAAAGTAGGATAATTTAAATAAAAAAATTAGTTTGCTAATTGAGTAGAAAATTGCTACTGGTGTCCGATGTAATATTCTGTGAGAATATAAAGTAAAAGTTGTGAACTTCATACTCATAAAATCCGCCCAAAGATATAAAATGTTAAAAATCTCCCTCTCCTGATAAAATCACTACAAAATTACGAAGAAAATAATACGGTTGATTATAAAGTTTAACTTCAATATGAAATCTGGCGGGAAATGGTGAAAACAAACTAAAGGAGTGCTTGTAGTTCAGATCTGCTCCCAGGAAGCGTCTCGCAGGGAGCCTCACACCGTGTAAAGATTTGCTCTCGCACTGCAGTTTCCATGCGTATTCTCGTCGGTTTTCAAAAAATTATCTAAATTAATATTTCTTCTTAAATTCTGACAAGAAACGCGTCCTACCTCTCAAACAAATCTTCATCATTTAAGTTTTTAAAAAATATCACAAAGTAGGATAATTTAAATAAAAAAATTAGTTTGCTAATTGAGTAGAAAATTGCTACTGGTGTCCGATATAATATTCTATGAGAATATAAAGTAAAAGTTGTGAACTTCATACTCATAAAACCCGCCCAAAGATATAACATGTTAAAAATCTCCCTCTCCTGATAAAATCACCACAAAATTACAAAGAAAATAATACGGTTGATTATAAAGTTTAACTTCAATATGAAATCTGGCGGGAAATGGCGAAAAGAAACTAAAGGAGTGCTTGTAGTTCAGATCTGCTCCCAGGAAGCGTCTCGCAGGGAGCCTCACACCGTGTAAAGATTTGCTCTCGCACTGCAGTTTCCAAGCGTATTCTCGTCGGTTTTCAAAAAAATATCTAAATTAATATTTCTTCTTAAATTCTGACAAGAAACGCGTCCTACCTCTCAAAAAAATCTTCATCATTTAAGTTTTTAAAAAAATATCACAAAGTAGGATAATTTAAATAAAAAAATTAGTTTGCTAATTGAGTAGAAAATTGCTACTGGTGTCCGATGTAATATTCTATGAGAATATAAAGTAAAAGTTGTGAACTTCATACTCATAAAATCCGCCCAAAGATATAAAATGTTAAAAATCTCCCTCTCCTGATAAAATCACTACAAAATTACAAAGAAAATAATACGGTTGATTATAAAGTTTAACTTCAATATGAAATCTGGCGGGAAATGGCGAAAAGAAACTAAAGGAGTGCTTGTAGTTCAGATCTGCTCCCAGGAAGCGTCTCGCAGGGAGCCTCACACCGTGTAAAGATTTGCTCTCGCACTGCAGTTTCCATGCGTATTCTCGTCGGTTTTCAAAAAATTATGTAAATTAATATTTCTTCTTAAATTCTGACAAGAAACGCGTCCTACCTCTCAAAAAAATCTTCATCATTTAAGTTAAAAAAGAATATCGCAAAGTAGGATAATTTAAGTAAAAAAATTACTTTGCTAATTGTGTAGAAAATTGCTACTGGTGTCCGATATAATATTCTACGAGAATATAAAGTAAAAGTTGTGAACTTCAAACTCATAAAATCCGCCCAAAGATATAACATGTTAAAAATCTCCCTCTCCTGATAAAATCACTACAAAATTACAAAGAAAATAATACGGTTGATTATAAAGTTTAACTTCAATATGAAATCTGGCGGGAAATGGCGATAAGAAACTAAAGGAGTGCTTGTAGTTCAGATCTGCTCCCAGGAAGCGTCTCGCAGGGAGCCTCACACCGTGTAAAGATTTGCTCTCGCACTGCAGTTTCCATGCGTATTCTCGTCGGTTTTCAAAAAATTATCTAAATTAATATTTCTTCTTAAATTCTGACAAGAAACGCGTCCTACCTCTCAAACAAATCTTCATCATTTAAGTTTTAAAAAAATATCACAAAGTAGGATAATTTAAATAAAAAAATTAGTTTGCTAATTGAGTAGAAAATTGCTACTGGTGTCCGATATAATATTCTATGAGAATATAAAGTAAAAGTTGTGAACTTCATACTCATAAAACCCGCCCAAAGATATAACATGTTAAAAATCTCCCTCTCCTGATAAAATCACTACAAAATTACAAAGAAAATAATACGGTTGATTATAAAGTTTAACTTCAATATGAAATCTGGCGGGAAATGGCGAAAAGAAACTAAAGGAGTGCTTGTAGTTCAGATCTGCTCCCAGGAAGCGTCTCGCAGGGAGCCTCACACCGTGTAAAGATTTGCTCTCGCACTGCAGTTTCCAAGCGTATTCTCGTCGGTTTTCAAAAAAATATCTAAATTAATATTTCATCTTAAATTCTGACAAGAAACGCGTCCTACCTCTCAAAAAAATCTTCATCATTTAAGTTTTAAAAAAATATCACAAAGTAGGATAATTTAAATAAAAAAATTAGTTTGCTAATTGAGTAGAAAATTGCTACTGGTGTCCGATGTAATATTCTATGAGAATATAAAGTAAAAGTTGTGAACTTCATACTCATAAAATCCGCCCAAAGATATAAAATGTTAAAAATCTCCCTCTCCTGATAAAATCACTACAAAATTACAAAGAAAATAATACGGTTGATTATAAAGTTTAACTTCAATATGAAATCTGGCGGGAAATGGCGAAAAGAAACTAAAGGAGTGCTTGTAGTTCAGATCTGCTCCCAGGAAGCGTCTCGCAGGGAGCCTCACACCGTGTAAAGATTTGCTCTCGCACTGCAGTTTCCATGCGTATTCTCGTCGGTTTTCAAAAAATTATCTAAATTAATATTTCTTCTTAAATTCTGACAAGAAACGCGTCCTACCTCTCAAAACAATCTTCATCATTTAAGTTAAAAAAGAATATCGCAAAGTAGGATAATTTAAGTAAAAAAATTACTTTGCTAATTGTGTAGAAAATTGCTACTGGTGTCCGATATAATATTCTACGAGAATATAAAGTAAAAGTTGTGAACTTCAAACTCATAAAATCCGCCCAAAGATATAACATGTTAAAAATCTCCCTCTCCTGATAAAATCACTACAAAATTACAAAGAAAATAATACGGTTGATTATAAAGTTTAACTTCAATATGAAATCTGGCGGGAAATGGCGATAAGAAACTAAAGGAGTGCTTGTAGTTCAGATCTGCTCCCAGGAAGCGTCTCGCAGGGAGCCTCACACCGTGTAAAGATTTGCTCTCGCACTGCAGTTTCCAAGCGTATTCTCGTCGGTTTTCAAAAAAATATCTAAATTAATACTTCTTCTTTAATTCTGAAAAGAAACGCGTCCTACCTCTCAAAAAATCTTCATCATTTAAGTTTAAAAAAAATATCACAAAGTAGGATAATTTAAATAAAAAAATTAGTTTGCTAATTGAGTATAAAATTGCTACTGGTGTCCGATATAATATTCTATGAGAATATAAAGTAAAAGTTGTGAACTTCATACTCATAAAATCCACCCAAAGATATAACATGTTAAAAATCTCCCTCTCCTGATAAAATCACTACAAAATTACAAAGAAAATAATACGGTTGATTATAAAGTTTAACTTCAATATGAAATCTGGCGGGAAATGGCGAAAAGAAACTAAACGAGTGCTTGTAGTTCAGATCTGCTCCCAGGAAGCGTCTCGCAGGGAGCCTCACACCGTGTAAAGATTTGCTCTCGCACTGCAGTTTCCAAGCGTATTCTCGTCGGTTTTCAAAAAAATATCTAAATTAATATTTCATCTTAAATTCTGACAAGAAACGCGTCCTACCTCTCAAAAAAATCTTCATCATTTAAGTTTTAAAAAAATATCACAAAGTAGGATAATTTAAATAAAAAAATTAGTTTGCTAATTGAGTAGAAAATTGCTACTGGTGTCCGATGTAATATTCTATGAGAATATAAAGTAAAAGTTGTGAACTTCATACTCATAAAATCCGCCCAAAGATATAAAATGTTAAAAATCTCCCTCTCCTGATAAAATCACTACAAAATTACAAAGAAAATAATACGGTTGATTATAAAGTTTAACTTCAATATGAAATCTGGCGGGAAATGGCGAAAAGAAACTAAAGGAGTGCTTGTAGTTCAGATCTGCTCCCAGGAAGCGTCTCGCAGGGAGCCTCACACCGTGTAAAGATTTGCTCTCGCACTGCAGTTTCCATGCGTATTCTCGTCGGTTTTCAAAAAATTATCTAAATTAATATTTCTTCTTAAATTCTGACAAGAAACGCGTCCTACCTCTCAAAACAATCTTCATCATTTAAGTTAAAAAAGAATATCGCAAAGTAGGATAATTTAAGTAAAAAAATTACTTTGCTAATTGTGTAGAAAATTGCTACTGGTGTCCGATATAATATTCTACGAGAATATAAAGTAAAAGTTGTGAACTTCAAACTCATAAAATCCGCCCAAAGATATAACATGTTAAAAATCTCCCTCTCCTGATAAAATCACTACAAAATTACAAAGAAAATAATACGGTTGATTATAAAGTTTAACTTCAATATGAAATCTGGCGGGAAATGGCGATAAGAAACTAAAGGAGTGCTTGTAGTTCAGATCTGCTCCCAGGAAGCGTCTCGCAGGGAGCCTCACACCGTGTAAAGATTTGCTCTCGCACTGCAGTTTCCAAGCGTATTCTCGTCGGTTTTCAAAAAAATATCTAAATTAATACTTCTTCTTTAATTCTGAAAAGAAACGCGTCCTACCTCTCAAAAAATCTTCATCATTTAAGTTTAAAAAAAATATCACAAAGTAGGATAATTTAAATAAAAAAATTAGTTTGCTAATTGAGTATAAAATTGCTACTGGTGTCCGATATAATATTCTATGAGAATATAAAGTAAAAGTTGTGAACTTCATACTCATAAAATCCACCCAAAGATATAACATGTTAAAAATCTCCCTCTCCTGATAAAATCACTACAAAATTACAAAGAAAATAATACGGTTGATTATAAAGTTTAACTTCAATATGAAATCTGGCGGGAAATGGCGAAAAGAAACTAAACGAGTGCTTGTAGTTCAGATCTGCTCCCAGGAAGCGTCTCGCAGGGAGCCTCACACCGTGTAAAGATTTGCTCTCGCACTGCAGTTTCCAAGCGTATTCTCGTCGGTTTTCAAAAAAATATCTAAATTAATATTTCATCTTAAATTCTGACAAGAAACGCGTCCTACCTCTCAAAAAAATCTTCATCATTTAAGTTTTAAAAAAATATCACAAAGTAGGATAATTTAAATAAAAAAATTAGTTTGCTAATTGAGTAGAAAATTGCTACTGGTGTCCGATGTAATATTCTATGAGAATATAAAGTAAAAGTTGTGAACTTCATACTCATAAAATACGCCCAAAGATATAAAATGTTAAAAATCTCCCTCTCCTGATAAAATCACTACAAAATTACAAAGAAAATAATACGGTTGATTATAAAGTTTAACTTCAATATGAAATCTGGCGGGAAATGGCGAAAAGAAACTAAAGGAGTGCTTGTAGTTCAGATCTGCTCCCAGGAAGCGTCTCGCAGGGAGCCTCACACCGTGTAAAGATTTGCTCTCGCACTGCAGTTTCCATGCGTATTCTCGTCGGTTTTCAAAAAATTATCTAAATTAATATTTCTTCTTAAATTCTGACAAGAAACGCGTCCTACCTCTCAAAACAATCTTCATCATTTAAGTTAAAAAAGAATATCGCAAAGTAGGATAATTTAAGTAAAAAAATTACTTTGCTAATTGTGTAGAAAATTGCTACTGGTGTCCGATATAATATTCTACGAGAATATAAAGTAAAAGTTGTGAACTTCAAACTCATAAAATCCGCCCAAAGATATAACATGTTAAAAATCTCCCTCTCCTGATAAAATCACTACAAAATTACAAAGAAAATAATACGGTTGATTATAAAGTTTAACTTCAATATGAAATCTGGCGGGAAATGGCGATAAGAAACTAAAGGAGTGCTTGTAGTTCAGATCTGCTCCCAGGAAGCGTCTCGCAGGGAGCCTCACACCGTGTAAAGATTTGCTCTCGCACTGCAGTTTCCAAGCGTATTCTCGTCGGTTTTCAAAAAAATATCTAAATTAATACTTCTTCTTTAATTCTGAAAAGAAACGCGTCCTACCTCTCAAAAAATCTTCATCATTTAAGTTTAAAAAAAATATCACAAAGTAGGATAATTTAAATAAAAAAATTAGTTTGCTAATTGAGTATAAAATTGCTACTGGTGTCCGATATAATATTCTATGAGAATATAAAGTAAAAGTTGTGAACTTCATACTCATAAAATCCACCCAAAGATATAACATGTTAAAAATCTCCCTCTCCTGATAAAATCACTACAAAATTACAAAGAAAATAATACGGTTGATTATAAAGTTTAACTTCAATATGAAATCTGGCGGGAAATGGCGAAAAGAAACTAAACGAGTGCTTGTAGTTCAGATCTGCTCCCAGGAAGCGTCTCGCAGGGAGCCTCACACCGTGTAAAGATTTGCTCTCGCACTGCAGTTTCCAAGCGTATTCTCGTCGGTTTTCAAAAAAATATCTAAATTAATACTTCTTCTTTAATTCTGAAAAGAAACGCGTCCTACCTCTCAAAAAAAATCTTCATCATTTAAGTTTTAAAAAAATATCACAAAGTAGGATAATTTAAATAAAAAAATTAGTTTGCTAATTGAGTATAAAATTGCTACTGGTGTCCGATATAATATTCTATGAGAATATAAAGTAAAAGTTGTGAACTTCATAGTCATAAAATCCACCCAAAGATATAACATGTTAAAAATCTCCCTCTCCTGATAAAATCACTACAAAATTACAAAGAAAATAATACGGTTGATTATAAAGTTTAACTTCAATATGAAATCTGGCGGGAAATGGCGATAAGAAACTAAAGGAGTGCTTGTAGTTCAGATCTGCTCCCAGGAAGCGTCTCGCAGGGAGCCTCACACCGTGTAAAGATTTGCTCTCGCACTGCAGTTTCCATGCGTATTCTCATCGGTATTCAAAAAATTATATAAATTAATATTTCTTCTTAAATTCTGACAAGAAACGCGTCCTACCTCTAAAAAAATCTTCATCATTTAAGTTTTAAAAAAATATCGCAAAGTAGGATAATTTAAGTAAAAAAATTAGTTTGGTAATTGTGTAGAAAATTGCTACTGGTGTCCGATATAATATTCTATGAGAATATGAAGTAAAAGTTGTGAACTTCAAACTCATAAAATCCGCCACAGATATAACATGTTAAAAATCTCCCTCTCCTGATAAAATCACCACAAAATTACAAAGAAAATAATACGGTTGATTATAAAGTTTAACTTCAATATGAAATCTGGCGGGAAATGGCGAAAAGAAACTAAACGAGTGCTTGTATTTCAGATCTGCTCCCAGGAAGCGTCTCGCAGGGAGCCTCACACCGTGTAAAGATTTGCTCTCGCACTGCAGTTTCCAAGCGTATTCTCGTCGGTTTTCAAAAAAATATCTAAATTAATATTTCTTCTTAAATTCTGACAAGAAACGCGTCCTACCTCTCAAAAAAATCTTCATCATTTAAGTTAAAAAAAAATATCACAAAGTAGGATAATTTAAATAAAAAAATTAGTTTGCTAATTGAGTAGAAAATTGCTACTGGTGTCCGATGTAATATTCTGTGAGAATATAAAGTAAAAGTTGTGAACTTCATACTCATAAAATCCGCCCAAAGATATAAAATGTTAAAAATCTCCCTCTCCTGATAAAATCACTACAAAATTACGAAGAAAATAATACGGTTGATTATAAAGTTTAACTTCAATATGAAATCTGGCGGGAAATGGCGAAAACAAACTAAAGGAGTGCTTGTAGTTCAGATCTGCTCCCAGGAAGCGTCTTGCAGGGAGCCTCACACCGTGTAAAGATTTGCTCTCGCACTGCAGTTTCCATGCGTATTCTCGTCGGTTTTCAAAAAATTATCTAAATTAATATTTCTTCTTAAATTCTGACAAGAAACGCGTCCTACCTCTCAAACAAATCTTCATCATTTAAGTTTTTAAAAAATATCACAAAGTAGGATAATTTAAATAAAAAAATTAGTTTGCTAATTGAGTAGAAAATTGCTACTGGTGTCCGATATAATATTCTATGAGAATATAAAGTAAAAGTTGTGAACTTCATACTCATAAAACCCGCCCAAAGATATAACATGTTAAAAATCTCCCTCTCCTGATAAAATCACTACAAAATTACAAAGAAAATAATACGGTTGATTATAAAGTTTAACTTCAATATGAAATCTGGCGGGAAATGGCGAAAAGAAACTAAAGGAGTGCTTGTAGTTCAGATCTGCTCCCAGGAAGCGTCTCGCAGGGAGCCTCACACCGTGTAAAGATTTGCTCTCGCACTGCAGTTTCCAAGCGTATTCTCGTCGGTTTTCAAAAAAATATCTAAATTAATATTTCTTCTTAAATTCTGACAAGAAACGCGTCCTACCTCTCAAAAAAATCTTCATCATTTAAGTTTTAAAAAAAATATCACAAAGTAGGATAATTTAAATAAAAAAATTAGTTTGCTAATTGAGTAGAAAATTGCTACTGGTGTCCGATGTAATATTCTATGAGAATATAAAGTAAAAGTTGTGAACTTCATACTCATAAAATCCGCCCAAAGATATAAAATGTTAAAAATCTCCCTCTCCTGATAAAATCACTACAAAATTACAAAGAAAATAATACGGTTGATTATAAAGTTTAACTTCAATATGAAATCTGGCGGGAAATGGCGAAAAGAAACTAAAGGAGTGCTTGTAGTTCAGATCTGCTCCCAGGAAGCGTCTCGCAGGGAGCCTCACACCGTGTAAAGATTTGCTCTCGCACTGCAGTTTCCATGCGTATTCTCGTCGGTTTTCAAAAATTTATGTAAATTAATATTTCTTCTTAAATTCTGACAAGAAACGCGTCCTACCTCTCAAAAAAATCTTCATCATTTAAGTTAAAAAAGAATATCGCAAAGTAGGATAATTTAAGTAAAAAAATTACTTTGCTAATTGTGTAGAAAATTGCTACTGGTGTCCGATATAATATTCTACGAGAATATAAAGTAAAAGTTGTGAACTTCAAACTCATAAAATCCGCCCAAAGATATAACATGTTAAAAATCTCCCTCTCCTGATAAAATCTCTACAAAATTACAAAGAAAATAATACGGTTTATTATAAAGTTTAACTTCAATATGAAATCTGGCGGGAAATGGCGATAAGAAACTAAAGGAGTGCTTGTAGTTCAGATCTGCTCCCAGGAAGCGTCTCGCAGGGAGCCTCACACCGTGTAAAGATTTGCTCTCGCACTGCAGTTTCCATGCGTATTCTCGTCGGTTTCAAAAAATTATCTAAATTAATATTTCTTCTTAAATTCTGACAAGAAACGCGTCCTACCTCTCAAACAAATCTTCATCATTTAAGTTTTAAAAAAATATCACAAAGTAGGATAATTTAAATAAAAAAATTAGTTTGCTAATTGAGTAGAAAATTGCTACTGGTGTCCGATATAATATTCTATGAGAATATAAAGTAAAAGTTGTGAACTTCATACTCATAAAACCCGCCCAAAGATATAACATGTTAAAAATCTCCCTCTCCTGATAAAATCACTACAAAATTACAAAGAAAATAATACGGTTGATTATAAAGTTTAACTTCAATATGAAATCTGGCGGGAAATGGCGAAAAGAAACTAAAGGAGTGCTTGTAGTTCAGATCTGCTCCCAGGAAGCGTCTCGCAGGGAGCCTCACACCGTGTAAAGATTTGCTCTCCCACTGCAGTTTCCAAGCGTATTCTCGTCGGTTTTCAAAAAAATATCTAAATTAATATTTCTTCTTAAATTCTGACAAGAAACGCGTCCTACCTCTCAAAAAAATCTTCATCATTTAAGTTTTAAAAAAATATCACAAAGTAGGATAATTTAAATAAAAAAATTAGTTTGCTAATTGAGTAGAAAATTGCTACTGGTGTCCGATGTAATATTCTATGAGAATATAAAGTAAAAGTTGTGAACTTCATACTCATAAAATCCGCCCAAAGATATAAAATGTTAAAAATCTCCCTCTCCTGATAAAATCACTACAAAATTACAAAGAAAATAATACGGTTGATTATAAAGTTTAACTTCAATATGAAATCTGGCGGGAAATGGCGAAAAGAAACTAAAGGAGTGCTTGTAGTTCAGATCTGCTCCCAGGAAGCGTCTCGCAGGGAGCCTCACACCGTGTAAAGATTTGCTCTCGCACTGCAGTTTCCATGCGTATTCTCGTCGGTTTTCAAAAAATTATCTAAATTAATATTTCTTCTTAAATTCTGACAAGAAACGCGTCCTACCTCTCAAACAAATCTTCATCATTTAAGTTTTAAAAAAATATCACAAAGTAGGATAATTTAAATAAAAAAATTAGTTTGCTAATTGAGTAGAAAATTGCTACTGGTGTCCGATATAATATTCTATGAGAATATAAAGTAAAAGTTGTGAACTTCATACTCATAAAACCCGCCCAAAGATATAACATGTTAAAAATCTCCCTCTCCTGATAAAATCACTACAAAATTACAAAGAAAATAATACGGTTGATTATAAAGTTTAACTTCAATATGAAATCTGGCGGGAAATGGCGAAAAGAAACTAAAGGAGTGCTTGTAGTTCAGATCTGCTCCCAGGAAGCGTCTCGCAGGGAGCCTCACACCGTGTAAAGATTTGCTCTCGCACTGCAGTTTCCAAGCGTATTCTCGTCGGTTTTCAAAAAAATATCTAAATTAATATTTCTTCTTAAATTCTGACAAGAAACGCGTCCTACCTCTCAAAAAAATCTTCATCATTTAAGTTTTAAAAAAATATCACAAAGTAGGATAATTTAAATAAAAAAATTAGTTTGCTAATTGAGTAGAAAATTGCTACTGGTGTCCGATGTAATATTCTATGAGAATATAAAGTAAAAGTTGTGAACTTCATACTCATAAAATACGCCCAAAGATATAAAATGTTAAAAATCTCCCTCTCCTGATAAAATCACTACAAAATTACAAAGAAAATAATACGGTTGATTATAAAGTTTAACTTCAATATGAAATCTGGCGGGAAATGGCGAAAAGAAACTAAAGGAGTGCTTGTAGTTCAGATCTGCTCCCAGGAAGCGTCTCGCAGGGAGCCTCACACCGTGTAAAGATTTGCTCTCGCACTGCAGTTTCCATGCGTATTCTCGTCGGTTTTCAAAAAATTATCTAAATTAATATTTCTTCTTAAATTCTGACAAGAAACGCGTCCTACCTCTCAAAACAATCTTCATCATTTAAGTTAAAAAAGAATATCGCAAAGTAGGATAATTTAAGTAAAAAAATTACTTTGCTAATTGTGTAGAAAATTGCTACTGGTGTCCGATATAATATTCTACGAGAATATAAAGTAAAAGTTGTGAACTTCAAACTCATAAAATCCGCCCAAAGATATAACATGTTAAAAATCTCCCTCTCCTGATAAAATCACTACAAAATTACAAAGAAAATAATACGGTTGATTATAAAGTTTAACTTCAATATGAAATCTGGCGGGAAATGGCGATAAGAAACTAAAGGAGTGCTTGTAGTTCAGATCTGCTCCCAGGAAGCGTCTCGCAGGGAGCCTCACACCGTGTAAAGATTTGCTCTCGCACTGCAGTTTCCAAGCGTATTCTCGTCGGTTTTCAAAAAAATATCTAAATTAATACTTCTTCTTTAATTCTGAAAAGAAACGCGTCCTACCTCTCAAAAAATCTTCATCATTTAAGTTTAAAAAAAATATCACAAAGTAGGATAATTTAAATAAAAAAATTAGTTTGCTAATTGAGTATAAAATTGCTACTGGTGTCCGATATAATATTCTATGAGAATATAAAGTAAAAGTTGTGAACTTCATACTCATAAAATCCACCCAAAGATATAACATGTTAAAAATCTCCCTCTCCTGATAAAATCACTACAAAATTACAAAGAAAATAATACGGTTGATTATAAAGTTTAACTTCAATATGAAATCTGGCGGGAAATGGCGAAAAGAAACTAAACGAGTGCTTGTAGTTCAGATCTGCTCCCAGGAAGCGTCTCGCAGGGAGCCTCACACCGTGTAAAGATTTGCTCTCGCACTGCAGTTTCCAAGCGTATTCTCGTCGGTTTTCAAAAAAATATCTAAATTAATACTTCTTCTTTAATTCTGAAAAGAAACGCGTCCTACCTCTCAAAAAAAATCTTCATCATTTAAGTTTTAAAAAAATATCACAAAGTAGGATAATTTAAATAAAAAAATTAGTTTGCTAATTGAGTATAAAATTGCTACTGGTGTCCGATATAATATTCTATGAGAATATAAAGTAAAAGTTGTGAACTTCATAGTCATAAAATCCACCCAAAGATATAACATGTTAAAAATCTCCCTCTCCTGATAAAATCACTACAAAATTACAAAGAAAATAATACGGTTGATTATAAAGTTTAACTTCAATATGAAATCTGGCGGGAAATGGCGATAAGAAACTAAAGGAGTGCTTGTAGTTCAGATCTGCTCCCAGGAAGCGTCTCGCAGGGAGCCTCACACCGTGTAAAGATTTGCTCTCGCACTGCAGTTTCCATGCGTATTCTCATCGGTATTCAAAAAATTATATAAATTAATATTTCTTCTTAAATTCTGACAAGAAACGCGTCCTACCTCTAAAAAAATCTTCATCATTTAAGTTTTAAAAAAATATCGCAAAGTAGGATAATTTAAGTAAAAAAATTAGTTTGGTAATTGTGTAGAAAATTGCTACTGGTGTCCGATATAATATTCTATGAGAATATGAAGTAAAAGTTGTGAACTTCAAACTCATAAAATCCGCCACAGATATAACATGTTAAAAATCTCCCTCTCCTGATAAAATCACCACAAAATTACAAAGAAAATAATACGGTTGATTATAAAGTTTAACTTCAATATGAAATCTGGCGGGAAATGGCGAAAAGAAACTAAACGAGTGCTTGTATTTCAGATCTGCTCCCAGGAAGCGTCTCGCAGGGAGCCTCACACCGTGTAAAGATTTGCTCTCGCACTGCAGTTTCCAAGCGTATTCTCGTCGGTTTTCAAAAAAATATCTAAATTAATATTTCTTCTTAAATTCTGACAAGAAACGCGTCCTACCTCTCAAAAAAATCTTCATCATTTAAGTTAAAAAAAAATATCACAAAGTAGGATAATTTAAATAAAAAAATTAGTTTGCTAATTGAGTAGAAAATTGCTACTGGTGTCCGATGTAATATTCTGTGAGAATATAAAGTAAAAGTTGTGAACTTCATACTCATAAAATCCGCCCAAAGATATAAAATGTTAAAAATCTCCCTCTCCTGATAAAATCACTACAAAATTACGAAGAAAATAATACGGTTGATTATAAAGTTTAACTTCAATATGAAATCTGGCGGGAAATGGCGAAAACAAACTAAAGGAGTGCTTGTAGTTCAGATCTGCTCCCAGGAAGCGTCTTGCAGGGAGCCTCACACCGTGTAAAGATTTGCTCTCGCACTGCAGTTTCCATGCGTATTCTCGTCGGTTTTCAAAAAATTATCTAAATTAATATTTCTTCTTAAATTCTGACAAGAAACGCGTCCTACCTCTCAAACAAATCTTCATCATTTAAGTTTTTAAAAAATATCACAAAGTAGGATAATTTAAATAAAAAAATTAGTTTGCTAATTGAGTAGAAAATTGCTACTGGTGTCCGATATAATATTCTATGAGAATATAAAGTAAAAGTTGTGAACTTCATACTCATAAAACCCGCCCAAAGATATAACATGTTAAAAATCTCCCTCTCCTGATAAAATCACTACAAAATTACAAAGAAAATAATACGGTTGATTATAAAGTTTAACTTCAATATGAAATCTGGCGGGAAATGGCGAAAAGAAACTAAAGGAGTGCTTGTAGTTCAGATCTGCTCCCAGGAAGCGTCTCGCAGGGAGCCTCACACCGTGTAAAGATTTGCTCTCGCACTGCAGTTTCCAAGCGTATTCTCGTCGGTTTTCAAAAAAATATCTAAATTAATATTTCTTCTTAAATTCTGACAAGAAACGCGTCCTACCTCTCAAAAAAATCTTCATCATTTAAGTTTTAAAAAAAATATCACAAAGTAGGATAATTTAAATAAAAAAATTAGTTTGCTAATTGAGTAGAAAATTGCTACTGGTGTCCGATGTAATATTCTATGAGAATATAAAGTAAAAGTTGTGAACTTCATACTCATAAAATCCGCCCAAAGATATAAAATGTTAAAAATCTCCCTCTCCTGATAAAATCACTACAAAATTACAAAGAAAATAATACGGTTGATTATAAAGTTTAACTTCAATATGAAATCTGGCGGGAAATGGCGAAAAGAAACTAAAGGAGTGCTTGTAGTTCAGATCTGCTCCCAGGAAGCGTCTCGCAGGGAGCCTCACACCGTGTAAAGATTTGCTCTCGCACTGCAGTTTCCATGCGTATTCTCGTCGGTTTTCAAAAATTTATGTAAATTAATATTTCTTCTTAAATTCTGACAAGAAACGCGTCCTACCTCTCAAAAAAATCTTCATCATTTAAGTTAAAAAAGAATATCGCAAAGTAGGATAATTTAAGTAAAAAAATTACTTTGCTAATTGTGTAGAAAATTGCTACTGGTGTCCGATATAATATTCTACGAGAATATAAAGTAAAAGTTGTGAACTTCAAACTCATAAAATCCGCCCAAAGATATAACATGTTAAAAATCTCCCTCTCCTGATAAAATCTCTACAAAATTACAAAGAAAATAATACGGTTTATTATAAAGTTTAACTTCAATATGAAATCTGGCGGGAAATGGCGATAAGAAACTAAAGGAGTGCTTGTAGTTCAGATCTGCTCCCAGGAAGCGTCTCGCAGGGAGCCTCACACCGTGTAAAGATTTGCTCTCGCACTGCAGTTTCCATGCGTATTCTCGTCGGTTTCAAAAAATTATCTAAATTAATATTTCTTCTTAAATTCTGACAAGAAACGCGTCCTACCTCTCAAACAAATCTTCATCATTTAAGTTTTAAAAAAATATCACAAAGTAGGATAATTTAAATAAAAAAATTAGTTTGCTAATTGAGTAGAAAATTGCTACTGGTGTCCGATATAATATTCTATGAGAATATAAAGTAAAAGTTGTGAACTTCATACTCATAAAACCCGCCCAAAGATATAACATGTTAAAAATCTCCCTCTCCTGATAAAATCACTACAAAATTACAAAGAAAATAATACGGTTGATTATAAAGTTTAACTTCAATATGAAATCTGGCGGGAAATGGCGAAAAGAAACTAAAGGAGTGCTTGTAGTTCAGATCTGCTCCCAGGAAGCGTCTCGCAGGGAGCCTCACACCGTGTAAAGATTTGCTCTCCCACTGCAGTTTCCAAGCGTATTCTCGTCGGTTTTCAAAAAAATATCTAAATTAATATTTCTTCTTAAATTCTGACAAGAAACGCGTCCTACCTCTCAAAAAAATCTTCATCATTTAAGTTTTAAAAAAATATCACAAAGTAGGATAATTTAAATAAAAAAATTAGTTTGCTAATTGAGTAGAAAATTGCTACTGGTGTCCGATGTAATATTCTATGAGAATATAAAGTAAAAGTTGTGAACTTCATACTCATAAAATCCGCCCAAAGATATAAAATGTTAAAAATCTCCCTCTCCTGATAAAATCACTACAAAATTACAAAGAAAATAATACGGTTGATTATAAAGTTTAACTTCAATATGAAATCTGGCGGGAAATGGCGAAAAGAAACTAAAGGAGTGCTTGTAGTTCAGATCTGCTCCCAGGAAGCGTCTCGCAGGGAGCCTCACACCGTGTAAAGATTTGCTCTCGCACTGCAGTTTCCATGCGTATTCTCGTCGGTTTTCAAAAAATTATCTAAATTAATATTTCTTCTTAAATTCTGACAAGAAACGCGTCCTACCTCTCAAACAAATCTTCATCATTTAAGTTTTAAAAAAATATCACAAAGTAGGATAATTTAAATAAAAAAATTAGTTTGCTAATTGAGTAGAAAATTGCTACTGGTGTCCGATATAATATTCTATGAGAATATAAAGTAAAAGTTGTGAACTTCATACTCATAAAACCCGCCCAAAGATATAACATGTTAAAAATCTCCCTCTCCTGATAAAATCACTACAAAATTACAAAGAAAATAATACGGTTGATTATAAAGTTTAACTTCAATATGAAATCTGGCGGGAAATGGCGAAAAGAAACTAAAGGAGTGCTTGTAGTTCAGATCTGCTCCCAGGAAGCGTCTCGCAGGGAGCCTCACACCGTGTAAAGATTTGCTCTCGCACTGCAGTTTCCAAGCGTATTCTCGTCGGTTTTCAAAAAAATATCTAAATTAATATTTCTTCTTAAATTCTGACAAGAAACGCGTCCTACCTCTCAAAAAAATCTTCATCATTTAAGTTTTAAAAAAATATCACAAAGTAGGATAATTTAAATAAAAAAATTAGTTTGCTAATTGAGTAGAAAATTGCTACTGGTGTCCGATGTAATATTCTATGAGAATATAAAGTAAAAGTTGTGAACTTCATACTCATAAAATCCGCCCAAAGATATAAAATGTTAAAAATCTCCCTCTCCTGATAAAATCACTACAAAATTACAAAGAAAATAATACGGTTGATTATAAAGTTTAACTTCAATATGAAATCTGGCGGGAAATGGCGAAAAGAAACTAAAGGAGTGCTTGTAGTTCAGATCTGCTCCCAGGAAGCGTCTCGCAGGGAGCCTCACACCGTGTAAAGATTTGCTCTCGCACTGCAGTTTCCAAGCGTATTCTCGTCGGTTTTCAAAAAAATATCTAAATTAATACTTCTTCTTTAATTCTGAAAAGAAACGCGTCCTACCTCTCAAAAAATCTTCATCATTTAAGTTTTAAAAAAATATCACAAAGTAGGATAATTTAAATAAAAAAATTAGTTTGCTAATTGAGTATAAAATTGCTACTGGTGTCCGATATAATATTCTATGAGAATATAAAGTAAAAGTTGTGAACTTCATACTCATAAAATCCACCCAAAGATATAACATGTTAAAAATCTCCCTCTCCTGATAAAATCACAACAAAATTACAAAGAAAATAATATGGTTGATTATAAAGTTTAACTTCAATATGAAATCTGGGGGGAAATGGCGAAAAGAAACTAAACGAGTGCTTGTAGTTCAGATCTGCTCCCAGGAAGCGTCTCGCAGGGAGCCTCACACCGTGTAAAGATTTGCTCTCGCACTGCAGTTTCCAAGCGTATTCTCGTCGGTTTTCAAAAAAATATCTAAATTAATACTTCTTCTTTAATTCTGAAAAGAAACGCGTCCTACCTCTCAAAAAAAATCTTCATCATTTAAGTTTTAAAAAAATATCACAAAGTAGGATAATTTAAATAAAAAAATTAGTTTGCTAATTGAGTATAAAATTGCTACTGGTGTCCGATATAATATTCTATGAGAATATAAAGTAAAAGTTGTGAACTTCATAGTCATAAAATCCACCCAAAGATATAACATGTTAAAAATCTCCCTCTCCTGATAAAATCACTACAAAATTACAAAGAAAATAATACAGTTGATTATAAAGTTTAACTTCAATATGAAATCTGGCGGGAAATGGCGAAAAGAAACTAAAGGAGTGCTTGTAGTTCAGATCTGCTCCCAGGAAGCGTCTCGCAGGGAGCCTCACACCGTGTAAAGATTTGCTCTCGCACTGCAGTTTCCATGCGTATTCTCGTCGGTTTTCAAAAAATTATGTAAATTAATATTTCTTCTTAAATTCTGACAAGAAACGCGTCCTACCTCTCAAAAAAATTTTCATCATTTAAGTTAAAAAAGAATATCGCAAAGTAGGATAATTTAAGTAAAAAAATTACTTTGCTAATTGTGTAGAAAATTGCTACTGGTGTCCGATATAATATTCTACGAGAATATAAAGTAAAAGTTGTGAACTTCAAACTCATAAAATCCGCCCAAAGATATAACATGTTAAAAATCTCCCTCTCCTGATAAAATCACTACAAAATTACAAAGAAAATAATACGGTTGATTATAAAGTTTAACTTCAATATGAAATCTGGCGGGAAATGGCGAAAAGAAACTAAAGGAGTGCTTGTAGTTCAGATCTGCTCCCAGGAAGCGTCTCGCAGGGAGCCTCACACCGTGTAAAGATTTGCTCTCGCACTGCAGTTTCCATGCGTATTCTCGTCGGTTTTCAAAAAATTATCTAAATTAATATTTCTTCTTAAATTCTGACAAGAAACGCGTCCTACCTCTCAAAACAATCTTCATCATTTAAGTTAAAAAAGAATATCGCAAAGTAGGATAATTTAAGTAAAAAAATTACTTTGCTAATTGTGTAGAAAATTGCTACTGGTGTCCGATATAATATTCTACGAGAATATAAAGTAAAAGTTGTGAACTTCAAACTCATAAAATCCGCCCAAAGATATAACATGTTAAAAATCTCCCTCTCCTGATAAAATCACTACAAAATTACAAAGAAAATAATACGGTTGATTATAAAGTTTAACTTCAATATGAAATCTGTCGGGAAATGGCGATAAGAAACTAAAGGAGTGCTTGTAGTTCAGATCTGCTCCCAGGAAGCGTCTCGCAGGGAGCCTCACACCGTGTAAAGATTTGCTCTCGCACTGCAGTTTCCAAGCGTATTCTCGTCGGTTTTCAAAAAAATATCTAAATTAATACTTCTTCTTTAATTCTGAAAAGAAACGCGTCCTACCTCTCAAAAAATCTTCATCATTTAAGTTTTAAAAAAATATCACAAAGTAGGATAATTTAAATAAAAAAATTAGTTTGCTAATTGAGTAGAAAATTGCTACTGGTGTCCGATGTAATATTCTATGAGAATATAAAGTAAAAGTTGTGAACTTCATACTCATAAAATCCGCCCAAAGATATAAAATGTTAAAAATCTCCCTCTCCTGATAAAATCACTACAAAATTACAAAGAAAATAATACGGTTGATTATAAAGTTTAACTTCAATATGAAATCTGGCGGGAAATGGCGAAAAGAAACTAAAGGAGTGCTTGTAGTTCAGATCTGCTCCCAGGAAGCGTCTCGCAGGGAGCCTCACACCGTGTAAAGATTTGCTCTCGCACTGCAGTTTCCATGCGTATTCTCGTCGGTTTTCAAAAAATTATCTAAATTAATATTTCTTCTTAAATTCTGACAAGAAACGCGTCCTACCTCTCAAAACAATCTTCATCATTTAAGTTAAAAAAGAATATCGCAAAGTAGGATAATTTAAGTAAAAAAATTACTTTGCTAATTGTGTAGAAAATTGCTACTGGTGTCCGATATAATATTCTACGAGAATATAAAGTAAAAGTTGTGAACTTCAAACTCATAAAATCCGCCCAAAGATATAACATGTTAAAAATCTCCCTCTCCTGATAAAATCACTACAAAATTACAAAGAAAATAATACGGTTGATTATAAAGTTTAACTTCAATATGAAATCTGGCGGGAAATGGCGATAAGAAACTAAAGGAGTGCTTGTAGTTCAGATCTGCTCCCAGGAAGCGTCTCGCAGGGAGCCTCACACCGTGTAAAGATTTGCTCTCGCACTGCAGTTTCCAAGCGTATTCTCGTCGGTTTTCAAAAAAATATCTAAATTAATACTTCTTCTTTAATTCTGAAAAGAAACGCGTCCTACCTCTCAAAAAATCTTCATCATTTAAGTTTAAAAAAAATATCACAAAGTAGGATAATTTAAATAAAAAAATTAGTTTGCTAATTGAGTATAAAATTGCTACTGGTGTCCGATATAATATTCTATGAGAATATAAAGTAAAAGTTGTGAACTTCATACTCATAAAATCCACCCAAAGATATAACATGTTAAAAATCTCCCTCTCCGGATAAAATCACTACAAAATTACAAAGAAAATAATACGGTTGATTATAAAGTTTAACTTCAATATGAAATCTTGCGGGAAATGGCGAAAAGAAACTAAACGAGTGCTTGTAGTTCAGATCTGCTCCCAGGAAGCGTCTCGCAGGGAGCCTCACACCGTGTAAAGATTTGCTCTCGCACTGCAGTTTCCAAGCGTATTCTCGTCGGTTTTCAAAAAAATATCTAAATTAATATTTCATCTTAAATTCTGACAAGAAACGCGTCCTACCTCTCAAAAAAATCTTCATCATTTAAGTTTTAAAAAAATATCACAAAGTAGGATAATTTAAATAAAAAAATTAGTTTGCTAATTGAGTAGAAAATTGCTACTGGTGTCCGATGTAATATTCTATGAGAATATAAAGTAAAAGTTGTGAACTTCATACTCATAAAATCCGCCCAAAGATATAAAATGTTAAAAATCTCCCTCTCCTGATAAAATCACTACAAAATTACAAAGAAAATAATACGGTTGATTATAAAGTTTAACTTCAATATGAAATCTGGCGGGAAATGGAGAAAAGAAACTAAAGGAGTGCTTGTAGTTCAGATCTGCTCCCAGGAAGCGTCTCGCAGGGAGCCTCACACCGTGTAAAGATTTGCTCTCGCACTGCAGTTTCCATGCGTATTCTCGTCGGTTTTCAAAAAATTATCTAAATTAATATTTCTTCTTAAATTCTGACAAGAAACGCGTCCTACCTCTCAAAACAATCTTCATCATTTAAGTTAAAAAAGAATATCGCAAAGTAGGATAATTTAAGTAAAAAAATTACTTTGCTAATTGTGTAGAAAATTGCTACTGGTGTCCGATATAATATTCTACGAGAATATAAAGTAAAAGTTGTGAACTTCAAACTCATAAAATCCGCCCAAAGATATAACATGTTAAAAATCTCCCTCTCCTGATAAAATCACTACAAAATTACAAAGAAAATAATACGGTTGATTATAAAGTTTAACTTCAATATGAAATCTGGCGGGAAATGGCGATAAGAAACTAAAGGAGTGCTTGTAGTTCAGATCTGCTCCCAGGAAGCGTCTCGCAGGGAGCCTCACACCGTGTAAAGATTTGCTCTCGCACTGCAGTTTCCAAGCGTATTCTCGTCGGTTTTCAAAAAAATATCTAAATTAATACTTCTTCTTTAATTCTGAAAAGAAACGCGTCCTACCTCTCAAAAAATCTTCATCATTTAAGTTTAAAAAAAATATCACAAAGTAGGATAATTTAAATAAAAAAATTAGTTTGCTAATTGAGTATAAAATTGCTACTGGTGTCCGATATAATATTCTATGAGAATATAAAGTAAAAGTTGTGAACTTCATACTCATAAAATCCACCCAAAGATATAACATGTTAAAAATCTCCCTCTCCTGATAAAATCACTACAAAATTACAAAGAAAATAATACGGTTGATTATAAAGTTTAACTTCAATATGAAATCTGGCGGGAAATGGCGAAAAGAAACTAAACGAGTGCTTGTAGTTCAGATCTGCTCCCAGGAAGCGTCTCGCAGGGAGCCTCACACCGTGTAAAGATTTGCTCTCGCACTGCAGTTTCCAAGCGTATTCTCGTCGGTTTTCAAAAAAATATCTAAATTAATACTTCTTCTTTAATTCTGAAAAGAAACGCGTCCTACCTCTCAAAAAATCTTCATCATTTAAGTTTTAAAAAAATATCACAAAGTAGGATAATTTAAATAAAAAAATTAGTTTGCTAATTGAGTAGAAAATTGCTACTGGTGTCCGATGTAATATTCTATGAGAATATAAAGTAAAAGTTGTGAACTTCAAACTCATAAAATCCGCCACAGATATAACATGTTAAAAATCTCCCTCTCCTGATAAAATCACCACAAAATTACAAAGAAAATAATACGGTTGATTATAAAGTTTAACTTCAATATGAAATCTGGCGGGAAATGGCGAAAAGAAACTAAACGAGTGCTTGTAGTTCAGATCTGCTCCCAGGAAGCGTCTCGCAGGGAGCCTCACACCGTGTAAAGATTTGCTCTCGCACTGCAGTTTCCAAGCGTATTCTCGTCGGTTTTCAAAAAAATATCTAAATTAATATTTCTTCTTAAATTCTGACAAGAAACGCGTCCTACCTCTCAAAAAAATCTTCATCATTTAAGTTTAAAAAAAATATCACAAAGTAGGATAATTTAAATAAAAAAATTAGTTTGCTAATTGAGTAGAAAATTGCTACTGGTGTCCGATGTAATATTCTGTGAGAATATAAAGTAAAAGTTGTGAACTTCATACTCATAAAATCCGCCCAAAGATATAAAATGTTAAAAATCTCCCTCTCCTGATAAAATCACTACAAAATTACGAAGAAAATAATACGGTTGATTATAAAGTTTAACTTCAATATGAAATCTGGCGGGAAATGGCGAAAACAAACTAAAGGAGTGCTTGTAGTTCAGATCTGCTCCCAGGAAGCGTCTTGCAGGGAGCCTCACACCGTGTAAAGATTTGCTCTCGCACTGCAGTTTCCATGCGTATTCTCGTCGGTTTTCAAAAAATTATCTAAATTAATATTTCTTCTTAAATTCTGACAAGAAACGCGTCCTACCTCTCAAACAAATCTTCATCATTTAAGTTTTTAAAAAATATCACAAAGTAGGATAATTTAAATAAAAAAATTAGTTTGCTAATTGAGTAGAAAATTGCTACTGGTGTCCGATATAATATTCTATGAGAATATAAAGTAAAAGTTGTGAACTTCATACTCATAAAACCCGCCCAAAGATATAACATGTTAAAAATCTCCCTCTCCTGATAAAATCACTACAAAATTACAAAGAAAATAATACGGTTGATTATAAAGTTTAACTTCAATATGAAATCTGGCGGGAAATGGCGAAAAGAAACTAAAGGAGTGCTTGTAGTTCAGATCTGCTCCCAGGAAGCGTCTCGCAGGGAGCCTCACACCGTGTAAAGATTTGCTCTCGCACTGCAGTTTCCAAGCGTATTCTCGTCGGTTTTCAAAAAAATATCTAAATTAATATTTCTTCTTAAATTCTGACAAGAAACGTGTCCTACCTCTCAAAAAAATCTTCATCATTTAAGTTTTAAAAAAAATATCACAAAGTAGGATAATTTAAATAAAAAAATTAGTTTGCTAATTGAGTAGAAAATTGCTACTGGTGTCCGATGTAATATTCTATGAGAATATAAAGTAAAAGTTGTGAACTTCATACTCATAAAATCCGCCCAAAGATATAAAATGTTAAAAATCTCCCTCTCCTGATAAAATCACTACAAAATTACAAAGAAAATAATACGGTTGATTATAAAGTTTAACTTCAATATGAAATCTGGCGGGAAATGGCGAAAAGAAACTAAAGGAGTGCTTGTAGTTCAGATCTGCTCCCAGGAAGCGTCTCGCAGGGAGCCTCACACCGTGTAAAGATTTGCTCTCGCACTGCAGTTTCCATGCGTATTCTCGTCGGTTTTCAAAAAATTATGTAAATTAATATTTCTTCTTAAATTCTGACAAGAAACGCGTCCTACCTCTCAAAAAAATCTTCATCATTTAAGTTAAAAAAGAATATCGCAAAGTAGGATAATTTAAGTAAAAAAATTACTTTGCTAATTGTGTAGAAAATTGCTACTGGTGTCCGATATAATATTCTACGAGAATATAAAGTAAAAGTTGTGAACTTCAAACTCATAAAATCCGCCCAAAGATATAACATGTTAAAAATCTCCCTCTCCTGATAAAATCTCTACAAAATTACAAAGAAAATAATACGGTTTATTATAAAGTTTAACTTCAATATGAAATCTGGCGGGAAATGGCGATAAGAAACTAAAGGAGTGCTTGTAGTTCAGATCTGCTCCCAGGAAGCGTCTCGCAGGGAGCCTCACACCGTGTAAAGATTTGCTCTCGCACTGCAGTTTCCATGCGTATTCTCGTCGGTTTCAAAAAATTATCTAAATTAATATTTCTTCTTAAATTCTGACAAGAAACGCGTCCTACCTCTCAAACAAATCTTCATCATTTAAGTTTTAAAAAAATATCACAAAGTAGGATAATTTAAATAAAAAAATTAGTTTGCTAATTGAGTAGAAAATTGCTACTGGTGTCCGATATAATATTCTATGAGAATATAAAGTAAAAGTTGTGAACTTCATACTCATAAAACCCGCCCAAAGATATAACATGTTAAAAATCTCCCTCTCCTGATAAAATCACTACAAAATTACAAAGAAAATAATACGGTTGATTATAAAGTTTAACTTCAATATGAAATCTGGCGGGAAATGGCGAAAAGAAACTAAAGGAGTGCTTGTAGTTCAGATCTGCTCCCAGGAAGCGTCTCGCAGGGAGCCTCACACCGTGTAAAGATTTGCTCTCCCACTGCAGTTTCCAAGCGTATTCTCGTCGGTTTTCAAAAAAATATCTAAATTAATATTTCTTCTTAAATTCTGACAAGAAACGCGTCCTACCTCTCAAAAAAATCTTCATCATTTAAGTTTTAAAAAAATATCACAAAGTAGGATAATTTAAATAAAAAAATTAGTTTGCTAATTGAGTAGAAAATTGCTACTGGTGTCCGATGTAATATTCTATGAGAATATAAAGTAAAAGTTGTGAACTTCATACTCATAAAATCCGCCCAAAGATATAAAATGTTAAAAATCTCCCTCTCCTGATAAAATCACTACAAAATTACAAAGAAAATAATACGGTTGATTATAAAGTTTAACTTCAATATGAAATCTGGCGGGAAATGGCGAAAAGAAACTAAAGGAGTGCTTGTAGTTCAGATCTGCTCCCAGGAAGCGTCTCGCAGGGAGCCTCACACCGTGTAAAGATTTGCTCTCGCACTGCAGTTTCCATGCGTATTCTCGTCGGTTTTCAAAAAATTATCTAAATTAATATTTCTTCTTAAATTCTGACAAGAAACGCGTCCTACCTCTCAAACAAATCTTCATCATTTAAGTTTTAAAAAAATATCACAAAGTAGGATAATTTAAATAAAAAAATTAGTTTGCTAATTGAGTAGAAAATTGCTACTGGTGTCCGATATAATATTCTATGAGAATATAAAGTAAAAGTTGTGAACTTCATACTCATAAAACCCGCCCAAAGATATAACATGTTAAAAATCTCCCTCTCCTGATAAAATCACTACAAAATTACAAAGAAAATAATACGGTTGATTATAAAGTTTAACTTCAATATGAAATCTGGCGGGAAATGGCGAAAAGAAACTAAAGGAGTGCTTGTAGTTCAGATCTGCTCCCAGGAAGCGTCTCGCAGGGAGCCTCACACCGTGTAAAGATTTGCTCTCGCACTGCAGTTTCCAAGCGTATTCTCGTCGGTTTTCAAAAAAATATCTAAATTAATATTTCTTCTTAAATTCTGACAAGAAACGCGTCCTACCTCTCAAAAAAATCTTCATCATTTAAGTTTTAAAAAAATATCACAAAGTAGGATAATTTAAATAAAAAAATTAGTTTGCTAATTGAGTAGAAAATTGCTACTGGTGTCCGATGTAATATTCTATGAGAATATAAAGTAAAAGTTGTGAACTTCATACTCATAAAATCCGCCCAAAGATATAAAATGTTAAAAATCTCCCTCTCCTGATAAAATCACTACAAAATTACAAAGAAAATAATACGGTTGATTATAAAGTTTAACTTCAATATGAAATCTGGCGGGAAATGGCGAAAAGAAACTAAAGGAGTGCTTGTAGTTCAGATCTGCTCCCAGGAAGCGTCTCGCAGGGAGCCTCACACCGTGTAAAGATTTGCTCTCGCACTGCAGTTTCCAAGCGTATTCTCGTCGGTTTTCAAAAAAATATCTAAATTAATACTTCTTCTTTAATTCTGAAAAGAAACGCGTCCTACCTCTCAAAAAATCTTCATCATTTAAGTTTTAAAAAAATATCACAAAGTAGGATAATTTAAATAAAAAAATTAGTTTGCTAATTGAGTATAAAATTGCTACTGGTGTCCGATATAATATTCTATGAGAATATAAAGTAAAAGTTGTGAACTTCATACTCATAAAATCCACCCAAAGATATAACATGTTAAAAATCTCCCTCTCCTGATAAAATCACAACAAAATTACAAAGAAAATAATATGGTTGATTATAAAGTTTAACTTCAATATGAAATCTGGGGGGAAATGGCGAAAAGAAACTAAACGAGTGCTTGTAGTTCAGATCTGCTCCCAGGAAGCGTCTCGCAGGGAGCCTCACACCGTGTAAAGATTTGCTCTCGCACTGCAGTTTCCAAGCGTATTCTCGTCGGTTTTCAAAAAAATATCTAAATTAATACTTCTTCTTTAATTCTGAAAAGAAACGCGTCCTACCTCTCAAAAAAAATCTTCATCATTTAAGTTTTAAAAAAATATCACAAAGTAGGATAATTTAAATAAAAAAATTAGTTTGCTAATTGAGTATAAAATTGCTACTGGTGTCCGATATAATATTCTATGAGAATATAAAGTAAAAGTTGTGAACTTCATAGTCATAAAATCCACCCAAAGATATAACATGTTAAAAATCTCCCTCTCCTGATAAAATCACTACAAAATTACAAAGAAAATAATACGGTTGATTATAAAGTTTAACTTCAATATGAAATCTGGCGGGAAATGGCGAAAAGAAACTAAAGGAGTGCTTGTAGTTCAGATCTGCTCCCAGGAAGCGTCTCGCAGGGAGCCTCACACCGTGTAAAGATTTGCTCTCGCACTGCAGTTTCCATGCGTATTCTCGTCGGTTTTCAAAAAATTATGTAAATTAATATTTCTTCTTAAATTCTGACAAGAAACGCGTCCTACCTCTCAAAAAAATCTTCATCATTTAAGTTAAAAAAGAATATCGCAAAGTAGGATAATTTAAGTAAAAAAATTACTTTGCTAATTGTGTAGAAAATTGCTACTGGTGTCCGATATAATATTCTACGAGAATATAAAGTAAAAGTTGTGAACTTCAAACTCATAAAATCCGCCCAAAGATATAACATGTTAAAAATCTCCCTCTCCTGATAAAATCACTACAAAATTACAAAGAAAATAATACGGTTGATTATAAAGTTTAACTTCAATATGAAATCTGGCGGGAAATGGCGATAAGAAACTAAAGGAGTGCTTGTAGTTCAGATCTGCTCCCAGGAAGCGTCTCGCAGGGAGCCTCACACCGTGTAAAGATTTGCTCTCGCACTGCAGTTTCCAAGCGTATTCTCGTCGGTTTTCAAAAAAATATCTAAATTAATACTTCTTCTTTAATTCTGAAAAGAAACGCGTCCTACCTCTCAAAAAATCTTCATCATTTAAGTTTAAAAAAAATATCACAAAGTAGGATAATTTAAATAAAAAAATTAGTTTGCTAATTGAGTATAAAATTGCTACTGGTGTCCGATATAATATTCTATGAGAATATAAAGTAAAAGTTGTGAACTTCATACTCATAAAATCCACCCAAAGATATAACATGTTAAAAATCTCCCTCTCCGGATAAAATCACTACAAAATTACAAAGAAAATAATACGGTTGATTATAAAGTTTAACTTCAATATGAAATCTGGCGGGAAATGGCGAAAAGAAACTAAACGAGTGCTTGTAGTTCAGATCTGCTCCCAGGAAGCGTCTCGCAGGGAGCCTCACACCGTGTAAAGATTTGCTCTCGCACTGCAGTTTCCAAGCGTATTCTCGTCGGTTTTCAAAAAAATATCTAAATTAATATTTCATCTTAAATTCTGACAAGAAACGCGTCCTACCTCTCAAAAAAATCTTCATCATTTAAGTTTTAAAAAAATATCACAAAGTAGGATAATTTAAATAAAAAAATTAGTTTGCTAATTGAGTAGAAAATTGCTACTGGTGTCCGATGTAATATTCTATGAGAATATAAAGTAAAAGTTGTGAACTTCATACTCATAAAATCCGCCCAAAGATATAAAATGTTAAAAATCTCCCTCTCCTGATAAAATCACTACAAAATTACAAAGAAAATAATACGGTTGATTATAAAGTTTAACTTCAATATGAAATCTGGCGGGAAATGGAGAAAAGAAACTAAAGGAGTGCTTGTAGTTCAGATCTGCTCCCAGGAAGCGTCTCGCAGGGAGCCTCACACCGTGTAAAGATTTGCTCTCGCACTGCAGTTTCCATGCGTATTCTCGTCGGTTTTCAAAAAATTATCTAAATTAATATTTCTTCTTAAATTCTGACAAGAAACGCGTCCTACCTCTCAAAACAATCTTCATCATTTAAGTTAAAAAAGAATATCGCAAAGTAGGATAATTTAAGTAAAAAAATTACTTTGCTAATTGTGTAGAAAATTGCTACTGGTGTCCGATATAATATTCTACGAGAATATAAAGTAAAAGTTGTGAACTTCAAACTCATAAAATCCGCCCAAAGATATAACATGTTAAAAATCTCCCTCTCCTGATAAAATCACTACAAAATTACAAAGAAAATAATACGGTTGATTATAAAGTTTAACTTCAATATGAAATCTGGCGGGAAATGGCGATAAGAAACTAAAGGAGTGCTTGTAGTTCAGATCTGCTCCCAGGAAGCGTCTCGCAGGGAGCCTCACACCGTGTAAAGATTTGCTCTCGCACTGCAGTTTCCAAGCGTATTCTCGTCGGTTTTCAAAAAAATATCTAAATTAATACTTCTTCTTTAATTCTGAAAAGAAACGCGTCCTACCTCTCAAAAAATCTTCATCATTTAAGTTAAAAAAAAATATCACAAAGTAGGATAATTTAAATAAAAAAATTAGTTTGCTAATTGAGTATAAAATTGCTACTGGTGTCCGATATAATATTCTATGAGAATATAAAGTAAAAGTTGTGAACTTCATACTCATAAAATCCACCCAAAGATATAACATGTTAAAAATCTCCCTCTCCTGATAAAATCACTACAAAATTACAAAGAAAATAATACGGTTGATTATAAAGTTTAACTTCAATATGAAATCTGGCGGGAAATGGCGAAAAGAAACTAAACGAGTGCTTGTAGTTCAGATCTGCTCCCAGGAAGCGTCTCGCAGGGAGCCTCACACCATGTAAAGATTTGCTCTCGCACTGCAGTTTCCAAGCGTATTCTCGTCGGTTTTCAAAAAAATATCTAAATTAATACTTCTTCTTTAATTCTGAAAAGAAACGCGTCCTACCTCTCAAAAAATCTTCATCATTTAAGTTTTAAAAAAATATCACAAAGTAGGATAATTTAAATAAAAAAATTAGTTTGCTAATTGAGTAGAAAATTGCTACTGGTGTCCGATGTAATATTCTATGAGAATATAAAGTAAAAGTTGTGAACTTCAAACTCATAAAATCCGCCACAGATATAACATGTTAAAAATCTCCCTCTCCTGATAAAATCACCACAAAATTACAAAGAAAATAATACGGTTGATTATAAAGTTTAACTTCAATATGAAATCTGGCGGGAAATGGCGAAAAGAAACTAAACGAGTGCTTGTAGTTCAGATCTGCTCCCAGGAAGCGTCTCGCAGGGAGCCTCACACCGTGTAAAGATTTGCTCTCGCACTGCAGTTTCCAAGCGTATTCTCGTCGGTTTTCAAAAAAATATCTAAATTAATATTTCTTCTTAAATTCTGACAAGAAACGCGTCCTACCTCTCAAAAAAATCTTCATCATTTAAGTTTAAAAAAAATATCACAAAGTAGGATAATTTAAATAAAAAAATTAGTTTGCTAATTGAGTAGAAAATTGCTACTGGTGTCCGATGTAATATTCTGTGAGAATATAAAGTAAAAGTTGTGAACTTCATACTCATAAAATCCGCCCAAAGATATAAAATGTTAAAAATCTCCCTCTCCTGATAAAATCACTACAAAATTACGAAGAAAATAATACGGTTGATTATAAAGTTTAACTTCAATATGAAATCTGGCGGGAAATGGCGAAAACAAACTAAAGGAGTGCTTGTAGTTCAGATCTGCTCCCAGGAAGCGTCTTGCAGGGAGCCTCACACCGTGTAAAGATTTGCTCTCGCACTGCAGTTTCCATGCGTATTCTCGTCGGTTTTCAAAAAATTATCTAAATTAATATTTCTTCTTAAATTCTGACAAGAAACGCGTCCTACCTCTCAAACAAATCTTCATCATTTAAGTTTTTAAAAAATATCACAAAGTAGGATAATTTAAATAAAAAAATTAGTTTGCTAATTGAGTAGAAAATTGCTACTGGTGTCCGATATAATATTCTATGAGAATATAAAGTAAAAGTTGTGAACTTCATACTCATAAAACCCGCCCAAAGATATAACATGTTAAAAATCTCCCTCTCCTGATAAAATCACTACAAAATTACAAAGAAAATAATACGGTTGATTATAAAGTTTAACTTCAATATGAAATCTGGCGGGAAATGGCGAAAAGAAACTAAAGGAGTGCTTGTAGTTCAGATCTGCTCCCAGGAAGCGTCTCGCAGGGAGCCTCACACCGTGTAAAGATTTGCTCTCGCACTGCAGTTTCCAAGCGTATTCTCGTCGGTTTTCAAAAAAATATCTAAATTAATATTTCTTCTTAAATTCTGACAAGAAACGCGTCCTACCTCTCAAAAAAATCTTCATCATTTAAGTTTTAAAAAAAATATCACAAAGTAGGATAATTTAAATAAAAAAATTAGTTTGCTAATTGAGTAGAAAATTGCTACTGGTGTCCGATGTAATATTCTATGAGAATATAAAGTAAAAGTTGTGAACTTCATACTCATAAAATCCGCCCAAAGATATAAAATGTTAAAAATCTCCCTCTCCTGATAAAATCACTACAAAATTACAAAGAAAATAATACGGTTGATTATAAAGTTTAACTTCAATATGAAATCTGGCGGGAAATGGCGAAAAGAAACTAAAGGAGTGCTTGTAGTTCAGATCTGCTCCCAGGAAGCGTCTCGCAGGGAGCCTCACACCGTGTAAAGATTTGCTCTCGCACTGCAGTTTCCATGCGTATTCTCGTCGGTTTTCAAAAAATTATGTAAATTAATATTTCTTCTTAAATTCTGACAAGAAACGCGTCCTACCTCTCAAAAAAATCTTCATCATTTAAGTTAAAAAAGAATATCGCAAAGTAGGATAATTTAAGTAAAAAAATTACTTTGCTAATTGTGTAGAAAATTGCTACTGGTGTCCGATATAATATTCTACGAGAATATAAAGTAAAAGTTGTGAACTTCAAACTCATAAAATCCGCCCAAAGATATAACATGTTAAAAATCTCCCTCTCCTGATAAAATCTCTACAAAATTACAAAGAAAATAATACGGTTTATTATAAAGTTTAACTTCAATATGAAATCTGGCGGGAAATGGCGATAAGAAACTAAAGGAGTGCTTGTAGTTCAGATCTGCTCCCAGGAAGCGTCTCGCAGGGAGCCTCACACCGTGTAAAGATTTGCTCTCGCACTGCAGTTTCCATGCGTATTCTCGTCGGTTTCAAAAAATTATCTAAATTAATATTTCTTCTTAAATTCTGACAAGAAACGCGTCCTACCTCTCAAACAAATCTTCATCATTTAAGTTTTAAAAAAATATCACAAAGTAGGATAATTTAAATAAAAAAATTAGTTTGCTAATTGAGTAGAAAATTGCTACTGGTGTCCGATATAATATTCTATGAGAATATAAAGTAAAAGTTGTGAACTTCATACTCATAAAACCCGCCCAAAGATATAACATGTTAAAAATCTCCCTCTCCTGATAAAATCACTACAAAATTACAAAGAAAATAATACGGTTGATTATAAAGTTTAACTTCAATATGAAATCTGGCGGGAAATGGCGAAAAGAAACTAAAGGAGTGCTTGTAGTTCAGATCTGCTCCCAGGAAGCGTCTCGCAGGGAGCCTCACACCGTGTAAAGATTTGCTCTCCCACTGCAGTTTCCAAGCGTATTCTCGTCGGTTTTCAAAAAAATATCTAAATTAATATTTCTTCTTAAATTCTGACAAGAAACGCGTCCTACCTCTCAAAAAAATCTTCATCATTTAAGTTTTAAAAAAATATCACAAAGTAGGATAATTTAAATAAAAAAATTAGTTTGCTAATTGAGTAGAAAATTGCTACTGGTGTCCGATGTAATATTCTATGAGAATATAAAGTAAAAGTTGTGAACTTCATACTCATAAAATCCGCCCAAAGATATAAAATGTTAAAAATCTCCCTCTCCTGATAAAATCACTACAAAATTACAAAGAAAATAATACGGTTGATTATAAAGTTTAACTTCAATATGAAATCTGGCGGGAAATGGCGAAAAGAAACTAAAGGAGTGCTTGTAGTTCAGATCTGCTCCCAGGAAGCGTCTCGCAGGGAGCCTCACACCGTGTAAAGATTTGCTCTCGCACTGCAGTTTCCATGCGTATTCTCGTCGGTTTTCAAAAAATTATCTAAATTAATATTTCTTCTTAAATTCTGACAAGAAACGCGTCCTACCTCTCAAACAAATCTTCATCATTTAAGTTTTAAAAAAATATCACAAAGTAGGATAATTTAAATAAAAAAATTAGTTTGCTAATTGAGTAGAAAATTGCTACTGGTGTCCGATATAATATTCTATGAGAATATAAAGTAAAAGTTGTGAACTTCATACTCATAAAACCCGCCCAAAGATATAACATGTTAAAAATCTCCCTCTCCTGATAAAATCACTACAAAATTACAAAGAAAATAATACGGTTGATTATAAAGTTTAACTTCAATATGAAATCTGGCGGGAAATGGCGAAAAGAAACTAAAGGAGTGCTTGTAGTTCAGATCTGCTCCCAGGAAGCGTCTCGCAGGGAGCCTCACACCGTGTAAAGATTTGCTCTCGCACTGCAGTTTCCAAGCGTATTCTCGTCGGTTTTCAAAAAAATATCTAAATTAATATTTCTTCTTAAATTCTGACAAGAAACGCGTCCTACCTCTCAAAAAAATCTTCATCATTTAAGTTTTAAAAAAATATCACAAAGTAGGATAATTTAAATAAAAAAATTAGTTTGCTAATTGAGTAGAAAATTGCTACTGGTGTCCGATGTAATATTCTATGAGAATATAAAGTAAAAGTTGTGAACTTCATACTCATAAAATCCGCCCAAAGATATAAAATGTTAAAAATCTCCCTCTCCTGATAAAATCACTACAAAATTACAAAGAAAATAATACGGTTGATTATAAAGTTTAACTTCAATATGAAATCTGGCGGGAAATGGCGAAAAGAAACTAAAGGAGTGCTTGTAGTTCAGATCTGCTCCCAGGAAGCGTCTCGCAGGGAGCCTCACACCGTGTAAAGATTTGCTCTCGCACTGCAGTTTCCAAGCGTATTCTCGTCGGTTTTCAAAAAAATATCTAAATTAATACTTCTTCTTTAATTCTGAAAAGAAACGCGTCCTACCTCTCAAAAAATCTTCATCATTTAAGTTTTAAAAAAATATCACAAAGTAGGATAATTTAAATAAAAAAATTAGTTTGCTAATTGAGTATAAAATTGCTACTGGTGTCCGATATAATATTCTATGAGAATATAAAGTAAAAGTTGTGAACTTCATACTCATAAAATCCACCCAAAGATATAACATGTTAAAAATCTCCCTCTCCTGATAAAATCACAACAAAATTACAAAGAAAATAATATGGTTGATTATAAAGTTTAACTTCAATATGAAATCTGGGGGGAAATGGCGAAAAGAAACTAAACGAGTGCTTGTAGTTCAGATCTGCTCCCAGGAAGCGTCTCGCAGGGAGCCTCACACCGTGTAAAGATTTGCTCTCGCACTGCAGTTTCCAAGCGTATTCTCGTCGGTTTTCAAAAAAATATCTAAATTAATACTTCTTCTTTAATTCTGAAAAGAAACGCGTCCTACCTCTCAAAAAAAATCTTCATCATTTAAGTTTTAAAAAAATATCACAAAGTAGGATAATTTAAATAAAAAAATTAGTTTGCTAATTGAGTATAAAATTGCTACTGGTGTCCGATATAATATTCTATGAGAATATAAAGTAAAAGTTGTGAACTTCATAGTCATAAAATCCACCCAAAGATATAACATGTTAAAAATCTCCCTCTCCTGATAAAATCACTACAAAATTACAAAGAAAATAATACAGTTGATTATAAAGTTTAACTTCAATATGAAATCTGGCGGGAAATGGCGAAAAGAAACTAAAGGAGTGCTTGTAGTTCAGATCTGCTCCCAGGAAGCGTCTCGCAGGGAGCCTCACACCGTGTAAAGATTTGCTCTCGCACTGCAGTTTCCATGCGTATTCTCGTCGGTTTTCAAAAAATTATGTAAATTAATATTTCTTCTTAAATTCTGACAAGAAACGCGTCCTACCTCTCAAAAAAATCTTCATCATTTAAGTTAAAAAAGAATATCGCAAAGTAGGATAATTTAAGTAAAAAAATTACTTTGCTAATTGTGTAGAAAATTGCTACTGGTGTCCGATATAATATTCTACGAGAATATAAAGTAAAAGTTGTGAACTTCAAACTCATAAAATCCGCCCAAAGATATAACATGTTAAAAATCTCCCTCTCCTGATAAAATCACTACAAAATTACAAAGAAAATAATACGGTTGATTATAAAGTTTAACTTCAATATGAAATCTGGCGGGAAATGGCGAAAAGAAACTAAAGGAGTGCTTGTAGTTCAGATCTGCTCCCAGGAAGCGTCTCGCAGGGAGCCTCACACCGTGTAAAGATTTGCTCTCGCACTGCAGTTTCCATGCGTATTCTCGTCGGTTTTCAAAAAATTATCTAAATTAATATTTCTTCTTAAATTCTGACAAGAAACGCGTCCTACCTCTCAAAACAATCTTCATCATTTAAGTTAAAAAAGAATATCGCAAAGTAGGATAATTTAAGTAAAAAAATTACTTTGCTAATTGTGTAGAAAATTGCTACTGGTGTCCGATATAATATTCTACGAGAATATAAAGTAAAAGTTGTGAACTTCAAACTCATAAAATCCGCCCAAAGATATAACATGTTAAAAATCTCCCTCTCCTGATAAAATCACTACAAAATTACAAAGAAAATAATACGGTTGATTATAAAGTTTAACTTCAATATGAAATCTGTCGGGAAATGGCGATAAGAAACTAAAGGAGTGCTTGTAGTTCAGATCTGCTCCCAGGAAGCGTCTCGCAGGGAGCCTCACACCGTGTAAAGATTTGCTCTCGCACTGCAGTTTCCAAGCGTATTCTCGTCGGTTTTCAAAAAAATATCTAAATTAATACTTCTTCTTTAATTCTGAAAAGAAACGCGTCCTACCTCTCAAAAAATCTTCATCATTTAAGTTTTAAAAAAATATCACAAAGTAGGATAATTTAAATAAAAAAATTAGTTTGCTAATTGAGTATAAAATTGCTACTGGTGTCCGATATAATATTCTATGAGAATATAAAGTAAAAGTTGTGAACTTCATAGTCATAAAATCCACCCAAAGATATAACATGTTAAAAATCTCCCTCTCCTGATAAAATCACTACAAAATTACAAAGAAAATAATACGGTTGATTATAAAGTTTAACTTCAATATGAAATCTGGCGGGAAATGGCGATAAGAAACTAAAGGAGTGCTTGTAGTTCAGATCTGCTCCCAGGAAGCGTCTCGCAGGGAGCCTCACACCGTGTAAAGATTTGCTCTCGCACTGCAGTTTCCATGCGTATTCTCATCGGTATTCAAAAAATTATATAAATTAATATTTCTTCTTAAATTCTGACAAGAAACGCGTCCTACCTCTAAAAAAATCTTCATCATTTAAGTTTTAAAAAAATATCGCAAAGTAGGATAATTTAAGTAAAAAAATTAGTTTGCTAATTGTGTAGAAAATTGCTACTGGTGTCCGATATAATATTCTATGAGAATATGAAGTAAAAGTTGTGAACTTCAAACTCATAAAATCCGCCACAGATATAACATGTTAAAAATCTCCCTCTCCTGATAAAATCACCACAAAATTACAAAGAAAATAATACGGTTGATTATAAAGTTTAACTTCAATATGAAATCTGGCGGGAAATGGCGAAAAGAAACTAAACGAGTGCTTGTAGTTCAGATCTGCTCCCAGGAAGCGTCTCGCAGGGAGCCTCACACCGTGTAAAGATTTGCTCTCGCACTGCAGTTTCCAAGCGTATTCTCGTCGGTTTTCAAAAAAATATCTAAATTAATATTTCTTCTTAAATTCTGACAAGAAACGCGTCCTACCTCTCAAAAAAATCTTCATCATTTAAGTTTAATAAAAATATCACAAAGTAGGATAATTTAAATAAAAAAATTAGTTTGCTAATTGAGTAGAAAATTGCTACTGGTGTCCGATGTAATATTCTGTGAGAATATAAAGTAAAAGTTGTGAACTTCATACTCATAAAATCCGCCCAAAGATATAAAATGTTAAAAATCTCCCTCTCCTGATAAAATCACTACAAAATTACAAAGAAAATAATACGGTTGATTATAAAGTTTAACTTCAATATGAAATCTGGCGGGAAATGGCGAAAAGAAACTAAAGGAGTGCTTGTAGTTCAGATCTGCTCCCAGGAAGCGTCTCGCAGGGAGCCTCACACCGTGTAGAGATTTGCTCTCGCACTGCAGTTTCCATGCGTATTCTCGTCGGTTTTCAAAAAATTATATAATTTAATATTTCTTCTTAAATTCTGACAAGAAACGAGTCCTACCTCTCAAAAAAATCTTCATCATTTAAGTTAAAAAAAATATCGCAAAGTAGGATAATTTAAATAAAAAAATTAGTTTGCTAATTGAGTAGAAAATTGCTACTGGTGTCCGATGTAATATTCTATGAGAATATATAGTAAAAGTTGTGAACTTCATACTCATAAAATCCACCCAAAGATATAACATGTTAAAAATCTCCCTCTCCGGATAAAATCACTACAAAATTACAAAGAAAATAATACGGTTGATTATAAAGTTTAACTTCAACATGAAATCTGGCGGGAAATGGCGAAAAGAAACTAAAGGAGTGCTTGTAGTTCAGATCTGCTCCCAGGAAGCGTCTCGCAGGGAGCCTCACACCGTGTAAAGATTTGCTCTCGCGCTGCAGTTTCCATGCGTATTTTCGTCGGTTTTCAAAAAATTATATAAATTAATATTTCTTCTTAAATTCTGACAAGAAACGCGTCCTTCCTCTCAAAAAAATCTTCATCATTTAAGTTTTAAAAAAATATCGCAAAGTAGGATAATTTAAGTAAAAAAATTAGTTTGCTAATTGTGTAGAAAATTGCTACGGGTGTCCGATATAATATTCTATGAGAATATAAAGTAAAAGTTGTGAACTTCATACTCATAAAATCCGCACAAAGATATAAGATGTTAAAAATCTCCCTCTCCTAATAAAATCACTACAAAATTACAAAGAAAATTATATTAATTAATAATATAAATTTAAATTATCCTACTTTGCGATATTTTTTTTTATTTAAATGATGAAGATTTTTTTGAGATGTAGGACGCGTTTCTTTTCAGAATTTAAGAAGAAATATTAATTTAGATAATTTTTTGAAAACCGATTGATTATAAAGTTTAACTTCAATATGAAATCTGGCGGGAAATGGCGAAAAGAAACTAAAGGAGTGCTTGTAGTTCCGATCTGCTCCCAGGAAGCGTCTCGCAGGGAGCCTCACACGGTGTAAAGATTTGCTCTCGCACTGAAGTTTCCATGCGTATTCTCGTCGGTTTTCAAAAAAAAAATATCTAAATTAAAATTTCTTCTTAAATTCTGACAATAAACGCGTCCTACCTCTCAAAAAAATCTTCATCCTTTAAGTTTTAAAAAAATATCACAAAGTAGGATAATTTAAATAAAAAAATTACTTTGCTAATTGAGTAGAAAATTGCTACTGGTGTCCGATTTAATATTCTGTGAGAATATAAAGTGAAAGTTGTGAACTTCATACTCATAAAATCCGCCCAAAGATATAACATGTTAAAAATCTCCCTCTCCTGATAAAATCACTACAAAATTACAAAGAAAATAATACGGTTGATTATAAAGTTTAACTTCAATATGAAATCTGGCGGGAAATGGCGAAAAGAAACTAAAGGAGTGCTTGTAGTTCAGATCTGCTCCCAGGGAGCCTCATACCGTGTAAAGATTTGCTCTCGCACTGCAGTTTCCATGCGTATTCTCGTCGGTTTTCAAAAAATTATCCACATTAATATTTCTTCTTAAATTCTGACAAGAAACGCGTCCTACCTCTCAAAAAAATCTTCATCATTTAAGTTTTAAAAAAATATCACAAAGTAGGATAATTTAAATAAAAAAATTAGTTTGCTAATTGAGTAGAAAATTGCTGCTGGTGTCCGATATAATATTCTATGAGAATATAAAGTAAAAGTTGTGAACTTCATACTCATAAAATCCGCCCAAAGGTTGATTATAAAGTTTAACTTCAATATGAAATCTGGCGGGAAATGGCGAAAAGAAACTAAAGGAGTGCTTGTAGATCAGATCTGCTCCCAGGAAGCGACTCGCAGGGAGCCTCACACCGTGTAAAGATTTGCTCTCGCACTGCAGTTTCCATGCGTATTCTCGTCGGTTTTCAAAAAATTATCTACATTAATATTTCTTCGTAAATTCTGACAAGAAACGCGTCCTACCTCTCAAAAAAATCTTCATCATTTAAGTTTTAAAAAAATATCACAGAGTAGGATAATTTAAATAAAAAAATTAGTTTGCTAATTGAGTAGAAAATTGCTACTGGTGTCCGATATAATATTCTATGAGAATATATAGTAAAAGTTGTGAACTTCATACTCATAAAATCCGCCCAAAGATATAACATGTTAAAAATCTCTCTCTTCTGATATAATCACTACAAAATTACCTCTCAAAAACAATAAAAATTGGATGAAAAATGAGTAGGTTTACTAAATATTGTTTCACTGTGCATGCGTGAATTCAATCAAAATATACTGTGCATAATATATTAGTTAAATATATTGACCAACTTTTGTGAAAGTCTCAAAAACATAGCTTGAAATTTCTGATAGTAATCATTGATAGAATAAGCTCGAAATTCGCTGTTCCCGAAAGGAAGCTTATGAAAGTTGACATAATAAGAATGAAGTGTCTCTCATTCTGTATTTGATATAACCCCTCATCTTTTTCTTCCTTTTGGGAACAGCGAATTTCGAGCTTATTCTATCAATGATTACTATCAGAATTTTCAAGCTATGTTTTTGAGACTTTCACAAAAGTTAGTCAATATATTTAACTAATATATTATGCACAATTTATTTTGATTGAATTCACGCATCGCAGTGAAACAATATTTAGTAAACCTACTTATTTTTCATCCAATTTTTATTATTTTTTAATTCTGATTGCAGAGTTATATGTACAATGTTATTTGTCATATTTTCTGAAAATAACTTTTTTTTTATGTTAAGAACTGTGCAAATTATAAGCAAAAAACTAGTCGAAATTTGGGACAGTTTTTATAAAAAAACCTTAATTTCTCTAAGAGTATACATGCTTCATATTTACAAATTAAATTGTTTTGAGGAAAAAATACATCCTACACTGACTGCACTGAATGTTTTAATTTCTTAGCACACTCATAACGTTTAAGAATTATTTACATTATATTGATTTCGACAACAGTTGATGAGGCATATCAGTTTAAAGTTGTATCTTATATATGAGTTTTTTAAGTCAATGATGTGAAATTTATGATTATTTATTTATTGTTATTTACAATTTTTCTTTCTGTTACTGTTATTGGACTACATTTTTAGTTCCCAAGAACGCTGTAATATGCGATAAATTGTAGAACTGTACATTTTATAGTAAAGTGTAAGATTAATTTGATTCATTAAGATTTGTTATTGAAAACAGTTTGTTTCATTTAAGAACATGAGCTGATATGTCTAGCGCTATGAAAACATTCAGTAAAGTGCAAAATATATTCCTACCAAACACATAATATATGGGGGCAACTACGCATACAAAGAATGAATACAATTGAAACTAACTTATGTGAACCTCAGTTAGCCAAAAATATATACCTTTTCTTTAAAATAAAACTCAAACATAAACAAAACAATGAAATCTGTGGCTAGCCGCTTTCAGCTGTGAACATGAACTGCCGTTGCTGGATCCTGGATCATCCCATATTCACACCTTGATAGGGAAAAGCGGATTAGGATAGGTAGATAGGGAAACCCCGTTATCGGATCGGGACATTAGATGTAATTAAGACGCATTTGTAATAATTAGCGGGAATGGGATGTTTGTGTGTGTGCTGTTTTTAATAAAGACAGTTGCATTTTTTCTGCAACCCTTTCACGAAAGTTTTTTCTTCAAACCTTTCACAAAATCAGTATTTTTTCCACAATCCTTTGACGAATTTCGTACTTTTTCTTCGATCCTTTGACTAAATTCAAGTTTTTTCTGCAATCATTTGACGAAATTTGCTTTTTTTGTGATCCTTTAACGAAATTCTAGTTTTTTCCACATATTTTTGTCGAGATTCATGTTTTTTCAGTGATCCTACGACGTAATTCGTGTTTCTTTCAGCGATCCTTTGATGAAATTCAAGTTTTTCCTGTGATCCTTTGATGAAATTCGCATTTTTCCATGATCCTTTGATGAAATCTGCTTTTTTAATGATCCTTTGACAAAATTCGTGCTTTTTTCAGCAATTATTTGATGAAATTCGTGTTTTTCTCGCGAACCTTTGACAAAATTCACGTTTGACAGTGATTCTTTGATAAAATATGCTTTTTTCTATTATGATAGGGAAAGGCGGATTAGGATAGGTAGATAGGGAAACCCCATTATCGGATCGGGACATTAGATGTTATTAAGAAACATTTGTATATTTGTAATAATTAGCGAAATTGGCGAGATAAAGGGGGTGGGGGTGGGACGACTTTTTATTAAATAGCGCATTTGTTCTACATCAACTTCCTCTCACCACCAGGGGGTGCTTAGCTATCTCTGTTTCTATGGGCTGGATCACGACGGGGTATGGCTCTTTCCACTCGCCATCAATAGAGCTTACTGATTTTAGTTCGGATTTTCACCACAGGAGGCGCTTTCATATCTTTGGTTCTATCGGCTGGATCATGACGGGGTATGCCTCATTTGACTCGACATCGATAACCTTAATGATTTCAGTTATGTTCGTATAGAACATATCGTGCCCCCTGGCGGTAGAAGGTGTAACTAAAGGATTTTGCAGCTAACTCGGGTTCTATAGGTCACATCACGACACGCTTTGGCTCATTCGACTCGACATCAATAGAGCTTACCGATTTTAGTTCGGATTTTCACCACAGGGGGCGCTTTCATATCTCTGGTTCTATGGGCTGGATCATGACTGGGTATGCCTCATTCGACTCGACATCGATAACCTTAATGATTTCAGTTATGTTCGTATAGAGCATATTGTGCCCCCTGCTGGTGGAAGGTGTAACTAAAGGATTTTGCAGCTAACTCGGGTTCTATGGGTCACATCACGACACAGTTTGGCTCATTCGACACAACATCAATAGAGCTTACCTATTTCAGTTCTGAATTTCACCACCAAGCGGTGCTTTCCTATCTCTGTTTCTATGGGCTGGATCACAATGGGGTATGGCTCTTTCCACTTGACATCGATAGAGCTGACTGATTTTAGTTTGGATTTTCACCACCAGGGGTGCTTTCCTATATCTGGTTCTATGGGCTGGATCACGTCGGGGTATGGCTCATTCGACTCTACATAGATAGAGCTTATCGATTTTCACCACCAGGGGTGCTTTTCTATCTCTGGTTCTATGGGCTGGATCATGAAGGGTATGGCTCTTTCGACTCGACTTACGGTAATATATGGGAGTGTGTATGGCACGCCCAGTGTTTGCTGTCTAAGGTAGTGCGGCCCCAACATTAGATTTGTTTAAAAATAAAAAAATGTTCAACACTGATTTCAGGTACATTTAAGGTTGTTGGCACGGGCAACGCCGGGCGGGTAAGGTAGTAATAATTAAGAGAGAAACGCAATACGCTGCTTATTGATCAAAGAAAAAACAGGTCTGGCGAAACGAGCGCATGGGAATATCGGGAGAGGTATTACTTGGCGATTTTTTTTGTCCTAAAGCAACCCTTCCCCCCAACCCCATCCTGCCTTCCTCGAAATGGACTCGGTTCCGGAGAGGGAGGTCCAACCGCCATTTCCTGATCTACGGACTATATCCTCATACAAATGAACATAGTATATTACAATTATAAGCAAAAAACTAGTCGAAATTTGGGACAGTTTTTATAAAAAACCTTAATTTCTCTAAGAGTATACATGCTATCCTCATACAAATGAACATAGTATATTACAATAAGACACTTATTAATAATCTCGAGTTTGAACGCCTTTGCTACATTAGTTTTTACAGGGTTATCCAAAAGATATTCGTTCTTTTTCAATTTGTTAACAGTCCCCTATGGGGTTTCGTGAAAAAATCTTCACGGAAATATATAACCTATACTACACTGTTTACACACCTGCAGTTTCAGGTTAATTCCTCATGTATTTTTCTAGATAGTTAACAAAACGTCTAAAATCGCAAGTGACCAATCACCTTTGGCAATATAGTGTATAAAGTTTTATTAAATTCCAAGCATTAGTTCTTGAGATAGAGCGCCCACAAAATTTTTGTCACATACAGACAGACAGACTCACAGATAGACATTTTCTAAAAATAGTCAAATCGTGTTCAGGACCTTCTAAAACGTATGAATCCGTGGAAAACCGGAAGTCGAAAATTTTCATGAATCTCAATACTTTCTTCTTGTAAAGATAGAAGAAAGTAAAAATAGTCTGAAGCAACATAAAGAAACGATGTAGAAAAAAACCTAGACAAATTGCTTTTCAGTCTGATTGCAAACCTTAACTGGATTGCTAATGGCATATTTTTAAAACTTTTACAGCAAATACATAACACATATGCATTTATAATAAACTTTACTTCAAACATATATACCGCTATAAAAATAAAATAGTTTTATTAGACTGGAGAAGAAGCTAGAAATTCAATTAAATGTTTGAAGAATAAAGCGTAAGATTTTTTTTTATTTTTATGGTAGGACTGTTCATTTAAAAAAAATTAACTTTTTACTTACCCATCATATGTAGTTTAGGGTAAATCTTGCAATCGTTTTAAAAATCGAAAACTTTTTTTTGACGGATTTACACGTTTCAGACAATGGAGATTCCGAAAAACATATTTTTAGAAAAAAAAGAAATTGCCGTCCGTCTGTGTGTCTGTAAACGCTCTATCTCCCGAACAAATTGAGATAGAGACTTCAAATTTGGTATGAACTTAGTATGTAATAATGGGAAGAAGCTTATTGAATTTCAGTAACCACGATTATCCGAAACTATTTTTTTCGGACTCTCGAATTATTCGTTCTGATAAAAGTTATATAAAAATTTTCGAAATTGCTTATTTTAAGGAGTGAATATAGAAAACAATAAAAAAACATAAAATTTGCATAAAAAATTAAGTTGGTCGGATCATGAGTGGCCGAGATATTTGGAATCCTATTTTACACACTCTTCGATTTTTCATGACCCTGTATTTCTTCCAAATTTCAATTCAAAGATATATTTTAATTGGAAATGAAACGCTTAATCCGACGCAATAAACCGTTAGTTAATATGATTATCATTTTTACTTTCTGCTATCTTTACAAGAAGAAAGTATTGGATTCATGAAAATTTTCGACTTCCGGTTTTCGACGGATTTATACGTTTTAGAAAGTCCTGAACACGATTTGACTATTTTTAGAAAATGTCTGTCTGTGACTCTGTGCCTGTCTGTCTGTCTGTATGTGACAACAATTTTGTAGGCGCTCTATCTCAAGAACTAATGCTCGGAATTTGATAAAACTTTATATTCAGTTAGTCCCTGATATAAGTTGGTGCTGATTAGTTTTTGGTAAAAATCACCCAGCAGGTGGCGCGATTTCCGCAATAGCTCTATCTCAAGAACTAATGCTCGGAATTGAATAAAACTTTATATTCAGTTAGTCCCTGATATAAGTTGGTGCTTATTAGTTTTTGGTAAAAATCGCTCGGAATTTAATAAAATTTTATATTCCAGTATTTTGCAGGATTTACGCGATTTTAGCGATAGTCATACCTCAAGAAATAATGCACGGAATTTAATAAAGCTTGAGTTTCAGTTAGACCTTGATATAAATTGGTGCTGATTCTTTTTAGTATATGCGAAACACCTGTGTGAGATAGAAGAAAGTTTTAGGATTGACACATCCGACTAGTTGGAGTTATAAGGATATTTCTTTTACGCAATTCAGTCATAGAGCCTTTAAAGTTTATGACGTCATCCAGCCCGATTTTATTCGAATTGCAATGCATTTTATAAGTAGTTTACACATTTTTATTTTAATAGTTTACATTATGCATATCCATGATGGGTAAGTATTACGGTGGCCCCCAACGACTAGTTTACTTTAAAAATAAAAGAGAAACTAATTTACTCAACTGACATAAAATTATATATCATTCAAATACGATTTACGTAATTTTAAGAGACACAGAAAAACTTTAAAAATATATATATATATATATATATATATATATATATATATATATATATATATATATTATTTTAATCAACAATAAAACGAGTAAAATATTTTTTTCAAATTATTATTTTCTGAACTGATAGATGCTTAAACTATCACCTTACCGTTTTTTAAGCATAATTGGAAAACTACTTGGAAGAAAGATTTGAAATTTTGAATGCGCATAAAGCGAGATATAACAAATATAAATCATATGAATCCACCAAAAAAATTTTAAGTTGCAATTAATTCGTAAACTTTTCGAATATTAATTTCATAATTCATATTATAAAAATTACGAAGTCCCTGTATTTTTTTTTTTTTCTTTTTTTTTTTTTTTTTTTTTTTTAGTATTATAACCAAACAAAAAATTAGCACATTAGAATTAGAATTTCAGGAGATATTAATAAAAATATGAAAATGTAATTTAATATTAGAAACTCTAAATTCTGAATGTCCATAATTCAAAAACTTAACTTGAAATTTGGTATTTAGACATAGTTTGAACAGAAGATTTAAAATATCGTGTCAAATTGGGTGTTACCATTTGAAAAAAATAATAATAAAAGTTTGGGCTGGTTTTGATAGGTAGATGCCCCCCTAAGTCAATTTTATGTACATCATTTAAAAGTAGGCTTCATTTCCAATTGTTTTGTATCAGTAACTTTCTTCTGCGACAATTTATTGCAGTGTTAGTAGGGGTGCTTGTTTACTTTTAGGCAGATTTCGTAAGAAATACATTTTCCCCCAAGTTGGAATTTCTGAAAAAAATTTGCAGATCTACGCCGATCATGACTCCCAGAACCCATAACCACCCCAGTTCAAAACTTTATCTATCTATCTATGTCACTTTTTAGGTGCGTTCGTAATTATATAAATACGTAGCACCTATTGTCGTCGCTTGGTCCGTCCGTCTGTCTGTCTGTCCGTCTGCATATAACAACGCAAAAACTACCCAACCGAATGGTTTGGAATTTAAGATATATTATCTTTGCAGAATTTTGTCGAGACATTTCAAATTTTTTAAAAATCGAATATTAATAAAAATATTTATTAAGAAATTTGAATTAAAAGAAAAAAAATAGGTGCTTTCTTGTTATAGGAGCTTCCGAGGTTTAATCGTCAAGCGACCGGGATACTTATTTTATGACAAAAATGAATCTGCAGACGATATAATTCATTTCACAGAATTAAAAATCATCAAGATCTGAATATTTATGTAACTAGCTATAGTACGAACCCACCTCATTTGTCACGTTTGACGTACAATTTCCAACTTGTTTTATGAACACGATAGCTTCAATAATTCTGCGCAAATCTCTTCCAAACTCATGCATAAAATCAAGGAACTTAAAATATCGGTCAAGTTCGTTAATGGGCCAAATCGAACCAGAGGGAGGATGGGGGGGGGGGTGCTTTTTGTGAAAACAGAAAAAAAAACCATAACTTCTTAATTATGATGCGTATCGAATCCGTTTAAAGTTATTATTACTTCTAAGAAAAGGGTAGAAAATTTATGTATGACATATTTTTAATGTCATTAAAAATTGTCCCAAGGGGGGGAAAAAGAGGGGTTTCAGAAGTAAAAAAATCACAACTTCGTCAATTCACAAGATATCAAATCCGCTTGGATTTATTATAAATCCTCTTAATACTATCTAAAACTTTTATATTGACAAGTTTTTTATAGGACCAACCCTTATAGCAAAAATAATAATAATAATAATAAAAATCTCTGCCGGCTCCGCCTATACAGACAAGGAAGGTTTCGAAGTGGGCGGTCTCAACTACCGCATCATGACAAAAAGGTCATTTCAGGTCATTTCTTCTGCAATTCCCAATAAACAGGGGCCCCAAGGTCTGCGTCTTCGAAATCCACCTGTGCCTGTAGGCCGAGCCGTCAGGAATTTTTTTTTCCGCGACTGTACGTATTCAATTTTTATTTATTTTGTGGATAAATCAGTTTAATTTTTCTAATGAAGGATATAACTTAACTATATCTCCGATTAAAAAAAAATGGTCAAGTGCGAGTATAACTTGCGCTTAAAGGGTTCCGTACATTACATTTATTAAATAAAATCCTACTACCTCTAATTCTTTCATAATTTTAGTTTCAATAGATTCGGAAACAGGAGGGGGGGGGAGGCATATTTTTCCAGTATACTTTTGACGATATCTCTTAAAATGTAATATCCAAAATGAAAACAAATATATTTTTGAGTTCGATGTTACGAGATCCTTCGATCAATACCCTACTACACGATATATAAAAAGAAAACTTATTTTTCAAGTAACTTAATTAATATCTCGGCTAATTACCGACATTTTCCTCGAAAATCATTATCAACTATCCTTGGATGATTCTGCGTTAATACATACCTTAAGTAACCAGTCAACTCCTCTTCTGACCGCTCGAAAAGTAAAGTTTGTGTGTAACAGAAAAATGCGTTTTTCTCAAAAACTATGTTACCTAAGAAAATCGCTATAGTTTTCCTGCAATATTTAAATAAACTCCTACTACCCCTATTTTTTTTCATAATTTTAGTTTCAGTAGATTCGGAAATAGGGGGGGGGGAACATATTTTTGCAATGCATATTCGACGATATCTCAGAAAATATAATACCTAAAATTAAATCAAATATATTACGATATACAAAATGAAAACTTTTTTTCAAATAACTTAATTAGCCCCCTAAATTATTTCTAAACATATTTTTGAATGGCTAATACTCTGAAAATATGTTGGTAAAACGGCTTTATAACTTTCCCAAGTTTGAACTTTCTACGTCCCATAGTTTACGAGAAAAAGGGCTCTGACAGACGGATAAACAGACACAGGAGTGATCCGATAATGATTCCGTTTTTACTTTTTCAGTACAAAATCTTACAAAAAAAAACTTATAGATCTGGCCTACTAAAGATCTTAGATTCATAATTAAGTGAGTTTATGCGGCGCTGAATTAATAAACTAGTCGTTGGGGGCCACCGTAATACTTACCCATCATGGATATGCATAATGTAAAATATTAAAATAAAAAATGTGTAAACTACTTATAAAAATGCATTGCAATTCGAATAAAATCGTGGCTTGATGACGTCATAAACTTTGAAGGCTCGATTACTGAATTGCTTAAAAGATACATCCTTATAACTCCAAAAATAATAATCCTATTAACTAGCGGTTTATTGTATCTGATTAAGCGTCTCATTTTCAATTAAAATATATCTTTGAATTGAAATTTGGATGAAATACAGGGTCATGAAAAATCGAAGAGTGTGGTAAATAGGATTACAAATATCTCGGTAACTCATTATTCGATCGACTTCATGCTTTATGCAAAATTTATGTTTTTTTATTGTCTTTTATATTCACTCCTTAAAATAAACAATTTCGAAAATTTTTATATACCTTTTATCAGAACGAATATTTCGAGAGTCCGAAAAAAATATTTCCGGTTAATCGAGGTTACTGAAATTCAATAGGCTTCTTCCCATTATTACATACTAAGTACATACCAAATTGCAAGTCTCTATCTCAATTTGTTCGGAGATAGAGCGTTTACAGACCCACAGACACACAGACACACAGACATACAGACACACAGGCGGACGGCAAAAAAAAAAAAAAAAATTCTCAAAATATGTTTTTCGGAATCTTCAGTCTCTGAAACGTGTAAATCCGTCAAATTTTTTTTTCTATTTTCAAAACGATTACAAGACTTACCCTATATTACGTATGATGGGTAAGTAAAATGATGACTGTTTATTGCTATTTTGGACAGCATTAGAGCTTTTTGGCCGCCAGAATAATTGATACAATTTTTTTTAGCCCATAACTCCAACGCTTTATCAATTTTATGTACATTTTATACGTTATATGTTTACATTTTCTGACTAAATAAAGAGCAATCAGTTCTTTTTAAACGTTCATTATTATAGGCATTTATTATTTCCCTTCAGAAAACTTAACTATAACTGTAGTATACAAAAACATAAACAAGGAATTTTAAAGCGAACAGCTTTATCCCGAGACTAGGACGAGGCACATTTCCGACAATCTTCCGTAATCGTGAAACACAGACAAGGCATTCGGCCACGGTCATTGGACAGAAATCCCGAATGTGACATCATCCTTATGCATTTTTAGCGTTAAATCTCATTGTTTAGCGACAATTTTTTTTTTCTTTTTTTTTGTATAGAATGTGGTCGATGGTAAATAGAGAAGTAACAAACTTTATCATGTTGATTTAACATTGGCATTGTCCCATTTGATCCCTTCTAACTCTGTTAAGAGGTTTAAGAAAATCATAAACTTCCATGCTGATCTGAATCAAGAAATTCACATAAAGTATCAAAAGTAGGTATTGCCAAGGCTTGATAAAAACTGATAGCCAGCAAAAAATTTTAGTCGCCAGTGAAAAATGTTTACTCCCCCCCCCCCCACACACACATCCCCACCCTCCCTCTCCCTCGTCATTGATTTTCAAAACGCACAAAGGGTTTTTTTTTTATGAATTAATTGAGAATAAATAATAACAAGAATAGTTTAAAATTATTAGTTACATAATTTAGAATACAGTACATAATTTAGAATACTAGTACATAATTTAGAAAGATGATATAAAATAAGTCTTCTAATGAAACACACACACACACACACACACACACACACACACATATATATATATATATATATATGAAAAAAAAGAAGAAAAATACTGTAAAAGTTGAATTAAACGGCATGTTCGGAAGATGCTGTAAAGGTTGAATTAACGGGCATGTTCGGAAATGCTGATTGCCGAATGCTTCAAATGTCCAGATTATTGAGTGCTAGAAAATATGTATCTGATGAGGGGACATCGGTGCAATAGTGAAGCAGTAAAGCAATTTGTTGCCTATTTTCCTGTAGAAGTCACTCAAATTATTCCGATTTTATTATTTTAAAATTTGCATTTGATGAGCATATTTTTGACAAAAATAAAAATAAAAGTTAAAAATATTTTTTGTTTCAATATAATTTCTAAGTTGATATTTTAATGTTCGGGGGAGATAAAAAAAAATGCCGTTTTCTTAATCATTTCTTAGTGAATAAAAAGGATATGAATTTTCACTTTATTACACACAGCGCACAGTGTGGTATTTAGTCCCAAAACCTGGCCAAAATTATTTTATACCTCTAAAAGCTACACATCTACATTTTTATTTGCTCACAGGTTATCAAAGCCTGAGAGTTAATGTTCCCGCCGGTTCTGTATGTACGTACGTATACTAGGTGTACCGGTTAATTCCCGCTGTTTTTTATTGATTTTTGAAGCTAAAAATACATAGGAAATAATAAAAATGGATTATTCAAACCAGCGGCCATCGCTAGAGACACATTTTCCCCTTCTTTCTGGCAATTTGTGGATGCCTCGCTAAAAAAATTGTTCGTTTTTTGAGCCAAACCAGTCATCGAGCCATTTTTTCACATTTTCGTATGAATCGAAGTGTTGCTCTGCCAATGCGTGCGACATTGATGAAAACAAATAGTAGTCGGACGGGGCCAGGTCCGGAGAGTACGGCGGGTGAGGCAGCAGTTCCCATCCCAGCGCTTTTACGGTGTCCGTGAAAAAGTTGTGTTATGAGCAGGAGCATTGTCATGCTGCAAAATCACTTTACCATGTCTTCTAGCCCATTCTGGCCGTTTTAATCGGCTTTTAATCGATCGGAAATAGTTTGTTGTGAAACTTCTAAGCCCTCAGCCAACTGTTTTTGTGTTTGACACGGATCTTCGTCGAGCAAATTATTCAAGATTCATGGGATCAATTCGGGATCTTCAAACTTTTTTGGCTGACCTGGACGTTTTTTGTTTTCAACGCTGTAATCACCACTTTTAAATCGTCGAAACCAATCTCTGCATGTTGTTTCTGATAATGCATTGTCACCATGAACTTTCACAAGAGTTCTATGACTTTCAGCAGCCGATTTCTTGGAATGAAACAGAAACAAAAGCACAGTCCGCAAATGCTCTTTGGAAGGAACGAAATTCGACATTTTTGAGCACGAATATTTATATGTTGTTATTACTTTGAGAACTTTTGACATTTATGGTTTTCAAGCCTTATGTTAGTACAACAAAACACACTATATGTCAAATGATTGAACGTTGCATTAATAGCTGCTGCCATCTATTAAGTAAAACAGCGGGAATTAACCGGTACACCTAGTATATGTACGTACATATGTATGTATGTATGTACGTATGTATGTACGTAACGCGATAACTCTTGATAGAAATAACCGTTTTGCTTCTAATTTGTTTTATAGGAACATTGTGGTAAGGCGCTTCTTTGATTAGTTTTGGGGGTTCATTGGTTAAGTATAAAGGGGGGGGGGAACGGGGGGCTAACTCCCCCTTAATTTAGATAAATGAGTTTTTCATGCAGAATTATCCGATTTTCTTCAAATTTTGTATATATATTCATTGTAATGAAGCACTTCTCTGGTTAGTTTGGGGGGTTCATTGGTTAAATATAAAGGGGGGAATGGAGGGGGGTGATCCCAATAATATATAGTCGATTTCCTTATTTTTCGAGAGGCAAGAGTATAATATACAATTAGTGTGAAATGCCTGTGATCTCAGTTTTAGTGAGCAGTTTTCTTTTTTATTTGAATTGTAGAGTGAAAACGGTAAAATAAAGTCTTATTTATAAATGAAAGCATTTATTCATCAGTTTCATCACTATTACTGTCTTTAAGAATATTAACATTTGTAATATCACTTTCTGATAACAGATGTAAAACTTCAGACGATAAGGGCTTTCTATTCTAGTTTGTGTTGCATTTCATGCCAGTTATTAGGGGCTCAGAAGTTAAAAGAAGCCTATTCAGGACATCAATGTACAGGCCACTCGCGAAAGCTTTCTTCTGTAGTTTAATTTAAATGACCTAATATGTTTATTGAGAGCTTCTGCAGCCTCTTCAGATAGTTGGCCTATTGGCAGAATAGCTCTTTTTTATAAGGTCTGCTCCATGACGAAGTACCTTGTGCATTGTAAGGGACATGGGATAAAAACCATATAGCGACACATACAGTTCAGCCGTCTCTTAGCAATATTTTTCAAATTCTTCTGTATTAATTTTGTATTAGTATTGTTTTCTTCAAATATTGTCCTTGTTTTTATGAGTAGCTACCCATTTTTGTTTGAACTGATTTTTAATAACGGAGAGCTTTTGCTTCTTTTCAGCTATCCTTGGATCACCTTCAGAATAATTTCTCAATAATTCTTGCTCCATAAATTGATGATTTCCATCAAATGTTGACTCATTTGAGTATTGCATGATGGTATACAACTCATTTCGAGTCCTAGATCTCAATTCAGAAGGCTCTGTTACCAAAATAAATAACAAAATAAATAGCAGTAATTTATATAAAAAATTGTAGGAACCAACAAAAAAATTCGTTAAAAATAGGGGGGTGGTTTCGGGCGGCTGATTTTTCATAATTGCCTTGTATACTAAGTACTGCATATTACACAATAGTTTTCATCACTTAAATATGCTTAAAAATATAACAAAATCCTTTCTAAATATTATAAATAATTATTTATGCCACTATTAACTATACCTAAGTTGTCGACCATACAGACAAAAAATCCGCAGGATATTTATTAGATAAATGTAGTGTGTATAAAGTATATACCCGGTTCAGAATAATGCATCACAACAACAACCACTAAATTGTTTAGACACAAAACTACAAGAGATTTTAAAACACTAAAATCTGAGCACATCGTAAAATCAGAGGATCACTGGTAGCTAACGGCAACTTGGGACTGATCGCGTGGCGAGCTGTGTTGTACTAGCGCATTGCACGTTTCACCTTTGGATGCAGTAACTATTAAACTTTTTGAGGAATAATGTACAGGGTAGGAAACCGATTTTTTAAAAAATAATTTTTGGCCATGTTTTGGGACTAAATACCACACTGTGCAGCGTACAACCAACAGAGTGAAAAAAATGTCCAGCAATTAAATGGTAAAACTAGGCGCGCCTCGACCGTCGCACCCAAGTCCTGAGGGACTTTTAGCGCGCCAGTAGATTTGTCTCTGTACGGCGCTGCGACCGGCCTAGGGCCACCACCTGCGGACCCCCAAGCCCTCTACCCGAGTCTGCGACGACATAGGCCGTTGATATCGGCGGAGGATCCCATAGCTTAGAGGAGAACTCCACACAGACACTCGATGAACCACCGAGAATACCCAACGACCTCATCGCCGAAACCCCATATGGAGAGTCGGTCCCTCGGTCATGTGCCAGGCTTCATGACGACCATTGCTTTCACACGGCGTCCGATCATAGAGCAGATGAAAGTTCGAACGACTAGTTCTTCTTTCGTGGGTCCAATTAAATGGTAAAGCACTTGGTGCGCTGTACCAAGGTATCCGGGTTCGATCCCCGGTATGGACATTTTTTCACTCTGTTGGTTGTACGCTGTGTGTAGTAAAGTGATAATTCACATCCTTTGTATTCATTAATTCCCAGCGTAAAATTTAATTAGCTATACCATTTCTTACGTAAAAAAAAGCCCTGGTATTATTATTTGTGAAATTTAAGTTACAATTTTTAATGTGTAGACGACCCCTGTTTCAATAATTGTATGAAAACATTATTCCGATGTGGTCCTTATGGTACCTTTGTTGTCATTTTATTGTGAACGATATGCGAATAAAGGTGGCTATTTTCTATTGTTTTGTTTTTTGACACAAACTGTACAGCTAGATTCAGTGTACTATAAAATGTTTGCCACAAAGGAAAAAAGAAAGCAAGTCACAACAATGAAATTAAATTTGCGCCAAACTAGGCTCGCTAAAATACTCCAATAATATAGACTCAGTTATCTTGTATATCTATTGTAGTTATATTTATTTATTGTTACTGGTAAACAAAAACAATGGTAAACAAAAGCAAAGATGTCAAACATTACATTAATTACGTCTTTTAGCAACAATGGACCTCGGGCAATCACAACAAAGATGTTTCGTGGAAGTGTTTGCACGTTCTTCTACTGTTGCAATAATGTTTTATTGTTGGCAACAAAACACAAAAATAAGTTTTTTCTGTATTTTCGAAACAATTAACAACAATAAACAATTATTAAAAAAAATAACATTGAAACAACTAACAAATTTCTCATTCTTACAAAAAATTATCGAATTTGTAATTTGGATTGCTATTTAACTGATTTCAAACTGCATTTTCAGTGAAAAAAACAGATCGATTTGTGCGTATTTTTTTATATTTATCGTTTAATTCTAGAGTTTCTTTTCTAGATCTTCAAAAATCATCATGTTTTGGGACTTTTTGTGGACCTTCTTTTTGTGGTTCATCGTCATGTATTCCATCTGCCTTGTGATGTTGTACTTCATCATCAAGGACAGAATGAAGCTGAAAAAAGCAAGAGAAGAACAAGACATCGTCTATGATGCGCATTCATATGTTACCGATGAAGCACAGCTTGTTACAGATGAAGAACAGTCTGTTACAGATGAAGTACAGCCTGTTACAGATGAAGTACACCTTGTTATAGATGAAGTACAGCCTGTTACAGATGAAGAACAGTCTGTTACAGATGAAGTACAGCTTGTTACAGATGAAGAACAGTCTGTTACAGATGAAGTACAGCCTGTTACAGATGAAGTACAGTCTGTTACAGATGAAGTACAGCCTGTTACAGATGAAGAACAGTCTGTTACAGATGAAGTACAGCCTGTTACAGATGAAGAACAGTCTGTTACAGATGAAGTACAGCCTGTTACAGATGAAGAACAGTCTGTTACAGATGAAGTACAGCCTGTTACAGATGAAGAACAGCTTGTTACAGATGAAGTACAGCCTGTTACAGATGAAGAACAGTCTGTTACAGATGAAGTACAGCCTGTTACAGATGAAGAACAGCCTGTTACAGATGAAGTACAGCCTGTTACAGAACAACCACCAAAGAAACGAAGATTCTTGAAGCGTTTGAAGAAACTTTTCTGTTGTTGCTGCTGCTGTGGTATAAAGGACTAAAGACCACAGTAGTTTATGCAACTGTAAAACGGTATACTTAAGTTATATTTTTTTAGTTTTTAAGTGATATTTTAAGTTATATTTAGTTATATATTTCTAGTTTTTAAGTTATATTTTAAGTATATTTAGTTATATTCCAAATTGAAAAACAAAATAAAAATAATTCAAAATTAATGAAAAAAAAAATCTCATCTCCTGCTTAACCTTTTACCAGCCAATAACATTCTCTTACACACAATCTTTTGCCCATTCCAGCTCTTTCAGCCAACAACATTGGCTAAATCATCATCTCTTACCCATTCACCTTTTTCAGCCAACAACATCGGCTAAAACACCATCTCTTCCTTTTTTAAGCCATCAACATCGGCTATACACAACTTTTGTTAATTGCACCTCTTTAAGCCAACAACATCGGCTATTACACCACGTCTTATTCATTAGCCTTTTTCAGCCAACAACATCGGCTAAAACACTATCTTTCACATATTTTAGCCACCAACATCAGCTAAATCACCATCTCTTATCCATCCACCTCTTTCAGCCAACAACATCGGCTAAAACACCATCTCTTGCCCCTTTAAGCCATCAACATCGGCTATGCTTACTCGCTTGCCTACTCCACCTTTTTAAGCCAACAACATCGGCTATTACACCACGTCTTATTCATTCGCCTTTTTCAGTCATCAACATCGGCTAGAACACCATCTTTCACACATTTCAGCCACCAACATTGGCTAAATCACCATCTCTTACCCATTCACTTTTTTCAGCCAACAACATCGGCTAAAACACCATCTCTTGCCCCTTTAAGCCATCAACATCGGCTATGCTTACTCGCTTGCCTACTCCACCTCTTTAAGCCAACAACATCGGCTATTACACCAAGTCTTATTCATTCGCCTTTTTCAGCCAACAACATCGGCTAAATCACCGTCTCTTACCCATTTACCTTTTGTCAGCCAACAACATCGGCTAAAACACCATCTCTTGTCCCTTTAAGCCATCAACCATCGGCTATGCACAATCTCTTGCCTACTCCACCTCTTTAAGCCAACAACATCGGCTATTACACCACGTCTTATTCATTCGCCTTTTTCAGCCAACAACATCGGCTAAAACACCATCTTTCACACATTTCAGCCACCAACATTAGCTAAATCACCATCTCCTACCCATTCACCTCTTTCAGCCAACAACATCGGCTAAAACACCATCTCTTGTCCCTTTAAGTCATCAACATCGGCTATGCACAATCTCTTGCCTACCCTACCTCTTTAAGCCAACAACATCGGCTATTACACCACGTCTTATTCATTCGCCTTTTTCAGCCAACAACATCGGCTAAAACACCATCTTTCACACATTTCAGCCACCAACATCGGCTAAATCACCATCGCTTTCCCCTTTAAGCCATCAACATTGGCTATGCACAATCTCTTGCCTACTTCACCTCTTTCAGCCAACAACATCGGCTAATACACCATCTCTCCTTCATTCGTCTTTCTCAGCCAATAACACCGGCTAAAACACCATCTCTCACCCATATCAACCCAAACATCGACTATAAACTATCTCTTGCCCATGCCTTCTTTTTCAGCCAACATGGTTAATAAACTGTCTTTTTTAGCCAATAACATCGGCTAACGCACCATTTTTTTCAGCCAACAAATATCAGGCTCTTGTATATTCCATCTCTGTCAGTCAATAACAGCAAGTTGACATATCATGACTAATTTATTTTCTTAAACCATTACCATCAGGCTAATATACGACCTTCTTTAAAAATGTCATCAAGTTTTTTGCGCTATTCCGCCATCGGGCCCATTCAGCTCAGTAGCTAATGTGCTGGGCATAAAATGAGAAGATCGAAACTGAAGCTTGTAGGTTCAATAACAGTTCGGTTCAAGCAGGGTGGCTGTGCAAGGTTTTCAGGGTTTTCCTTGCACGAGAACGAGAACTCGGGCCACCTTCCCTTTAAAAAGTCCTCCCTGAAGGCACTCCTCCCATGGCAAAATAAATCTAAACTAACAAATGACCCATAAATTTCCTGCCGCTTAATGCAATTTTGAAGGCATCAACATCAGGCTAAAATATTTCTTCCAAAAATAATCACCATAAACGGGACACACTCTGCTTTTTGTCCCTCTGGGAAGGCATGTAAAATGCCAAGAGCGCAGAGGAATGGTCCCCCCTCAGGAAAAAAAAGGGGAGAGATGACGAAGCCTGCCTCCACGTGGTTCTCCCTGGAAACGTCACACGTCTTCGACGAGTGGCGGCTAAAAGGCTTCTACTGATTGACATTGTAGATATAGAATCTAGGAAATACAGTGTGTTTTAAAAAAAGAAAACCATGCACAATTTAAATGATTATTGTTATGACATTTACCCTTCTTAAATGTCTTCTGCTTCTGCTTCTCTATTTAAAGCCATTAACATCTAACGTCTATCATCAATGACACCATTATTGCTAAAATGATAAAATAACAAAAGGCATGGAAATCCTATATTTTACTTATTTGTATTCTATATAACAATCAAATCAATTAATATAATGCAGGAATAACAATCCAAAGTTATAAATCGCTTCCAGAAACATCTTTCACGTATCTTTAGAAAATAAACCATTGTAATAATATAATAATAATAACAAAATTGAATCTGAAAATTCGACTAATATCTTATAGTAAATCGCAAATAAGAAAATGTATTTTTGGAAATAAATCGTTATGCCAATCAACCTGATCCAATATATTTATGTTTCTTTACTCTCGCATTAAAAATACTTGAATCTTAAATGCGGTGTAGGAATAAACTATTATATCTACTTCTATAGATCAATTTCAACCACGTGATCACCAGCCCACCAAAAATTATCAACCAATCATAATCGTGGATTTGTAGCCTGTATTACAAGCCAACCAATCACAATCCACCATCTTTGACGGGCAAACAAAAAACAAATCTAGTTGCTAAGGTGGTTGCTAGGGTGTGACGTCAGTTGAAACTGATCTATATGAACATAAACACAACATTATGTGACGGGAATTGGTCAGTCAGCTCCCTAATTCCCCTAGCTAATGTTAAACCTATTTGAGTAGAATGTATTCGTGTATTTAAAATATCTCATCGGGAAATTAATATTTTAAACTACTTCTTTTTTATCTTCTTCTTTTTTTTTCTTGGTACTCTTTTTAAAGGATGTCTCTTTTTATCTTAGTTGTCAAAACAGTATTTCTAAAATATATATTCTTAATTTAATATTTTGTATGTTAAAGGGTGACGAGCTGTGAGTAAGATTAAATTCAAGTACAATATGTAACCATTTATCCGAAAACCAGTTATCCAGAATGATATTTCTAATTGACTGATTTCATAATATTTTCAGGAAAAAAAGTGCCTTACAGTGCCAGTTTGACATGTGCTATGTGCATTGCTTGATACATTACAACTCGCATGATATAACTTGATGCCAACACCTAAGATATGAAATGGAAATATATTTAGTTAAATATTGGGTGTTTTAATTTTTATGTAGAATTGTTGTATCTACTTCTATAACTATAGATTGTTGTATCTACTTCTACACTAAGGAATTTCCTAAATTTAATTCTTTCAAACTGTCTTAAAATTCAAACTCTAATTAATCTGTGATCTTGATTGAATCTGAGTAATCTGATAATTAATTTGAAATCAGAAACAATGCCACAGCCACTTATATTCTACAAATCTGATCAGTTGGATGCTACTTTAACCCTTTCGCGACGAGCGTCCTTTACAGAATTTTTAATATTTTACCACCGGTTTTTCAATACAGAAATTTTCGTCTATTTGAATCGCAGAAATGCTATGATTAAATAAGGCAAAGTTTACAATGTAAAATGACTGGTGGGAATAATCGAAGATTCTGAGCATCTAATGCGTCACGTATACGTGTCGCTCATCCCCAAGGGGTTAATGCCCAATTAGTTATCCAGAAAACACAATTATCCGAAATACATCTGGCTCAGACCATTCTGGATGTTCCTATAACTGTATATATTTTAGAAATATTTTGACAACTAAGAAAACAAAGCAAAATAGTACATGCATTACTAGCGTTCTACAGCTCTATCTCTCTCATTGATAGTATTTCCTAAAATCTGATTTTCAAATGTGTTATGCATTTTCTAAATTGTTTACTTAGACATCATCTTTCACCTTCTAAACGGTAAAGTTTTGTCTACGCTTTTCCAGAATTTTCGGATTATCTCGTACCAGATGCCTGCCATATCAACAAACGAATTTATCTGTTTTGAGGCTGTAGTTAAACTTCGAATTTAATACGTAATAAAAAATAATAATAATAAAAAGAAAATGAATCTTTGTAGAAGAGAGAAAAAAAAGAAAGAATTAAAGTTTTTCGGAAATATTTTAATAGACATTTAATATTTAATAATAGGATAACTTTACAGAAATAAGGTTTTCTGAGCGGAATAATTTAAGAGATACGATATTTTAGCATTTAAATAAAGAAGTTATAGCACTTTGACTACACGGGAATAGTACTAATGAATTTTAATAATAGATTAAAATAAAGATGTTCTATTTAAAGAATAAATTAAAAAAGCTATCGCCATTTTTAGACTAACTACTTTCGAATAAATATTATTAAGTGGATTAGGATAAATTGGTTTTACATATGTATAGTAAAAGGCTATTTTAAGAATAAGAATTATTTTAATAAGCTGGGTTACATACGGAATATTATTGAATGGAAAAATTTTATAGAATAATTGCGGAAAAAAATTAAATTTTGTAATATATATAAATTTCAATGCGTTTAAAATAGTGAAACATTATTTAAATAAACCGTCAATGATTTTTCCCCATAGACCGCAATGTAACGGAATTCTTTTAAGTGTCCTTGTAAAAAAAACTATAAGTGCTACACACTTCCGTTGAAATAGGGAACATGCTATAGATAACGACAAAAACATATAAAAATTGCAGAGAAATCCTAGCATATTTACGGGAGTTAGAGCACGGACAGACGGCAGACAAACCGAAGTCATAAACACTTTTCAACTAGGTTGGAAAGTGTTAAAAAGCAACAAAATATGTGGGACGCTTCACGATTTTGCGTGTCATCTTGCGCAGGGGCCATACTAATCTTCTCTGTATCGTTCCAATTTTAATATATATACTGCCGAAGAAAGTACACACTTAGGAGTGCTGTTCTGATATATATAGCCTGAAATTAACCCTTTCAAAAAATAGTGGTGTGAGAAGAATTTTCATAACATTTTGCATGCTCTTTATTTGTGCTCTTTTTTTCTGCAAAATGTGATTTGTATTTTGAGGAAAGAGCACCAGATTTCATATATCCTTTCTAATATAAATCATTAGATTGTTTAAATGTTGTCTCAAACACTATATTTTCGAATAAATAGAAATTTAATTTGCACAATTAACAATTGACATTTGCAGTTTCAGATATTGTGATAAAAATAAATCGTCTGAAGTCTGAACAATAAAGATATGCTTAAAGAAATCGGGATCTTTAGCAGAAAACGCCGAGATAAGCTAAGTTTCTATTATCTTTAAAATTTTAACCACTAGCATTCTGAAAATTTTCGAAATTTCCAAAAGGCAAGAGCAAAGCAGAAAGATCAGAAACGATCTGATCTCCTGCAGTTTAAACATTTGTGACTCAACAACTCTGATTTGAAAAATACTTCTTCAGATGCAAGAAGGCATCCCTTTTAAGTATGTTAAAAAAAAAAATGGAAAAAAAATATATTGACTAAAAGGTATTTTTTTTACATCTGCAATAACCAGAAAATTACATAAATCTCATAAATATTGTCAATTTTGTTATAAAAAATATGCCTTTGTAAAAAAATCTGTTTCGAACGTCTCCAGTCTCTTTAATTTTACAAAATTTATGAAGTTCCTTTTAGCAATAACGATGAGAAACTGCTCAAATGACAAATAAAACTTTGGCATGAAAAATTAACTCAGTATTGCCGTCTGCAGGGCCCGCTTAAGACTTACAAATAGTCGACCCGAGTTAGACCCGACGTCGCACGGGGGGCCCCCTTTTTACTCTACCAATTATGCTTCAACAATTTGAAATTTTACCATCAAAATTTTGAGTAAACACTTTTAATATTAAACTAGTTAAAAAAAAATTTTATTATATACATAATTATACATAAAAAATTGATATTGTAAATGAATTTACAAATAGGGAACAGTTGCGAATATTTAAACTTCAAAATATATTTTATGCTTTACAAATTGCAGGCTTTACCAGTGCTAAGAACAGTGCAGGGAAAACCAATATTTGACGTACATTTATGCATAGCTGCAACACAATTTTGCTTCTATTTTATAAGCAGAAATTTGATATCACTGAATGCTAATTACTTTCCTTTTTATTTAAATAACATGTTCTCCATATTTTATATCATATCTCCACTCTTTATGAATATAAACAAAATATAATTACAGATTAATTTTTCTGTTATTTTTAGCACGTTTGAAATTAAAATGTAAAAAACTTAAGAGAAATGTAAATAAATTGCATTTAATCACTGTTTTTATACCATTTATTATATCAAGAGAAAAAAAATAGATTATAAATGTGTCGGTAATAGTCTGAGGGAAAATTTAGTCGCTATAATTAAGAAAAAAAAAATACATTTTTTACCCTAACTGAAATTTTTCCCTTAAAAATTAGTTTTGAAAAGTAAATTGGGGGTCCCTTTGTATTTCAGTGGGTAAGCTCGGGCTTCACGGGCCTATTCGGTAAACAGGCCCTGGCCGTCTGTTGAGAATTCTATGAACAATTTATATAACTGCTGTATTGGGAGATAGTAGCAATAAATAGAATTGTCCTATAAAGCCCACTGTATGTATGGTATAAGTAACATTGACTTTTGAGTATGATGCAGATAGACAACACGGTGATACAAAGGGTTAAAATGCTTTTTTATGTGTTCACTTCAGCTTACGGTCTGATTTTCTCGTTGATTGTTAATTTTTATTCCTTTTGTACTTTTGCGGTATTACAAATACTTGCAAAGACGTTTTAAATAGCCCCATATTAATGAAAGAAAAATGAGAGTCACTAATTCACACTTTGAAGACTAAAAAAAAAAAAAAAAAGTAATTTATTTGCGGCAATCCAACATTTTTTTCAGAAATGGGCGGTGCAAAAGCATCAAGAGGATAGGGAACCAATAATTAAGAGTTTATTCTATATATCACGAAAAAGGCAAATTTAGTTTGAGACTTCCAGTACAGTACATTATCCTTATAAAATTTTGGTCTTCTTCAAAAATAATTGTGAGTAACTCTCTTGTCAATAGTTGGAGTTCGCGAGAAAAAGCTTCAATTAAAGAAGATCATTGGACGTATATTGTATGCAGTAGCACTCAGGTAGCACAGAGATATCGGCCAATATCGGCAATATTGACCAATATTTTGAAAGTCGCTGAATGTCGAACGTCAAATTTACAACATCTGCCGATATTCACAGACATAACTTAAAAGTAGTTTTAAAAAGAAAGCATTCAAAAGAGCTTTTTGCATTACTTATGACATCATAATACAGAAATAGTATTCTAAAAAATAAAATTTAACAATTTTGCCAATTTTAAAAAACTTGACTTTTTAATGCCTTATTTTGAATATTTGGTTACATCGGCCAATGTTGTAAAAATGATATTACTGTTACAACATTCAGGGATATCTATCGACATTCGTAAAAAACAATATCATTTTTCGGACATTTCAAGATATCTGTCGACATTCAGCATATCTGACGAAGTTTGAAATCCTAACCGAAGTGATCGGAAAGTTCTATAGGACCGCCCATTAGTGTTGCAGTTTTCGTCAATGTGCATTTGATGGAGGCGTTGGGCGAGAAATTTGCACAGAAAGAAAAAGCCTATATAAAAATTTTCTGTAGGAATTTATAGTTATTTTTATATATAAAAAAACATGTGAAAATTTGTGTTTTATAAAAAACTGAAGATGATTTTATACTACCTTTATACAATGTATTTTATACTAATTTTAAAAATGTTTGTACAAGAAAAAAAATCAATTTATATAATTTTTAAATGGATGCTTGTTTATCTTTTAGGTAGCTTTCAATACAAAAAAGTATAAAGCTACCTATTGCAGCCGTTCGGAGGAAAGCAGTTCCGGAAAATTTCGATATATTTTCACCGATCATGACCCCCAGACACCAAAACCACCCTCCGTTCAAATGTTGATTTATATATATAGATATACCCATATATATATATATATATATATATATATATATCTGACCTATGTCATACGATAACGCTCGTATTTATAAATCGATTTTGATGAAACTAATTGTGTGTATTAAGGTCACCAATGTCTCGACCGAGTTCGTTGGCCAGCTTGGTCCGCCATTTTGTTTCAAGATGGCGGCCATTTAAAAATTTAAAACTAAAATAAATATACAAAAAAATTAAAAATTCAAATTTATTTTTTAATTACGTGTTAGTCCTTGATACAAGGATTCCAGAGCATTTTTTGGTTTACCTCTATCTTAAAAAATGGCTGAGATAGAGCAGTTTGAAATTCTAGGGTGGCTGACATTTTGAAACAAAACAGCACATTAACGCGATTACTCGCAAATTATTTTCTTTCATTGTTGTAATAATTTTCCCATTCATACGCATAAAACTATATATTCATATCCATTGGCGACAAAATTGGTGACATTTGGCGAAATATCGCCAAATTTGGCGACCAAAATAAGTCTTCATAAATGAAGCCAATTTGGCTATTGCTCAATAATTTGGTGAATTTCTTATTCAAATTCAGTATTAACGAATCTTTTGTAAACGTTTCTTTGCATTTTAACTTGCTGTTTTCGTGTAACATTAGCTAAAATTTTAAAACGAAGATGTAGGAAAGCTACCTTTTCCTCCCGGTACAGGCCGGAAGGACTTTTTAAAATGCTTTCGGATTTCCGACTTTTATTTTTTATTATTGAAACAATACAAGTTTAGTTTCAAAATCAGGTCACTGAACTTTTAATTAGGCACTATTAATAATATATATTTTATACAGTTCATCTAAGTAATTAGTATTATTATATAATAATAATCTTTTGGGCTAATTTATGGGCATGTTAATTTTTGCGTACTGCATCAATTTTTGAAAAAATGTACACATATTTCTGACTTAAAATTAATAAAAAAATATCTATATATTTAAAACGCTAAGCGTTTTCTTTCGACAATTCGTGAGAACAAACTACTGCATCAAATTGCATCATTCTTTTTTTAAATGAAAGATATTTGGACACAGATTTGTTATCGTGCATTCGTTTGTTCGAAAATTTAATTAGTTAGCCGTAATTTTCAATTAAACTTTTACTTCTGCTAATGACGTCATAAAGTCGGCAATTCGGATAACGCCCACAGTTGCGAAGCACAGAGTTTATTTTCTGAACTCTTTGGTTGCTATAGGATAAAAGAGAAATAATAAATATTAAAAGAACGTGGCTTTTAGGCCAAATTTTTTAATTTGCAAGTTAAATTTCTGTAAAAATATTTATTCGCGTGTTTTATAAGCGAATAAAAATTCATATTTATTGTGACGTCACGGGAATATTGTCCATTGGGTTTATTTTATCATTATGCATTATAACTTTGTTGATGCCATTTTTCCATTACAATGAAATACAAAATATATTTTTATTTGTATACATGGTGTTTAAGCATTAAAGTAACGTATGTAAAGTACGTGTAAAAAGTTTGCGCCGGTGAAAATGACGTTATGTTTAGCTTGAAATGCATTTTTACATTGATAAAATGATAAAACTAAAGAGAAAATGTATATAATTGTGTTAACATGACGTAATTTTAGCTGATTTTTCCATTCTTAATTATAATGATTAGAATTAGAGCCGTCATTGATTGCTTCATCTTGATTGCATACCTTGATTGCATGTTACCAAATCTTTTTTTTTTTTTTTTAAATTATAGGTTTGAAGATTTCCTTTTATAATAAAAAAATACAAAAATAAAGGATTTCAGGAAATTTAAAATTATTAAAAATAGTGTTACGGTAGAAAAAAAACTTGAAATAATGATTCTATTTTTAGCTAGAATAAACAATGTAAGACTAATATTTCATAGGAATTATTTTGGTAGGTTTATTATAAGTTCATTTAACAGTTCCTTATTAGCACAAAGTCCTATTTCTTTCACTGTGAATTTCTCTTTCGATGTCAAAAAGTGGTTTTCTACTTTTTTACGCCAGCTAAAAACCAGTGGCAATTTTTAGAAATGTACAACGGTTGTGACAACAAACGGCGCTATCGCTTTAGCTTTCATCGCGCTTACATCACTTCTAAATACTACAAATTTCTATTTTTTACTACATTTTACTATATTTTACAATCTTAATTCATCAATTGGAAAAAAAAAATTAGCATTCGATTGAAATTTATTTGAAAACTGCCGCTTAATTTAACGACTTTTTAAATAATTTTTAAGCATGAAAAGTTTTTCAATTCTATCTTATCAATGACCACCAGTTTGTTTCAATAATGTAAAATATGACCGCGAAAGTTGCCACAATTGAAAATAGATTTCCCTAACCATCATAAAAAGTGAATAATAATAATAATAATAATAATAATAAAAACAGTGATAAATCATAAGATCAGATTATCCATAAGATAGAGCATTTTGGCGCTAAACGAAAATCTGTCAAAAAAAAAAAAAAAAAAAAAAAAACTATTTTCAGTTTATGTTGAACATAAAATTGATATGTTGAATTCGTTGATGAATATGTTCCATCAGATATCAGGATATGCTAGGAATTGCATTTTTTAACATTTGCCAACTGTATAAGAGGGAAAATATCCCCGACTGTGATAGAAAAGGGACAATCATCCTGATTATGTCAAGGAACCGAAGAAACCAAACAAATAAATTACATTTAAAAACATTAAAAATCTCCCTCATCTGCAGATTGATTTACTACTGTAAAAAAAATCTTCATCTTTATATAAAAATTGATTAGTTTAAAACTATGGATGTGTTTTAGAAGATATGAATTTGAAACGAACAATGATTAAAGAGGACAATTTAAAACTTTTAATTCAAACATTTTAAAACTTTTTTAACGTCGAATTTCGACGGTGCTTTTGGGCAGATGCAATGCACATGTGCATAGGAGCTCATTCGGTGGCATAATCACAGGGGGGGGGGGAAGATGTGTGCTTTATTTACTATGTTCTTATATTTACCGAATATGAAATGGACGTAAGAATATACTATTTGTATACTTCATAGGTCCATGAAATTTTTTTCTTGCCGAGGGGAATATGACGCTAATGTCAAACTGATTTGCATTACACAGTTGTTTACAGATTGTTTGGTTGGAGTTTGCATCGGAAATAGTACTGTATTTGACTGGGGGGAAAACTTTTTAAATAAAATATTTGAAAGGCTGTTTCATACGCACCCCATCTTAAATAATAAAGAAGCTTATTTTGCTAATATTGTTATAGTTTTTTTTCCGTCAAGTTTTGACGGGTTTCATCTAATATATATTTAATTTCTCACAAAGCAAAATTCATAGTAATGGGGTTGTTAAAACTTTCTTTATAGTTTTGTGCAAGGGCGGGGGGACACATGATTTTTAACATAGAAAGCTTTAAAATTTGTTATTTCCTTTAAATTTCTTACCTATTTTAAAATATTTTTTTACAAAATTTCCAACAAACTCAGTAATAAAAGGTGATATTTAAATAAATCTTTGCTAAAGGAACGTAAAAAAAAATATGTCGATTGTGATTGAAAAATAATTAAATGATAGTTTTGTCATTTGTTAGACATTATTTATTCCAGTAACAGAAAAATCTACTCCCGCCAGCTTTTGTTAACAGTTCTTTACAACAGGTTTTTCCCTGGGTTGCGCATTAAAATCGATGAAAACAAAACTGCTGCTGTTTATTTCTCTAGAAAACTAACATATCCCAATAGAATAACCATTAATAATACCACTATACCTTGGACTAATGAAGCAAAGTACCTGGGGGTCACCCTTGACCAAAGACTTTCTTTCAAAAAACATATCCTCACCATCAGGGGGAAAGTCGCTGGAGCTATGATTGCACTAAAACCTCTTCTTAATAGTAAAACACTGGCTATCCATAACAAACTTCTCCTTTATAATTCCTGCATTTTACCAATTATCACCTACGCCTGTCTGGTCTGGGGCTATATCTACAAATCCTCCATGAAAAACCTCAGCCAACTTCATAACAAAAATCTGCGTACTGTCAGAAATGCCTCTCGCTATCTCCGTAATAGCACTGTTCGCAGAGACCTCAAAACTACCACATTAAATAAAAGAATCAACCACCTTGCCAAAAAATTTTATGAAAAATTATATGACCTCCCTAATGATATAATCGCAGAATTGCCGGATTATGACGCATTCGAACCACATCACCGCAAGCGTCCAAAATATTCTTGCATTATCGATTATGAGCATTAGTGCTCACCATTCTGCAAATTTCTCTCTCTTACTTTTATATAAATTTGTAATTTCCTATTTAAACTTATTCCTATGCTATACAAATTAATAATAAAATATAAATATAAATAAAAAAAATATGTTTGTTCTTTTTAAGTGCTATTTTTGTTAAAGCTTAGCTTTGCCTGCCTTTTCCACCTGTACTGTTTTTGAACATGTTCCGAACCCTATTTTACACTTTTTCAACTTTTTTCAGTAGTTAATTTTAACTACAGCTATACCATTTTACTTTTTTCCATTTATTAGACTTTTTCCGTAATCTCTATAGCTTTACTTTTTTATTCCCATTGTTTAATTTTTCTTCTATTTTTAATTGTTCTTTCTTATGTAGTTATACTACATTTAACTTTTCCCAACGGCTCAATATTTACAAGACAGGTTACTCACAAATAGACTGGGCGTAAAGTTGATCGCAACTCGGAAGCCCCTTAACCGACATCAACTGTTCGGCAACTGTTCGGCAATAAAAAATATAAATATAAATAAAAAAAATTTGTTAAAAATAAATATATTTGTTCTTTTTAAGTGCTATTTTTGTTGAAGCTTAGCTTTGCCTGCCTTTTCCACCTGGCATTCATGTACTGTTTTTGAACATGTTCCGAACCCTATTTTACACTTTTTCAACTTTTTTCAGTAGTTAATTTTAATTACAGCTATACCATTTTACTTTTTTCCATTTATTAGACTCTTTCTGTAATCTCTATAGCTTTACTTTTTTATTCCCATTGTTTAATTTTTCTTCTATTTTTAATTGTTCTTTCTTATGTAGTTAATACTACATTTAACTTTTCCCAACGGCTCAATATTTACAAGACAGGTTACTCACAAATAGACTGGGCGTAAAGTTGATCGCAACTCGGAAGCCCCTTAACCGACATCAACTGTTCGGCAACTGTTCGGCAACTATTGATCATCTTTATTAGTACCTGGGTTTGCTTTAGTCTTGTTAGATAAAGAGACTAGACTTTCCTTTACAATGAAGAATTTCTGATCACCACATCTGGGGTGCGAAAAAGCATAGAATAAACAATAAACTTGTTTATTCTATGGTTCTTGTTTATTCTATGGCGAAAAAGTGACTGTTATTCAGTAATAAAAAATAAGTCATTTAATATCCATAAATGTTATTCAACAATGTTAGAAAAATATATCGCTCAATATCAATGAGGATAATCAGCAATGACAGAAAAAAATATCACTTAATGTCAAAAAATGATATTCAGAGATGTTGGAAATATTGGCCAACATTCACAGGTGTCAAAATCCAATATTCACAAATATTATTTTAGGGGGGGGGGGTCATTTAACGTTGGCCAATATCAAATTTTGATATTGGCCGATATTACATTTTGATATTGGCCAATATCTTTGTGCTACCTGGGCAGTCAGTACAGATCACAATCATTCTGCATCTGCACTTCTCAGACAGAGACAAAATATGTAATTGTAATCACTAAACAGGATTCTTTTCAATCTGTATGCAAAATACACTTTATTTCCAATAAAGTAACATAATAGAGAAACGTTTGTCGAGATCGCAAACTGAATATTGTAAAAAGATGAAAAAATTTAAACTTATGCACGACTTTTGTGCCGTAGCATTCATATATTTTAACTATGTATGCAAAATACACTTTATTTCTAATAAAGTAACATAATAGAGAAACGTTTGTCGAGATCGCAAACTGAATATTGTAAAAGGATCGAAAATTTTAAACTTATTCACGACTTTTGTGCCGTATAGCATTCATATATTTTAATTCTTAGCGTTGTTTAACTAAATAGTTTTTGTTTCTTTTTCTACAGATGACTGCAGACTGTGTGCCCAATAGAATGGATTTCGCAGAGTTTTCTTTTAGCAAAGAACAAATTGGCTTTTTAAAATTCATTTTTAGGGTCGCTAAACGAATTAATCAAATTCTTACAAAATATGTATTGTAAATTGTAAATCGGTTAACGAATATCGTCTTTAAATGCCTCTTTAGCATCAATAATCTTTAACCCCTTCAGGGGTAAAATACTCTTCGAGATAAAATATTGAAATGATTGATTGACACCAAGATTCACGAAATAATTTCTTTTAAAATAAATAAAAGCTTTTCTTCATGTGCCTTATAAATTAAAAATTTGATTATAAAATTCTGGTGTCAATGTGGCATTTTGGGATTAAAATTAAGCGGTATACATAATATACCGGCGCCCTAGGGGTTAATCTACGCTTATTCCTCGAAATCATTATTATAGTTAATAAAATGGGTAATTCCTTTCTATAATACCCCACCTACGTGGGATTCCAAAAATTGATTTTAGGCTCACTAAGTTGTTAACCTCTACGGTAATCTTTACTAAAAGGCGAAAGATTAACACGGGAGATACACAAGGGAGACCAGAGCATAAACAAAAAATAGTGTCTTAAATTTATATTCTCAGCATAGGGGTGGGGACAGTATTTTCAAAACTTACAAGGAGACCGCCAAACATGATGCGCACAGATTTTGATGATTTTAAAGTATGTTGTAGGGATCGTACCCCTAACTATTCAGGTCAAAGATTTCCTTCAAATGGGTTTTAGTTTTCGAGAAATTTCGGGTTAAAGTTCAGCATGCATTTCAAATGCCATTACTTCGCAATTCTGGGCATGGTCTCCGTGGTGCCGTGGTAGCGTTCGCGATTTGAGAGCCGCAGATGGGTGTTCTGTCCTCTCCTGTGACTTTTACCTTTTTTTAACAATTTTTATATATTTGTCGCGTTATAAGTTGTATGCAGAATTATGAATTCTGCATCTTTGAACTTTTTGATATTTTCCTAATAAATTCCATTTACATTTTCGAATATTGCGTGAAAATTTATAGTTTTTGCGCAATTTTTATTCGATTATTTCTGCTGACGAAAATCCAAACTAATTTATGTCTTGATATCTCGTCTTTTTAAAATGATTATTGTTTACATTTATGTATATTTACTTATTTATTTATTGTATTTATGAAATAATCCTTTTTTTTAATTTACATTTTCTATTTAAAAAAAATTAAATGATTAAGAAAAAATTAACAAAATAATATATCCTTTTAATATTTGATTTGTTCTAAATGTATTGAATTATGTTTACTGCTGAAATACTAAAATATTTATCATCACCGACATTGACATTTTTAGTTTATTAAATATGGAACTAATTGTGTTATACCTATCGCAAAAATATTCTAAACAAATTTCGCATTAAAAATCGCCTTTAAATAATTGTTTTAACAATACTGGAAGAATGTATAAATTACCATATTATATATTCTTTAAATACTTAAATTGTGATAAATATATTTAAAAATGCATTACATTGGAAAAAGAAATTATTTCAAACGTGGTATTTGTCTGCAAAGGAAGCGAAACGAAATTGATAAAAAGAAAATTTTATTTATTCTGATATTACCGTAAAAGTCGTTGCAGACGATTTTTTTTTCAGATATTTTTTATATGTATTGTAATTTACAAACGATTTTTCATTTCTAGTTGAATTTTTCTGTATGGCATCGACTTGTTAGAGTGAAAAAAAAATTTATTGTAATACATTATTTTTTATTTGTGCAAATCAAAAATGACGGTGAGTTTGAACTTTACAGTTAAATGTATTTAAATAACATTAAAAATATATATATATAACTGGCTAAAACTTGGATATAATTGTTATTGCTTTAATATTTTATTACTCCTGTCAAGATATGTTTTTTGAATTAGTTAGTTTGGAATTTCATCAATAGAAATATTAATTTCAAAACTGCACAAGAAAAAAAAAAAAAAAAAAACGTAAATTTTTACGAAATATTCGAAAATGTAAATGGAATTTATTAGGAAAATATCAAAAAGTTCAAAGATGCAGAATTCATAGTTCTGCATACAACTTATAACGCGACAAATATATAAAATTTGTTAAAAAAGGTAAAAGTCACAGGAGAGGACAGAACACCCATCTGCGGATCTCAAATCGCGAACGTTACCACGGAACCACTGAGACCTTGTCCAGGATCGCGAAGTAATGGCATTTAAAATGCATGCTTAACTTTAAAACGAAATTTCTCGAAAACTAAAGCCCATTTGAAGGTTGGTTGGTTGGTTGGTTGGTTGGTTGTTGACGGCCAATTATCTGCACTTGGGATATAGGCCCGGGAGGAGTGCCCTTCGTGGGGGTCTTTCTAAGGGAACCTAACCCGTATTTACGCATGGATAAATCCACGGCTCGAAGAAAACCACGAAAACTCCGAACGATTAGGCCGACGGGCGCGATTGGGATCGAACCCAGCACCTCCCGTCTACCAGCTTCGAGAGCACAACCTCTCAGCCACTGGTGGGGCCCCCCATTTGAAGGAAACCTTTGACCTGAATAGTTAGGGGTATGATCCCTACAACATACTTTAAAATCATCAAAATCTGTGCGCATCATGTTTGGCGGTCTCCTTGTTAGTGTTTTCTTAACTTTTTAAATTATGTCGTCGAAATCTTTAACAAAGCAGTGTTTCTTTTATGTTTTTCGTTTTCCTTCATTATGAATCGTTTAAATCAGAAATTTTCTACGAACAAACGCCATCTTAGTGGGACTGGAACGGAAATTGCAGACAAATCAAGAACTTTCATTAATGCGATTTAAAGTGGCATTTTAATGTTGACTTTAGAGAACCGTTTGTACTCATTTTTTGCATGGAATATCCTTCTTTGACTGAGTGGACTTAAAATGTTAAATTTACAAACTTTACTTCCTTTTGAATTTTAAAATACTTTATTTTGAAAAGTGGGTATTTTATGAATTTTCGATGTTTTTTGGCAAACTTTGTATAGAGTTTCTTCTTTTTTTAAAGAGAAAGAAAGAACGTGATCCGAAAGACACTGTTTCGTCTTCCACTTTTAAAAAAATATATTTTTTTTCAAGGCACATATGTTCCGAGGAAATAAGTTCAATGAAATCCTCCAAAGAGGACATTTTGAGTCCAGTCACATAGTTGAATCTGGACACCGGTGAAATTGCTCGGAAATCTGAAAGTTCGCAATTCTAGTCTACTAGTGTATAACTTTAATCTTTTCTAGGAAAGGCTGCCAACATTCTAAATGCCTAGAACCGTCACAATCCCAAAACCGGCCCTGCATAGTAGTGTCTGTAAGTAATTGTCGCCTTATTTAAGTGCCCGAATTTTAATTAACTAATGTAAATTAAATATCACAATTAAAAAAAATGATTCCCAGGTTTCGAGATGTTGTGATTTCTGTTTTACAGGCCTGGTTGTCTTTAAAACTATGCAGACGTAAGGTAGTAGTAAGAATAAAACAAATATATTTTCCAAGTACTTTATGAACACGAAAATAATATTAGCATTAGGAATTTGTTTGACACCACTTAAATAAATGAATATACTAACCATTGCAAACTTTAATTTGATCTTCAGCTCGGGCGACCAAGTAATGCTGTAAAACATGATTACTGTCCCAGAATACAATTTACATCTGAATTTGACCTGGCTGCCATTCTTATAGGTCCACCGAATAAAATAAAAAACACTTAAAAAAACTTTGGAAGAAGTTCCAAAATTTTCCTTGAACCCAGATCTTTTAAAGCTCATTCTCAAATCCAAACTGCCTACTTTCTGACACATCTTTTAATTAATTTTTGTTCGCAAACGCATAGAGATTGCTTTGTGCTTTTATTGAGAAACTTTGTAATCGAACTTTTTTTTTCTATTTTATGGTGTAGGTGGAGAGGCGGAAGATCTTTCAGAAAATACTGTCAAAGTTGGCGTTTTGAACCAAATTTCCGGAAGCGATAACGCGGGACTGGAAAAAACTGATCTCGCGAAACAATAATCGCTTATAACTCAAGATGTAATTCATATATAGAAAAGCGAGAAAAACTCCTCGACGAGAAATCAATTTAATAACCATTTCTGCAAGTGTCATGCTTTTGCGTTTAAAACTGAGTCAGAAAATATGTCGGGAAGTTTCGCATTGTTGAGCGGGGAAAAATATTTTTTGAGAACTGCCTTGAATAATCATTTTGATTCCAGAAAGAATTCGAATGACGACATTTCAAAATAAAAGAATACATTATTTACGTTTGTTATCCTACGTGAAACGGCTTTCGTAAAATTAAATCTGACGTTTTCAGAAATATTGTCCTGTTTTTCTACGCAATGTAATTCTTGTAGCAAGAAAATGAAACAGGTCCTAAGATTTGGCTTCGAAGAAACCTTGAGCGTCTCTACAGCAGAAGAACACAAATCTTGGTTTTCATGTTACTTACAGTGAATGAAAGAAGTCTCCATTATACAATCAAAAGTTTGCGCAGGCTGTACCTTACCTTCATAGTTCTTTTAAAGATATTTGTTACATAAAACATGGCTGTAGCTAGACAAAAGTTATAGCTTAACGCGTTCAGAAAAATAAATCTCTCAATCCGGAAATAGCGAAGAATATATGATTTTGGTAATTCTAGAACTAATTTGTCGACCAAGACAACACTTCGGAGGTAGAGACCAGAGAGTGAAGACGTAGGGGAAAACGCTTCGTACTTGCGTACACGTTCTCCCGGGTAGCTCCGACCTTCTACGGCATAATACCCTGAGTAGTGTAGGTGTCCTTTTCAGGACTTTATGACGAACTGCCTGAGGTATTACAGCTATCTTGCTTGCTACTCTTCGACATGGCCACGATCTCTTTTGATATTGACATGGATGACAACATTCCCAGGATTGTCGACGGCATAGAGCCGACTGATTTCCTCGGAACTTTCAACGAATTTCCCACGACTGACGAGCCTGCCAACGAAGTCTTACGTGAATTGTTTCACAATATAGATAACTACATCAGACGAACCCTACGAACGCCTGACTATCATTCTGACAGTTGCTTAAAGGAAGAGGTAACTAAAGTTTGTCAATTTGCTACGACTATGTTGAATGAGCCAGATGTTTTTCTGCCTATGACCACAGGCTATTGTAAATTTCTAAATTTTGACAACCGTGACGAGTTGTCGGCTAAACTTAATAAGCTTAAGAGTATTACTCCAAAAGCTTCTCTCCCTTTTTCTTTTCCAAAAAAACCATTCCGCAAAAGGAAAATATCCGAAACGGAAAATTCCATTCCGCTTAAAAATAAATACTCCGAATTACCCTCGGAAGCGAATATTGATAGCTCACAAAATTTTGAAACCCAAATTGATAGCCAAAATTCCGAAATGGAAGGTGACGATACTGAGTCTCCTAAGGAAATCGTCTATCCACTATACATCGAATTTTCTGACAACGATTGGCATATAATCACTCAGGAACTAAAAAATCTTGACGCTGACAACGCTCCTAAAGTGAGTCTGAATAATGATCTTCTAAAAGTCCAAACTAAATCTGAAAACCAGTTTAGAGAAATCCAGCGGTACCTTACTGTCAAAAACCTAAAATATACAACTATTTCACCTAAGGATTTGCGACCCAAAAAAAAATTGTGTTCGCGGCATCCCCCCCCCCCCCAATACTGACCCCCAACATATCATCAAAGACCTGAAAAACCACGGCTTCCAAGCTACTCGTGCGGCTATGATGAAAAGCAGAAAAACGGGCTTAGCAATGCCCCTCTATATGGTCAACGTTCTCCCCCGCAAAGATTTGATTCGATTTGATTTTTCAAATCAAGGAATTATGTGACATTAGCGTCACTATTGAATAATTTCGCAACTCCAACAGCATTAAACAGTGTTACCGTTGCCAACGTTACGGTCACGCATCCGAAACGTGTAATTTTACCCCTAAATGCGTTAAATGTTCTGACCTGCATCTCTCTACTGAGTGCCCCCACCAGGGCAAAATTACTCCTAAATGCGCTAACTGCAGCGGTATGCACCCTGCCTCGTACAGGGGCTGCCCAAAAAATCCCCAAAACATCAAAAATAAAGCTAAAAATCCTACTTATAGAAATAAAACTCCCAATGAAAACTACGACTTTGCTGAAATTCTTAAAAATTTCAACTATACCGCTACGGCTAAAAATAGCAATTCCCAAAATGTCATTGATGACGCTATACAGGAACCTTCCGGCTCCACTAACCCTGAGGGTATTTCTCAAATTCCCCCTATCCCTAACTCGAACCCCCTAAACGAAATATTCCAAACCTTCAACGACTTGAAAGAAGTCCTCAAGCTATCCAAACTTCTCAAAAGTATCCAAAAAATCGCCCAAAATATCAAAAAATTCAAAAATCCATTTGAAAAGATGTTTTTTATCATCAATGAGCTAGAAGTATTCGCTAACGAGTTTAATATCACCGACTAGTCGGTGCCCTTTGGGCTGTTAAGCTTGAAAATTCAAAATTTTATCTATCTTTTTGAAAAAAAAAAAAAAAAAAAAAAAAAAAAGATAATTTTTAAAAAATATTATATTTTGTGTGGTCACTGAAAAGTGTCTTTTTTTTTATTGTTGTTTTGCCTCCTTTTCCAGACTGGCATTTTGTGCTGTTTTTCGAACTTGTCCGGACTCTATTTTTTAAACTTATTTATCAGTAGTAAAACTACTGTTGCTATACCTTGCACTCTAAATTTTGACTTTTTTCTTAATCATCTTTCCTATTTTTTCTCTTAATATTTTTTATCCCCCTTTTTTTGCTCTTGTAGTTATTAAACTTTTCCCATTGGCTCACTTTACAAGACAGTCTATTCTCATTCGTCTGGGCGTTAAGTTGATCGCAACTAGGAAGCCCATTAAATATCACAACCTGTTCGGCACCTGTTCGGTCGACCAAGATCATACTTCATAGGATCATTTCTATAGTATGATTAGCGAGTTCGCTCACCGAACTTCGCAGAAAACCCAACCATGATGATGTGGAGTGGGGTTTCGTCCCGAGCGTGAACCTGGTCGCAAATCTATGGCCATTGATGATCGCGCCCGTTTTGCCTCGTGCACTGCGGGAAGGGCGGAACTTGCTCTGAGTGGTTCCCAATTTAATAGCAGAAATTGTAACTAGATTTGCCCCATTTGTCCCGAAAATAATGATTTGCAATTGGTAAAATGTGGATGCTTTGTTTATTTAATCTTAGCGATCTAATATTATTCAGTAATGTTAAAGAAATTTTAAAAAAAAGTTAAGAGCATCAATTGCTTTAATATCATTAACTACAATAATAATAAAAATTAACCGTAGTAACATATTTTTATATTTTTTTTTCACGCTGATAACAATTTTAACTGTTCCTGTAATAGTAATTTTTATTTCATGTAAAATATCATCCGCGAAGATGACCTTAATTTTAGGGGATAAAACCAGGTTGCGCCGCCAGACGCATGAGGAGCGCCCGGCGCGTCATACGACCACCGGACCCATGTCCTGAGAGACATTTATTGAGCACATTGGCTTTGGGTCACCGAGTGCTCTGACGGCCGGACCAGAGGACCCTCATCCAACGGAACCTCTAAACCTTCTTACCCGAGCTCGCGACGACGTAGGTCATTGCGATTGCGCGGAAGATCCCATATCTTAGAGGAGACTTCCATACAGACACTCGATGAACCGTCGAAACAACCCAGCGACTTCGTCGCTTAAATCCCATAAGGAGAGTCGGTTCCTAGGTCGCATGCTGGATTTCCCGACGGCTCTTGCTTTCCCACGGCGTCCGATCGTCGGCATGTATGGAAGGACAAGCAACTGGTTCATCTTCCGTGGGTTGACACTACGTGTGTCATAGGAAACCTATGGCCGACCCAGGACCACGAGGAAACTCGGTCCTTTCTCATAGACGAGACTCGGCTAGGTTGTCCCCATTGATCGGCTTTGCATTCGGCAAACCCCCGCAGTGAAATACGGGGAGATCCCCGATCGACTCCGATCTCCGGTTCATCAACATGTAATATCACAAAACACACTAAAAACGGAAGAATCAAAGACACCACTACCGGACTCTGGAGGTCGTAGAAAGCCCCTCCAAGCGCGCCAAAGAGACGGGCCCGATCGAGATTAATTTTGGGTGAAGCTTACGAGACGTGCCACTCATCCGCCCGCCAGACGTGGAAAGTCCTGGCAACACATAGACATGTCAGACTGGGTTTCGGTCCATGATTTGCTTTCAAGCTCGAACGCCGCCATTTTACTGACGAGCTACCGGTCCGGTTCCTCGTGGTCGATTCTCGAGAAAGGGTGGAACCGTTCCAGAAAATCGACGTGAGTCACGTATCGCAGCCTGAGTTCCTGCCCCGTGTCATCACTTCACATCTGGTCCAAACGGGCAGTCTCGATTCAGACCTTGAGGTCGACGCCCAACTGATCCAGCTACAGGGGAATAACAAGGGACGGTCGTACGGAGCCTATCCCGCATTGACCGACTACGCTCAACCGGCTCGCACGACACCGAGAGTTGCTACGAGCCGTCTCACCTGCCGACGAGCGCCACAATTGAGCCCTTGCGATCCATGTCCCGTCCGAGCCATAGTCTCCTCATCGACAAGTTTTGTAGCCTCCTGCTCCGATTTGGCTTAACCTTTGCCACTCGCGTCATCCCCCGGACGCAAAAGCTCCGAGCACGAGGGTTCGGTCTACGCGACGTCTTTTCACCACCATTGTCATCCCGAGTTCCCGCGGAGCAAAGTCCCGTGAACCTGTCGACTCGTTAGGCGACTACGACACTAGGACAAGCTCTACACATAGGATCCTCGAGGGACGACAACGGCCTAATCCTCTTGCAGCCGAGGACCGGCCCAAAAGAGTGAGAGTCCCTGTAGAATCGGTAACTCCGGCTAGACAGACATCACTTTCCCACTGTCCCACCACGATGAGGATATCGGATTCATCGGCTGCTGCTCCCCTCGTGTCGACGAAACATCTTGTGTCGAGAGTCCGGTCTTCTTCACGACTGAACCAACACATCTTGTAGGATGTGTTGACTGAACGGGCCGATTCGGAACAACCCGACGGAGAGTCCGCGCAATGCTCGGCTTCCAGTCACCTCCTCCACCAAAGGAGTCGGGTCAGAATCACCGAAAAGGAGCTCGGGACAGTTCCTTCTCGGTGTCCGGAGAAGGACACCGAGCGCTACCCCGCATGTGCGGCAGCGTATTACTACTTATTTTACTGTTTATTACTGTTAATTTTACGGTATGATACAGGCAGCTGGGATGACAGTATTATGCTGTAAAATCAACACTTTTTTTTTGCAGTGCATAGGTTATATTTTATGTCTGCGTCACTCCCCTTTGGAGTGCGGTAGCGAAAAACTTTCTAAAATTGTAATTTTTGTGATACTTAAAGGCTTAGAAACTTGAAATTTGGCGAGGTAGTTACGTAGAAGATATAAATGCTGTCTAAGAGCAGTTTCTAAAAAATTCAAAATTTAAAAGGATGAAACGAGTGAAAAGCCTTCTAAAAACATTATAAATTAGAATTTCTGTGGAATCTCTGAAACCCCAGCGAACCGATTTCAAAAGTAATGGGGGTAAATTGATGGTGACAGTCCCTGCTCTAACATAGGCTATATTTTATGTCGGTGCCACTACCCTCAGGGGGGGAAATACAGGAGCGAAAAACTTTTTAAAATTGCTATTTTTGCGATATTGAAAGGGTTTGAAACTTGAAATTTTGCACGATAGTTACTTATAAGATGTATATTCCTCTAAGAACAAATTCTAAAAAATTCGAAATTTAAAAGAGTGTTATGAGGGAAAAGAGATCTAAAAACGTTCTAAATTACGATTTCTATGGAATTGTTAAGGACAGGAACTTGAAATTTGACATGGCTACTACTTCCTAAGACTGAAATGCGCACACAGAGCAGATTTTTTTTTTTTTTAAACCGTAAATTGAAAATGTAAAGGAGAAAAAAATTCTAAATTCCAATTTTTGTGATACTGAAAGGACTAGAAACTTAAAACTTGGCATAACCGTTACTTTTAAGATACAAATGGCCGCTAACAAGGGTTTGTACAGAAATTCGAAATTTAAAAAGGTGAAATGGGCGAAAAGCACTCTAAAAGTGTTCTAAATTACGATTTCTATGGAATTGTAAAGGATAGAAACTTGGAGTTTGACATGGCTGTTGCTTTTAAGACATAAATGGTCGCACAGAACAGTTTTTTTAATTGTAATTTAAAAGTGCGAAAATGCGAAAAGCGTTGTAAATTGCGATTTATTTGGAGTTATTGAAGCTTGAAATTTGGGATGGCTGTTACTCTAAACGTTTTCTGTTCATTTCATCCTTTTAAATTTTGAATTTTTTAGAAATAGTTCTTATCGAGCATTTGCGTTTTAAAAGTAACCACCATGCCAAATACCAATCTTCTATACCAACTGTACCACATATATCGCAATTTTAGAATATTTTATCTATAGATACGTAAATACTCGCTCAGAACAGTTTTCTAAAAATGCGAAATTTAAAAAAGTGCAGGAGCAAAAATATTCTAAAATTGCGATATATGTAGCACAGTTGGAGTTGGTATAGAAGATTGGTATTTGGCATGGTGGTTACTTTTAAAACGCAAATGCTCGCTAAGAACTATTTCTAAAAAATTCAAAATTTAAAAGGATGAAATGAACCGAAAACGTTCTAAAAACATTCTAAATTATGATTTAATTGGATTTATTAAGGTTAGAAAGTTGAAATTTATTATAGTGGTTAGTATTAAGATGCAAACGATCTGTATAAGCAGTTTATTAAAAATTCAAAATTTATAGGTGTAAAATGAGCGGAAAGCTTTCTAAATTATGGCTTATTCATAATTATTAGGAATAGAAATTAAAAATTTGACATGCCTGTTATTTGTTAGACGTAAATACTGGCTTAGAACAGTTTTTACAAAATTCGAAATTTTAAAAGATGCAGAAGCAGAAAACGTTCTAAAATTGCGGTTACAGTGATGCTGCTGGTCTAGAAACTTGAAATTTGGCATTGTAGCTATTTTTAAGATTTCAGTGTTCGCTAAGAACGGTTTCTAATAAAAACAGAAGTTTAAAAGGTTGAAGAGAGCGGGAAATGCTCAAAAAACCTTCTAAGCTATGAAATTTTTAGGGTTAGAAACTTGAAATTTTAAATGGCTGTTACGTTAGATATGTAAATGCATCCACATAACAGTTTTTTAATATTTAAAAATTTTAATGTGTGCAGGAACAAAAATATTCTAAAATTGCGATTTCTGTGTTTTAGTTGTTACAGACGTTTGCTTAACCAGAAGCTTGGAATTTGGCATGGTGCTTACTTTTAAGATGTAAATTCTCACTAAGAATGGTTTAAAAAAAAATTCTAAATTTCAAATAAAAAATGAAATGTGCGGAAAACCTTCAAAATACATTCTAAATTACCATTTATTTGGATTTATATTTAGCTCTTCTCATTTATATAAGTGTCATGTTCGCCTAATACAAAGAATGAAGTTTACTCAAAATCAGTAATTTTAGTGGATTAATTAGTAATTTTAGAATTATCCCTAGCAGTATAATTTCCTCTAACAAAAATAGGTCAACGAAAACCACTTGGCATATTTCAATAAGTATGTGAGCAAAGTCGCGGATTTTGCTAGTATTCCTATATAAAAAATACAATTTAATACTTACACAGCAGTTCACAAATTAATTCAGTTATCTGAAGATCATTTATGCAGGGCAATCGCTAAGATTTTTTATTGAGGGGGGAGAGGGCCTTAAATTGCCAAGTCAAATTTCAGTATTTGCCAACTCATTGAAAAGCAAAAATAAATAGTTTTCGCCAATTCAACAAGTTTGCCAACTAGTTTTATAATTTTGCCAAGTTACCACAATCAGAAAATGTAATATAGTTCTTATTTGTAAAAAGTTTAAAAATATTCCCAATTAGATTTGTAACTTTTGCCAAGTCTATCAGAAATAGAAAGTATATTGTAGTTTTTATTAAAGTTTTAGAGAAATTTGCCAACTAAAAGTTTTTAAATTTGCCAAGTATAACAGCATTCGGGAACGTTTGGCTCCCCCTCCCCACCCCCTTAGCGAGGGCCCTGCATTTATATTTCTCAAATATATTTTTAAAATTTGTTCCTATCACAATATTTATAATTTTTTTCTCAAAATATAATACGCGTGAAATTATTTTAAAAGAAAGATAATCCTACATTTAAACAGCAATTAAAAATGTCATCAGAATTTTAATAATTTTTTTTGCCCCCCCCCCTTTTTTAAGCCATTGGGAAAATGGTTCTGTAACTTTAGAAGAATTTTTCTTTGAATAGGCAATAGAAATGCATAAAATCTTTACAAAAATGTTAAAGTTACAAAAAGGATAGATGCAAACTATCAGATTTGAAAAAAAAAAAAAAAAAAAAAAAAAACGAATTCAAAAATTGACGTCGGATGAGAAATCGTTTTATAAAGCAAAAAACGTGGTCCTTCAACTTTAATTTCCTCCAAATACCTTTAGCTCAGACAGCAATCTAATCAAGAGTTAAAGCAATACTTAAGTTTTTCTTAGGGGTTGGTCTACAAATAGAAATTGTACCAAACTTTAAAAAATTCAATGCTAACACCTAAAGTTGGCATTCTATTTGGATATTTCGCTTTATTCTACCTTCGGATACCAAAGGAAAGTCAGTAGACAAGGAATGAGACTTCTGCGTCAGCAGCAGGCGCTGGTGGCGGTGCCGTGATAACACCGCCTGCTGCCGAGATCATACTATAGTAGGTGGGTGGAATAGCTAGCGTGGGGAAGCTATGTTATGGTAGGGTGGGGCGAATAGGTCTGCTATAAGAGAGGGGTATTTTAGGGGTATTTGTTAAATTAATCCGAACACTACCCCGCTATCCTTCTGCCTTTTCCCAATGGTTGTTGTAATTTGTTAAATTACAATTTTTTTTGTAATAAATTTTATTCAATTATGCTATTCAATAAAAAAAATTCTGTGCACAGGCATTAATTTTCCGCACTCAAGGAGAAAAAAAGCAATTTTCTTTTCAAAAAATGTTTTTAATAGAGTATTTTAAAAAATTAAAAAAAAAAAAAAAAAAAAAAAGAAGAAGAAGAAGAAGAAGAAGAAGAAGAAGAAAATGATATCTACAACTATTATGCTTATATTACAGGCAGGTTCTCGTCCGTAGGAAGTGCTGACTCACGACAGGAAGGAGCAAGCGGTCATCTATCAAACACTTTTTCAAAAACTAAAAACTTTAAGTTTTGACTCTTTTATCTTATGCATAACTTTTCGTATTTGTGCAATCATTTAACAATAAACAGTAAAATAATATTTACTAATTTTTTTCCGAATTAGGTTTACGTTTTAATTTAATGTTTTGCTTATTTTGAAACTGTATGTACTGTATATATAAAATGTATCTTAACATGTGTAACATGTGTTTTTAATATTATGGAGGGATGAAAGCAAGAAGTGAGTAAATATTTATGGAACTTCGGCCTATCCGGCTTTTTTGTTATCCGGCCTACCCTTCCGCCACACTAGGCCAAAGACATTTAAGATACATAGACTGGCAAAACTGTCAGTTTAACTGAGGATTTTTTATCACAGCTGACGTACGTCAGATTGTTGACATTTCATTTAGTAGTATATTATGTGTGGTTAGCTGTGTTGCGCTATAATTTCTTTATTCGAGAATTTTTCTAAAAGTTTTTTTTTTTAAATCGTTGTTAAATTTAAAAGTATTCTATTTATTTTAACACTTTATTGTGGCATTAATTTGTTAAAGACGAAATCGCAATTGTTATATATGTGTGTTGCATGTGTGTAAGCACCGGCAATCGAGGTATAAATAAAACTATTTTATCTTTCCATCGGTAAGTCAATTTTTATTTATGAGTATACTTAAGAATGCCCTTTTTAATAAATGTTGGTGTCATTGTTTCATTTATTTAGACAGTGTTATTTAAAGTGAGGACAAAATAAAATTCATCAATTTGATCTGGCCATGAATTTATGGCACAAATGGGATTTATTTAAAAGTAGTTACTTACTTGATTATAAGTTGTTTAATTGAGATATGTCTCATTATCATATAAACACAGAGATATTAGCTCTCAATGTTACATAAAACTAAAAAAGTATTTTTTTTTTTTTTTTTAGTTTGAACAGCAAAATTATATTTATTCATAACATTTTAATCAATAAAAATATAACTTTCTTATGAATCGTTTCATTTTAATTTAGCTGTTAAAGTAGATAACTGTTTTGGAATTCCTAATGCATTTCTAATATATAATATACCTTGCAGAGTGTGGTATAAAATAAAAATATTTACTGAAACACTAAGAACTTTTTATTACTGTTGTTATCCAAAACTGTACAATTAGAATAACTTTTACAAGTCCCAAATGAATATCAACATATTGATAACCTCCTAAGCTACAATCAAGTTATATGTGGTCTGCTTACTGATGGAAGTCGAGGAACTGACTTGCAAAAGCTGACGTTTGGAATTCGAGGAACTAAGTTAACAAAGTCTTCTGTTGGAATTTTTATGCCAGCTGGAGACATTCACATGCAGAGATTTTTATTTAATTTTTCTGTCTGTAAATGTAACTTGCTAGAGCTTGAGATGTCTTCCACGTCCAAGAAAACTCTTGCTGCCAATCTTCATTCACAGTAATTCAATATGTTGATATTAAGTTCATTTAAGATTTGGAAAAATTATTTTACTTGTACTTTTTTGCATAACAACAGTAATAAAAAGTTCTTTGTTTTTCAGTAAATATTTTTATTTTATATTTGTATCTGAAAGTATTATATATTAGAAATGCTGATACTTCTCGACTATCTTGGCAAGAGAAGGAAATTTCACATGCATAGTTTCCGGTAACCTATTTACTGTTTCTTTGACAGAAGATTTTTTTCTGTATTTATATAATTTATTTAATATAAAAAAGTCATTTATTTTTTTGGTACTTCTCCATTATCCCGTCGACCACTTTTCATAAAAAAGTTATCGGCAAACTATAGGATTTAACTTCATATTTTAATACTTGGAAATTTTTCCAGAGAAAATTTCTCACGCCTTGCATTCATAATATCCAAATTTTAATTGCTTGTTGGATATACGCCTATTAAGCAATTAAAATTTGGATATTATAGGATTTAACGCCAAAAATGCAGTCCCGATCACTTGACGTCAGAAGCATTACACATGTTTGCTAAATCATCAAGGGGTTTTTAATTCACCATTTACCTGTATTTTTCATTGTTTTACCGATTTATTAGTTATTTCATTAATTAAAATAACAATTGCATCCTTAAACGGCTGTGCCATGATATTAAAAGAGAAAATGCATTAAAAAATTTTTGCGTTGCATAGTTAAGTACAATAAATCAATTTCAACCGATGTTCAAACATTTATTCACCAGCCGAGAAGGATAATTAAGAAAAATAATGTAAATAAATAAATATCCAAGATTTTTTTTCTGTTTTCATTAATATATTGTCATTTTTTTTTTTTTTGTTTAAACTTACTGATAGTTGACACTTTGGTGAGTGGGGCTTTTCCGATTTTTTTTATTTTATTTATTTATTTATTTTGATATTACAATGGCAATATTCTTCTATTTGTTTATTTTACATTACAGATTGGCGATAATTTTTTTAATGAAAACTGGTCGACGGGATAATGGAGAAGTACCATTTTTTTATATACAAACATAAGTAATTTGTATATAAAAAACAATAATAATAATTTATAATACACAAGGGTTGGGGAATTATATCCCTCTAGTGAGTGGCTTTTCTGATGAGGCGAGATAATCTTTAAGAAATCTTTTAAAAACTGCAGGCTATAGAAGAATTGTTTTTACTTGTTAGCTATATTTTGTAACTCTTCAAATTAGTGTAATATCACTATGGTAACTAAGTTCTAACCTTATACTAAACTTTCCTCTTTTGTATATATTTCTTAATTTTATTTGAAAAAAAGTACGAACATGTATTATTGTAGTAAGGATTTATTTTTGCAGTTGCGTAAATTCTGTCATAACAATTTTCAACTGTATGTTGCTTCTTGCTGGCTGGTAAGATTTTCTGAAAATTTCCCACTCCTACATATATCTTCAAATCTGCATAGCTTAGGACCAGAGGTTGTGCAGATTTTAGAATTTTATGGATTTCTGGTCATGCATAACTAAATATTCATAATGATGATGAGATATGTTTTTCTTGAATTATTCAATGAAACTCGTCTTATAAAGATATATTAATAATTTACATCAAAATCATAAAAATACAGAAATTTTATTTCATGCTTAGTCAGACTTAATTATTTGAAGTGTTAAGATCTTACTCACAACTATTAATGATTTTAACACATAAAATTATAAATTAAGTATAAATCTTAGAAATATTTTGACAACTATATAAAACAGGCATCTTTTAAGAGCAGCACACAGAGAAAAAAGAGGAGGAGATATTTAAAAAATATGAATGCATTATAGGCCTATAGGTTTAACATTAGTGAAGGGAATTTGAGATCTTGCTGACCATGTTTTGGGTATTTATCCATTGTGACATTTTGGTGCTTCGAAATCAAGAATACATTATTTTATCATATATTTTTATGAGCAAATATTACAATATGAATTTTATTTTGCCTTTTTAGAACTTAAATGCAGAGCATTCATAATTTTGATGAATGCAAAATTGTATGTGTTATTTAAATACATACTAAAAAATCACTTATTCACTGAAAAAGAAAATCTTGGAAGAATAAAATTACAAAGATTTATTATTGGTCTCTACACTGATCAACAAGAAATTTATTTTGCATGTAAGAAGGCATCCGTATTATAAAGGCATGCTATTTGCTAATTTTATTGACTGTCAGTTCTTTTTTTTTTTTTAAATACATTGTTTATTTGTGTTATCAGGTTTAACCTTCTTTTACACAGCTTGAGAAATATTGATTATAAATTGAAAAAACATTTATTTTTTTAAATAACTAACTTTCAGGCATGGTTTTGTATTTTAATCTATTACCACATGACTCAAACTCAACAGTAAGTATTTGTCTGTTATAATAATGTAAAGTAACATTTGCAGTAATATAAATAAGTCATAATAATAGTAATGAATTATAACAGTGGTGTAACCAGGATCCTCATTGGGTAGGAGTTTGGAATCATCGTTACTCATAAAATGAAAAATTTTGTTTTATGACTTGTCCCCAGTAAATGTGACACATTAAAACCAATGTAATGAAAAGCTATTATTGATGATTAAAGGTATTATTATGAAAAACCATAATTCATGATAAATTAAAATATATTATGAATGTGATTAAAATTCCAATTTACTGAATCCCAGTAGCAGATTTTTCTGAGTCAATCTGCAGCAAAACAAAATTTATATGCGACCATAAGAAAAAATAGTAACCCATAAATTAAGCAAAATATACATTTACAAAGAAAATGTAATAAGAACATCTAGGGAGGCACCGGATAGTGACTTTGGCAAAATACCGAATATTCGACTGACTATATACTTCTATATTTCATAGTTTAAAAATTTTAAAAAGTTAAATTTCAAAATAATTTTACATATTTAGCACAAAGACAATTTTCATGAAAAAAACCTTTTCACAATTAAACTTTACAAAAAAATAAAAATAATTCTATGCTTTAAATTATTTAAGAAGGATTAGTCTTAACTCTTTTAATTAATAAAAAATTCAACTTATGACTTCTTCTGTGAACTAAAATATATGAATAAAATTTACTTACATTCTAAAACAAATATATTAAAATCAAAAAGAAATTTTGAAGGAATATTTTACAGTCATATAGTATTTATTTGACAAGAAGCGAGTAAATAATAATAATAATAAAACATTCAAATGGTGGCAACTTAGCAAGAAAGTTTTTGAAGTGTACTAGAGTGAATAAAGTGAACGATTATTTTCAGAGGTTAGAAATTTATATGATGTTTGTAAAATTTTAGAACAAACTTTTGAGGAAGATAATAAGGCCAAGACAAGCATTTTCTGTACAGAAAACCACCATCACAATCCATTTATTCAATCAAAAATACAAGGTTTCTACAAGTAGAACCCTAATATTTGTTCGCAACTTTAACAATAATGAAGATATTTTAGCAAGATTTTTATCATATTAACTTTATTTTGTATAAAGTGTATTGGAATCATTAAAGTGATTGAATTTTAATCAGTGACACAGTACTGTCAGCTGCATTCTGAATAGTGGAATATCCAGCTTAGTGTTTGCACTGCACTAGTGTCACTTTTTAACACTTCGGCATATTTTAGAGAAAGCAAAGTCTGATATTTGAATATATTGTTACAATATCTTCATTATTGTTAATTTTAAATGAAAATGCAAGTTCAACATGGAGTGAGATACACTGTATTTTTTAATAAGTGGATTGCAATTCTGGTTTCCCATACAAAAACTGTTTGTCTTGTTACTTATTATAACCCCTGAAAGCTGTATATTATCTTTCATTATGTTTAGGAATACCCAGTTGTTAAAAAGCTAACAATATTCAAAAACTTGCATTTACAGATCATTAGTTCCTATGAATGTCATCATTAACAGTTATTTTTCTTAATTGTTACTTTTCAAACAGCAAATAAATAAAGCAAAAGCAATCTCTGTTATTTAAATATGGTTGTATTTCTTAATATCTTTATTTATTGACAGTTAAAAATAAAAATTATCTAAGGTTTTCAAAAAAAAAAAAAAAATGCTTTTAAAAACACTTTCTTTAAGTATTCAGTTTGACTGAATATCAAGATATTTGGCCAAATCGAATATTCAGCATATCAAATCAGGGGTCGATCTAGGAAAAATTTGGGGCCTATTTAAGGACCCCTTCACAAAAATCTATTTGATAAAATGGGCTCACAAAAATCAATTTGATAAAATGGATCCCTTCACAAAAATCAGTTTGATAAAATGGTCTCCTTTACAAAATTCTATTCCATAAAAACTTACTATTTATTATTTATTTATTATTTTGTGATGTTTTAAAATGTGTAATTTGTAAACAAGCAAGTTCACCAGAGAGGAAAACTTCAGCAAAATGATTTTAAAAAGTTTTTGTTTATAAATGCTTGGTTTGAATTTGATTAACTGGATATCAACTTTCGTTACAAAATGTTATTTTTCACAAAACTATAATAAATTTCAAAAAAATAACCTTTACTTTTCACAAAATGGGCCCCAAGAAAAAAAACCTGCATCGATCCCTGCAAATAGTTTGATATTCAGCCTAACCAAATAATATGATATTCAGCTTAACCAAACATTCAGTAGTATGACTGAATACTGAATATTTGGTGCATCCCTAGAAGATACAATAATTTAGGAATAAAGTAAAAATTAAAAAAAAAAAATTTAAGAACAGCCTTTATTTTCAAGTTACTATAGATTAGATCTGCAGATAGATCTGCAGTGCGCGCTGCCATGTTGCATACTTTTTCTAGAGGACTTTAGGGATGCTTCAGTTCTCTGTAATTCGCCGCCAAGACTTCAATAGTCGAGAAGTACCAGCATTTCTAATATATAACACTTTCAGATACAGGTATAAAATAAAAATATTTACTGAAAAACAAAGAACTTTTTATTACTGTTGTTATGCAAAAAAGTACAAGTAAAATAATTTTTCCAAATCTTAAATGAGCTTAATATCAACATATTTAATTACTGTGAATGAAGCAAGCATAACCCATGCAACACAAGCTGTAAATGAAGATTTGCATCAAGAGTTTTCTTGACTGTGGAAGACATCTGAAGCTCTAGCAAGTTACATTTACAGACAGAAATATGAAATAAACACTTCTGGCTGTGAATGTACCCAACTGGCATAAAAATTCCAACAGAAGACTTGGTTAACTGAGTTCCTTGAATCCCAAAAGTCAGCTTTGTAAGTCATCTCCTTGACTTCCATAAGTAGGCAGACCAGAAATATCTTGATTATAGCTTACATTATCAGTTAATATGTTGATAATTCATTTAGGATTTGCAAAAATTATTCTAATTGTACAGTTTTGGATAACAACAGTAATAAAAAGTTCTTAGTGTTTCAGTTAATATTTTTATTTTATACCACACTCTCCAAGGTATATTATATATTAGAAATGCATTATATAGGAATTCCAAAACAGGGCTAAGATGCTTTACACTCACGCAGAAAAAAAAAAAATTAATCGGTTAAAAAACGGAAAAAAGTCGCCAAATTTAGGGGATTTTTTCCTTTAATGGCAACCTAGCCATTGTATTAAGTTATTCGTTTGGCACGGTCTGGAAAATCGCGCCAACCAAAAAGTAGCCAAACTTATGTTTATATGTTTGCGTGAGTGTAAAGCATCTGTTCCCAAGACAGTTATCTTTTTTTAACAGCTAAACTAAAATGAAGCGATTCATAAGAAAGTGATATTTTATCAGGGGTCTCAGCTTTTTATATTTGTGAAAAATCTACTCATAATTTTGTGAATTTGAAATGATCGTTATATTCCGGTTCTTGTTTATACATTTTTAAGAAGATATATGGATGTAAAATACATATATTTTCTTTGTATGTGTAAAAGTGACAGGTCAGATTTTACTTTTAAATGATTAATTTGTGAAATGTTCAGTTTAAAGATGGAAAAATTTTGTGAAGGGTCCTGTTTTAGAAAAAATAGTTTTGTGAAGGGTCCTGTTTTAGGGAAAATAGTTTTGTGAAATAAAAAAAATTGTGAAGGGTCCTTTAAAGGACGCAATTTTTTCCTAAACAGATCCCTGTTTATTGATTTTAAAAAATTATGAATAACTACATTATGAATAAATATAATTTTGCTGTTCAAATTTATATAATGAAAACATATTTCAATTAAACAACTTATAATCAAGTAATTGCTTTTAAATAAATCTCATTTGTGCCATAGATTCATGGCCAGATCAAATTGGTGAATTTTATTTTATCATCATTTTAAATAATACTGACTAAATAAATGAAACAATGATACCAACATTTATTAAAAAGGACATTCTTAAGTAAACTCATAAATAAAAATGTACTTACCGAAGAATAAGAAAATATCTGTTGATTGCTAGTTTTCACAATTGTACACCACACGCAGTATAATTTTAACTGTGCATTTTTGGACAATAGCATCTATGTGCTTAACCTCCTGGGTGGATGTAGAATCAAGCACAAGATATTTTATTTATTCTACTTACTCTGTATTTGTTCATAAACAGACACATTTCAAGAAACAAATTTATTTTGAGTGAATTGCGAAAATATTTTTTTTAAGTTATCGTAAAAATAAGTTTACTTTAAAATGGTCAAATTATAAGGGCTTTATTATTTATCATACACACCTGTGTTTTGAAGAGCCTTATAATCTACAAATTATAATTTAGTTGTAATCTGGCTCAAAATCATGAAGCATTTGAAGTTAGAATGTGTGTGTGTTGTGTTTGTTTCATCCTACAGTCAAAATTATCAATTCCAGAATATTTTTTGCAGTTTAGTTTATGATTCAAAGAAAAGCAATGATTAAACAATAATTAAAATAATAATAAATATATGTATATATTATCTTTTTAACAAAAATCTTATTTCTAAACAAGTTTTATTTTTGCTTAACTTACAAGATAAAATTTTCGAACATAAATCTAAAATATTGAAACAAATAACAACTATATAAATATTTTACAAAATTAAAATTGATGAATATATATTTAAATATGTATGTTTATTTTATTGGTATGTATTATTTGATTTTGTTTACATTATTTACTTTTTTGAAATTGTTAAGCTTTATTAACTATTAAAAATATACTTTATTGCAAAACTTATTTGAAATCATCTTTAAATTTTAACAGTCATACAGGCATGCATGAATATTTTGAAGGATCAATTAATTAACTTAGATATATTTCTCCCCCCCCCCCACCTTTTTAAAAAAATTTCTTGGTTTCAGACGCTTTAACTTATAATCTCCACCAATTTGTTTCGTTTCAATGTACATTTCGCCTTTATTGCATGTTAAAATCATATACTCTTACTCAAATACACCAATCAAAAAAATTATTAATAAATTACCTTATTTTATTCTATTTTAGGAAACTAAATATTTTTAATGCTTATTTAGATATATAAAAAAATAGCTTGATGTAAAAAAAATGGCATAAACTTCGTATACATTAATAAAAATTTATTTTTTTAAGTAGCTTCTAGCCATAGCGATTAATGGTAAACAACTCAAATCTGACGTACAGACCTCGCGGTTGAGGTGTTTCAATTTACTTCAGATGGCTGATGGCTTTTGAATGGGCATTGCCAGTCTGTGTATCTTAAATGTCTTTGCACTAGGCCGGATAGGCGGGAGTTTACTGTAAATAAATAAATATCGTCGTTTAATCTTGGACGACTGCCAAAAACTAGTAGCTGTATTTAAAAATGTGAATGTCACAATGATGGTGCCAATAACCAGCGCTATACCTTTCGCCTTTATAGCTTGTTACATCACTTCTAAACATCGCGTAATTTCCGCTTTTTTACATCATCGAAATAGAAAAAGGAATACATTTTTCAATATAATTTGTTTACAAACTGTGGCTCAAATTAGCGACTTTTTAAATAATTTCCAAGCATAAACTTTTAAAAATCTATCTCAACAATGAACGGGAATGAAAAGTAGCAACAAATGCATTTCCAAAATTGGCAATGGATCGCTCAGAGCAAATTAAAAAGCGTTTTCTTTCTTTCTTTTTTGTATACATATGGACCAGTTGGTTTCAAAATGACTGCGCAGAAGGGGAAACAAGACGATTCAGTGTGGAAAGGTGCACAAATTTCTCACAATGTTCTGACTAACAATTTTAGGGATTCACGGATATTGTGTACGTCAACACCGTACGTACAGTGCAGATGATTTGGTTGAGGCCTTTTTCTTTTGCTTGTGATAGAGGTGAGAGGAGGGACATTTATCTTTTGGTTGTTAGCCTATTGATTCCATAAAAGTGATATTTGGGTGTTAGGCTTCGAAATTCAGTTTTGTATTTAGAAATGAAATAGATAATACCGTAGCTAAAATATATATTTCAGGGGGTAGGAATTCAATTTTCCATTTTACTGTAGTCTATTCAATCTATTGAATTCGCAATACTATAATAAGTTTAGTATAGATATTCAATGTAATGTAAAGTTCTTATGAATGATTTAATTCACAATGTTTCGATAAAAATACATGGGTCTGTAAAATTTTGGTGTGTGTGTGTGTGCCTGCCTGCGTATGTTTGTGTCTGGGGGGGGGGGGGGGGGTATTAAACCCAATAAAGTTCCACTTTGCTACTGGCCTGGGAATAGATGTGAGCAGGGCCATTTTAATCACTGTTTAATAGGGCTCTGGCTCCGGCCCTACGGTGGCATTTACATTTTTCTTTCTTTTTCCATTTATTATATAAAATTTACTGAGTCTGTTTGCAAAATATTTTTTTTTAAATTTAATTTGTATCTTAACCTTAACTTTATTATAAATATACTTATATTACATTTATAGTTTATAGCAATAGATTAAAAAGATCTCTTTTTTCATACCCCTCTCGCTCTGAAATAATTTTTTTTTTTTCTGTCCTTCAACACTCGCTATCAGAACTATGGAATTTTTTATGATATTTTTTTTACTCACTAGTTAACCAACTTTAGATACATTTTCTTTAAAGTTGCGTGGGACACATGTTTGTTTTGTTTTGTTTTTACTGTAAACTTTTATTAATATTTTTCCACTTAAAATGGATCTATCTACCTATCAATCTATATATATTCGTCTTCAAATGTAACTTAGAAAAATTGAAAAATTAATGTCAGCCATATTTAAAATTTTACAAATAATCTTCCGAAACAGTGCTCTTTTGAAAACTTTTTCATTTTTGAGTAGTACAGAGAAGAATAAATATTACTTTGTCTTCATAATTTTTAAAAATATTTATTTAAGAAACTAATATATATATATATTTAAACTGTCATTTTTTTATTAATGCGTTTTACTACTAGAATCACATTTTCGAAATTTTCTCTTAAATCAGAAAGCAATCGTACAAACAATTTAATCAATCTATAAGTGAAAATAATGTTACAAAGCCTCATAACGATATCTTTCACATACATTTAGATCTGTCAATATAAATACTACAAAATATATTTTGGGTTAATTGCTTTTAAATTTTGGAAAAAGACTCAGCAACCCCAGAGCTTACAACATAAGAAGTGTTATAAAATTTTATCTAAGCTTTCAATTTTAATTTTTCTTAAAATAAAACTTGATTTTAAATTTAAATGATTTTTTTTTTTTTTTGTTATGAAAAAAGTAATTATTATGTGCTATATTGTAAATTTTCTGGCCTGGTATACCTTTATTACAAACACAATAAAAATATTTAATTTAATTTTAGAAATTATAACAATCGCAAAAAAAAAAAAAAAAAAAAAAAAAAAAAGATAATAAGCTGTTAACTATTTTCCAACGATTAATGTTAGTTTCATTTTTAGCTGCTTAGATTTAAAAAGAAGTTTTAATAGCTTAGTCCTACAGTTTTAGTTTATATCTAGTCTTAACACTTTGTTGACCGGCGATTTTGTACGAAATCTTGATTTTAAACAGTAGAAGCCCCGCCCTCTCCTGTAAATCTTTCATAAAATGGTTTCCTAGATACGTTTTTAGAGTTTGTGCATCAGTAAATATCATTCAGTGTACGGATTCAATATAGTAAAACGTCTTACAATCTAAAAAAATAATGACAACATAATATAAATGGATTTTCTGTAAGTTAAAAGCCACGCCCTTAGTCAATGATGCTTAATGAAACAAAACGAGTCAACTCGTGACCGGTTAACTATGTGTTAAGAGTTTAGAAAAATACGTTCGATAAAAAGACACCCCCCTCCGCATGTGCTTTTTTTATCTGAATAACAGACGGACAAACATAATATGTGCAGTTTTAAATATTGCCCCTTCGCTCTCAATCTTCATTCTTTTACTGCCGAAATCTTTTACGAAATATATATATATATATATATATATATATATATATATATATATATATATAAACAGAAATACCTATTTTTTCTTTTTTAATGTTTTCAATGCCCCACATCGGTCACGGCTAGTTTAAACAGGAAGCCCCCCTTATGGTCGTTATAGTTGCATATTACATTATTTAATAAAAAGATTTTATCTGTGCGTGTTTATGTTATAAATGACTGCACTGACTGCATATAATAAAGGTACTGTTTCTAATCGAAATATTTACATGTATAGTACTCTAATTGTAAAAATACGAATATTGTGGGAATGTTATGCGCCAATCTATAATCGAATATCAAATCGAATCGACCCCAGGGATTCGATCCAATTTTTTTTAATTTAGAGCAAGAATGTTAAAGTAAAGTACTGTTTTAGTGAAATTTACATATAATATTTCATTTGTGTTTTTTTTCGGCCCCAGTAGATTTATTTAAAAGTATTTGAAAAGGAAAATTTTAAACTAAAAGAAATGTAAAACTGTAAGAGGGAATGGTTCAAAATATTCTTACTTTGCTTCACATGCAAAAATTTATACATGAAAATTAACAGTGCTCGGTATTAGATACATATATTTTTCAAATAATAATCTATATTAATAAAATAAAGTTTCGCTCTGTGTGTGTTTGTTTGTTTGTCTGCGATGGCTAGCAAGTTCTAGCGTATCTAGAAGACTGAAAATTTATATTTAGATAGTCCAAGGCCTGAACTGATGCACCTGAGACTCGGAATTTCAATATTTTGATAATTACCCAAGATATTAATTAGTATCTCATTAACCATCGCTTCCAAAATGCCATCTTTTTCTGAAAATGGTGCAATAGAAATGTGAAGTCGCAAAATGAGGTGGGAGAGGGAAGAAAGATTTTCAGTTTACTAGAAAAAGGTCGATTTACTAGAATTACTTTTAGCTACTCCTTTTCGCAACATGTCCAAATAACAGAAACTATTTAGGTCTTTCGACACAAAAATTTGCAAATCTCGATAAACAAAAAATCGCAAATTCAAAAAATCAAATTAAAAAAAATTCCATCCATTACTTTCAGAAATATTAATTAGAAATTTTTAATTTTTCGAGCGATTTAATCTTGCAATGAACAACATGTTTTTGATAAAAATGTGAGCCGCCACAGATGTCTGGATAATGAATCCGCAAAGAAAGAGGTACTAAGAGATTTTTTAGGTGACTCAAACTAACAGTTCTAATTAAGCTACGATTTTAATATTAACACCGTTCGAATCCTCTCTGTTTCCACATTACAAGTTTGTAAAAATTAAGATTATCCGATTCTTATAACCGAAGATATTTATTTTATTTCGCATTAATTTGATTGCAAAAAAAAAAATTTATTTTAACTTTTTTTTTTTTTTTTTTTTTTACGAGCAAGCATAGCAGACAAGATGTCTGTTATCTCTTGAATAAAGAAAGATACTACAAAACAAGTAATAAAAACTTGGAATGGTGTTATTAGAGACTGTATAAATTATTAAAAATCTTGAATTGTTTGATTGGAAAATTATGCATTCTTACTTAAAAAAAGGCTGAGAATTAAAATTTTCAAAAATCGAAAAAATCCACCAAAAAGTTTTTATTTTATAAAAATCTTGATTTTTATGAAAAAGAAATAAAAGCTTATTTGACAATGGGCAATAATTAAAGAAATGTTTGCATCGGGGTTTTCTTGAACAAATTATTCGTTGTACTTGCGGGTATGGTATGGGGAGGTTAACGCCTTTTTATTAGCTCACAGGCTATCAAAGCCGAGCTTATGTGCCCGCCCGTTCTGTATGTATGTATGTATGTATGTATGTACGTATGTACGTACGTAACGCGATAACTCTTGACAGAAATAACTGTTTTGCTTCCAATTTTGTTTATAGGTTCCTTGTGATAAGGCGCTTCCCTGATTAGTTTTGGGGATTGATTGTTTAACTATAAAGGGGGGAACGGGGGGGGCTAACCCCCCTTAATTAAGATAAATGGTTTTTTCATGCAGAATTGTCCAATTTTCTTCAAATTTTGTATATAGGTTCATTGTGATAAGGTTCTTTCCTGATTAGTTTTGGGGGTTCATAGGTTAAGTATAAAGAGGGTAACGGGGGGGGTTAATCCTCCCCCCTTATTTTAGATAAATTATTTTTTTCATGCAGAGTTATCCGATTTTCTTTAAATTTTGTATATAGGTTCATTGTGATAAGGTTCTTTCCTGATTAGTTTTGGGGGTTCATAGGTTAAGTATAAAGGGGGTAACGGGGGGGTTAATCCTCCCCCCTTATTTTAGATAAATGATTTTTTTCATGTAGAGTTATCCGATTTTCTTCAAACTTTCTATATGGGCTCATTGTGGTAAGGGGATTCCCTGATTAGCTTTGGGGGTTCATTGGTGAAGTGTAAAGGAGGGAAACGGGGGCTACCCCCCCCCCCTTAATTTTGATAAATGGGTTTTTCATGCAGAATTATCCAATTTACTCCAAATTTTGTATATAGGCTCATTGTGGTAAGGCACTTCCCTGATTAGTTTTGGGGGTTCACTGGTAAAGTATAAAGGGGGGAACGGGGGGGACTAACCCCCCTTGATATAGATAAATGGGTTTTTTAAGCAGAATTATCCGATTTTCTTCAAATTTTATATGTATGTTCATTGTGATAAGGCGCTTCTCTGATTAGTTTTGGGAGTTCTTTGGTTAAGTATAAAGGGGGGACGGGGGGCTAACCCCCCCCCCCTTAATTTAGATAAATAGATTTTTCATGCAGAATTATCCGATTTTTTCAAATTTTGTATATAGGTTCATTGTGGTAAGGCGCTTCTCTGATTAGTTTTATGGGTTCATTGGTTAATTATAAGAAGGAGAAACGGGGGATGGTTCCCCCCTCTTAATATATTGTCGATTTCTTTATTTTTCGAGGGCTTATTTCAAATTCTTTGAAATAAGAATATAATTTACAGTTCTTTTCCATGGGACAAAGTAATATTTCCGTTTAAGTGAGCATTCCGTTATAGGCAGGTTTCATTTTCACAAGTTTGCTGTAATTATATAAATATACTTATTTATGTTATATGTATAGTAAAACCTGTCAAAACGGAACCTGTCTATAATATAATCCTGTCTTCAGTGGAAGCATTACATGGTCTTGATATATGGATTACCATATAATTAAATCTGCTGAAAACCTGTCTGAAACAATATTTTTCACCGCTCTTTTGTGATTCCGATTCCGTCTTAACAGGTTTTAATGTACTTATAAATACAGTAAAGCCTGTGAAAGCGGGACCTTTCTACAACGGAATCCTGTGTCAAACGTAAGAGTTTCGGGATCACGTCCAAACGAACATTACATCTTATTGAGGTAGTGTATCTTAGAGTTTTAATTAATTACACACTTCGTTAAACGGAAACCTGTCTAAAATGAAACATTTTTCCAGTTACTCCAGCGATTCCGTCTTGACAGGATTGACTATGTGTGTGTATGTGCAATAGGAGTATTTCGAGTATTTTTAAGAATGTAGGTTTTTTTTTATTTAAAAAAATAGTATGTCTAAAATAAAGATGATCAATCTCTATAATTGCAGCTAATAATACTACAATGAAGTTTCATTAACCTTTACCAGTGAAAAAGATTTTTACAAACACTATGATATAAATAACTGAGAACATACTGTAGAGTTAAATGAACTTAAATCAAGTTTCATATAACAAATATTTTCTTGCATTAAGTGGCATTATTTCTTGCATTAAATGGTTACATTTATAACTGCAATTTTCATGTTCAATTTCTTGTCATGGAATTGAGAACTTGCACTGTAATAGGTACTGGATAATAAGTTGACATAATTGCCAATTTCGTCAACCACTGATTCCCCATGGGAGTTTCTGAGATAAGGTTTTAATCTTTAAGAAAAAGGTCTTGCAATTTTAGCTATAGAAACTAGTAGTGTAACAAACACTACAACAACACTACACTACAGGCAACAAATATAGTTCACGTTGGAAAAGATAGTTTTACAATTGTCTAAAACATACATAATTATTCTGGGTTTCTCTGTTTCAAGTTTCGCTGTTTTCCATACCAAAGTAAATAATTCGACCTCAATAATTGTCTCCGATATCAGGCCGACTTAAAAGATATTAAATTTTTGTGAACATTTTGTTGGATTAGCACTTTTTTGTAAGTATTAGATTGTATGAAAAATAATGGTGGTTTCTATTATTTTACTTTTCAACCAATTTATTTTAAGTGGTTGGAAACAGATTTAGAACATACTCCAAGTTCAGCAGGTCTTTGGTACGTGTATTAGGTTCAATTTCTTATTTTTAATGACATAATGTCACCCACGACCTTCTCCATATTCAAAACTCGCATTGCCACCATGAAATTTCTGGAAGGAAGGCTAAAAAGTGCGTTCACAAGTCATACTTGGGTCAAATGTAATGTTGAATTCAGACAGTTTTCTCCGGAAGGAGGCTTCCACTTCCAAACCATTAATAAGCATAAAATCCCAAATCTTCCAGGGGGGACATTTCGATGCTCCTGAATGGATCCCCCCCCCCACCTCTGCTCTTCTGAATTCAACGATGTTGTGCAGTTGATATAAAAACCGTTTCCGCTGTTTTTCGTACCATTTTGAATTAATACAAAAAATCATCGTATGAACTTTCCCATACTTAATTTCTATAACTGCCTTAACTATCCCTGTACAATGGCGAAAAACAAAATTATAATACTAAATAAGTAAATAAAAACTTGCTCTTCAGAATAATATGCAACAACGTAATATTCCATTAACAATTTATTAAAAATAGCCTGGGTTTAAAAGTTGAATAATAAAAATCACCATTATTTTATACAAACCCAGAAGAACATAAAAATCTTTCAATATCCCTCTGTTCTTTCTTTAATGATTAACGAATAACGAGATCAGAAATTAAAGTATCAAAAGGAGGAAGAAAATTCACCTCCCGAAATATTCTTCAGGTTTGAAATGAGATGTATCTGATGGCCAACTTGACAAGGAATATGTGTGGCTAAAGAAAATTGCGTCAAATTTTCTTTAGCAAAGGATTGTGCTCTCTTGAACAGGTCAGAAAACTTTTGAACACCAGTTTCCTCTTCCTTGCTTACTGATTGATGTAAAGTTTCAAAAGCTGAAAAATAACATCATCAGCATGTTTTACAGCAGAAGACATATCACATTTAGATTTTTGCTGGTATTTTGAAAGTGGCAACGTAATGTTGGATAAAACTTCACAAATGTCTAGTCGAATAATAAACTACTTTTTCTTTAATTCCAGCCAGCATATTCAAAGTAAATGATAATATTGCTCGATATAAAATTCTAAAATAAACAAAGATAAGGATCGCCAAACTCTTATCAATGTGCTGTTACTGAATTCGTGTAAACTCGTCTTTTCCCGTAAGTGTTGGCAACAGTTGGTCCTGACCAAGTCTCTGTTGACGAAGTTTTGCGTTTAATCTAGTTACATTAAAATCTGTAAAAACGGAATCGTTATAGGCATCATTAAATAATTCCGTTGTAGATAGATTTCCGTCATATCAGGTATACTTATCAAGCATAGTTATCTTTCCGTCATTGAGACCATGAAATGTTTTCTTTACAAGAGGATTCTGTGTTCACAGAAAGAGAAGGAATCACAACCGTAAAAAGTTCCATTTTAGATAGGTTTCAAATATTAGCAGGTGTAAATATGTAGTGTTGTTTTTGTTGAACCTTCAACTTTTGCCGTTTAAGATAGCTCTCATTTTCACAGATTTTATTGTAATACACCTATGCTTTTCAATGGAAGAATACTATACAGTGAATACGTTTTAACAGTTTTAGAGGATACCTGAAAAAATAGAATGTATCTATGACAAAAACCTGTCTTAAACGGAAAATTTTCATATCCCCGACGAAAGACATATCTTTAAATAATGCTACGTCAAACACCTGTCTAAAGCGGAATTTTTCATGGTTCTTTGCGCTTCCGTCTTATCAGTTTTTAATGTTGTATCTATGTTTCAGTAAACTAATTTTTCATTCTGGGTTCTGGGAGGGGGTCCGGACCCCCTGGACCCCCCCCCCCTTGGCTACGCCACTGATGTAATTTGTAATTATCAATATTAAGTAATACACAGTATGTACTATGTAGCAATAGCAATTCTTACATTTGACCACAGTATATCAGTATTTTTAAGTAGATTTCCTAAGAAATACTACCTATTGCATTCTCCCCTATGTTGCAATTATATATTTTTAATAATGTCAAATCTGTAAAACTGCATATCATAATGATATTAAATTGCAAATTATAAGCTGCATATGGGCAAAAATCAGTTTTACATCCATGGAAACTAATTTTTCTTAGAAATAGCAAAATTGTTTTTCTCTCATCGTATCCTTTCATCTAGTAGATGTACCTAAGATTCCTAGCTCCTGTGATAAAATAAAATAAAAGTATTTTGGTGCATTTTTCACTCATATGAATTATTTTGTCCTAATAGTTAAGTCACGATAATTGCTTGAAAATAATGGTTTATTAATTATTAAGTATCTAAAATTTATTTATAAACTAAAATGGTTGTTGGCTGTTGTTGTAAATGTTTTAGTTTTGGTAATTTCATGCTCAGTTATTTTATCATGTAAATATTAAAATGCACAAAAGATTAACGATACGCTGTGATCTAAAATACATCCTGATCCTTCAAACTATCATATTAAAAAATATATAGTTTGAAAACCAAATTTAAAATTAAATTCTTGCAACAAAAATTGTTGCATGCTGCATGAAATGTATAAATAAATGAATGATTGAATGTATTATCATAGGCTGCTTTTGGCAAAATTCAGGATTTTATAAACTTTCATTAGTGTGGAGTGAATTTTCCTTTCCCTCTGGATTTGCACTAATGGCTGGTTTCACCAACACAAAAGCCCCAGAATTCTTCCCCCCTCCTTCCCTGTCACACACAAGGAAAAAGTGCTAATTTGGGTAGACAAAAATCAGTTTTTAAAACTTTTTCAATATATTAGGTAATTTGCTTAAATAATCTTTAATAACGTCTGCAATTGCTCTGTGTAGAAGGCTATTGGCACATGTTTCAATTTATTTTTCTGTTGTAGAGTGATTTCTTAGAAGTACATTATTCATTTTACATTTCCTTGTTTTAAAATTTTATTACTTTTGTAATTATTTAAAGAAATAACTATATAATAATAGTTAAATTAGATAAAAAATTTAACTATATAAAATAGTTAAAACTCAAATTACATTCCAGCAGAGAAAATACAAAAGTGATTTTTAATAAAGTTTCTTCTTGTAGAGGTCTTGAATTGTAGAGAGTTTCCCTTTATCTTAAAATGCGAAATAGGGACACATCTAGTTATACATTATTTTAATAGAAGACATCACAGAATTGTACCACTCATTGGTTCTTAAACATTTTGCTTCTGATGAAGCATAATGGATACAAGTGTAGTTGCAATTGTATTTTCGCTAGCATTCAGTACGGAATATAAATAAGTGGTTTTAAAATATTTATTGTCTAATATTGCTAATATGATTTAAATATGTTTAGATATAATCAAATAATTCAAGTAATATATCATTTCCTAAATTTAATTATGACTTTGCTATATGATTTGTCAAAAACATTTTGAGCTCTGTCTCTGAAATTTAAAATGTCAACACTTTTCCAATATAATTTGATAATAATAACAACATAATATCCCCCCTTTTTTTTCTTTAAAAAAAATCAACAATAATAATAACAAATAGACATATATAGAGAATACTGAATTTAATGGAATTTATTTCCTAAATTTCACAATATTGAATCTATATCCATGATATATGTATATCTGCACTAAAAAAATATAAGAAAATGAAAGAAGTATCGCTCATTGTTAACTGATTATGATACACTTTCCAGATTTGTAACTGATGATGTAACAGGAAATCTTTAAACTGAATGAATCATTATAATGGTTTAATGAACAGAACAAAAATTATTAAAATGTGCTAAAAAAAAGGGAGGGGACGAAACTTTGATACATTTACGAACTCATTTTTGGCTGTACATGCATGAAATTGAAAGAAAATACTAGTTAAATGCCAAAGTATCGAATAACGTTTTTCATTTTCTGTGAATACAGATGTCGATGCAGGTTTTTTTTAAGGTTATCTTAATAATTTTTAAACTGTCTGGAAGGGATTTTAACCATAACCTCTCCCCACCCCTTTGTTTTCTGTGTCCGTGAGTGCATATAGTCGATTTTGAATTACAATTCATAAGTGAATCTCTGAAATCGTACTTATATAGTATTAATAATATGAAGAAATGAAACTGTGGATTGAAAGTTTCAAATATAAAATAAAATGAAGATGTGATTTGAATAGTGGGTGTTGGGGCTCCTGATCTGCAGAATTGCATGTTATAATCAATATTTGTACTGCTTCGTTATGTATAGAAGTGTTTTTTCACAGATGAATTATCAAACATTGCAAATAAAAAAGTGACATCCTTTGGAACAGCATTTGTAACTTTAAAAAGAAAGTTCCTTCATTTGAATGGGGAGTGCCTGAGATTACCATTTATAAATGAAAATACATGCTCTTTATTAAAAAAAAAAAAACAACTGTTGATTGAAAATTTAACTTATTTATATCAACTGATTTAAACCAGGTCAAGCTTGTAGTATGTAGTTAAGATTTTAAATGTAGTTTGATATCCTGCTATTTAATTATAGGGTAGATGTGCCAGTAATGGACACCCTTAAGGAATTTCTTTAAAAAGTATTTTTTAATTAATTATTACAGAGTTTCCCCAGGTATAAAAAAGGGCAGGGTGCTGCTGGTGAGAAAAAGGCACTTTTTTATTCTTAAGGGCACTTTTTGGATTCTTGAGGGCATTTTTCAGATTCTTAAGGGCACTTTTTTTAATTGTTAGAGGTTTTCTTTTGGTTTTTAAAGCCACTTTTGATATTTAAAAGTCAAAACACTCTTTTTAAGACAACACTGAGTCAGTTTTTACTATCAAAGCAAATTTTTTTAATGCAAAAAGGAAAAAGGACACCTTTTTTACTGAGGGGCAAGAAGGGTGCTAATTCTTTTTATAAGGGGCAAGAAGGGTGCTATTTTGTAAACCAAAGGGCAGGCAGGGTGCAGCACCCTTCTGAAACTGTCTGGGGTAAACTGTTATTATATTCCACGTTTTTTAATATTATATTAATCTACCAACAATATTTAATCATGCTCATAGTCACATTTCCCAATGTGAATCGAAATTTAATTGTAAATAACAGAGATATATCAAAACACCCTAAATTCCAGTAATGGACACCCTCTGTTCCAGTAATGGGACACTCTCTGGTCCAGTAATGGACACCCCACAAAAATTAATAGATAATTGATATTATGATTGTATTTAAAACTAGAATTTAAAGAAAGCATATTAATGAAATAAAATAGCAATTTTCAAATAAATTTAACAATTAGGATATCAATAATTAAATAAAATATTTATGAGAATAATTCACTGTTTATATTAATTGTCACTATCACAAGATCAATATTTTAATTATTGAGACATAGGGGGGGGGGGTTAGAAGGGTTAGTTAAAAAAAAAATCTGAGTACTACTGCATGGAATTTTATTTCCTATTATTTTTAATAATTTAAACTTCCTAAAACTGCTTGATATATTATTTTTTGTAATTTATATAAAAAATATCAAATAAATGAAAGTATGGATTGAATGTTTTTTAAATACTAAATAAAATTATTTCAAAATAAAATTGCAGAATTGAGATTTGAGCCCCATGATCTGCAGATTTACTCGTTTCATTGCTACTATAATTTTATTTTATTTTTAATGTATGCTCTAGTTGTTTTGTCAGAGATGAAAAATCAAACATTTAAGATAGAAAATAGATTTTTAATAACTTATGTGACTTAAAAAGTTGTCTTTATTTAAATGGGGAGAGCTTGAGCCCCATGAGCTCCTCATTTTCCTGTGCCCTTAAACATTATTCTCTGCTTCCTAATTGGATGTTGATTGCCGTATTATAAAGTATGCTAGGCACGATTTAAAAAAAAATATTATTACATTCTAGTAAGTGAAACTTAAAAAAGTAAATTTAATTACTTAGCTTTTCAGTTAAATAAAAAAAAATTATGCACTATGAACATTACTGAAATTGCTTTTTTAGTAACGTCCACATGGGGTGTCCATTACTGGAAATTGACTAATTAAGCATTCCAGTAATGGACCATGGTCTTAAAATCTCAAAAATAAATGAAATTTTGTAAATAGACATTAGTACATAAAATTCAAAGTTTTCTATTACTATTAAAACAAAAACATGCAATTTTTTCAAGAAAATAAAAAATATATAAATTAATTAAGTAAAGCCAGCTCTTAGCATTTTCATTAAGATTTTCACAGAAAAACAGTGGAACTGTGAAACATTATTTTCTGCTTCTTGATTGGTTTAATTAAGAGTGACAACGATAACCCAGATTATAAAACATGGAAGAGGGAGTAATGAAAAAATATATCAAAAGCTAAATTTTTATTGGTTATTTTTTTATAAACCAAAAACTTTGAAGGCGGCCCATTACTGGCACATCTACCCTATATAATGAAATTAGTTTTAATCTAGGCTAGTTTATTTAGAGATGAGTTTATTCTGTAATATTCTGAGTTTATTCTCTGATATTGTAGAGTAAAACAGTAATAAATTAAATAAAAAGTAGCATTTATAATATAGTTTTTAATCATTACATTAAAAAAAATATTTTATTAATTGAAAACCTGCATTCATAATATTGTTTGAATCATTTTATTTAGAATTTTTTAAAAATAATATTACTTTTAAAAAGCTTCACCAGCATTTCATATGTTTGAATTTCTTTTACCAAAAGAATCATTATTCAAATTTATTCTTTATGCAACCATATTATGAAACCATAACGTTTCATTATTAACCAATAGATGGCGCCTGTAGTACATAAATAGGTTTGTTTACAAACGATAACGTTGTTTACATTTGTTTCTTTCTATCAAGTAGTTGTGTTTTATTAGTAAGATTTAAAATATCATATCTTTAATAGAAATCAGTTTATTTACTTATTTTATAGTACAAAAATTGAATCTTTAATTTAACTTCTTACTTTTTAATGACAATTTTTTAACTGTTGTTTTATATGTTTTCAAAAGTAAACACACTCAATTGCATGAACAGTTTTATGCCTAAATTAATACATTTACGTATAATGGCTCAGTAACACGTGGTAAGTTTTGCATATGAGCAATGTTATTTAAATTATTCATAGTTTTACAGAATTTCCCTTTTTTTGTTTTGTTTTTATGCTTTTTAAAATGGGTTGTCCTGTTTGCTTTCAATTTTCAGTGTATTTGAAATATGTTTTTTTTTTTTTTTTTTTTTTTTTTTTTTTTTTTTTTTTTTAAACTAAGTTCAGCAATAGGAGGGTGCATTTTTTATTTAATTCTGTTTGCCTAAGTCCTGTTAAAATTTCCCACATGTTTCATGTGACAACAGAAAATGTAGAACAGTTTAAATTGTAAATGTATTTAAAATATATATACATCACTTTATTTGACAACTTTTTCTGTTTTAATGTTTAGAACTATAACAAAATAGAACATGAGTGAATTTTGAAAAACAGTCTGCTAAATCATATACAAATATCATATGAAATGTAAATTTAAAAAAATAAGCAGAATTAAAAAAAAAAAAAAAAAATCATTTTGCTTGTTTATAGAGATTAAGTAAAGGCTGTTCTTGCCTCAGAATTTATCATTAACCAAATTAGTTTTCTTGTTTATAAGATAATTAGGGTGATTAAGTAAAGTTTGCCAAAACTCTGTTTCAGTGGGGGGGGGGGGAATGGTGCAAAAAGATTTTTTAATTAGATCTAATTCTCATAAGTGCTTGCTTATGTAAACCAATAACAGCCCATTGTGTCTTCAGGTATTCTTTATTTATGTTATCATTAATTGATAATTCAAACAGTTGTAGCAGTATTAATCAAAACAAAGCACTTAGTTATAACAATAACTGTTTATTATTTGTAGTGATAAAAATAAAACCAGATAGTATCACTAAATTATACTATAATAGAAGTTGTACTGGATCTGTATGCAAAACAATCTTAAGATTTTTTTTTTTGTTTATAATATCTTTGATGCTTTCATTTGTTTCTGCATGAATAAAGAATCTGATGAATTCCAGTTAACTGAAAGTATGTACTGAAGTGTGATTTTGGCCAAATAAGCCTAAATTATATATCTCAAAATACAGTACAATATCTTTATTACATTCCTTGGTGCAGAAGTTGTGCAGATTATAAATTTCATTGTTAAATTTACTTTATAAACATGTTCCAAATGTGTCAGGACAAAATAATTATATAATAATTCATTATTTTCCCCTTTAAAATTTTTTTATTGTAATAGCAATTATTTCATTAAAGTGCTCCAAATTAAGGAGATAAAGTTGAACTAATGAATGAAATTTAGTCTTTTAAACAGCAGCATTTTTTTTTTTTTTTTTTTTTTTTTTTTTAACAATGTGGGAATGCAAATGCTTCTTAAATACAGAATTCATTGTTTATGTCTGAGAAGTTGTATGATATATAGAGAATTGCATTATATAGACTCGTGTTATAAAGATCTTATACTGTATTATACAATATAACATCTTTGTTCTGGACACTTTAGTAATCCAAACATTTCAGAACAATTATTCTTTTAGTTTTTATTTTCAACTCAGAAAAGTCACATGCATAACGACTTTACTATTTTTTTAAAAAAATTGTTATTACTTTAGACTAAAGGCGTCACTTCAAAAATGATTCTGTATGTGTCCTGTAATAGCAATAAAAAAAATAAAGCTTATCTAAAAAATCTTTCACTTCCAAATTTGTCGCAATTTGCAAAAAAAAAAAAAAAAAAAAAACTCTCACACAATTGCACGAGTTACAGAGTATATTTGGTGATTTAATCCGCGTGGTCGCTAATTGAAAAATGTCTTAATATTAATGTATCAATTTAAAATTAAGTTGTAAAAATATTAAAATGTATTGTCATTGGAAACACACTTTTGTACATAATTTATATAATTCTAGCCTCTCAAGAAGTGGGTTAAAAATCTATTGCAAAATTCTATGCATAAAAAAAATATTAAATCAAATAAACTAACAAAAAAATATTTTGAAAAAACTACCGAGCGAGACTATCTACTGGGTACTTAGTATTTCTCTTATCATGATGATTTTGGATTAAGAAGTTATAGTATATAAGCGATAAGCATAATAGAAATAAGAAAGTATTTGATTGTTTAAGTTCCTTAAGAATGTAAACATTTATTTAACAATTTCCAAATGCCTTAAAATCACTTGCATTTGGCAAAGAAAAATGTTTCTTGTCAAATCGCATCTTTTTAGCATAAAATATTGAAAAGTATTTTTTTACATAAATAGTTTCATTGGAATTTTTTTTTCAAACTAATTTAAGTATGCGCTTTAAGGAAACCTTGTCAATCATTATCTTCTTTTCAGATGTGACAATACTGTTTTTCATTTCTGCATAAGTTCCACTATGAGTCAGCTTTTTTTCTTTTATACCTACCTACATATACAACTTTGGACAAACGACAAAATTTATAATTTTTCATTAAACAGGGCTACAACCCTTAATGAATGTCTTATAATGGACAAAAATGAAATCTACTGAAATTAAATACCAACAAAACTATAAATATATAGTTTTTTTAATTGCCATTTTCCCAGTGGTTGATCAATCGAAAATCTAAAAATTAATCTTTAAAATATCATTGGCCTGTGATTAACAATAATTCTTATAAAAATATTAGTTGAAATAAGCTAGATGGAAGTGGATTAATTTAACTTATTGTAATTGTCTCCAACTAATCAAAAACTAAATATTTACACTTTTTAATAAAAAAATTTCATAAAATGGCTTCTCTTACAGCAGACGGTTGACAACAATGTAATAGCATGTACACTAACATTCAAACAAAAATATTATGTCTAGTGCTACCTATAAAACTGATTTCTGTTTGAAATGGCACAATATATCAAAAATTTGATCAACTACTGGTGGGGTGGTGTCACCCTACGTATTTGTATACGAGTATATATATATATAATAGTGCTAAATTTATAACACTTCCGGAGTGAACTCATCCGGATCATGATAATCTTCCTTTAAAATCAGCCATTTTATTTTTAATTTTTTCAATAAAACTGCATAAAATTAACCTTTAAAGAAAGATGTGAAAAACAAAAACAACTTGAGTTATGAGCTATATCAAAATATGCATGTCTACGAAAGCTGGCTCAATCCTTTTTTGTCAGAAAATGTGACTAAAAGTGTGCTATTTATCTGTTTGATTTGTGAATATTCTCACCAAAACAGTTGCTTCTACATTTATACAAAGTAATCTTGAACTCTATGAGCATGTCAGTAGGTAATATCCACAGCCAACAAAAGAGGCAAACTACAATACTTCTATCTCACATGATTAAGATAAGCTAATTTCCATACATTGTTGAACTGTTATGTTATCAAAATAGACTGAAAAGTAGTTGGAATGGTGGAGTGAGCTTGTCTCTTTTGCTGACTCTATGAGCATGTCAGTAGGTAATATCCACAGCCAACAAAAGAGGCAAACTACAATACTTCTATCTCACATGATTAAGATAAGCTAATTTCCATACATTGTTGAACTGTTATGTTATCAAAATAGACTGAAAAGTAGTTGGAATGGTGGAGTGAGCTTGTCTCTTTTGCTGACTCTATGAGCATGTCAGTAGGTAATATCCACAGCCAACAAAAGAGGCAAACTACAATACTTCTATCTCACATGATTAAGATAAGCTAATTTCCATACATTGTTGAACTGTTATGTTATCAAAATAGACTGAAAAGTAGTTGGAATGGTGGAGTGAGCTTGTCTCTTTTGCTGACTCTATGAGCATGTCAGTAGGTAATATCCACAGCCAACAAAAGAGGCAAACTACAATACTTCTATCTCACATGATTAAGATAAGCTAATTTCCATACATTGTTGAACTGTTATGTTATCAAAATAGACTGAAAAGTAGTTGGAATGGTGGAGTGAGCTTGTCTCTTTTGCTGACTCTATGAGCATGTCAGTAGGTAATATCCACAGCCAACAAAAGAGGCAAACTACAATACTTCTATCTCACATGATTAAGATAAGCTAATTTCCATACATTGTTGAACTGTTATGTTATCAAAATAGACTGAAAAGTAGTTGGAATGGTGGAGTGAGCTTGTCTCTTTTGCTGACTCTATGAGCATGTCAGTAGGTAATATCCACAGCCAACAAAAGAGGCAAACTACAATACTTCTATCTCACATGATTAAGATAAGCTAATTTCCATACATTGTTGAACTGTTATGTTATCAAAATAGACTGAAAAGTAGTTGGAATGGTGGAGTGAGCTTGTCTCTTTTGCTGACTCTATGAGCATGTCAGTAGGTAATATCCACAGCCAACAAAAGAGGCAAACTACAATACTTCTATCTCACATGATTAAGATAAGCTAATTTCCATACATTGTTGAACTGTTATGTTATCAAAATAGACTGAAAAGTAGTTGGAATGGTGGAGTGAGCTTGTCTCTTTTGCTGACTGTGCTAATTATGCTACAGTTGGTATGAAATAGAGATGAGATGGCCTCAGGTTCTGTTTTCATAACAATCCTTCCGAGTCGGGCTCAAAGTGAAAATTTTATCTATTCAGAAATATAAAAAATCCCTAACGGCTCGGACTACAGGCACAGGTAGATTTCGAAGGTGCAGGCCGTGGGATGCCTGTCTGTTGGGAATTGTGGAAGAAATGAGCTTTTTGCCATGATGCAGCAGTTGAAACCACCCACTTCGAAACCTAACTTGTTTGCAGGCAAAGCCGGCAGGGATTTTGTCAAAGAATGGCGTTACATTTTTTATTTTCCTATAAATTTGATATTCCTTGAATTACAAAACAATGACAACATTTATATGACAGTAGTGCCTGGGAAATTGACACAATATGCAATTTTTATTACCATTATCGGAGAGGTAATTTTTATTTATCAGAAAACCTGAAACGCTATTTTATTTCTTAGTATTTCAAAAGAATATTTCCAAATTCGGATGCATTTACTAATAAATGAATTATATCTTGAGTTATAAACAATTGTCGTCACAGGAAGACAGTTTTTTTCCCTTTTCTCTGGTGTCGTGACAGTAATAATTCTAGTGCTGACAGAATGGAAACTAAACTTAAAGAAGAAATAAAATATTTTATAAAGAAAATTGCGATTTCGCATTCCGTATTATTTGTTGACGGGACCGGGCAACGCTGAGTGGATTTGCTAGTATTAAAATAAAAATTTTAATAATAAAATTTAAATAAACTTTCTTTTTAACCCTTTTTTTTAAATTAAAAAATGCTTTGAGTATTTTCTTAATATCTTAATATACATTCTGTTATTTAAACACAAGTAGATATATGAAATGATCATTTATAATAAAATTATAGTCAAATGATAACAGAAATTTTTTAATAAACTACCTTTATTTGAAAATTCAAGTTACAGAAATAAAACAACAAAATATTGTTCTATATTATAAATATTATCATATAACAAATTTAATACTGAATATAATGATATACTACGTATCAGAAATAAAATACATAAATAACAGTTTGGCATGCTAATGATGATGGCACGATACTCAGCAGAAAATTTTATTCTATTAGCCTGCAAAAACAAGTATGTATTTTAATCTAATGGGAGAAACAAGTTATTAATAATTTTCAGTTATTATAATTAAAAAATGAAAAATAATAACATCAAAGCCAAGCACTGGCATGCTTAAAAAAAAGAAAGAAAAACAAATTTCAGTATATTATTAAAATACATAAATTAATTAGCAAGATGAAAAGAAATGTCTCATTCAAACTGCTAAGAATATCTGTGGATTTGAAGATATCAGAAATACAAGTGGTTTTAACTCCAGTTCCAATAAAAAGAAAAAATATTACTATATTCAGGGGTGATTGTGGGTTCATAAAAAAATACCTGAAATTTTGACAAGAAAAGGGAACATAGAGAATATCCCAAGAGAGGGAACATATAATTTATTACAAGGAGGTCAAATTATGAAAAATATGAATTTTAATTATGTTTAGCAATCGTATGAAATTGATATTTTAGTCTTATTTTATGAATTTAACTTTCAGAAAAACTGGAATTTCTGTATTGAAAATGAAAAAATACCTGAATTCAGGTATATAACCTGAACACAATCACCCCTGTATATTTTATTTATAGTGCAGTATGTGTTACAGCCACTCATTAATTAAACAGGGGTCGATGCAGGTTTTTTTTCTTGGGGCCCATTTTGTGAAAAGTAAAGGTTATTTTTGTGAAATTTATTATATTTTTGTGAAAAATAACATTTTATAATGGAAGTTGAAATCCAGTTAATCAAATTCGAACCAAGCATTTATAAACGAAGTTTTCTTCTCTGGTGAACTTGTTTGTTTACAAATTACACATTTTAAAACATCACAAAACAATAAATAAATAATAATAGCAAGTTTTTATGAAATGGAATTTTGTGAAAGGGCCTATTTTAGTAAAAAGAATTTTGTGAAGGGATCCATTTTGTCAAATTGATTTTTGTGAAGGGGTATATTTTGTCAAATTGATTTTTGTGAAGGGGTATATTTTGTCAAATTGATTTTTGTGAAGGTTCCCATTTTATTAAATTGATTTTTGTAAAGGGGCCCTAAATAGGCCCCAAATTTTGCCTGGATCAACCCCTGTTAAAGAAACTTATCGATGGAAAGAAAATTGGCATGATAGGGTTGTTTTCAGAAAAAAACTCACTAAATATTTAAAAAAGTGCATGAAATTATTCATTAAGTGGGAATTGGGGGGAGGGTGTGTTAAAGCAACTTTTAACTTCAAACTGATTATAAATTTCATAGCATTATATTTTTTATCACATTTGCCATTCATTAAAGAAACAAAAAAGTAGAATTATATCGAAATGTACGTGAAAAAAAAAAGTATTTGTATATGCATAAACTTAAAAAAAAAAAAAAAAATTAACACATTTCTTGTAATCAAATAAAATTATAAAGTGGTGGTGTTACTGCACAAACCTTTATTTTTTCCCCCAAGTTGTGGGGGGGGGGATAAAAAAATAGGGCTATATCTGAATGAGCAATTTAATAGGAAGCTACTACAGTATTATCTTTATTTTTTACAGATAAAATGCAAAAATGCTACTTTCAAGGTTCCATATATGTCTATAAAATGACATGTTTAAAGGAAATCCAATGTTAAATATCTTCTTTAAAAAAGACAACTATAATTGTTATTCTAGTATGTTTTTAATGTTTTTTTAATCGTTTATGTAATATTTTCAGGACTACTATGGCTAATATGACACATAATGCAGTAAATAAATAAAAAATCAGAAAATTTATCCCTAGTGTTAAATTCAGACATTTTTCTCCGGAAGGGATTTCTGTGGCTCCGGGAGGGACATTATAAAGCTCTGGAGGGGAAATTGTACTTTTTGACCATTAAAAGCATAAAATCTCAAAACTTCTAGGGAAGAGGGGGGACATTCAAGGGCCACCCCTTGAATTCAACACTGTTTCCTCCTTCCAGTGATATTCAATAATTTTTTTTTTAAACTTATATTGAAAAACATACAACACATTTGCATTTATTATCTCGAAACATTCACTGCTGTAGTTTTGGGATGGTCAATAGCAACGCACACCTGACAATGTTTAAATTTCAGTTTTCAAAAATTGCATTTTTGTTAAATCACTTGGAGTAAACAATAAAGTAATTTGAGTAAAATAAATTATGAAGAGTAATAGTTAAACTCCATTTTTAAGAATTAATTTTCATCTGCCTGTATTACAAGCAAAACAACAAATTAAATGTTTAATTGCTTTACATAATTTATAAACTTATTTTCTCATGGATTTAAAGAGACAGTAAATTAACAATTTAATTAATAAAGAAGAGAAATATGAAAGTACCAAACAACAAACAATGTCGAATGTATTTTAAAATCCCTCTTTATTATGCAACAAACTAAATATACGTTGAAAAACTACATACTTACAGTCAATATACTTCATTGATTGACATTATATTTACCACAGTTCCTGCTTCACAAATTTTGAAGCAAAAATAGCACACGTCCAAGGCCCAAATTAAAAGCAGAAGATCACAAATGATAGCCAATTACTAAACAGTAAAACTACGCGTGAGTGATCTCCTGAGAGCAACATATCCTGGGACCAGTAGATTCACCAGACAATCCCTCTTGCACCATTCATGAATTTTGAAAGTTTTCAAACTTTTTCTGAAAAAAAAAAATTATGAAGTTTTCCAACTTAAACCAATCCTTGTTGAGAAAGGGAAGGTGTGGGGGGCTACAATAATTCATGTAATGTACTACTGATTAATTATTAAAGGAAATTTCAAAAAATAAACAACTAATAAAATTTTTAAAAGAATAAGGAATGGTTTAATAATTAGTAATAACAACTAAATGTAAAAACTTAAAAACATGTTTGTTCACCTTAACAAAAGTTAAATTTTATATTTGTGTAGTTATCCTGAGTGTTTTTTTGTTGTTGTTGTTGTTTTTTTGTTGGGGGGGGGGGGGGGGGCGAGATGCTAAGAAACTAAATACTGCAGTAAAATCTCTGCAATATTTTAGATATATTAGGATTGATTCATTAAAAAAATTAACACATTTAAAGCTGATGAATAACAATGCAAATCATATACAGAGATTGCTATGATCAGTCAATTATATGACAGAGAAGATAGAAGTTTAAAAAATATATATCAGATTAAGATAAGCAATCATGGTAGTGGGGAATATCAGGAAAACAATATTTCTTATTTTCATGTTGTCATACAAGAGTACACATATAGTACACACTGCACCCTATAATTAATGAAGTGTATTAATAATATAATGAATTTAATAATTTTTAATTTACTTTATTTTAAATTTTATACATAATTTAATAAATAATTGATTAATAATATAATGAATTTAATAATTTTTAATTTATTTTATTTTAAATTTTATATATAATTTAATAAATAATTGATTAATAATATAATGAAAGAAATTAATACATTATTACATTACATACATAATTAGAAATTTAAGTTGAATGAGCAAGAATATCGATTTGAAAATCACAGGTTTTAAATTAATTTATTAATAAGATTCAATATTTTATATTGGATGTAAGAATTTATTTTTACAGTACCATAGTATTTGTTGAAACTATCCTATAGCAGTTGTTTTACCAGATGACTTAAAGACAAGAACATTGGAATAAGTAATTGATATTTCCATTTTAAATGTTGCATGAAATGTATACGTAGAAATAAAGCACTATTCAGTGTTTTGATATCACAGCAAAAAGCATGGTTAAAACAGAGTAAAATATCACTGCATTAAAAACATGCTAATTCTGCACGCAATAGATAATAAGGAACTGCATTTGATAAAAATAAATATATTTTTTACATTACATGTGAATGCTTATTCCAAAATTAAATAAGAACCTTTCCAATCAGTCTTGATATTTAAGACAAGCAATTATAAGAATTAAGAAGCACAATTCATTTTATATTAAATTTCAGAAAAACAAAGCAAGTCTGCAACAAAACGACATAATTTATATATGCAATAACAATATTAAAAAATTACCTTTTCATGTTCGGTTTTGCAAGTTTTATTCGAAAGTTCGTATTTGTAGCTTTCTGTATTTCTTGCACAAAAGAGCACACTTCATCAGAATTTTGAAAGGACGTTCTAATAACAGCAAATTGTTTAGTTGTGGATTTTTTGTCAACTGTAAAATTATAGTTTAGACTCTCCAATAACGATACTGTGAACTCAGCTATTACGAAAAAATAAAGCTAACGGATTCAAGCAAAAATCACAATCACCATGCGGTAAGCACATGTAGTCGTCCAGATGCTGCCTGCTGCTGCTGCTGATCTGAAAATCTTGTGCAACCCTATGCGCAGGACTCTCGCCAAGGTTTTTCACCAAACTTTTTCGCCAAGGTGCTGAATCGAACACAATTTCCAAAATCGCGAGCGGCTTTCTGACCGGCTGAAGCGCCGTAGCGAGACGAAGCTACTGGCGCGATAAAAGTGTCTCAGGACTTGGGTTCGGTGGTCGCCTACGCGCGGTGCACTCCCTCATGGGCTCCTGCGACGCTGCTTACTTTCACCCGTAGCGTTTTATAAATTTTATTTATAGATAATACCTGAAATTTCAAATACCGATTTTCGTAAAAAATAAATTTATGTTCCTAATAAAAGTGCACAGCCCGTATTCACTTGATGCATACCAACAATCAAAGTAAGTGGTTTGTTGTTGTGCAATTGACCAAGCGCCCCCAGGCGCACTCCTACAAGATTATTTCTCTAACTGTGTATTCTTATCTCGGATTCTATGGGCCCGATCACAACGGGGTTTGGATGATTCGACTTGGTTTTGGATAGCGTTACAATTTTAGTTCCACCTTCCACCTACGGCACCGCAAAACAAACGTGCTGTGCACGCGCTTAACCCCTTAACTATGGGAGGTTTTTTGACACCATAAACTAAAAATAGGCACAATACACCTCTTTTTCTGTACTAAAATATTTGCTTTATGTAATCGAAAATGGTCTGCCGATTAATAAAGCGAAGATTGCGTTTAAAAATTACTGGTGTTCAAAAGCTTTTAGTAACAAAACAAGCGAACTCTTCTTGCACGAATTGAGTTCGGGCTACACAGTTAAGGGGTTAAAGTCCTTTAGAAACCATGTGGCGCATTATTTTCTCGAGTTCTATGGACCCGATTTCGACGGGATCTGGTTGTTCAACTCCCTTGATACAATGGGTACCCGTGTTGGATGTTCGTATATAAAAAATTGCACCCCCTGGCGTTGGAAGGAGGAACTAAAGGACTTTGCAGCACGTGCACAGCACGCCTGCTTTATGGTGCCGTAGGCAGCAGGGACACGTGTCGTGTGTTTCGTTCGAAAGCTGTTTTGTTTGGAACAGAGTGCGTCCCTTGGCGGCGGAAGGTGGAACTAAAAGATTTTGCAATGCGTGTACAGCATGCCTACTATACGGTTTCGCAGGCAGCGGGAAATCGTGTCGGAGCAGAGGCGTAGCTACCGTGGAGCAGTTGGAGCACATTGCTCCAGGCGCGAGAATAATAAGTGCGCAAAATTACAAAGGCACGAAATTATTTGCATAAATATTTTTTTTTACATTTCCCATTTTTTAAAATATAAAAATATACAGTAAAACCTGTGAAAGTGGAATCCTGTCTTTTATAGAAAATTTTCGTGATTATACTTACTAATACGAAAACCTGTCTAAAACGGCATATTTTTCCAATGGTTTCCGATATTGTTTTAGCTAAAAATTAGATAAATGAAACTACCCAACGAACACAGAACTTGCGGGCAGCTGATGGCTACGTTAGCTTTGGCCCAAACTAGGAGATGAGGGGCCGCTATAGTATTCCTTGAACTTGACTTATCAAAATTTTTATTTAAGATAATATACATTATAAATCTATTGTTTTATGCCTCTGAATTCATGAAAATTGTAAAAGCGTTTAAAAGCACAAATGAGAGCATTTGCATGTGCATTACAGGTTTACAGGTTGTGTTTTACAGCAAAAAAATTGTATTAATTTGAATATTAGGGAAGTAGGTACTGAAAAGAATCTCCCCAAGTTTTGCTTTTGTGAGGGATGAATAGAATTCCAGAAAGTTTCGTATTTATTAGTACAAGAACATAGAACAGCCAGTGAAGAAATGACATATGGTCAGACGATTAAGCGAAACATGAATTTCTCTCCTCCTAATCCAATGCTTCCCTCCATTCGGAATGGTCTATTTTATTGGCAGCATGCCAAGGTCTGTCTTTTAAAACTGGTCAAGCAGTACATATATACAGGCTGTCCGAAAAGTCTGGAAACGGTCGAAGAACTCGAGAAATATACATCGGATTGAAAATCGGAAAAATGCATGTTCAATATTTTTGAAAAATCTATTTGGGGATATCAAAGTTGCCCCCCCCCAACTCTGCCCCTGGGGGGGAAAGGGGGGCAACTTTGAAATCTTAAATTATTTTATATTGCAGATTCGGATTCTACGGAGAAAAATATGTAACATTTGTATTGAACATTTTCTTTGGAAAATCGTAGATGGCGCTGTAATCGAGTAAAATGCAGTGAGAATCGTTTTCATTGAAAAATCTGGAAACGGCCGAATAACTGGAGAAGTATACATTGGATTGAAAAACGGAAAAATAAGTGCTCAATATTTTAGAAAAACCTATTTAGGGATAAAAAAGTTCCCATTTTCCTAAAATATTGAACAAGTATTTTTTCGTTTTTCAATCCGATTTATATTTCTCGAGGTATTCGACAGTTTCCAGATATTTCAATGGAAACGATTCTCATTGAATTTTACTCGATTTCAGCGCCATCTACGATTTTTCGAAGAAAATGTTCAATATAAAAGTTACGTATGAAGACTCCGTAGAATTCGAATCTGGAATATAAAAAAAAAGGGGGGGGGGTATTCCTTTAAGATTTCAAAGTTTCCCCCCTTTTCCCCCTAGGGGGCAGAGTTGGGGGGGGGGGCTCAACTTTGATATCCCTAAATAGATTTTTCAAATATATAGAACATGCATTTTTCCGTTTTTCAATCCGATGTATATTTCTGAAGTTATTCGACCGCTTCCAGATTTTTCGGACACCCTGTATATAGATAGATATATAGATGTGTGTATCCAATGGAGACTATCCTAAAGATTTCTTGGAGTACAGATGTTTCCTAGTAGCATTCCAGAGATATTTGCAAAATATATATTTTTCCTTTTTCATGTATTTTAAAATGCATGTATCGTAGGCTATCAGTGAATTTAATGAAATTATTAAAACCAGTGATTTTAATCAGATGATTTTTAAAAAAAAATCATTGGTTAAAATCGTAAATTTTCTTAGTTTTAAAAATTATGTGAAAAATTATTAAAATCTAGTATGAATAGAATTGGAGATCTCACTTACCGACTGACCCAAAATCAATATTCGAATTCCTTAATTAATCGAATATTTATTTTATTTTTAATAGAAGAAAGGAGTTATTAATTATTATTTAATATTGTTAAATATTAGAGCCAAGTTGATTCTCTGTCCTTCCGGTTTAAGTGCACAAACAGTATGACTGCAAAAACTGTGAAACTGCCTCTTAAAATATATATATTACGAGGCAGTTCTTGAAATAAGAGTCTTTTCAAGTCTGTATTTTGTAACGGAAATTACAAGAAAGAAAAAGAAGTAATGTGCATTCTTAAATAGTAATAAAATAAGGCACAAAAAAAATGTGGAACGCTTCACGATTTTGCGTGTCATCCTTGCGCAGGGGCCATGCTAATCTTCTCTGTATCGTTCCAATTTTAGTATATGTACTGCCGAAGCAAGTACACTCTTACTTGTACTACACAGCTATATATAGCCCGAAATAACCGCTTTCAAAAGATAGTGGTGGGAATAGAATTTTAGTAACGTTTTTCATGCTCTTTATTCGTGTGCTTTTTTCTGCAAAATGTGAATTGTATTTTGAAGAGAGAGCACCAAATTCAATATAAACTTTTAAATTTCACTCTCCATTTGCCGTTTCAGATTTTGTTATAAAATTTAATTTTCTGAAAAGTAAAGAAATGCTTAAAGAAATCTGGATATTTGTCAGAAAGTGTCGTGTTAAGCTAGATCCGATTCTTTTTCATCCTTTTAAATTTTAATCGCCAGCATTCTGTAAATTTTCGAAATCCAAAAGGCAAAAAAGAAAGATCGGAAACGCATCTCCTGATAATTGAACTATCGTTTAAAAGACTTTTTATTGTTAAGTAATGGCGCATAATTTAAAAAACTAAACAAATGAAAACTTGAAGGAATTTAATATTGCTACTCTTTTTCTGTTTTTGAATCGAAATTTGTGACAACAAAATTCAATTGGCTCTTCACTCACTTGAAAACAACCTCGCTATTGTTAAACATATGTGCAGGTTGTTTTGGAATTTCTCGTTTAAATTTTAATATTTTTAAGCGATTTTTTTTTTCATAGAATAGCTGAGATCGATCTCGAATATAGCTATTTTTTATTTTTTCGATTTCGGTTGCAGATTTTTTTTTTTTTTTTTTTTTTTTACAAAGGAACTTTCACTTTCGGAACCGGTTTTGAAAGTGAAAGTACCTTTATTAAAAAAAAAAAAAATCTGCAACCAAAATTAAAAAAGTAAATAATAGCCATATTAGAGATCGACCTAAGCTATTCTATGACTTACAATATATATATATATATATATATATCAAATTTAAACGTGAAAATTGAAAACCACCTGGCCATAGGTTTAACATTTAAGAGCAGGTGTTTTGAAGTGCGTGAAGAGTATAATGGTAAAGAGTAAATGGATTTCCCGGCACTTTTATATTAGTTGGGCGCAAAACTCGCCAATAGCAATTTTTATGTTTCGCGTGCATAAATTAGGGAACAATAATGCTTTGATGATGATATAAAATGTTTTTTTTATGGTATTATTTATTTCTTTTCTTTTTAATTTTTTTTTTTTTTTTTTTTTTAAATGAAATGAGCGAGAAGCATGAACTTTAAATTAAAATTACGTATTTTAAATGAAATGAGTGAAAAGGTTTATATTTTTAATGAAATAAATCAAATACGATTAATGGCAATAGGGGCAATATTTGGCCAATCTTTATCACCTGCGCCCGACTAACATAAAAATACCGATCTCTCTCTCTCTCTCTATCTGTTTTTTATTTTAAATTTCACATTTGAATGAAAAAAAAATTATGATGTTTCACTACTGGAACTAGAATCGCCAAAATTTTGAAACACGTAAGCAAAAGAGCAATTTATAATTTTTTATTTATACTATGCTACAGAAGATACTCATAAGAGACGTGATAACCTCTTAGTAAAAGATTAATTATTTACCATACATGATATTAGATATTACCCAGCAATTTGGGATTGTTTTTTATTCAACGGATGCATTTTTTTAGTTTTGTTTTTTAGACCCCTACCCGCCGGGCTTTCGTCCAACTTAACGGGTTGATGCCTGGCAACGGGGAGGATTCGCCTGATCTCCGTGTTGCGAAGATCTGTTTAATAAATCTATAAGCCGACGTGGCTTCAGTGCATTTTTGTTGCCTCTTTTTCTTAGTTGGCTGGTTGTTAATTGATGTTGGGTGAAACGGTTCAGCACTGCACAGTGTAGAGAAGTCATGCCGGATGGACGTGAGTTGCTGGGGTATTTATACTAATTTCATGCTGCATCGCACACCCATACGTCATGCCATCGCTACTCGAGTTGGTCTCGTAATTTGGATCCTTGATCAGGTGACTAGACCTTCACCTGACTAGGCACTTCCAGGGGTATAATTCACAGGGAACTTGGAGGACTTCGCACCCACGACGGATGTTACATGCATCGGGCGCCATTAGCGTACATGATTAACAGATGCATTTATTCCACAAAAGGAAGAGCACCGTTCAACGTACATGAGTCCTTTATATTCATTCCACGGTTCGGTAATATATCCAAGTTGTATTCTCGATCATATTAGGAAAATGTCATTAATGTCGATATCATTTGCCAACAAAATAAATAGTAACCGAAAGTGCGGTAACAATTTACATTATTTTCAGAAATGGGCGGTCCAAAAGCATCAGGAGGAGAGAGAACCAATAATCAACACATTACCATCAGTATGTTTTTGTGAAATCTGAGTTTTAAGTTAACTCCTCCCTCTTCTGACACTCTTTTGTTAATCGGTTTCCTTGATAGTTTTCTCAAGTTTATGCATCAGTAAATAGCTTTCAGTGAACGGATTTAATATACAATGTCTTACAATCTAAAAAAACATATAGACAACATGATATACAGTAGACACGCCCATAACCGAATTAATGTGGACTGCAGTAATCCGGAAATAAGAAAAATCCGGATAACACAGAGGGATATATTTTTTTATTAAAAAATAGCTATAAATGTACCTTTTGAACAAATAAAACGTTTATTTTCACTTTTCAATATATGTACAAGTTATTTTTCCAATTACAATTTTGAAGTATAATAATTTATTTATTTAACTATTGGATCAAATTTGTCTGTTTTGTTCATCGCTCGATGCCTTGCTACCTCACGCCAATGCCTCGTTATAATTATGATAGAGGGAGTTGATTCGCTGTGCATCGTCACTGTTTACATCCATTTTCTTATCATTACGAAATTAAAAATTTCTTCGTAGGTCAGGTGGTGATCTACCATCTACATCATTATTTACCCAGTCAAGAACTTCTGTTTCTGTGATATTTACACTACTACAAACTTTTCTTACTGCATTTGTTACATCTAGGTCTTCTTCTAAATTTTCACAAGTTTCATTAATTGATAATAATTTATTTCAACATATTTTTAAAGTAGAGCTTTTGATTCCAACATACAGGGTGTTTCACAAAGGACCCCTAACTTTAAAAATCAATAACCCGGAAACGGTGATAGATAGAAGCATAAAACCAGTGGTATGTTTATTAAAAAAATCGCAAGAATCTTATACATAAATCTGAAAATGTAGTTAAAAATAGCACTGATAGATGGCGCTGAGAGCGTTAAGAATCCTTCTAAACAGAGTTCAGAAGCATAGAAAGACTAGCCGTCGAAGATTTCGCCATTGAAATCTGGCCGCTATTAGCGTATAATGAAAATAATTCGCATCGGCCACGTTTCCTGTCTGTTGAAATTTTTTGAAAAGCTCACAAATTGCTTTCCCATCTGAGTCTTTTGCGAGTTAATCGCGTTTGAAAACTTCTCCTTGTGGCAGTAAGACTCTGATTTAATCGGTGGTACTCCAACACAATAAACACACGTTCCTTCACGGTATACATCACTTTCGGAACTATTTTCACTAAACGCTAATAGCGGTCAGATTTCAATGGCGAAATCTTCGACGGCTAGTCTTTCTATGCTTCTGAACTCTGTTTAGAAGGATTCTTAACGCTCTCGGCGCCATCTATCGGTGCTATTTAAAACTAAATTTTGAGATTTATGTATAAAATTCTTACGATTTTTTTAGTAAACATACCACTGGTTTCATGTTTCTATCTATCACCGTTTCCGGGTTATTGATTTTTAAAGTTAGGGGTCCTTTGTGAAACACCCTGTAGTTGAAAAGTGTTTATGAATTTGGTTTGTCTGTCCGTACTCTAACTCGCGTATACATAGTATAGTAGGATTGGTAATGTAATTGATATACATTATTGAGGTTTATTATAGCATGTTTGGTATTGAAAATGAAGCGTGTAGCATTTATAGTTCATTTGCAGGGGCACTCAAAAGTATTCCGTTACATTACTGTCTATGTGGAAAAATAATTCACGTTGTATTTTAATAATGTTACACTATTTTAAACATAATGGAATTTATATACATTATTGAGGTAAACTAGAAGAAAGTTACTATAGAATATGTTATGTGTAGCAGTTAGAGGACGTTTACAGGGAAGTCTCCCATGCTTTTGCAGACCGGTATACTGCATCCTTAATGTTTATATATTTTAGATTATCCAAATATTAGCGTCCAAATCAACATAGATAATCCTAAGAATTTTTTTTTTAAACAATTGAATTTACAAGCGTGCAATAAATTTTGAGCTTTTATTAGTCGGATATGGGAAAGTCTGGATATGAGAGAGCCAGATATTGGAGTGTCGACTGTAAATGCATTTTCTGTAAAACCACACTTTTAGTCAATGATGTTTTTTTTTTTTTTTTTTAAATATAAACGAGAATTTTTGTACCCGGTCACGAATGTGTTCACATATAATATATCACGAAAATGCAAATTTAGTTTCAGCTTTCAAGTGCAATACATTATCTTTATAAAATTCTCGGTCTTTTCAAATGACAACAATCATATACAACAGTTTCCGAAAACGTTTCATTTTAACAATCAAGGGGCCGTCCATAAATGATGTCACGCTTGGAGGGGGGGGGGGAGGGGGTTCATGAAAGTGTGACAGTTTGTGACAAGGGGTTGGGAGAGGGTAAAAAGAAGTGTGACATCACACATTTTGATTTAAAATCAGCAGATTAAATTTTGAAGTTATTTTGAAATTCTAGAATTTGATGGTATTTTTTAATTGGAGCTAAAACAACTTTCATGCGATTTGTTTTTACTTATATTCCTTTCTTAAAAAAAAAAAAAAAAATCAATTGCTCCTTCATATTAATATTTTATTACTATTGTATATTAATTATATTTTTTGTTGTAAACCTTAATCTTATTTCATACAAAATAAGTGCACGAATCATTTTTATTGTTATACTCACAAATGTCATTAAAACACATAGTTAAAGTTTAAAAATAAAATTTGAAATATGATCTATAACGTAGTGCTTTGTTTCTGAACTGCAAGTATATATTTATGTAATACAGTGTGACATGTGACAAGAGGGGGGGAGGGGGTATGGTGAAGTGTGACACTTTTTGACAAAGGGGGGAGGGGGATAAAAAATATTGAAAAAAAGTGTGACATCATTTATGGACAGCCCCCAAGTGTAACGGTCAGGGTGCCATTTCAAAACATTTTTAAAGGTGGTGGGAGTTTTCTTTGAGGTGGGGGGATATATTTTTAGGTAGATTTCGTAAGAAATATTACATTCTCCCCTATGTTGTAATTTCTGGAAAATTTTTGCAGCTCTACGCCGATCATGACTCCCAGAACTCCAAACCTCCCCCAGTTCAAAACTTTATCTATCTATATCACTTTTTTATGGACTCGATAACTTCAATAATTATGCACAAATCTCTTCCAAACTGATACATAAAATCAAGGGGCATAAAATCTCAGTTAAGTTCATTAATGGGCGAAATCGAACCAATCACCCCCCCCCCCAAATGGGGGGGGGGGGGGTTAAAACAGAAGAAAAACCTGAACTTCTTAATTATGATACGCATCGAATCTGTTTAAAGTTGTTATTCCTTCTAGTAAAAGGGCCGAAAATTTATGTATGACAGATTTTTTATATCATTAAAAATGGCCTCCAGGGAGGGGGAAAATAGGGGTTTAAGAAGAAAAAAAAATCATAACTTTGTCAATTTACAAGATATCAAATTCGCTTAGATTTATTATAAATCCTCTTAATATTATCTACAACTTTTATACTGGCAAGTTTTTTATAAAACCAATCCTTAGGGAAAAAAAAAAATCCCTGCCGGCTCCGCCTACAGGTACAGGTAGATTTCGAAGTGGGCGGTCCCAACTGCCGCATCATGGCAAAAGGGTAATTTCTTCTGCAATTCCCAATAAACAGGAGCCCCACGGTCTGAGTCTTCGAAATCTACCTGTGCCTGAAGGTCGAGCCGTCAGGGATTTTTTTTATTTTGGTATGTTGGGCACATCTGAGAAGTAATTGTTACTGTTTTATTCTCACATATGTTTTTAAAATTAACAAAAGTAGGTTACTCATTAATAATAAACGTGTCCGTTTTGAGAGCACTGTAATAGCAAAACTTTAGCAAATATTACTGATAATTATTAATGCATGTGTTTAAATTGTTCATTTATAGTTGATGTTTCTATTATATAATTATATCGCACATAAGGTGATTCTCAGATTCGCTGCTCAACAACGCTAAATTTTCTGACTCATTTTTAAACTTAAAGACATACAATTGGCAGACCTGACTATTGAAAGGATTTGGAATTGAAACACGTTTTCCATTTTTTGATAAATAAATTACTTATCGAGTTATAAGCCAGTCTTGTCACGTGATGACAAGTGTTTCCTCTTTCTGGCACTGCAGCGTCGGGAATTCGGTTCAAAACGACCACTTTGACGGTATTTTCTGAAAGATCTGCTGCCTTTACCAAAAAAATGGAAAACGCATTTTGATTACATAGTTTCTGAATAAGAATTCCTGCCAATTTCACGAGTTTTCGAACAAAAATGAATTGGAAAATGTGTCAGAAACGTGCTCCTTAGGATTTGAGAACAGCCATAACTTATTTAAACTTTTGTGAAATTTCTGAATTATTATTATTTTTACTCTGACCTGTGATGATCGATACACTCTGAAATATCAAATTTCTTTAAAGGGGAGTGGCAACTGCCCTGGCCGGCACCCAAATGGCGCCTCTGCCAGAAGTTCTGAAATTATGTGTTGTGGGCTATATTTTAATGTGTTTCAAAACGATCAGTCTTCAAAAATATATTATAGAATCATCTGCTATAAAAAATGTAACGAACATAATATGTTACAAATTTAAATGAAACAATATAGATAAATTACTTCGTGAAAAGACAGTGTTTTATTAAATTTTGCATATAGAGAGCGGCTTGAGACTAAAAATATCAACTTTCAATCCTGATATATAATCTCTCGTCGGTGTAAAATAATGTCAGAAATGGTATTAGCTTTTAAACTGCGTTTTTATAAATAAAAATCATTAAATCAAAAATATAAATAAAGGCATTAAATTAAAATGTGAAACAATTAAAATGGATCACAATTTGTGTAATTACTAAAGTGGGTTGCGATAACCCACCTCGCTCAGTAGACTAGTCCATCTCCCTTCTCCATATGTGGTTTCGCCTTCTGCTATTTAAACAGCTTACATTCCGGAGGTTACAGAATTTTTCCTCATTTCCACCCTTTGATGATGGCCAGGTTCTGGTTGAAAGCGCTATTACACCTATTTTAGTAATTACACAAATTATGATCCATTTTAATGGTTTTATGGTGAATTTTGTTCCAATTTTAGAATATTTTTTCTGTATATTTAAAAGCATTAAAACTATTTTTTTTTCCTTTTGCATGTTGGTTTATTTAATTTCACATTAGGTTTACCTACTATGATAGTCGTGTGTATACTTTACCCAAAATCTGGAACTTTTCCATGCTCGACCAAAAAACTGTTCGCTTCTTTTTTACAGACTTTGAATGACGATAACGGTGAGCAGGTTCTTCCATTGCAAGTCTCTGTATTTAGCTTTGGTCGACACGTAGGTAGAAAGCAACTGTAGGTTTAACCATGGATGTAGTACATCCATGGTAGCATAATACATCCATGGATGTAGTATAATACATCCATGGGTTTAACATGGTGTCGCCCGAAAGTAGCGGCAACTTTCTGTTGTAACGCAACGTGCTCTACAGAGTGTCGACATGTTACCTTGGCTTGCGAAATCACCAGATCTGTCTCCAATTGAGCACGTATGGGATATCATTGGACGACAACCGCAGCATCATTCCCAGCCAGCACTGACGGCCCCAGTATTGACACAACAAATACAACAAGCATGGAACTCCATACCACAAAGTGACATTCGGCACCTGTATGACACAATGCACGCACGTTTGCAGGCTTGCACTAAAAATTCTGGAGGTTACACCGGCTATTAATGTAACAGCATTTCACATTTGAAATGCTTTTTCTTGAGCTTAAATTAACCTGCGATCTTGAAAATCTAATCAATTAAACATGTTAACTAGACAAATGCATTGTCCAAATTTCATTACTCTACAATAATTTTTTCTTGGCGTTGGGATTTTTTTTTCCGCCAGTGTATATTTATTGTGAAGTGAATCCGTGCGAAAAACGATACAACTAAGTTCCTTGTATTGAAAAAACTTCCTTATACTGATCTAAAAACCTTTTCAGTAACATTGTATAAGTATATTTTAACATTAAATTGCTGAAGTTTCACTTTTGTACTTTTTTTTGGGATTAACCTAAACTAACAGCCAAAGAAAATTTTTGATTGGCTGATTGCCTTTCAGAAGTTTTAACTCCCACCACAAAACAATGCCTCGCTGAATTTTATTCTACCTTCCATAAAAAAAACAACAATCAAAGCTGAATATATAATAAAGTAAAGACGTTAGTGTGTAAACTGATACAGAAAAGTAGCGCCACTGGAATTGCAGTGGTCGTTCTGATAACTAAATTATTCGGTACGTTGCGTATGATGATGCGGAGCGTTGCGCATCATCGTAGACTACGTACCGTAGTACATAGATAGGTAAATATGCCGTAGTATTCGGGGCTGTTGTTGTTGTTGTTGTTGAATTGACCCAAAGGGCCCGGTTTTGCACCTTTCTATTTCTATATAGCTGCCATAATCCTCTGCGCTTGATCCATAATCCTGACTCCTAAATCTCCTAATTTTGAACCAATTCCAGATGAGAAATTTGCATCTGGATTGGCACCCCCAGAGGTAACGCTTATATAGAACTTGGAGGACTTTGGAGCCACGAACAGATTTAACGTGCACCAGCTCCCATTAACGTACACGGCCCCACAGCAGAGGCAGACGAGAGAGGATGCACCCTCCCAAACACTGAACTCGGTCGATACTGCTTGGCTTTCGGTGATCTTATGAGAACCGAGCTTTACCGTCCGCGCCACTGCGGGACAAAGTATTCAGGGCGTTCCGCGATTAGCTTTTGGTTCTTCTTTCACCGCCTGAAAATGTAACCGTTCAAATTTTCGTTTATTTCACGGCAGTATGACACGAACGGCAATCAGAAATTTTCAATCCTGTCATTAAACAAACTATAGCCACGTGAAATATTTCAACTTTTAATGAAACTAATCAGATTATATATTTCTTTTAATTTTTAATCTTATTTATTTTCTGTTTACTTGTTATAATTTATAATGGCGTGAAGCATACGAATAATTTAAAAGAGATTCATTTCTGAAACAGTGGATATATTTCTTTGAATATAGAATTCAATGTGTTCAACAATTTATTTATTATTTATTATATGGAGTTAATATTTACAACAAATATTTTTCTTACAAACACATTCGAATTCTTCACGCCATTATAAATTATAAGAAGTAAACTGAAAATAAATGAGATTAAACTTAAAAAGAAATTATGTATGTATATATATATATATATATATATATATATATAGAGAGAGAGAGAGAGATAAAGAGAGAGAGAGAGAGAGAGAGAGAGAGAGAGAGAGAGGAGGGGGGGTACACAAAACACTCATTTTATTATAAACAAGAAATATTTAGAAAAATAAGAATTCTGATTTATTTTTAAAATAAATATTGAGAATGGTTTTTTTTTCCTTTAAAAAGTTACATTTCTAAAAAAAAATCTGATAAATGCTCTAAGTATATTTGAGTTTTGCTTTATGAAGCTACATAAAACAGACATTTTACTACACACAACTATTATTTGGATAAACAAAATTTCCAGAATTTTTTTAAATAAAAAGCTCTGGATAATAAATTATCCAGATTTTTAAATTTAAAAAAATCAAAAGATTTTTTTAAGTAATTTTTTTTTTTTTTGTTAAAAGTTAAATTCTTACAATATGTGATAAGTAGTGTAAATACATTTGATTTTGATTTTTAAAAACTACATAAAACACATTTTATTGTACAATAAATAACATTTTCTAGATTTTAAAAAAAAAAAATTTTTGAAGAAAATCGGCTTTTTCTCATTTTTTTTTTTCTCGCGCTGTAAAACTTCTAAAAATAAAACATTTCCTAGAAAAATATAAAATAACACATCTAATTTTTATTTATTTATTTTTGCAATTTTTAAAAATTTAAATCAAATAAATTACATTTTGTTTGTTATTTAATGTTTAATTATTATTAATAAATAAAAAAGTTCAAATTTATTTTATATTTTAAATGTCATGAATGCAATACGAACGATGGCGATGAGATATGGGAACAATATTTGGAGATACATCATGTGCACCTGGCTAACATAAAAGTACCCAAAATTTTTGTAGGGAAGAGGCTTAAGATGATATTTGCCGAAACGTCAATTGAGCTCATTGACCTGAAAAGTTTTTGGTTTCCGTCTGTTTGTCTGTTCCGCGATAACTGCCGTAAAAATCGTCCTATTAGGTTGATTTTTGGTGGGTATGTTGGTGAGGTACCTGGAATTAGCTGTATAGTTTTTAGTTACACTTGGCTCATTCGTTCGAAAAATATAGAACATTTCTTTTTAGGTCATAATGCTTTCCTATGGGAAGTCAGACGATTTTTTTAATTTTAACATTCAACGAAAAGAAAATGTCGCATTGGAATAATTGTAAATGCTAAATTATTTATGGTAAATTTACGAAATGGAGATTTTGAATTTAATCAAGATCTGGATCTTATTGGGAAATTTTATGCATTAATTTGAAAGATGTGAAACATTTTAATTTCTCATTTTTTACAAAAATTTCCAATGCATTTTTTTTCTCTCTCTTTGATTAAATGGTTGCTAAGCGACTCTATTTCAAAGAATATCAACAAAGGAAAATTCAAGTGAATCGCATTATTTTGACGCGAAATTTTATAAACAAAATAACCAATTTTCGGGTGATTTAAGTTTTTAATATGCTTTTTTTTAATGAAATAGATGAGAATTTATTTTAACTACTAAAGAAAGATTGTCAAATCGGTTTTCCAAATGAAAATAATAAAAACGTTGCCTATGTAAATTGAATATAGGTCACATAAGAGGAATTTACATTTGTATAAGTATATTTTATACACGAAATTTTATTCAATTTCAGTAACATATGGTGTTTAGTGGTTGAAATATAAGTATTCTTTTAAGGATAGGAGAAAATCTCTTGTACAAAGAGATGGTTGTTCTAATGAAATTAAAATAGTAAATACATTCAGACATATATTCAAGAAATGAAATTGAACAATTAATGTAAATTGAAAATACAAAATTAAAGCGACAACGGGGAGTTCAGGTCACATAAGAGGAATTTACATTTGTATAAGTATATTTTATACACGAAATTTTATTCAATTTCAGTAACATATGGTGTTTAGTGGTTGAAATATAAGTATTCTTTTAAGGATAGGAGAAAATCTCTTGTACAAAGAGATGGTTGTTCTAATGAAATTAAAATAGTAAATACATTCAGACATATATTCAAGAAATGAAATTGAACAATTAATGTAAATTGAAAATACAAAATTAAAGCGACAACGGGGAGTTCAGGGGGCCTTCGCCCTCCTGAAGTAATGTATTGTTATTCTGAAAAAATACAGTAATAAGTGGTTTATCCTATCATTGCATAACATTGTGTTTAATGCGATATTTCTAAAATTTCCGGAACTTTCGATAAATTTTATATTCTTATAAATGTATAAATAACTTTAAAAAATTTAATTTTAGGATATCAAATATTATGTAGATAATGTTAAAAAATAGTGAGATTAATGAACAATGATTTGTAGAGCTGATGTTGAGGCCTCTGATCTGTAGATTTATTACTTAAGAAAAGTAAATCTACTGAAATCAGACTCTCACCCCCTAGTAAATGATAGTACCATTAGTACTCTAGTACCTAAAGTACTATATCATAGTAGCTAAAGAAACAAAACTTGCTCTGCATGGCAACTTTGCACTGTTGTCTTTTTTTTTATTTTTTCTTACGTTCTTTCATTTAACTTAACTTAGTTCATGTATCTAAAGATGGAATTTTGTAATTCATCTTTCGCTCACATTTTGATATGCTAGAATTATAAATGTTACGTGACAGCAGAACGTTTCGTCACATATACACAAAACAATAGATTGGACGCATCCTACGATGATGCAACGCCGCGCATCATCGTAGGCTACGGATTGGAATGAGTAGTTTATGTTCATGATAAGAGATGGCAGCACTAATGATATAAGTAAAAGCAAATTTGAATGACTAGCAATATAAATACAATTTTGATTTACTAATTCTTTATTTTCCTAGTGGATAATTTTTTAAAAACTGTTGGCTATTATAGTTCTGTCATATTTGTTTTGATATATTTAAAAAGCAGGACTGATTGCAAGTTTTACGGACAGGATTGCACTCGTAAATTTTCCAATATTGGACCATTTGATTTTGTAAAAGGAATATAACTGTTTATGACTTTTAAAAATATAAATTTCAAAACATTGTTTTGGGAAAATGGCAAAAGATATTTTCTAATTTAACAGGACAATGTTGTATAATCAATGCAACGAAGACTATAATCCATTATAAAAAATAAATTGTACCCCTTTGTATAATGTTAAAATACTTTTCCTCTAAAAAAGTTACATATATTTGCACTTTAGGTGTTATCATTAAATATTTGATAAATGTCTTTCTACAGTCTGATTTGTGAGTGAAAAGTATTTATCATACTAGAACTCGCACTCAGAAATATAATTAATTAATTTAAAGGAAAAAGGCATTGTGGAAATACTTATTTTCGCCGCTGTATGTGCAAGGGGGGGGGGGGGAGTGTAAAGAAAAAAAAAGTGGAAATTTTGGGGACGGTGGGGATTTCAATGGTTGATCATTTATAGTTACTTTAAAGCAAAATATAGTAGTATAAGTATAAAATAGTTTTAAAGATTTACTAACTTATTAGATAACTTCAAATAGTTTATAGATTTTAAGCTTTGTATGTTAAAAAACAAACAAAAACACATTTTGATACTTTCATGTTAGTCGGATGCAAATCTCACCAATAGCATACCCCCCCCCCCCCTTCACCAATGGCAACTTTTATTTTATTTTATTTATTTATTTATTTATTTATTTATTTATTTATTTATTTTATTTATTTATTTATTATTATTATTTGCGTATTTAAATTAGAAACAATGATTTGGTGTTGAAATAAAATGTTTTGGATTATGGTATTATTTATTATTATTTATTTATTTTGTGTATTTTAAAAGAAATAAGAGAAAGGCATGTATTTAAATACTGTGCATTTAAAATGAAATGAGTGAAAGATTCATATTTAAAATGAAAGGAATGGAATACGAACGATGGTGATGGGAACAATATTTCGAGATTTATTTCCTGCATCTGACTAACATAAAAATACCCCAAATCTATGTGGGGAAGAGAATTAAGATGTTATTCAAGGAAAATAAATCTACTGAATTGCAAATTTCACTCCTTGTCAATGATACCATTCTAAAGAAACAAAACTTGCTCTGCATGGTCTTTGCACTGTTGCCTTCTTCTTTTTTTACACTCTTTTATTTAATTTATCTTGGATCATGTATCCAAAGATGGAATTTTGTAATGCTAGACTAGAATATTGCGTGTCAGCAGCACGTTTCGTCACATAAACACAAAACAAAAGATTTGAATCAGTAGTTAATATTTATGATACAAGATGGCAGCACTAAAAATGACGTTAAAGAAAATTTGGATGACTAGCAATATAAATGTAATTATGATTTACTATAATAATAATTTAAAAACAACACAAATTTCACAAAACACATATGCATCATTTAATAAAAAACTTTACTTAAGGTGTTTAAAAACATACATAACTGTATTTCACATTGTAATAATTTAAAAACAACACAAATGTCACAAAACACATATGCATCATTTAATAAAAAACTTTACATAAGGTGTTTAAAAACATACATAACTGTATTTCACATTGCATGTGACATTGCATTTTGTGGCATTTGTGTTGTTTTTAAATTATTATTATAGTACAAAGGCATGTGACATTGCATTTTGTGACATTTGTGTTGTTTTTAAATAATTATTATAGTACAAAGGTGAATATTGATTCAAATGAGTGTTGTTTTTCATGACTCAAGTTTATTTTGTATGATTTACTAATTCTTTATTTTTCCACTGGACAATGGTTGTGATTATTATAGTTCTGTCATATTTGTTTTGATATATAGTATTTAAACAGCAGGACTGGTTGCAAGTTTTACGGCTAGGATTGCACTCGTAAATTTTCCAGTGCTGGACCATTTGATTTTGTAAAATGAATATAACTTTTTATGACTTTTAAAAATTTAAATTTCAAAACAATTTTTTTGAGAAAATGGCAAAAGATATTTTCAAATTTAACAAAATAATGTTGTAGAATCAATGCAACGAAGATTATAATACATTTCAAGTAATAATAGTCTGTATCCAAAACCTTAAATATTAATACTTAACTTTTTTTTAAAAATAAATTATACCTCTTTGTATAATGTTCAAATACTTTTCCTCAGGGGAAAAAAAGGTGTATGTATATATATATATATATATATATATATATATATATATATATATATATATATATATATATATATATATATATATATGTGTGTGTGTGTGTGTGTGCATGTGTGTATTTTAGATGTTATCATTAAATATTCGATTAACGTCTTTCTAAAATCTGATTTGTGAGTGAAACATATTTATTCTGCTAGAATTCGCACTCAAAAATATAATTAATTAGTTAATTTCAAGGAAAAAATGTATTGTTCAAATACTTTTTTTCGTTACTGTATGTGCTGGGGGGTGGGGGGGGGGGGGAGGGTGCAAAGGAAAAAAGTGGTGGAAATTTTGGGGACAGTGGAGATTTCAATGATTGAACATTTATTGTTAGGGCAGAAAAGAATAATAAAGCAGTTTTAAAATTTTTAAGCTTTGTATGTTAAAGAAAGAAAGAAAGAAAGAAAGAAAAAACATTTTGATACTTTTAATGCTAGCTAGGTGCAAATCTTCTCAATAGCATTTTTCGTCCTCGCCAATAGCAGCTTTTATTTTTTTGCGTTTAAATTAGAAACAATGGTTCGATGTTGAAAACAAAAGGTTTTGGTTTATGGTATTATTTCTCCTTCTTCTTCCTTCTTCTTCTTCTTCTTCTTTTTTTTTTTTTTTTTTTTTTGTATTTTAAATGAAATGAGAGAAAGGCTGAAAGACATATATTTAAATACTTGTATTTTAAATGAAATGAGTGAAAGATTTATGTTTTTAAAGAAATGAATGCAATATGAGATTGGTGGTGGGAGCAATATTTGGAGATTTATCACTTCCACCCGACTAACATAAAAGTACCCAAAATTTTTGTGAGGAAGACAATTAAGAGGATATTAAAAAAAAATCTACTGAAATTTAATTTTATGTCTTAATTATAGATATTGAGAGAATTATAAATATTGTTTACAGGTCAGCACTACGTTTCGCCACATATACACTAAACAATTGATTGGAATTAATAGTTCCTGTTTAAGATATCAGATGGCAGCACTAAATATTAAATTTAAAGAAAAGTTCCCTAGAAGTCTACTTCTAGGCATTGTAGTATTACTGATGTACTTTTTTTTCTCACCAGATAATTTTCTTAACTGTTGGCTATTATTATAGTTCTGTTACACTATTTGTTTTGCTATATTTAAACAACAGGGCTCGCAGCAAGTTTCACGGACACTTAAATTTTCCAAAACTGGAACATTTGATTTGATTTTGCATTGTATGGTCCACAGCCACAGGAGGTGATATTATGAAAAATGCACATTCATTTCGATGTTTCGACATTCATTTCAATGTTTCGGAAATAAAACTTTTTTTTTTCATGTGAAATATTTAACTTTTTAGTGAATTATATTTGTAAGGACTTATTTTGTCGACGATTTTCCTACGGATAACCGAAAGTAAGGAACTTTTTCAATTTTCAAAATTTAAGTCTGTTGTTTTTAAATCTATAATAATTATAATAATAAAATGTTTGTCTATGTGTGTGTTTGTTGCAGGTGGCTAGGGAAATCTATAGTGGGGACCCTTACCCAGTCATCCATCTCCCAAGGAGGGGATGATGTAAGACATCAGCCAGCTTCAGAATAGAGAAGGTTATGAACAGATAGAATAAAAGGTGGACTGCTTGACCAGTCTTAAAATACGGACTTTGGCATGCTGCCAAAAAAATAGACTATTCCGCAGGGAGGGAAGCATTGCATTAGGAAGAGACAAAGTTCAGGTTTCGTTTAATTCGTCTAAACGCATGTCATTTCTTCACTGGCTGTTCTGTGGTCTTGTACTAGTAAAAAGATTCTTTTCATTGCCTGCTTACCTATTATCAAGGATTGACCTGCCTTACCCAGACCTGTTACTCACGTGACCAGTCTTTAAAGCGTGTCTCAGTAGTGGTGTGGTGCGAGTCTCCTGTATTGGGTTGGGTAACACGATTTGGCCCAATCCGCAGAACGGATTTGAGCTAATTTTTTCCATTGCGGTTCGGGTCGGTTTCCGGTTGAGTTTTGATATTTATGGTTGGTTAACCTGATTTTTCAACAAAAAGTCAGATGTTGTTTCAGATGATATATCAATACCAATATCCGGAACCTTGGAGAATTCCATTGTAGTAGTAGCATACTGGTTTGTAAAAAAATCGTATCATGTATTTGGGTTTTGTTTCGGGCCAACTTTTTTCGGTACGGGTAGTGTTTTGGGGGGTTCACTTTAATATATATATATATATATATATATATATATATATATATATATATATATATATATATATATATATATATATAATTATTTCCAGCTTCTTTTCTAACTTTAAGTCTATTAAAAATCCCCCCTGTTCACCTTGTTTCTCAACCCAACAGTTTTTCTTCCCGACATCAATTTCGATCCATCTTTTTAAGATTTAAAGTGCTGAGATTGTGCTTCTTGCAGCCGTTTGTGGTTTGCGGCACACAAGTCATAACCAAGCCTTGTTGTCGTCATAAGACCCCCAGACCTCAATCAAGAGCTAATTGACCAATCTAATTAAATTATCCTCCCAATTTGACACCTTCGCCCTCTACTGGAAAATACCCTAAACGTTCAACAAAACTGGCGTGCAACCCATCAAGAGGGAGATTTTGCAGATTTGAGAAGTCTGTACAAGCCACGACCATGTAGATTTTACAACATTAAAGTAAATGGCTCGCGGGGCCTCCGATCGAACGCACGAAGATGATGTACGATGAAACACTTCAATAAACGAGTTCGATCTGTAAGGAGGTCCCGAGGCGAAAAATTATTTATCTTAAAGTATCTCCAATTTATTCGTGATATATATATATATATATATATATATATATATATATATATATTTGGAGGGGGTGGGAGGGCATCGAGGACGACAAATTTCTTTTTGTCGTATTTGGGTTTTGTTTCGGGCCAACTTTTTTCGGTACGGGTAGTGTTTTGGGGGGTCACTTTAAACAGAATTTTCGGGTTTAGGTTGGGTACAACCGGAACCTTGGAGAATTCCATTGTAGTAGTAGCATACTGGTTTGTAAAAAAATCGGCCCTGCTTCGAATTCCAGCATGAAGCGGGCTTCACAACCTTCAAATAATGAAATAGCAGAATAATAATTAAAACAGTTTATTAAAAAATATGTTTCATATGATTATGCTTTGCAGTTAATTACATGAAAATCTGTGATTAATGGCACATTTCTACAAATATCGCCTGCCTTTACCAAAAAATGGAAAGGTCTTTTGATTACACAGTTTCTGATTTAACTCCTGCCAATTTCATGCTCTTCCGAACAAAAATGCATTCAGCAATGTGTCAGATAGTACCGTAATTTCCGGTGTATAAGCCGCGGCTAAGAAAAATCTGTTACGCACCAGAAATTTTATTTATTCAAAAAGGTCAAATAAGTTTCATGCACAAATAGGCTATATTTTATTAAATGAACTTTCTGGTCGGAAACTGCTTTACTTGAGCTGCGGCTTATGCACCGGAAATTACGGTAGCTCCCTTGGATTTGAGAACAGCCTTAAATTAAATTTTCCAGTAAAATTCAAAATAATAAAAACATATTTTCACATATTCAAATTTTGTTAATCAATATATTCAACAGATCCCAAAATCGTCTGTCGACATATTCACATTTGGAAATCATTATATGGTAGATTTTTTTTTTCAGTTTAATATTTTTAACCAAAGAGGAAGATTTAAGCTCCTTGCATTTAGGTGGACAATTTTTGCCCCCCTATTAACAAAAATTGAATCTAAAGAAAAAGCCTATATTATTTCCATTAATTATTTTTGAAAGATGGCGGTTGAAACGTTTCACACACGTAAAATGGTTTATCGGGTAAAAATGATTTTTTTTCTCTTCTAAAGCATTTACTTTAATTTAAAAATCTAAAATACTATTTTATAAGTTTGTAAAAGTGACGGCATTTAGCTCCGAAATTAGAATCAAAATCTTAAAAGAACAATATACTTCTGACAAATAAGGTTTTTACATAAAAAAAATCACGTAAACTGCAAAATGCAATTTTCCTAGCTTCTGTCAAACCTACACTGTAAATATGATTTCTTACTTGAAATTTAGTATTTTATAAAATTAATGTCATAAACTTTTTCTAATTGTGCAATAATATTGGATTTCTTTTTCCACCAAGAAACCGAAAGATCTCATACAATATAGTTTAAAATTAACCCTTTGTAACTAAACACTCCGATTTGAAAATTATTTACTCAGATGTTAGAAAACATCCTTTTAAGCATGTAAAAAATAATTTAAAAAAATAGATCATAAAAATAAAAAATTATTGACTAAAAAATTAAAAAGTTTTTTCATACCTGAAACGAATAGAAAACTACGTATTTCTTATAAATATTGTCAATTTTCTAATACAAAATTGTAAAGTATACAAACTAAATTTTGTAAAAAAAAAAAAAAAAAAAAAAATCTTTGGACGTTTTTAGCCATTTTAGTTTTACAAAATTTACGAAGTACATTTTAGCAGTAACGATGTGAAACTACTCAAATGATAAATAAAACTTTGGTATGAAAAATTAACTCCGTATCGCCGTCAGTCGAGAATTGAATGATCAATTTACATTAACTGATCTGTTGGAAGAAAGCAGCAATAAATGATATGGGTAACGTTGACTTTTGTGTATGTTGTAGATATGCAACGCGGTGATACAAAGGGCTAATCTAGGAAAATATAATATAACCGCGAACGAAAACTAGTCGTTAGGGGCCACCGTAATACTTACCCATCATGGATATGCATAATATAAAGTATGAAAATAAAACATGTGTAAGCTATTTATAAAATGCATTGCAATTCGAATAAAATCCTGGCTTGATGACGTCCTAAACTTTAAATGCTCTATTACTGAATTGCGTAAATGAAACATCCTTATAACTCTAAAATTGATATAATCCTATTGACTAACGGTTTACTGCGTCGGATTAAGCGTCTCATTTCCAATCAAACTATATCTTTGAATTGAAATGTGAATGAAATACAGGGTCATGAAAAATCGAAGAGTGTGGAAAATATAATTACAAATATCTCGGCAACTCATGATCCGATCGACTTCATTCATTATGCAAAATTTATGTTTTATTATTGTCTTTTATATTCTCTCCTTAAAATAAACAATTTCAAAAAATTTTATATACCTTTTATCAGAACGAATATTTCGAGAGTCCGAAAAAAATAGTTCCGGATAATCGAGGTTACTGAAATTCAATAAGCTTCTTCCCATCATTACATACTAAGCACACATCAAATTTCAAGTCTCTATCTCGATTTGTTCGGGAGATAGAGCGTTTACAGACACAGATACACATTTTTTTTTTTTAATATATTTTTTGGAATCTCCAGTGTCAATCCTTCAAATTTTTTTTTTCGATTTTCAAAACTATTACAAGACTTACCCTATACTACGTATGATGGATAAGTAATATACAATAACCTCTTTCGAATGACACAGTATTGTGAAAAACGTCTTAATATAGTTTAAATGATGAACCATTTCTAGTGTGCATATTGCTCGTTTTAGCTGCGTGTGCTCGTTTTAGCTGTGCTCGTATTAGACGAGTTTTACTTTATTACTACGCTGTCTAATCCATAAGCATGATTAGATAAGAACGAAAGAAGGTTAAGCAAGTTACTCAAATTTCAATATTTCATTCATGCACGAATTATTTTTCAATGGATGGAAAACACATTTCGTACTTTAAAATTGTTTAATTAAGAACAAATAACGTTGAATTTAAAAAAAAAAATTGACATTTACAATAGATTACAATAGAAGAAAGCAGCAATAAATGAAATCGTCTTTTAAAACCCACTGTATAAGTAACTTTGATTTTCAGGTATGTTGCATTCAAGCAACGCGGTGATACAAAGGGTTAAATTATCACCAAAAACTATTCATTAACTGGGCCGAAAATGGGGCAAGTCCATTTTATTTTATTGCTGGATATGGAATGGGTTTAAAAATGATTTTTTAAAATTAATAACAATTTTTAAGTAATTTAATAATTTTTTAATAAATTTAGTTTTAAAATTAAATAAAAATGATTAAATAAAATAAAATAAGCAGTCATACACTGCCGCGCATGCGCGGTAGCGTACTACTGCTTATTTTACTATTTATTACTATTCATTTTACGGTATGATACTGGCAGCTGGGGTGCCAATATTATACCGTAAAATCATTTTTTTTTCAGTGTAGTTTCTTTGGATTTGAGAACAGCCTTAAGGAATACCCTGCACTTGAACTACTACTTCACTCGCTTCTTGTTTTTGTTGTCCCGAGTTGTCATTCTGCTCATGGGTCTGTGCGGCTTGTAATTGAGTCATTTGGATTTGTTGTTCATGAGCCCATTTGTGGAGTGGTGTAAGGACAGCAGACGGACTTTTAAGATTGTCGCCTTCATCTTTATTGTCTTTCTTGGAGAGGACCAATTCTGGAACTCTCGATATTTCATCCCAGTTGGTTTTGTTCATCTGTGCTTCCTTTTCTCTTGCAATGAACACCTCGACATTAGACTCAGCCTTTTGCTTAGTAGACACCTGCAACAAATATTGTATTGCCAGAAAATATTAACTTTGTGTGAGTTCAAAGACATGAGCCACAGACTTACAACGTTAAATCACACAAATTTAACTACCATAACATTAAATTACATACGGACGTTTGATCATTTTTCGCCGTATCTCAACAGCAGTTTTAGGTAGGAGCGTGAAATTCAGGATAACAAATCTATTAAAAAAGTACACATATAGTAGTACAAAGTACACATATAAAAGTAACACATATTTTAGCAATTTTAGAAATTCAATCACTAAGGGGGTTAAATGGGGGGTCGGAAGTTTTAGGTCACTTCACCATATCTCAGAAGCAGTTTCAGGTAGGAGCGCGTAATTCAGGATAGCAAATCTACTAAAAAATAGTTAAACACGTATTTCGGCCAATTTAGAAAACCAACCACTAAGGGGTGTTAAATGGGGCTCAAAATTTATAACTCATTAGCTGCAGTTTTAGGTAGAAGCCTAAAATGCAGCTAAACCAATCTTCTAAAAAATAGTTTCAACAAGTATTCCAGCGATTTTAGAGCTACTTTAGCGATTCCGTCGCCAACATCGTCAATGAACCCGATTATGGATGATCAGACGAATAAGACAACTATTGCTGATTTTTGATTAGATATTTTGCGCAAGACATTTTTCCAAGGAGGTCGACACACTGTCCACCCGCGCGAAGCCGGGATGGGCCACTAGTATTTGATAAAGAGAGTCATGGAAATCGGGGGAAAATCAGGGAACTTTTCTTCTCGATTACTATAGCCACCTTGTATCACATTCTGATTATGGGAATCGTCTAATTTTTTATTAGCACCACATATTTTTTAAATATATATAAGGAATCGTATTTAAGACTTTGGCCGCCTCAGAAGTGGCTTTTAGGTAGCTTTGATTACAAAAAGCTACCTATTGCAGCCGTTCGGAGGAAAGCAATTCCAAAAAATGCTGGTATATTTTCACCCATCATGATCCCCAGACCTCCAACCCACCCTCCGTTCAAATGTTGATTTATATATATATATGTATATATATCTCACAAATGCATGCTGTAACTCTCTTATTTATGAACCGATTTGGATGTAACTGAGTGTGTATATACACTGTAAAAAAAAAATCTGTAGTACTACTAGAAAATCTCTAGGCAACTGGGATTCCATAAACTTTTCTAGTAACCAATACAGCTTCTTCTTAAGTAACATTACTGCATTAAACTTAGTAAACAGCACATAGACTTCCTTAGTGAACATACTAAGAAATCGTTTGTAGCCATTACAGGTGCTTTTTTAGTAATGTATACTAAGAAATGGTTAGTAGTATTACAGATACTTCTCTTGTATCTTCACTAAGAAATAGTTAGTAGTATTACAGATACTTCTCTTGTATCTTCACTAAAAAATGGTTAGTAGTATTACAGATACTTCTCTTGTATCTTCACTAAGAAATGGTTAGTAGCCGTTACAGGTCCTTTTTTAATTTGTTTACAAAGAAATTGTTAGTAGTATTACAGATACTTCTCTTGTAGCTTCATTAAAAAATTGTTAGTAGGTGTTACAAGTGTTTTTTCAGTATGTATATTAATAAATGGTTAGTTACTATTACAGATATTTCTCTTGTATCTTTACTAAGAAAATATGTGTAACCACTGCAGGTGTTTTCTTGTATGTTTACTAAGAGACTTTAGTAAAATTACAAAAACTTCTTTTGTATGTTCACTTTCACAATATTAGAACATTTATAAGAAAACATCTGTAACTCTACTAAGAAACTGTAGTAATGTTACAGGTACTTTTCCCATAATTTACACTAGAGTTTTAAATGGGATAGAATTTTATCTTTCAAGAGATGAATTAATACTAGTTAGGGCAGTTTAAGAATAAAAAATATTCAATAAATATTAAGCCAAATATTCTGCAACAATTTCTGAATGTCTTTCATAAAATTTTATGCTACAAAATTATAATATATATATAATTATATAGTAAAATATAATGTAATTAATTATATATATATATAATATCAATTATAATTAGAAACATTATTTTTTTTTATACCAAAAACAGAGGCATCCTTTAAATATAACTTCCATTTGAGTTTTTTATTCCTGTTAATTTTTAATTTTAGAATATAAAGATCTAATTCTTTAGTAAGTGCATCTGTATTTAGTATACAAATATTTTAATGTTAATGTTAATAATTATATTTATACTAAATTATTTTTATAGCATAAAATATTATAGAAAGCCAAAGAAATACTTGGCTTACTATATTTCTTATTCTTTTAAATTGTAACTCTAAGTAGCATTCTCAATCTATCTGTTGAAAATTAAAATTCTATCCCATTTAAAACAAAAGTGTACATTCATCTAGATTACCTGAAGTATTTCTTTAAGTGTAACTTGACACTTAAAAACTAGACAAGACAGTCATGTTAAATATAAACTTAAGACTTTTTCAAATAACCTATTTTCTCCTTTTCAAACACAATTTAATAAGTTTTTTCCAGCTAGAAGACACTGTCCTGCTTCACTGACTGCAAATCCCAGCAACACAATACATAGAACGCAAAACTAACACAACTTTTGAATGCATAAAATGTTTTCATAATGTGTTTCGTGGTGTTCTCGTATGGTGAAACATGTTTTACTCCTGGTGCTAAATAAAGTGTTCGTGAGGTGTAGTTTTATACAGTTTTTCGTGCATCGCTTTCTTAAACGCATTCACACCACATGTTTATATACACTTTAAAGCACAATGTTATGCATTTTGGAAAGCATTTGGAGCAGATGAAATGATGCGTATGCATCGGGAAGCATATTTTGACATCGGGGATTTCAAACTTACAATGTTTTGGGTTTAAGTCATAATTTCTTGATGAAATATATTAGCTTTTCCAATATTTTTTGTTAATAACTGATATTGGTTAACTCTTTCCGGCACAGACAAAGTCTGTTCGTAAAATGAGAAATTACTGACTGGCATAGGAATTTACAAACTACTTTTTTTTAGAAAATAAGAACTCCTTATTTTAAGCTTTCATTGTAGAAACAAAATTTTATTAAATATTCTTGGTGTCGAATGCAAGTTTGGAATTAAAATTAGGTGTGCCCGGAGTGGGACCACTGTGCCGGAAAGGGTTAAGGAGACATGGTGGTTTGTGTTATGCAGTTGTATAGGGACTTTCGGTTATGAGGCTGTGTAATGTCATCAATATCTTATACTTTCCCATATCTATTTAGTACTTGCCAGATAAATTTTCAGCCTTCCCGCTTTAAAAAAAAACTTGTACTTTGTTTTTATATTTAAGCCAATAAAAATTTAGACTAACTCACTATATTTTCACATAAGAAATTGATGTCCTTCAGAGCAGATAATGCACATTTTTAATTTATAAAAATAAAAACTATAAGTGTGTTAAAATGGCGTAGTACTACACTGTTAAAACCTCAGGTGACACATGGCACCTCTAAGAGGTGAAAGACTTGTCTGACTGGTGACACCCCTAGGGGAGCCAGAATGGCACCTTTAACAAGGGTATACATAAATTTGTCGGACAATTTCATGTTAGTGTGTCATTTCTAGCTGTATGTAATAAACTAAAAATAATGGTTAAAGTGAAAAAGTTACATTTTACATACATTTACGAGAAAAAAACAAATTATTTTTATCGTTTCTGATTTTATCGATTTTCAACTTTACTTACAACTTTTAACAAAGTTTGAGTTTATTACACACAGTATGTATCCAAAACATTGTTTTAAAACAAAATTTAAATATGTTTATAAGAAATGACTTTGTTTTCATACCAAAACAAGTAAAATTGCAAAAAATGTTGAGCGGTTACAATTGAAAATATTGCTCTAATAACCAAAATTCCTAAATTTTATATAAATGAGTGTCTCTTATATAAATTATTCCTTATTTTAGTTGTTGCAAGCAATCTGAACACACTTTATTTCTCAAATGTAAAAATTTAAGAAGCATTCCTAGAAAAACATTTGATTTTTCATTTGTAACACAAATAGTGTACTCACATGAATATGTAAATACATAGTTTGTGTTTGTTTACATAAATTCTTCGGACAATTTCATGTTAGTGTGTCATTTCTAGCTGTGTGTAATAAACTAAAAATAATGTTTAAAGTGAAAAAGTTACATTTTACATACATTTACGAGAAAAAAGCAAGAAATTATTTTTATCGTTTCTGATTTTATCGATTTTCAACTTTACTTACAACAACAAAGTTTGAGTTTATTACACACAGTATGTATCCAAAACATTGTTTTAAAGCAAAATTTAAATATGTTTATAAGAAATGACTTTGTTTTCATACCAAAACAAGTAAAATTGCAAAAAAATGTTGAGCGGTTACAATTGAAAATATTGCTTGTTTCCAACATTATACTGTTTACCAAATCATTATATTATTCATTTAAAAAAAATATTGTAATAAAAGCAGTTTTTTTTTCATGAAAAGCACTGAATTAAGAAGTTAAAGATGAAATAATAAATAAAATTTATCCTCTAAAGAGTAGAAATTTTTCTACAATGTAAAATGCAGGTGCTTTATAACTGCAAAATTCATTGCTTATGTCTTAGAGATTGTGGAGAGAGATAAACAGTTGTTGGGAATGTTCATAAAATCTTATCAGCCATAGATTTGTTTTTACCAGCTAGCAAGATGGAATATACGGTAAAAAAAAAATTATGGTAAATTTTACATGACTTCAAAAATAATGCATACTACAAAGCATTGCAACATTATCATTTGTATAAAATTAAGGAAGATATGTAACAGAAGAAAGTTTAGTATATGTAGGAACTTAGTACCTTGTTTACATTGCAGAAATTGGGAAAAATGTGAAATATGGCCAATAACTAAATATAAATTTTTTGGTATATTTTTATAGACTAGTGCTTAAAAGACTGCCTAAAATTCACTCACCTTGTCAGAAAATCCACTTGCCAGTGTAGAGTAGATTTATATAATATCCCACCCCTGGTTATAAAGCACTTCTACTGTATACTATATTACTGGTATGTCCCATAGGACATACCAAGCTCTTAACCGAGTTCGTTGGCCAGCTTCATCATTATCTTGTTTCAAAATGGCGGTCAGTTAAAAATTATTATTTTTTTTAAATTAAAAAACATGAACAAAAAAAATATAAATTGAAAATATTGTTTCTGTTACGTGTTAGAACGTGATACAACGATTCTGGAACATGTTTTGTTTTGGCTATATCTTAAAAAATGGCTGAGTTAGGGCGGTGGGAAATTCTAGGGTGGTTGACATTTTGAAACAATCTGATTTTTGTTATGCTGTAACTCTCATGTTGAAATTCGCATTCAAATTCAGTATTAATGAAAACCGGGATTGAATTTTTTATAATCGGGTTCCAAGCATTTTAGCTTCGGGTGTTTGTGTAAAATGAGTTGAATTTTTAAAAACATGGACTATGAAAGCTACCTTTTCCTCCTGGTACAGGAAGTACTTTTTTTTTCTTTTTTTTTTTTTTTGGCAGACATTTACAAAGTGGTTGAAAAAAAAGTGGTGTTTATCGAGTCGGTAATGCTTTTTAGATGTGTTCGTAATTATATAAATACATAGCACCTATAGTCGTCGTCTGGTCCGTCCGTCCGCATATAAACGCAAAAACTAACCAACTGAATGGTTTGAAATTTAGTATAGTCGTTGCAGAATTTTGTCGAGTCATTTCAAACTTTATGAAAATCAAATCAAAACTTAAAAAGATATTAATACAAGTCTCCTTCATTCTATTAAATCCTATCGTGCGTAATCTATATAATAAAAGCGTAAGTCATGTGACTGAGGAAAACAAATATGGGCTCTAACGGGCCAATTTATATTTCGAGATGACGCTGTGTACTTTTTTGGTAGAAAAAGCAAACAGCGCCATCTCGGAGGCCCCGGCTCTAACCACTTCTTTTTCAAATGCCAGGCGGCCATTTTTATTCAAAATTATTTTTTAGAATAAAATTGCATAAAAGTTACATTTTTAGAAAAATCGTTCAAAGAAATTGACAAGAGATGAGCTACATTCAAAGATGTATAGATTCTGAGATAACTTCAGTAGAAATTAGGTTGACACCCCAATATCTCAATCCATTAAAGTAAATAAACACAAAAGATTCGTTCATCGTGAGTCAAAGAAATAGTAAACCATGGAGGTAATAATTCGCAAAGCAAGATCTCCATGGTGAATTTTGCAGCGCTGTCTGGTGTCGAAAACAAAATTCTCATCTGTAAACATGGCATACGTAATAAGAAAAAATGCTTGCACATTTTGCTCATAACAGACGATATAATTCATTTCACTGAAATAATAACGTTTTAGATTGCAAAACTAGTTATAGTACGAACGCACCTCATTTGTCACGTTTAACGTACAATTTTCAACTTGTTAATTTTATACTAAGTGTCAGTTTTTTACATTTTTAATTCAAAAATATCAACTTTTAGTTATTTTTACATGTTGAATGCCGAATTGAAATCACTAAACATGCCTGGGGGAGGGAGGGGGACACGGAGTTCTTATTTCTAAGTACATGGTAATAAATTATCAATCGTTTTATAGCAATCAATTGACTTCATTGAAAATGTTGATGGCACAGGTATTGGTGTCCCGGGAAATATTTCTGGCACACATATTTGTGTGAAATAGCAGTCAATGTGTTAAGCTAATTCACGAAAAATAGTTTATTTTAATGCGTGTATATGTTATAAATAGCAGTAATTATACTCAATTCTCATTGACTTTGTAACCTGAACTTATCAATTACGTTTTTTTTTTTTTTTTTTTTTTTTTTTTTTATTAGGATTGGATAATAAATATCATTATATTAAATTGCTTTTATCGCATAAAGAAACATAATACTCACTCATATTTTTAACTCGAAAAATTATTTTTGAAAATTACAATAACTTTTTTCATTGTTGGTGTTTTTACCTGTATTTGCTTGTCTAGCTGGTCTTGTTCAGCTTCTCTGTAAGCGTTGATGAATTTGTACTGCACGTAAGTCACGTCATCGCAGCAACGGACGATGCAGATGACTGAAATTGTTTAAAAATATATATATCTTAATAAATGGGTATATATATATATATATATATATATATATATATATATATACAGGGTTATTCAAAATGAATTATCCGATTTCAAAATGCTATATTTTCATAAATAAACGACACAGAATGATAAGTAATACATGAATACAAAGGGAAAATATTGAAGTTTTCTTTTACAGGTGTTCGATTTAACTTCCTTTAGTTACACGTATAATGTCAAGACGGTATGTAAATTCCTGTCAAACACATTGTAAAGTGCCACTGGTAATTGATTGTACAGCAGAAATCCGTTATTTAAGTTCACATAAATTTATAGGCAGACTTGCCAAGTCTCCGTCTTTTTGCACACCAGTAGGCGTTTTCGCGTGAGTGAAGTAGCCTCTTCAAGGCGCGGTCTCGAGTACTATATTAAAAAAAAAAAAAAAAAAAAAAAAAAAAAAAAAGCAAAGTAACAGACTCAAGCACTTTTTTTTTTCAGAAAATTTTCAAATAAAAATAGCCAGCAAGGTAAAGAAATTAAAAAGTCAGAACTCGAGTTGCATGAATTGCGCATGCGTATTAATATTATTACACAGCTCAATGAAAAAGTAATTAAAACAAAAAATTCCATCTTATCAATAAATTATCAGCAGTAGTAGAATGCAAAAAAAAAGTCAGGAAAAAAAAAATGGGAATGCATCATGTGTAATGCGTTACTTAGTACAAAGATTATGCGTTATCATATAAAAGTGACTGCAGCGCCCCTCGTGGCGAAATTCAGAAATTATTGATCCTATATTTCGCAAACATGAGGCATAGCGAAAAAAAGGCAATTACAAAAATTGTAAAGCTTCTGGATTTAGTGTGAAATGATGTCATATGACAAAAAAAAAAAAAACTTTTTTAGAAGCTCTACCCTTTAGAAACTTTTTTAGAAAGTTTTTCAATATCCACTCACTAGCTTAAATACGCACTAATCGTGTCCAAAAGCGTTGCGTTATAAAGCCGATACACGTTTACTAAAAAATATTACACACGTAAGCAAAGTACAATCTATAGTATGAAGCAAAAAACATGTCCGTAAGTAAAACTGACGTCATATCGACGGTAACAACGACCTGGACGATCAATTTTGCCTTTTTCGGAAATTTATTGACTTCTAAACATCACATAATTTAAATTTTTGCACCGTCCAATAGAGAATTTTTTTTTCTTTCAAATGCAATTCGTTTAAACACTGTGTCTTAATTTGATATTGTTTAAAAATGGTTTTTAAAATAATTTTCACGCATGTTTTTTTTTTTTTTTTTAATCCATCACTATCGCATGTAGCTCGATTACGTAAAATTAACCCGTTTCACTTAAAACAATACAAATATTTCAGCATTTGTTTCCGGCTAATATTCCACAATTGCATTAAAACTTCACCCAAAAATAAATAAATAAATACAATAATAAGAATAAAACACAAATTTAACAGACATAATCGAACTGCGTGCTTAAACACTCAAATAATGGAAATAAAAAAGTCTGCTGTAAGTAACGAAATCGTTGACGATTTCTTTGGATAATAACCTCTGGCATGCAGCTAATAAACAAAATTTATCTCTTTTAATAAATTTCAAAACTTTTATTTGAATACATAATTAATATTTTTCACATTAAAATGTTTTTATGTAGTGGGCAATCTGAAAAAAAAAAAAATGTAAAAAATTTATTAGAGTTTACAATAAAAAAAATTGTTTTCGCCTATGTTCTGTTATGAATTTTATGCTTTTGTGATTTGGTGAATTTAAAAATGATGTCAGTTTTTCCCCCATCATGCATCACATTTTTGTTATCCAATCTTGAAAAATTGTTGGAAAAGTATAAAATTTGAAGTAACTAAGTTTATTGACATAAGAGATTGTACAAAATAAATTTAACTCAACTTGCGTAACTGGGAGAAATATAGGAGACTTACTGAACTCGCAGAATTTAACATGGATTACCACACACAGCTACACCTGCCATACTGGCTTTTAGCTGCACTGACAGAGTGCGTAATTTCAAACATGACTCAAAGATTTAAGCGTAGTTCATTGGCGCTGGGTGAATGGCTCATTATTTATTAGTGGATAACTCTATGGTTTTTTAGGTAGCAGATATTTCTTTTACAAATATGCGGCAAAAAATAGCATAATCGGGCTCTTCAGAGTTATATAACTAGAAAACGTGACATGATGTGAAGCATTTTTAGCTCACAGGCTATCAAAGCCTGAGAGCTAATGTGCCCGCCCGTTCTGTATGTATGTACGTATGTACGTAACGCGATAACCCTTGATAGAAATATCTGTTTTACTTCAAATTTTGTTTATAGGTTCATTGTGATAAGGCGTTTCTCTGATTTATTTTGGGGGTTCATTGGTTAAGCATAAAGGGGGGAACGAGGGTTAATCCCCCCGTTAATTTTGATAAATGGGTTTTTCATGCAGAATTATCCGATGAGCTTCAAATTTTGCATACAGGTTCATTGTGATAAGGCTCTTTCCTGATTAGTTTTATTGGTTCATTGGTTAAATATAAAGTGGGAACGGGGGGCTAATCCCCCTCCCCTTAATTTAGATAATTGGGTTTTTCATGCATAATTAGCCGATTTGCTTCAAATTCTCTATATAGGTTTATTGTGATAAGGCGCTTCTTTGATTAGTTTTGGGGGTTCATTGATTAAGTATAAAGAGCGGAGACGGGAGGGGGGGGGGCTTATCCCCCCTTAATTTATTGTCGGTTTCTTTTTTTTTCGAGGGGCATTATTCTTTGAAATAAGAGTATAATATACAATTAGTATGAATAGCCTGTGAGCTAAATGCCATCAGTAATAACTGGGCACTTTTCTTTTTATTAATTAATATTTTCTGTCTCAGCATTAAAAATACTGTATACAACACTTATTCACTTATCTGTTCCGAAAATTGTGTAGATGAGTGTTACTGGAAATCCATAAGTGCAATACAAACCTATAAAAGACACTAGTATAACAGCTGCTAGCGATATCCATGCGACGTTCTGAGACATCGTTTTATAATGCAGTATTTCCTCAGTATCTTTTTCTCTTCCTCCCTCCAGCATTTTCTCACAAGGTTTCTCCGCCATCATGCATGCGAAATAGCTGAAAGAAAGAGACAGACATCTATGTTGAAAAGCAATGGAAATTGCTTGTTTCGACCGGAATGAATCGCATTAAAAAATGATAGGGTTTGTTATACGAATGTAAATGCAGTGAAAGACTCCATTTTATTGCATTTTCTGACATAAAGATTTGATAATTTATTTTCAAAGAGATCGTGCATTTTTTAGTAGAGTTGGATTTGTTGTTTATCCATGGGGTTGTCCGCCGCCAAGGGGCAGCACGCGGAACCAGTTTTTATCCGGTGGAGAAGGTAAAGAGGCGAGGTATCTTCTGTCCTTGCAACGAACCACGTCTGCCAAAATTATCTTCTTTCATACTGGTACCACTTACCTACAGAAGAATTCTAGATAACTATGCCCCTTCCTTTTAGGTAGATTTCATAAGAAATAGTACCTATTACATTTTCTCCTATTTTGGAATTTCCGAAACGAGTCGCCTGATATCTATCCCCAGTATATCTGCCCCCATACGTCATTTTTCCGTCTAAGCAGTAGGGGATACATATCCAGCTTTTGAGCATTTCACTTTCTTCGAGAGTCGGATATCCGACCCCAGTATATCTGCCCCCATATCAGAAGGGGACATATATCCAAAACCAGACCATGTTACTTTCGTCGAGACCTGGATATCCATCCCCAGTATATCTGCCCCCATACGTCATCTTCTTGACGTCACAGCACAAGGGGATAGATATCCAGTTTTCGAGCATTTTCACGCTCGTCGAGAGTTGTATATCCGACTCCTGTATATGCATTCCCGTACGTCATCTTGACGTCATAGCAGAAGGGGACATATATCAAGGGGTCACATATCCGATGCTTGGACCTTTTACTTTTGAGGAGAGCATTGGATATCCGACCCCTGGATATCTGCCCCCCGTACGTCATTTTGACGTCAGAGCAAAGGGGATATATATCAAGGGGGTACATATCCAATGCTAGGACATTTTACTTTTGACAAGAGCATTGGATATCCGTCCCTGTATATCTGCCCCCATACGTCATCTTGACGTCACAGCAGAGGGGATACATATCTAGTGCTAGAACATTTTCACGCTCGTCGAGAGTTGGATATCCGACCCCTGTATATGTATCCCTTTTACGTACAGTTTTTATTTTTGCCGTGAACTAATATACGTCCTTACTTATGTAGAAATCTGTAAACGTCATTCGGATCATAACACACCAATTATATACATACTAGCAAGCTACGCCCGCTACGCTGGTCAATTTCTCTTAACGCACCTTTAATCAAGTAAAATATTGACTTTGAATTTGACCTTGTATTTTAAAACCCTATGGATCTTTACTTGGAATGTCCTTCTGCATTTCTGAAAAAGATACGAACGCTATTGCGTTATTACATTTTTAGTGTGTCAGACAAAATTTGTGCTGTTAAGGACAAATTAGGCCAATTCTCTGTAGACTTTATTATGGAATATGTCAGCATTTAAAAAAAATTAATAATTGTGTTAAATTATGGTGTCTATGGGGAAAAATAATTTCCGTTGGATTCAAATTGGGTTTGAATGAAGTTACAATTTACAATACTTCAAATATAATGAAATTGATATGCTTTACTGAGGTGGACAAAAATATGGTACTCGTCGAGAATTAAATAAAAATCATGCACTCGCGACATCATAATTCACTTTTATATTTTAACAGAATAATAAGGCTACTATAATTTGTGACTCGTGTTATAGTCAGTATATATATACGTCAGGACACAATGCCGTTATCATTATCTTTTTATGCGTGAAGCTTTCACTATGGTACTCCATTGTAAAATTTGGTAATTTTTGAAATTCAATATTTGAAAAACGGCATAATCATTAAATTTGAAATTTATATCAAGAAAAATACCATTTTTTAACTTTCTAACGCAGTTTGTCTAACAATTTTCTGACAAATACTTTTCGAGCTATTAATTTTTTCAGTAACTTCAAATGTTTCATTTTCCGAGATTAATCTGTGGCAACGATTAGCTAAAATCCCAGTCGTCAGCAACGCATACCTTTTTATTAAAGAGGATATATACATAATTGAAACAGTATAAATATTGTTTGAATTATGTATTGTTACATTTAATATCAATACATGATTGAATTTTGTTATATATAATATATGTATTATGTTTCAATGTATTGAATACAATATATCTATTGAAATTTGTAATGTTAAAAGTATTTTTTTTAAATCATTTATTCCCATTTTAACATGAGTTATAGTTAGATGGCTAGAAATTATTTTCAAATGAAAAACTATATATATTATGGCTTATTTTCCATCTGTGCCTAATTCCTGTTGATAGCACATACGAACAAAACAATACCGAAAAATAATGTCGATTGCTTAGATTATAAAACGCTTTCCAACTATTTTTACTTATTGCATTTATCCACCTTCAGTTTTTCGAAATATATTCTGTACTTTCATGCAATGCTAAAGGTTAAATAAATTTCTTTGAATTTGTTCGAGAAAAACATGATCAAAATGTACTTCAAATAAATTTTGCCACTAGACCGTAATGTGTCCGAATTCTTTTGTGTACCCCGTGTTAAAACTATAAATGCTAGATATAGCATTTTTTTTAAATAAGGAATATGCTGTATATTATTTCTTACGACCCTTCTCAAACCAATGACACATTTCTGACACATCCATACTGACACATTTCTGAAATCATTTTTGTCCACAAACGCATGAAATTTGCAGGTGTTGTTATCAGAGCCGGATTAAGCATTTGTGGGGCCCGGCGCTGCTGGACATTTTGCCCCCCCCCCCTAACCCACTACTTGAAATTTTTGCCCCCCACCTACCTCACACACACTTTTGTCTTATTTACATTAAAATACAGATATTAAAAATTGAATATGTATATTGTTAATCAACAACTTTTTTTTTTTAGTTATTGCTATCTTCATTGGGGCTCTTAATTAGTTTGTTTAAACACATACAATTCAAAAATACTTTACAAATATTAAAAAAAAAAAAAGAGAATACTTTAGTCGTATAAAAACTGACTACATTTTAAATATTTATAATACATCTTTTTATTTATACGAATAAATCAAATTACAATTTTATAGCTTTTTATTATTATAAAACAAACCCATTTTTAAAAGAAATGCCGTTGGTTTAATAGAAAATGATTGCAGAATATCATCAAATGCAATGCGTTCTGTGATGTCATGTTCTAGAGATATTAATCTTGAACCACCGAGTCTGGGCTCTTTGCATTAATGATCATGGTTTGTCTTTTATTAACTTGAGTTTGGAAAACTACCGTTCTGCTTCACAATTTGTAAGCGGTATTGCTAAATATAATTTTCAATGCGGTGTACACATTTGGGAAAATATATATTATTTATTGACATTAATATATTTCGCAGTACTTTCACAGCATTGTACGTCAACATTACTAATAAGTTCTGAGAAATGTTTAGTTTCTTAAAAACACAAATTGCACAAATTGTGCTTATTAGTTGCTAAAATCAGTGTAAAAATTGTTTTAAACTCATAAAAGAGCTAAAATCCTACATGTTTCGGCTTTAAACTTAAAGCCATCATCGGGGAAGAGGAACAACACAAACGACTACTGATCTTTTAATTTTCGACACGAGAAAATTGAAATCAACAGTATGGAAAAATTTAAATAAAATAAGCGGGCGCTCTCTGTTGCCAAAGAGCGAAAAACAAAACAATGAATTAACAAGGGGTTAAAAATGTATCCCATAAACTAGGTATGTTGAAAGAAAAGTTATCATTACAAATACAATCTTTTCTAATTTTAATTTCCAATGATTCCCTAATGGCGGCTTTAAATGGGTTATTGAACCTATGGATAATTCTTGCTTTATCGAAATTTATTTATTAAATTTTTAATTTTATTATAAATTTATCATTAAACGAGGAATTTATTTTTAAAAGTTTGAATTTAACACCAGAAGTTTGGCTAAGATACGTGGACGATATCTTTCTCACATGGAATCATGGAAAGCAGGAACTCCTATCTTTCCTCTCAAAAATAAACGAAATAGATGAAAATATTAAGTTTACGTTGGAAATAGAAGAAAATTCATCACTGCCGTTCCTGGATATTCAATTAATTAAAGATGACAACAACCTAAAACGTAAAGTCTATCGTAAACCGATGAGAAGTAACACAATAATCCCATTTAATGCCTCTACAACTTTCACTTATAAGATTGCTGCCTTCAACTCATTCATCAAGCGTGCTTTTCTGGTTTGTTCAAGTGAATTCATCCAAGATGAACTTAATTATATCAGAGATATCGCCATTGACCATGGTTTCCCCGCTCATCACGTACAGAAAATAATAGAAAAATTCAATGGCCATTTAATTCAGCATCCTGTCCCTAGCAATAATAAACCAAACTATCGGAAATTCCAATATATACCTATTATATTTGAAAGGATTAAAAGGGCCCTCCGTAAATACAATATCCATCTTATTGCTGTCCCTCCCAGAAAATTGGTTGACTTAGTTTCATGTAAATTAGATCCTATTCCCCCTGATCAATTCGCAGGTGTTTATGAAATCCCCATTAGCTTAAATAATAATAGTATAATTTTTTACATTGGTATGACTAAAAGAAAATTTTTGGAAAGGTTAAAAGAGCATAAAAACGACATAAAATTTGGAAGGTTATCCACTGCACTCTCCCGGTTTTACGCTAAAAATAATAATACTGTAATTAATTTCGATAAAGCAAGAATTATCCATAGGTTCAATAACCCATTTAAAGCCGCCATTAGGGAATCATTGGAAATTAAAATTAGAAAAGATTGTATTTGTAATGATAACTTTTCTTTCAACATACCTAGTTTATGGGATACATTTTTAACCCCTTGTTAATTCATTGTTTTGTTTTTCGCTCTTTGGCAACAGAGAGCGCCCGCTTATTTTATTTAAATTTTTCCATACTGTTGATTTCAATTTTCTCGTGTCGAAAATTAAAAGATCAGTAGTCGTTTGTGTTGTTCCTCTTCCCCGATGATGGCTTTAAGTTTAAAGCCGAAACATGTAGGATTTTAGCTCTTTTATGAGTTTAAAACAATTTTTACACTGATTTTAGCAACTAATAAGCACAATTTGTGCAATTTGTGTTTTTAAAATACTAGTTAACAGTGTAGTGTCCAAATGGATTCAATTGTGTTTAGTTTCTGTTCTTAAATTTACATCAAGAACCTCATTATAAAATTTTAAGCAATTTTCTACAGAAACGTCATTTATGGTGCTTGAGGATATGTTTTATATTAAAAAAAAATAAATAAAAATAATAAAAAAGAAAGAAAGAAACTTTTGTATAAAAGCACACGATCTTTTAAAAAATGCGTAGCTTGTCAAAAATATCATTAAATGTTTCTGTTTGAAATTTTTTTTTGACACTGCAATATAATTTCATTGTGCTTATCATCATCAGTATATTTCTTTTTATGGAAGTCGACCTTCCGGAAATTTCGCGAAGCTTTCTGCGGGGGGGGGGAGCTTTCACTTTAATTTTTTCAAAATTATATGTTTGGCTCTCAATATATTTTAAGAGCGATTCCAAATGGTTGCAACCTGCAAGCAGATCAAATGTTGTTTTTTGATGTGAAAAACTTACTTTGTCGAACCGCTGAAAAATATCATGCCAAAGTGTACGCATGAATATAGATTTAAATTTTGAAACCTTCTTTAATATGTTGCATCCCTTCTTGCTTCAAGTTTTCTTCAGAGTTTGCTCTTATACTTTCTAAAACACACAATATATTGCCGTAATTTAAATACAATGACTTTACAGATTCGTAATAAAACAGCACCATCTTGTTCAACACATATTTTAAAGATATGTAAGTTTTTTGCTGCTGGTGCCCATTTTTAAATATTTTTATACACTTTTATTTTAGTTTTTTGTTAATATAAAACAAGCTAATTGAAAAAAAAATTGCCCTTTCCTGATTAACAAATCATTGCAGGACATCACATACAATTATTAGTAGTGCCCATTTACTAGATGAACTAAAAAAAGAAGGGGAAAAAATGCAATTTCTTGTAAATAAGAAAATAAATTTATTGCTTCAAGGTAACACTGCACATAATTTACACCAACTAATTTTAGGGAATGGACTGCTCAAGGTATAAAGTGTGCAAAATTATTTTCTTTCTTTATTTGGGCTTGGAATTCTTCGACATATTCGCCACATTATCTGTGGACAGTCCACCGCATTGAATCAAAAGAATATAATTTCTATCTAGGAAAGTTTTCACTTCTCCAAATAAATATTTTCCCTTATGGCCTTATTCCTAACGACCAAAACTTACTGAGTTATGATACTTTGAATTTTAATAATTTTCGGTATTTACTGGCACTAAAAACAGAAAAAATGCATTTTTTGTAGCATATGGTTTTACTAAATGTCACAAGATTTTAGAAAAATTGTCTTATTTTTACCTACGGCAAAAAATAAATAAATAAATCCTTATATATTATTTCTCCTGTTAACATCCCTTTTACTCAGAAAATATGAAACGCAGAACAACGAATGAGATACCATATGAAAGGTTTTAGAACAGGCTTCTGACATAGCCCACTTAACAATTCGTTAAAACATGTTTTTGATTAAAATTTGCTGAAATTAAAAAATTAAATCGGCATTGTTTTCATGAAAGAAATGAAAGGTTTTCCTCAAATTATTGTTGCCAAAAAAATAAAATACCACATTATATGATGTTCATAGCAATTATTATAAAAAACACCGCACGGGTTTATTTTATACTTATGATTAAAAAGCGAAATTGAAATTGAAATTATTAGATTTATATTTCTAAGTCCCATGGTTTTCCCGAAGCGGATGACGTCATCCTCTATTGCAGTCAAAATACGATTGTTAATTTTTTCTCTCTCAGTTTTTAGTCTAACGTTGATGGAATAAATTAGATGATATTCTGGCTTGACTAACAACTAAATGTTGTTTGCAGATATTTTTATCCTTGCTTTTTCTTCAGAAGTTTAAACCTGCATCTAATAAATATTACATATTGATAAAAAATGGTACTTCTCTATTATCCCGTCGACCACTTTTCATAACAAAAAACTATCGCCAAATAAACGGGAGAACGTTGCCATTGGAATATCAAAATAAATAAATAAAATATAAGAATTTAAGGACACAATTGTTATTTTAATTAATAAAATAACTACTAAATCAGTAAAACATAATGAAAAATACACGCAAATGTCGAATGTAATACCACTAGATGACGTAACAAACACGCATAATGATTCTGACATCAAGTAAATGGGACTGCATTTTTGGCGTTTAATCTTACAGTTTGGCGGTAGTTTTTTGTTATGAAAAGCGGTCGACGGGTTAATAGAGAAGTACCTAAAAAATATTAAATTTCAGTGCGAAATCTTCGCACGGGCCCTATGGTAAAATAATAATAATAATAATAATAATAAAGTACGTAATTACACAATTTGTTTCTTAAATTTGTCTTATATCTATTTATATTGTTTCTTTTATATAACAGTTGTAACATTTTATTATTATTATTATTTTTTTTTTTTTCAGAATTAGTTTTAATGGTAGTTTCAAATGAAGAAAAAAAGCAATTGAAATCTTTGTTTTAACGATTTAATGAAATGTTTTTAACAATAATGTTAAACCAATTAGCGAAAAATACTATGAAAAGTTGAGTATGCTGAAAAGTTAAATTGATACTACTGGAAATAATTTATTTATTTGAATAATAAATTCATTTAAAGCAAAAAAAAAAAAAAAAAATCTATTGTGTATTAATTTTTTATTTGTTTTATTTTATATCTCTCTCTATTCTTTAAAAAAAAAAAAAAAAAAAAAAAAAAAAAAAAGAGTATCTGACGCTGTTGTTGGCATAATTGAATTTATTGTGACCAGAGCTCTTTCTCGGCTTACATATAAAAAAAAAAAAACTATTGACTATAAAAACATGAGAAATAGTAGTGTTCGGTAGAGAAATAAGTGATAAAACAGTATACAGCAGACAGTTTTCAAGCCTAGGAATTATTTAAAGTGCTATTTAATGTTGAAATCGGTCAAGATTCAAAATATAGTTACATAAGTTTTATAGGATAAAAAATTATGCGTAGCAAATTAACCATATTTTGTAGGAATATACGGGATTAGATTGTGATGTGCATGTTCAATCATTTTTTAAAAATCGTGTATTTTTTGCCGAATTTTTTTCAGTTTTTTTTTATTTTCTGAATGGAGATTTTTATTTTATATTTCGAAAAAGCCACTTTTTACCTACTGTTGCCAATTTTTAACAAGAAAGAAAAATCAAGCGTCAAGTATAGATTATGAAACACTTTCCAACACAGCCAGAAAACTGTAACGAAACTTCACGGTTAAATAAAGTGAAAGAAGATATGTAAGTAAACAGTTTAGAAAATGCATAACACACTGAAAAATACAGTTTTCGAAATTACTTTCCAGTGTCAAAAAAGTAGTCGAATTATTTTGTGTAGTCCTGTACATGATCAATAGATGTGGATTTATAGTATGGTAAAATTTAGTTCAGTTAGAATATTCACGTTTAGCAATTTTTGCCAATTGATGGAAATGCCCTCGAAATCTTTTGTATTACAGCTCTGTATATTATCTAAAGACTTTTATATACACCACCTATTAAGCTAAAAGGCAATTTAAAAACACACTTGCAGCAATCACCAAACGTAACCGACAATGTATCTTTATTTTCATGAATTTATTTATATTCCACAAACTTCTATTAGTCTACTAAAGCAGGAAAATGCGTAAACACAATTAAAAACTACCCTTAAGAAATTCACTCCCATAGTCTGTAGTACTTGCGAATTTCCTTGTGTAGCCCTGTATATGGTCGACCGAGTTTATAAACACACACGTACTATGAAAAAAAAGTTAAAAATACAAACAAAAGTTGAAAACGCACTTATCACACATAGACTATAAATATCGCACATGTACTGTAACCAGTACCTTTTGTGTGTCCCTGTAAATAAACGCAATGCACACAAGAGAGCAATTTATAGTGCACCTCAGTAATGTATATAATTTTCATTATGTTTGAAATAATGAAATATCACTAAATGACATTTCAGACGATTTTTTCCCATATATAACGATGTGTAAAAGAATTCTTTTGTTTGACCCTATCAATGAATAATAAATGCTTTGCATCCCATATTCTACAAAAAACATGTTTTAATGCGCTTCATAATTATATATCAATTTCATTATGTTTTAAATGACGTAGCGTCATCAAAATGCGCTTGAACCGATTATTCCCCATTGACTGCAATGTAAAAGAATACTTTTGACTGTCCCTGTAAAAAAAACTATAAGTGCTACACACTTCTGTTGAAATAGGGAACATGCTATAGATAACGACAATAACATATAAAAATTTCAGAGCAATCCGAGCATATTTAAGGGAGTTAGAGCACGGACAGACGGCCATACGGCAGACAAACCGAAGTTATAAAACACTTTTCAACGAAGTCATGAATAGTTTTCAACTAGGTTGGAAAGTATTAAAAAGCTCAAATAATAATATTTCTAAACACTTTTCAATTGAAAAATATATTTTCACGTGAATATTAAAAGAGAGAGAAAACTTTAAATTAATTAAATTATTACGTGGGAAAATCACGTCATATATAAAACAATATATTTAAAACATCATATTTAAAAATATTTTCTTATAGCGTATATATATATATATATATATATATATATATATATATCATCATCATCAACCGTTTTTAATCCACTGCTGGATGTAGGTCTCCCCCAGATTTTTCCATTGTTGCCTGTCTAGTGCTTTAGTCATCCAATTAACACCGGCCACTTTTCTGATTTCGTCACTCCATCTTACTTGAGGTCGTCTTCTTGGTCGTTTCGTTTTACATCTCTGGGATACCAATGTAGGGTGTTTGTGCTCCATCTATTGTCTTGTCTTGTTGCAATGTGCCCAGCCCATTTCCATTTTAGCCGTTTAATTCTCTCGATGATATATATATATATATATATATATATATATATATATACCGGGTGGTTATAAAATAAGTATCCCTATTCGGAGCTGTCTGTAACTTATAAGTTTCATTCGGGTTATTCCTTTATAAAGGAATAACCCGAATGAAACCAAAATCGGTCCACTTACTATGCAAGAAGTGGGAAGAAGCATGGAACATTAAAAAAAAAAAGTTTGCAATAATCACCGACAGATGGCGCTATTGAGTGTCAAATGAAATGTGTAATACAAGAACAAAAAATTAAGGCGTTAAACCAGATGGAATACCTAATTTGTTGGAAAATGTCACAGTGAATGTGTCTAAGCTTTCGCATTGCGGTGCCGATCATGCTCAGGTTCCACATGGCCATTTTGTTCGAGGACACAATCCAGGCGGTACACGACGTGCTCAACTGCGGAATGTAATGCATCAGGAGTGATGTTTCGCACATGTTGTGATATGCGGTAAAGTAATTGACGTTTGTGACACATCCACGGTACACAATATTACACATTACATCGCGCGTATACGCGCGATGTAATGTGTTTAATGTGTTTAATAAACATTTGTGCCCCCCCCCCACAAACAAAAAAAATTTCGGCCACACTACGCCTATATATATATATATATATATATATATATATATATAGACACACGGTAGTGTGTCAGCCAAGTTCCCAAAGCAAAAAAGTCGATACACCGGCCGTGAGTATATTTACACGAACCATTTCGAGCTGTTTTCGCCAAATTTCGACACTCTACTACTGAAAATCTATTTGACCTACGTACTTGTAATTTTAAATGTGTAGTAAGGCTCCCTTAATTATCCAGAATCCAAATTTTTTTAAATAACGCATAATTAGTTTCCGAGATAATGATACTTGAAAATATCTGATAATCGATAATTTTATCAGTGACTCACTCACTCATCAAAAAGATTTCATACATCTACTGCACTTACAGACTTAAAATTTGGTGAGAAGCTCGTTTACACTATAAGAAAATGGAAAAAAAATCAAAAAATTCTGAAAATCGATTAATTACCCACTTGACAGTGTCCATTTTTACTTTAACGTTACGTCTATTAGGCGAAACTTTAATTTGCCAAAAAAAGCGCAAAATGTTGAATCCGGGAAAAGTAATGCGCATGAACTGCGAGAGATGGCGCCAGATGTTTAGTCTAGCGCAAAATAGGATGGTCTAAGGCTCTAGGATGGTCTAGTGCAGTACTAGCTTCTCAATATAGAAAGGGCTCCTTCTGAGAAGCTGCAGCGCATGAATAGGGTTACTGTATTAGGCAGTTTATCGCTTATTTGGCTAACCGAATTTAATATTGTATAGAAAATAAGCATATGGTAGAATTGGCTCCCACTGAACACGAAAAGAGAAAGAAAAAGGAAGGATGGCTATGAGCCTATGAGAGGAAAATAAGTGTTTCGTGTAGAAAAAAAGTGTTTATGTTTAAAGTTGTATTTATATTTTATCTTTAATAACATAAAAATATACTGAGCAAGAATAAGTTTATTTATGAGAATCTGTAGATAAAAAATGTTAATGTTTAGATCAAGTAATCTTACTTGGGGGGGGGGGGGGGGGTCGCATGTTATAGTATTGTATTTGTAACAACTAAAATACTTGATTATGATGCTATTAAAACTGAATCTTAGAGTTTTCTCTTCTGTTAAATAGTTTAGAAATCGTAATTTTTTAGCAGTTTTGTTTGTTTTAAGAAATAATTTCAGTAGCCTGATTTTTATAACATATAGACATATTTGTAGGTGATTGATAAGAGAATAATGATGCGTAAAAAATTAGTGTTAAATAATTTATTATTTTTTTAGCAATTTTGATTTTGAAAATTTAATGTAACTTATTACAATTTTTATAATATGTTATATGGACCCTTTTTCCTTTCATTTAATACGAGAATAAGTAAAAACTAAGTACGTTAGATAATTTAGAAATTTTAATAATTCTTTAATATTTTCGGTGTTTAATTCAGGCATTCTTCTCATAGGGGGTGGGGTTAAAGTTCTAACTGTGGTGGTGGTGCGTGTGGAGAATTTGCACTTCAACACCATTAATAAGCATCAAATTAAAAATCTTCCGGTGAGGTTGTTCCTTCCCCCCCCCCCCCCCCGCGCGCGCGCGTATCAGGGCCTGAATTTATCATTGAGCATTTTTGTGTTGCAATATTTTTTAATACTATCTTATTTAGCGTTTTAAGGAAGTAAAAAAAAAGATGAAAAAAATCTTATGCACTACAATAAAACATATTGAAAAGATAGCTGTTGAAAAGTTAGATTACAATAATGCAAGTTCTATTGTAAGAATGGAGCTTGTGGAGAATAATTCTATATTTGTAATTTGTGTTTAACATATTAGGGATGGTTGTTCAGTAAAAATTATGATTTAGAGCAAATGCACTTTTTTAAAAACCTGGCATGTTTTATTTACAAAAATGTTGATTAATAAGCAAACAAAAAAAAAATACATATAAAAAAAAGTTGCAGTAAGTTTTATATCTATTCTATTATATGTCTGTTTGTGTCGTGTTATTAATTGGGTACTTTTATATTAGCCGGGTGCCAGTGATATATATATACATACATATATACACACATATATACATAGATATAGACACAAATTTATATATGTGTATATATACATATATGTATATATATCACTGGCGCCCGGCTAACATAAAAGTACCATTGATTGTGTAGTATTTCAGTTTCTATAGGGATATTTTTTATGAGTGCCCTATTTTTTAGATTTCAGAAATGTAGACAAAGCATAATTTGTATTTCTTTCTTTCATCAGTGTAAAAGTAACAACTATTCCTGAAATAAAATACTGTAGTTTTAAAAATCTTGCAAATTATTTATCCAGTTAACTTTATTGAGGTTGCAAGGAATCTTCAGAAAATTTTGACAAAATGGATGTTTAAGCCAATTATACGCTTAGCATGAAAAGATGGACTTACTTTATGTAATAGGTCCTACAGTATTTAATAAGGTCTTACTCTATGTATATGTAATACTTATTTTTCCAAAATGAAATGCTGAAAATGAATTTTGCTCATAAAAAAATATTCAGGAATAAAAATAATATTTATACGAACAAAATCATTTTGAATATTACTTTATCATATAAGATATTCGCCTTCATTAAATTTTTTTTTTATTTTATCGTAAAAAAATGAGTGTATTTTATTTGCTTTAAAACTAATTTAATTTTTGAGTATTAAAAAAATAATAAACATAAATAAACTAAGCAAGCAAACAAACAGAAAGGGAAGGAGATAGGGTCGAAAAAATTTCTAATATCACAATATTACAGAATACGAGAGTAACTTTCATGTAATTTAAAATTAATTTAATTTCAAAATATTAAGTTAAAATCAATGAACACAACTAATCTACTGAAAGTAGTAATCTAATGAAATAAAATATTGCATTACTACTTTAAGTACTTATTAATATTTAAAGTTTGTTACATTATTCACATTTAAATAATAAAAGCTAATTGTCACTTATATATAGAATGTATGCTAAACAGCATTGTTGAAGAGAAATGTGGATATTTAAATTTTAGACTATATGTTACGATTTGGGAAGATCTCCACTTCACACTGCAAAAATTACCATACATTGGGTTGTATACAATAGTGCCGTATTCTTCCTTATAATCTAAGGATAAAAATGTATTATCATTCATGATTGTCCGATCACTGTATGTTGATCTGTGAATTATTGTTCATTAATCAAGCAAAAAAATTCATCTTTTCTGGGGAAAACATGTAATTTTTGTCCCTATTGAGGTAAACACGAATAGTGTAATTTCGTTACACTAAATATACTACATTGTATAAAAAATGAACTCTACCTTCTTTTTTCATAACTCAAAATAATAATAATAATAATAATGATGATAATCTAAGCTCATAAGTACATATTTATAAAATATTATATATTATATAAAGGTAGTAAAAAAATTTCACTTAAGAAATATTGTTACAAATTATATACGATATTTAATAATTACAGTCTTCTATAAAGTTTTAATAAAATAAAAACATTATATTAAAAGCTATATTCAGTTACAAATAATTATATACTGTATTTAATAATAACTGCCTGCAAAGTTTTAATGAAATAAAAACATTATATTAAAAGCTATATTCAGTTACAAATAATAATATACGGTATTTAATAATTACTGTCTGTAAAGTTTTAATGAAATAAAAACATTATATTAAAAGCTATATTAATTAATTTTGTATACAATTATTGTACTGCTTTGAATGAGTAACATGTTTATAACTGTTAATGTACATTAACATTTACACTTGCAAATTATGTTACTGGTCTCGTTTCAAATTATATAGATGAAAATAAAATATTATATTAAGTAATATAATTAATGTTGATTTAAATATATTCATGAAAACGTGATAATAAAAATTGATTCTCATTTTTTTTTGCCACCTATTTTGACGTTTCGCGCTTACCCTTCACTGTGTGTCAAACGGTGAAGCAGACGAATTTTAGTGACGTATGCAGAACCCGTCTTACCACTAGCGCCACCTATTTGAGACTTTTTTCGAGGAACGATTTCCTTCTTGGAAAGGCTATTTCGTTAGAAGTCCTGGTATGGTTCGATAACGGCTAGCACGGGTCACTCCTAACAATAGAATTTCCATTATCAATTTTACCTCAACTCGGATTCCTGATGGATTACAACTCTGTGAGAAGCTGCATATTAGGCAGTTTATCTCACCTTTGGCTAAGTACTTTCTCCTGATAAGTAGTTAGTTCATCTTTAATAACGCTGAAATATACTGAGCAAGAACATTTAGTTAGATGTAGTCATCTTAGTTGGAATTGCAGGTATAGAATTGTATGCAACAAGTAAAATACTATTGATTATCATATTATTAAAACTGAATGTTACAATTTTCTGTTTTACTAATTTAATACATCCCAAATTTATAATATATATATATATATATATATTATATTTATACGTATTTACAATTGATAAGAAAGTAAAAAATGAGACTTAAATAATTTATAAAACGAAATAATTTTGCATCAGTTTTGATTTCGAGGAAAAATTTCAAATGTATGAATTTTATAACGTATAGTTATATAGATATTTTTATATGTATAATTGATAAGAGAGTGATATATGAAAGAGATTGATGAAGAAATGCATAAAAATTGAATATGTTAAATAATTTAAAAATTGTAATAATTTTTTAACAATTTTGTTTGAGAAAATTTCGTCTAACTCAATTCAATTTTCAAGTACAATATGTTATATGGATTCATTTTTTTCCCCACATTTAATATGAGAATAAGTAAAAATTAAGTACGCTAAATAATTTAGAAATTTCAAGAATTCTTTAACGTTTTCAGTGTTGAAATCAGGCATTTTTCTCAAAGGAGTATTTTGAAAGCTCCTGTGGTTTCGGAGAGGATTTGTACTTAAACAATATTAATAAGCATTAAATTTAAAATCTTCCAGCGGGGTTGCCCCCCCCCCCTCCCGCACACACACACATGCACCAAGGCTACCTCCTAAATTTGTCAATGAGGATTTTTGTTTTGAAATATTTTTAAAATATGCTTTACGTGAAGGAGACAAATGAAATCTTATGCTCTACAATAAGACAGCTAAAACGGAAATATTGAAAAGATTGCAGTAATGTAGGTTTTAATGTGGATATGGGGCTTGTGAAGATGACTTTTATATTTTTAATTTGTATTTAACATATTAGGGATGGATTTGGATTTAAAGCACTTTTTTTAGGGTTTCGTTCATCTCACGAAACCCTATTAGTCCCGCTTCGTTGTCTGTCCGTCATAGAGCCGGTTCTCAGAAACTATGTAACTTACAGACGTGGAATTTTGTGTACTTACAGCTGAATACCTACTAGGAAGCTGAAAAGCACAACATTAAACAAAAAATCGTATTATTTTAATATAAAGAGATAAAATTCAAAAATATAACAGACTTTTCCTATTAAATTTAAACATTTTTCGTTACAGCAGTTGCCAACATATAAAAATCCACAATAAGATTCTTTCTACAATAATTAATTTTCTATTGAAAGGTTTCCACGTGAAAAATGGAAATGAAATAAAATGTTTCACCAATTGAAAAAAAGACTAATATGACTTCATATTGGTAATAAAACGGAAGTTTTCAAACATTTCTCAATAATACAAGGAGTATGAGTATGTGTAAATACAGAAAGCAGCTTAATATGATGTCATTAGAGAATTAAAAAGAAAATTAATCTGACGTCCTATTGGAAGTTTAACGGATTTTTCAAATGTTTGAGAATAATACAAAGAGAGTATCAATATGAGTAATAGAGAAAGCAAGTAGATGAGACGACAGCCAGTGATTATAACGTCATTAGAGTTTGAGGAAAGTATTGAATCATGATAAAAACCCGATTATAGCAATATTGGCATATTTTAACATTTTGAAGGTCTCTATACAAACATGTTTAAACTTGAAATTGACTTTTTTTTTAAATATCGCATTTAGTCCACATGACAGATATTATTATGACAGAGTATAATAGCGGGTTATAGCAGAGTATAAGAGCGGGGGCGCCCCACCCCCCGCCAGGGCCGTAGCTAGGGGGGTGCCAGGGGGGCTCAGCACCCCCTGAAAATTTTTGAGCCCCCCCTGGGAAAGTTGCCAAGGCCACCGAATGAAATTCTGTTTTAAAAATCCAAATGAAACTCTGTTCAAAATTTGAACTTAGTTTTGGGGGGGCTTTTTACAGTTTTGCATAAATACTAAATTGTAGTATTTGTTTAAAATCTGCAAATAAGTGCTTCAATAGGCACGCATCCTATCTGCACATACTCAGAATTAGCAACCTTTTGATGATGCAAACATTGACTTTTGCATTAGTTATATACTGAAATTTTTCATTTTGCAGCGTTTTCTATTATTAGCATAAAACAAAGTTATTCTAATGGCCAATTTAAATACAAGTGGTTTTAGCTTTTGACTAGACACAAAAATTATTTTAAAACGCAAAATACATCCTTGATTTTTAAAATATTTTTTTATCATATAAAAACATAACTTTAGAATCCTTAAGGGCAGGGAATATTCAGAAAAAAATTAAAGGTTCCTACTCTTTTGAAACAGGTGAACTGTCAGCTTTTTTTTTTACTTATTGACATCATCACTTATTATTTCACTAGTATACACTGAAAATTTTCATTCTGCAGCCAGTGATGTAGTAGTAAAAAAGCCAGAGGGCAAACATTTTAGGCAGAGGGTATACCCTAAAAAGTATATGCTATGCTATAGTGTTTTTGAGAAGAGGGTATACGGTATTCCTTAAAATAATCCAGGAGGTATACGGCGTATCCACCGTATTACATCCCAGTCTGCAGCCTTTACTTTTCTTAGCATCAAACATCAGATAAAGTTATTTTACAAAATTTAATAAGAAACATAGTGCTTACACTATGAATATGCACTAATTTATCTTTCTATATAATACTTTGACTATATATATCGGTGTTTGTGCGTGCATGTGTCAGAGAGAGAAAAATAGTATGACCCCCCCCCCCTACATTTTCTTGAGCACCCTGTATTGTTTACTTCTAGCTATAGCCCTGCCCCCCGCTCTCCTCAATTCAACGCTGTAGCGTGGTTGATATACTAGCCGTTTCGCTGATTTTCGTACCATTTTGAATTAGTAAAAAATCGTACGAAATTTCCCCATGTCTTATAACTGCTTTAAATATCCCTGTACAATAGCGAAAAACAAAATTATAATACTAAATAAGTAGGTAAAAACCTGTCCTTCTACATAATATACAACTTAAAAATAGCTCAGGTTGAAAAGTTTAATAACAAGAATCACCATTATTATGTACAAACCCAGAAGAACATCAAAATTTTTCAATATCCCTCTGTTCTCTTCTTTAACGAATAACGAGATCAGAAATAAAAGTATCAAAATTGATCTCCCGAAATATTCTCCAGATGTATCTGATAGTCAATTTGACAAGGAATATGTGTGACTACAGAAAATTGTGTTAGCGTTTTCTTTAACAAAGGACTGTGCTCTCTTGAACAGATCAGAAAACTTTTGAACACCAGTCTCCTCTTCCTTGCATACTGATTAATGTAAAAGTTTCATAAAGCTGAAAAATGATATCATCAGCATGTTTTACAGCAGAAGACAAATCACATTCAGATGCAGGTATTTTGAAAGTGGCAATGTAATGTTGAATAAGAATTCTCAAATACTATCTAGTCGAAGAATAAAGTTACCTTTTTTTTAATTCCAGCCAGCAGATTTAAAGTAAATGATAATATCGCTCGATATAAAATTATAAAATGAACAAAGATAAGTGTCGCCAAACTCTGATCAATGTGCTGTTATTGCATTCGTGTAAACTCGTCTTTTCTCGTAAGTGTTGGAAACAGTTGGTCCCATCGAAGTCTTTGTTGAAGAAGTTTTGCGTTTAATCTAGTTACATTAAAATCTATGAAATCGGAATCGCCAGAGATCGTTAAAAAATTCCGTTGTAGATAGATTTCCGTCATATCAGGTATACTTGTATAGTTATCCTTACGTCATCGAGACCATGAAATGTTTTCGTTTATGAGAGGATTCCGTGTTCGCAGAAAACCTGCCAAGAAGGAATCACAACCAGAAAAAGTTCCATTTTAGATAGAGGTATAATTAGCAGGTATAAATATGTAGTGTTGTTTTCGTTGAACCTTGAATTTTTGCTGTTTAAGATAGCTCTCATCTTCACAGATTTTGTTGTAATACATCTATGCTTTTCAGAAGTATACTATAGAGTGGATACGTTTTAACAGTTTTAGAGGATGCCTGACAAAATGGGACATCTCTATGACAAAAACCTGTCGTAAACGGAAAAACTTCATAGCCCCAGCGAAAGACATACCTTTAAATAATACTTGCTAAGGCAAATACCTGTCTAAAGCGGAATTTTTATTGCTTCTTTGCAATTCCGTCTTATCAGTTTTTAATATTGTTGTATCTATGACTCAGTAAACCAGTTCTTCATTCGGGGTTCGGGGGGGGGGGGTCCGGACCCCCTGGACCCCCCTCTTGGCTACGCCACTGGGTATGTGCGCTCCCAAAGTTTGGTTAATGGATCAGCGCCACCAAGCTGATAAAATGTAAAAAACCGCCAGTAAAGTTTCGTTCTCAAACGAGCAGCATCTCATGTCATAAGTGCCCTTGCGCTCAAATCAGAAGTTCAATAAAACTTCATTTGCCCCTTATTATTTCAATAAAATGAAATAAATAATTATATAATTTACAGTCCATTTGCTTTCTTGTTGCTCCCGACAAAGTTATTGCCTTAACTAAAAGTTTGCAAGACCTGTTGTGGTTCAAAAATATTGCTTGTGAAATTGTTTGTAAGTATTAAGGATTTAGTTATTTTAGAGGATAATCAGTCTTGCATAAAATCAGTAATGAAAGTATGTTATGGTAGAATGAAACATATAGATATAAAACTAAAATTTGTTCGCAATGTTGTAAAAGAAAATAATATCAAAATTGAGTATATTCCTTGTTTATTCTGTGTTTTTCTAATGTAATGCTAGATTATCGCTATCGGCGGGTGTTAGTATATCGTATCATAATTGTAATCGTAGCATTACATCTTAAATTTTATTGGATTATACTTTTGTGTAAGCTTTCTCTCACGTCCGGGAAAATGATTAGCATTACATCTTAAATTTTATTGGATTATACTTTTGTGTAAGAGAACGTGATTGCAGAATCACGTTGCAGACCTAAATTAAAGATTGCTGTAAGTAATTTATTTTATTTTATTTTTTTAGTTTGACATCTAATTTAATAAAACTTTTATACAAATTTTAATGACTGAGATTAAATTATTTCATTGGTATTTGGTGTACAATTTGTATATGTGTGCATTTTTAAATGGGCATTATTATATTGTTTATTTGCGTAGACACATGTTAATATTTATTACTACATTATCTTGTTTATGTATATATTAAATTAAGTGCTTCACGCTAAGTGGTGTAAATAGTGAACAAACTGCTTGTGGATTTTATAAATTGATAGCTATTTCACAAAGAAATTACAATCTGATGCGATTCTAAAATGTAAATAAAGGTTGTTAGAAAGTACTTTAAATTCTGCCCAATTTAACCTCGATATTTTCTCTATCGCGTCAAGAACACTATAAGCAAATAAATACCGACGACACAAATCTGATGATCTAAATTTACATATTTTTGTTAGTATATATATTGGATTATTTTAATTTATTTCATACCCTTGAAATTTTTTACGCTTTCTCTAGGGTTAGGTGTCGAATAAATGTACTTTCTTGTTATTTTATTTTGCCATTTCTATTTATTCTATTCCATTCATTCCATTTATGGATATTGATTTAATTTACATATTCGTGTCAAAGAATATTCTTTAAAGTTATTATCTGGATTAGGATAATAGGATACGATTAGGGTTAGGATTAGGAATAAAAATTGAACGACAATGGCATGACCGATTCAGGTTTAAAGTATGAACCAGGATGTCTATTTACATCATGAAGCAATAAAAAAAATTAGAGAATTATCGGCTAATATTTTTAAATATGTGTTACAGTCATATTTGGCATCAAAGGTGAGCGGGGAAATGATCAACTAAAATACCATTAAGTGTTTACCACGAAAAAACAAATCTGGTTACAACAATGTATTTAATTTTGCGCCAAATTTCACTTGATAAAAAAAAAAAAAAAAAAAAAAAAAAAAGCAAATTGACTATGGACCTAATTACAGACCCCTAACCTTCCTATTCTCGGAAATTTTCAACCTATATGTAAAAAAAATTCTACTATATAGAACGCGCTTTCACGTTTATAATGTTATGAATTGGCACGATCGGCTTGCTCAAGATTACATAATTCGGCTGGAAGAAAGATTCATTACTTTTTGATTTCTTCTTTGCTTTTGCATTACGCGAATTTGTTGGTAAAATCGATTTTCTTTTCGATAACATTGCTGTTTTTTAAGTTTAAAAAATATTGTAATTTTACTTAAACATTGCTTTAAAATCTATACAATTTTTCTTATCCTACAAGACTTTGCAAAAATCAGGTGAATCCAAGCGTTCACCCCTGCTTGGCGTCCGTTTGTATTTGCGTGCTAGCGCGCGCGATAGCGGACTGACTCTTGCAACCCTCATCATTTCTCAATCGTGCCAAATCGTCGATAGTTAGCCAGATGTAGCTCTTTTATTGTTGGAAATGACGCGTTTGTTACGTATGACGTATTTGTTACGTCATCAAATGATTCTTTATTCGACTTTTATTCCTATTTTAATGATATTTAATGATTTATTAATTATTTAAAACATGTTTTTTTTTTAATACAGTTAAATAACACTTATGTATTAAATGGTTATGTCATGATACTAAAAGGAAAAAAAAAAGCGTTGAAAAAATTTCATCATCTGCTTCTTTATTTAAATCTTGATTTTTTTTAAAAAAAATTTTATGTATGTGAGTGGCTACTCTTGTTACTTTAGAACAGTGTGAATTAATTGATTGCAATTTTCATGGAAGTCTCATGTTCGCGAAGCGATTATACATGCGGTATAGTGATCGCCGCATTTACAAATTTCGTGTATTTTTGTGATCTCTATACAACGAGGTTGCTGCATCCAGAGATGTTTATTTTTCGGTTTCATGTTCGCAAGCGATCATACGTGCGGTACAGTGATCGCAACATTAACGAATTTCATGTATTTTTTGGGATTCCGATACGACGAGGTTGCTGCATCCAGTGATGTTTTTTTTTTTCGGTTTCATGTTCGCGAAGCGATCATACGTGCGGTACAGTGATCGCGGCATTAACGAATTTCGTGTTTTTCTTGGGATTCCGATACGACGAGGTTACTGTATCCAGTGATGTTTTTTTTTTTCGGTTTCATGTTCGCGAAGCGATCATACGTGCGGCACAGTGATCGCGGCATTAACGAATTTCGTGTATTTCGTGGGATTCCGATACGACGAGGTTGCTGTATCCAGTGATTTTTTTTTCGGTTTCGTGTTCGCGAAGTGAACATACGTGCGGTACAGTGATGGCGGTGTTATGATACATTCCATTTCTACTCTTAAATTCAACAGTTTTCTTTAATTAATTTATTTAAATTAAATATTTAAGCGTAATTAATCATTATTTATAAGTTTTCATAATATTAATCAACATTTAAATTATTTATTTAACAGTTATTATGTAAACAATAAATATTTTATATCTTTTTAAAATTCATTATTTAACTTTTCTTCTAAGATATTTTATTATTAATTAAAATCAACTTCTATAATTAAATCAAATTTGAAAATCAATAATCATTTTAAATTAAATTATAATCATGCATTTTAATCTCTGGATAGAGAATTAAAGATTTCCGTTTGTTGACATCGATTCCGGTAAAGTACCGCGATTTTTCTTCTAAGTTAAAATATATAATTTCTACTTTTAAATATTAATTATTTTTGTTTTAAAACTTTATTCTAAAGATTAAACTAAATTATTTATGTAGTCTGCCAAAATCCTAGCAAGATTCAACTTAAATCTTGGCAGATAGGAACTTTTAAAGATTTTTTCTAATCTCAATGTTTACATGGAGAGTTTTCATAAAGATGTCTGGCCATTTTGAATTGCATCGTCGTGCGTTCAAGAAGCAACAGCTTAGCGTAAAATCGTCTTCCATTTTTGTTTAGGGGTCATTCATCTGGACATCCAAGGTTAGGGGGTGCATTTTTCAGTGGGGAAAAAGGGGATGTGTAGTTCGTTCAAGAACATTCGATAACGAACGATCGTGATTTCAGCAGCTTGTTGCTAGGGTGTAAGGGTTTTCCGCTGCGCCAGTATCGTTCGCGTGTAGAGTTGAGTTGTCGCACCAATGCTTTTTAGCAGTTACGGTTGAAAGTTAAGCGGTACGAAATGTGATAGAGGAAATTTCGAGTTTTCTGATTGGTCCGTTTGACCGAAGGCGTTGGTTAGATCTGTTGGAGTTTGAATTAAAAAAATATCAGTTTGGGCGTAGCTGCTGCATGTAGGTTGCAAGACGTTAAATACCGTGTTCGGCCGAAAGGCCAGACACAATTGGAAAAGTTTTCATTGAAGTTGGTCATCTTAATTCTGGCAGTTCCGAATAGCTAATTTATCATCGCTACAATATGAGGAGAAGATTGTTTATTTGAAGTGATCTGGAGTAAGAAAATTTTTTTCTTTGTCATCGCAACTCGGCGACGGAATTTGATATTAATAACCCGGCGTAATATCGACGTTTCAATCTTCAGACCAAATGATTTTGTTTTATCATCATAATGCAACTACGATATTTGAAATAGATTATCCAGTTGAATATCAACTTTTCAATTCATAAGATCCATATGACCATTTTTACTAAAAACAATGGAATTTTGGCGAGGCGATCTTCCAGTAAGTTTTCAGTTTGATTTTCAAGATATAAGAAATACACTGCTCAAAACAATTAAAGGATATTTGAAGTTTTATATAAAATAAAGATATAAACGAAATTTTTTTTGCCGAAAATAGAAGAAGAGAATCACAAATGCAAATTTTTCGGGTTTTCAAACTGTGGAGTATGCAAATTTTGAGTTCGACGTCAAAAACGTCGCTTCAGCGGCAGCGAATGAAATTTGACTTTCAACTGGATAAAAGAGAATGAAGACAAGGATGATCGGCATTCAGTGATTGCTTTGTTTCGATGAGTACGATGTCTCAGCGAAGTCATTTGACAGATTCAGAAGCTTGGAGAATTGTTGGTAGGTTAGAAGGGGGCCAAACTCAAGCCGAAGTAGCGCAAGCCATTGGAGTGTCACAAAGTGTCATTTCCAGGATCTGGAACCGTTTTTTGGAGAGTGGATGTGCAGGCCGAAGACCAGGGCAAGGTCGTAGACGGGCAGCAACGCCCAATGAAGATCGGTATTTAGCGTTAACAGCTCGGAGACACCGAAACATGAACGCTACTCTTCTCCAACAACACCTTCGCTCGGCTACAGGCACCACGATTTCAACTCAGACTGTCCGAAACCGGCTCCATGCTGTAGGTCTGTATGCTCGCCGACCGATGGTATGTGTTAGATTAACATCAAGGCATCGTCGCGACCGCAGAGAGTGGGCAACCGAGCATGTCAACTGGAGGAGAAATGAATGGAGCAATATTCTGTTTTCTGACGAGTCCCGTTTTTCTGTGCATCCGGATAATAGGCGTATTTTCATCTGGAGGGACCGTGGCAGTAGGAATAATTCTGCGTTCGTGCACGAAAGTGTCAGGTTTGGCGGTGGAGGAGTGTTGGTGTATGGTGGCATCTCCATTGACGGGCGCACTGACCTCTACATCATTCGAGATGGAGCTCTGACTGGTCGCCGATATAGGGATGAGATCCTCAGACCTATTGTAGTCCCTTACGCTGCAGCAATCGGAGATAACTTCATTTTAATGGACGATAACTGCAGGCCACATCGTGCAAACCTGGTGGAGGATTTCCTTTTCGAGGAAGGAATCGTTCGAATGGAATGGCCAGCGTGTTCTCCAGACATGAATCCAATCGAGCACGTTTGGGACGCTCTAGGAAGACGAGTTTCTGGCCGCCAACAACCCCCACAAACTCTCCAAGAACTGGAAAGAGCTCTTCTGGAAGAGTGGGGCAGAATACCCCAACTCGTCATTAATAGCCTCATTGAGTCCATGCCTCAAAGGTGTTCAACGTTGCTGGCCGCCCGTGTAAACCATACCACCTACTGAAAATGATTTTCTTTGAAGAAAACACCTTTTTTTATTCTTTTTTTCTCATATGCACAAATTGTGTTTTTTTCCTTTTGTACACAAATGCGCAATAAAATGCATTTTTTTCTGCCAAACATGTGTAATTTATTCTCATATAACCTACTATGTCTGTCGCCCATGTATCAATCAGCTAAAAAGTTTCCCAGATACAAAATCCACCTAAAACTGCAATATCCTTTAATTGTTTTGAGCAGTGTATTTAGCGGACTGATATTTCAACGAAGATTCGGAGGAAAGATCTACCAGTAATTTACGTCACGAATCGGGATGCTGTGCTGATAGTGCTAAATAAAGGGAGGATCGGTTGATAGATTTTCCAGTAAAATTCAACATTAATGACACTTTTCGACTGCTCTCCAGTTTTCAGACTTTCCTTCATCTTGCTATGGCAGAAATAATTTTCAAATTCTAAAGAAATCTTCTAATTGAACTTTCTATTGACTCATTTTACAGAACTTATCAGATCCTTATTTTACAATAAACTTTTAACTATAATTCTATAAAACTCTAATTTGAATTTCTTCATCCATAATAAATAAAAATAGGTGTGGTAGAGAGTAAAGGTAATTTACAATTTTAATTTCGTAACTTCTGTGTTAATTTTTAATTATGAACTGAAGATGAGCAATATATAATTTATTTTGTTGCCACACTTATATATAACTTGTTAAAAATTGAAGCTGCTATCATATAAACAAGGTGTGCTATATAAATAAAGAAACTTTCGACTGTCCACAATGATTCTTGTCTTCTCTTAATATTTTTGGGTGAGTTGTATTTCTCTTATTTTCTTTTCAGATCTAAATTCGTGCATATATTCCAGTTTGAGTAATTTTATCATCAACTACTCTAAATTAGATTTTATTGAATAACTTACATTAGATTTGAGATTTCAGTATTATTTTTACAGTTTAGTTTTGTTTCATTAGTGCTAAGTTCTACAACGCAATGATGCTGACCACTTTACGTTTTCGTCCTGTATTGAGGAGTTGGAGCGGGATTTAGAGTAAAAATATATTCTATTTTTGGGCTTAATTTTTGATGTATTCCGATCCTAAAGTGGTTGATATATCAATTTTTAGCATTCATTAAGAATTTCTCTTTGCTCTACCTCCTGAACCAACCCTATCAGTACACGCGGCATTAACGAATTTCATGTATTTCGTGGGATTCCGATACGACGAGGTTGCTGTATCCAGTGATGTTTTTTTTTCGGTTTCATGTTCGCGAAGCGATCATACGTGCGGTACAGTGATTGCGGCATTAAGGAATTTCGTGTATTTTCGTTTTTTCAACTTCACATTAATCGTTAACTTTTATGTAATATCGATGAAAACGTTGTTTTTTACTGCTCGTATTATCTTTTTTACATGTATCTTATTAAATTTGTCAAATAAAATATTTTATTTCACTCATAAATGCAGTATCTAAAAAAATCAACTCTGTAGGGTTGTTGTTGTTGTTGTTGTTGTTGGTTTGGCCCGTGGGCCCGGTGAGCAGCTTTTTATTACTATATAGCTGTTCTGTAGGGTTTAATTTAATAATTCTGTATTTAAATTATGTCTTTTGTCCAAATTGTTTTGAACGAATAAAATTTTACTCTGGTATAAATGCAATCTATTTTTCAGGGACCTTTTTATTGCTAAATCCATTACTTTTCCTATGTGTAACTATTTAAAAATTAAGAATGGCAACATTTTACCACTTGCTTATTGTGGGTTACAATACGATAAATGTAAGTAAACAATTTAGAAATCGCCAATGTGGCATCATTTTTTAAAAGCGCTAAATGGTGGCTTGAGTAAGGATTAGGTCGAGATCATTGGTTCTCTTTTACTTTTCATAAATGTATTTTGAAGTTATTTTGCTGTTTAAAGGTTTAAATTAATTATTTTTGCTTTTATTTTGATTCTCGCGATTTCAATTTGCGTGGTTTTCGGAACACTCCGCACAAAAACAGGTGAGTTTAATTCTTACCTAGCCATTCATAAAAGTGGATTTTTTTTTAAACACAAAATCTGTGTTTTTAAAAACGTTATTTTGACATTATTTTGCTTTTAAATGTTTTAAAATATGTATTTTTGCTTTATTTTGATTATCGCCATTTCAATTTGCACGCTTTTGCCTGTTGTCTTCTGGAGGTTGCCACTCCGGGGGACAACAGGCAGAAACGCACAAATTTGGCAATTTTTTGAAAACGCGCCAAGCAGTGGTGAACCCTTGAATCGCACCCTAAAAGAAATGTAAAATTAAATTCCGGTTCGAAACGACGATTTACAAATGTGTTTTGATTGTGGGAAAATGATAGAGGAAAAATGCTGTTACTTCGACACAATCATATTAAATCTTTAGCTTTTATGAGAAAAGCAACTTTCTTTTAAAAAATGTAGTTATTTTTTATTAAGATTTTCTGATTTTCGATACGGATAATTTTACGATGTATATCATTGACATTTGCCATCCAATATATATATATATATATATATATATATATATATATATATATATATATATATATATATATATATTTACTTTTTAAAATTTAAATTAAAAATATGGTATCTTTATGTTAGCCGTGTGCAGACGATAAATCGTCACCCTATCTCATCATTCGTATTGAATTCATTAAAAATATAAATCTTTCACTCATTTCATTTAAAACACAGAACTTTAATTTACAACACATATATTTTAAATACATATGTTACGTACATTTAAAATAATTCCTTTCATGTAAGAAAGAAAAAGAAACAAATGGGTAAGTGTGATCGAAGATCGCTCAAAGGGTTTCGTTTACTATTCCTTTCAAAACACTTTATCCTTTCTTTAATAAATTCAAACAACTTTCATTTAGAAAAAAAAAGTCATGTTTTTTATAAAGTAAAAATTTACCGGTCTCTATATTTTTGTTTGCCAAAATATATTAATAATTATAAAACTATTGTTGGCAGTGATCCACAGCTCAAAACTGATTATGTTTTGGTTGTGAAGTTCTGCAGAATGTAACATAGAATTTATTCAATTGTACTAGGCGCTACTATTCTCTTCATTGCTCTTTTTCAGTTAATACGAGTATAAATTATACCCCGTTCGCTTAAAAAAGGTATTTTCTAATTTTTTTTTTTTTTTCCCCAATATCTAAACCAGCCGGATAACGGGCCAAGTCGGGGCCTCCGAGATGTCGCTGTGTGTCCTTAACCCAGAAGGTGAAGGACACACAGCGACATCTCGGAGGCCCCGGCCAAGTCCGCTATTATATTCTGTCATAATAATATCCGTCATACGGACTAAATGCAATATTTAAAAAAATAATTTCAAAATTAAACAAATTGTACACCTTCAAAATGTTAAAATATACGAATATTTCCATAATCGGATTTTTATCCCGATTCAATATGTTTTTCAAACTCGTATATTTACTATTCTCTATTATTTATATTGATACTCGCTTTGTATTATTCTCAAACATTTGAAAAATTAGTTAAATTTCCCATATGACGTCAGATTTCCTTTTTAATTATCTAATGACGTGATATTAATCTGCTTTGTGTACTTACACATCTCATACTCCTTGTATTATTGAGAAATCTTAGACATTTTCCGTTTTATTACGACTATGACGTCAATCAATTTTATTGCATATTTATCTTTTTTTCAATTGGTGAAACTTTTTATTTCATTTTCATTTTTCACGTGAAAATCGTCTGATAGAAAATTATTGTAGAAGGAATTTCATTGTGGATTTTTAATTTTTGGCATCGGCTATAACCAAAAATAGTTAAATATAATGGTACAAGGCTGTTAGAATTTTGGTTTTTTATCTCTATTTATTAAAATAATACGAATTTTTCAAATTTTAATATTTTGGGCTCTTCACAGCTGATATTCTTTTTTATACACAAAGTTTCAACTCTGTAAGTAACACAGTTTTCGAGAATGCCTCTGTGACGGACAGACAACGGAGCGGGAGTAATAGGGTTTCGTGAGATGAACGAAACCCTAAAAAAAGAAATTAATCACAAATAATTTGATAACCCAAGATCATTTTATTTCAACATCAAAGCAAATTTGTTTTATTTTTCTATATATGACATCATATTCGCTTGCTTTCCATACTTACTCGTATTTATGCACTTTGTATTATTATCAAATATTTGAAAACGCATGTTTTATTTCTAATATGACATCATTTCATATTCTGTTTAATTCTTAAATAATTCATTTCCTTTTCATTTTTCACGTGGAAATTTTTCACTTGAAAATAAATTGTTGATTAAAAATTATTTCTCAGGGGTTTGATTTTATATTGGCAACGATAAAGTATTAGCAACGGTAAAATAAATTTAACCATTTAAAAAAAAGCTGCAAAACCGTGCCCTTTGGGGCAAACCAACCAACCATTTTAAAATATACGAAAAAAATGTCCATTTATTCTCTACTAGCCGCCACTGGCGACCAGTTTGGTCGCCCTTAAATGTATGTTAAGCATTGTAACAAATTATTTTTATTCATAATTTATTTTTTTCCTTAATCCTTCGCCAAACCGGAAAAATCTAATAGACAAATCAAGAATTTTTGCGATCGTGGTGGCATTTCGCATATTTTTTGTTGTTATGTATTTCATCTTTCTTGACAAAAACCGCTTAACCCACTTTATAATAAATTAATCATTGTGTGTGTGTTTTTAATATAAAATAAACTATTTCATAATAAAATAAAAGTATATGCTGTTTTAGTAATCTCTAATAGGTACCTGAAAATGGGATTTTCTCGCCAAAATGGCGCAAAACAAAAATTCCGCCAACCCTGGTGCGTCCGTGACAGCTGTTCCAATTTAAAATACATGACGTTCATATTTTTCTTTAAAATAGAAAATAGATAAATAAGAAATATTATCATAAATCAAAACATTTGATTTCAAAATTAAAATATCGTTTCTAATTAATACACACGAAAAATAAAAGCTGACAATTTGTTTCGAAATTTGATCCATTAAATATTATTACATGAGTTCAACCACGGAGTTCAACTTACATCAAGAAAAGATCCGAAGGAAGTTGAGTTGTATGGAACAGAATTATGGTAAACTTTGACTGTCTCACTGGTGCTGATTATTTTTTTTTACACCAGGCAGCGGTCCAAAAATTCATGGTTTAATATTTTAAACGTTCACAACGAATGAATCTTTTTTTTGCTGTTGTTGTTTACTTTCATGGATAGAGAATTTGAACAGCGAACCTAATTGAAACTGAAGTTATTGCAGAATGTATACATAATTGAACGTAAGTCATCTCTCAAATATTAATTTATTTTGAACGATCTTTCTAAAAATGTAACTTTTATGCAGTTTTATTAGAAAAAATAATTTTGAATAAAAATGGCTGCCTGGCATATGAAACAGTGAAGCGGCATCCCGGAACTGTTGAGGACAGTCACATGACATACGGTTTTATTATAGAGATGCAAATAATGAAATTTTGAATTATTAAGAAAAATATTGAAATAAAATGGGACATTTCCATGAAAAACTGGACATGAGGGTTGAAATTTCAAATGTCTTTTATTACTACAAATAATATATCAAATTAAAGGTAAAAATATGACGCATGTGAAATTACAGTGAACTAAGCTCTAAAAATGTTTTATTTATAATATATCTAGGCTCAAAGTTGGAAATATTTGAAAAACATTCAGCCTGTAAAATAGGGTATTTTCATTCTGCCAGTAACAATATTTAAAACAGCAGCATTTTCCATATCTGTACATATATTACTATTTGTGACCTTTGTGTATCTTTTAAAACACTTAATTTTTCCAAAAAATTTAAAAGACCCGATTTTTAATACAAATATATTTACACTGTCTCTCTGTCACATTTTAGTTTCTCAAAATGAAAAAAAAAATTAACATTAATTATTAGGCAAATTAAGTGTAGGGGTATAATTCTGTAGAATTTTGCAAATAATTCGTTTTGGAGTAATTGAAATTCTGGGTGAGTTAATATTACTAAATGAAAAAGGGATTTTGGCAGTGTATTAAGTGGAGCAGCCTTGTTAATTAAGTTAACGGGAAAGAAAAAAAAAAAAGATTACCTTCAGGTATAATTTATTGTGAATTTATTTCTAATTTAGAGTGTTTAAATTGAAATAGTTCTGGGAATGTATATGAGAAAATACATTTACATTTTGTTGAATAATGATAAAGGTTTTTATGTTATTATTGATATTGTATTTTTTGTAATGCTATTATGAATTTATATATTGATTAAAATTGCTATATGGGAAAGTTTTAAAACGTTAGAGTTTAGGTTAAGAGTTATTTTGTAGAATAATTGTAGATTGATCTATCAGTGAATATGTCTGTGTGGTCAGGGAAAAAAAGTGCGATTTGAAAGAATTAGCAATTGAATTTGGCGCAACAATTGAAGAATCAGATAAAGTTTTCCAGATCATTCATAAGCTGACTGCATCTCCCGATTACGAAGAGTCGCTAGCGCTGGGACAATTCGCGATCATAGAGAAAGAGAGATTGCAAAATGAATCTGAGGAAAAAGCGGAGAGAGAAAAATTCAGGGCATTTGAGAGGGATGAAAAAGCAAAAGCGTTAGAACGCGAACATGAATTGGCTAAATTAAAGATAGAAAGAGGATTAGATGAGGCCAGTTTAACTTCGAGTCCAAGCGAGGGCGAATCAAAAATTGCGTTGAAATCAATTCTTCCAAAATTCAACCCAGAAAAATCCGAAATTTCTATTTACCTCAATTTATTTGAAAGACAGGTGCAAAAGGCCCAGATAAGCAAAAATCATTGGGTGACTCAATTATTGGGACTACTTCCTGCGGAATTAAGCGAATTAATTTTGAAAGAAAACGCGGAGCAAACGGACGATTTCGAATATGTGAAAAAGATATTGCTAGAAAGGTATTAGTTATCGCCCGAGGATTTCAGGCTTAAATTTGTTATGTCGAAAAAACCTGAAAATAAAAATTGGCGAGATTTTGTTTTCGATATTTCTAATTATTTTGACCAATGGCTAAGGGGGCTAGAAATAGCGACTTATGATCAGCTCAGAGACCTAATTATTACAGATCAATTGAAACGTAAGGTGAATCCTGAAATTAAACATCATTTATCGATTCGTGGAGTTCGATAAACACTCCTTTTGAGTCAACTAAGAAGTTAGACGCTTATGACTCAACTAGAAAAAATTTAAGACCGTCAAGGCTTCCGAAATTCCAAAGTAATGAGAAATCGTTTGAGCGAAATAAAGTGCAAGGAAAACCGAAATCTGATGGTAGGGTGGCAGAAATTAATTCGAATTGGAGGAATAAAGATGTTGTTAGAGATAGGAATGAGGTATTTGATAAAAGAAGAGAGATTACCTGTTTTTTTTGCAAAAAGCAAGGTCATTACAGAAATTTATGTCCCGAATTAAAAGAGTTAGAGAGAACTGAGTCAGTTCATCATATGGCAGGCTTAGACAATTTAGAAGAGTCTTTCAAACCTTATTTAAGTCAAGGGTTAATTAATGGGAAGGAAATGACCATATTACGTGACTCAGGTACTAATATTGATGTTCTTAGTGCACATGATGTAACAGCGGATCAATATACAGGAGAAAATGTTTGGGTTAAACAAATAATGGATAATAGGTGTCGCCGATTACCTATTGCGGAAGTAGAAGTAATATTAAATTCCGGGGAGAGAATAACGGCGAAGGCGGCTGTTGTCGACAAAGATATAGATATGAATTATTACTTGTTAGGGAATAAAATCCATGAATTAATTCAGAAACAGAAATCTAAACCCCATTCTTTTAGAGCAATGCTCACAAGACAAAGCGCGCGTCTGAAAACCGAAACTAAAGGTATGCCGTCAGCGGGGAAGGCAGCAGATATTTCAAAAGGTCGTTTGACAAGCAAGAAACGGGCGACGCAGATAGAAGAAGTAACGGGGAATTTCGGACTTCAACCCAGCGGGATGAAAATAAGGGAATCGGGAGGTGAGGAAGATAAAGAAATTCTTCCACCCCCATTTGAAAAGGAAGATTCAGGGGTGAATTTAGCTCAGATTAGTAAGCTAGACTTGCAAACAGCTGAAAAGGCGGAAGTCACGGTGGACCCTATTAGCGGAAGCGTTGAGGATAAGACTTCCCATTTTGACCGGGAAAAAGGGTCAATAGTCAGAACAATAACGGATAAGGTTTGTTTAGGAAGAGATAAATTTGTTGTTCCGTTAAGTTCGAAGAGGGGGATTTTATCGTTGGGTCAGGACAGTGTAGTGGGGCAGTTAGGCATGAAAAGGTCTATAGACGAAATGTATAAGAAGCAATTTTGGCCGAATGCCATGGACGGGAGTGAAACATACATCGAATCTAGCAACCCCTGCTTAGGTTTAAGAAAGGGAAATGTTGGAGGGAAAGAAATTCTTTTGTCCAGTGGATATGTTGCGAGTATTATGACGCGTTGGTACACGGACACGGAGAGAACTGTACCCCTTTCTGAAAGCAGAAATAAATATTTAGTGACAGCTCTCAGAATAGTGTTTGAAAAATGGAAAGGAGACGAATATTCAAAAAAACTAGTGACTGATTACGGGTTGGATTTAATCGCCCATGATATAGAGTTAGCAAACGAGTTACCAGTGAAGATTCTCTTCTATAGAACTTCGACGAGACAAGCCGTAATTCTTATTGGCGAGATAAAAGGAGGGTCATATTTAGGCGGGGTAGTTGAAGGCGTGTTCAATGCTTATTCTCCGTTATGTTTGATAGAAACTGCGGGATGGGACCCCTTCTGTTGTTTAAAATACTCAAGGCCCGTCCAAAAAGGGAAAATAAATTGTGAAGGGCCCCAGGCAAAATTTTCGAGCCGAATATTTACACTACCTATGTTAAATATTGTTACGAGCTAAAAGAAATGTGCCGCGATAATTTATGTTATAATGAAATTAAGGCATCATTTGGATGACCACGATCCTTTGAGTTGGCTGAAAAATAATGCTAGGTGTATTCCCCGATTGTTACGTTGGAATTTGATTCTGCAAAATTATCATTTTTCAATCAAATACAAACCAGGGACACACATACCTCATTTTGATTGTTTAAGTAAAATTGACTAAGGTAGTTAAGGAGAAAGAAGTGTATATATATTTTAAAATTCTTAACATTGTAATTTGAGTATAATTTAGTTTTAAATTTGAAGTTGTTTTAGAAAATGTATTTTTGGTATAAAATGTGCGACCAGGGTTAAGACCTCTGATTTGAATGAAATAAGAGTCTGATTGGATCGCGACTAAGATTTTTCAGCATGTGAAAAATCCCATCTGTGTGAGCGGGTGCTGTAAAGACTTCATTAAATTATGTGGGAATTGAATGAAGCTTTCCATCCTAGACTATTTTCTCACGCCTGGGAAAGGTATTTTCCCACGACCAAGTCAACGCCGCGGTGTCTGGGGTGCTCAAAGGAAAATTGACGTGCAGAATTTGGTTCAGTGGGAAGGTGATCGATATGATTTTTCTACAGAGACAATGAAACGAGGGAATTCCCCTAGTTCGTGACAAGACACAAATTGGTAACGAGGCGCCAAGTGAAAATTCTTATTTACCAATGAGAGATGTGGAACGGAGTTTATTGGGCCTTGAGAAACCAGAAAACGCCCAAAACCCCCTTCCCCCTTCCCTCCGGAGCAGCGAAGAGGAGGCTGGAGCGAGGAGTTGGATGTTAGAGATCAACTGAGAAGGTCGGATCTTAAGACCTGGAGCGTGGAGAATCATCTCCCGGGAGTGTTATTGAAATCATCGTGCTGGACACCAAGTCCGGGGCTGAGACTCGCTGAACACCAGCAAAGGGAGGAAATATCCGAGACAGCCAGTCTCTATTGTGAAATAGTTTCCGCTTACCGTTTGAGAGAAAGCAACTAAAGTGACACCCTGTCACCACTCTTAAAACTGCACTCTTTTCTAATCGCCAAGCTGAGACTCTTGTCGCCTTGAACTGATTCTACGAGTCAATTAAAAGGACAAACGAACCAACTATTTATACGTGTAACAATATTTTAGTATTATTTTATGACAGAAATAAAATATCATTTCTGATTTTAAGGATTGAGTTTTGCGTTGTCGCTACCATTTAAATATTACAACGAAAATTCGGAATCCTTTACAAGTGACTTGGCAATTACGTAGCACGAGAATGGGATGTATATAGTTAGTCTTAATCAAATAATACTATAACACAGGGCTGTCCAACGCGGCGCCCGCGGACGCCATGGCGCCCTTTGTAGGTTTTTTTGGCGCTCTTAATTTCTTATTATACTTTTTTCTTAAAAACAAAAATCGTGTTTAAAGGATGCTTTCTTTAAAATCATAATATTTGCATGTTTTATTATTATTATTATAGGCGCGATTAAGGCTCCTTCCCCAACAAAAATTTTTGAGATTGGTCCCCATGCAGAAAAGTGTGCTTCTAAATTTACTAGGATTTATGTGTTTTTTCACTAGGATTTGTGTCTTTTTTTCCACTAGGATTTGTGATTTTTTCCTGCAAGTTATTTTTACATGGATTTATTGAACAGTAGGATCCTTTTTTACACTGCGAGATGTATGTGCAGTGCATCGTATAAGACGCATTATTGGCAATTAGGCACATCATATCTACCACTACAGTTGAAGCATTTTATAACGAATTACGATATAACGAAAAGCACGATATAACGAAATGTTCATTACCATTTAGTTGGTCTGCATGTTAAAGAATACTGAATTCGAAACGATATACCGAAATATTTATAACGAAAAGCACGATATAACGAAAAGAATTCGAGCATGAACAGTTGCAATAAAAACGATATAGCGAATTTTTCACTTTTTTTACTTAACGTGGGAAATATTTTTTTTTTCTTAATTACTAGTTTTTTTTCCCTCATGACATAACCTTCAATCTTTTTCTCTACGGCCAATCAATCACATATTTTCAATAGTTCCAGGAGAGGGGCAGTGTTTTAAGACAGACAGAAAGACGACAGCCTAGCAGAACTGTATTATGTTATTTTTTATTCGGTGACTGATTTCATTGACATTTGCTTTGTCTGTAAATTTATGGCATGTTAATTTTTAAAACTGTACGCTGGCTGTGTCTGACAAAAGAAAATGGTTGAGTTTAGAAGAGAAAGTCGAAATTATAAAATGCTTCCCAGAATTATGTTAAACAAAGCGATGTAGCGAAAAAATTTAGGATTAGTACTCTCTTAAAATTTTCGAAAATGATGCAGTTTTCTTATCGTTTAAACGTTTACGTACAGCAAAATATGCAGATGTGGAGGAAGTATTATTTTCATGGTTTAAGCACGATCCAAAAAAATCCCGTTAGTGAAGTATTTTGCATTAAAAACATATCACTTTATAACTTTGATCAATTAAAAACATATCACTTTATAACTTTGATCAATTAAAAACATATCACTTTATAACTTTGATCAATACTTTATAATGTTCAATAAAGAGAATAGCGCAAAAAAAAAAGTTAAATATGAGTTGTCTCATGGCAGTGTCAGTGAGCAAGAAGGATTTGTAGAAATTTGCCAGAAACTTTTACCATCTGATGCACTCGAGTATTTACAGAAAATTGTGTGTTACATGCGTAATAAAAACTTGTTAGCGAATGAAATTAATATGTATGTTGACAAAATAGAGCTTACATTATTAGACAATGCTGTAAAGAAAAGAAAGCAGAGCTTGTTAACTTCATTCTTCAAACCAATATAGGTATGTAAAAGTTTCCTTTAACAGAATTAAATCAATAATATATATTTTTTTAATTTGCCCAGTTTTTTTTCATGTGTAGCATAGTAATATATACTATACATATACCGTTAAAATGATACCACAAAACTCTAATTATCTGAAATCCAGTCATCCAAATCAATAATCACAAAATAAAAATTTTACGATATGAATTGTACGTATAACATCCGTAAAAATATAATTATCTTGAAGTTTCTTTTTAAATCAACGCTTTTCTTCTTTTCACGCTTTCTAGTAAAAGTATTTTTTCCTGTGAAGCAGTAATTTAATATGAATACATGAGATCTAGCTTTTTTTTTTTTTTTAACAAAAACAATTTTAAGAGATCTTAAAGAAATAAACATACTTTTTTTTATGATTGTCTCCAATATCCGGACTTATGCATAATCAGATTACATTCAGACCACATTAATCCGCATAATTGGATTTCTTACTGTATAACGAACTAATTCGTTATAACGTTTTAACGAAAGCACTTTATAACGAGAAAATCTATGGAGCACTTTCGATTTCGTTATAAGGTGCTTCGACTGTATTTCCTTACAGTAATTTTAGCTTCGTTTAATTTCAGACATTCCGTGATTAAATAAAGAGAAGATTACTAATCTAAAATAGTGTAAAATATTTGGAATAAAAAAGGCGATAAATTGATAACACCGATACAGTGTTGAATTCAGGGGTGGTTCGGGGAGGGGACATCCTTCAATCGGAGCCACAGAAATCCCTCCCGGAGAAAGTGTCTGAATTGAACATTGCACCGATAAGAAGTGTGTGTACCTCTGCCACAATGATAATATTGATACATATTTTGAGCCATGTGAAATATGGCGCCCTCCATTGATTGCTATCAGCTCCTGTTTACTGAAAGGTTGGACAGGCCTGCTATAACATATTAACTTCCTTGTGCGTATATAATTTGCCTTAATTAAACTATCTCATCTCATCCCATCCCATAACGTAGTAAGGTGTAATAACTTCCCTGTGCTGCGTAATTGCCAAGTCACAAAACAATCATCATCATATATATTATTTCTCCTGTCAACATCCCTTTTTCTCAGAAAATACGAAACGCAGAACGACGAATGAGATGCCATGACAGGATTTTGCACAGGCTTCTGACATAGCACACTTAACATTTCGTTAAAACATGTTTTTGATTAAAATTTGCTGAAAATTAAAAATGAAATCGGCATTGTTTTCATGAAAAAATGAAAGGTTTTCCTCAAATTATTGTTGCCACAAAAAATAATACCCCATTATATGATGCTCAGCAATTATAAAAAACACCGCACGGGTTTATTTTATATTTATAATTAAAAAGCGAAATTGAAATTGAAATGTTTAATTTATATTTCTATGTCCCATGTTTTTCCCGAAGCGGATGACGTCATCCTCTAATGCAGTTAAAGTACGATTGTAATTTTTTTTTTTTCTCGCGCGTGTATTTTGCAATCTTGGATCAGTTTTTACTATAACATTGATGAAATAAATTAGATGATATTCTGGCTTGACTAAAAACTAAATGTTTGCAGATATTTTTATCCTCACTTTTTCATTAGAAGTTTAAACCTGCATCTAAGAAATATTCCATATTGATAAAAAAAAAATGGTACTTCTCTATTATCCCGTCGACCACTTTAACAAAAAACTATCGCCAAATAAACGGGAGAACATTGCCATTGGAATATCAAAATAAATAAATAAAATATAAGAATTTAAGGACACAATTGTTATTTTAATTAATGAAATAACTAATAAATCAGTAAAACATAATGCAAAATACACGCAAATGTCGAGTTAAAAACCACTTGATGACGCAACAAACACGTATAATGCTTCTGACATCAAGTAAATGGGACTGTATGGTAAAGGTACCATATATATCTTTTTCAAAAAATTAAGAAATCTATAGTTTATGAATTTTATTAAATATATTTTCCCTTTTCTACATTATCGTATTTTATATACATTCCCGGCTGTTAAAACGCGCACCCTTTTTTATCATTCTTTTTCAACGATAACTTTTAGTCAAAATCATGAATATTGTTTGTAAATTATCATTAAAGTACTTTATTCGGTCTCCCACATATCAATGTAAATGAAATTATACAAGGCATAAAATGTTTCCTTTCTCATGGTAAGTTTTGAATTCATAATGCATCCAGATGTTAATCCCGTCGTACTGACGCCTTATAACATATTTTTCTAAAATATCTTTCCTGCATTTTTCTCAAAACAACTAACCGCCAAAATTCTATTTCACTTTCTTTTTGCCAAAGTGCAATCTTCGCCAATAAAGATTTCCCTACCATTGACGTCAATTATGAAGTTGATATGATGTATATGTAACGGTTACAATTCCCACGCAAAAATACAATACTCTTGGCTCTAAAAACGTGAATGGTTTGGCGTATTTTCCAACGCACGCTGTCATTATCAAAAAGTCTTTTCCTCTCTGATCGCAACCGATGTAACATCAAAAAAATGATCTGGCCCCTCTGGCCACCCTTATGGTATTTTCCAAAATACTTTCGGACTTCTATTCTGGTATGCAGCCTAAGTTCTCGATATTCTTACTTCACTCCTCTGTCAAAAAATTTGGATTGTCACCCCATGATACAAGATGTCATTCTTTATGCTGTGAATTTTTAACTGTGGAACAAGTTTTTGGATATGCCATGTCTCGTCGACTAAAATAAAGTAAAGGTCTTTATCAAATCCTTCTTGGTTCTTCCTCGTCCAAACAAAACCTTTCCAGTTCTCAACAGGATGTCGTCAACTTGAGTCATTACGGGACACAACATATGAAATTCACTATACGTCACTCGGGACCTAAGTGCCTATGTCCCATCGAAAACAATTTTCGCATATTTCAGATGCTACTACAAATCTTCGACTATTTTCCTAACTCCGAACCATCTTCTATTTCTTTTTTCTACAGACTGCATTTTTGGCGTTTAATCTTACAGTTTGGCGATAGTTTTTTGTTATGAAAAGTGGTCGACGGGATAATAGAGAAGTACCTAAAAAATATTAAATATCAGTGCGAAATCCTCGCACGGGCCTTCTGGTATATATTATTTCTCCTGTCAACATCCCTTTTTCTCAGAAAATACGAATCGCAGAACGACGGATGAGATGGCATATGAAAGGATTTTGAACTGGCTTCTTTAGATGTTTAAACCTGCATCTAAGAAATATTACATATTGATAAAAAATGGTACTTCTCTATTATACCGTTGACCACTTTTCATAACAAAAAACTATCGCCAAATAAACGGGAGAATGTTGCCATTGGAATATCAAAATAAATAAATAAATAAAATATAAGAATTTAAGGACACAATTGTTATTTTAATGAATGAAATAACTAATAAATCAGTAAAACATAATGAAATATACACGAAAATGTCGCGTTAAAAACCACTTGATGACGTAACAAACACGACGTTTGTTTTGACGTTTAAACTTACAGTTTGGCGATAGTTTTTTGTTATGAAAAGTGGTCGACTGGATAATAGAGCAGTACCTAAAAAATATTATATTTCAGTGCGAAATCCTCGCACGGGCCCTCTGGTATTTAACTAAAGATGTAGAGATTAGGAGTGATTTGTGAATGAAAATTTCAGAGTTAATAAGATAGCTAAACTTGGCTTTACACGATCTCAGACCTTTTTACGGAAAAAGAGTCACGAGACTTGGCTGCATTTTTTACATGAGACGTTTTTGATGAGATTTCACTTCTTTTTGTAAGTAATCCTCCTTTTCTTGATTTTGGGTTCTTTTTGGAGATCATCCACTGATTTTCGCTAAGCCCACACTAGATAATGCAAGATAATGCAGAATAATTAAAATTAATGTATTTTGTATTTTGATTTGTATTTTGAAACTACATATATTTTGTATTTTGAAACTACATATATTTTGTATTTTGAAATTTTACAATTTGAAGTATTTTATATTTTGTATTTTAAGTTCTAAAACCAATTTTGTATTTTGTATCGAAAATGGTTTTTCTATGTATTTTTCCCTGCTTTTTTTAGCGGTCAAAATATTAAGAACTACGCGCGCTTTTTTTTTTTTTTTTACAGATTTATTTTTTTGAGGTATAGCTATATAAAGATATTATAATACAGACAAATATTATAATACAGACATACATACAATAAATACAATAATCCAACATGGAGTGAAAAATTAGCCAGAGCCAGGAATCGAACCTGGGTCCACAGCGTTCCGGGCTGTTGTATAATATTTGTGTATCTTTAATTGCTGAATGCAGGCGTTGTTTATGTGTGTTTTATTATATATTCGTAGATCGGTGGATTAATAACAATCTAATACCGTTGTCCTGTCATCAAGGCTATCCGTTAGATGGCTGGTGACTTTCTGTCCAACATGGTTTATTAGTGAGAAATTGCAGACTCAGGAATGGGCCGGAGTAGCTCAGTGGTCAGAGCAACATCCCGGAACGCTGTGGACCCGGGTTCGATTCCTGGCTCTGGCTAATTTTTCACTCCATGTTGGATTATTGTATTTATTGTATGTATGTCTGTATTATAATATTTGTGTATCTTTAATTGTTGAATGCAGGCGTTGTTTATGTGTGTTTTATTATATATTCGTAGATCGGTGGATTAATAATAATCTAATACCGTTGTCCTGTCATCAAGGCTATCCGTTAGATGGCTGGTGACTTTCTGTCCAACATGGTTTATTAGTGAGAAATTGCAGACTCAGGAATGGGCCGGAGTAGGTCAGAGCAACAGCCCGGAACGCTGTGGACCCGGGTTCGATTCCTGGCTCTGGCTAATTTTTCACTCCATGTTGGATTATTGTATTTATTGTATGTATGTCTGTATTATAATATTTGTGTATCTTTAATTGTTGAATGCAGGCGTTGTTTATGTGTGTTTTATTATATATTCGTAGATCGGTGGATTAATAACAATCTAATACCGTTGTCCTGTCATCAAGGCTATCCGTTAGATGGCTGGTGACTTTCTGTCCAACATGGTTTATTAGTGAGAAATTGCAGACTCAGAAATGGGCCGGAGTAGGTCAGAGCAACAGCCCGGAACGCTGTGGACCCGGGTTCGATTCCTCGCTCTGGCTAATTTTTCACTCCATGTTGGATTATTGTATTTATTGTATGTATGTCTGTATTATAATATTTGTGTATCTTTAATTGTTGAATGCAGGCGTTGTTTATGTGTGTTTTATTATATATTCGTAGATAGGTGGATTAATAATAATCTAATACCGTTGTCCTGTCATCAAGGCTATCCGTTAGATGGCTGGTGACTTTCTGTCCAACATGGTTTATTAGTGAGAAATTGCAGACTCAGGAATGGGCCGGAGTAGGTCAGAGCAACAGCCCGGAACGCTGTGGACCCGGGTTCGATTCCTGGCTCTGGCTAATTTTTCACTCCATGTTGGATTATTGTATTTATTGTATGTATGTCTGTATTATAATATTTGTGTATCTTTAATTGTTGAATGCAGGCGTTGTTTATGTGTGTTTTATTATATATTCGTAGATCAGTGGATTAATAATAATCTAATACCGTTGTCCTGTCATCAAGGCTATCCGTTAGATGGCTGGTGACTTTCTGTCCAACATGGTTTATTAGTGAGAAATTGCAGACTCAGAAATGGGCCGGAGTAGGTCAGAGCAACAGCCCGGAACGCTGTGGACCCGGGTTCGATTCCTCGCTCTGGCTAATTTTTCACTCCATGTTGGATTATTGTATTTATTGTATGTATGTCTGTATTATAATATTTGTGTATCTTTAATTGTTGAATGCAGGCGTTGTTTATGTGTGTTTTATTATATATTCGTAGATAGGTGGATTAATAATAATCTAATACCGTTGTCCTGTCATCAAGGCTATCCGTTAGATGGCTGGTGACTTTCTGTCCAACATGGTTTATTAGTGAGAAATTGCAGACTCAGGAATGGGCCGGAGTAGGTCAGAGCAACAGCCCGGAACGCTGTGGACCCGGGTTCGATTCCTGGCTCTGGCTAATTTTTCACTCCATGTTGGATTATTGTATTTATTGTATGTATGTCTGTATTATAATATTTGTGTATCTTTAATTGTTGAATGCAGGCGTTGTTTATGTGTGTTTTATTATATATTCGTAGATCAGTGGATTAATAATAATCTAATACCGTTGTCCTGTCATCAAGGCTATCCGTTAGATGGCTGGTGACTTTCTGTCCAACATGGTTTATTAGTGAGAAATTGCAGACTCAGGAATGGGCCGGAGTAGGTCAGAGCAACAGCCCGGAACGCTGTGGACCCGGGTTCGATTCCTGGCTCTGGCTAATTTTTCACTCCATGTTGGATTATTGTATTTATTGTATGTATGTCTGTATTATAATATTTGTGTATCTTTAATTGTTGAATGCAGGCGTTGTTTATGTGTGTTTTATTATATATTCGTAGATCGGTGGATTAATAACAATCTAATACCGTTGTCCTGTCATCAAGGCTATCCGTTAGATGGCTGGTGACTTTCTGTCCAATATGGTTTATTAGTGAGAAATTGCAGACTCAGGAATGGGCCGGAGTAGGTCAGAGCAACAGCCCGGAACGCTGTGGACCCGGGTTCGATTCCTGGCTCTGGCTAATTTTTCACTCCATGTTGGATTATTGTATTTATTGTATGTATGTCTGTATTATAATATTTGTGTATCTTTAATTGTTGAATGCAGGCGTTGTTTATGTGTGTTTTATTATATATTCGTAGATCGGTGGATTAATAACAATCTAATACCGTTGTCCTGTCATCAAGGCTATCCGTTAGATGGCTGGTGACATTCTGTCCAACATGGTTTATTAGTGAGAAATTGCAGACTCAGGAATGGGCCGGAGTAGGTCAGAGCAACAGCCCGGAACGCTGTGGACCCGGGTTCGATTCCTGGCTCTGGCTAATTTTTCACTCCATGTTGGATTATTGTATTTATTGTATGTATGTCTGTATTATAATATTTGTGTATCTTTAATTGTTGAATGCAGGCGTTGTTTATGTGTGTTTTATTATATATTCGTAGATCGGTGGATTAATAATAATCTAATACCGTTGTCCTGTCATCAAGGCTATCCGTTAGATGGCTGGTGACTTTCTGTCCAACATGGTTTATTAGTGAGAAATTGCAGACTCAGGAATGGGCCGGAGTAGGTCAGAGCAACAGCCCGGAACGCTGTGGACCCGGGTTCGATTCCTGGCTCTGGCTAATTTTTCACTCCATGTTGGATTATTGTATTTATTGTATGTATGTCTGTATTATAATATTTGTGTATCTTTAATTGTTGAATGCAGGCGTTGTTTATGTGTGTTTTATTATATATTCGTAGATCGGTGGATTAATAACAATCTAATACCGTTGTCCTGTCATCAAGGCTATCCGTTAGATGGCTGGTGACTTTCTGTCCAACATGGTTTATTAGTGAGAAATTGCAGACTCAGGAATGGGCCGGAGTAGGTCAGAGCAACAGCCCGGAACGCTGTGGACCCGGGTTCGATTCCTGGCTCTGGCTAATTTTTCACTCCATGTTGGATTATTGTATTTATTGTATGTATGTCTGTATTATAATATTTGTGTATCTTTAATTGTTGAATGCAGGCGTTGTTTATGTGTGTTTTATTATATATTCGTAGATCGGTGGATTAATAACAATCTAATACCGTTGTCCTGTCATCAAGGCTATCCGTTAGATGGCTGGTGACTTTCTGTCCAACATGGTTTATTAGTGAGAAATTGCAGACTCAGGAATGGGCCGGAGTAGGTCAGAGCAACAGCCCGGAACGCTGTGGACCCGGGTTCGATTCCTGGCTCTGGCTAATTTTTCACTCCATGTTGGATTATTGTATTTATTGTATGTATGTCTGTATTATAATATTTGTGTATCTTTAATTGTTGAATGCAGGCGTTGTTTATGTGTGTTTTATTATATAGCTATATATTTGAAATATTTTTTAAAAGCACCTTTATTTTGGTTATTTGGAGCTTATTTCTTTGTTTTATCTTCCTTCTTTGTAGCAGAATGAATAGCTTGTTAAACCAGTTAAATAAATACTTTGAATACAAAAGTGGGTTAGACTGCGAGCTTCTCCTCCGACAGCAGCAAAGGCATGAATTACGCAGACTTATTAGAAAATATAAAGAGGGTTTCCAGAACCAACAAACCAAAGACAAAGGAGAAGAGAGGAAAACGACTTTGCTAAGGTGGGTACCCTATAAAAGGCCCCTATAAAAAACTACAAGTGCTACACACTTCATTTTCAATAAAACATGCCATAGGAAACCTCAATAACATATATCAATTGCACGATAATCCTGATATATTTATGTGAGTTAGAGCACGGACAGACAGAGAGACAAACCGAATTTATAAACATTTTTCAACTATGTTGGAAAGTGTTAAAAATTGTGCTCTGCCTGCACTTCTAAAATCTAAAAAAAGTCCCTCATAAAAAATATCCCAATATATTTGATAAAAAGAATATATTTATATAAACTGAAATATTACACATATCAATAATACGGCACAAACAGACATAATACAGTACATGCAAAATTTACTGCCACCTTTTCTCCCCCCCCCCTTTTCTTTAATAATCAATATTTTTGTATTGGCATAAAACATGCCAGGTTAAAAAAAAAAAGGATCGAAGATAACATGAAGGGTTTCGTTTAATATTACTTTCAAAACACTTTATCCTTTCTTTAATAAAGTAAAATAAATTTCATAAAAAAAGTCATGTTTTTTATAAAGTAAAACTTTACCTGTCTGTTTTTTTCTCGTTTTTTCGAATGTCTGAACCGGCCCGATAGCGGGCGAAGCCCGCTATTATACTCTGTCATAATAATATCTCTCATGTGTACTAAATGCGATATTTAAAAAAAAAAAAAAAGTCAATTTCAAGTTTAAACATGTTTGTATAGAGATCTTCAAAATGTTAAAATATGCCGATATTTCCATAATCGGGTTTTTATCATGATTCAATACTTTCCTCAAACTCTAATGACGTTATAATCAGTGGCTGTCGTCTCATCTACTTGCTTTCTCTATTACTCATATTGATACTCTCTTTGTATTATTCTCAAACATTTGAAAAATCCGTTAAACTTCCAATAGGACGTCAGATTAATTTTCTTTTTAATTCTCTAATGACATCATATTAAGCTGCTTTCTGTATTTACACATACTCATACCCCTTGTATTATTGAGAAATGTTTGAAAACTTCCGTTTTATTACCAATATGAAGTCATATTAGTCTTCCTAGGTGCGTTCGTAATTATATAAATACGTAGCACCTATAGTCGTCGCTTGGTCCGTCCGTCCGTCTGTCTGTCCGCATATAACAACGCAAAAACTACCCAACCAAATGGTTTGAAATTTAAAATATATTATCTTTGCAGAATTTTGTCGAGACATTTCAAATTTTATTAAAATCGAATCAAAACTTTAGGAGATATTAATAAAAATATTTATTAAGAAATTAGATTTTTTTTTTTTAAATCGGTGCTTTTTTGTTATAGGAGCTTCCGAAGTTTAATCGTCAAGCGACCGAGATACTTACTTTATTGCAGAAATTAATCTACAGACGATATAATTCATTTCACAGAATTAAAAATCATCAAGATCTGAATATTTATATAACTAGCTGATACATATATATCTGAATATTTATATAACTAGTTAAGATATTTGTATGAACAGTGTCATAAAATATATACTTAACTAGCTGTTTAACCCGTTCTACACACGGGATATCATGAATTTAATTCTAAAACGTGTAACGTTTGGCGTACAATTTCCAACTTGTTTTCAATTGGTGAAACATTTTATTTCATTTCCATTTTTCACGTGGAAATCTTTCAATAGAAAATTAATTATTGTAGAAAGAATCTTATTGTGGATTTTTATATGTTATACATACTGCTATAACGAAAAATGTTTAAATTTAATAGGAAAAGTCTGTTATATTTTTGGTTTTTATCTCTTTAAATTAAAATAATACGATTTTTTGTTTAATGTTGTGCTTTTCAGCTTCCTAGTAGGTATTCAGCTGTAAGTACACAAAATTCCACGTCTGTAAGTTACATAGTTTCTGAGAACCGGCTCTATGACGGACAGACAACGAATCGGGACTAATAGGGTTTCGTGAGATGAACGAAACCCTAAAAAAAGTGCTTTAAATCCAAATCCATCCCTAATATGTTAAATACAAATTAAAAATATAAAAGTCATCTTCACAAGCCCCACATCCACATTAAAACCTACATTACTGCAATCTTTTCAATATTTCCCTTTTAGCTGTCTTATTGTAGAGCATAAGATTTCATTTGTCTCCTTCACGTGAAGTATATTTTAAAAATATTTCAAAACAAAAATCCTCATTGACAAATTTAGGAGGTAGCCTTGGTGCATGTGTGTGTGTGCGGGAGGGGGGGGGCAACCCCGCTGGAAGATTTTAAATTTAATGCTTATTAATATTGTTTAAGTACAAATCCTCTCCAAAACCACCGGAGATTTCAAAATACTCCTTTGAGAAAAATGCCAGATTTCAACACTGAAAACGTTAAAGAATTCTTGAAATTTCTAAATTATATAACGTACTTAGTTTTTACTTATTCTCATATTAAATGTGGGGAAAAAAATGAATCCATATAACATATTGTACTTGAAAATTGAATTGAGTTAGACGAAATTTTCTCAAACAAAATTGTTAAAAAATTATTACAATTTATAAATTATTTAACATATTCAATTTTTATGCATTTCTTCATCAATCTCTTTCATATATCATTCTCTTATCAATTATACATATAAAAAATCTATATAAATATAGGTTATAAAATTCATACATTGAAATTTTTTCTCGAAATTAAAACTGATACAAAATTATTTCGTTTTATAAATTATTTAAGTCTCATTTTTTACTTTCTTATCAATTGTAAATACGTATAAATATAATATAGATATATATATATTATAAATTTGGGATGTATTAAATTAGTAAAACAGAAAACTGTAACATTCAGTTTTAATAATATGATAATCAATAGTATTTTACTTGTTGTATATACAATTCTATATCTACAATTCCAACTAAGATGACTACATCTAACTAAATGTTCTTGCTCAGTATATTTCTGCGTTATTAAAGATGAACTAACTACTTATCAGGAGAAAGTACTTAGCCAAAGGTGCGATAAACTGCCTAATATGCAGCTTCTCACAGAGTTGTAATCCATCAGGAATCCGAGTTGGGGTAAAATTGAAAATGGGGATTCTATTGTTAGGAGTGACCCGTGCTAGCCGTTACCGAACCCCTAAATAAGAATACCGAACGACTAAATAAGTGGATTTTAAAACACGTCAAATGAAGTTTTAGGCAGTCCTTTAAAAACTGCTAGAGCTATAGAAGGTATGCCAAAAACTTTATTTAATAATCATATTTTGCAACTCCCTGTATTACAGGGTTCGTTTTTACTACAATTTTTTAATAATTTTTTTCTATTTAATATTTAAATAGCAGAAATTGTAGCCAACTTATTTAATTACAGTATTTGTAATACTTTTTTGCATTTACATAAGACACACAATTCTATCAAAAATTTCTTATCAAAATAAATAATTTCTTATCAGTAATTAAAATCACTAGTTTAAGTTATCTGTTTAAAATCGCTGACGCCATAAAATTTAATTTTTTAACCTACAGGTCAACCATCAAGTGTCGTAAAAGAAAACTTCAAAAGTTGGATAAAGTTTTAAGTAAACTTCAAAACCGTAGGATCATTTTAGAAATGCATGATCTGTATATTCTGAAGGAAGTTCTCGAGTTCTATGAACAAGATAATGTTGAAGATTCATCTGAAGAATCTCCGCAACTGATAGAAATTAACCCCAGCACTGAAGATGTCTACAACACCCGCTCAGATTCTTGTTTGATAAATGAGGCTGTGAATCAGGAGTTAGAAGACGACATGGAAGAACAATACGAAGTGAACCCCGAAAGTCCTCAGTTGGAACAAATCCCAGACGTAGAAAGTCAACGTGCTCACTTAATTAGAAATGATGAAAGAAAGAATAAAAAGACTAACAAGAAGTGTTGCATAATTTCCTAAATTGAAGTTACAAGATAAAAAAACTTTATTACTAACTTTAAGAGTTTAAATATTTAGTATCTTTCAAAATTATTGTAGTACTTCAGGTTCAGAGAGTAGTAAAATATGTTTTAAAGCAGTATTTTACAGTCCTTTTTTGACCAAAAAATGAGTATAGAGCGAAGCCTTTGGCATTTTACCTGTGTTTAATTTAGTTGTTAGAACATGCATGCTGAAAATACACTTTGCAAGAACACAGTTGCCCCAAACCGTGGTTTTCAGAAAGATGTGTATATCAAGTGTTACTAGTTTGGTGGGCTTTTTTTTTTCTTGTATTATTCAGAATGCTACCCCAATTTTTGAACAGAAATATTTGTATTATTTATTCTGTCATTGAATAAGGGGAATATTTCTCTTCAGAATATAGTTGCTTCCTGAATTAAAAAATTCCCGCTCATCTGGTAACAGATGAGCGGGGGGTGATTATATAAACAGATAAAGGGGTGATTGTGGGTTCATGAAAAAAATACCTGAAATTTTAGCGTGAAAACGTTTCCATAGGAGCGAGGGGGGGGGAGGCAACATATGATTTATTGCAGTTAGGTCTGATTATGAAAAATATGAATTTTAATTATGTTTAGCAATCATATGAAATTGATAGTTTTGTCTTATTTTTTTAATTTAACTATCAGAAAAACAGAATTTGGTAATGATTTCAGGTATATAACTTGAACACAATGACTATGAGGCTCTTCTATTGGTAAACATAAACCTCCAAAGAAAATTGAAAAATATATATATATTAAATTAAATGAAGGAATTTAAAACCACATTTCCATTTTTTCCCATTTGAAGGGTGAACTTCTTTCAACCCCCCACCCCCACCCCCACCCACCCAGACTTTTTAGACATGAAAAGACAAAACGATAAACATTGTAATAATGCAAAATATCCAGAGAACCCTGGTCTTTTCCTCTCTCGCATATGCAAGCAAAGAAATTCGCTTGAAAAATGAAAAACACTTTATGTGGATGGAAGTGCATTCGCTCATAGATTTCCATTCGCACAGTGTGCTTGCTTTTTTTTTTTTTTTTTTTTTTTTTTTTTTTTTTAGTTTCATTGTTGTTCATTTAATTTCTCCCTTGGTTTGCAATGTTCGGTTAGTTTCTAGTAAATAATTATTAATGTTTTTACTCATTTTGCTTTTTATATTTATTATTCTGTGTAGGAACTAGTTGTAAATAGTTAAGATGGCACATAGTAAAATGAGTGTTTTGAAACTAAAGTAATTTTATTTTTCAACATTGTCGCTGGAAAGGAAAATTGAAGTTACACTGATAACTTAAATGGGTTGGTCAGTCAGATCTCAAATTCTCCTCGCTAATGTATGGGACTGGAATGCATTCTTATTTTTAAAATATTTCATACGGGAGTTAATACTTTTGACTTATTTTTCCTGTGTATTTTTCTTAAAGGATGTCTTTTTTTTTTTTTTTTTTTTTTTTTTTTTTTTTTTTTTTTAGCTGTCAAAATATTTTTTAAATACCTGGTTAGTTTTATCTGAAGTGTTAAAAATCTTCTTTCACAGCTCGTACAATTTTAGCACACAAAATAATAAATTAAATATATATTTTAGAAATATTTTGACAATTAAGAAAACAAGAGACATATCCTTTAAGAAGAGTACACACACAAAAAAAAAGGTAGAAATAATAATTTCCCGAGCAGTACCACAGGTTTAACATTAGCGAGGGGAATTTGAGATCTGACTGACCAACCTCCATAAGAAATACCTTTGGTAACTAATCCAGGTAACACAATCCAATTTATATAAAATGTTCATGGATTTATGGATGTGAATTAATTATGAGGCTGTTTTGTTTTCTCTGTCTTATGTTTGCAAAACACAGTGGGTTTATATATATATTTTACTCCCTCCCAAACAATTCAATTCTCCATTTATAAATGTTGAGAGAGTACTCCCCCTCCTTAGAAAAATATTGAATTTCAAGACATGATTGTTATGAATTATCTGGCTGGCTACTGTGCACCAAAAATTTGTCACACATCTGCTCATCATGTAAAAAATTTAAACATGCCTACTGAAAGGTTAAGTTACTAGTATTCCAATTTTTAGTTTTTTCACTTAATTCTGTATTATTATCTATAAATACATTCTGATGAATTGATTGAAAAATTTATTTTTAAGACTTATTGTGAAGAAATGATCTTATTGAATTTGTATGGGAAAATTGATGTTTTTGCATAATAAAACAGAATTTTAAAAATGTAACTTTAAAATCAACACACAGCTATCTTATAATACATACAAAAAGGTTTTTACGATAAATTGTATAAAATTTAAACTAAAAAGAAGTATTAAGAAGAGAAGACTAAATAAAAAAAATAAAATTAAAATCACCATATTTTGATAATTCGTCAATTGTGGTAAATTGTTCCACTTATCTTTTATATTTGAGGATTTCTTTTTGTTATTTTAGCATTTATAATATGAACAGAAATAAATAATTTATTTTGCTAGAAATTTCATATCTATATATTTAAAACGCTAAGCTTTTTCTTTCGACAATCCGTGAGAACAAACTACTGCATCAAATTACATCATTCTTTTTTTAAATGAAAGATATTTGGACACAGATTTGTTATCGTGCATTCGTTTGTTCGAAAATTTAATTAATTAGCCGTAATTTTCAATTAAACTTTTACATCTGCTAATGACGTCATAATCCGTTAACGCCCACTGTTGCGAGATACAGAGTTTATTCTCTGAGCCAGTGGCGTAGCCAAGGGGGGGGGTCCAGGGGGTCCGGACCCCCCCCCCCGAACTCCGAATGAAGAACTGGTTTACTGAGTCATAGATACAATAATATTAAAAACTGATAAGAGGGAATTTCAAAGAAACAATGAAAAATTCCGCTTTAGACAGGTGTTTGACATAGAAAGTATTATTTAAAGGTATGTCTTTCGCAGGGGTTATGAAATTTTTTCGTTTAAGACAGGTTTTTGTAATAGACACATCCATTTTGTGAGGTATCTTCTAAAACTGTTAAAACGAATCCACTCTATAGTATACTTTTGAAAAGCATAGATGTATTACAGTAAAATCTGTGAAGATGAGAGCTATCTTAAATAGCCAAAGTTCAAAATTCAACGAAAACAACGCTACATATTTATACCTGTTAAGATTTGAAACATATCTAAAATGGAACTTTTTCTGGTTATGAATCCTTCTTGGCAGATTTTCTGTGAAAACGGAATTCTCTCATAAACGAAAACATTTCTTGGTCTCGATGACAGAAGGATAACTGTACAAGTATACCTGATGTGACGTAAATCTATCTACAACGGAATTTTTTAACGATCCCTGCCGATTCCGTTTTCATAGATTTTAATGTAACTAGATTAAACGCAAAACTTCTTCAACAGAGATTTCGATCGGCCCGATTGTTGCCAACATTTATGGGTAAAGACGAGTTTACACGAATGCAATAACAGCACATTAATCATAGTTTGGCGACCCTTATCTTTGTTCATTTTATAATTTTATATCGAGCAATATTAACATTTACTTTAAATCTGCTGGCTGAAATTTTAAAAAAAGTCACTTTATTCTTCGACTAGATATTTGTGAATTCTTATTCAATGCTGTTATACATTGCCACTTTCAAAATACCTGCATCTGAATGTGATTTGACTTCTGCTGTAAAACATGCTGATGATGTCATTTTTCAGCTTTATGAAACTTTACATTAATCAATAAGCAAGGAAGAGGAGACTGGTGTTCAAAAGTTTTCTGACCTGTTCAAAAGAGCACAGTCCTTTGCTAAAGGAAAATCTGACACAATTTTCTTTAGTCACACATATTCCTTGTCAAGTTGACCATCAGATACATCTGATTCAATGTCAAACTTGAAGAATATTTCGGAAGATCAATTTTCTTCCTCCTTTTGTTATTTTTATTTCTAATCTCGTTATTCGTTAAACGCTAAAGAAAAGAACAGAGGGATATTGAAAGATTTTGATGTTCATCTGGGTTTGTACAAAATAATGGTGATTCTTGTTATGAAACTTTTTAACGTGAGCTATTTTTAATAAACTGTTAATGGAATATTACGTTGTTGTATATTATTTTGAAGGACAGGTTTTTACCTACTTATTTAGTATTATAATTTTGTTTTCCGCTATTGTACAGGGATATTTAAGGCAGTTGTAGAACTTTGGGGAATTTCGTGCGATTTTTTTACTAATTTAAAATGGTGCGAAAATCGGTGAAAACGGCTTGTATATCAACCACGCTACAACGTTGAATTCAGGAGAGCGGAGGTGGGGCATCCACCCCGGAGCATCGAAATGACCCCTCGGAAGATTTGAGATTTTATGCTTAGGAGTGCAATCTCGCCCCTTCCCTGAACTCCACAGTGTACCTATTCCAAAGAAATCATTCCTGCAGAAAAATATCTGAATTTAACGTTCTATTTGACCGAAATACGACTTGTGAACTCACAGTTTAACATTGTTTTCAGAAATTTCATGATGGCAATGAGCGTTTTGAATGTGAATGTCGTATGTGGCATTCGGTTATTAACAATGAGAAATTGAAAGCTAAGGTTGAAGCTAATCTACGTACCAAAGTCTGAAAGATTGTTGCTGAACTTGGAGTACGTTCTAAAACTGTTTCCAACCACTTAAAAGAAATTGGTTGAAAAGTACTAAAATAGCAGAAACCATCATTATTTTTTACGCAATCTAATACTTCCCAAAATGTGCTAATCCATCATAATTATTTTTTTTTACAAAAATTTAACATCTTTTATGTCGACCAATTATCGGAACAACTATTGAGGTCGAATATTTACTTTAGTATGAAAAGCGGTGAAACTTGAAAAAGAATTATGGCTGTTTTAGGCAATTGTAACAAAATTATTTTCCCCAACATCAACTATATTTGTTGCGTGTATTTGTTACATTACTAGTTTCTGTAGGCGAAATTACAAGATTTTTTTTTAAATTAAAACCTTATTTCAGAAACTCCCATGGTGAATCAACAGCTGACGGCATTTTGGCAATTATGTCAACTCATTATTCAGTATACCTATTACAGCACAAGTTCTTATTTCAATGACAAGAAATTAAACATGAAAATTGAAAAAACAGTTTCAACCAAATACTGTTATAAACTTAACCATTTGATCATAACTTTAAAATAATCAAATGTTTATGTCATATGAAACTTGATTTAAATGCATTCTCTTCAGTGTGTGCTCTGGTTTTATACCATAGTGTTTGTAAAATCTTTTTCTTTGGTAAATATCAATGTAACTTCATTGTATAATTAGCTACAATTATAGATTGGTCTTACTTCATTTTACACATGCTATTTTTTTAAATTAAGAAATTGATAAGGAAATATCTAAATTCTTAAAATTACTCGAAATACTTCTATTGAATATCACACACAGTCAATCCTGTCGCACTATACTTCAATAAGGCGTTTCGTCGGGATCCCTAAAATTTTCCGTTTGAGATAGGATTCCGTTATAGGAAGTATCCACTTTTCCAGACCTTACTGTAATTATAAGTAGGGTAAAACCTGACAAGACGAAATCGGAATCACAGAAGAACGGTGAAAAAGCCCGTTTCAGGCAGGTTTTCAGCAAATTTAATTGTATGGTTATCCATATCAGGACCATGTAATGCTTTTGTTTAAAACAGGAATCTGCTATAGACAGGTTTTACTAAATACATATTACATACATAACTTATATTTTTATATGTACAGCAAATCCTGTGGAAACGAAACCTGCCTATAACGGAATGCTGACTTAAACGGAAATATTTATTCGTCAAATAGAAAAGAATGCCATACACCTGATAAGACGAAAAACTGTCTAATACGGAATTTTTTACCCCTCTTTGCGATATTATCTTGGCAAGTCTTGCTATAGATATAAGCTGAAAAAAAATCTGGACCCCTCCCGAAAGGAAATCCTGGCTACGCCACTGCTCTGAGCTCTGTGGTTCCGAGGATAAAAGAGGAATAATAAATATTAAAAGCACGTGGCTTTTAGGCCGAATATTTTAATTTGCAAGTTAAATTTCGGTAAAAATATTTGTCCTCGTGTTTTATAAGCGAATAAAAATTCATATTTATTGTGACGTCACGGGAATATTGTCCATTGGGTTTATTTTATCATTATACATTATAACTTTGTTGATGCCATTTTTTCATTACTATTAAATACAAAATATATTTTTATTTGTTAACATGGTATTTAAGCATAAAAATAACGTATACAAAGAAAAATACGTAAAGTTTGCGCTGGTGAAAATGATGTTATGCTTAGCTTGAAATGCATTTTAACATTGATAAAAGTAAAAAGAAAAATGTATATGATTGTGTCAACATGACGTATTTTTAACTGATTTTTCAATTTTTTATTTTAAAGGTTAGACTGGAGCCTTTATTGGTTGCTTCATCTTGATTGCATACCTTGATTACATGTTACCAATTACTTTTTTTAAATTATAGATTAGAAAACTTCATTTTTTAATTAAAAAAAAATCACAGAAGTAAAGGATTTCGGGAGATTTAAGATTATTAAAAATAATGTTATGGTAGAAAAAAAAAACTTGAAATAATGATTGTATATTTAGGTAGAATAGACAATGTAAGACTAATATTTCATAGGAAATATTTTGGTAGATTTATTATAAATCATTTAACAGTTCCTTATTAGCGCAAAGTCCTATTTCTTTCACTGTGAATTCCTCTTTCGATGTCAAAAAATGGTTTTCTACTTTTGATCGCCAGCCAAAATACAGTGGCAATTTTTTAGAAATGTACAACGGTTGTCACAACAAACGACGCTATCGCTTTAGCTTTCATCGCGCTTACATCATTTCTAAGTACTACAAATTTCTATTTTTTACTACATTTGACTACATTTTACAATTTCAATTCTTACATCATCAATTAGAAAAAAAATTAGCTTTCGAATGAAATTTATTTGAAAACTGCCGCTTAATTTAACGACTTTTTAAATAATTTTCAAGCATGAAAAGTTTTTAATTTTATCTTATCAGTGACCACCAGTTTGCTTCAAGAATGTAAAATACCCCTGGGAAAGTTGCCACAATTGAAAATAGATTTCCTTAACAATCATAAAAAGTGAATAATAATAATAATAATAATAATAAAAACAGTGATAAATCATAAGATCAGATTATACATAAGATTTTGGCGCTAAACGAAAATCTGTCAAAAAAAAAAAAAAAAAAAAACTAATGTTAGTTTTTGTTGAACATAAAATTGATGTGCTGAATTCGTTGATGTATATGTTCCAGCAAATATCAGAATATGCTAGAAATTGCATTTTTTTTTTTTTTTTTTTAGATCCATTTGCTAATTGTATAAGAGAGAAATTATCCCCGACTATGATGGAAAAGGAATAATAATCCTGATTATGTAAAGTAACCGAAGAAACCATACAAACAAATTACACTTGAAAACTTAGCTTAAAATAATGGATGCGTTTTAGAGGATATGGATTTGTAACGAACAATGATTAAAGAGGACATTTTAAAACTTTTAATTTAAACATTTTAAAACTTTTTTAACATCGAATTTCGATGGTGCTGTTAGGCAGATGCAATGCTCATGCGCATAGGAGCTCATTCGGTTGCATTATCACAAGGGGGAGGGGGGGGGGAGAGATGTGTGCTTTATTTACTGAATATGAAATGAACGTAGGAATATACTATTTGTATGATTCTTCATAGGTCCATGATTTTTTTTTTTTTTTTTTTTGCCGTGGGGAATATGGCGATAATGTCACAGTTGTTTACGGATTGTTTGTTTGGAGTTTGCATCGGAAATATTACTGTATATGACTGGGAAAAAACATTTACAATATAATATTTGAAAGACTGTTTAATACGCACCCCTTCTTAAATAATAAAGAAGCTTATTTTACTCATATTGTTATAGTATTTTTTTTCGTCAAGTTTTGACGGGTTCCATCTAGTTTTCTTTTATTTCATACACATATTTTGCTTAGTTTAAAGCTATTTTGAGTACTTGTCTAGATGGTTGCAAAGATTTAAGGATAGACATGGAATAATTAGCAAAAAAGTTTGTGGCGAAGAAGGCAATTTTCTAAGAAACAAGCTGTCTACAATTCTGAAAAACTAAACTTTGCATTACTTGATAAATGCTGATAAAACTGCAATTTACTGGAAAGCACTTCCAACTCGAACCTCATCCTTAAAAGAACAGAAATGTTATGGTGGGAAATACAGTAAGGAGAGGCTTACAGCTCAAGAAATAGTCGAATATGAAATGAAGAAGTGCTGCTTTTTTTCTGTTTGAGATAAATTTGTAATTTAGTTTTCTGTCACAGTGGATTAGCCATTCTCGTTAGTCCCATATTAGTCCAGATTGAAGGGGAAAGGGCTGATTGGGTTACAGCTCCCCCTCCCGAAATAATAAAAAATAAAATGAAAAAAACTCCTGATTTTTTCCTTTTTTTAGATAAATTTGTACATTTTTTTTGTCATACAGCCATTCTAGTTAGTCCCATATATTAGTGCACAGTGATGCCCCAGCACACAATACCCAAAGAAGGCGGGGGTTATGAAGTTTCTGCTCCATTCCCCCTCCGAAGAGATCGCAGTGAAATGAAAAAAGTGCTTTTATTTTTTGCTTCTTTTTGAGATAAATTTGTTTTATTTTCTGACATGCAACGAATTTGTCTTTCTCGTTAATCCAATATCCTCCTCAGTTCTGTTACCTAATTTCCTTGAGACCACAAAATCTATTTTCAAATGACTGAAAAATAGCTCCATCCCTGTTTTACTGGATAAATTAATGCATATAGCTCAATTCAAGAGACCTACAAGTAAGTTCGACAAATTTAGAAGCAGTTTAATTTAAAGAATTTTTTAATCTTTTCCACAGGCGGCGCAAAAATTGTCAATGCGGAAGTATGTTAATGCACAGTAACACCACGGCTAATCTCAAGTCGATTTCGGCTAAATCGGAAATCAGGTGCGGAGGAGTTGACTGTAAAAGTAGTTTATTAACTTTCATTTTTCAGACACATCTCCGTGCCATACAGTGTGTGTATGTGGGGGGGGGGGTGTTAAGGGACCCTGCCGAAGTGGTCGGAGTAAAATAGTAAAAAAGGGCTGCTTTTGTTCCTTACTTCTTAGATCAATTTGTATATATATATATAATATTATACATATATATGTATGTCATGTATAGCACTTGTCTTTTTTGTTAGTCCCATATTAATGCATACTGGCACTATATATGAACTAACTGTGAATGATATTCATTAACTTCCGTTTTGAGCACTCGATTACTTCCTCGTATTTGTAAAATACACAGTGACTTTTTGTCTGACTGCAAAGACATCTTTGGAGTTCGGTAACGTTCCCCCCCCCCCCCCCATTCCTATTCCGTCCTAACTTTGCAGTCAGTATTTTTCATTTGGAACGGTTTAAAATCACTATTATTAATTGTGCAATGCACAAATAATAAGCAAAGTCGTTATTTAATATATGTGTATAAAAATATTTTGTGTGTATATGTTTATAAAAAGAGCTTCTTGCTGTCTATCTCTTTTCGTTTTACAGTGAAAAATCAGAATTCCTTTTATGATGCTGGATATATCTTTTAATCTGGTTATTTGTGCTTTTCTTTATGCTGCTATTTACACATCACATATTCTTATTAGCAAAAAGAAAAAAAAATGTATTTATTTTATTGTATTTTTAGTGTTCTAGCAAGAAAATATAACATTCAATTACTCCCCACAAATCTTCCCTAATCCACCGAGTATCTGATATATTTTGGTTCAGATTCATTTAATAACAATTTTTGGATTTAAAGGAAACAAAAGACGAGATGCACAGCTCATAAACAGTTGTATGAATTCTACAAAAATATATTGTATGGGAGTTTTTGTTGAAAGGAAATAGAGAAAAAAAAAATTGGGGTAACTTAAAAGTGACGTCTAAGATCAGAAAATCTTCAAAAGCACCAACATGTCATATGTTTGGGGTAAATGTTTTTTAGCGTTCTAAGACAATTTTTATACATAGCGTAATGCAGGACGTGTAATACTGGTATGCATATAATAAAGGGTGTGATATATCCATATATCCCGTATGTCCACTTTACATGCAGGATAGGCCAACATCTTACTTATAATAAAATCCAAAGGCGAGAAAGTGTCTGTAACGGTACCGGGATGTACCACTCTGGTCTGCGAGTCGACCGTAGTTAAACGCCATGTTAGGCTTACTGAAAAAGATTACATGTACACAAAAGCGCCATCTGTGGGCGATCATTGCAATTATTTATTTTTATTGTTCCATTCTTCTTCCCCCTTCTCGAATAGTAAGTGTACCGATTTTTGTTTCATTCCGGTTATTCCTTCAAGCTACAGACAGCTCCAAATAGAGATACTTATTTTATAACCACCCTGTATATATATATAATATATATATATATACATTTTTTAAAAAAAAGTTTCTTCCTGCCGTTTTTATAATTAAGGGATCCAACCGGACTTCCCGGGTTACAGAATATAGGTGAAAACCTTTTATTAGTTCACACTCTCCCGATATATATATATCTTGTTATTATTATTATTATTATTATTATTATTATTATTATTATTATTATTGAAAACATTTATAGATTTGTTACATTTAATATATTTTTTTAGATTGCCCACTAATAACACCAAAAATCATTTTTACAGGAAAAATACGATTATGTGTTCAAATAAAGTTTTGAAATTTATTAAAAGCAATACTTTCATGGTATAAAAGCCGGAAACAAATGCTGAACAATTTATATATTATTTTAAGTGCAAACGGATTTGTTTCTCGTAATCGTCTCTGCATGCGATAGAGATAGATTTTGTTTTTTTTAAATCATGCTTGAAACTTATTTTTTAAAAATGAGTAAATTGCGATACTCTTTTGAAACAAACTGCGTTTGAAAGTACATTTTTTTCCCCTATTCGACGGTATAAAAATTGAAAATTTGTAATGTAAAATTGCAGTAAAAGGGAAATTTAATCGTCTGGTGTTGCCAACAACAAAATGACGTCAGCGTTACGCATGGACATGTTTGTCTTTTTATAATATAGAACTTCTGACAGGCAGCGACATTTTTACTTACCCATTTTATACAAGCTGATTTTCAAATGTGTGATAAATATTTCTCAATCAATCACGAAAACAGCCCGCGATAGTGGTGGATACGGCCTTTTGAAGTAAAAAATCCCCCCCCCCCCAGTCAAAGGAAAATGAATGGCAATCCGATTACAGACGATCTCCACTGGTCGTGATAATATCATTCGATCTTCCATAATCAGATAATCGTTTAAAACACAGAAAATTAGAGTGTTTTCAGAACCTGTGGAGTCTGCAGGACGGGAGTTGGCGAGCGCAACTCTCGGGAGCAGAGCCCCTTAGTTTTGTTAGAAAATGTAACTGTAAAATGAACTTTTATTGAAAAAAAAATATATTTTTTTTCCCGATTAAGGGAAAAAAATACACCCCTTCAAACTTTTTTGAAAATTTACTTTGACATGAAAAAAAATTTAATATGAGTATGAAAACTTTAATATGATACGGATGTATGTAAAGATATTTAAATAATGAAATTCATAGTAAATCAACTAACTTAAATTAATAAGATAACAAGACGACGGTAAAAATATTTCGTAAACAATCGAACTAACATGAGAGGTGCAATATTATTTCTTTCTTTCTTTCTTTCTTTTTTTTAAGCCACATAAAAACAAACAGTAAAAACAATGGTTTTATTCAAGCGAAACTTATTCATACTCAAGGTCAAGTATAAACAAATTAGCTACACACTTTTCTTTATTAAAAACTAGCTTTTTTTTTTAAGAAGCTGCACCAAGGGCCCCAAGAAGAAGATTCATATTAAAAAAAATCCCTGACGGCTCGGCCTACAGGCACAGGTAGATTTCGAAGACGCAGACCGTGGGGCGCCTGTTTGTCGGGAATTGCGGAAGAAATGACCTTTTTTACGATGATGCGGCAGTTTGAACCGCCTACTTCGAAACCTAACTTGTTTGCAGGCGGATCCGGCAGTCCATAATTTTTTTTTTTGGTATAACGGTTGGTCCTATAAAAAACTTGTCAATATAAAAGTTTTAGATAATATTAAGAGGATTTATAATAAATTTAAGCGGATTTGAAATCTTGGGAATTGACGAAGTTATGAATTTTTTTCTTCTAAAACCCCCCTTCCCCCCCTCTTAAGGCAATTTTTAATTATATCAAAAATCTGTCATACATAAATTTTCGGCCCTTCTCCTAGAAGTAATAATAACTTCAAACGGATTCGATACGTATCATAATTAAGAAATTATGGGTTTTTTCTGTTTTCACAAAAAGGCCCCCTCCCATCCCCCCCTTGGTTCGATTTTGCCCATTAACGAACTTGACCGAGATTTTATGCCCCTTGATTTTATGTATCAGTTTCGAAAAGATGCGGGAGTTGGAACTGCCTACTTCGAAAAGTAACTTGTTTGCAGGCGGAGCCGGCAGGGATTTTTTTTTGTTTTTAATTTTTTTTGCTATAACGGTTGGTCCTATAAAAAACTTGTCAATATGAAAGTTTTAGATAATAATAAGAGGATTAATAATAAATTTACGCGGATTTGATATCTTGTGAATTGACGAAGCTATGATTTTTTTTCTTCTAAAACCCCCCCTTTCCCCCCCCCTTGGAGCCATTTTTAATTATATCAAAAATCTGTCATACATAAATTTTCGGCCCTTCTCCTAGAAGTATTAATAACTTTAAATGGATTCGATACGTATAATAATTAAGAAATTATGGGGTTTTTTCTGTTTTCACAAAAAGCCCCCCCACCCTCCCCCCCTTGGTTCGATTTTGCCCATTAACGAACTTGACCGAGATTTTATGCCCCTTGATTCTATGTATCAGTTTGTAAAAGATTAATGCAGAATTTTTCCAGTTATCGTGGTCAGAAAAAAGTGACATAGATAGATAGATAGATAGATAGATAGATAAAGTTTTGAACTGGGGGTGGTTTTGGGTTCTGGGAGTCACGATCGGCGTAGATCTGCAAAAATTTTTCAAAATTTCCAACTTAGGTGAGAATGTAATAGGTAGTATTTCTTACGAAATCTACCTAATTGGCGGTAGCTGAAGCCCGAGAAAATTTTTTGTTGTTCAAGTTGTATAACTGGAAGTTTTAACAGAAGTTCTTAGAAAAAAATTTGGATTGGACGATTTTTAAGGGAGGTATAGCAGGGGGCCCAAAAGGGGCTAACTGGTAGTTTTGAGCAGGACCCCAAGAGGAAAACATCTTAAAATGTCCTAGTACTTAGCGCTTTACATCTTCAATTAGTCGAAATTAAGCATAGTGTAAAAATTAATCATTCGAGCAAAATTTTAAAGAAATATTTTAAAAAGCCCCCTAGGGTCCCAATAAAAATATGAGGGTGGTGGCCCGGTGAGAAGGGTCCAAGAGTCAATTTTAAAGGTATGCATTGAGAAGGTGACACAATTAGGAGGGGAAAAATGCATGGCGCACAAAATATTTAAGGGGCTCCGGAGCGGGTCCCAGGGGGAGGGGAGGATCCTAGCTGGAATGTAAGAATGGGGAAAGAACTGAATGGAGAAAAGGCCCAAAAAACGAAGGCGATCGGATTAAAAAAAGGCAAGTTACTAACAATATAGGAAGCAAAAACTTCAAGGCGCCCCGTACCGAGCCCCGAGGGGGGGGGGGGGGGTTTAACTGGAACGTAGAATTGGGTGAACAGCTAAATGGAGAAAGGTTACCAAAAACGAAGAAGATCGGATAAAAAAAGGGCAAATTATTAACAGTTTAAAGCAAAAAAAAAAAAAAGAAATAAAAAAAAAAGAAAATAAAAAAAAGAGGCCCTAGGGGGCCCAAGTCTAAAAAACTTAAAAATCTGAGCCTCTGATGCATCAGGACCTGCCTTGGACTATCATCCACACCAAATTTTCAAACTTCTATGTGCGGTAGATTTCGCTATCCATCGCACAGACAGACAAACAACTTTCTTATATTAGTATAGATTAAACAAAAACATTTCTAAAGATCAAAGAAAAGTAAAGCAATCGCACTTCCTAAAATCTTACAATATTAAATTAAAAGTTTATAACAAAAAAAGGCACCCTTCAATTTTTTGTTTGTGTTACATACACTTTATTCAGGAGACAAAGTCACAAAGACGATTTGCAATTGCCAATGCTTCTTTGAATTCTTATACAAAGTACGGTTGAAAGGTACTGCCCATAGCCATAACATCCGGAAGTGTCCGTAGAGTGGGGGGTCCTCTTTACTAATTTCTTAGAAAACATATGCAGTGCACACGTTTGTTGAGATTGTAAGGTGAAGGTTAGAATTAGAATAAAGGGGTTTTCCCGTTTTCTTTTCTCAAGCAAAACAGGGTAAAAATGCTGAAAGAACAGCTTAGCAACAGAGCGTTATATCGGGTTTGCAACTTTTTAAAACTGCAAAAGGAAAAAATGATGCATGTTGACACTTGAACCATGACTTTTTTCTCATCATTTCAGAGTATTCTTATCATTTTAGAAGCAAAATTATTATTATTATTTTTTAAATAGAAATTAAGTATTTTTTATAAACGAAATTTTGATACAACTTGAGCCATTGCCGAGGGCCCCTGAATCAATGATGGGCCCGGAGCTGCAGCCCCCGTAGCCCCCCCCCCCCCCGCCTTAATCCGGCTATGGTTGCTATTCAGAAAGTATGTAATCAAAAGACGTTTTCCATTTTGTTGGTGAAGACCGAAGAAATTCCTCAAAATGCTGTCAAAGTCGGCGTTTTAAACCGAATTCCCTACGGGGAAGTGCGAGAAAGGGGAAATACTTATCACGTGACAACAATCGCTTATCACTCGATAAGTAATTTATTTGCCAAATGCTATTCGATTGCAAATCCCTTCAATAATCAGACTTGCCAATTTTATACCTTTACATTTAAATATGAGTTAGAAAATGTCTCGGAAAGTTCCACATTGTTGAGGAAGGAATTTGAAAACTACCTTAATGACAAATATAAATTTCGTGGTTTTTATTTACGAAAAAGTAAGGAGTGTGAAATTCACTAACTATCAAGTGAAAACTTACGGTTGTTCTCAAATTCCCTCCTTAACAACATGAAACTTTCTGACTACTTCTTCTAACACATTTTTAAACCTAGACGCATAGAATATGCAAACCTGGCTATAAAAACGATTTGAAATTGAATTGAGTATTCCATTTGTGATAAATAAATTATTTATCAAGTTACAAATGATTGTTGCCAAGTAACAACCACTTTTTCCCCTTTCCGTCGCTGCCGCATCCGGAATTTCGATTCAAAACGCCAACTTTGAAAGTATATTCTGAAAGAAATTTCTGTCTTTAGCAAAAAAAGTAAACGTCATTCGATTACATAGTTTCTGTATAAAAACACTTGTCAATTTCCTGCGTTTCCGAACAAAAACGAATTGAAAAATGTGTCAGAAAGTAGCTCCTTTGTATTTGAGATCAGTATATGATCTTCATAGTTTTTAGGATTTCATTCATCTCACGAAACCCTATTACTCCCGCTCCGTTGTCTGTCCGTCACAGAGCCGTTCTCAGAACCTATGTAACTTACAGAGTTCAAACTTTGTGTATATATAACTAAATACCTGCTATGAAGCTCAAAATATTAAAATTTGAAAAAATCGTATTATTTTAATAAACAGAGATTTAAAAAAAAAATTCTAACAGCCTTTTCCTATTAAATTTAAATATTTTTCATTATAGCTGTTGCCAACAATTAAAAATCCACAATAAAATTATTTCTACAATGATTAATTTTCTATTGAAAGATTTCCACGTGAAAAATGAAAATGAAATAAAAAGTTTCACCAATTGAAAAAAAGATTAATATGAAATAAAAATTATTGACGCATATTGGTAATAAAACGGAAATTTTCAAAGATTTCTCAATAATGCAAGGAGTATGAGTATGCGTATGTACAGAAAGCAGATTAATATCACGTCATCAGAGAATTAAAAAGAAAATTAATCCGATGTCATATCGGAAGTTTAACGTATTTCTCAAATGTTTGAGAATAATACAAAGCGAGTATCAATATGAGTAATAGAGAATAGTAAATATATGAGTTTGAGGAGCGTATTGAATCATGCTAAAAACCCAATTATGGAAATATTAGCACATTTTAACATTTTGAAGGTGCACAACATGTTTAATTTTAAAATTATTATTATTTTTTTAAATATCGCATTTAGTCCACATGACAGATATTATTATGACAGAGTAGATATTCGAAAAAAAAACGAAAAAATAGACCGGTAAATTTTTACTTTATAAAAAACATGACTTTTTTTTGTTGCTAAATGATATTTATTTGGATTTATTAAAGAAAGGATAAAGTGTTTTGAAAGGAATATTAAACGAAACCCTTTGAGCGATCTTCGATCACGCTTACCCACTTTTTTTAAACTTATTACAACACTGCTCTTGACTATCTTGTGACAAATTCCAAATCACACAATTTTAAAATTTCATTTTCAATTTCATTTTAATCTCACAAACTTTGATAAAAAATCCACTCGCGGTGCGATAGCTCATTTATTTCTTTTTTGTTTTGAGTCACACATAATTTTGAATTTAACGTTAGATTCAGGAAAGTATCTAGACATATCAATCTATAAATACCATGAAACTGCTCTTAATAGACTTCTCTTAATAGACTGCTCTTAATACTGCTCTTAAATTGAATTTACAGACGCGACAGCGCACAGGAAAGGAAAAAAAACAGCTGTGCTGGGACAAAAATCACTTATAACTCAAGATGCAATTCTTTTAACGGCAAATCTAAAAGTTATTCGGTTAAATATCACTTCAAAAGTCATACCAGCAAGTCTCATGCTTTTATGCTTACAAATTAGTCAGAAAATGTGACAGAAATTTGCTTAATTAGTGTGGCTTAATAAGTAATTTCTGAATTATCTGTGACAGTAAAATTTCCTCTAATGAAAATAAGCCAACGAATACGACTTGACATTTTTCAAGAATTACAAGAGCAAAGCCGTGGGTTTTGCTAGTTTATTATAAATCTTTTTAATATTATCTAAAACTTTTATATTGACAAGTTTTTTATAAGGCCAAGTTAAAAAAAAAAATTATCCCTGCCGGCCCCGCTAACAGACACAGGTAGATTTCGAAGTGGGTGCTCCCAAATGCCGCATCATGGCAAAAAGGTCTTTCTTCTGGAATTCCTAGTAAATAGGCGCCCCTCGCTCTGCGTCTTCGAAATCTACCTGTGCCTGTAGTAGGCCGAGCCGTCAGGGATTTTTTTTACATGCATTTTGAACCATCATTTTTTAAGAATAAATTTAGTTTTAAAATAATCTTTCTTATGTTAACCTTTTTTTTTTTTTTTTTTGGAAAAACTGCTTTGAGTGTATGAATTCTCAGAATCCTCGATTATTCCCACCAGTAACTTTTTATTGTAAATTTTGCCTTATGTAATGACAACATTTCTGAGATTCAATTAGGCGAAAATTTCTGTTTTGAAAAACCGGTGGCAAAAGATTAAAAATTCTGTAAAGGACGCTCGTCGCGAAGGGGTTAAGGTTGTTCTCAAATTCAAACTGGCTACTTTATGACATATTCTTTAATTCACTTTTGTTCGGAAACGTATGAAAATGCAGGTGTCCTTATTCAGAAAATTTGTAACCGAAAGACGTTTTCCATTATTCTTTATTTTATTTAATTTTTTGGTAAGACAGAAGATTTTTCAGAAAACACTGTCAAACTTCGCGTTTTCAAACGAAATTCCAGTGCCGCAGCAGGGGAAACGGAAAAAACGTGACACGAATCGCTTATAACCCGATAAGTAATTTATTTATCAAAAAAAGAAAAACTCATTTCGATTCCAAATCGCTTCAATAGTCCGACCTGCCAATTTTATGCCTTTGTGTTTAAAAATAAGTCAGATAACGTATCAGAAAGTTTCGCGTTGTTGAGTAAGGGTTGGGTTGGGTTGATTATTGACGGCCAATTATCTACACATGGGATATAGGCCCGGGGGAAGTGCCCTCCGTGGGGGTCTTTCTAAGGGAACCTAACCCGTATTTACGCATGGATAAATCCACGGCTCGCAGAAAACCATGAAAACTCCGAACGATTAGGCCGACGGGCGCGATTGGGATCGAACCCAGCACCTCCCGTCTACCAGCTTCGAGAGCAGAACCTCTCAGCCACTGGTTGAGTAAGGAATTTGAGAACCACCTTAAGCGTTACTGGGCTATATCACTATCATACATTTGTAAGATTATTACAATTTTGTTTTCAAATTTCCTCTTTTTAACACTTTTCAACATAATTAAAAAGTATCTATGAATTCGCTTTTTCTGTCTGTCCGTGCTCTAACTCCCGTAAATATACTCAGATTGCCATGAAAGTTTTATATGTTATTGAAGTTTACCATTGAATGTTCAGTATAGAAAATGAAGTGCATTTATTTCTCGCTTACAGGGACATTCAAAAGAATTCTGTTGCAATATGGTCTATAGGGAAAAATTATCTAAAGGGTGTATTTAATTAGCGATGATAACTAAAGTAGCGAAAAGTAGCGATGTAGTGACTACTTTTGAAAAGTAGTTTGTAGTCGCTACTTTTTAAAACAAGTAGTTGTAGTTATAGTTAACTACAATTTTCATAAAGTAGTTGTAGTTGTAGTTTGCTACAAACAAAAAGTATAGTTTTTCCGACCCCTGGGCATGACTTTATGATTTTTTTTTTACTCTCTGTCCGTTCGTGCTCTAACTAAATATTAACAAATAAAAACCGCAACATTTATATATGTCATTAAGGCAGTTTTCAAATTCCTTGCTCAACAATGTGGAACTTTCTGAGACAATTTCTAACTCATATTTAAATTTAAAGGTATAAAATTGGCAAGTCTGATTATTGAAAGGATTTGCAATCGAGTAGCGTTTGGAAAATAAATTACCTATCGAGTCATAAGTGATTGTTGTCACGTGACAAGTATTTCCCCTTTCTCGCGCTTCCACGTAGGGAATTCGGTTTAAAACGCTGACTTTGACAGCATTTCAAGAAAGTTCTTCTGTCTTTACCAAAAAAATGGAAAACCTCTTTTGATTACATAGTTTCTCAATAACAACACCTGCCAATTTCATGCGTTTCTGGACAAAAATGATTTCAAAAATGTGTCGGTAAGCACATCCCTTTGGTTTGAGAAGGGTCGTAAGAAATACTACACAGCATATTCCTTATTTTAAAAAAATGCTATATCTAGCATTTATAGTTTTAACACGGGGTACACAAAAGAATTCGGACACATTACGGTCTAGTTGCAGAATTTATTTGAAGTACATTTTGATCATGTTTTTCTCGAACAAATTCAAAGAAATTTATTTAATCTTTAGCATTGCATGAAAGTACAGAATATATTTCGAAAAACTGAAGGTGGATAAATGCAATAAGTAAACATAGTTGGAAAGTGTTTTATAATCTAAGCAATCGACATTATTTTTCGGTATCATTTTGTTCGTATGTGCTATCAACAGGAATTAGGCACAGGTGGAAAATCAGCCATAATATATATAGTTTTTCATTTGAAAATAATTTCTAGCCATCTAACTATAAGTCATTTTAAAATGGGAAAAAATGATTAAAAAAAAATACTTTTAACATTACAAATTTCAATAGATATATTGTATTCAATACATTGAAACACAATACATATATTATATATAACAAAATTCAATTATGTATTGACATTAAATGTAACAATACATAATTCAAACAATATTTATACTGTTTCAATTATGTATGTATATGTATATAATTGGTGTGTTATGATCTGAATGACGTTTACAGATTTCTACATAAATAAGGACGTATATTAGTTCACGGCAAAAATAAAAACTGTACGTAAAAGGGGATACATGTACAGGGGTCGTATATCCAACTCTCGACGAGCGTGAAAATGTTCTAGCACTAAATATGTATCCCCTCTGCTGTGACGTCAAGATGACGTATGGGGGCAGATATACAGGGGACGGATATCCAATGCTCTTGTCAAAAGTAAAATGTCCTAGCATTGGATATGTACCCCCTTGATATATATCCCCTTTGCTCTGACGTCAAAATGACGTACGGGGGTAGATATCCAGGGGTCGGATATCCACTGCTCTCCTCAAAAGTAAAAGGTCCAAGCATCGGATATGTGACCCCTTGATATATGTCCCCTTCTGCTATGACGTCAAGATGACGTACGGGGATGCATATACAGGGGTCGGATATCCAACTCTCGACGAACGTGAAAATGTTGTAGCACTGGATAAGTGTCCCCTCTGCTGTGACGTGAAGATGACGTATGGGGGCAGATATACTGGGGATGGATATCCAGGTCTCGACGAAAGTAACATGGTCTGGTTTTGGATATATGTCCCCTTCTGATATGGGGGCAGATATACTGGGGTCGGATATCCGACTCTCGAAGAAAGTGAAATGCTCAAAAGCTGGATATGTATCCCCTTCTGCTTAGACAGAAAAATGACGTATGGGGGCAGATATACTGGGGATAGATATCAGCGTCCCCATTCTAGATAACTATGCCCCTTCCTTTTAGGTAGATTTCATAAGAAATAGTACCTATTACATTTTCTCCTATTCTGGAATTTCCGAAACATTTTTGAAGATCTACGCCGATCATGACTCCCAGAACCCAAAACCACCCGCCAGTTCAAAACTTTATCTATCTATCTATCTAGCTAGCTAGCCTAGCTCTGTCAATTTTTTATGGACACGATAACTTCAATAAGTCTGCACAAATCTCTTCCAAACTGATACATAAAATCAAGGGGCATAAAATCTCGGTCAAGTTCGTTAATGGGCAAAATCGGGCCAAGGGGAGTGGGGGCTTTTTGTGAAAACAGAAAAAAAAACAATAAATTCTTAATTATGATACCTATCGAATCCATTTAAAGTTATTATTACTTCTAGGAAAAGGGCCGAAAATTTATGTATGACAGATTTTTGATATAATTAAAAAATGGCCTCAAGGGGGGGCGGGGGGGGGATAGGGGTTTATGAAGAAAAAAATCATAACTTCGTCAATTTACAAAATATGAAATCCGCTTAAATTTATTATAAATCTTCTTAAAAATATCTAAAGCTTTTATACTGACAAGTTTTTTATAGGACGAAATCTTACAGCAAAAAAAAAAAAAAAAGAGGTTTTTCGAAATCTACTATCTATCGAAATCTATGTGCTTGTAGTCCGAGCCGTCAGGGATTTTTTTCTTTTATTCTTCTACTTCGGCTAAAGGTTAAAACATACTACGTTTTTTGAAGCAGAACTTTTCATGTGGTAAGCTGCTTTTTTTCATGTGGTAAATCTTCAGAAGCTTGTTTAGAAGTCAGGGGTCAGTGAGAAGATTCCTGACATGTTTATCACATGGGTTTCGTTCGCTTTACTTCGAAAACCTTTGAAGAGAAATAAAAAAGTTCACGACTGACCACAGAACCTTTGAAAAAGATAACCCAGAGAAATAATTTATGACTTCTCGTCGCATAGTATGATCTGAACGGACCTTTAAGTTTTAAACCCACTAGGGATTTGCTAAGCGGAACCTTTCTTGGGGTGAGTCACTCCCTTTCATGTTTTATGACTTCTGTCGAGAGTCTAGAGGTCAGCGATGGACGTCGTTGATGTGTTTATCTCCTCATCTTTCTTTAGTTGAGATTTCCCTTTTTTTCTGGATGACCACAGAACCTTAGGAAAAAAAATGCCACTACAATGATTTACGAGTTTTTAAGCAAGTGTTATCTGTACGCAGCCTTAGGATGCATATAGACCAAATTCTGCGACAAAAGTCATAAATTACTTCTTTTCTCTGTGGTCAATTTGTAAGGTATTGACTACTCGCATCACGTGAGTAGGCAATGTGTGAATGAGATAGTTTTTGTCCATTAACCGACTATGTGCGTACAAGTTATAAAGGCTCTCTATCTTTCTTTAACTTTCGAAGGACAGCTGAATCCCTGAAATTGTGAGTCGCCGTGTGATTTCGATTATGCAAATTTTCTGGAGCTGGTCGATCGACACGGAAGTATATAAGCAGCGAATTTTGACTTGAGTGCAGAGCTCAGAGGAGCTGGTGAGCGCTCAGCAGAGACTTGGCCTGGGAAGTTGAATATTGCGACTGAGATTTAGGTTTAGCCTTGAGACCTCGCATCGAGTCTCGTGATTAATAATCAGCCTTAGTATTTTTATACTGGAATTTTATGCAGTGATAAAGCTGACTTGAACCTGCATCAGTGCTTATGTAATTTGAAGGATAAGAGTATTGAATCGTGATTATATATTTAAAAAGGTTAAGGTTTAATTATATTGTTTCGTTTTTGTTTAAGCTACAAGTGTTAGCAAGAACTCTTTAGTTAATTTAATTTTTTAGGAAAATTTCGTGGAGCTCGCTCAAACTCCCTACTGATTGTGTTAATAAACCAGTTTTTGGTTTTAAAACAGTTGTACTTCTTTCCTCGTGCTCTACCACACAGCGGACATTTTAAGATGGCCGCTACAAATGGCGCCCAACTTCACGGGTTGTACGATGGCCCACATCCACGAGAGATAGTCCCCAGAGTTTACTTTGCCGGACATTCTGATGTCACAGAATTTTTAAATAAATTGAACGATTATATTGCCTTTAACGATATTCCGGATAAAAACAAATATGTAGTATTGAAATGCTCTCTAAAGGATGAAGCCTTGCTTTGGCTTGAGAACATTGGACGTTTCTTGGTGACCGATGACGCGAAGAGATTTGAGCAAACATGCTCGGAGTTAACTAAAGCCTTTCCTAATCAGCGTAATGCAGCGGAATTAAGACGTGAATTCTATTGTAAACGCCAGACTATTTACGAAAAAGCGTCCGGATTTTTTCTGAGAAAGCTCGAATTAAAAAACAAGTTGGCACTTGACGTTACTCATCAGGAGCTGATGGATATTCTGCTTCCTCTTTTCGCAGTGTCAATCCAGGACTTTATCGAGCTGCGTGCCCCAGCGAATACAGCTGAACTCTATCAATTATTAATAAAGTATGAAGCGCGACATGAGGCGGATCACCATAGACAGAGAACCACACGAGAATTCAACGAGGGGGATAGGTTTATTAATAGGTCCAGGAATTATGATACTGAATATAATGGTCGTAATGTTCGTGGTCCAGTTAATTATGGGGATAGGCAAAATTTTCAAAGAGTTAGTGGTGGTTTACGGAATTATGATCAAACTTATAATAATGGTTTCAGAAGAAATGAGGGGGTGAGCAGTCGCAATAGCAATGGTTTGGATAGAAGGAACGAGGTTAACCCTCGGCAGAATAGTTCGTCCAGGGTTAGACAGTTGGTGGTTGGCGAAAAAGTCGTTCAGCGTAAAGAGGAAAGATCTGGTAAGGCTAGAAATTGTCAGCAGGGGTTAAACTGGTAGGTGGCTGTTGTGCGGAAGGTCAGCAGTCACAGGTTAACTCTTCAAAGCCTTCTGTGATCGAGTTAAACACGGTAGTAGTTAACCCAGTGGAATTACCTGAGTTGTTAATAGTTTTGAGTGGAATAGTGGTGAAAAGTATTCTGGATACAGGCGCGGATAAAAGTTTTATATCGTTTGAGGTGTATAAGAAATATTTTTCGTATAAAAGGTTGCGACATGTTAATTTAGTGGTTCAATCGGCTCAAGGGATACAATGCAGTATAAAAGGTCTGGTGGATTTGGATGTAGAAATACGGTCGGTTAAAGCGAGGTGGCAATTTCTAGTATTAGATGGATTAAAAGCACATTGTATTGTTGGAGTTGATTTCATGAAAGATAGAGGGATGAGCCTGGATTTCTTTTCACGTACACTGGAGGTTAATAATGATGAGAATACTTGTACAAACGAGTCCTCATCACTCTCAATTGATTTAAGTGAATCTGGTTTAACAAAGGGGGAGATAAGCAAATTTAATAAGTTTTTACATGACTTCAGGGAAGTGTTTTCAGACAAACCGGGGTTGACACACGTTTCCTGGCATGAAATTAATACCGGTTCACATGCACCAGTAGCAAGCAAACCATACCGTTACGATAAAGTCAAACAGAAAATCATTAATTATCACATTCACAAAATGCTCCGCGACGACATCATTATGCCCATTGAATCTCCATACGCGTCACCAGTAGTATTATGTCGGAAAAACAATGGAAAAAGCATTGAGGATCCTGAGGCTTGGCGATTCGCTATAGATTATCGAAAACTCAATTCAATAACCCAATATCCACAGTATCCAATTCCTGTAATAGATGACATACTAGGCAATATTCAAAGTACTAAATTCATGTCCACACTCGATTTAACCTCTGGTTATTTTCAAATCGGCATGAAACCGGAAGACATACTTAAAACAGCATTTATAACGCATAATGGGTGTTTCGCATTTAAACGCATGAGTTTTGGATTATCGGGGGCTCCAGCCACGTTCCAGAAGGCAATGGATACCATTCTGAAACCCCTTCTTGGTTTCGGAGTTCTGGTATACCTCGACGATATTCTAGTTATGTCTGAAACATTTGAGGAACATATAAATTTATTACGTAAAGTTTTCACATTGCTCAGAAACGCGGGTCTCACTGTCAAATTAGAAAAATGTAAATTTATTCGTAAAGAGTTAAAATATCTTGGTGTTCGAATCACACAAGAGGGCATACAAACAGACAAACAAAAAACAGATGCAATTGCGGCAATGGCACCTCCAAAGAATGCGAAACAAGTAGCAACATTTTTGGGTATGGTGGCTTGGTTTCAAAAATTTATACCACATTTTTCAGAAATCTGCGAACCACTATATGCTTTAAAACGAAAGAGGGTTAAATTTGTTTGGTCGAAAGCGGCTCAAAATGCTTTCGAACATTTAAAGAATTCTTTAATTTCTTCACCGGTTTTAGCTCATCCCGATTACTCTTCACAATTTGAATTATACTGTGACGCTAGCGCAGTCGGAATTGGTGCGATGTTAGCTCAGAAAGATCGCCCCATAGCTTTTGCGTCTAGAATTTTAAATGCAGCGGAACGGAACTATTCAATTACGGAACGCGAATGTCTTGCTGTAATTTGGGCTTTGAACAAATTTAGATGTTTCTTCTGTGATATCCCGGTCAAAGTGGTTACGGATCACTCTGCTTTAACAAAGTTAACGCACGGAAAAGGTTTATCGTCTCGAATGGTTCGATGGTGTTTGAAATTGGCGGAGTTTAATATTGTAATTGAGCATAGGGCCGGAAAGGAAAACGCAGTAGCAGATGCTTTATCGAGGAATCCCCAGGAGGGTGTTGAAATAGCTGAAGAGGTTAAGGTTTGTGTTTTGTCGTCGTTGGTTTTGAAGTCAAGAGAGCAACTTATAGAGGAACAGAAAAAGGATGAGGAATTTGGTCAGTTATATAATTATTTACAGGATGCTGACATGGTACAAAGCGCGGACGCGCATATGTTCCAAAATTGGTCCCGGAATTTCAAAATTATCGATGGTCTTCTGTTTTATTCAAAAACTGTAAATTCGCGTGGTGAATTAAAAGTGTATATTCCAGCTTCTCTTCGTAAGGCCATCTTGCACGAATTCCATGACAACCCTTTAGCAGGTCACCTAGGTGTCAGGAAAACATACGCTAGATTATGTGACTCCTGCTACTTCCCTAAAATGCGGGAAGCAGTGCGCGCTTATGTCTCCAGCTGCGACACATGCCAAAAATATAACTATAAAAACATAAGACCAGCTGGCAAACTAATTTCAATTAAAAAGTCCTTTCCCCTAGAATGTATCGGAGTTGATTTAATTGGTCCTTATCCTTTAACTGGAAATAGATATAGATTTGTATTAGTAATTGTAGATTATTTTAGTAAATGGGTTGAGTTTGTCCCCCTCAGAAAAGCTTCAGGAAAAATTGTAGCTAACACTTTATTTAACTGTTTTATTTCGAAATATGGTGCACCATCCCAGGTAATTAGTGATCACGGTCCCTGTTTTATATCCGAAATTTTTAAAGAATTGTGCACACAGCTGGAGATATCTCATTCTTTTCCAGTTCCATACCGGCCACAGTCCAATATGGCTGAGAGGGTCAATAGAACCCTCATTCAAATGATTTCTTCCTTTATTGGCACTCATCATTCAAACTGGGACCAATTCTTGCAGCATTTTGCCTATGCTTTGCGTACGGCAGTTCACGAATCCACTGGGAAAACCCCTGCAGAGTTGTTTTTGGGTCGGAAAATCATTACTCCTTTTCAACAATTGATTAAAATTTCGGGAAATGAAAATGAATATATGATTCAGGACATCGATAAGTTGGTTAAGGAAGCACAAATAAAAATGGGAAAGGCTCAGAAAAAACAAGCGTTGTATTATAATATGCGTCGGAGAGAGTTGGAAATTAAAGTTGGTGATTTTGTGTTGTTAGAAAAACATTGGTTGAGTTCTAGTCGGCAGAAACGAGTCGCTAAGTTTGGACCTAAGTTTGAGGGACCGTATAAAGTGTTGGAAGTTAAAGGTAACAATTTAATTATTGATGTTGACGGTTGTCATACCACGGTAAACTTGGATCAGGTCAGAGTTTATAAGTTTAGGGACACTAGCTCAAATGGTTCTCAAACGTCAGACGGTGAATCCTCTATGCCTCAGTCAAAGACCTCTCATTCTCCTTACGTCAGTCAATCTTCTTATGCAAATAATTCTTCTAATAATGATAGTGATAACATACGAACGGAGATGAAACGTAAATTTCCTCAAGTTAACCGAGACAGGGTTAACCAGCCAGCTGAACAGACATTACCTAAAGTGGTTCGAAAATATGGCAAAAGACAGCACCCGCATTCGATCTCGACAAGTAGTTCTAAGCCTCCAGACAAGAAGTTCATGCAGAACCCTTCTACGTCACATCGACCACAACACAAGAGACTGTTATCAAAGTCATCGACAGACATTCCTGCCAAGAGAGGCCGGAACGGCAATCCACCAACAGATCTCAACGAATCTTCCGATGGTCAACCATCTCAGAAGTCATCACATCGACAGTGCCAAAGTGACGCACGAAAACGTGGCATGGACTATCTCCCCTCTACAACCAAACGGCGCAGGAGAATCGGCAGAAAGCGGACCTTGCCCTCCACATCGATGTCGGGAGCCTCACGGAAACGAACGCCTTTCGATACTACATTCTTCAACCCTAGAGACAATCTTGCCCAGCGGCACCATCGCCGAGACCCGCCTAGAAATCGTCGAGTCGACACTTCAATAAGCCCGCCTAGCAATCATCAAATGGACAAATCAGTAAGCCCGCCTAGAAGTCGTCGAGTGGAATCTACGAGCAGTCGTCGAGTGGACACTACACGAGCTCCTCCCAAAGGACGTCGCCATGGTTACAACACCCGGCTGCAGGCACGACAAGCGACAGTGGCCTCTCCTTACCAGTCTGCATCAGAACGGAGTTTCGTCCAAGGATTTTGGGGACGCCGCCAGAGTTCTTCTATGAGCCTACAAGCTTCCAGTTCATCTTCACTATAAAATCAGGTGACGACGTTCCATTTTTATTAATTTCATTTAAAGTGCCTATATAAATGTCAACAAGTTCTATGGACTGGACAAAGCAGCTGAACTGTTATAGTTACCTTTCGACCATTGTTTGATTTTGTATCTCGGCTTCACAAGTTGTGCATTTAATTTCTGTTCAAAATTTTTTTTTGCCAAAATTTAAGTTATGATGTCAGAGAACATCTTTCGAGATTCACTGCTTTCATGTTCGAGAGATTGTTAAATTGCTTGTATAATTGTTCTATAAGTGTTCTGTGAATATTCTATGTATAAATTATGTATATATTATGTGTATGATTGTTCTATATGTTGAATTTTGAAATATGAATTTAGTATTATGGGTTTTTTACACGCGCCGCGGATAGGCGTGCACGTGTTTTGCGGTCAAGAGTTGCCCTTGACACGCGCGTTCTATTTCACTTTACTAACATTGTTACCAAATCTAACTTTCTCCCTTCGGTCGTGTTCGTGGTCGTTATCGGTTTAGTGTTGTATGTTGGGTTTTCGCAAGTTATGTCGTTTTAAAAGTGTTGTTGGTTATGCACTAGTTATGAAGTTTTAAGTGTTGTTCGTTATACCCTAGTTAGGAACTTACTTATTAGTTCTGCTGTTGTTAATTATGAATATTGTTAGTGTATTTCATAGTTCTGACGTAACATTGTATGTAGATAATGAAGTTTGTTCCAGGAAGTAAATCATCTTGAAGCAGATAGTCTATTTATAAGTTTTTTTTATATTTTAGTTCTCAAGAAGAAGAATTGTCTTGAAGAAATTTGTAATGTATATTTATACCTTTATATTTTATAAAAGAAAATTGTTTCACTTTCACAGCTCTGTTAGCTGTTAGTTTGTGACCATTGTAATTGAGCGAGTCATCTACATTGAATTTCGGGGATGTGAGTTTTTGGCAATTTGGGAATTTTTAGGAAAGCTACTTTATTCTTTGACAGATAGTTTTGTAGTGACGTTCTACTTTGCAATTTGTTTCGGCACTTCATGGAATTTTGCAGGTAAAGTTGCGTATTTATTTTGGCAAGCTGTGAATTTTGTGAGGAAAATTTTGTGAGATTCTTTTGCATGATACTGCACATTTACAGGAGGTTATGTTGAAAGTGTCGTCGATCTGACCAGTTTTTGCGTGATGGGTTAAAAGTACAAAATTTACATTTGGATTCAAAATTTAAATTTACCCGTCACATGTTGTGTTCATTTTTTTTGGACTCTAAATTTTTAAAAGAAAAAGCCGATGGTCTGCATTCAACCACCGCTTTTTCTTTCACAATTTCCGGGAGGGGTTGTAAGGTATTGACTACTCGCATCACGTGAGTAGGCAATATGTGAATGAGATCGTTTTTGTCCATTAACCGACTATGTGCGTACAAGTTATAAAGGCTCTCTATCTTTCTTTAACTTTCGAAGGACAGCTGAATCCCTGAAATTGTGAGTCGCCGTGTGATTTCGATTATGCAAATTTTCTGGAGCTGGTCGATCGACACGGAAGTATATAAGCAGCGAATTTTGACTTGAGTGCAGAGCTCAGAGGAGCTGGTGAGCGCTCAGCAGAGACTTGGCCTGGGAAGTTGAATATTGCGACTGAGATTTAGGTTTAGCCTTGAGACCTCGCATCGAGTCTCGTGATTAATAATCAGCCTTAGTATTTTTATACTGGAATTTTATGCAGTGATAAAGCTGACTTGAACCTGCATCAGTGCTTATGTAATTTGAAGGATAAGAGTATTGAATCGTGATTATATATTTAAAAAGGTTAAGGTTTAATTATATTGTTTCGTTTTTGTTTAAGCTACAAGTGTTAGCAAGAACTCTTTAGTTAATTTAATTTTTTAGGAAAATTTCGTGGAGCTCGCTCAAACTCCCTACTGATTGTGTTAATAAACCAGTTTTTGGTTTTAAAACAGTTGTACTTCTTTCCTCGTGCTCTACCACACAGCGGACATTTTAAGATGGCCGCTACAGATTATGGACTTTTTTTTTATTGTTCTTCAGAGGTTGCAAAACAAAACGAACAAAATCAACAAAATAAATTCTCCGCAAGGGATGTGTTAAGCATCCCTAAGACCCTTCCCCTTGGACGTCGCAGACCTGTCGCCGAAGAAATCATCAAAGTCGCCGATCAACCACATGAAAGAAATCCCCTTCGTCATAGTTCGTTTGATTGCATTTTAAAATTGCACCGCCTATAAATGGGCACAAAATTGTCATAGAACGTTCCCCAGTGTGTTGCATGCAGGTTGGTTATGAGGCATCAGGCATTGTTTATTAACATTTTATACCCATTATTCACAGTTATTTTTTCCATACAACAAAGTCTTCAATCATAGTTCTCACCCCTGCTGCATTTAGGTGCTTGTTAGTGGATCGCTGACAAGCAGTGGGAAGTGAACCTCGCTGCTTCAAAGTGTGCATTACAACCCGTAATACCTGGCAACAGCCTCGTCGGTATACCCGGTTCGTATCGGATATTTAAGATATATTAGACCGCCGAACTCACTGAGGGAGTTCCAGAAACTCACTTAGTGAGTTCGAACTTTCTATTGCTAGATACAGCCAGTATCACTCACTCTGATTGGCTGTTGAGGTTGCCTTTAACATATGCGCATGCGCACATTCTATGTTTGTTCAGATCTCGGACACGGTGATGTTCAGTAAGTTATCTTAGAGCAATTTTGCGGTGTTCAATTCCGGGAGGGTACCCCTTCGAAAATGACGGTCTAAGTTATCTTAAATGTTCGATGTGAACAGGGTATAGGGGAACAGGGTATAGGGGAACTATCAAAAGAACTTAGACTATTACTCGTCTGTTGCTGAGTCTGAAGGGGCACTCTGTGAGATCTCTGAGTATTGCCAGACTTCGAAAATGTTTCAATATTTTAATGTGCTTTAGTCAGGAATCAGAAGTTTCAATTCTTCATTTTGAAGAAGCTTAGTTTTAAGTATTTAATATTTCTTATTTGTTAAATTTCTGTGTTGTTTTTTATGTTCGTGTGTTTAAAAACTGTCTTGGACGGGATGCTGTAACAAAATATTCTTAGTTTAGCTTAGGTAAAACTTATATTATCCATTTTAAACTAGTCGGATGTGTCAATCCCAAAACTTTCTTCTATCTCACACAAATTTCGCATACACTAAAAAGAATTAGCACCAATTTACATCAAGGTTTAACTGAAACTCAAGTTTTATTAAATTCCATGCATTAATTCTTCAGCTATGACTATCGCTAAAATCGTGTAAATCCTGCAAAAGGCTGCATAGCAGCGCCCCCTGCTGGGCGATTTTTACCAAAAACTAATCAGCACCAATTTATATCAGAGACTAACGGAATATAAAGTTTTATTAAATTCCGAGCATTAGTTCTTGAGATAGAGCTATTGCGGAAATCGCGAAAAATGCTGCATAGCAGCGCCACCTGCTGGGCGGTTTTTACCAAAAACTAATCAGCACCAATTTATATCAGTGACTAACTGAATATAAAGTTTTATTAAATTCCGAGCATTAGTTCTTGAGATAGAGCGCCCACAAAATTTTTGTCACATACAGACAGACAGACAGACAGAGTCACAGACAGACATTTTCTAAAAATAGTCAAATCGTGTTTAGGACCTTCTAAAACGTATAAATCGGTCGAAAACCGGAAGTCGAATATTTTCATGAATCCAATACTTTCTTCTTGTAAAGATAGAAGAAAGTAAAAACGCGTTTAGGGTCGACCAACCTTCTTGTCTTCTTCAAAATTGATCTTATAAACCCTATCTCTCCTCCTCTTTCAGTAGCAATTGACTGGAATAAATTCCAAAATTACCTCAACAACACCGACCTTACCTACCCCACAATCAACAACACTACTGACATTGATAACGCAGTTAATAAACTCAACAACATCATTTACAAAGCTCAAAAAGATGCCACTTACACCAAATTCAAAAATAATAACTCTTACATCTTACCCACTTACATACATAATATCTGTAAACAACGCAACAGACTCCGTCGACTCTACCAAAATACCAGAGATCCCACCCTTAAAACAGCTGTCAACAGGCTCAACAATAAAATTAAAACCCTTATTCAGAAAGATAAGCAAAAAAACTGGTCTAAATTTCTCGAAATTCTTACTTGCGAGGATAACTCTCTTTGGCAAATCAAAAAGAAACTTAATAATAATTATACCCCTATTCCTCCCCTTACTGCCAATAATCAAACTGCGTATACTGACGAGGACAAGGCAGAATGCCTCGCTAGCTCATATGAAAGGCAATTCTCTCCGAATCCCTTCCTCGCAAGTCAAGCACACTTTAACAATGTCAATGATACTGTTAATGACTTCCTCTCAACAATATTATTCAAAAACTTAATAATAAAAAATCTCCTGGGTACGATAAAATTTCCAACTATACTCTTAAACAACTTCCTATCAACTGTATTCTCTACATTACGAAGCTCACTAATTCTATCCTCAAACACTGTTATTTTCCTAAACCCTGGATAACCTCTATCATTTCTCCTATTCCTAAACCATCCTGCAATCTTAATGACCCAACTAATTTCCGTCCCATTAGTCTTCTCTCCTCTCTAAGTAAAGTCATCGAACGCGTCATTAGATCACAGCTCAATGACTTCCTTCACAACAACAACATTCTTATGCCTGAACAATTCGGCTTCAGAGCCAAGCACTCCACCCAACACCAACTTCTTCGATTTGTGGAATTCTTAACTGAAAACTTCAACGAGAAGAAGCCTACTGCTGCCATATTTCTTGATGTCGCCAAGGCCTTTGACAAAGTCTGGCACGCGGGCCTCATTTACAAATTAATTCGGCTTAAGTTCCCGTCTGGACTTATCCATTTAATTCACTCTTACCTTGGTGATCGTGACTTCTATGTCCGTGTAAACAACTCACTTTCCCTACTACACATAATACTCTGTGGTATTATTCAGGGTTCAGTCATTGGCCCTATTTTATTCATAATATACTTTAATGACATTCCACGCACACTCTTCACATCACTCGCACTCTATGCGGACGACACTGTTCTCTATGGCACTGCACATCACCCATACAATCTTTACAAAAATCTACAACACTACCTCAACATCTTCATGGAATGGTGTGATCAATGGCGCATTAAGATAAACGAATCTAAAACTACTGCTGTTTACTTCTCTAGAACCTTCTCCACTCCTAATAGATTAACCATCAATAACACTACCATTCCCTGGTCTGACGATGCCAAGTACCTGGGAGTTACCATTGACAAACGCATTACCTTTAAAAAGCATATTCTTAATATCCGCGGTAAAGTCGCCGGAATTTCCAAAACACTCGCCCCCCTTCTTCGCAGTCACTCACTCTCCATAGACAACAAACTCTTAATATATAATGCTTGCATTCTCTCTGTTATCACATATGCATGTCCAATCTGGGGCTTCGCTTGCAAAACCAGTATGAACAGCCTCTCTAGTACCCATTACAAACAGCTCCGTTACATCAGGAACGGGTCTAGATACCTCAAAAACTCCACAATCCTCAAGGATCTGAAAACGACTTCACTCAAACATCGCATTAAACACCTTGCGAAAAAATTCTACAATGACATTAATCACATTCCAAATGAACTCATTTATGAGCTACCTGACTACGATGCTTGCAGTCCATCCAACCGGAAAAAACCAAGGTACTCCACTATTCTTGATGAATAGTCCTTCCGAGCTATAATTCTTACCTCAAAATTTTTCTCTTTAATTAAAAATATATATATATATATATATATATTATTATATAATTTTTTACTGATAATTTTATATTGACTTTTCTCCTAAACTTCTCCTAACATCTTTACTTTACCTCGTCTGGCATATTTTTGTTTTTTTTGAACTATGAACTATTTTTACTTTTATACTTTAACTAGTAAATTTTCATTATTTTATAGATATACTTAACACTATCCTATTTTATGTAGTCAATTGGACTACGGCTAGACATTTCATATGGCTCTCTCAGGATTTGATATACACCTACTCAAAGCCAGGGTGTGCAGTTGCTTCGCAACTTGGAAGCCCATTGAACCTATCACAAGTTCAAGTTATTCCTTCTAGTAAAAGGGCCGAAAATTTATGTATGACAGATTTTTGATATCATTAAAAATGGCCTCCAGGGAAGGGAAAATAGGGGTTTAAGAAGAAAAAAAATCATAACTTTGTCAATTTACAAGATATCAAATTCGTTTAGATTTATTATAAATCCTCTTAATATTATCTACAACTTTTATTCTGGCAAGTTTTTTACAAAACCAATCCTTAGGGTAAAAAAAAAATCCCTGCCGGCTCCGCCTACAGGTACAGGTAGATTTCGAAGTGGGCGGTCCCAACTGCCGCATCATGGCAAAAGGGTAATTTCTTCTGCAATTCCCAATAAACAGGAGCCCCACGGTCTGAGTCTTCGAAATCTACCTGTGTCTGAAGGTCGAGCCGTCAGGAATTTTTTTTATCTTGGTATGTTGGGCACATCTGAGAAGTAATTGTTACTGTTTTATTCTCACATATGTTTTTAAAATTAACAAAAGTAGGCTACTCATTAATAATAAACGTGTCCGTTTTGAGAGCACTGTAGTAATAGCAAAACTTTAGCTAATATTACTGATAATTATTAATTTATGTGTTTAAATTGATCATTTATAGTTGATGTTTCTATTATATAATTATATCGCACATAAGGTGATTCTCAGATTCCCTGCTCAACAACGCTAAATTTTCTGACCCATTTTTAAACTTAAAGACATACAATTGGCAGACCTGACTATTGAAGGGATTTGGAATCGAAACACGTTTTCCATTTTTTGATAAATAAATTACTTATTGAGTTATAAGCCAGTCTTGTCACGTGATGACAAGTGTTTCCTCTTTCTGGCACTGCAGCGTCGGGAATTCGGTCCAAAACGACCACTTTGACAGTATTTTCTGAAAGATCTGCTGCCTTTACCAAAACAGTGGAAAACGCATTTTGATTACATAGTTTCTGAATAAGAATTCCTGCCAATTTCACGAGTTTTCGAACAAAAATGAATTGGAAAATGTGTCAGAAAGTAGCTCCTTAGGATTTGAGAACAGCCATAACTTATTTAAACTTTTGTGAAATTTCTGAATTATTATTATTTTTACTCTGACCTGTGATGATCGATACACTCTGAAATATCAAATTTCTTTAAAGGGGAGGGGCAACTGCCCTGGCCGGCACCCAAATGGCGCCTCTGCCAGAAGTTCTGAAATTATGTGTTGTGGGCTATATTTTAATGTGTTTCAAAACGATCGGTCTTCAAAAATATATTATAGAATCATCTGCTATAAAAAATGTAACGAACATAATATGTTACAAATTTAAGTGAAACAATATAGATAAATTACTTCGTGAAAAGACAGTGTTTTATTAAATTTTGCATATAGAGAGCGGCTTGAGACTAAAATTATCAACTTTCAATCCTGATATATAATCTCTCGTCGGTGTAAAATAATGTCAGAAATGGTATTAGCTTTCAAACTGCGTTTTTATAAATAAAAGCATTAAATTAAAATGTGAAACCATTAAAATGGATCACAATTTGTGTAATTACTAAAGTGGGTTGCGATAACCCACCTCGCTCAGTAGACTAGTCCATCTCCCTTCTCCATATGTGGTTTCGCCTTCTGCTAATTAAACAGCTTACATTCTGGAGGTTACAGAATTTTTTCTCATTTCCACCCTTTGATGATGGCCAGGTTCTGGTTGAAAGCGCTATTACACCTATTTTAGTAATTACACAAATTGTGATCCATTTTAATGGTTTCACTTTTTTAATTGATACACAAAGGTGAATTTTGTTCCAATTTTAGAATATTTTTTCTGTATATTTTAAAGCATTAAAACTATTTTTTTTCCTTTTTGCATGCTGGTTTATTTAATTTCACATTAGATTTACTAATATGATAGTCGTGTGTATACTTTACCCAAAAACTGGAACTTTTCCATGCTCGACCAAAAAACTGTTCGCTTCTTTTTTACAGACTTTGAATGACGATAACGGTGAGCAGGTTCTTCTATTGCAAGTCTCTGTATTTAGCTTTGGTCGACACGTAGGTAGAAAGCAACCGTAGATTTAACCATGGATGTAGTATAATACATCCATGGGTTTAACATGGTGTCGCCCGAAAGTAGCGGCAACTTTACCTCGTGTAACAATAGTACTTTCAGAAACTAATTGGCTGGCTGTTGCCGAACTGCTAAGTAGCATTCCCAGACCTGCCAACCTTTAACCCCTTAACAGTGTAGCCCAAACTCGGTTCGGGTAAGAAGAGTTTGCTTGTTTTGTTACTAAATGTTTTTGCACACCAGTAATTTTTAAACGCAACCTTCGCTTTATTGATCGGCAGACCATTTTCGATTACACAAAGCAAATATTTTAGAACAGAAAAAGTGGTGTAATGTGTCTATTTTTAGTTTATGGTGTCAAAAAACCTCCAACAGTTAAGGGGTTAAAAATGAGAAATAGTAGCACACCAAATTCAAATTTATCTGGAGGTTGGTTGGTTGTTGGCTGTTTTTTATGCTGCAAATTTTAAGCGAACAAATACTAATCAATTAAACGCATGTGTATATGCATAAGCACACAAAGTAGGAGACTCTTTTGTTTTTGCTAATTTTTTTGTTGCGGGTGGTATGATTAAACATAATTATTCCCATTCAATTAATGCTCCGTCCACTCCTAAGCCAAATTTCTGAACTTCCCAGTGAATTTTCTGAAAGATTCCAAGGCAGTTGGGGAGAGGGGTGATGGAACTACAGGTATATCTTCTGGAGAAAAATTTCTGAGTTAGAGTCCTTCATCAGGTCGAATAAGTTGACCCAACCCTGCATGTCAGGTCTGTGCTAATTGTTTTTCATTGCAGGTCGGATTAAAAAAATTTTTGAAAAGTTAGTTCAGTATACTGTTTCAGATTAAAAACTATATCTATAATAATAAACATAGATGTTTGTTTCTGCATGTGCTGTTTTGCGAAGAAACTGCTGCGATGCGAACAGAGCTACAAGATTTGGCAGGAAGGTATCTATGCCTGAAGTTATGTACCTTGAAGCCAGTTTTTGGATCTTTGAAAACAGTTTTAAAACTTAATTTGTTTTCGTGTTTTGCGGCAAATTTTCTACATTAGTAAAAGGAATCTGATTTCAATCTTTTAACCCAATGCAATAAAGTTTGAAGAAATTTGCGTTTTTTCATCAATCCTTTGACGAATTTCGTGTTTTTTCAGCGAACCTTCGGCGATTTTTGTGTTTTTTACATGATCCTTAGATGAAATTCGCATTTTCACGCTATTCTTTGACGAAATTCGAATTTTTTCGGCGATTTTTTTTACGAAATTCACGTTTTTCAGCGATTTTTTGATGAAATTTGCGTTTTTTAAACGATCCTTTGACAAAATTCACATTTTCACACGATTCTTTGAAGAAATTCGCGTTTTTTCAGCGATCCCTTGACGAAATTAGCTTTTTTTCGGCGATCCTTCGACGAAATCAGCTTTTTTTTGGCGATCTTTCGACGAAATTCCCGTGTTTCAAGATCTTTTAGCGAAATTTGCATTTTTTGAACGATCCTTTGACGAAATTCGCGTTTTTTCAGCGATCGGTTGACGAAATTCACGTTTTTTTCTGCGATCCTGTGACGAAATTGTTTCTTCGCACGATCCTGTGACGAAATTCGCGTGATCCTGTGACAAAATTTGCGTTTTTCAGAGCGATCCTGTGACGAAATTCGCGTGATCCTGTGACAAAAATTGCGTTTTTTCGAGCGATCCTGTGACGAAATTCGTGTTTTTTTTTTTTTTTTTTTTTTCCCAGAAGATCGTAGTTTTAGACAGATTTTCGTAGCATCGTAGTTTTTGGCTCAAAATCGTAGCAACTACGATTCTTTCGTAGCAGTTGGCAGCTCTGCATTCCAAATCTGGCGCCTATTGTTTTTAGTGTTGGAAATTGAATCACCAGATTCGAAATCACTAAATCCAAGAAAATTTATAAATTAAAAATTATGACGTATCTTTTCCGCATTCAGTTTATTTTTTCAAAGCTAGCTAATACGAAACTTCTCAAGAGATCGAAATGTTAAAGTTCTTTCGGCTTTTTCATAGAACTGAAAATTCTAACTGACAAGCGCATGAAAATCATTAAGGAAACTAAAAGCGCAGAATTTTTTATGCTATTAAAAAGTTATTTTTTTTTAATTATATAAAATATCAATTTTATTTCGTATCGTTATTTAAAATTATTCAAAGACATAATTTAAAAAAAAGTTATCGTAGGATTACAGTTATAGTACATATTACTGTAGGTATACAGTTTATTTGTCTTTTACAAAGATATAAGTAAATCTGAATTCCAAAATATACAGTGAATATTTACCGTGTTGCACATTATTTACAACTAAAGTAAAAAAAAAAAAAAAAAAAAAAAACTACATTTCAAGTTTTAAAGAATATAAAGAATTTTGCAGTTATTTCATGAAATTAAGCAATACATGCATTATTGCTTAGCACGTAAGAATTTTTATTTGGTTTTTAAAATAATAATTGCATTTTGCCATGAATTGTATTAATTTTTGCCAATTTAGCGCGTTTCTATATTGGAAATAACTACCACTTTTTCCGAATATGATCTTCGATTTATAAAATGTGTATTCGATTATAAAATGTATATAATATATTAATAAAATTAGCAGTAAAATGGAAGATTTTAAAGATTAGATGAAATATGGATGCTGGCAAGGAGAGGTACACGAGGGCTATAGTTCCTCCCCTTCCACGAATCGAAAAAATGTCTTCATAGTTGATAGTTTTTCCAAAAGTAATAAAATTTATTTTTACCAGGTGACTGAAAATGTTAATTAAACATTAAGTGGAAGATTATGATTAAGAGTGAAAAATTACATTTATCTATTATTTTCTGAATATACACTGACGGAAATAAAAATCCCAACACCAAGAAAGACTTGTGTTAGATAAACGAAATTTGGTAGGCGTGTTTATACATGTGGAAGATGACATCGATTCAAATTTCGCGCTTCGCGCATAAGTGTGGCGCTAGCAGCGCCACTTAGAACTTGCAAATCAGATTTGCTTTAAATGCGTGCTGTAAAAATCGTGAGCGTTATTTATTCTCGAAATTTGGCGTATTGAGTCGATATTAACCAAGAATGCCTTTAAGAAGATAAAGAAGCCATTATCAACAGCTCACCGAGGTTGAACGAGGTCGTACAATAGGGCTACGAGAAGCTGGATTTTCTTTATGCGATATTGCAGAAAGATTTGGCCGGAATGTATCCACTGTGCATGATTGTTGGGAATAGTGGTCAAGGGATGGTACTGCCTCAAGAAGACCGGTTTCCGGCCGGCCGCGTGGCACTACTGAGAGGGAATACCGCCGTATTCTGCGTACGGATGTGACGCATCGTACTGCGTCTGCGGCAGAAATTCGAGCTGCAGTTGGTACCACTGTGATATAACGAACTCTTAGAAATGGGTTACTTCAAGGACAGCTCCGAGCCAGGCGCGCTGTAACGTGTATTCTACTGACTACAAGCCATTGTCGTTTGCGTCGCCTGTGATGTCAAGTCAGAGCTCATTGGAGGACGGAGTGGAGATCTGTTGTGTTTTCTGATGAAAGCAGGTTCTACCTTGGTGCCAGTGATGACCGTGTGTTGGTCAGGGGGAGGCCAGGGAAACGCCTGCATTCAAACTGTCTGCGGCCTAGACACACTGGACTACACCTGGAGACATGGTCTGAGGAGCAATTTCCTATGACAGCAGGAGCACTCTCGTGGTTATCCCCAACACACTGACTGCAAATTTGTACGTCAGTCTGGTTATTCAACATGTAGTGCTGCCATTCTTGAACAGCATTCAAGGAGGAGTTTTCCAACAGGATAACGCTCGCCCTCCTACCGCTGTTGTAACGCAACGTGCTCTACAGAGTGTCGACATGTTACCTTGGCTTGCGAAATCACCAGATCTGTCTCCAATTGAGAACGTATGGGATATCATTGGACGACAACTGCAGCATCATAAACAGCCAGCACTGACAGTCCCAGTATTGACACAACAAATACAACAAGCATGGAACTCCATACCACAAAGTGACATTCGGCACCTGTATGACACAATGCATGCACGTTTGCAGGCTTGCACTAAAAATTCTGGAGGTTATACCGGCTATTAATGTAACAGCATTTCACATTTGAAATGCTTTTTCTTGAGCTTAAATTAATCTGCGATCTTGAAAATCTAATCAAATAAACATCTAGACAAATGCATTGTCCAAATTTCATTACTCTACAATAATTTTTTCTTGGTGTTGGGATTTTTTTCCCGCCAGTGTATATTTATTGTGAAGAAAATATTGTGATATTTATTGCGAATTTCCGTGCGAAAAACGATACAACTAAGTTCCTTGTATTGAAAAAACTTCCTTATACTGATCTAAAAACCTTTTCAGTAACATTGTATAAGTATATTTTAACATTAAATTGCTGAAGTTTCACTTTTGTACTTTTTCTTGGGATTAACCTAAACTAACAGCCAAACAAAATTTTTGATTGGCTGATTGCCTTTCAGAAGTTTTAACTCCCACCACAAAGCAATGCCTCTCTGAATTTTATTCTACCTTCCATAAAAAAAAAAACAACAATCAAAGCTGAATATATAATAAAGTAAAGACGCTAGTGTGTAAATTGATACAGAAAAGTAGCGCCACTGGAATTGCAGTGGTCGTTCTGATAACTAAATTGTTCGGTACGTAGCCTATGATGATGCGGGGCGTTGCGCATCATCGTAGACTACGTACCGTAGTACATAGATAAGTAAATATGCCGTAGTATTCGGGGCTGTTGTTGTTGTTGAATTGACCCAAAGGGCCCGGTTTTGCACCTTTCTATTTCTATATAGCTGCCATAATCCTCTGCGCTTGATCCATAATCCTGACTCCTAAATCTCCTAATTTTGAACCAATTCCAGATGAGAAATTTGCATCTGGATTGGCACCCCCAGAGGTAACGCTTATATAGAACTTGGAGGACTTTGGAGCCACGAACAGATTTAACGTGCACCAGCTCCCATTAACGTACACGGCCCCACAGCAGAGGCAGACGAGAGAGGATGCACCCTCCCAAACACTGACCTCGGTCGATACTGCTTGGCTTTCGGTGATCTTATGAGAACCGAGCTTTACCGTCCGCGCCACTGCGGGACAAAGTATTCAGGGCGTTCCGCGATTAGCTTTTGGTTCTTCTTTCACCGCCTGAAAATGTAACCGTTGAAATTTTCGTTTATTTCGCGGCAGTATGACACGAACGGCAATCAGAAATTTTCAATCCTGTCATTAAACAAACTATAGCCACGTGAAATATTTCAACTTTTAATGAAACTAATCAGATTATATATTTCTTTTAATTTTTAATCTTATTTATTTTCTGTTTACTTGTTATAATTTATAATGGCGTGAAGCATACGAATAATTTAAAAGAGATTCATTTCTGAAACAGTGGATATATTTCTTTGAATATAGAATTCAATGTGTTCAACAATTTATTTATTATTTATTATATGGAGTTAATATTTACAACAAATATTTTTCTTACAAACACATTCGAATTCTTCACGCCATTATAAATTATAAGAAGTAAACTGAAAATAAATAAGATTAAACTTAAAAAGAAATTATATATATATATATATATAATATATAATATATATATATATATATATATATATATATATAGAGAGAGAGAGAGAGGGGGGAGGGGGTACACAAAACTTTCATTTTATTATAAACAAGAAATATTTAGAAAAATAAGAATTCTGATTTATTTTTAATATAAATATTGAGAATGGTTTTTTTCCCTTTAAAAAGTTACATTTCTAAAAAAAATCTGATAAATGCTCTAAGTATATTTGAGTTTTGCTTTATGAAGCTACATAAAACAGACATTTTACTACACACAACTATTATTTGGATAAACAAAATTTCCAGAATTTTTTTAAATAAAAAGATCTGGATAATAAATTATCCAGATTTTTAAATTTAAAAAAATCAAAAGATTTTTTTAAGTAATTTTTTTTTCGTTAAAAGTTAAATTCTTACAATGTGTGATAAGTAGTGTAAATACATTTGATTTTGATTTTTAAAAACTACATAAAACACATTTTATTGTACAATAAATAACATTTTCTAGATTTTTTTTTAAAAAAAGTTTTGAAGAAAATCGGCTTTTTCTCATTTTTTTTTCTCGCGCTGTAAAACTTCTAAAAATAAAACATTTCCTAGAAAAATATAAAATAACACATCTAATTTTTTATTTATTTATTTTTACAATTTTTAAAAATTTAAATCAAATAAATTAAATTTTGTTTGTTATTTAATGTTTAATTATTATTAATAAATAAATAAGTTCAAATTTATTTTATATTTTAAATGTCATGAATGCAATACGAACGATGGCGATGAGATATGGGAACAATATTTGGAAATACATCATGTGCACCTGGCTAACATAAAAGTATCCAAAATTTTTGTAGGGAAGAGACTTAAGATGATATTTGCCGAAACGTCAATTGAGGCTCATTGTTTAGACCTGAAAAGTTTTTGGTTTCCGTCTGTTTGTCTGTTCCGCGATAACTGCCGTAAAAATCATCCTATTAGATTGATTTTTGGTGGGTATGTTGGTGAGGTACCTAGAATTAGCTGTATAGTTTTTAGTTACACTTGGCTCATTCGTTCGAAAAATATACAACATTTCTTTTTAGGTCATAATGCTTTTCAATGGGAAGTCAGACGATTTTTTAAATTTTAACATTCAACGAAAAGAAAATGTCGCATTGGAATAATTGTAAATGCTAAATTATGGATGCTAAATTTACGAAATGGAGATTTTTAATTTAATCCAGATCTGGATCTTATTGGGAAATTTTATGCATTAATTTGAAAGATGTGAAACATTTTAATTTCTCATTTTTTACAAAAATTTCCAATGCATTTTTTTTTCTCTCTTTCATTAAATGGTTGCTAAGCGAGTCTATTTCAAAGAATATCAACAAAGGAAAATTCAAGTGAATCGCATTATTTTGACGCGAAATTTTATAAACAAAATAACCAATTTTCGGGTGATTTAAGTTTTTAATATGCTTTTTTTAATGAAATAGATGAGAATTTATTTTAATTACTAAAGAAAGATTGTCAAATCGGTTTTCCAAATGAAAATAATAAAAACGTTGCCTATGTAAATTGAATATAGGTCATATAAGAGGAATTTACATTTGTATAAGTATATTTTATACACAAAATTTTACTCAATTTCAGTAACATATGGTGTTTAGTGGTTGAAATATAAGTATTATTTTAAGGACAGGAGAAAATCTCTTGTACAAAGAGATGGTTGTTCTAATGAAATTAAAATAGTAAATAACATTCAGACATATATTCAAGAAATGAAATTGAACAATTAATGTAAATTGAGAATACAAAATTAAAGCGACAAACGGGAGGTTCAGGGGGCCTCCGCCCTCTTGAAGTAATGTATTGTTATTCTGAAAAAATACAGTAATAAGTGGTTTATCCTATCATTGCATAACATTGTGTTTAATGCGATATTTCTAAAATTTCCGGAACTTTCGATAAATTTTATATTCTTATAAATGTATAAATAACTTTAAAAAATTTAATTTTAGGATATCAAATATTATGTAGATAATGTTAAAAAATAGTGAGATTAATGAACACTGATTTGTAGAGCTGACGTTGAGGCCTCTGATCTGTAGATTTATTAGTTAAGAAAAGTAAATCTACTGAAATCAGACTCTCACCCCTAGTAAATGATAGTACCATTAGTACTCTAGTACCTAAAGTACTATATCATAGTAGCTAAAGAAACAAAACTTGCTCTGCATTGCAACTTTGCACTGTTGTCTTTTTTTTTATTTTTTCTTACGTTCTTTCATTTAACTTAACTTAGTTCATGTATCTAAAGATGGAATTTTGTAATTCATTTTTCGCTCACATTTTGATATGCTAGAATTATAAATGTTACGTGACAGCAGAACGTTTCGTCACATATACACAAAACGCCGCGCATCATCGTAGGCTACGGATTGGAATGAGTAGTTTATGTTCATGATAAGAGATGGCAGCACTAAAGATATAAGTAAAAGAAAATTTTGATGACTAGCAATATAAATACCAAGACTCCCTTATCATAGATCAGACTTGACAATCCGGAGAAAGTCTATGGGAGAAAATGTCCGCGGTAATTGCCAACTTATTAATTGACTTTCTCCGGAAAGTATCGCCGCCTGGTGGATACTACCGCACAGTTGTCATGTTTCGGGCTTTTTGAACACCAGTATATTTTTAGAGAAAATGTTGTTCTTTTAAATCCCAGAATTCTCCGATCAAACAAAACAAAATTGTCTCTACTAAAAAACTGGTATCCAAAAATATAATAGAAAAATCTAGCTGGTCTGCTACCGCATAGCTGCCAACTCTTACGCTTTTTTCTTACCACTAAAATTTCGTCATGTAATCACACGATCTTGTCAATTTAATAAGATAAAATTTACTATAAAATTTTAGTGGTAGGAAAACTACTAGTTCATAAGCAAATGCATAGAACAAATGGAGCTGTGAAAAAATTTCGTGTGATTTCGTGTCGTAAATACTATTAATGACGATTGAATGCGCTAGTAGCAGGACAAGTATAGCGGTCAAAGGCAACTTGCTGATTGAGAGGTCTGATACTATGATAAGGAGGCCTTGATAAATACAATTATGATTTACTAATTCTTTATTTTCCTACTGGATATATTTTTTAAAACTGTTAGCTATTACAGTTCTATCATATTTGTTTTGATATATTTAAAAAGCAGGACTGGTTGCAAGTTTTACGGACAAGATTACACCCATAAATTTTCCAGTTTTCGACCATTTGATTTTGTAAAAGGAATATAATTGTTTATGACTTTTAAAAATTTAAATTTCAAAACACTGTTTTGGGAAAATGGCAAAAGATATTTTCTAATTTAACAGGACAATGTTGTAGAATCAATGCAACGAAGACTGTAATCCATTATAAAAAATAAATTATACCCCTTTGTATAATGTTAAAATACTTTTCCTCTAATAAAGTTATATATATTTGCACTTTAGGGTTGGGTTGGGTTGATTTTTGACGGCCGATTATCTACACATGGGATATAGGCCCGGGGGGAGTGCCCTTCGTGGGGGTCTTTCTAAGGGAACCTAACCCGTATTTACGCATGGGTAAATCCACGGCTCGAAGAAAACCACGAAAACTCCGAACGATTAGGCCGACGGGCGCGATTGGGATCGAACCCAGCACCTCCCGTCTACCAGCTTCGAGAGCACAACCTCTCAGCCACTGATTTGCACTTTAGGTGTTATCATTAAATATTTGATAAATGTCTTTCTACAATCTGATTTGTGAGTGAAAAGTATTTATCATACTATAACTTGCACTCAGAAATATAATTAATTAATTTAAAGGAAAAAGGTATTGTGGAAATACTTATTTTCGCCGCTGTATGTGCAAGGGGGGGGGGGAGTGTAAAGAAAAAAAAAGTGGAAATTTTGGGGACGGTGGGGATTTCAATGGTTGATCATTTATAGTTACTTTAAAGCAAAATATAGTAGTATAAGTATAAAATAGTTTTAAAGATTTACTAACTTATTAGATAACTTCAAATACTTTTATAGATTTTAAGCTTTGTATGTTAAAAAACAAACAAAAACACATTTTGATACTTTCATGTTAGTCGGATGCAAATCTCACCAATAGCATACCCCCCCCCCCCCCCCTTCGCCAATAGCAACTGTTATTTATTTATTTAATTTATTTATTCATTTATTATTGCTATTATTATTTGCGTATTTAAATTAGAAACAATGATTTGGTGTTGAAATAAAATGTTTTGGATTATGGTATTTCTTATTATTTATTTATCTTTTGTATTTTAAAAGAAATAAGAGAAAGGCTGAACGGCATGTATTTAAATAATGTGCATTTTAAATGAAATGAGTGAAAGATTCATATTTAAAATGAAAGGAATGGAATACGTACTATGGTGATGGGAACAATATTTCGAGATTTATTACCTGCATCCGGCTACCAAAAAAAAAAAAAAAAAAAAAAAACAAATTTTTGTGGGGAAGATAACTAAGATGTTATTCAAGAAAAATAAATCGATTGAATTGCAAATTTCACTCCTTGTCGTCAACGATACCATTCTAAAGAAACAAAACTTGCTCTGTATGGTCTTTGTACTGTTGCCTTCTTCTTCTTCTTCTTCTTCTTTTTTTTTTTTTTTTTTTTTTTTTTGCGTGCCAGCAGCACGTTTCGTCACATAAGCACAAAACAATAGATTTGAATCAGTAGTTCATATTTATGATACGAGATGGCAGCACTAAAGATGACGTTAAAAGAAAATTTGGGTGACTTGGTATAGGTATAGATTATTTCTGTTGTCAACATCCCTTTTTCTAATAAGAAAATACTAAACTCAGAACGATGAATGAGATGCCATATGAAAGGATTTTGAACAGGCTGCTGACATAGTACATTTATATTCCTTTAAAATGTGTTTTTTGATCAGAAATTTCTGCTAATTAAAAATTAAATCGACATTGTTTTCATAAAGGAAATGAAAGGTGTTCCTCAAATCAGTGTTGCCACAAAAATAAAATACTGCATTATCAGATGACATGACGTCATCCTATAATGCAACTATAACACGATTGTTAATTTAATTCTTGCGCGTACTTTTTGAAAAAATGTCGAGCTTTTAATCGGGTTTTTATTTAATTTTTATATGTGCGTGACCAATTGTTTATTTGTTTTCTTTATTTAATCATGGTTGTGCATATGCGTACTGCATCGGAACACCAGTAGATTACGTAATTTAACCCCTTCGCGACGAGCGTCCTTTACAGAATTTTTAATCTTTTACCACCGGTTTCTCAAAACAGGAATTTTCGCCTAATTGAATCGCAGAAATGCTGTCATTTTATAAGGCAAAGCTCACAATAAAAAGTTACTGGTGGGAATAATCGAGGATTCTGGGAATCTTTCGCGTCACGTATACGTGTCGCTCGTCCCCAAGGGGTTAAGGATTACCTTCCATTTAGATGTACAGTTCATTAGGATTCACAAAAATTATAAGTATTTATTTTTTAATATTTCATTAAGCTGTTAATACGCCAAAGGAAAAAAGTGGAAATTTTAAGAACGGTGGAGATTTCAATGATTGAACATTTATTGTTAGGGCAGAAAAGAATAACAAAGTAGTTTTAAAAATTTTAAGCTTTGTGTGTTAAAGAAAGAAAAAAACCGTTTTTATACTTTTGATGCTAGCCGGGTGCAAATCTCCCGAATAGCATCTTCTTCCTCGCCAATAGCAGATTTTATTTTTGTTTTTATTTTTATTTTTATTTTATTTTTATTTATTTATTTATTTTGCGTGTTTAAATTAGAAACAATTTTCCAAAACTGGAACATTTGATTTTGCATTGTATGGTCGGGTCCACAGCCACGGGAGGGTTGGGTTGGGTTGATTATTGACGGCCAATTATGTACATTTGGGATATAGGCCCAGGGGGAGTGCCCTTCGTGGGGGTCTTTCTAAGGGAACCTAGCCCGTATTTACGCATGAATAAATACACGGCTCGAAGAAAACCCCGAAAACTCCAAACGATTAGGCCGACGGGCGCGATTGGGATCGAACCCAGCACCTCCCGTCTACCAGCTTCGAGAGCAGAACCTCTCAGCCACTGGTGGGGCTCAGCCACGAGAGGTAATATTATGAAAAATGCACATTAATTTCGATGTTTTGACATTCATTTCAATGTTTCGACAGTCATTTTAATTTTCCATTCATTTCGATAAATAAAACTTTATTTTTCATGTGAAATATTTAATTTTTTAGCGAATTATATTTTTGCACATTTATTTCGATGTTTCGACATTCATTTCAATGTTTTGACATTCATTTCGAGAAATGAAATCATTTCGAGAAATGAAACTTTTTTTTTTTTCATGTGAAATATTTAATTTTTTAGCGAATTATATTTTTAAGGACTTATTTTGTCGCCGATTTTCCTGATGATTCGATGTTGGAAACAAAAGGTTTTGGTTTATGGTATTATTTCTTCTTCTTCTTCTTTTATTTATTTTTTATTTTATTTTATTTTACATGAAATGAAAATACTTGTATTTTAAATGAAATGATTGAAAGATTTATATTTTTGTAGAAATGAATGCAATACGAGCTTGGCGGTGTGAGCAATATTTGGAGATGTATCACTTCCACCCGACTAACATAAAAGTACCCAAAATTTTTTGTGAGGAAGACAATTAAGGGGATATTAAAAACAAATCTACTAAAATTCAATTTTAGATATTAATTATAGATATTTAGATAATTATAAATATTGTGTACAGGAGTACAGGTCAGCACTACGTTTTGCCACATATACACTAAACAATTGATTGGAACTAGTAGTTATTTTGTAAGATACTAGATGGCAGCACTAAATATCAAATTTAAAGAAAAATTCTGTTTGAATTACAATAATGCGTTACTGATACTTTTATTTTCTCACCAGATAATTTTTTTAACTATTGGCTATTATTATAGTTTTGTTACACTATTTGTTTTGATATATTTAAAAAGCAGGGCTCGTTGCAAGTTTTACGGACACTTAAATTTTCCAAAACTGGAACATTTGATTTTGCATTGTATGGTCCACAGCCACAGGAGGTGATATTATGAAAAATGCACATTCATTTCGATGTTTCGACATTCATTTCAATTTTCCATTCATTTCGAGAAATAAAACTTTTTTTTTTTTTTTTTTTTCATGTGAAATATTTAATTTTTTAGCGAATTATATTTTTAAGGATTTATTTCATGGCTGATTTTCGTACGGATGACCGCACGCAAGAAACTTTTTAGGACGGCATGATTTTCAAAATTTAAGTCTGTTTTTAAGATTTTAAATAATAATAATAATAAAATGTTTGTCTATGTGTGTGTTTGTTGGAGGTGGCTAGGGAAATGTATAGTGGGGACCCTTACCCAGTCATCCATCCCCCATGGTGGGGGTGATGTAAGAAATCAAAGGCTTCAGGATACAGAAAGTTATGAAGAGATAGAAAAAAAGGCGGTAGTGGTGTGGTGTGAGTTTCCAGCATCGGGTTGTGTAACCCGATTTGGGGCCAATCCGCAGTCGGATTGGAGCTAATTTTTTCCGTTGCGGTTCGGTTGGTTGGTTGATTTATGACAACCGATTATCTTCTCGAGGAATATAGGCCCAAGGGGGAGTGCCCTCCGTGGGGGTCTTTCTAAGGGATCCTAACCCGTATTTACGCTAAGCTTCGAAGAAAACCACGGAAAACTCCGAATGGTTAGATCGACGAGCGCGACGGGGTGTGAACCCAGCACCTCCCATCTACCAGCTTTGAGAGCAGAACTTCTCAGCCACTAGTGGGGCCCGTTGCGGTTCAGGTCGGTTTTGGGTTGAGTTTTGATGTTTACGGGTCGGATTTTTCAACAGAAAGTCTAGAATGTTGTTTCAGATGAAAACTACATTATAATATGAATGAGCCTTTACATGTTTATTTTTCTACATGAAAAATAAAATTGATATTAGAGATCTAATTGTAGGCTATTTTTTCGTAATCGTATTAAATTATACATATATATATACCTATCTATGAAAGGGTAAAATTAAACCCCTTTTTTAAAATTCAAAATTAAATTTAAAATTCAAAATTTAAAATTAATTATTTCCAGCTCCTTTTCTAAATTTAAGTCTTCTATTCAAAAAACCCTTTTTGCCCCTGTTCACTTTGTTTCTCAGCCCAACATTTATTACTTCCTGACATCGATCTATCTTTAAGATTTACAGAGCTGAGTTTGTGCTTCTTGCAGCCGTTTGTGGTTTGCGGCACCCAAGTCATAACCAAGCCTTGTTGTCGTCATAAGACCCCAGACATCAATCAAGAGCTAATTGATCAATGTACTTAAATTACTCTCCCAATTTGACATCTTCGCCCTCTGCTGGAAAATATCCTAAATGCTCAACAAAATTGGCGTGCAACCCATCAAGAGGGATATTTTGCAGATTTGAGAGTTCTGTACAAGCCACGACCATGTAGATTTTATAACATTAACGTAAATGGCTCGCGGGCCCTCCGATCGAACGCGCGAATGACATATATTACACACACACTCACGCACCAATTTATAAATACATATTTAAAGATACGTAGATTCACTCGTTCTCGTTACGTTAGCTTTTCAGTTATTTTAGGTTTATCATAACGTGGCGTATCTCGAGTTTCCGTGGACGGGTGTGTAGTAACAAGAGTTTTTCCCTGGAATCTGGCTTTATATCTTTTTTAGTTGCATGCTCTTTTTGAGTCAGACCCAGGAGTTTGAGAGCAGCTGGATGTTATTTCAGATTATTGAGTCTAGCCCGTTGAAGACGGCATTTTCAGGACAATTATTCTTAGCATTTGACACCGGGAAAAAGGCGCGCTCCCGCTTTTTGTTAGAGCTTAACTCAAATATTTTCTGCTAGAGTGCCCCACTCAGAATGGGAGGAGAAAGACAGTGAATTGGTTAGTTAGCTATTGACTGATGTCTGGGGTCTTATGACGACAACAATGTTTGGCCGTGATCTGGGTGCCGCAAACCACAGACTGCTGCAAGAAACACAAACTCAGCACTTTTTATCTTAAAGAGAGATCGAAATTGATGGATGAAAGTAATAATTGTACGGTTGGAAAACCAAGATAACAGGGACAAACTAGATTTAAATACGGATTTATGAAGTTCGAAAAAATGTTTTGGGGATTTTTAATTATAAATTTCGAATTTTGAATTTGAATTTTGCATTTTAAAAGGGTTTAACTTTTTATCCTTTTATATATATATTTGTGGGGTTGGAGGGGGGGGGGGGTGTCGAGGACGACAAATTTCTTTTTGTCGTATTTAGGTTTTGTTTCGGGCCAACTTTTTTTTTCCGGTACGGGTAGGATTTTGGGTTCACTTTAAACAGGATTTTCGGGTTCGGGTTGGGTACAAACGGACCTGTGGAGAATTCCATTGTAGTAGTAGCACACTGGTTTGTAAATGAATCGGCTTCGAATCCCAGCATGAAGCGGGCTTCACAACCGTCATAGAATGAATTAGCAGAATAGTAATTAAAACAATTTATTAAAAAATATATTTCATATGGGTTGGGTTGGGTTGATTATTGACGGCCAATTATCGACACTAGGGATATAGGCCCAGGGGGAGTGCCCTTCGTGGGGGTCTTTCTAAGGGAACCTAATCCGTATTTACGCATGGAGAAAATCCACGGCTCGAAAGAAAACCACGAAAACTCCGAGCGATTAGGCCGACGGGCGCGATTGGGATCGAACCCAGCACCTCCCGTCTACCAGCTTCGAGAGCACAACCTCTCAGCCACTATATTTCATATGATTATGCTTTGCAGTTAATTACATGAAAATCTGTGATTAATGACACATTTCTACAAATGTATAGGTAGACATAATAATACATAAATAGATACAAACAAACATTCATAAACATACAAAAGTTTTTTTAAACAAAAAATATCAATTATTTTCAAAAATAAACCTTTTTTTTTATGTGTGCGTTTCATCTAGCATTTCTAATGAAACTAATTTTAATTTATACTCACAAAAATTTTGATGTAATGAAAAGCTGTAAAAGGCTGTGCGAAAAATAGTTTACACCAAGAAACCGAAAGATCGCATACAATATAGTCTAAAATTAACCCTTTGTAACTAAACACTCCGATTTGAAAATTATTTACTCAGATGTCAGAAAACATCCTTTTAAGCATGTAAAAAATAATTGAAAAAATTTAAATCATAAAAATAAAAAAATATTGACTAAAAAGTTAAAAAGTTTTTTCATACCTGAAACAAATAGAAAACTACATATTTCTTATAAATATTGTCAATTTTCCGATACAAAATTGTAAAGTATACAAAATAAACTTTGTAAGAAAAAATTGTCTTTGGACGTCTCCAGCCATTTTAGTTTTAGAAAATTTACGAAGTTCATTTTAGCAGTAACGATGTGAAACTACTCAAATGATAAATAAAACTTTGGTATGAAAAATTAACTCAGTCGAGAATTGCATGATCAATTTAGACTAACTGCTGTGTTGGAAGAAAGCAGCAATAAATGATATGGGTAACGTTGACTTTTGTGTATGTTGTAGATATGCAACGCGGTGATACAAAGGGCTAATCTAGGAAAATATAATATAACTGCGAACGAAAATATATAATAACCTCTTTTGAATGACACACTATTGTGAAAAGCGTCTTAATATACAGGGTGTCCGAAAAAGGTTGGACAGATTTGAAAGAATCATAACTCTAAAAATAATTGAGTAAATGCAATTTTTTTTCAAAGGACTCGTCAAATATCCAAGATTTGTTAGATGTAGCTGTTTTAAAATCGTGACATTCAAACGATGCGCAGAATCGGCGATCGGAAAATGCAAATCGCACCACGCATTCGCAATTTTAACTTTTTGCTTAGGTTATTTGTGTACATAGTGGATCCTTTCCAAAGAAATCAAATATGCTGAAGAACTTTCTAATTGACATTTTCCCCATAACTCCAATAGTTTTAGACTTATATGCTTTCCACTCCGGAATCATCGAATAAATTGCGAATGTGTGGTACGATTTGCATTTACATATCATCGATTCTGCGCATCGTCTGAATTTACGACTTTAAAACAGCTACATCTAACAAATCTTGGATATTTGACGAGTACTTTGAAAATAAAATAATTGCATTTACTCAATTATTTTTAGAGTTATGATTCTTTCAAATCAGTTCAACCTTTTTCGGACACCCGGTAATTTAAATGATGAACCATTTCTAGTGTGCAAATTGCTCGTTCTAGCCGCGTATGCTCGTTTTAGCCGTGCTCGTATTAAACGAGTTCTACTGTATTACTACGCTGTCTAATTTAGATAAGAACGAAAGAAGGTTAAGCAAGTTACTCAAATTTCAATATTTCATTCATGCATGAATTATTTTTCAATGGATGAAAAACACATTTTGTACTTTAAAATTGTTTATTAAGAACAAATAATGTTGAATTAAAATATATATATATTACATTTACAATAGATTACAATAGAAGAAAGCGGTAATAAACGAAATCGTCTTTTAAAACCCACTGCATAAGTAACTTTGATTTTCAGGTATGTTGCAGACATGCAACGTGGTGATACAAAGAGTTAAATTATCACTAAAAACTATTCATTAAGTGGGCCGAAAATGGGGCAAATCCATTTTATTTTATTGCTGGACATGGAATGGATTTAAAAATGATTAAATAAAAATGTTTTAAAATTAATAAAAATTTTTAAATAATTTAATAATTTTTAATAAATTTAATTTTAAAATTAAATAAAAATGATTAAATAAAATAAAATAAGCAGTCATACACTGCCGCGCATGCGCGGTAGTGTATTACTGCTTATTTTACTGTTTATTACTGTTCATTTTACGGTATCATACTGGCAGCTGTGGTGCCAATATTATACCGTAAAATCATTTTTTCTTTTTTCAGTGTAGCTTCTTTGGATTTGAGAACAGCCTTAAGGAATATCTTGCACTTGAACTACTACTTCACCCGCCTCTTGTTTTTGTTGTCCCGAGTTGTCTTTCTGCTCATGGGTCTGTGCGGCTTGTAACTGAGTCATTTGGATTTGTTGTTCATGAGCCCATTTGTGGAGAGGTGTAAGGAAATCTACAGCAGACGGACTTTTAAGATTGTCACCTTCATCTTTATTGTCTTTCTTGGAGAGGACGAATTCAGGAACTCTCGATATTTCATCCCAGTTGGTTTTGTTCATCTGTGCTTCCTTCTCTTTTGCAATGAACACCTCGACATTAGACTCGGCCTTTTGCTTAGTGGATACCTGCAACAAATATTGTATTGCCAGAAAATATTAACTTTGTGCGAGTTCAAAGACATGAGCCACAGACTTACAAAGTTAAAACACACAAATTCAACTACCCTAACATTAAATTACATATGGCCGTTTGATCATTTTTCGCCATATCTCAACAGCAGTTTTAGGTAGAAGCGTGAAATTCAGGATAATTTTTTTTAAAAGTATTTAAACACATATTTTAGCAATTTTAGAAATTCAATCACTAAGGGGATTAAATGGGGGGTCGGAAGTTTTAGGTCACCTCGCCATATCTCAGCAGCGGTTTTAGGTAGGAGGGCGTAATTCAGGATAGCAAATCTATTACAAAATAGTTAAACACGTATTTCAGCTAATTTAGACCACTAAGGGGTCTTAAATGGGGGTCGAAATTTTTAACTCATTAGTTGCAGTTTTAGGTAGAAGCCTAAAATACAGCTAAACCAATCTTCTAAAAAATAGTTCAACATGTATTCCAGCGATTTTAGAACTACTTTAGCAATACCCTCGCCAACATTATCAATGAAACCGATTATGGTAGATTAGACGAATAACACAATTATTGCTGATTTTTTATTAGAAATTTTGCGCAAGACATTTTTCCAAGGAGGTAGACACGTTGCCCACCCACGCGAAACCGGGACGGGCTGCTAGTATTTGTTAAAGAGAATCATGGAAATCAGGAGAAAATCAGGAAACTTTTCTTCTCAATTACTATAGCCACCTTGTACCACATTCTGATTATGGAAATCGTACAATTTTTATTAGCATCACATATTTTTGAAATATATATGAGAAATCATATTTTAAGACTTTGGCCGCCTCAGAAGTGGCTTTTTTTTATTATTTGGAAGACATTTACAAAGCGGTTTTCGGTGTTTATTTAGTCGGTAATGCTTATTAGATGCGTTCGTAATTATATAAATACGTAGCACCTATAGTCGTCGTCTGGTACGTACGTCCGCATATAAACGCAAAAACTACCCAACCGAATGGTTTGAAATTTAATATATATAGTCGTTGCAGAATTTTGTCGAGTCATTTTAAACTTTATGAAAATCAAATCAAAACTTAAAAAGATATTAATACAAGCTTTATTCGTTCTAATTAAATCCTATCATACGTAATCTATATAATAAAAGCGCAAGTCATGTGACTGAGGAAAACAAATATGGGCTAACCCACTTCTTCTTTCATATGCCAGGCGGCCATTTTTATTCAAAATTATTTTTTCGAATAAAATTGCGTAAAAGTTACATTTTTAGAAAGATCGTCAAAAAAATTGTTTATTTGAGAGATGAGTTACATTAAAAAATGTATAGACTCAGAGATAATTTCAGTTGAAATTAGGTTCACAGCCCAATCTCAATCCATTAAAGTAATAAACACAAGAGATTCGTTCATCATGAATCATAGAAATATTAAACCATGAAGGTAATCATTCGCAAAGCAAGACCTCCATGGTGAATTTTGTAGCGCTGTCTGTTGTCGAAAAACAAATTCGCATCTGTAAACGGGGCATTCCCTTTAATAAAAAGCTATGCGTTGCTGACGACTGGGATTTTCGATAATCGTTGCCACAGATTAAACTCGGAAAATGAAACATTTGAAGTTACTGAAAAAATTAATAGCTCGAAAAGTATTTGTCAGAAAATTGTTAGACAAACTTCGTTAGAAAGGTAAAAAAAATGTATTTTGCTGGATATAAATTTCAAATCTAATGATTATGCCGTTTTTTAAATATTGAATTTCAAAAATTACCAAATTTCACAATGGAGTACCATAGCGAAATCTTCACGCTTATAAAAGTATAATAATAACTGCTATGTGTCCTGACGTATACTGGCTATAGCACGAGTCACAAATTATAGTAGCCTTACTATTCTGTTAAAATATAAAAGTGAATTATGGTACCACGAGTGCATGATTTTTATTTAATTTTAATATAATCATCTTAGAAACAAGGTTTTGGAATTTTTTTTCGAATGGGACTAATAAATCGGCCAATACTGTATATTATTTTGAGTTTAAAAGAGGAAAGATGGGAGAGCGCTTTATATTATTTAGGTTTCCTCAGGAACTTTTGGTCAGAAATGAAAGTTTAATATATTAAATCGACATTAAATCGGCAATAAGTATAACGAATGTCCTTCAGTTCGTTTGGATAGATTTTCATTTAAAAATATAAAATCATTCAACATTGATTTTAGGTATTGTTTAAGGTTATTATAAGGCCCCGGGCAACACCGGGCATGTCAGCTAGTACATAATAAGAGAAAAGGCATGCTCGTTTCGCTCATTACAGACGATATAATTCATTTCACTGAAATAATAGCGATGATTTTTGTTTTACATTGTAAAACTAGTTGTAGTACGAACATTTGTCACGTTTAACGTACAACTTCCAACTTGTTAATTTTATACTAGTGTTAGTACAAAATTTTAATTTAGTTTTCATTTTTTTCATTTTTAATTCAAAAAATATTAATTTTTAATTATTTTTATATGTTGAATGCCGAACTGAAATCACTAAACATGCATGGGGGGGGGGAGGGGACACGGGGTTCTTATTTCTAAATACATTGTAATAAATTATCATTCGTCCAGTTTCATAGCAATAAATTGACTTCAATGAAAATGTTGACGGCACAGCTATTCGTCTGACATGGTACCCAGGGATATATTCCTGGCACACATATTTCTGTGCCATAGCAGTCAACGTGTTAAGCTAATTCACGGAAAAGTGTTTATTTTAATGTGCATGTATGTTATAAATAACAGTAATTATACTCAATTCTCATTGTCTTTGTAACCTGAACTTATCAATTACGATTTTTTTTATCAGGATTGGATAATAAATATTATATTAAATTGATTTCGTTGCATAAAGAAACATAATACTCATTCAGATTTTTAACTCGAAAAATTATAATAACTTTTTTCATTGTTGGTGTTTTTACCTGTATTTGCTTGTCTAGCTGGTCTTGTTCAGCTTCTCTGTAAGCGTTGATGAATTTGTACTGCACGTAAGTCACGTCATCGCAGCAACGGACGATGCAGATGACTGCAATTGTTTGAAAAATATATATCTTAACAAATGGTTATATAGATATATACACAGGGTGTTTCTAAAGTCTCTATACATTTTTAAGAAATGGGTTTTTAATCAAATTTCTTTGCAGGTTATCTGGTAGAAGGCTTTCAACAGAATAGAAAAAATAGACATTGTTTGTTCTTGTCTACATGTATGAACAGGTACAGGAGGACTTCGACCACAAATTCAGAAAATCAGTCTCTATCACAGTAGCTATTAAAAACTTAGTAAACAAATTCATGCAAAAATGTTAAAGATGAAGACAGATCTCTAACATTGTTGTGCAAAAAGTACAAGAAGCAGTTGCACATAGCCCCAAGTCATTTATGTGAAGACTCAGCTGGGAGCTCGTTATTGCGCATTCTACTGTTTGGAAAACTCTACATTATCATTATCGCATTCAAACTGTGCATAAACTTGAAACTGAAAACTATGAACCTCGGCATGCTATGTGCTACAGTTTACTGGAAGCTGTGGAGAATGCCAACTTAATACGGGTGAAATCTTCCTGCACCTGTTCATATGGTTAATTCATGTAGTCAAGCACAAACAATGGCTATTCCTTCTTCTGTTGAAAGTATTTTATCAGATCACTTAAAAGAAACTTGGATTTAGACCTAAAAAATGTATAGAAACTTTATAAGCACTCTGTAAAACGTAAAGCCAATAAAAAAAATAATATTAACACACGTTTGTAAAATAATACTTTATACACAGGGTGTCCCTTTCTTATCATGACTAACAGCTATTTTCTTAACCATTAGTTTTAGAGCAGTAGTCTCCAACCTTTTTTTGACCGCGTTCCCCACCTAATCATCCCTAAAATCCAACTTATATCAAGCTACAACAGAATAGTTTGATGAAATTCCGTGCATTAGTTCTTGAGACTATCGCTAAAATCGTGTAAATCCTGAAAAATGTAGCATAGCAGCGCCACTTGTTGGACAATTTACACCAAAACCTAATCAGCAACAACTTATGTCAACTTCTAACCGAATCTGAAGTTTTAAGAAAATCCATACATTAGTTCTTGAGGTAGAGCTTCTGCGAAAATCGTAAAAAATGCAACATAACAGCGCCACCTGCTGGACGATTTACACCAAAAACTAATCAGCACTAATCTATGTGAAGGTCTAATAGAATGTAAAGTTTTATAAACTTCCTTGTATTAGTTCTTGAGATATGACTTTTTTTTTTCCAGAAAATTTTCAAGTAAAAAATAACCAACAAGTTAAAGAAATTAAAAAGTCAGAACTCGAGTCGCATGAATTGCGCATGCGTATTAATATTATTACACTGCTCAACGAAAAAGTATAATTTAAACTAAAATTTTCAGCTTACCAGTGAATTATCAGCAGTAGTAGGGTGCAAAAAAAAAAAAAAAAAGTCAGGAAAAAGGAAAAAAAAAATTGAATGTATCATGTAGAATGAGTTACTTAATTCAACGACCTAGCGCTGTTATATAAAAGTGACTGCAGCGCCCCCTGGTTGCGAAATTGAGAAATTATTGACCAAACATGAGGGATAGCGAAAGAAAGGCAATTACAAAGATTGTAGACCTCCTTGATTTAGCGAGAAATGATGTCATATGAAAAAAATAAAACTTTTTTTAGAAGGCATAACCTTTAGAAACTTTTTTAGAAAGTTTTTCGATATCCACTCAATGGCTTACATACGCACTAATGGTGTCCAAAAGAGTTGCATTATAAAGTAGATAATTCCATTATGGAATATTAGCTGGAAACAAATGCTGAAATATTTGTATTGTTTTAAGTGAAACTTCTTAATCTTGCATAATCGGTCTGCACACGATAGGGATAGATTTTCAAAAAAACATGCTCGAAAATTATTTTAAAAACCATTTTTAAACAATAGCAAATTGAAACACAGTTTTCAAACGAATTGCATTTGGAAGAACATTTATAACACGTTTACTAAAAAATATAACACATGTAAGCAACAATCTATAGTATAAAGCAAAAACATGTCCGTAAGTAAAACAGACGCCATATCGACGGTAATAACGACCTGGACGATTAATTTTGCCTTTTTCGGAAATTTATTGACTTCTAAACATCACATAATTTAAATTTTTGCAACGTCGGTTAGAGAAAAAAAATGTTCTTCCAAATGCAATTCGTTTGAAAACTGTGTTTCAATTTGCTATTGTTTAAAAATGGTTTTTAAAATAATTTTCGAGCATGTTTTTTTGAAAATCTATCCCTATCGTGTGCAGACCGATTATGCAAGATTAAGAAGTTTCACTTAAAACAATACAAATATTTCAGCATTTGTTTCCAGCTAATATTCCATAATGGAATTATAACTTCACCCAAAAATAAATAAATAAGTACAATAATAAGAATAAAACACAAATTTAACAGATACGTAATCGAACTGCGTGCTTAAACACTGAAATAATGAGAATATAAAAGTCTGCTGTAAGTAGCGAAATCGTTGGCTATTTCTTTGGATATCAACCTCTAGCATGCAGCTAATAAACAAAATTTATCTCTTTTAATAAATTTCAAAACTTTTATTTGAATACATAATTAATATTTTTCCCATTAAAATGTTCTTAGGTATTGCTAGTGGACAATCTGAAAAATAAAAAAAAAATGTAAAAAAATTTTAGAGTTTACATTACAATAAAAAAAAATTTGTTTTCGCCTATGTTCTGTACACTTGGAAGTATCCTCTTTAATAAAAAGTTATGCGTTGGTGACGACTGGGATTTTCGCTAATCGTTGCGACAGATTAATCTCGGAAAATGAAACATTTGAAGTTACTGAAAAAATTAATAGCTCGATAAGTATTTGTCAGAAAATTGTTAGACAAACTGCGTTAGAAAGGTTTTTTTTTTTTTTTTTTTTTTTTTGTTATAAATTTCAAATCTAATTAATGCTTATGCCGTTTTTCAAATAATGAATTTCAAAAATTACCAAATTTTACAATGGAGTACCATAGCGAAACTTCACTCATAAAATGATAATGATAACGTCAATGTGTCCGGCGTATGTATACTGACTATAGCACGAGTCACAAATTATAGAAGCCTATTATTCTGTTAAAATATAAAAGTGAATTATGATGTCACGAGTGCATGTTTTTCATTTTATTCTCGACAAATACCACATTTTAGTCCACCTCAGTGAGGCATACCAATTTCATTATATTTGACGTATTGTAACTTCATTAAAATCCCGATTATGAAAGCTTAGCCTTTTAAAACCATTCTGCCCGAATGGATTTTGACGGAACCTTCACTGTTAGTTAGATGAGTTTTCAAGGATGGTTATAGTATATAGCATACCGTTTTATCGTTTTTTACCAAATTATACTGTAAATGATCGACGAAAAGACTTTGCCCTTAACAGCCCAAATTTTGTCTGACGCATAAAAAATGTAATAACGCAATGGCGTTCGTATCGTTTTTCAGAAATGCAGAAGAACATTCCAAGTAAAGGTCCATATGGTTTTAAAACACAAAGTCAAATTCAAGGTCAATATTTCATTTGATTAAAGGTGCGTTAAGAGAAATTGACCAGCGTAGCGGGCGTAGCTTGCTAGTGTTCTATAACCTGGGAAGTCCGGGTCGGATCCCTTGGTTTACTTCAATAAGAAAACTATATACTATTCATATAAAGGTAAATTAAATTGTTCTGGTAATTTATACATTGGTCTAAAAAAAAAAAAAAAAAATTCGAAACAGAAACGGCAATTGTTGAATTTTATGCTTTTGTCAATGGTGAATTCAAAAATGATGTCAGTTTTTCTGACATCATGTTCACATTTTTGTTATCCAATCTCGAAAAATTGTTGGAAAAGTATAAAATTTGAAGTAATTAAGTTTATTGACACAAGAGATTGTACAAAATAAATTTATCTCAACTTGCGTAACTGGAAGAAATATAGAAGACTTGCTGAACTAGCAGAATTTAACATGGATTACCACACACAGCTACACCTGCCATACTGGCTTTTAGCTGCACTGACAGAGTGCGTGATTTCAAACATGACTCAAAAATTTAAGCGTAGTTCATTGGCGCTGGGTGGATGGCTCATTATTTATTAGTGGATAACTCTTTGGTTTTTTACGTAGCAGATATTTCTTTTACAAATATGCGGCAAAAAATAGCATAATCGGGCTCTTCAGAGTTATATAACTAGAAAACGTGAAATGATGTGAAGCATTTTTAACTCACAGGCTATCAAAGCCTGAGAGCTAATGTGTCCTCCCGTTCTGTATGTATGTACGTATGCACGTATGTACGTAACGCGATAACCCTTGATAGAAATATCCGTTTTACTTCAAATTTTGTTTATAGGTTCATTGTGATAAGGCGCTTCACTAATTACTTTTGGGGGTTCATTGGTTAAGCATAAAAGGGGGAACGAGGGCTAATCCCCCCATTAATTTAGATAAATGGGTTTTTCATGCAAAATTATCCGATGAGCTTCAAATTTTGTATACAGGTTCATTGTGATAAGGCTCTTTCCTGATTAAATTTGTTGGTTCATTGGTTAAATATAAAGTGGGGACGGGAGACTAATCTCCCTCCCCTTAATTTAGATAATTGGGTTTTTCATGCATAATTAGCCGATTTGCTTCAAATTTTGTATACAGGTTCATTGTGATAAGGCTCTTTCCTGATTAAATTTGTTGGTTCATTGGTTAAATATAAAGTGGGGACGGGAGGCTAATCTCCCTCCCCTTAATTTAGATAATTGGGTTTTTCATGCATAATTAGCCGATTTGCTTCAAATTATTCTATATAGGTTTATTGTGATAAGGCGCTTCTTTGATTAGTTTTGGGGGTTCATTGATTAAGTATAAAGAGAGGAAACGGGAGAGGGGGGGGCTAATTCCCCCTTAATTTATTGTCGGTTTCCTTTTTTTCGAGGGGCATTATTCTTTGAAATAAGAGTATGATATACAATTAGTGTGAATAGCCTGTGAGCTAAATGCCATCAGTAATAACTGGGCGCTTTCCTTTTTACTTTTTTCTGTCTCAGCATTAAAAATACTGTATACAACACTTATTCACTTATCTGTTCTGAAAATCGTAAAGATCAGTGTTACTGGAAATCCATAAGTGCAATACAAACCTATAAAAGACACTAGTATAACAGCTCCCAGCGATATCCATGCGACGTTCTGAGACATCGTTTTATAATGCAGTATTTCCTCTGTATCTTTTTCTCTTCCTCCCTCCAGCATTTTTTCACAAGGTTTCTCTGCCATCATGCATGCGAAATAGCTGAAACAAAGAGACAGACATCTATGTTGAAAAACAATGGAAATTGCTTATTTCGACCGGAATGAATCGCATTAAAAAATGATAGGGTTTGTTATACGAATGTAAATGCAGTAAAATACTCCATTTTATTACATTTTCTGACATAAAGATTTGATCATTTATTTTCAAAGAGATCGTGTCCGCTGCCAAAGGGCAGCACATGGAACATTTTTTATCCGGTGAAGATGGTAAAGAGGCGAGGTCTCTTCTCCCATTGCAACGAACCACGTTTTCCCAAATTATCTTCTTTCATACTGGTACAACTTACCTACAGAGGCATTCTAGATAACTATGCCCCTTCCTTTTTTTTCTTTTATTCTTATACTTCGGTTAAAGGTTAAAGCATACTACGTTTTTTGAAGCAGCGCTTTTTATGTGGCAAGGAGCTTTTTTCATGTGGTAAATCTGCAGTAGCTTGTCTAGAAGTCAGGAGTCAGTGAGAAGATTCCTGATATGTTTATCACATGGGTTTCGTTCGCTTTGCTTCGAAAACCTTTGAAGAGCAATAAAAAAGTTCACGACTGACCACAGAATCTTTAAAAAAGATAACCCAGAGAAATAATTTATGACTTCTCGTCGCAGAATATGATCTGAACGGAACTTTAAGTTTCAAACACACTAGGAATTTGCTAAGCGGAACCTTTCTTGTGGTGAGTCGCTCCCTTTGATGTTTTATGACTTCTGTTGAGAGTCTAGAAGTCAGCAATGGACGTCATTGATGTGTTTATCTCCTCCTCTTTCTTTAGTTGAGATTTCCCTTTCTTTTCTGGATGACCACAGACCCTTAGAAAAAGAAAGGCCACTACAATGATTTATGAGTTTTTAAGCAAGTGTTGTCTGTACGCAGTCTTATGATGCATATAAACCAAATTCTGTGACAAAAGTCATAAATTATTTCTTTTCTCTGTGGTCAATTGTGGATTTTTTATTTTTTCTTCTTCAATAGTTGCAAAACAAAACCAACAAAATAAATTATCCCCAATGGATATGTTAAGCAGCTCTAAGACCCTTCTCCTTAGACATTGCAGACCTGTCGCCGAAGAAATCATCAAAGTCGCCGATCAACCACATGAAAGAAATCCCCTTCGTCATAGTTCGTTTGATTGCATCTTAAAATTGTACCGCCCATGCATGGGCACAAAATTGTCATAGAACGTTCCCCAGTGTGTTGCATGCAAGTTGGCTAGGAGGCATCAGGCATTGTCTATTAACATTTTATACCAATTATTCACGGTTATTTTTTCCATACAACAAAGTCTTCAATCACAGTTCTCATCCCTGTCGCATTCAGGTGCTTGTTAGTGGATCACTGACATGCAGAGGTTTCAAAGTGTGCATTACAACCCGTAATACCTGGCAACAGCCTCGTTGGTAGGGGAACTTCTCAAATTAAAGAACTTAACTAATCTGTTACTGTGTCTAAGGGGGCACTCTGTGATATTTCTGAGACTGAACATTGCCAGACTTCGAAAATGTTACTATCGGACACGGACTATCACACTATGATTGCAATATCTTAATGTGCTTTAGTCAGGGAAGCAGAGCTCTCCTGCCGAGCAAAAATAGAAGTTTCAATTCTTCATTTTGAAAAAAAAATGGTGGCAGAAGCTTAGATTTAAGTATTTAATTTTTCTTATTTGTTAAATTTCTGTGTTGTTTTTTATGTTCATGCGTTTAAAAACTGTCTTGTACGGGATGCTCTAACAAAATATTCTTAGTTTAGCTTAGGTAAAATTTATATTATCCATTTTAAAAGACGCGTTTTGGGTCCACCACAGGCGCATTTTTAATTAACGTTATTAAAAATAAACTAATTTACCAGATAACGCGACTACAAACATATGCCTTTTCCTGGATTTTTCTCTGCCGGCGCCCATTTTGTCTTAATAAATCAAGAGTTACTTTCTTTATATTTCTATCAATTAATATCGTTGATATCTGACTGAAAAAATCCCATAAATGAAAACAAATGTAGATTCAAGGAAACATATCACGATAATAGACAAGGCAGAAAAGTCTAAGCCATTAAATGAAAACTGGTATTGAACTATAAAGCAAAAGTCCTTACTTGCCATCGAGAAGCGCAATGAACAACCACGCACCAGGTACAACAGCGGCCCTCGCTGTGACCATGCACAGATATCCGGAGGACGTGGTACAACCGTTTGCTGTTTTTCCAGACCTTCCTCGGCAGCCGTGCAATATTCGCCAAGTAAGATTACTGACTGCTACGCCTGAAAAAGATTAAACATGTTATAACATTAATATGTATAACATTAGTCAAAACATTAACATGAATAACCTTTAGTCATGACATGTATTATGTTTAGAACATGTAGGACGCGGGCCACACTTCCTTGGGCCACATTTAAGAGGAAATATTTGTATCGGGCTTCACATAAAAAGTACTACATTAACAATAATTGTTAAACAAAAATGTCTCATATTATTAAAAAAGCAATATCTATCTATATTGTAAAGGACAAACGTGTCCGTGCGTAACGCTAACGTCATTTTGCGAATGGCAACACTTCACGATGAAATTTCGGTTTTGCGATTTTTGCTAATACAATTTTTTTAAATTTCTAAACATCGCACATTTAAAATTTTTACACCGTTATATATAGGAAAAAATATCTGCTTCAAATGCAATTTGTTTGAAAACTGTATCTTAATTGACTGACTTATTATAGCATTTAAATTAAATTTCAAGCATGATTTTTTTTTCTAGATCTATCTCTATTGTTTACAGACGATTACAAAATATTAATCCGTTTGCACTTTAAACAATATAAAATGTTCAGCATTTGTTTCCATGTACTGTTCAATAACAAAATTAAAACTTCATTAAGGAATAAATAAAATAGTATAAACAAAATACAAATTTAACAGACATGTAATTGAAATAAGCTCTTAAAACTGCTGAAATTATCAGAATAAAAAAAAAAAACTGCTGTAGAGCAATGAAATTTTTAACGATTTCTTCGGCTATTAACTTCTGGCTTGAGGCCAATATGAAATTACCGCTTTTAATAAATTTCAAAATTTTATTTGAATATATTTCATATAAAAATGCTCTTTGGTGTTGTTAGTGGACAATCTAAAAAAAATATATATTTAATGTAAAAAACCTATTAGAGTTTTCAACAATAATAATAAATGGTTTTCACATATATTCTCTATCACAGGAAGCTCGGGTTGGATGCCCTAGTTAATATAAAAGCTTAAAAATGATATATAAAACCTTAAAAATGGAACCTACCTAAAATGCCTAGAATTAATGCAGGTGCAATCATAAAGATGAGTGCATAGTTAAAAGCTTCTTCGTGATCACATGGACATTTAAAGGCATTGAACCTGAAGATCTGTTCGCCTCCTATGGTGAAAAGAATGAGCAGTCCATTGGAAAATGACACCTGGTGGTCTTGCAAGAAAGCAGAGAGGTTCTTTAAAGAATTGGAAATGACTGCTGCCATCGTATCTGTCTAAACTAATATATAAAAAAACATGGGTCACATTCTGTACAAACATTATTTCAATAACTTATTCGATATAGGGCAGTTGCAATTGACGTCATGCTGGAGGTCACACACTACAAGTAGGCAGTTCTGATTGGTGGAACTACCCTGACCTCCAGTTGAAGTACAATTGTTGGTCAGCTGATTGCAACATCCCTATACAAGTAATTGCTATTTTAAACACTAATGCTAATCACAATAATAGATCAGTTTCAACCACATGATCACCAGCCCACAAAGTGTTATCCAACCAATCATAATCGTGGATTTGTAGCCTGTATTCCGAGCCAACCAATCACAATCCACCATCTTTGGCGGGCAAACAAAAACAAATCTAGTTGTTAAGGTGGTTGCTAGGGTGTGACGTCAGTTGAAACTGATGTATACTATGGACTGGAAAGAAACTTCTTAAGGCTGTTCTCAAATTCAAAAGAGCTACTTTCTGGCACATTTCTGAATTCCTTTTTGTTCGGAAACGCGTGAAATTGGCAGGTATTCTTTTCCATAACCTACGTAATCGAAATACGTTTTCCATTTTTAGGTAAAGGCAGAAGATCTTTCAGAAAATACTGTCAGAGTCGGCAATTTGAACCGAATTCCGGAAGCGGGAGCTCGAGAAAGGGGAAAAACTTGTCATGTGCTGACACGAATCGCTTATAACTCAATAGGTAATTTTTTTATGAAAAAAATGGAAAACTATATTCGATTACAAATCGCTTCAGTAGTCAGGCCTGTCAATTTTATGCCTTTACATTTAAAAATGTGTCAGAAAATTTCGCGTTGATGAGCAGGGAATTTGAAAACCACCTTAAACACACTATAAAAGGTAAAGAAAACAAAACGCGTCCACACTTGTTTTCCTCTTAATTATTTATTTGCTGATTTTTTAAATCTTCGTACTTTTTTCTTTTTTTTTTCTTTGATTTTATTATTATTATTATTATTTATTTTAAATTTTATCAATTTGTGTTCTCTAACTTTCTCTAGTAATTAAAACACCCCCTTCGTTCTTACTGTATTTATTATTGTATACCAACTGTTTTCAGATTGTTTGTTTTCCTTGTATGTCCTGTTTTTCTATTGACTATACTCTCCCCCCTTGTCTCTTCCATTTTCTAAAAGTCTTACTTCAGCTCTCGTAATGATTTTTTTTTTCGCCTGAAGAAAACGTATTAAACCTCTAAAAACGTGATGTGTTTTCTATATTTTGTAAGGTATTATCACATGTGCTTGCCAACAATACAAACACTAAACAATAATTAAAATCACTACAAACAAAGTCAATAACTACTATCATAAGGCAAATTAATATATGATAGAGTAAATTAAATTGTTATCATAAAAGAAATCTTATAAATAAACATAACGCAAATTTAAAATTTAAGGAGAAAATTACATAACTATGTACCTTTTTTATTTTTTGCCGTAAGTAAAAGAAAGACATTTTCTGGGTAAAAAAAATCAATTATGCATTTTACAAGCGATAGGGAGAAACGAGAAAAAAGGTGTGGCAAAAGGAATTTAGAATATGCAGGAACTTGTCGGTTGGATTTCTAAAATTTTTCAATCTATTTTAAATGATTGTTGTGACGAAATTCTGTAATCTATACTAATATATTATAAAGAAGTAACTTTGATTGTTTATAGGGGATAATCTCTGGAAATACCGAACCGATTTCAAAAGTAATGGTGGCAAATTGATGGTGACATATAGACATCTAATATAAAATATTGATATAATAAAATAAATATCTCTTATAAATCCCTCCTCTATGGATGGTAACAGTCCCTGCTCCAACATAGGCTATATTTTATGTCGGTGCCACTACCCCCAGGGGTGTGCAGGAGCGAAAAACTTTCTAAAAGTGCGATTTTTGTGATATTTAAAGGGAAAGAAACTGGAAATTTGGCATGGTAGGTACTTATAAGATGTAAGTGCTTTCTAAGAACAGTTTCTAAATAATTCGAAATTTAAAAGAGTGAAATGCAGGAAAAGCGTTCTAAAAACGTTCTAAATTACAAGTTCGATGGAATTGTTAAGGATAGAAACTTGAAAATTAACATGGCTGCTCTTTTTAAAACGCAAGTGCACGCGCAGAAAAATTTTATTTTTCTTAAGTGAAATTTAAAAGAGTGCAGGAGAAAAACACTTTCTAAATTACGATTTTTGTGATACTGAAGGGATTGGCATGGCGGTTACTTTTAATATACAAATGCTCATAAAGAATGGTTTCTAAAAAAATTTAAAACAGTAAAATGAGAAGAAAGTGTTCTACAAACATTCTAAATTACGATTTCTGTGGAACTGTTAAGGATAGAAACTTGAAATTTGACATCTGCTACCTGTAAGACGCAAACGCACGCACAGAAGTTTTTTTTCTTTTTTTAAAATTCAAAATTTAAAATGGTGCAGGAGAAAAAAAACGTTCGAAACTTACAATTTTTGTCATACTGAAAGGACTAGAAACTTGAAATTTGGCATGGCGGTTCCTTTTAAGATACAAATGCTCACTAAGAATGGTTTCTAAAGCAAATCGAAATTTCAGAGGGTGAAGTGATCGGGAAACATTCTAGTTTACGATTTCTATGGAATTGTATATAATATTTATTAATTAATTAATTACACATTCATTTCAAATTTAGCTGACGTATTTGCAATTCTGACAACAAATCACTAGCATCAGCTACATCTATGTGTTATTCCAATATCACTGTCTTCATTATTGAAAAATGCGTTTATTTTTAAAATTCTAACTAAATTAAATGTCTTTCAAACTATTTAAAAAACACTTAAAAAGGTGCAGTTTATAATCCAAATGCCTCACTGTAAAAAAGCCAATATTGGTCAAAAAAGGCCATTTTTGGAAAAAAAAAAAAAAAAAAAAAAGCCAGTTTTTTTTTTTTTTTTTAGCCAGCTATTTTGCAATTTTGCAATATAGTAAATTTTGTCATCTGCTATTTATTATTTTTTGTGATCATCTATTTGATTTTTTGATCTTAGACCCAGAGAATCCCAAAATCCACTATTTTTAAAAATTTTATATAGCCTATAAAAATTATCAAGTCATTTCCGCAGAAAGCGAAGCGATATCTCATCGAGAATCGACAAGTTAAAAAAAATCTTTTTAAACAATCCGATTAATTTGAAAAAAAAAAAAAAAAATCTCAGGATATAATAATCTCAGCGTTATGAAAATTAGATTTCTGGATTCGTCGTTGAAAAATACGCTTAGATGTATAATTTTCAAATCGATAAATGCAAAATTTCAAAAAAATTTAGAAACGGCTGAAAGCCACTAGTCCTCCATTTTATAATGTGATAGTGAGAATATTTTTTCCACTGAAATTATCAAAACACGTGCGAATCAAGCGCAGGTGTCCTTTTGGAATAGAAATAAATTTGTTTTCCATTTTCATTAACGAGTTTTTAATTGATGTTTTTTAAAAGTTACTGGTCGATTTTTATTAATTTTGTTTCACTAAATTCCCGAATTTTTTTTTTTTACATATGTCTGTAAATTTTCGTGGACGTAGCGTAATTATTTCGACTTGTTTCAAAAAGCAAATTAAGCGAGTTGACTTTGGACGTTGCAAACCCGCATTTACAGTAAACCTCTTTCCTGTCTGGGTCCGATTGCAAGTCTGGCCAGTTTTTGGCCGAAATTAAGAAAAGTTACCATCCGATTTTTTTAATGAATTTTAGGAATGACAAAAATCGACTTCGTGTGTACCGCGAGTTTCGAATCGATACCTCCAGTAGATTTTTTTAAATATTCGAGGATAAGTTAAATGAGAATATTTCATTGTCTGGAATTATCAAAAGGGTAATTTATTCTGAGGTTACGATAAAAATAGCCATTTTCGAAGCGCATTTTAATGAGTTTTTTTATGCGATGCTTAAAGGGTTTTTAATTAATATTTAGGTTATTTTTCAAAATATCAAAATTCTGAGGCTCAGGTGCCCCAGGAGAGGCCTTGGACTACCTTCACCTAAATTTTCAGACCTCTAGGTGCGTTAGATATTCCTAGCCGTCGCAGACACACACACACACAGAGCGAAACTTTCTTTTATTAGTAGAGATATGAGAATTTGCAGCTGAATTGTGTTAGAAAAGCTATTGAAAATTTGTAATTTAATACATTTGTGCCTAATAGCTGCATTACTTGAAATTTCTTGGAAATCGGTTCCCTGACTCTCCCCCTTATTCATTCTTTTCTACTTCATATCAATTCAATGCATGTAATTTATACTTTATTATTTTTTTTAGTTCTTTAAATTTCGATAAAGAGACTTCATGTAATTTTTTAACTGTTATTTATAAGTTGTTTTTACCATTAATAATAATAATAAAATAATATAATGTTTTGGTATTATTGATCTAAATAATATGAAGTATCTATATGCATTCAAAGAAATCAGAGTGCAAAGTAGCAACTGACATATTTCAGTTTAAATAATTCACATGTTTTAAATAAAGACGAATAAAATTACAGTTAAATCCAATAAAAAGAAAACTAAGGATTAATTTTTTTTAAAGTCTGATAAAAAAAAATCAGCAATCCGCATTATTATTAGTTTTTAATAAATAAAGCGTTAATTATAAATGATTTAACTTTAAAAAAATCAAAATATAGCTAAAAAAATTTATTTAAAAACCACATCACAGTCTTAGGGTTTATAAATAAAGCAGAAAATTATTAGGAAATATATAAACGAGACTATTGGGTTATTTATCTATTTATCGAACTATTGAATTATTTTTCTTTTTAATCTAATTATCGTTAACTAAGAATGACATATTGGAAATAAAAAATTAAAAAAAAGGTGTCACACCAGATTTATTTAGAAATTTTTAAATATATATAATTATAAACTTTAACATTATGCAAGTATGCAATGAACAAAATAGCATTCATGTAATCAGGCCATAGCTCGTCTGAAATTTTGTGCAAAACAATTCCCTTAGGATTAGATTCATATGTCGACCCATGTTGTTTGTTATTCACTGCATTTTGCACTGCGCTAATGCACCAGTAAGCAACCATTCTCAACCTTTATTTCTCGTTGCCCATAAACATGAGGTTACGACATTAAGTGGGCCGCAACACACACATAAAAGGGTTACAAAAAGAGTAAAAATTATTTTTATTAGTTCAATAAAGCAATATAACAAAATGAATATTATCAGTAGGGGTGAACAATTGTCGGGGAAGAAATCTTACCACAAACATTGAACACCACTATTTCCAAACAATGAACTTCATGGTACATTTCTGTGCAAATGTTGTAGAAATATGCGGCGAAGTTTGTTATTTGGAAATAGTAATGTGTAAAGATTTTTCGGTGCCAATTGTTACAGCGATAAACATTCTACTCTCAAAATCAGCATTAGTTTTATAATAAGTGTAAAACCTAATAATATAGCAATGCAGAATTTCCAAATTTTAAAGAAAACAAAATCTGGAGATTTTCTCTCAGGAGTCTTTCGCTCAATACAAAAACTTCTATTACTTTTTCAATGTAGATTTATAGTGCAAATTCAATGAATCCTCTTTAATAAAAAGCTATGCGTTGCTGACGACTGGGATTTTCGATAATCGTTGCCACAGATTAATCTCGGAAAATGAAACATTTGAATTTACTAAAAAAATTAATAGCTCGAAAAGTATATGTCAGAAAATTGTTAGACAAACTTTGTTAGAAAGGTAAAAACTTGTATTTTTCTTGATATAAATTTCAAATCTAATGATTATGCCGTTTTTCAAATATTGAATTTAAAAAATTACCAAATTTCACAATGGAGTACCATAGCGAAATCTTCACGCGTAAAAAGATAATGATAACGGACATGCGTCCTGGCGTATACTGCTATAGCAGGAGTCACAAATTATAATAGTCTTACCATTCAGTTAAAATATAAAAGTGAATTATGATGCCACGAGTGCATGATTTTTATTTAATCTTAATGTAATCATCTTAGAAACAAGGTTTTGGAATTTTTTTTTTTTTTGAATGGGACTAATAAATTGACCAATACTGTATATTATTTTGAGTTTAAAAGAGGAAAGGTGGGGGAGCGCTTTATATTATTTAGGTTAACTCAGGAACTTTTGGTCAGAATTGAAAGTTTAATATATCAAAACGTCAGAAATTAAATCGGCAATAACTATAACGACTGTCCTTCAGTTCGTTTGGATAGATTTTCATTTTAAAATATAAAATCGTTCAACATTGATTTTAGGTATTTTTAAGGTTATTATCACGAGCCCGGGCAATGCCGGGCATGTCAGCTAGTTTGGAATAATGTATGATGAGTGTTAAAGATTAAGAAATGTATACGTCACTGTAGCGCAAATAGGATTACACATTTAAAACGAATTTTGACTAAGAAGACGGCATTTAAGATTTTTAAAAATAATTTTAGATTAGCTATAAATGACAGGACCAGATTTTGTATTTTCAGGAAAATATATAAAACAACAGTGAAGATCTTAAATACCTTTTATGTACATCTCAATTTTATAAATTTGGATTAACGATTATGTATGTTTCTTGTGCCGCACATAAAATGTCACCGGGCCACATGTGGCCCGCGGGCAGCAGGTTGTGTATGGCTGGTCTAAGGTCTAAATAATTACAAAATATGATAATTCTAACACTCATATATTGATCTAAATAACATGAAGTATCTGTATGCATTCAAAGAAATCAGAGTGCAAAGTAACAACTGATATATTTTAGTTTAAATAATTCACATGTTAAAAAAAAAGACGAATAAAAATATAGTTAAACCCCATAAAAAGAAAACCAAGGATGATTTTTTTTTTTTTTTTTTTTTTTTTTAATCCGCATTATTATAACATTTTAATAAATAAAGCGTTAACTGTAATGATTTAACTTTTAAAAAATCGAAAGATAGATTTAAAAAAATTATTTAAAAACCACATCACATTCTTGGGGTGTATAAATAAAGCAGAATATTATTAGGAAATATATAAACGAGACCATAAGGTTATTTATTTAATTATCGAACTATTGAATTATTTTTCTTTTTAATCTAAATATCTTTAACTAAGAATGAAATATCGGAAATAAACAATAAAAACCATTCTAAAAATATATAAGACCAAAAAAATAAGTCACGCCAGATTTATTTAGAGAAGTTCGTGTCTAAGCAGTAGTGAATATAGGCGGAGTAGTAAGGACCGATAAGATATGAAAAAAAAAAAATTAAAGGACGTTTGTGTTTCATATTTAACCGTAAGAAGGACAAAAAATCTCTCCTTTATTTTAGGGTTTAGGATGGTTTGCGGGATGTATTCCTGTTTCTGTTCGTGTGTGTATCTCGAAGCGTATAGAATCACTAAGTATCTCCACCTTTATTAGAAGATGGCAGGAAGTTTTTTATTTGAGTCATTTTAACGGTTAGAAAATGGAAAGTATCTCCACCTATTATTATTATTTTATTTTTAGACCGCTGACCAGGCCCCTACCTGCCAGGCTTTTGCCTAGCTTAACGAGTTGATTCCTGCCAACGGGGGCGAGAATTTGCCTGCTCACCGCTTGGCGAAGATGTGTTTGTTAAATCTATAGGCCGACGTGGCTTCAGTGCGTCTTGTTGCTTTAATTGCTTTTTCTTAGTTGGCCGGTTGCTAATTGATTTTTGATGAGGCGGTTCAGCACTGCGCAGTGTAGTGAGGTCATACCGGACGGATGTGAGATGCTGGGATATTTACTATTTCCTCACTGCATCGCTTATCCATATGCTCGAGTTGGTCTCGTAATTTAGAACCTTGATATGGTGACGAGACCTTCACCTGACTAGGCACCCCCAGAGGTGCAATTCACAGGTAACTTGGAGGACTTTACACCCACGACGGATTTTACATGCACCGGGCGCCATCAGTGTATAGGCAGGAAGTTTTTATTAAGCCATTTTAACGGTTGGAAAGCAAATTAAAAATACTATTTTACGTTTATTTTAAAGGCCACATCAGAAATTTAAAAATAAACACTTTTAATAAAAACATGTCAAACTCTGATATGCTATTTTCTTTCCACTTTCTCCTTGTAATGTATAAACACTTAAGCCAGCCTGGGAGTGAAGCTCGTCTGTGTGCTATGAATCCCATTGAAGAAGCAATCATCCAGCTCTAGTTCCAGCTGCAGATGGTTTATGTAGATTTGTAAAACATCCACTGAGCACTGAGGTGAAGCTATAACGTAGATAATTAACTCCATATATTTGTTTTGATATATGTACGCAGCCAATTTTACTTAACCCTTTCCGAGGCAAGCAATTTTGTTCCTGTAACGTCGAACTCACACCGACCGGTATTTACGAAAGAATTTAGTTCAAAATAAGGAAAAGCAATTTTACAACTTTTCCCGTCAAAGTTAAAAAAGTAAAATTTAACTAAAAGTTTCTGGTTTGAATCGGATTAAAATTAGGTGGTATATAACATATACCACCGCCCCTCAAAGGATTAACCAGATGAAGGATAACGATGATAATCCATGAAATTTCAGGGAGGTTCGCGAAATAATAATCCACGAAAGTCTACTTAAGGGGAACTTTAGTAGTTTCATAAGTCTCTAAATCAAGATTAGAGTATTTTTATTCCAAAAATATATGTTCAAGTGTTCAGGAGCAAAAACGAAATGTTTTCATTGTATTCAATGGTTGGAGTATCATAGTTGAGATTTTATTCCAACAGAGCAAAAAAATGACGGGACCAGGACTCGAACCTGGGTACTTTGGCTTCCTGGTCGAGTCCTGGTCCCGGCATTTTTCACTGTGTTGGAATAAAAACTCAACTATGATACTCCAACCATTGAACATAATTTACCTAGTTGAAAATACTTTCTTTTGCTCATTATGTTTTCGTTGTGTTTTTAGACTTCAAGAAAACACACCAATAAATTCTTGAATATACTCACATACATTTAAAGTATGTAACAGTTACAAGTTTACATACTTTTCATTATTCCATAATTAAAATCAGGTTACGTTTTTTTATAATTCAAGAATCATTTTTACTTCCATTTGGAAGACAAGACTTTTTTACATGACAACGGCCCAATTACTTCTACATTAAAATTAAAACTATTTCAATTCATTTCTGCTCTTCGAGGTCACATGACACAAAGGGCCAACAGGCATGAAGCAAGAAGCCCACAAAAGGGTTGCCTAAAAATAATTAAATAAATATTATTCACCATATCGCCAGATAGCTTTACGATCGATATCAGAAAAAAAAATTAAATTTGAAACGGTATATATTTGTAAATATGTGTTATTATAGAATTGAGGCATACAAAGTGAAGGATTAATCATGTAACTTTAAAAAGACCCACCAGTGGCTGAGAGGTTCTGCTCTCAAAGCTGGTAGACGGAAGGTACTGGGTTCAAACCCCTGTCGCGCTTGTCTACCTAACCGTTCGGAGTTTTCCGTGGTTTTCTTCGAACCTTCCCGTAAATTCGGGTTAGGATCCCTTAGAAAGACCCCCATTTTGGGCACTCTTCCCTAGGGCCTATATTCCTCGTGTTGATAATCGGCCGTTATAAAATCAACCAACTATAACTACTTTAAAAAAGTAATATATATTTTAAAAATATACAGGAGTGCAGCTGAAAAAAATATCATTTGACCGCAATATATATATATATATATATTCTTTGTTTTGGCTTAAAAAGAAAAACGGAATAAAATAATGTTTTATAAAAAGTAAGTTTTACAGGCTTCAGAATAATGAAAATCTCTAAGCAACATCATGGATTATTTTCATCGCAGCAGATTTTCTTTACTGAATTAAAAATCGTCAGTGGGCGGAGTTCTAAAATATTTGATACTTAACTCCGCCTTACATGCTTTTTCTTCATGGTATTTTATTTAACTTTAAGCGTGTTTCAACACCATGCTTTCTTCTATATAATGGAGCATTAAGAGGTTGTTTAACACTGGAATGATACATGTATTTAAACTCATTGTTTGTTAAAGGATCTAGTACACTAGGTTACAGTGTTACCCTAAATAAATCATAGGACTTTTTCAGCAACAATGCATCATGCATTCTGCATGTGTTCCGATGGTGGACATATTCAGCCTTCTTAACTTGATTCTATTATTAAAATAATCTGTATCCTGGTTACACGTGTTTGCTTTATTAGTAAATGTGCGTGTTTCTTATAATGCCACACTTCCGCATTCAGTTAGCTGCATAGTTAAGTTGATGACAGATAGAATATAAACAAAATTCCATTTCAGGGCATTATAAGTAAATTTTACTTTTAATGCATCATTTTATACTAAATCGACGACTCTCTACAACTATGTTTATGTAATTGATCTTTTTCTCGTATCTTGTTATTAGATTCAACGAGGAGGACTTAGTACCATATAGGCGCTCACCGTTATTCAAGTAAACCGTTGTAAAAGTAATCCTATTACAATTAACACATATTTATTTTATTAATAAATGTTTATTTAATTTTGCCGGGTTTTTTCCAAAGGAGCTAAACAGACAATATACTTCAATTTATTGAGAAAAATCGGTTAAAGTATTTTTAACGGAAGATCTAATGAAATTTCAACTGGCATCTTTGTGATTGCTTCATCAAACATGTTAATATAAGAGGTGAGACATTTCTGTAGGCACCTGAAAATAGTAAGTCATTATCAGATTGAGCTATAGCTTTAAAAAGCATTATAACGGGCGTCGGGAGTCGAGAGTTGGATTTCGACTCTTTGATATTTCGATTTCTCGACTCAATATCAGGGGATTATTAGGAGGATGATGATTGTATGAAATGACGGGGAGGGACAAGTGTGCGAGGTGTTTCGTGAATGATTAATTGAATTTGCGTAATGCTGGACAGCTGGTAGGCGATAAAGCAGTTGTTATCTGTGAATTTTTTTGAAAATGAGTTAGTAGGATTGAATAGTGGAATGTTTTCAAGTTCTTTTGCTTCAAGTACTATAGAAAAAATTTAGAAGAAAGATAAATGAAATTTTACTTTAGTAACAGGCTATTATAAATATGCTTTGTTACAGAATTTATTTTACTATCGATGTATTTTACATGAAAATGGATATCCTTTATTTGATTTGCGTGTATATAGTTATTGTAATTCATTTTTATAAAAATAATTATTCGCAGATAACTTTAATAAAAAGTTATGTAAAATTTTTATAAAGCTCAGTCTATCGATTTTTTTTAATGTTTTATATTTAAAACCAGAAACGGAGGTTATTTTCAGAATTCAACTTCATCGTCCTTTTCCTGATTCAGGAGGTCTCGAAAGGGGCGGGGTTAAAACATATCTCAAGATCTATGACGGTTTTAGAAATGAAATTTTGAAAGGAGATGAATCACAGAACGTAGAAACCAGATATGAAGAATTTTCTTTGGAAATTAGGCGCCCTTGCGCCTCAGTGTGTGTGTGTGCATGTTTAGAAGAGGGGGGGGGGCGCAGAAATGTATCTTTGGGTCTCTCGCGGATTTCATGATAAATTTTTCCAAGATGCTCAGTGTCACAATATAAAAATAAGATACGGATGATTTTTTTCAAACTCGGTCCTTTTCCCTCCCCCTAGAGAGGGCGGTTGCAAAATTAAAATCTATCATGGTGTTAGAGATTAAATGAAGGAAGATGAATCACATCCTCATAATAAACATCTGATGCGAAGAATTTTTTCTATCTTCAGCTTCCAACTCACCGAAGGTGACCGGGGGCAAAAATAATAAATCGTAGCTTTCGCGATGAAATTTCTCGACATACTGTCGAAATATAAAGGTAAGATTCGGATGATATTTCTTAATTCAGTCCCATTTTTTTAACAAAATTTTCCGCCAGGAGAAGATGAGGAGGAGGGGGGGGGGGGGGGGGCATGAAAATGTATCTCGTACCTATCATGGTTTTAGAGATTACATTTGGGAAGCGGGTGATTTGCAAAATATAAGCAACAAATACGAAGAATTTTTCGTAAAGGGAGCAACTCTTATTATTATTATTTTTAATTATTCACAGTTTTTTATCCTACATTTTTATACATTCACTAAATTATTTTCATTTATGAATGCAGATATTTTATTTAGCAGATCAAACAACGTTTGTTATTTTTGTTCGATAAAAGCAATGCATCTTAAAATAAAGTAAATAAAAATAAAATTAAAAGACAGCATCCAATTGATGTTTAAACCTAAGTTTCAGGTCACGGCAATCACAACAAAGTAAGCACAAGAAAACAATCCACAAAAATTAAATATATATTACATTTATCGGGAAAAAAAAAAGTATATTATTAGAATTTTTATTGCTGCAATGAGAATATTTGAAATTTTATCGAATGTGGTAAAAAAAAATTCATGTCGCGAACGTGTCAGAAAAATCCACAATGACGATCAGTGTATGGCTTTACCGTACTGCATCAGGTGAGTCGAGAGTCGACTCCTCAAGCAAGGAATTCGACTCAAACTCGACTCCTCAAAATGCCCATCCCTAATAACAATAGTATCTTGTTATTAGATTTCACATATAATATATCACGAAAATGCAAATTTAATTTGAGGTTTCAAGTGCAATACATTATCTTTATAAAATTCTCGGTCTTTTCAAATGACAATAATCATATACAGTTTCCGATAACGTTTCATTATTTTAACAATCAAGTGTAATGGTCAGGGGTGCCAATTCAAAACATTTTTAAAGGTGGTGAGAGTTTTCTTTGAGGTGGCGAGATATTTTTTTAAGTAGATTTCGTAAGAAATATTACATTCTCCCCTATGTTGGAATTTCTGGAAAATTTTTGCAGATCTACGCCGATCATGACTCCCAGAACCCCAAACCACCCCCAGTTCAAAACTTTATCTATCTATCCATCTATATCACTTTTTTATGGACACGATAACTTCAATAATTCTGCACAAATCTCTTCCAAACTGATACATAAAATCAAGGGACATAAAATCTCAGTCAAGTTCGTTAATGAGCAAAATCGAACCAAGGGGAAAAATGGGAGGGGGTGAAAACAGAAAAAAAACCCATAACTTCTTAATTATGATACGCATCGAATCCGTTTAAAGTTGTTATTCCTTCTAGTAAAAGGGCCGAAAATTTATGTATGACAGATTTTTGATATCATAAAAAATGGCCTCCAGGGAGGAGGAAAATAGGGGTTTAAGAAGAAAAAAAAATCACAACTTTGTCAATTCACAAGATATCAATTTCGCTTAAATTTATTATAAATCCTCTTACTATTATCTACAACTTTTACACTGGCAAGTTTTTTATAGAACCAATCCTTAGAGTAAAAAAATAAAATAAAAAAATAAATAAATATAAAAAAAAAATCCCTGTCGGCTCCGCCTACAGATACCGGTAGATTTTGAAGTGGGCGGTACAAACTGCCGCATCATGGCAAAAAGTTAATTTCTTCTACAATTCCCAATAAACAGGAGCCCCACGGTCTGAGTCTTCCAAATCTACCTGTTCTGTATTAATTAATATATAATATATTAATATATATTAATATATATAATATAATATATTAATATATAATTATAATATTATTATTAATATAATATTAATTAATATATTCTAATAATCAGTTTTTGGCATTTTTCTAAAAACTGGGTTATGTGTCGAGTGTGAATTTTGCATCTACATCTTTCATATATGATATACAGGGGGATTCACCAGCAGTGCGGCAAACTTTAAAAGGTGATAGATATCACTGAAACAAAATTTTTTGTATAGGGAAGCTGGGTCTCAATCCACTTACTCAGTCCTCAATGCAAGCCGAAACGGTTTTTTTGCTTATTACTTTAACAATAATGAAAATATTTTATTGATAGTTTCAACACTTACTTTGTTTTCTATGAAATGGAATATTTTCTCAAGAATTGCTGGAAAATGGCCACGGTCCACATTTAAACAACACTGATCTAGACGCTACGTAATTTGGGATGTAGCTCACATCACAGTACATATAGGATGTAGGTCATTGAACTAATTACAGTGACAGCATCTCATTTCGCACAGAGTAAAGTAAGTCTTTTGAAAATATCGATAAATTATCTTCGTTACTGCTAAAGTATGAACGAAAATCTGGGTTCGACTATAGCAAAAGGCACGCGCGAAAAAAAAAATAACATTCGTGTTTTAACTGCATTAGAGGATGACGTCATCTGCTTCGGGAAAAAACACGGAACAAAGAAAAATAAGTTGAAAACGGCATAAAATACAATTTAATTTAATACTATAACAAAGCATACATTTTAGATTTCACGTGAAACCACTGCTTCGATCGATCGATGGTGCCTTTTTCTTCTAAATATTTGGATTTGAATTTTGATTTTTAATCATAAATATAAAATAAACCCGTGCGGAGACTCTGTGCGGAGCGTGACACTCTGTATTTATGATTGAATAAATGGATTACGACCCAGCTTTCCTATACAAAAATTGTTTGTCGCACTGGTAGTGAATCAAACCTGTATTATCATATATTTTTTCTGCTGTCAATATCCCTTTTTCTATGCATTTACAAAACGCACTACAATGAATGAGGTATCAATCGGAAGATTTTTGAACCCGACTTCCGACATGGTACACTCACATTTCGTCAAAACATGTTCTTTTTTTTTTAAATAAAAAACTGCAGTTAATAAAAAATTAAATCAGCATTGTTTTCATAAATGAAATGAAAGGTTTTTCTCAAATCAATGTTACCACAAAAATAAAATGCCGCATTATATCGTGCTCAACAAAGATTATATATATCTGTATTAAAAATCTGCCTCATCTGCATATTGTATATTATTATTGTAAAACAATTTCTCCTTTCCATAAAAACTGATTAGCTTAAAACAATGGATGCGTTTTAAAAGATATTGATTTGAAATGAACAATGATTAAAGAGGACATTTAAAAACTTTTTTTTTTTTAATTAAAAACATTTTTTTAACGTCGAATTTCGACAGTGTCTTTTGGCAGATGCAATGCATGCACATGCACATAGGGGATCCCTGGTTGCATTATCACAGGGGGAGAGATGTGTGCTTTATATACTATGTTCTTTTATTTACTCAGTATGATATGGACGTAGTAGTATACTTTTTGTATGATTCTTCATAGGTCCATGAAATTTTCTTTCTTGCAGTGGTGAGTATGGCGGCAATGTGTCGAACTGATTTGCATTACACAGTTGTTTACGGATTGTTTGTTTGGAGTTTGCATCGAAAATAGTACTGTATTTCACTGGGGAAAAAAACTTTTAAAATAAAATTTTTGAAACACTGTTTCATACTCTCCTCATCTTATATAATAAAGAAGCTTATTTTACTGATATTGTTATATATATTTTTTTTTTCCGTCAAGTTTTGACGGGTTCCATCTAGTTTATAATTAAAAAGCAAAATTGAAATTGAATTGGTCATTTCAAAAACCACGTAAGTCAAGTTTTTTCCAAATATATATATTTTTTCTGTCACAAATACTTCTTTAAAGGGGCTGCCATGATCTGGGGTGGTAACCACATAAGTCAGTGTATTCCTTCCTCTTCAAACAATACCTTCTAATTTTCGTTCATTACTTAAACGACATAAAGTCAGCGACTTGAGCGATTTTGGCATGTAAAATACCGGATTACATGCAGATACCATCATATTAGATTACCATATTACCATTTGCATGCAATATCATATTACAAAAATTAAAATGTTCCTGTATAAGTTCTATCTTCATTAATTTTGATTAAAAATATGTTTAATATGAGTGCTTTGTTCAGATTAAATACCACCTAACCTTGTTTCTTGCTAAAACAACATAATTCAGGAATAGTTTTTCTGTTATTTTTCTTTTTATTATCCATAAATTATAAAAATTATTCGATATTTACAAACTTTGAGGTCCAAACTCTATCTATAATCAGCCCAAAAAAACCCATAAAAATTCGTTTACTTGTGAATAATACAGTTTTTTTTTCTGAAAAATTCTGATTCTGTGACATATGTGTTCTTTGAAATGACCGATTCAATTCAAATATTTAGAAGAAAAAAGAAGGCACTATCGATCGATGGAAGCAGTGGTATTTCGCGTGAAGCCTAAAATGCATACTTCGTTATATTAAATTAAATTGTATTTTATGTGTAATCAATTTATTTTTCTTTTTTCCGTGTTTTTCCCGAAGCAGATGACGTCCTCTAATGCAGTTAAAACACGATTGTAGTTTTTTTTTTTTCTCGCGCGTGTCTTTTGCTATCTTCGATCAGTTTTTTACTGTAACTTTGATGGAGTGAATGAGATGACATTCTCACTTGACTAATGTTGCTTGTAGATATTTTTATCCTTAATTTTTCTTTGGAAGTTTAAACCTAATTACATCTAAAAAATATCAGATATTGCTAACAAATAATAGACTGCGGAATCCTCACACGGGTCTACTGGTCTCAATCAGGGACAAATTTACAAGTTTGGGGGCCCTGGGCACAGATTCTTATTGGGCCCCCTCGCACCAATGCTTACAGCTGCCTTGAGTAAAAAGATATATTAATTAAAAAAAAAAAAAAAAAAAAAACTATAAACAAAATCGAAAAAGAAAAAAAAGAGATTGATCTCAGCTATCCAATGAAAAATATCATTTAAATATAATGAAGTACAAACGAGATATTATAAAAAATGTCTCCCATAGGACTAGCCTAAAATGCATGCTTCTTTTATATTAAATTGTCTCCCATAGGATTAGCCTAAACAGCAAGCGGGTGTTTTCACTTGAGTGAAGTAGCCCCTTAAAAAGTTATTTTTAAATGAAATAAACGATAAACAGATTTTTCCATATTATTTTTTTAATAGTTAAAACTTCATCAGATTTTGGCCAATAATTGAAAATTTTTCAGTAGTATTTGGGAGCTCCTGAAATCAGGGACCGATTTACAAATTTGGGGACCCTGGGCACAGATGCTTATGGGAGGGGGGGGGGGTGCTGGCACCGATGCTTTCAGCGGTTTTGAGTAAAAAAAAATATATCATTGAAAGCGGTAATTATTAAGATAACCACTGCTGACTTTAATAATTTGTGATATTTAATGATTTTTTTTATAATTTTTCTTCTCAATTTTTTAGCAGTTAAATTTTCTATAACATCCTCATAATGAGTCTTTAGTGGTCTATCTCGCTGACGATTTTTCGAAATCGGTTCCGAAAGTGAAAGTATGCAAATAAAAAAAAAAAATCTGTAAACAAAAAAGAAAAAGTAAAAAACGGCCTTTGTAGAGATTGACCTCAACTATCCAATGGAAAAAAAAATCTTTTAAAAATATGGAAATGCAAACGAGATATTAAAAAAAAAAAATCTCCCATAGAATTAATATTAGCGAACGGGTGTTTTAGCGTCAGTGAATTAGTTATTTTTAAATGAAATAAATAAACAGTTTTTCCCATATTCATTTTGTTTTTTAACAGTTAAAACTTCAGATTTTGGTCAATAATTGAAAAATCTACATTAAAGACGTGAGTATAAAACATCACAAATTTACTGAATGGTGTATTCAAATTTAAAATTTATACATACATTAAAATTAAAAATACCGACGTCTCGACCAACTTTTATGGTCATCCTCAAGGAAATATTTGTTATGTTGCTTTATGGTCGAAACGTCGATATTTTTAATTTTAATGTATGTATAAAATTTTAAATTTGTATACACCATTCAGTAAATTTGTGATGTTTTATACTCACGTCTTTAATGTTGTAATATTTCATGGTGTAATCGTCCAGCATTTATATTAATTGAAAAATCTTCAGTAGCATTTGGGGGTCCTTGAAAATCGGGTCCTGGGCCCGTGCCCCGAATACCCTGCCGTAAATCAGGCACTGGTCATTGTAATATAAATCTTACCTGAATTACAGAATCGAAACGTAGTTGAAGTAATCCAGATTCAGTACACTGGGAATAATTCTGGAAAAGCAGAAGCTCTGACTCGGGCTTGGACTCTTTTAGCCCTCTAAACTCGCGTCGTTCCGATAGCACGCCGGAAGTAACAACTGCGAACAACTTCTCCTTGTCCGCTCTCATCTAATATTAAATTTCCTTTCATACTCCGAAATAAAGGCTGGCCAAGAACTGGAGACGAAAATATTATATACAATCATCATTTTATAAGGGAAAAAAAAAAAAAGAGTTAGAGAAGAGAGAGTGACTCATTAAATCGCTCGCGTTGACGGATGCCTATATGCTTGAGAAAGGTCAACATACAGTAGAGCACTCAGTTTTTATTTTCACTTTCAAGCATGGGCATCCACAGAACAAAATCAAAAGAGGGGCAAGATTGTCGGACAGATGTGCCTGGCTGCCAATACTGTATATTTCCAGATGGAGAATATAAACACGAAATAAGCTAAACTAAGAAATTTTTGCCAGAACCTCTCCGTGCAATATATCAATATAAAGATCAATAGTGAAATGAATCAAATAAGAAATGTTAAAAATTCAAAAGTGAGCATCTACCGAATTTTTAGGTAGATTTCGTAAGAAATACTACCTATTACATTCTCCCCTATATTGGAATTTCTGGAAAATTTTTGAGGATCTACACCGATTATGACTCCCAAAACCCATAACCGCCCCCAGTTCAAAACTTTATCTATCTATATCACTTTTTTATGGACACGATAACTTCAATAATTCTGCACAAATCTCTTCCAAACTGATACATAAAATCAAGAGCCATAAAATCTCGTTCAAGTTCGTTAATGGGCAAAATCGAACCAAGTGGGATGGAGGGCTTTTTGTGAAAACAGAAAAAAACCCATAACATCGTAATTATCATAGGTATCGAATCCGTTTAAAGTTATTATTACTTCTAGAAAAAGGGCCAAAAATGTATGTATGACAGATTTTTGGTATCATTAAAAATGGCCCCAAGAGGGGGGGGGGTGCGGTTTAAGAAGAAAAAAATTCATAACTTTGTCAATTCACAAGCTATCAAATCCGCCTAAATTTATTATAAATCCTCTTGATATTATCTACAACTTTTATATTGACAAATTTTTTATAGAACCAACCTTTACAAAAAAAAAAAAAACAAATAAATAATAATAATAATAATAATAATAAAAATCCCTGCTGGCTCCGCCTGCAGACACAGGTAGATTTCAAAGTGGGCGGTCCCAATTGCCGCATCGTGGCAAAAAGGTCATTTCTTCTGCAATTCCCAATAAACAGGCGCCACACGGTCTGCGTCTTCGAAATCTACCTGTGCCTGTAGGCCGAGCCATCCGGGATTTTTAAAAATAAGATTTGAAATAATTTATTACATTTAACGTCTATCTACGGATTGGCGAACAGATGTACCTGTAGTCCGCTAAGATGGAGAATATGAACACGAAATAAACTAAACTGAAATTTTTGCCAGAGAACCTCCCCGTGCAAAATATATCAAAATAAAAAAAACAATACTGAAATTATATTAAATTAAGAAATGTTAAAACTTCAAAAGTGAACATCTACCAACATTTTAAAAGTAAGAATTGAAACAGTTTATTATATTTTACGTCTATCTACGGATTGTCGAACCTGTCGTGCCTGTAGTCCGCTAAGATGAAGAATATAAACACGAAATAAGTTAAACTGAATTTTTTGCCAGAACCTCCCCGTGCAAAATATATATTTAAAAAAAAAAAAAAAAAAAAAAAAAAAAAAAAAAAAAAAAACTAAAATTATATGAAATAAGGCATGTTAAAAATTCGAAAGGAAACTTCTGACTGACTTAAAAAAAAAAAAAAAAAAAAAGAATTGTAAGAGTTTATTACTTTTTTTCGTCTAGAAGGCCCGCCCCCCACCTTAACCCTCCATTTAAATAGTTCTTGAACACAGGGTCATAAACAGAGAAACAGAACTAGAAATTGTCTTCCAAATGGTTGTCGAACAGATGTGCCTGTAGTCCGCTAAGATGAAGAATATAAACATGAAATAAGCTAGACTGAAATTTTTGTCAGAACTTCCCCGTGCTAAATATATCAATATATTAAAAAAAATAAAAAAATAAAAATAAAAGCAATACTGAAATACATCTAGTGTGCAAAACTTAAGCAACAAACACAAAATGCTAATTTCTGAACACGTGAGTACTGAAAAGGAAATTCTATAAACAGCAAGTGTAGAAAATAGGAACTACCCTAAACAGCACAGACAGTCGATGTGAAGTCTTCTTGAGATCACAAATGGTCACAATTGTCACAGTCACTACAGTGAACAGAATCTTTCATTCGTCTCATTTTTACTCTCATTTGGTCACTCCACTGAACAGTCACCCTGACTGCTGCTTTTTGACAAGTCACCAAGTGACAGGTGACTTGACAATGAAGTCATCTTGTGACTTTCATGTGACTGTCATTTTGACACTCCATTGTAAAGTCATCATGACAGCTGTTCTGTGACGAGTTATATTTTGATTCACCGTAACGATTGTGACACTTCTAATCTTGTGTGGAGTCAAGGGGACTTCACATCGACTGGCCGTACTGTTAGGGTAGTACCTCTTTTCTACACTTGCTCTTTATAGAATTTCCTTTTGAGTACTCACGTGTTCAGAAATTAGCATTTTGTGTTTGTGTGCTTAAGTTTTGCACACCAGTGTATATCAAATAAGAAACGATAAAAATTCAAAAGTAAGCTTCTACCGACTAAAATAATAATAATAATAATAATAATAATAATAATAATAATTGAAACAGTTTATTATATTTTTTGTCTAGAAGACTCCCCCCTTAACCCCCGTTTAAGATTGTTTTGAACACAGGGTCGTAAACAGATAAACAAAACTAGAAGTTATCTTCTACTAAATTTAGGAAATTCAAGGAAATTTTAGGAAATTCAAGAAGGCGGGGAGGCAGCGAGTCCCTTTGACAAAAATCCTTAGTTCTTCTTTTTTTTGGGGGGGGGGGGGGATGAGGGGGGGGGGGGAAGAACCTGACTAATGCAGGGCATGCGGGGCAGCTGCCCTCCCCCCAGTTGAGGAGGCAATGTTGAATTTCAGAGGGTGGTCCGGGGATGACATCCCCCCGGAGTATTGAAATGTCCCCCGGAATATTTGATATTTTATGTTTTTAATGGTTAAAAAGTGCACTCTCCTCCCCGGAACTCTACGATGTCTACCCCGGAGCTACAGAAATCCCTCCCGGAGAAAAGTGTCTGAATTCAACACTGGAGGGGGGGGGGGCATAGGCATAAGTGGGATATTCGTTAAAAGAGAGCCAGCCATATGTTAAAAATTGGCCGAAAATGACTAAAATTTTTATTTTTGTAAAGATTTATGCGGGGGGTGTCCATGGCCATCCTCCCCAGCTTCTGTACCCTAATCCTCACCCCACCTCAAAAAAAAAAAAAAAAAAAAAAAAAAAAAAAACTACATTATCAGAAAGCTGATGATTAAAATTTTACTGTAACAACCATGTAATCCATTGTTTTCAAGAGAAATTCATTATTGACACTATCCTCGTAGCAAGGCAAATTAAAACTTTTAATGATGACCATTTGGGAACATTTTTCTTTTAGACATCTTATGACATACATATAATATTATGAAAAATAGCTTGAAAGACCTGTATTTACATTTCAACGGCTCACATAAGCTCTTATATTCCTATACAGAAGTATAATCTATCATCTCGAATCTTCCTTATTATACCCTGTATACAAATATGAATAGCGCCTAGTACGAAATTTATGTATGCAGTTTAGTCATTTCAGCACAATTCAAGAAAATTTCATATGAATCGATAGAAAGCCCCTTCCCCGGAATAATGCTTAATACTCAAGTCGGACCCTGGGTGGGGGGGGGGGGGGGGTGGACATGGAGTATGGAAGTAGAGATCGGAAAGGGAAGACAACGCTTCCTTTCTAAATCTTGGAAAATGTTTTTGGTCATTTTTAGCCAATTTTAACAATTTGGCACCCTTTTAAGATATCCGCGCACCTTTAAAACGTCATTTTCGATTAAAATATCGATTTTTCATTTTTGCTGTAATATTAAAATACGATCTTTTATCTATCGAATTTCGTTTTAATTGTGTCTGTATCTGAATTACAGCCATTTATAGTTACATCTATTACAGCTTGCCGAAGAATTTTACAACCGGAAATGTCGTTCTGCAAACCGGAAGTAAGCTGAGATGTCTACATTCTTCTTTTTCGAGATTTAGCATTTAAATTGGATTATATGTTCAAGAAAATGCATGGAGTATATAATTAAACCTTTAAAGAATAATAATTATTTTTATAGCAAGAATCGCCTTTAAAAGTTATTTTTAGCTTTTTCTCAAAATGAAGTTTTTCAGATTTTTACTGTACGCAAAACATTTTATAGCAAAAAAAAATATGCATGAAATGCCTTGAAATGTTTTGTACTTATTTTACAAATTTTTATTGAGAGAATAGACTACAATCATGATGATATATTAATTAGTTTTATATTTACACTGGTATAAGTTAAAAAGTTGCAAGAAATTTTGCGAATTTTTCATTACATTAGATCTTCAAGTGCCATAGCTTCTGCGATAGAGATGCTATTATATTTCTTCTAGTCTATGTCCTAGAGAAAGTTATTACCTTTATTATGCAATTTACAAAATGTGAATGCACTGATTTGATTTTGAGTTATCATGTTTTGCACAAATGTCATTTTTTCACACAATTTTGACTATTTTTCACTTTTAAAAAATTATTTCTGCGTAATTTCTAAAATGTTTATATATTTTTGAAAGTTTTAACTTAAATGTCATTAGAAAAAAATTGTTATTAAGAGAAAATTCAAAAAAATTCAAAAAATCATCTCCGAAGGTATACGGATACCTTAACGGAAATCCTGGATTACTAGCAGGGGGACCTTCTCAAATGGTGATCCCAGGGCAGCTACCTCGCATGCCCCTGCATTAGTCAGGCCCTAGACTCAGCCAATCCGATCAATCTGACCCTTACAGCTTAACTCATCGCTACCAGTTTTAAACATTGTTTTTCTGTCAGATTGAAGAACATCAAAATGTCTGAATCCATCCATGTGTAAATGGCTTCTTTTACTCCGTTTAGTTGTGCTTGTGAAAAGGTTTTCCGAGAGAAAAGAATTGCATGATTTCATTTTTATTTATTTATTTATTTTCAAATTCCGCCGCATACATTGTTTGGAAAGTGACCTTGGTATCGGATGTACTGTGAATCCAATGCCACGAAAATTTGCGCTCCAAAATTTGTTGGAAACTTCTTTTTTCTCGGCTAACGTTCAAGGATAAAAATGCTTTTCAATACACATTACTTCAGAAAGTTCGTTGACCAGTCTTTATGTAATGCTATTGCTATTGCGTTAGATGCGTCTGATTGATTTCTAAAGGTGGAAATTTTTAAGAAAATGAGAATTTAAAATTTATTTATTTATGCATGTGGATGCAATTGAGGCGATTAGCGGAAGAAAGGATTCTCAAAGTTTTACATTGAAAATAAGGACAATTGTTTCTTAAGGCTGCTCGTCAATGAACTTCCCGATTCCCATCGCTAATGTTAATTCTATGAGCGTAGGATGCATTCACATATTTAAAACATCTCCTAAGGAAATTAATATTTTTAACTTCTGTTTTCTGTCTACACTTCTTAAAGGATGTCTCTTTTTTACTTACCCACCATACGTAGTATAGGGTATTACTTACCCATCATACGTAGTATAGGGTAAGTCTTGTAATCGTTTTGAAAATCGAAATTTATTTTTGACGGATTTGCATGTTTCAGACACTGGAGATTCCGAAAAACGTATTTTTAGAAGAAAAAAAATTTGTCGTAGGTCTGTGTGTCTGTAAACGCTCTATCTCCCGAAAAAATTGAGATAGAGACTTGAAATTTGGTATGTATTTAGTATGTAATAATGAGAAGAAGCTTATTGAATTTCAGTCACCTCGATTATCCGGAACTATTTTTTTCGGACTCTCGAAATATTCGTTCTGATAAAAGGTATATAAAAATTTTCGAAATTGTTTATTTTAAGGAGTGAATATAAAAGACAATAAAAAAACATAAATTTTGCATAAAGCATGAAGTCGATCGGATAATGAGTTGCCGAGATATTTGTAATCCTATTTACCACACTCTTCGATTTTTCCTGACCCTGTATTTCATCCAAATTTCAATTCAAAGATATATTTTAATTGGAAATTTGACGCTTAATCTGATGCAATAAACCGCTAGTTAATAGGATTATTATTTTTGGAGTTATAAGGATGTTTATTTCAAGCAATTCAGTAATCGAGCCTTTAAAGTTTGTGACGTCATCAAGCCACGATTTTATTTGAATTGCAATGCATTTTATAAGTAGTTTACACATTTTTGATTTTCATATTATACATTATGCATATCCATGATGGGTAAGTATTACGGTGGCCCCCAACGACTAGTTTTCTTAGTTGTCAATTTTTTTCTTAAATATATACTTAATTTTAAGTGAAGTGTTAAAACCTTATTCAGTTTCGCTAAGATTTTAAGACACGAAATTATAAATTAAGCACATATTTTAGAAATATTTTGATAGCTAAGAATAATAAGAGGCATCCTTTAAGAACAGTACACAGAAAACAGAAGTGAAAAATACAAATTTTCCCTGGCAATGGCAAAATAAATGCCATATCTAAAAGCTGTACTTGAATTGTATACTAGGTGATGCCCCTGTTATGGCCATGTTCCTGATATAGCCACCTCGTTAGCTAGCCAAAAAAAAAATCGGTAGATGGCATGAGCATACCGTGAAGGAGCCCCCTAGTGTATCATGTGATCACATGACATGCAGCTGAAATTTGAAGCCAATTTCTTATTTTATATTTTTGGTTCTGCTCCTGATATCTCCATCTAGGTGGCCAGACCAGTGCACTATGCAATCCTAAGGACCAGGCATTTTTATTTGTTCTAATTGCGATAAGTAATTTGTTTTAACAAATTTGTTAAACTCTGAAAGAATTTCACATTTTTTTTCTAAATAAAAACTTAAACTGTAATGCAAATTTTGTTAACAACTTCATTTTTGATTTTAAAAAATCCTGTTCCAAATCCCCCTTTTGAATAACAAAAATAATTATTGAGTATCATGTTTATTTATTTTACACCAAAATTATTTAATTTAGCAGAACAGCATTTTTAAATTGAAGAAAATCACGATTTGTGAAACATGAAACAAGGGTGGCCATGTCGTGTGCACATGTTCCTGCTACGGCCACTTTGTAGACTTTTGGAATTCCGTATTTTTTTTTTATTTTATTTTTTTTTTTTTTTTTGACTGGTGAAACTATTTTCATGGGGAATGCAATATTTTTTTTTTTTTTTTTTGAAAGTCCATTAACCTGAGAACGTTAATAAAAATAAGACTGTTTTGATTTTTTCAAAATGACGGCAGGTAAAATTGTTAAACTTTAGTATGGCCATAACAGGGCACCCACGTGTAATTGGAATTATATTACTTACCCATCATACGTAGATAGGGTAAGTCTTGCAATCATTTTGAAAATCGAAAATAAAATTTTTGACGGATTTACACTTTTCAGACTCTGGAGATTCCAAAAAACATATTTTTTGATTAAAAAAAAAAAAAAAAAAAAAAAAAAAAAAAAATTGCCGTCCGTTTGTGTGTGTGTCTGTCAACGCTCTATCTCCCGAACAAATTGAGATAGAGACTTGAAATTGGGTATGTACTTAGTATGTAATAATGGGAAGAAGCTTATTGAATTTCAGTAACTTCGATTATCCGGTACTATTTTTTTCGGACTCTCGAAATATTCGTTCTGATAAAAGGTATATAAAAATTTTCGAAATTGTTTATTTTAAGGAGTGAATACAAAAGACAATTAAAAAAAAACATAAATTTTGCATAACGAATGAAGTCGATCGGATAATGAGTTGTCGAGATATTTGTAATCCTATTTTCAACACTCTTCGATTTTTCATGACCCTGTATTTCATCCAAATTTCAATTCAAATAGTATATATTTTAATTGGAAATGAGACGCTTAATCCGACGCAATAAACTGTTAGTTAATACGATTAACATTTTTTGGAGTTATAAGGATGTTTCTTCTACGCAATTTAGTAATAGAGCATTTAAAGCGGGGCTAACGATAAAGACCCGATGCGTCAGCCCCGATTTAAAGATTATGACGTCATGAAGCCAGGATTTTATTCGAATGGCAATGAATTTTTTAAATAGTTTGCACATGTTTCATTTTCATATTTTATATTATGCATATACATGATGGGTAAGCATTACGGTGGTCCCCAACGACTAGTTTCTATCAGCAGAGGTTTAACACATAATCGTCACAATCTGTATTTTTTTGAATCACCGGTATATTATAGAATTACACTTTAAAGTTTTCCCGGACTTCAAACATCTTAACATTCTTGACTAGGAAAGGTCTAATTGTTTTTGTAACTCAAATATGCATTGCTCGTATTGAATTGTTTTAGATTGAGAGCGACTCTTGACTTTTCAAGCAAATAAACCCTCTTGACTTTCAACGTCTGATTGTTTGTAAGCGCAAATGTCTATTGCCTATACACATTTTTCTAAAAGAACTTCTGTACTAAAGAAGTATATTAATTTTTTTTCCAGCATTTTTTGAACACCCAACTTAATTTTTTTTTAAGGCACGATTTTTTAATTAATTTAATTGAATTTAATTATTAGTAATTTTATTCAAATTGATTTGTAAGAGTAATAATTAATTTCTTTGGAAGGCTTTATTTTTGGATATTTTTATTTATTTAAAACATATAAATGACATTTAATCCCTATTCTTTGTTATTACTTTCTTCTATCGTTACAAGAAGAAAGTATTCGATTCATGAAAGTTTTCGACGGATTTATACGTTTTAGAAGGTCTTGAACACGATTTGACTGTTTTTAGAAAATGTCTGTCTGTGACTCTGTGAAAAATTTCGTGGGCGCTCTATCTCAAGAACTAATGCGCGGAATTTAATAAAACTTTATATTCAGTTAGTCCCTGATATGAATTGGTGCTGATTAGTTTTTGGTGAAAATCGCCCAATAGGTGGCGCTGCTATGCTACTTTTCTCATTATTATCACGATAACTATATCTCAAAAACTAATGAACGGATTTTCATCAAACTTCAGATTCAGTTAGTCGTTGACATAAGTTGTTGTTGATTAGGTTTTGGTATAAATATCCAAACAGGCGGCGCTGCTATGCTACATTTTGCAGGGTTTACACGATTTTAGCAATAGTCATGTCTCAAGAACTAATGCACGGAATTTAATCAAACTTTAGATTCAGTTAGACCTTGATATAAATGGGTTCTGATTCATTTTAGTGTATGCGACACTTGTGTGAGATAGAAGAAAGTTTTAGGATTGGCACATCCGACTAGTTTTTCTATGGCGTTAGTCCTTGGCTAGTATTAGTCTGGTGCCCTTGTTTGTGTTACATTGCGCTATGCGGTAACTAAATAGAGTTAAAAAATATATATTATCATCTTTATATATTATTTCTATTGTCAACATCCCTTTTTCTATGAATTTACAAAACGTACAATAAGAAATGAGGTATTATTCGAAAGGTTTTTGAACCGGCTTCTGACATAGTACACTCACATTTCTTTAAAACATGTTTTTTGATTAAAAATTGCTGTTAATTAAAAATTAAATCGGCATTATTTTCATATAGGAAATGAAAGGTTTTACTCATATCAATGTTACCACAAAAATGTAAATACCACATTATATTGTGCTCAACAATAGCTATAAAAATAAATTGTACAAAAAAAAAAAAAAAAAAAAGATAAAATGGGACATCTCCGATAGATAAAATGGGACAATATACTAAATTCTATGAAAATGGAACCTATCTATAACGGGGTCCTGCCTTAAATTTTTCGCAACAGAAATTTTCCTAGCTAGTAGCGAAAAGAAAATAGATTATACCTCCTAAGATGGAATCTTTTTCTGATCCCTTAACAATTCCGCCTTAGTAGCGTTTTATTACATTAAATAAACACAATAATCTATACAATAAGATCTGTCAAAACGGAATCGCTAGGGACCGTACCAAAATTCCGTTTTGGACAGTTTTCGTACCGTGCAGTTATATAATTGTTGTACGGTATTCGTTCCATAGGGATCATGAAATTTATACGTTTAAGACAGGACTCCGTTATAAACAGGTTCTGTTTTCACAGGCTTTACTAAATAAAGTACAATAAAACCTGTAAAAACAGCATTTATAGGGACTATGAAACAATTCCGTCTTAGACAGGTTTTCGTCTTAATAAGTAGATTTATACGGCACTCCTGTCGGTGGAATCATAAAATTTTCCCGTTAGGTTCTGTTTTCCATGTTTTACTGTATTAAATTCCACTTGATACAGATTAATGAATTAAAAAAAATTGTTTATCCTGAAAAATTGGGACTTTTGGTGTTCCGCGTAGTCGTTCCGCGGGACGGGTCTTGGAACTCCTGAAAATTGGGACATGCCGCGTAAATCGAGACATCTGGCAACACTACCTACCAATATGAATAAATATGATTAATTGAAAATGAACATCACAGATTTCAAGAAACAAGCGAATTACAATACTAAATTATATGCTTAAGAGGGTCCGGGACTCAAAAATCTTCAATTTAAAAAAAAAAAATCTGTTTCTATCCGCTTAAAATGACGTTTAAATCATGTTTTTATCTTAATTAGAACAGGATATATTATTTTTTGTTTTCAAATCTAACTTTCAAGTAGTGGTTGTATTGGAAACGTTTTTACGTTTTACTGCGTGACGGGTTTTTACAACAAATCTCGTCTTTAAATTGTTATAAGTGAAGAACCGTTAAAGATAAATGGTTCAAACTTCCAACATGTCTTTTTCAGTTATATTACTTCAATTTTCATTCAGAAAATCAAAAAAAATATATATTTACTTTTGGAAATATGATTTTTTAAAAATAAGTTACATCATTTTTTTTTTACTTTATTTTTTTCTTTTTAATTAATATTTTAAAACATGCTGAATCATAATTAAAGCTTGTGCCTTTTGCTAAATTACATGAAAAAATTTTGAAATTTGACGCATAATATTTCGAGTTACAACGATTTTAAATACACCCATTTAAAAAATATACAGTGGCGGACAAAAAAAATGCATCACCTGCGAAAAAGTGGAAAACGCTGCAAATAATGTTTTTCAAGTACATGTATTATGGAAGGATGATATTTTTACGATAAAATACAGTTGTAGGATTAATCTAAATAAATTTTTTTTTTTAGATTTATAAGTTATTTACGCATAATTATTTGGAAAAATGGAAAAAAGTGAAAAACGCCATATTTAGAAAAACTTGGAACAAAGTAATAGATGCACAAATTCTGTAGTTAATGTAAATTTTACATAACTACAGTCATATTATATATACTTAGATGTGTATACATGCATAAGGATCACTTCAGTAATTAGTAGATCCCCCAAGAGCTGCGATGACAGCCTTTCAGTGGTCCGGCATAGAATATATCGAATTCTGAATGTAATCCTGACCAATCTCATGCAACCAGACCCTAATAATGCTTACCAGCAGTTTTATTTTAGTAGCAGGCTTCTGAGCAACAATTTTTGTACCCATTATATGCCAACAATTTTCAATGGGATCCAGGTCAGGACTATTCCCAGGCCATTCCAAAACTTTAATGCCAGATGTTTTCAGATAAGCCGTCACCTAAAGGGAGGAAACTGGATGAAAATTACTTTTCCAATATCCTTAATGTTATGGAGATTAAAACTTGTAAATTAGGCAACAAAATAATTCATGAATAAGTTAGATTGTATTTACTAATTTCGCTGTATGGCAGGGTGCAGAGTCCTGTTGAAAAATACAATTTCTAGTACCTTTAAAATCATCCTTAATAACTGGCTTTAAACACTCCTTTAAAATCTCGGTATAAACGGGTGCATTTACAGTTCCAGTAATAAGTTTCAGACATCCAACACCTTTGCTGTGTATAGATCCCCAGAGCATTTGGCTGACTAGGAATTTTACAGTAGGCGATATGCAGTCTGGATGATAAGCTTCACTTTTAGGTCTTCGAACATACCGCTTACCGTCTGATCTATGTAGGCTGAACTTAGATTCGTCCGAAAAAAATTACTGAATCCCACTGAGCCTTTATCCATGAGGCATGCTCTTTTGCCCAAGAAAGCCGTTTTTGCATCATTATTTTGGTAAGTAAAGGCTTTTTCTTTGGGCGATATGCATGCAAACCGCATTCCACAAGTCGTCTTTGGATAGTTCTTGCGCTTAAATTAACGCCACAGACTTTCTCAAGAAAGGTTTTTAAGTCAGGAGCACTTGCATGACGATTACTCAGCTACAATCGTTTCAGATATCGATCATCAGAATTTAGGGTCACCCTCTTTCGGCCCGATCCAGCCTTTCTCTCAACATTACCAGTTTCACGTTTTAATTTAATCCTCCTCCAAACTGTCGATTGATTGCAATCAATTTTTTTAGTTATCACACGTGTCGAATATTCTTCTTTAACTAAAGCAAGTATCACACATTTTTTTTCTTGCGTCAATTGAAAATACGAAGCCATCATTTGACCACTTAAAGAACAAGACAAATGACCGTTTTTCCCTTTTGCCGTACTATTTTTAAAAATTTGTTGACACAATACTTCATAAGGTGTATATTATCCAATAGAAATGTAGAATGATATCTTATCTTGCTTTGCAGCAACTAAGATTAATTTATTTGAACGAAATAACTCATTAGCATTACAAAATGTTAATTTTTCTAGGTGATGCAGTTTTTTTGTCCGCCACTGTATATGTATTTAAATTTTAAATTTTTTAAAAACTTTATCAGAAGTTTTAGGATTTGATTTTGTTTACAAATTTTATGGTTAACCATCACACACACGCATAAAAAAAAAAATAAATAAATAAAATAAATAAATAAATAATTAAATAAATAAAGATGTTTTTAAAATGTGTCCCGTACACCCTTAAAAGAAAATTTAGAAACTGCTCTAGTTAGCAAATAATATCATATTATAAGGCCCCACCAGTGGCTGAGAGGTTCTGCTCTCGAAGCTGGTAGACGGGAGGTGCTGGGTTCGATCCCAATCGCGCCCGTCGGCCTAATCGTTAGGAGTTTTCGTGGTTTTCTTCGAGCCGTGGATTTATCCATGCGTAAATACGGGTTTCCCTTAGAAAGACCCCCCCACGAAGGGCACTCCTCCCGGGCCTATATCCCAAGTGTAGATAATTGGCCGTCAATAATCAACCAACCAACCAACCATATTATAAGACTCTGCAAAGAAAATTAACAAATATCTGGCCAAACTTCAGACAGATAAACTGTCATATTTGAAACTATGATACTTCAATTTAAAAAAAAAAAAAAATGTGTTTGCCAAATCTATTGAAAATAAATGCGATTGCTTTAAAAAACTAGTCATTTTCTTTATTATATTCAGTTGCACGGAAGTCGAAAGTATTCACTATACAAAATGATGTCCAGAGCAATTCACGAAAGTTGAATAAGTACTATTGCTAGAAAGAATGACGATTTTTTCCAGGAATTTCAAGAGTCAACTGAAATCTATGATTTTAATGTTTGATGCCTATTACATTGTAATTCATGAAAAAACAGATGCAAACGGATTATTACTCAAGTGAATGTTTTTATTTGCCATTAGGAGCTTCTGGAAATTGTACTTTTTCTCGGAACAATCACCGATATTTATGGCTCAAAATTTTTGACGTAATTATAGTTTGTCGTTTAAAAAAGTGCCATGACTGCTGTTATAAAAAGGAGCAGTTACAAAATTAGAAGAAAATTCAAATACTGGGGTAATACATTTCGTATAGTTTTGATTTTACGTTAAATATTTAAATGTCAGATATGTGAAGAAATTTATATGCAATTGTCAATTATATTCGTAAGTACACTCTAAAAACGACATTTTCAAAATTGAGCAAAAAATACTCAAATCTGAGTTGGTCGCGTAGTCAAAATGACTCCGAACCAAAATGACTCAAGTTTGAAACATGTATTATACTCATTTCTGAAAACATGCAACATGCACACACTCAAGAATAAAACATCATGTGCACCTATTTGAGTATGTCCATGTTTAAAAATGAGTAATGAACTGACTTCTATGTACTCATTTTTGAGTATTTCCATGTTTCAAAAATGAATTTGAACTGATTCTAATCATTTTTGAGTATGTCCATGTTTCAAAAATGAGTATGAACTGATCTCTATGTGCTCAGTTTTGACTATGTCCATGTTTCAATATTCTGAGTATTTCTGGTATTTCAGAATTGAAAGCATTGGGTAGTCCTATTTGAAACAAAAAAATTCATAACAAAATAAAAACATCGATTTATTTAGATTTGAAAGTGTTTTTTTTTTCTCAGTGTGTGGGCTTAATTATCGCCAGTCTAGTAAATATCTTGGAGTCTTGGATATATTGGCAGTACGGCAGTACACAGAAAGAAAAAAAAAAACCCACTTATAACGTTTTAACTGTTCACTTTTTTGAACTGTTACTCAAGATTATCTTTAAAAACAAAATCAGGAAATTATAAATATGAATTAGTAAAAGACCATCAAATAAAGGACAAAAAGTACTTTAATTTTTTAATTAATTTTACAAAAAACTTATTAAACTTCTAGGCAAATTTATTATTTTACGAAGTTTATTGATAGTATTAAGGTTTTCAAATAAAATTTAATTTTCACAAACAAAATTTATTTCATTTTAAATGTATGATTACAAAAAACATCGAAGTTCAAATTTTTAGACTATATTAATTAATTTTCTAAAGATATATTTTAAAAAAAATGAATTCAATAGAAGATTTATGAAATTCAAAAATATGAAAATCAAATTAATCTATTTTACTTGTGTGATTGATCTATATAGATTGATTTATTTTTTAAATGTTTTACGAAGTTATAAATGCATTTTATCAAAGTTCAATATGATAGCACATTTGAATAAAAACGTATTGATATGGGGTTTCTGTAATTATATATCTGTCTGTAATTATTTTGTAATAAATTTCAGTAATTATATATCAGTCAACCGATTTCACGAAGTATAACGTGTCAATTAGGCATCTTTTAGCTATGTTTGGTAGTGCACTTTTGTACATCTTCGATGATTTAAAAAAAACAGTCGGATGTGCCCATCCCAAAACTTTCTTCTGTCTCACACAGGTTTCGCATACAGTAAACAGAATCAGCGCCAACTTATAATAAGGTCTAACTGAGTCTAACGTTTCCGTGCTTTAGTTCTTGAGATATGACTATTGCTAAAATCATGTAAATCCTGCAAAATGCAGCATAGCAGCGCCACCTCTTGTGAGTTTTAGACCAAAACCTAATCAACAATAACTTGTATGAACGTCTAACTGAATCTCAAGTTTGATGAAAATCCGTGCACTAGTTCTTGAAATATAGTTATCGAGAAAATCATGAAAAAAGTAGCATAGTAGCCACCTGTTGGGCTATTTACACCAAAATGTAAGTAGCATCTATTTATGTCAAGGTCTAACAGAATCTGAAGTTGGATGAAATTCTCTGCGTTACTTCTTGAGATATAGCTATCGAAAAAATCATGAAAAAGTAGCATAGCAGTGCCACCTGTTGGGATATCTACACCAAAATGTATTGAGCGTCTATCTATTTCAAGGTCTAATTGAATCTGAAGTTTGATGAAAATCAGTGCTTTAGTTCTTGAGATAAAGCTATTGCGGAAATCGTGAAAAATGTAGCATAGCAGTGCCACCTGTTGCGCGATTTACACCAAAAAACTAGTCAGTACCAATTTATATCACCGACTAACTGACTATAAAGTTTTATTAAATTCTGTGCGATAAGTTCTTGAGGTAGAGCGCCCACAATATTTTTGTCACATACAGACTCACAGACAGACATTTTCTAAAAACAGTCAAATCGTGTTCAGGAGCTTCTAAAAACGTATAAATCCGTCGAAAACCGTAAGTCGAAAATTTTCATGAAGATAGAAGAAAGTAATAATGAAAATGCTGAAAGAACAAGATTACTGCACACCAGCATGTACAATGAATTTTTAAAATAACTACAACTTAGCAAATTCAGTTTTGTAGATTTGATTGATCAAAATTGTTGTAAAGATTTTTCGGAAAATAAAGTAAATTAAAATACGAATTCTGGAGGTTTCCATGAGTATTTTTTTAACATCATTTTATTTGGTATGTACAAATTTTATTATGTGCGATGGAAATGGTATAAAACAACTTCTCTCTCTCTACTTTTTGTTTGTTTGTTTTTACTTTCTTCTATCTATACAGGAAGAACGTATTGCAGTCATGAAAAATTTCAATTAATTAACAACCGACAAGTGGCACTGATATGCTAATTTTTGCTCGATTTTCACGTTAGCTATATTTCAATAACTAATGTATAGGATTTAATAAAACTCTAGATTCAGTTAGTTCCTGATGTAAGTAGATGCTGATTACGTTTTGGTGTAAACAGTCCAACAGGTGGCGCTGTTATGCTACTTTTCTCTTGATTTTCACGATATATATATCTTAAGAACTATTGCACAGAATTCCATCAAGCTTCAGATTCTGTTAGACCTTGACATAAATAGATGCTGATTACGTTTTGTGTAAATATACCAACAGGTGACACTGCTATGCTACTTTTTGCTTGATTTTCACGGTAGAAGAGATTCAGATTCAGTTAGACGTTGACATAAATTGTTGTTGATTAGGTTTTTGGTGTAAATCTCCCAACAGGTGGCAGTGCTGCGCTGCATTTTTCAGAATTTATACAATTAGCGATAGTCATAGCTTGTCCTTTATAATATAGAACAGATAGATGTAGTTAAAATGAAAACACATGTGTGAAAATCAAAGGAAGAGATAGTATAAAAATCAAAGAGAAGATACTAAAAAATTAAACATAACAAAATGAAAATACAAAAAAAAATATGTATATATGTAACCTATATGCTAAATCAATGTAATTTCTTGTACTATTTAAATTATTTAATTGATTTGGTTTGTATAGAAGAATGTTTTGTGATGCCTACAACATGCTAATTTTGTAACGTGTATAACGTTTAATATGACCCTGGGTAGTAAAAACGAGTTTGACGTGTCTGCTTTAGTTACTCAATTCGTAACATAAAAAACAAATTTTGTCTACTATCACCAGTTTTAATCCATATTTTACCATCATCCTGTAAAAAGGGCAAACTCAGATTTATCGAATTTTCACGCTTCATTAAGACGGGAAAAAAATCGTGATTTTGTGTTTTACAACATTTTATAACTCTAAAAGAAATAAACGATATTTCTTAGGAATAGTTTTATTTCTTCAGTTACTACTTAATTCATAACATAAAAAACAAATTTATGTACTTTCTCCATTTTTAATCAATATTTTACCATGGTCCTGTAAACAGGACAGCTGAGATTTATCAAATTTTCACAAATCCATCTAAGATGGAAATCAATCGTAATTATTTTTACCAATATTGTTGTTTACAACATTTAACTCAAAAGAAAATAGACGATATATTTTTTAAATATCGATACCATTCCTTTAGTTACTCAATTCATAACATAAAAACAAATTTTGTCTAATTTTACAATTTTTAAACCATTTTTTACAACCGTCCTGTAAATAGGACAGCTCAGATTTGTCGAATTTTCACAATACCATCTAACACGGGAAAAAAAAATCAAAATACCTTTTACCAATTTTGATTTTACAACATTTTATAACTCAAAAGGAAATAAACGATGTTTTTTGGAAATAGTTTTATTTCTTTAGTTGCTCAATTTATAACATAAAAAACAAATTTTGTATACTTTCACCATTTTTAATCCATATTTTACCATGGTCCTGTAAACAGGGCAGCTGAAATTTATCAAATTTTCGCAATTTCATCTAAGATAGAAATCAATGGTAATTATTTTTACCATTTTTTTTTTTTTTAATATTTTATAACCCAAAAGGAAATAAACACTATTTTTGGAAATAGTTCCATTCCTTTAGTTACTCAATTCATAACATAAACAAGAACGAAAAATCATGCGTCAAGCATTGTTTATGTAACACTTCCCAAAACTCTTCCAAAATACTTTTACAAATCTTTACCGTTTAATAAGGTGAAAAATGATGTTCATGTAATCAATTTGGAAAACGCGTAACACATTTGAAAACCCAATTTCAGGAATTACCATCAATATGAGGAAAAATATCCGAATTATTTTGTGCAGCCCTGTATATGATAAATAGATTTGTATATATATTACATAGCTTACATAGAATTCGAAAATTTAGTGCAGTTAGGAAACGCTTGGCACAGTTTAAAATTCCCCTTCTGATATGTCAGTCTATAAACGGAAATGCCCTAGAGAACTTTTGTGATGACCTGAATATTATCTAGTGAATTTTTACACACTGAGTAACAAGCAAAAAATTACTTAAATTAAAAAACTCCCTGAAAACGCACTTCCAGCAATTATTGCTAACAGACAGCACTTTAACATACTTTTGTGTGCCCTTGTAATGCCCCTAAATGGTATATATATATAAAATTAAATACGTTTGAAATAGTGAAACATTATTAAAATAAACCGCAAACGATTTTTCCCCATAGGCCGTAATGTAACGGAATTCTTTTGGGCATCCCTGTAAAGGAACTATAAGTGCTAAACACTTCATTTTCAGTACTGAACATGCCATAGTCAACTTCAATAACATATATCAATTGCAGGACAATCCGAGTATATTTATGCGAAATACAGCTCGGACGACCTGCTACTACACTAAGAACGACCAGAAATTTTACTCAAGTTTTATTAAAAATATTCTACACCAGAATTTTCGTTTAAAACAATTTAACGTATTGATTTAACTTATTTCTATGCGGCATAAATTTAACTTTATCTGGTTCAAATCGATCATTTGGTCGGAGTCAAATTGACTCCCATTGTTAATTCTTCAATGTATTTTTAAATGACTACTTGAGTCCCTACCATAATTTTTGAGTTACCTATGCCTCTGGTCAGTTTGAATCCAATTTCAATCACTTTGTCTTTTCTGCATCGACGAGCCCATCTCGTCAAAATATGCGAATGGGTTAATAAATAATATGCAGCGCCGGTAGTAAATCTCGCGCCACATTCGTGCAATGCGATCGCAACGTTTACTCGAAAGCGAAAGTAAAAGCTGAATGTTACCATCGGCTTTTCTACTGGCCGTGTAATCGGCCAGCAGAAGGATTTAATCAACACATCCTACAAGGATATTGTAGGATGTGTTGATTTAAGAGGCTACTTCACTCACGCGAAAACACCCGGTCTTTTTTATTAGGATACTTTCACTTTCGGAACCGATTTCGAAAATAAAAGTATCCTCATTAAAAAAAAAAAAAAAAAAAAAAAAAAAAAAAAAAAACAAGAGGGGAAAATTCTGCTATAAGGCCGAATATAGATTGCCACACACGGCTTTTATTTAAAAAATAAATAAACTAGCTGTAACTCAGAATAAAAACGCAATGACAACAAACAATTTTAAAATATCTAAATAACAAATAAAAATTCCCCTGTTAAAGTGTTGAGTTGTTCAATAACCATTCGATTTAGAAAAATATTTTTCTACCACTGAGCAATTTTTTTTTAATGAAATTTAATTCATGTTGCTATGGCAGCAGACGATAAAACGATATCTTTGGAATAAGGGAATAAATAGAAGAAAAATTTTTGTTGATGTTTGTGATAAAATGTTTTTCTTTATTTTTTAAAAATGTATATACATAATTCACTTTTATATTTTAACAGAATAATAAGTTTACTATAATTCGTTACTCATGCTATGGCAAGTATACACGATACACGTCGAACCACAATGCCTTTATCATTATCTTTTTACGCGTAAAAGTTTCGCTACGGTACTCCATTGTGAAGTTTTGTAATTTTTGAAATCTAATATATGAAAAACGACATAATCATTAGATTTAAAATTTATATCAAGAAAAAGACAATTTTTTACCATTCTAACGCAGTTTGTAAAACAATTTTGTGACAAATACTTTTCGAGTTATTAATTTTTTAAGTAACTTCAAATGTTTCATTTTCCGAGATTAATCTGTGGCAACGATGGATTGCTGTGACTTTTCATAAACATGAAAAATGATAGAGATTGAAAGAATAAGCCACCCTGTGTGTGGCTAAAAAAACTGCAACCAAAATCGAAAAAATAAGAAACGGTCTGCGTAGGGATCGACACCTCAGCTATCCAGTGCAATTAAAAAAAAAAAAGGCATTCAGAAATATTAAAATATAAACTAGATATTTTAAAATGATTTCTCCCATAGGATTAACATTTGCGAGCGGGTGTTTTCCCGTGAGTGAAGTAGCCTCTTAATGGATCTCTGTTTTTAGGGTTTCGTTCATCTCACGAAACCCTATTACTCCCGCTCCGTTGTCTGTCCGTCACAGAGCCGTTCTCAGATATTATATAACTTACAGGCATGAAAATTTGTGTAATTATAGCTAAATTCCTACTATGAAGCTCAAAATATTAAAATTTGAAAAAATCGTATTATTTTAATGTAGAGAGATAAAAAAACCAAATTCTAACAGCCTTTTCCTATTAAATTTAAACATTTTTCGTTATAGCAGTTACCAACAATTAAAAATCCACACTAAAATTCTTTCTACAATAATTAATTTTCTATTCAAAGATTTCCACGTAAAAATGAAAATGAAATAAAAAGTTTCACCAATTGAAAAATATATTAAATGACGTCCTATTGGTAATAAAACGGAAATTTTCAAGCATTTCTCAATAATACAAGGAGTATGAGTATGTGTATGTACAAAAAGCAGATTAATATCACGTCATTAGAGAATTAAAAAGAAAATTAATCTGACGTCCTATTGGAAGTTTAACGGATTTCTCAAATGTTTGAGAATAATACAAAGAGAGTATCAATATGAGTAATAGAGAACAGTAAATATATGAGTTTGAGGAACGTATTGAATCATGATAAAAACCCAATAATGAAATATTCGCATATATTTTAATATTTTAAAAGTGTACAACATGCTTAATTTTTAAATATATATTTTTTAAAATATCGCATTTAGTCCACATGACAGATATTATTATGACAGAGTATAATAGCAGGTTTTTCCTGCTATCGGGCCGGTTCAGATATTCGAAAAAACGAGAAAATTAAACCGGTAAATTTTTACTTTATAAAAAACATGATTTTTTTTTTTTTTTAATTGAAAATGAAATTTATTTGGATTTATTAAAGAAAGGACAAAGTTCTTTGAAAGGAGTATTAAACGAAACCCTTTGTGCAATCTTTGATCACACTTACCCACTTGTTTATAATATGACTAGCAGGCCCCGTCCAGACAGGACCTGATGAGCTTCATGTGGGACTTGGGACACGCAGGCCATGTCGAGGTCCCCTTTCTCAAGAACTTTGCATTATCAACATGACAAACAGCTGAAAATAAACAAAATGAAAATCAACATTATAGACACATGCAAAATGCTTTATTTATGCAATGGTAAATACATATAAAAGTTTTCTGCACTATATGCTATTTAGAACAAATAAATTTGTAATGTTAAGGGATTGAATGAAATATGTTTAAAGTAATATCCGTTCTTCTTGGAGTTTCGAAGTTTACATTTACATTACATTTCATTGTCATTAGGGAAGAACACTGGAATAATTTGTTTTACCGTAATTTCCGGCCTATAATCCACGGATCAAACAATCCTGTTTCGACCCAGGAATTTTATTCTTACTAGATCGCTGTAAATATTTCACTTCAATTATAAAATAAAATTTCTGAGTCGAAACATGATTGTTTGATCTGCGGATTATAGACCGAAAATTACGGTACATGAATTTAAAAAATTCATTTTTTTCTAAGAACTCTAAAGGGAAATTTCCTTAATTTGTATCTTCAGAGAGTGGCTAAATTGCATTTTGGGGCCTATTGAAAATGTTTTAGAAGGTAATGAACTCGATTTGATTGTTTTTAGAAAATGTCTGTCTGTATGTAACACAAATTTTGTGGGCGCTCTATCTCAAGAACTAATGCACGGAATTTAATAACACTTCAGATTCAGCTACACCTTGATATAAATTAGTGCTGATTAGGTTTTAGTGTAAATCGCCCAATAGGTGGTGCAGCTAAGCTGCATTTTTCAAGATAGTCATATCTCAAGAACTAATGCACTGAATTTCACCAAACTTCATATTCTGTTAGACCTTGACATAAATAAATTCTTATTAAGTTTTGGTGCCTACCACCCACAGCTGTATTACTGCTATGCTCTGTGATTAATTTCTAAGGAAAAAAGTACTGGAGCCTTAATGTTCTGGAGTACTAACACCCGTAGTAGCGTACCCCCCCCCCCTCCCCTTCGCTGTCACTCTAATCTTCATATTTATATTTCATACACTATTTTCAAAATTTAAAGCATTGTTTTTTTATTTAGCAAAATAAAAATTTAAAATACTGTATCTGCATACACTTAGCTATCAACTATTCCACTTTTTAGTTATTACTACTTCCAAATAAAAACCTTTGCCTAATCTTAATGTTAATTAATCGCAGAATTCTGCGATTCAATAAGCTCAGGATTATGATTCGGAAATAGTGTTAACACAAAAAATCAATAGTTCGCAGCTATATGCAGAATAGAAAAAAGACTATTTCTGTTTACTCTTTATTCTGATCAAAATAGCATTAAAATGGTTTGAAATGGAAATAAATAAAGTTTTGAATTTAAGACAGATTGAGCTCGAGCCCGCCCAAACCCGAAGACTGATATAAAAATCGAGCCCGTTTCATCTCCATCTCATACGTGAGCGACACATTACGTCACTTATAAGTGTTTTGATACAAAAGAGGGCAAAAGATTAGAAATGGGAGGGAAAGGAAAGCGTAATTTAGGATTCGTTTTTCGAAAGCGTTATTGCACTGGGCTCCGGTGCGCAGCGATTATGAACTACGGTGAATTCTGGGCAATATTTAAATATTTACTAAAAACAGAGAAGTACCGGACTGAGCTCCGGTGGGCTCCGGCGTACATTAAGCCCTGGCTATATCGCAAGAACGAATAGATTGAAATTTGATTTTGGTTTCAGACGATTTGATTTAGATAGAAGAAAGTTTTCTGATGACTAAAACATACTAGTTTCGTTTCTAGTAATCTTTGACCAGCCTTTTCCTATTGGAGTGTGAACGGAAATCTAAATTTAGATGAGATTGGACAATAGGAGAAGTTGTTCGCTGTTATTTACTTTCAGCGTCATACTAGAATGACAGGAGTTTTAAGTGCTGAGAAATCGCAACCGAAGTATTTCTAATTAAAACTAGTCGTTGGGGGTCACCGTAATACTTACCCATCACGGATATGCATAATATAAAATATGAAAATAAAACATGCGTAAACTACTTATAAAATGCATTGCAATTCGAATAAAATCGTGGCTTGATGACGTCATAAGTTTTAAATGCGGTATTACTGAATTGCGCAAGAGAAACATCCTTATAACTCCAAAAATGATAATCCTATTAACTAACAGTTTACTGCGTCGGATTAAGCGTCTCATTTCCAATTAAAATATATCATTGAATTGAAATTTGGATAAAATACAGTGCCATGAAAAATCAAAGAGTGTGGAAAATAGGATTATAAATATCTCGGCCGACTTAATTCTTTATGCAAAATTTATGTTTTTTATTGTCTTTCATATTCACTCCTTAAAATAAACAATTTCGAAAATTTTTATATACATTTTATCAGAACGAGTATTTCGAGAGTCAAAAAAATAGTTCCGGATAATCGAGGTGACTGAAATTCAATAAGCTTCTTCTCATTATTACTTACTAAGTACATATCAAATTTCAAGTCTCTGTCTCAGTTTGTTCGGGAGATAAAGCGTTTACAGATACACACACAGACAGACGGACGGCAATTTTTTTTTCAAAAAATATGTTTTTCGAAATTTTTATGTCTGAAACGTGTAAATCCGTCAATTTTTTTTTTTCGATTTTTTAAAACGATTACAAGACTTACCCTATACTACGTATGATGGGTAAGTAAAAAAACCGCTCAAAATGTATATTTGAGACATCAGACTGTATCTTATATAATGTGTTTTTTTTTTTTTTTTTTTTTTTTTTTAAATAACTAAATATGTTTTTAATGATGACTGTTAAACAGGATTGGTACGGTGTACCACAATTTTTTAACAGAATGTTTCTAATTAATATTTAAATAGCAGAAATTGTAGGCTCCTCGTTTAATTGCAGGATTTGTAATACTTTTCTGCGTTTAAATAAAGCAAAACATTTTATTAAAGCGTACGAACCCTGTTAATGTATGTATTTTACTGACAATATAAAATATTTTTTTTTTAAATGGGTGTAATGTTTTTTAACGATAATAGTAATATGAAAAGACACATCTATGCTACTATTGTTCTCCAAGATCAATGCTAATGCCTGATGACTGGTATACTAAAATAAGATTTAAATATAATACGGACATTATAACAGACATAATGTTCTGTTTTTAGACTCTCTAAAAAATGACAGAAAATGTATTTAAAAATAGTCTATCTGTTTGCATTTATTTCTGTTACAATCTCCGTGTGATTAACTACCACAGCTTTTTCATTTTTTTAAACAAGATAATAATAATAATAATAATAATAATAATAATAATAATAATAATAATAATAATAATAATAATAATAATAATAATAATAATAATAATAATAATAATAATATCAATTTTATTTTTAAGCAAATTTAGAGATTTTTTTAATCCGAAAAAAAAAAGTTTGATGAAAATGAATATTAAAAAATAAAGTCTAATATTTCCGAACTAAAAATAATTTTAAAAAAAAAATCTATTTTCATATCAGTTTTTGGTTAAATATTTCAGAATTCTCATCGATTGAATTATGTGTTAATATTCTGACTTTTTTGTTATTGGTTTCCGAAAAGTTTAAACTAGGTCCTCATAAGGCTTCAGTGTATTTTCGTTCAAAAGTTTTAGTAGTTCATGCATACTAGAGAGGTTGGTTGATTTATGACGGGGGTTGATTTATGATCTACTCTTGGGATATAGGCCCTAGGGGGAAGTGCCCTCCGTGGGGTTCTTTCTAAGGGATCCGAACACGTATTTACGGCAAGGTTAGAAGAAAACCACGGAGAACTCCGAACGGTTAGGTCGACGAGCGCGACAGGGGTTTGAACCCAGAACCCCCCGTCTACCAGCTTTGAGAGCAGAACCTCTCAGCCACTGGTGGGGCGCATACGAGAGAGAAGATGGGCTCAGCCCGGGCTCGATTTTTAAACCTGTCTTCGGGCTGAGGCTCAAACGGAACATTTTATTTATTCACAAATTGGGGGAAAATGAAGAAGAAGAAAACTTGCAATTCGAGAAAAACAATAATGTATTCTAAAATTAAAGTTTTTCACAATACTTTAAATATAAGTTTGAAAGGGAATCGATTGCTGTTGATGGGGTATAAGGAAAAATTTCATTCTGAAGGATTTGCACGGTCTGTGTTAGTAACATAAAGTAGCCCCTTGTGTAACCTCGCTTTCGCTTTGAAGTCCCTTTCAAGAATTACTAAAAACAGAATTCATGTCTGTCTGCCATAGCTTTACAGTTGAATTTTAAAATAATAAGAATTGCGACTTTTGCAGATTTCTGCCAGTGGTTGGGTATAAATAACAAATTTGCTATTTTAAACAGATTTTCAGGGACATGAAAATCACGAAACGTTGTCATGAGGTAGTATTTAGGATTAATAGTTTGTTCCTATATAAGAAGAAATTTGTAAATGAGAAAATTAATCTTCTAACAATTTTCAAATGTATTAAAAATTTTCTACTGTACACTTTCATAATTGTTTGCACATGGTTAAACTGAAAATTTAAATATTTTCAACGGATTAAGTAGTGGGATGATTTTTACCCATTAGATATCAAAAGTTGAATAATGTCATTCGCCACTAGATGGCAGCACCACAACCGCATTTGCCGGTCTTTCAGAATCAAAGAAAGGGTTGGTTAATTTATGACGGCCGATTATCTACATCACTTGCGCCAACTTTTGAAAAATATTGGGTGGGCTCAAGAATATTTGGGTAAAATTGCATGGCCAGTTTTTTCTTTTTTTTTTTCTTTTTTTCTCATTGAATGGTAAACGGAAGTTGATGGACGATAACTCAAAATCAAATTATCATGTTTTAAAATAAAAAATAAAGTTGTAATATTATTAAATTATATTCTTGATTCCTTGAAACACCAATATTTACTATTTATATCATCATACTATGACTACAATTTGAAAGTGCAAAAAGCTAAACATCGAGCAAAACATTTTAGTCATTTTTAAGTGATTTATTAATGTCAATGGGGTATGAGAAGAAATGGTCATTGACCCACCCCTACTAGTAAATGATAAAATAAATTTTATTTCAGGGTAAAAAGTAAACAATGAAACAAATAATGAAATATAACAATGGGATTTGGGTAGGCTGGGATGACAAATTATTGGGTGAGCTCGGGCACTACAAACCCATATAAGTTGGCGCCACTGATCTACACGAGGGATATAGCCCCTAGGGGGGGGGGGTCTTCCTAAGGGATCCTAACCCGTATTTACGGCAAGGATCGTAGAAAACCACGGAAAACTCCGAACGGTTAGGTCGACGAGCGCGACAGGGAATCGAACCCAGCACCTCCCGTCTACCAGTTTTGAGAGCATCAAAGAAAGGGTGTATATAATTTAATCCCAAGGGATTTGAATTTATTTCCTAAGGAAGCGGAGCATTGAGGAATATTTGGGGATGGTATGTGTGGTATACTGTGTGATTCATAGAAAGGGATTTATATATTTCACGTACCAGCCAGGCGTTTTTTAAGATAGTTTTTCAGATTGCACTGCCCGGGACGTGCAGTTCTTATGTTGTAATACTTCTACGAACTTTTAAACATCTCTAGTATATATTCCATCTATAAATTTGATATATATATATATTTTAATATTTTGTATTTTTATAGTGTATTTTCTAATTTACTTCATTTTTTTTTTTTAAATAATGCAATAATCTTAGAATTTATCTGAACAATGTATCTTTTGAAATTTTTACAACTGTAGCAATTTTAAAATAAATTCGCAATGTCATTTCTTATCTTTGCATGCTGAAAAATGCCCTAGGTTAATTTTTTTAAAACTATATACAGTTTTACCTCGTTAACACGAAATTGAAGGGACTGAGAATTTTTTCGTGTTATACGTCATAATAGTGGCGCCATCTATGGTTCGATATAAAAACTAATTAAATTAACCTACAAATATATCCCTTATCATAAAATCATAAGTTAATAATAAATAGAAAATTTCATTAACAAATTAAACAAATTGATCATCATTTTAGGCAATAATAAATTTATTTAGTTCCTAATCATTTTTTAAGGTCCGTTATTGACTTTGCTTCAATTTTTGTAGAGTACTTCTTTTAGGAACGTATGGACCTCATCTAATATGTCCAAAGCTTGGAAAGCATCCTCTTATTCCGTTGAAAAAACGTCGAGTTTTCAATGCTGCGGGGTAGATTCATTTAATGACACTAAACTTTTCCGTTCTTTCGATGTTGTCATCGTTTTTAACACTTTCCAACCTAGTTGAAAAGTGTTTATGACTTCGGTTTGTCTGGCCGTCTGTCCATGCTTTAACTCCCGTAAATATGCTCGGATTGCCCTGCAATTTTTATATGTTATTGTCGTTATCTATAGCACGTTCCCTATTTCAACTGAAGTGCTAGCAGTTATAGTTTTTTTACATTGACTATGGGGGAGTTATCGAGTTCATTATGCATATAGAAGAGTTATCGTGTGAAGTAAGTTCAGGGGGTTGATTATTGAGAAGATGTTGTCAAAGTTAGAGAATCCTTTAAAAACCTGAAGGATTTTTTTTTTTTTTTTTTTACGGAGTAAAACAATTTGATAAAACAAGAAGGTATAGTGGATATTGGTTGTTTGGCAAACCTCAGAATGCGTTTCCTGGGTACTGAAGTACTGAACCGGAGTGTAGTTTTCCTTTTTTTTTATATGATGGAGCAAAGAAGACGAAAATTGGAGAAACGTGTCACAATTCACAATCTTCCACAATAGTGAGATTTTGATCAATCATAGTTTCAGTCTGATGAATATTGGTGAGGTGACATTTTAAATTTAAAGTCAGGGGTGAAGAACACAAACGTGATCCAAAGAATAATCCAGAAATGCTGTTGAACGGGCCCGACTAAGTTCACGTAATCCAAAAAGTTTTAAGAACATCAAGGGAATTTTTCGTTATAAAACCAAAGGGTGGCCAAAGGGGCCAAGACATTTTTAGATGTTTCGGAGATGAAGTTCAGAGGGCAAGTGTCTTATATCCGATATGAAAGCGGGCGCAAGGAAAACACACCAACCGAGTTACATTTCGAGCCAAGAGAATCGCATTTTTTTTGCGTGGGAAATGTAACCGTTACTTATACACATATCAACTTCATAATTTGACGTCAGTGGAAGGGAAAACTCTTTTGGCGTTTGGCTAAAAGAGGGTGATTAAGAATCTTACCGTTAATTATTGTTTTGGGAACAGGGTTTCAAAGGAATGCTGCAAAGGTGCCATAGAAATGCTATTAGACATCTGGATGCAATATGCAAGACAAAACTGACCATGAGAAAGGAAAACATTTTATGCCTTGTATAATTTCATTTCTTTTGATATGTGGGAGACCGAATAAGTACGTTAATGATAATTTAAAAACAATATGCATGATTTTGACTAAAAGTCTTTCGTTGAAAGAGAAAGATAAAAAGAGTGCGCGTTTTAACAGCCGGGAATGTATATGAATTACGATAATGCAGAAAGGGGAAAATATATCTGATAAAATACTTAAAATATAGATTTCTTTAATTTTTGAAACGAATATATATGGTATCTTTACCATAGGGACACTCAAAAGAATTCCGTTACATTACGATCTATGGGGAAAAATCATTTGCGGTTTATTTTAATGATGTTACACAAGTTCAAACACATTTTAATTGATATATATCACGAAGGTGCATTACAAGAAGCTTAATATGGAATAGGATGTGCATAGCACTTATAGTTACTTTACAGGGACAGTCAAAAGAATTCCGTTACATTACGTCTATGGAGAAAAATCGTTTACGGTTTAATTAAATAATGTTTCACTATTTTAAACGCATTGAAATTTATATATATCACTAAGGTGCATTACAAGAGGCTTACTACAGAATATTGTGTGTATAGCAGTCATCGTTCATTTACAGGGACACACAAAAGAATTATATACTGTCTGTAAACAATAATTCCTGGAAGTGCGTTTTAAGTTGCTGAACGCGATTTTAAATTTAATTCACTTTTTGTCTATTACTTGGTGAGTATAAATTCTGTAGATCCTATACAGGGCAGCACAAATGTTCGCGAACACATTTCCGTTTATTGACAGAAACTCCAGAAGGAGAATTTTAAACTGTGCTACGCGTTTCCTAACTAAACTAAAATTTAGCATCCTATGTAGTATTCAAATCTATAGATCATATATAGGGCTAAATAAAAGTCTTCAGATATTTTTCCGAATATTGTTTATGTTGGAAATTCCTGAAATTATGTTTTTAAATATGTTATGCGTTTTCCAAATTGTTTACTTAGATGTTATCTTTCAGCTTATTAAACGGTAATGATTTGTAAAATTATTTTGGAAGTGTTGGAAAGTGTTACATAATCTCTGCTTGACGCATGATTTTTCGTTCTTGTTTTTTTTTCAGCTAATGCAGCAATTATTTCTTCGTCTGTCGTCACATTCGAAGTCAGCACATCTTCATCTATGCAAATATATTTGAAAAACAATGTCTAGGAAAGAATTTCCCGTTTTTTGGCCACATATCTTTTGACAGACGATTCTATGGCGTTCTTTAAATATTGTCAGTCATCCGTCAGAACATGTGAAATCGCTCTCATCGAGAGCACCAGCTTCTTGCAAAACTGCACGGCTTCTTGCTTCTTTTTTTTTCACTGCAAAAGAGCAATTTCAATTCATTCATTCTACACATTCGTTTTCTTACTGGCTTGAATTGACTCACAGCATAAGCCACTTCAATCTTTTCAGGATTCCTTAAAATTGTAGAGAGTGTGCTATTGGGTATCCCCTACTTCGCCGCAATTTCTGATTTTTTCTTTCAGAACTGGTTCGCTTACTTCGTTTAAAATTTTTTGCTTGGTTTCTAAAGATACAGTTTGCTGTTTTCGACGCATCTTTCACAGAATTCTACAGAGCAACTGTTAACAGAGTTCAATTATGTTAGTCAGTTAGTGAAGTAGGGATTGTCAATTCTTTCTCTCAACGATAGGGGAATTCGGAAACCCGGTTTATGGTTTATGTTACTGTCAATACAGTCAACCTAGTAATGGAGCAATCACTTTCAAAAAAGAAATTCCTTCACCTAAGCTTTCTTTGTGATTGATCTATACCTCATATGGTTAATGTGGGAAAACTTCCGCATATCAGAGATCAAAGAAAAGCAGGGATTAGTCAGGAATTCAGTATTTCACCATTTTCTGAAACCTATTTCCACTTTAGTTCTTTTTCATACCTTGATAAAATTCCATTTTTAATAAAAGGATGTGACATGTAAGTTTGAAATATCGAAAACATCGCGTAAGGAATCATGTTTTTATTATGGAGCAAAAAAAAAAAAAAAAAAAAAAAAATTCGCCTTAAGCGGGGTTTTCTGATTTTCAGACTCATCTGACGGGACCTCAGTATTATTTCGTGTTAACGAGGTTCGACTGTAGTCCTATTTCAGACATTCCCCTAATCACATTTACATCGGTTTTTTTTTTAGCATATTTTTAAAATTTCAATAACCCGGAGCTCAAGGCGACCTTGCGGAAACAGGCGGCGGGCGGCAAAGTTTCTTCCTTCAGTTACCACCCATTTAGAGCGATTATAAAAGGGCTTTGCACCGACCGTAACAGTACACGGCTACTTTAGTACATGTCGAGAAAGCTCTTGTTTGTTTAGGACGGAGTTCATGACGTGAGATCATGTGATCTAACAACCGAGAAAGCTCCCTGGGGGGGGGGGCTTTTTCAGCGGATTGGATCGACGGAAATCACGTGATCTGACATCATGGACTCCATCCTAAGCCACTACCCTAACAAACAAGCGCTCTTTAGGCCGGTACTGAATTTGGCTGTGATCCTGCACACATGCTCAGACTCATCCAAATCGGTTTATAAATATGAGTGCTATCGCATGACAAAAATTATGTTTTTTTTTTACCTTGTTATGGCTCATGCAAGGATGAAATCGTACTTTTTTGTGGAATTTAAGGTAATTTGGGCCTGATGATTCTGCCTTGATTCCACTAATATTTCAATTTTTACAATATTTTCCAATATTTCAATAATATTCAATATTTTACTATTTTTCTATTTCTTATCTCACTTATTATTATAATTTATTTTTGGATATTTTTCATGAAAGGTATGACTTTAATTTTCATTTTCCCATTTGTGAATGATAAATTTATCTTGCTTTATAATGGTTATATATATATTTATATATCAACATTTGGACTCAGAATGGCTTTGGGTTCTGGAGGTGGTGATCGGTGAAAATATACCAAAATTGCTTCCCTCCGAACAGCTACAGTAGGTGGCGTATTACTTGTAATAAATGCTACCTAATAATCGAGTTGTATTCAGGACATTCCAAAACTTCTAAATCCATTGCCACAACCTTTCTTTTTTTGTACTGAAGTTGGCCGTGAACGGTAGCGGAACCAATCACGGAACATCCCACCGAAAAAATTTAAAAGTTAAATTCGATAAATTTAAGGGTCCTCTCTCCTCACGCGAAAACATCCGCTCGCTAATGTTAATCCTATGGGACAGTTATTTTACAATATCTCGTTTGCATTTCAATATTTTTAAACGATTTTTTTCCCGGCATTGGATAGCTGAGATCGATCTCTACAGCGCCACCTTTTTACTTTTCCGATTTTCTTTGTGTAATTTTTTTTTACGAAGATACGTTTACTTTCGGAACCAGTTTCGAAAGTAAAAGTATTATCGTAAAAAATAATCCGCAAAGAAAATTGAAAAAGTATAAGGGTGGCACTGTAGAAATCAATCTCAGCTATCCAATGCAAAAAAAAAAAAAAAAAAAAATCGTTTAAAAATGTGGAAATGCACGTGAGATATTGTAAAATAACTGCCCCATAGGATTAACATTAGTGAGCGGGTGTTTTCACGTGAGGGGAGTGGTGGATTAAGGTGTCCTTAATCTATCGATCCAGCGGCAGCGGGTTATTTAATACCTCGGAGGACCGTGGCGGCTACGCGATCATTATAATTCTCTGGCTGTTCTAAAATACAAAGTGGCTATTTTCTCACACATTCACATGGTGATTGTTTTATTCTTTGACTCAGGAAATTGGCTGGTGCTGTTACTTAGAAACTAAAGAAATCGAATGCGTATTTAATTTTCGGCAAATTCAAGGATTTCTCAGAAAATGCTGTCAAAGCTTGTGTTTTGGGCAGATTTTCGAGATGCGACAGCCCAAATATATATATATATATATTTTTTTTTTGATAACCGCTTAAAATTAAGGGCCTTGGGGCAGAGGCCCTACCTAAAGCACATTATGATAATATTGCAACCATAGTCCGGTAGTGACATTTGAAATTTGCAACAGATAAATGTGGGATCTTGCTCGGCGTTTAGAGGAATGAAAAATAAGTTTTCAAAGTTTATTACGTGGATTTTTAATGTCTTGGTTAGAATATAACTATATAAAATATTAACAATAATAAGTTAAACTGGTATGACATTTTCTGACAGTCTGTTGGGTTTAAAAATTAGTTAATTGCGCGATCCACCGACCGGCATAAAAATTACAAACAAAGGCAATCTCTCGGACCGCCTGACCGGGACGAAGGCTCTCGCTCATCTGCTATCTTCTCACGATGAAAATGCATATCTTATCAAATTTCTATCGTGAGGTAATTATAGAACTTAGATCCCAAATCACAAGCCTCAGTCAAATATTTGCTGTGCCTTGCAGTCCGAAGTTCAAATGAAGAACTATTGCGACCACATAAATAAGAAATCCAACTCTTCTAAAGCACGCACGTTCTCTTTACAAATACAATATCAAATCTTTCTGTCAGAAAATGCAATAAAACCAATCGTCTTTCACTGCGTTTACAGTCGTGTAAAAGAAACTCTATCCTTTTGTCCAGTAACATGTCATAATCGTTTGAATGCAATTCATTCCGGTCGAAACAAGCAGTTTCCATTGTTTTTCAACATAGATATGTCTGTCTCTTTGTTTCAGCTGTTTCGCATGGCACGATGGCAGAGAAACCTTGTGAGAAAATATACTGGAGGGAGGAAGAGAAAAAGATACAGAGGGAATAATACTGCATTATAAAGCGATGTCTCAAAACATCGCATGGATATCGCTGCTAGCTGCTGAACTAAGTAGTTGGTGTCTTTTATAGATTTCTATTGCATCTAATAGGTTTTTAATAATTGAAGATACGGGTGAAAGAAGGTGTTATGTCCCATTTTGCTCAATTTTTTTAAAAAATATTCGCTTTACGGATAATATGGAGAGATTTTAAGGAATAAAAACCGGAACGCAAAATTTAAATGTTGATCCCCCCCCCCCCCACACACACACACACACACATACCGCAGTCGCAGATGAAGAATCTATTTCTCACTCTACTCTCCACAAAAATAATTATAAAATAATAAAATTAAATAAATAAATAACAAGTAATATAATTTTTTTTAAGTCAATTCCTATTTTTTTAATCATAAATATATAAAATACACCCGTGCAGCATTAATGTCCCACGTTATCTTTATAGGACATTATTTTATAATCATCGTTGCGGTATTTTATTTTTTGTTGGCATCACTCATTTGAGATAAATCTTTCATTTCATTTATGAAAACAATGGGAGAATTTTTTTTCTCCCATATAAAAATTAAAATTAATTAATTAAATTAAATTAATGAATTAATATTTGAAAAAACTATATTAACATCAATTGTCATCCAGTACAAGTTTTAAAAAATTTATTTGAACTTGAATACTTGAATGGATGAATAGAAAATATTTTATTAACGATTGAAAATTCTAACAAGATATATATGAAACGAAGCGTGTTGCTCCGTCGGTGGGTCCTTGATCGCCGGGCCGGTGGCTGCGCGGACTGATGGCGGCTCCGTATTTACGTCAAAGCGCTCATTCTGATTCCCTTGCATGCTCTTGTAGTCCTGGGCCGTGAGCGGGATTCGGTTAAATTCCGAGTGAATGTATGTCTGTTTAAAGGAAGACACCGTCTATTACGGAACCTGGTTTATTTCTTTTTCTTACATGCATCCTTTTAAACCAGGCCCATATTGGCGTGAGAGCTGCTTTTTAAGTCTGTCTGGACATCGAAGGTTCGTCCATCGCGAGGCAATTCCGAGAGAGCAGATTGGCGTGGATTTGTTTAGATGAGGGAAATCGTAAAAAGTTCGCTCCTGATAGCCGTGTAATGGTATAAATATGAGGTTTTTGCATTATTTCTGCTAGAGGTCGTCTAAGTCAAAAGAGGCGTATTTTTAATTTTAATTGGCCGCGAGCTGAGTGATTGATTGTGCGGAATAAAGGCGTTGGCTCCATCGGCCGATCGGATGCAGCAAGACTTTAAAATTGCGTTAGCGTCAGCACAAATATTCTTATGAAGAGTCAGAAAACGATCTTTGAAAGTTATAAGATGCGATGCAGGAAAACTAATTTAACAGGGGCGACGGCATTTTCAATCAATTGAAACACAATTATTAAAGCATTTAAAAGTTTTGATTTAAATTTCTATTTTTTAAAACGGTAATTTAAAATTTTAAAAGGGGCAAAAAGGGATTTTGCATTTTAAAAAGGGGTTTAGCTTTTATCCTTTCATATCCCCCCCCCCCCACTAAAACAAGAGCCACAGGGCTCGCCTGCAAGACCTGTGGGTCTTATCTCGTGAATTTAACCCATGTTTTTTTTTTTTTTTTTTAGATTCTTATTTTCTCCAGCTCTCAAGTAATTTCTCCAGCTCTTCAGTATTTACTTCAGCTCTCAAGTCAATTGGACCTATTTTTACATTTATATATCAAATTTACATAAAAATATTGGTTACACTAAAATATTGGAATTCTTTCAATGGTGCTGCAGCAAAACAATAATGTGTCTCGAGACGACATATCTTGATTATAACAGTTGTCATAACATAACTGTGTTTGTAGTGTTTCCCTTTCTTTCCAGTTTTTGTTTTAAAGTTTTTGATATAGTTTGTTGGGAAACATCCTTTTGTCTATAATTGCAAATTGCAACCATAAACTATATAGTATATTAAAATATTCACAGGTAAACATACTGAAAACTATACAACATATGCAAATGTAAAAAATATTCAATAATAGACAATGTTCAAATGTAAAAAAAAATATTCACAAATACAAAATATTAAAATGTAAAATATATTCACAAATACAAATTATTCAAAAATATAAAATATTCAATAATACAAAATATGCACTAATACTATCAACAAAATATATTGTATCTCAAATGCAATTTGAAAAGCTTGCATTTCTAGAAATATTGAATTTTCACACTGAGATAAAATAACAGTAAAATATCCTAAAATACTAATAACAAAAACAAATGATATTTCTTCGTATACCTTTCCGTTTTGTTAGGGACTTAGCTACTTCTATGATGCAGCCTTAGGTCTATATCCATGAAAAAACAACACTAAGTTGTTTAAAAAAAAAGAAAACTACAGCTAATAAAAACTAAATATACACTTGCTATAATTTTCACCATGCGCAGGGTCAGTGCGATATGGGTTTTAATACTCTGAGGGGAATATCACCCAAAAATGTGCCACTCGCACGACAGAAAAAGAAAAGTGGGTAATCGATATTCACCTGCAGAGGGGAAGCGAAGCAGTTTTGCCAGATTCTCCGTTCAACCTGGAAAGAGAATCTGGGAAAACAGTCCGGCTAAAGATGGGTGGCCACGGAGCGGAGGACCCCTTCATGTGTCATCAATTCTTCGTCATAATATTTTTAAAAAAAAAATAATAATAATTCTAACAGTACTTTTAAACTGTCACCATCATTCTACACTGCTGGGGAGATAGGTTACACGCCCAGCTGGGTCCTCATCCAAATGCTACGAGTAAGGGGGACGATAGGAAAGCAAAAATTAAAAAAAATTGACAGCTGAAAGAGATAGATGGGGTTTATTCATGGCTGAGTTTAAGATTTTGAGGAGGGTGGTAGTATCTTAACTTGGAGGAATGGACAATTTCGGAATTTCTCTTAAAATGTCGGCTGGGTTTATCAATTTCAAAGGATACATCAGAAAGTTGTTTTAAAATGGTGTATGGGCCAGAATATGGTGCAGTCAATTTACGGGTATTCGGATAGTGAAATTCTTCATACATCACAATGTCACCAACTTTAAACTTTACAGGAAGGAAACGAGCATCATAACGGACTTTATTCTTTTTATGGTAAGCAATTGTTCTCTCTTTAGCCAATTTTCTAGCTTCTTCCACAGGGGGATAGTAACTATTATTTGGTAAAGGGGGATCATATGGTAAATTTCCTAAAAATAAATAGCTAGGGGTGAATTGGGTTACAGAATGAGGGGTGTTATTATATTCATATAAGACTTCATCTAAAAGCTTAGTCCAGGGTATTTTCTTGGATGTGGAATTGACTTTACATTTTAATCTAGTGACAATAGTCTGATTTAGTCGTTCAATTTTCCCATTCGTTTCCGGGTGATGGCTGCTCGTCAATCTGTGTTTTATATTGTAATTACGAAGAAATCTCCTAAACCTGGAAGCCGTAAATGCTCCATTTCTGTCGGTTAACAATCTATCTGGTACTTGTATTTGAAATAATTGTTTCAAAATGTTTGTATAAGTTTCGGTAGTTACACTTTTTGACGGAAAACCCCACACATAGCGAGTTGCATGGTCAACGACTAAATGCAAATATTTTTTTGTAGAATTGTAATAATTAAATCCGCCAACAGAGTCTACTGCCAAACATTCAAAAGGTATCTCTGTTGGGGGCATTAATTGCAATAAGCCAAATCTTTTTTGTCTACATTTTTTGTTTATCTGACAAGTGTGGCAGTGTTTTTTCTAATAGGGGTAAACGTAAAGACATGGGGACCACAATCTTATACAAACCTTTCTTTTTAATAACAACAACATCATTTATCTCAGTGTACTTTTTACCATCAATTGTTACATTTTCTTTCTTCTGATTGTCTCTTACTTCATTCAAGTCAAGGAGATGTATAATATGGGGTAAATTTTCTGAAACAGGTTGTCTAGATAGCATATCAGCTTCAACATTAGTGGAGCCTTTCTGGTATTTAATTTCATAGTCAAACATACTAAGTTTTAGGGACCAGCGGAAAAGACGTCCTCTTAAATTTTTAACACTTTTGAGCCAGGTAAGTGCCGCATGATCTGTATGTATGACAAATTTTTGACCGTGTAAATAATGATAAAATTTATCTAAAGCATCCACAATCGCCAAACATTCTAACTCCGTAATTGCATAATTTTTTTCATAATCGCGAAGATTTCTAGAGTGATATGCTATAGGATGTAATGTTCCTTTTTCATCAACTTGTTTCACTACACATCCCACTCCATGACTTGATGCGTCTACAAACAAATGACAAGGTGTTTTGGGATCAAACAACTTTAAGATTGGTTTTTCAATTAAAGCATTTTTTAATTTTTCAAAAGAATTTTGACAATTTTGGTCCCACACATAAGGGACATTTTTCTTCAACAAATTGTTGAGAGGGTATCGAATGTTAGCATACTTTGGAATAAATTTGTGATAAACATTTATAGATCCCAAAAAACGTTGTAATTCTTTTACATTCGTTGGTGGTGTTAATTTCTTAATCGTCTCTATATTAGGGTTGTCAGGTGTGATACAACCGTTCGAAACTTCATATCCTAGAAAATTAATTTTGGATTTCACAAAATTACACTTTGACAATTTGAGTTTAAGGTTTTCTTGAACACATATATTAAATAATGTCTCTAAATGACATAAATGTTCCTCTTCATTTTGGGAGAATACAATAACATCATCAAAGTAACTACAGGCAAAGTCAATTTTGTATTTATTAAGAATTCTACGGAGGGTACGGTTAAACCAAGCAGGTGAGTTTTTCCATCCAAACGGTAAACGATTCCACTCATATAATCCAAAGGTGGTGGCAAATGCCAGCTTCTCAGTGTCTCGAGGGTGGATAGGAATGTGCCAATATCCACTAGCTAAGTCAAGAGTGGAAAAAATTTTAGCATGCGCCAATTTATCTAACAGGGTGTCGATTCGAGGTAAGGGTTCTGCATCTGTTTTTGTAATGGCATTTAATTTTCGGAAGTCAATACATAACCGGGTTTTCTTCCCTTCTTCACGTTTATACACCAAAGTTACGGGTGATGAATAAGGGGAATAGCTTTCTTTAATGATACCGGCTCGCAATAAATTTTGAATTTGTTCTTTAATTTCCTCTTCTTCCTTAGGGGAAGTGCGATATGCTCTTAAAGAAACGGGGAGATCTGAGGTTAACTGTATTCTCTGGGGTTCCATGTTTACACAGCCTATATCATATTTATCTTTGGCGAAAATACAGACATATTTGGCTAGAAGAGCAGGTAATTGTTCTCTGACAGACTGAACATTTTGCACATGGTCAGTGGTCTCGAACAACTCCGGCTCAAAATTTTCTTCGAATATCTCTGCATTTTCAATTGCTGGCTGGTTAGTATATACTTCTGATAAATGTAAAGTATGGTGAGACGCATTTGTTGGAATATGGTCCATGAGAGGTACTTTCTTATTATCTTGAGTTATTTGCATTTTAACACAGTCAATATTTAATCTAAACAGTTTGCAATGGGGTAGCCCAATCAAAGCATAAGGTAACTGATTGTTAATTATAAAAAGTTCAATTCTCTTAGAGATACGTCCTAATTGCAAACTAACAAGGCATTTTTCTTTCAAAGCAAGAACACCTTGTGTTTGGGTGACTGGTATACTCTGCTGAACTTTACATATTTTTAGGTTAAGTTTATGGGCTAAATGACAAGGAATAACACTAATCGAACTCCCAGTATCGATCAAACAAGGTAGTGAGTCTTCATTTTTTACATAAGTAACTTTATGACAATCTCTATTTGATTTTTTATAGCTAGCTTTTTCTTTTTGTATATGTCCGGACATAAGAAATCGTCATTGATTACTAGATGTATTTCGGGATGACTCATTAGCGCTATGATCTTGGTTGGGGTTCGGCAAAGTCATATTGTGACTAGGGGTTGGTACTGCTAACACTTGTTGTCGAAAAGGGCAGTTTCCCACCCAATGATACGCATTTGGTATTCCGATATTAAGACAAACTTTGCATGGATAGGGCGGCAAAGTGGTCTGGTGGTGTACATTAGGTCGTGGTGGAACATTTGAAGTCGGTCTAAATGTATTTTGGGGATTTCTGGCTTGATTTGATGGAAAAGGTCGAATGGGGTGTGTTTGATAGGGAACTCTGTAGTTCCACTGCCTGTTAAAATTCTGTCCATTCTCATATGGAGGTCGGTTTGGTCGCCATTGGCGATACTGATTGGGGTTTTGGGGGCTTGCTTCAAATTTGCTCTCATTTCCCTTTTGACGAAGGGAGATTAAGTACTTTTGAGTTCTTGGGATAAATTCCGTAAGTCTTTCACCGTATGCTGTAAGAATTTTTCACGGAGGTATTCGCTGTGATTGACGGGCGTAGATTACGTAACTGTTTAGTTTTTGGGATTTTCCCGTTGAGATGAACTGTCCTACTCGACTTCTGAAACGAAGCGTGTTGCTCCGTCGGTGGGTCCTTGATCGCCGGGCCGGTGGCTGCGCGGACTGATGGCGGCTCCGTATTTACGTCAAAGCGCTCATTCTGATTCCCTTGCATGCTCTTGTAGTCCTGGGCCGTGAGCGGGATTCGGTTAAATTCCGAGTGAATGTATGTCTGTTTAAAGGAAGACACCGTCTATTACGGAACCTGGTTTATTTCTTTTTCTTACATGCATCCTTTTAAACCAGGCCCATATTGGCGTGAGAGCTGCTTTTTAAGTCTGTCTGGACATCGAAGGTTCGTCCATCGCGAGGCAATTCCGAGAGAGCAGATTGGCGTGGATTTGTTTAGATGAGGGAAATCGTAAAAAGTTCGCTCCTGATAGCCGTGTAATGGTATAAATATGAGGTTTTTGCATTATTTCTGCTAGAGGTCGTCTAAGTCAAAAGAGGCGTATTTTTAATTTTAATTGGCCGCGAGCTGAGTGATTGATTGTGCGGAATAAAGGCGTTGGCTCCATCGGCCGATCGGATGCAGCAAGACTTTAAAATTGCGTTAGCGTCAGCACAAATATTCTTATGAAGAGTCAGAAAACGATCTTTGAAAGTTATAAGATGCGATGCAGGAAAACTAATTTAACAGGGGCGACGGCATTTTCAATCAATTGAAACACAATTATTAAAGCATTTAAAAGTTTTGATTTAAATTTCTATTTTTTAAAACGGTAATTTAAAATTTTAAAAGGGGCAAAAAGGGATTTTGCATTTTAAAAAGGGGTTTAGCTTTTATCCTTTCATATATATATATAGAGAGAGTGTGTGAGCTAATAGTAGGAATTTAAAAATAGCGACATTTTTGGACCGTTTTCAAATACGGAGAGAAATTTGAAATTTACATTATTGATTTTTTAAAATTTCCTGTATTTTCCAGATTTTTTAAAGAAATTTTTTGAACAGTTTTCAAATACAGAGAGAAATTTGAAATTTACATTGTTTTTTTAAAATTCCTTGTATTTTCCAGATTAAAAAAAAATTTTTTTTGGACAGTTTTCAAATACGGAGAGAAACTTGAAATTTACATTATCGATTTTTTAAATTCCCCTTATTCATCAAAGAGCGCATTCAAAATGCGTTTTTAAATGAATTACAGTTAGTTATTTTTTAATTTATTGATCAAATTAAAAGTTTCTAGTTCATTGTTACAACATTTTATAAATTGGAAAAATTTTGAGGCTTTATCTAAATTATTTTTGGAGAAATCGTATACGCGCAAGTTTGTAAATCATTGTTGTGAATGAAATGAATTTAAAGTTTTCACTCTCCATTAAAAAACAAAGAATGACGATTGCATTTTGCTTTATATCTTTATCAATAATTATCGCCTCTGAAAACATTGGTAACTCTTTACTCAGAATAAAATGTACTATTTACTGACATCAAAACCTTGAAATTGAATTTTTGACCATTTTAAAGGTGATATGTCCCCTTAAGGGAATTAGTAAGTCAGCTTCCCGATTCCCCTCGCTAATGTTAAACCTATGGGCGTGGAATGCACCCGTATATTTAAAATATCTCCTCAGGAAATTAATATCTGTAACTTCTTTTTTTCTATGATTACTCTTCTTATAGGATGTCTTTTTTTTTTTTTGTTACTTTTCAAAGTATTTCTAAAATGTATACTTAATTTTATTTGAAGTGTTAAACGCTTACTCACAGCTTGTCATAAAATTAATTTTGAATATATTCATATATTTTGGAAATACTTTGACAACTAAAAAAAAGTGAGACATCCTTTAAAAAGAGTGCAAAGAAAAAAGAAGTTAAAAATACTAATTTCCTGAGGAGATATTATAAATATACGAAGGCATTCTACGCCCATAGGTTTAACATTAGTGACGGTGATTGGGAAATTGACTGACTAACAACCTTAACCCCTTGAGGGGCACCGGTATATAATATATACCACTTTTTAATATATAGCTTTGCCACCAGTATTATTAAATAAAAATATTTAGTATTGTTTTTTTGCAGATTGAGAAAGTAAAAATTCATTGTTTAAATTTACTGGTATCAAAACATCGCAAAATTTAGCATTTTTACACCACGTGCTTGCCCTCCAAGGGGTTAAGGGTCCTCTCCCCTCACGTGAAAAGACCCGCTCACTAATGTTACTCCTTTGGGGTAGTATTTTTCTAATATCTCGTTTTGCATTTCAATATTTTAAACGATTTATTTATTTATTTTTGCATTGGATAGCTGAGATCAATCTCTGTTTCCGCCGTTGATTTACTTTTTCGATTTCCTTTGCGGATTTTTTTTTTTTTTTTTTACGAAGATACTTTCACTTTCGAAACCGTTCAGAAAGTGAAAGTACCTTCGTAAAAAAAAAATCCGCAAAGAAAATTGAAAAAGTAAATCAACGGCGGAAATAGACCGAAAGTATCTTCGTAAAAAAATTCGTAAAGAAAATCTAAAAAGTAATTAACGGCGGAAATAGACAAAAAGTATCTTCGTAAAAAAAAAAAAAAAAAAAAAAAAAAGAAAAACTGCAAAGAAAATCGAAAAAGTAAATCAACGGCGGAAATAGACCGAAAATATCTTCGTAAAAAAAAAATCCGCAAAGAAAATTGTAAAAGTAAATCAACGGCGGAAATAGACCGAAAGTATCTTCTTAAAAAAATCCGCAAAGAAAATCGTAAAAGTAAATTAACGGCGGAAATAGAGATTGATCTCAGCTATCCAATAAAATAAAATAAAAAAAATAGTTTAAAAATATTGAAATGCAAAATAGATATTAGCAAAATAAGGCCCCATAGGATTAACATTAGCGAGCGGGTCTTTTAGCGTGAGGGGAGAGGACCCTTACGGGCTCGCTTCACTGAAACTCCTCGATTGCGAAATCCCATGTTAACCTATGGGAAAACTTAGAAGAGCGATGACTCATTACCTAATATAATTATTAAAATACGGTTTTCACCATCAAAAAGTACACGTCAGATTCCGACGATGTGCGTTTTTAAAAATTGTCTCCGTAAATTTTAAATATTTAATAAATCACTACAAACTTTGAAACTTCTGCTTGATGAAATTTTATCATCATCTTAGAAATACTTAACATTTACGGAGACAATTTTTAAAATCGCACATCGTCGGAATCTAACGTCTACTTTCTGATGGTGAAAACCGTATTTTAATAATTATATTAGGTAATGAGTCATCGCGCTTCTAAGTTTTCCCATACGTTAACATAGGATTTAGCAATCGGGGAGTTTCAGTGAAGCAGACCACAAATTAACACCACAGTGTAAAAAAACACGAAGGAAGACACGTTCTGGAATACATATAGGGGAAGGTGGCCTAAAATGATCCTAACGGGCAAAACGATCCACATATGTTTTCTTCCAGACAGGTCGCGCTATCTACAGGGTAACACATAAACTAGTTGTGATAAGTGAAGAAGAAGCAATGGCGGTATTCAAGCGTTCGCAGTATTACGCGTTTGAATAGATTTTTTTGAGAAATTGGGTTTTATAACCATTGACTAGTAATATAAATTTATATTTCTAGTCAATGTTTATAACATCTGTTATAAGGTAAGCATTAACTTTCATATTTATTCAGATATACAGTCTTTCATGTACATTTTAAACAATTTTTTTTTTTTTTTTTTTAAATTTTGCATTTGAGTAAGGGAGTTACTTTTATAAAAGACACTGGTGACGAGGAATGATTGCCGTGTGTCGCGTGTGGGTGAGAGGTTGTAAGGTATTGACTACTCGCATCACGTGAGTAGGCAATGTGTGAATGAGATCGTTTTTGTCCATTAACCGACTATGTGCGTACAAGTTATAAAGGCTCTCTATCTTTCTTTAACTTTCGAAGGACAGCTGAATCCCTGAAATTGTGAGTCGCCGTGTAATTTCGAATATGCAAATTTTCTGGAGCTGGTCGGTCGACACTGAAGTATATAAGCAGCGAATTTTGACTTGAGTGCAGAGCTCAGAGGAGCTGGTGAGCGCTCAGCAGAGGCTTGGCCTGGGAAGTTGAATATTGCGACTGAGATTTAGGTTTAGCCTTGAGACCTCGCATCGAGTCTCGTGATTAAAAATCAGCCTTAGTATTCTTATACTGGAATTTTATACATTGATAAAGCTGACTTGAACCTGCATCAGTGCTTATGTAATTTGAAGGATAAGAGTATTGAATCGTGATTATATATTTAAAAAGGTTAAGGTTTAATTATATTGTTTCGTTTTTGTTTAAGCTACAAGTGTTAGCAAGAACTCTTTAGTTAATTTAATTTTTTAGGAAAATTTCGTGGAGCTCGCTCAAACTCCCTACTGATTGTGTTAATAAACCAGTTTTTGGTTTTAAAACAGTTGTACTTCTTTCCTCGTGCTCTACCACACAGCGGACATTTTAAGATGGCCGCTACAAGGTTACTGTATATAGTGTATTTCAAAATGTTATTGTTTGTAAATAAAATTGATTGAATTTTATATTGTAATTATATATTGAAATCATTTTAAAAAATATATTATACCTCTAAATGTTATTGTATACGTATTAATGCATTCAAAATGTACAATTGTAAATAATTGTCATTATAATGTTTATTTCAAAATGCTATATAAATAACTATAACTAAAGTTTATGTAAAATATCAATTATTGTAATAATTTTAACGTTCGCCCAGCCTTGTGGCAAAATTGGGTAACGTTTATACTTTGTAAAATTGTAGTTTAACTTGTAATTATTGTAGCTAGCGCCGGATAGTAATATTTTTCCCTCCCTAGGCTTTGGGGTTCGTCCTGGCCATTAGTCATAAGCTGGTCCCTAGGGTGGGCGCTGTCTGTCAGTCTTTCATGTACTGAAATATGACTTGGTTTACTTAATGGAGTATGTTTTTTGGATGAGAATTACACTTATGTATTTTCATAATTACCTTTATATCCTTTATTTTGGCAATAGAAAACAATTTACAATTATTTTTAAATGAAGGATCATTTTTCCCTTTGGTGAGAGTAAAATGATCCTTTGGAAACTTTTTAAAAAATCTATTTTTTTTTTTCATTATTCAAATTGTGTTTAAAATATTAAAATATATTTATAACGGAAAAAAAAAAGTAAAACATACTAGCAAAGGGCCAAAGTTTCATTTAAACAGCTATTTCACACAAGTTTTTCTCTTAAGGGGATCATTTTTGGCCACCTTCCTCTACATATGTATAAAGAATTTTGAAGCATTTAGAATAACGATAAAAAAAAATCATACACACAATTTATCTTAACAGATCTCTTTTTATTTACCCAAAAAATAAGAACATTTTACAATAATATAATACAATAAAGTAAGTCCGCGCAAATGTACAAATTATTAATTCAATTTCAGATCGAACAAAAACTAAGTGAAGTCATATAATTCAAATGCACAGTCCTGGAACAAAACGAGAAAAAAAAATACTGAAATCTGTAAAAGAAATATACACACGAATCTTGAATACAACAAACCTTCGATGACTAGCATGGAAAAGTATAATTGCACAGATGCAGTCTATAATAAATGGTGATACTATACAAAAACACACAAAACAAAAACAGTGGTGTACCTGTACACAATGTAAAGTAAGTCAATCAGGGATCTGTCTTAATTAACAATAAATAGTATTTATTAGTTATACTGTATATTAGGCATTGTACTAAAAACTTTCAATCCTATTTCAATCATTTATGGATTAATGTCGCAGATGCACCGGGGTTGGTGCGATTTTTGTTTATACGCCATTTTGGCGAGAAATCCCAGTTTTCGAATACATTTTAGACCTAGCCTGCGAAAACAGCATAGTTTTATTTTATTATGAAACAATATATCTTATTATAAAACACGCACAATTTTATTATAAAACACACACAATTTTATTATAAAACACAATTTGTTATTAAACACACACAATTTATTATTAAACAAACACAATTTATTATAAAACGAAAACATTTTTTTTTTTTTTTAAACACATACAATTATTTTATTATAAAGCACACACAATTATTTCATTATAAAACACACACAATGTTTAATTGGTACTTTTCCAGTATAGGGGCCTTGGCGCTTTTTTTAAAAGCTTGGCGCAGTTCGGGCTTAAAAAAACGAGATTTGTTGCCAAATGATAAAAACACCTATGAAAACAAATCTGAAGAATTTTTATGCTTGTTTATAAATATATATTATTATTGTTTGTTACATACAAATTACTTATGATTAAATATTGAAACAATTGCTTGTGTATATGAAACAGTGAATAGGTTGCCAGAAAATATGTTGCCAAATTTTTTTCTCGCGCCAAGGACATTTTCACTATTTCGCTAAGGCCCCTATACTGGAAAAGTGCCGTTTAATTTATTATAAAACACACACATTGTCACGAATACAACTGATTCAGTTATTAATACCAAAAGTGCTTTGATAAATATGCACTATCTGGCCTGGTCAACCGGCCTAAATCGCCGGGTTGCCACACCATACAAAAAAATCGCCATTTTGGCGCCGAAAAGAAACCCAGGTGCGTCTGCGACATCTGTACCTTGTTAAATAGTAAATGAATGATTCTAAAAAAAAAAAAAATAAAGAGACCACAAAAAACTATCACCCTTTTGGGAGGTTGTTTACGTATACATTCTATATATTACGTATAGAGTACTCAACCTCATGAGCAAATGACTTTTGTGTATATATTGTGCACAATGGATTTCTTAAAAAAAAAAAAATCACCTTATAAACTATGAGATAATATGATTCATGAGAGTCGTGAAAAATGTCTGCTTAATGCAGAAAACAAGTCGTCTTCAACATGTAATAAACTTCATAACATATATAAAACATGTAATTTTATGACTAAAAAACAAAATTAAAATCAGCGTTTAAGAAGTTATTATGAAAGAATAAAATATACAAAATAAACAAACTATTTTAAAAAGGCAACACTAAAATAAGAGAGATTCAAGTGTTGAGAAAATGAGAAAAATGTAATAAAATAAAATAAAGCCCTGACACAAGACTGTGAAATCAATATAAATAAATGCAAATGATCGAACTGATGATGAGTAATTTATTTTCTTTTTTAATGGTACTCAGTGTCACTTTGATGAAAAATAACAAATATGTCGAATTTCAGATTCTGTAAGAAATACTATATATTACATTCTCGCCATATGTTGAAATTTCTGAAATATTTTTACAGATGTATGCCGATCATGACTCCTAGAACCCAAAACCACCCCAAGTTAAAACTTTATCTATCTATCTATCCATCTATATCACTTTTCGATGGACACGATAACTTCCACAATTCTGCACAAATCTCTTCCAAACTGATACATAAAATCAAGTGGTAGAAAATCTCGGGCACGTTCGTTAATGAGCAAAATCGGACAAAGGGGGGGGGGGGGGGAGGGAGATTATTACTTTTTTGAAAACAGAAAAAACATCATAATTTCTTAATTATGATACATATCGAATCAGTTTAAAGTTATTATTACTTCTAGGAAAGAGGCCAAAAATTTATGGATGATAGATTTTTGATATCATTAAAAATAGCCTCAAGGGGGGTGGGAAATAGGGGTTTAAGAAGACAAAAAATCATAACTTCGTCAATTCACAAGATATCACACCCGCTTAAATTTATTATAAATATTCTTAATATTACCTACAACTTTTATACTGACAAGTTTTTGATAGGATCAACTCTTACAAAAAAAAAAAAAAAAAAAAAAAATCGGTTCCGTCATATGCACATGTAGATTTCGAAGTATGTGGTCCCATTTGCCGCATCATGACAAAAAGGTAATTCTGCAATTCCAATAAACAGGCGCCCCACGGTTTGCGTCTTCGTAATCTACATGTGCCTGTAAGTCGAGCCGTCAGAGATTTTTTTTAAATCTTAGAATGAACCTTAATATTCAGAATATTGGGCCGAAATTTCCTGACGATCTGATACAGGGCAATCTGGTAAAGGACATATGGTTAAATTTAATATCTCTTTTTTTGTAACTGAAATATTTAAACTCATTTTTCTCAGTTCGTATTTTTGGTATATTCTCTACGTAATCAAAATGCTAAGAATTCCACAATAATTAGGCAAATTGTCTGATTTTTTTTTTTTTTTTTTTTTCAACTGTAACTTCAGGTTCTATGGGAGATAACAAAGTATCGATTTTTTGATATCTTTGAAATTTTTGTTAAAAAAAAAAATGTGATTTTCATAGATTTATTCCATATTACATGCAATTATTAATTTATTTTTTTCTTTTCATCTAATCTTTGTATATTAAATCCGATACTAAGTATCGGATCAGAGAACAAAGAGAGACAATCAGAACAAAGTACTCTGAGTATTTAAAAAAAAAAAAAAAAAAAAACAGTTTGAGATACCAAAATAGACAAGAAGATGAATTAACTAGAAGATGGCATTTTAAAATTGTTAAATTTAAAAAAACAAAAAATCAATTTTTTAAAAGATGTTAATTTATTAACAATTTAAGGGGATCCAGAACACATTTTAAAAACATTTTTATTTATTGAATTAGAGTTTTGAGTTTTATGATTCAGCATTTTCTAAAATATTAATTAAAAAAAAAAATTAAAATATTTATTGTAAAAATTAAAAAAATATATATAACTTATTTTAAAAAAATCATATATATATATATATATATATATATATATATATTTAATTTGCTGAATCAAAAATCAAATAAAATAATTGAAAAAGATATATTTGAAGTTTGAACCATTTATCTTTAACGGTTCTTGACTTATAATAACAATTTAAAGACGAGAATTGTTGAAAAAACCAATCATGAAGAAAAATGCAAAAACATTTCCATGACAGTTTGAAAGCTAAATTTAAAAAAAAAAAAAAAAAAATATATATATATATATATATATATATATATATATATATATATATATATATATATATATATATGTTCTAATTAAGATAGAAACATGATTTAAACATCATTTTAAGATAAAAAAAAAATAAAAAATAAAAAACAGAGAATTCACAAATACAAAAAATATTTTTCAAACATTTGAAGATTTTTGTTAAGACCCCATAAAGGCCTTTTATTATCTGTAATGACTTTACTTTAATAAAACATGATCCAAAAGCTTTAATATAGGTGTCATTTACATTTTTTGGGGGGTGGGGGTGGGGGCTACTGAGTCCCCTTAAGAGAAAGAAACAGAGCAAGAAATTATTCAGAAAGTAATTTTTCTAAATGACTCTAAATTGAAGGTTCGAGTTAAAGTATCTCATGAAACAGAGCCAACAAATGATTGCTACAAGGAAGACTGGAACATAAAATGATGCAGAAATACAGAACCTGAACACAAAATTAACTAGACACATCTGAGGAAACAGAAATCAGTCAACTAAATTTCAACTAATATTAACTAACTTGTAAGAGGGAAAATGAAAAAGTAAACCATAACAGAGGACATAAAATCTCTGAGGCAGAAGGACGGAAGGGAGTACTGTAATAGTTATTGAAGAAAGCATCAGAACGAACAGAATTGTTCATAAATCATGTTAGATATACAATGCTGGATCAAAGTGTTTTTCATCATTCTCAGATAAGATGACCACATAAAAACTAGTCGTTGGGGGCCACCGTAATACTTACCCATCATGGATATGCATAATGTAAAATATTAAAATAAAAATGTGTAAACTACTTATACAGTGCATTGCAATTCAAATAAAATCGTGGCTTGATGACGTCACAAACTTTAAAGGCTCGATTACTGAATTGCTTGAAAGAAACATCCTTATAACTCCAAAAATAATAATCCTATTAACTAGCAGTTTATTGCATCGGATTAAGCGTCAAATTTCCCATTAAAATATATCTTTGAAGTGAAATTTGGATGAAATACAGGGTCATGAAAAATCGAAGAGTGTGGAAAATAGGATTCCAAATATCTCGGCAACTAATTATCCGATCAACTTCATGCTTTATGCAAAATTTATGTTTTTTTAATTGTCTTTTATATTCATTTTTTAAAATAAACAATTTCGAAAATTTTGATATACCTTTCATCAGAACGAATATTTCGAGAGTCCGAAAAAAATTGTTCCGGTTAATCGAGGTTATTGAAATGAAATAGGCTTCTTCCCATTATTACATACTAAGTACATACCAAATTGCAAGTCTCTATCTCAATTTTTTCGGGAGATAGAGCGTTTACAGACACACAGACGGACGGCAAATTTTTTTTTCTAAAAATATGTTTTTCGGAATCTCCAGTGTCTGAAACGTGTAAATCCGTCAAAATGTTTTTTCGATTTTCAAAACGATTACAAGACTTACCCTATACTACGTATGATGGGTAAGTAAAAAATTTTTTTCGATTTTCAAAACGATTACAAGACTTACCCTATACTACGTATGATGGGTAAGTAAAAAAATTTTTTCGATTTTCAAAACGATTACAAGACTTACCCTATACTACGTATGATGGGTAAGTAAAAAAATTTTTTCGATTTTCAAAACGATTACAAGACTTACCCTATACTACGTATGATGGGTAAGTAAAAAAATTTTTTCGATTTTCAAAACGATTACAAGACTTACCCTATACTACGTATGATGGGTAAGTAAAAAATTTTTTTCGATTTTCAAAACGATTACAAGACTTACCCTATACTACGTATGATGGGTAAGTAAAAAAAATTTTTCGATTTTCAAAACGATTACAAGACTTACCCTATACTACGTATGATGGGTAAGTAAAAAAATTTTTTCGATTTTCAAAACGATTACAAGACTTACCCTATACTACGTATGATGGGTAAGTAAAAAAATTTTTTCGATTTTCAAAACGATTACAAGACTTACCCTATACTACGTATGATGGGTAAGTAAAAAAATTTTTTCGATTTTCAAAACGATTACAAGACTTACCCTATACTACGTATGATGGGTAAGTAAAAAAATTTTTTCGATTTTCAAAACGATTACAAGACTTACCCTATACTACGTATGATGGGTAAGTAAAAAAAAATTTCGATTTTCAAAACGATTACAAGACTTACCCTATACTACGTATGATGGGTAAGTAATAGATGAGGGAAGACTTGTTTTAAAATATAAGATCATAAGCTCAATAAATATAAAAGATCTTTCTTTTAATACAAATATATAATATCTATAAAAATATCTAGAAAATTCAATAACAATATTAAAAATACATATTTAAGAATATACACAGGCACTTTAATTCATAGAATTAGTGTTAAGGAAACATTATAATAAGTCCTTCATAATTTTTTGTTTACGAGGTTATCTTATAGTATTCAAGATGCATAGTTTTTTTTTTTTTTTTTTTTGGCTAAAACAGGGTTTTCCCAGCAAAACATGACTGGCAAATTCCCTGACCAAATATCAAAAAATTCCCTGACCAAACGGGCATACAACGAAATTCGTTACTTATTTTTGCAATCCTTTGTCAAAAATTAGCGATTTTTTTCTGTGATAGCTTTTTAAAATTCTCTATTCCCCCCCCCCCCCCTGAGACCTATACAATGAATTTCACATCATTTTTAATTTTTTCTCCAAAACTTTTCCATGACTTTTATTTGTAAATTCCCTGACTTTTTCTATATATTTTAAAATTTCCCTGACTACTTTGAAATTACATGACTTTCCAGATTTTCCCTGACTTTCCATGATGCTGGGAACCCTGTAAAATCAAATTTGTGCAGCCATCTATTTTCACAATAAATTTATAAAAAATATTTATCATTTAAAAAAAATTTCATTCATATTTTAAAATTTATGAACTTTACAGAGATTTAAAATCAGATTGTAGAAAAATAGAGAAAACTTTTACACAGTAGTTTAAAAAATAAATGTATTATAAATATTTTCAACTTTTATAATAACATATTCTGCATTATAAACACACATATATCACAAGTTTAGTTTATAAAAAAAGTATTGTTGATAGAAATAGTTAAAATCACATATGGCATAATAAAAAAAACTTAGTGAATTAGATGCTTATGCTAGGATAGATAACTTACTTTATAATTAAAATTAATGATATTATGAGAGTACCAATTGTACAAGCGCTTCATATATAATTTATGATTATATATGAAGCGTTTGTACAATTGGTAGCTAACAAAATGCGAGTTTCAAGATACATAAGTTTTCTAAAGAAAGCTACAAACAAAACTATTATATCATAATGAAGAGAGGAAAGCTTTTTCGGTACTTCCCCACAGGACCTGATTACCAACGGGGCACACTTCCACCAGTAAAAAAGAATAGAATTTTTTTGCTTATTCATGGCAGTAGTTTTGCATGAATAGGAAGATTTAATAAGACGAAAATTTCTATTAAATTTTACTGGTGGAACTGTGCCCCGTCGGTAATCAGGCCCTGCTTCCCCACTACCCTGTCGACAGGGCCGTAGCTAGAGGGGTGCCTGAGCACCCCCTGAAAATTTTTGAGCCCCCCCTGGGAAAGTTGCCAAGGCCACCGAATGAAATTCTGTTTCAAAAATCCAAATGAAACTCTGTTCAAAAATTTAACTTAGTTTTGGTGGCTTTTTACAGTTTTGCATAAATACTAAATTGTAGTATTTGTTTAAAAACTGCAAATAAGTGCCTCAATAGGTGCACATCCTATCTGCACATACTTAGAATTAGCAACCTTTTGCTGATGCAAACTTTGACTTTTGCATTAGTTATATACTAAAATTTTTCATTTTGCAGCGTTTTCCATTATTAGCATAAAACAAAGTTATTCTAATGAGTTATAGCTAGTTTAAATACAAGTGGTTTTAGCTTTTGACTAGACACAAAAATAATTTTAAAATGCAAAATATACCCTTGATTATTCTAATGTTTTTTATCATATAATAACATAACTTTAGAATCCTGAAGGGCAGGGAATAGTTAGAAAAAAAAATAAAGGTTGCAACTCTTTTGAAACAGGTGAAACAGCTTTCTATTTACTTTTTGACATCATCATTTATTATTTCACTAGTATAATCATACACTGAAAATTTTCATTCTGCAGCAAGTGATGTAGTAGTAAAAAAACCAGAGAGCATACGCTTTAGGTAGAGGGTATACCCTAAAATGTATATGTTATAGTGTTTTTGAGAAGAGGGTATACAGTATTCCTTAAAATAATCCAGAAGGTATTACATCCCTGTCTGCAGCTTTTACTTTTCTTAGCATCAAATAAAGTTATTATAAACAATTTAATAAGAAACACAGTGCTTACACTAAGAACATGCACTAATTTACCTTTCTATATAATATTTTGATCATATATATCTGTGTTTGTGTGTGCATGTGTCAGAGAGAGAGAAATAGTATGAGCCCCCCCCCCCCTACATTTTCTTGAGCACCCCCTATTGTTTACTTCTAGCTACAACCCTGCCTGACGACCACTTTTCATAAGAAAAAACTATCACCAAACTATAGGATTTAACGTCAAAAATGAAGTCCCATTCACTTGACATCAGAAGCATTACACGGGTTTGTTATGTCATCAAGTGGTTTTTAATCGGACATTTACTTGTATTTTTTATTATGTTTTACTGATTTATTATAGTTATTTCGTTTTAAAATAAAAATTGCGTCCTTAAACGGCGGTGTCATGATATTAAAAAGAGAAAAAGCATTGAAAAAATACAAAAATATTGCGATGTATAGTTATGTACAATAGATCTGTTTCAACTGGCGTCACAAACATTTATTCACCAGTCGAGAGGGATATAATTAAGAAAAATATTATAAATAAATAAATATTCAAGATTTTCTATTCTGTTTTCATTAATATATTGTAAATTTTATTGTTTAAGCTTACTAAGTTAACATATTGATGTGTGGGGCATTTACAAATTTCTTGTATTTATTTATTTGTTTGTTTGAGATTCTAATGGCAACATTCTTCCATTTGTTTATTTGGCGTTAAAGTTTGGCAATAATTTTTTATGAAAAATGGTCGACGGGATAATGGAGAAGTACCATTTTTTCAGCTAGGTAAATGATATTCAATGGTTGGAGTATCATAGTTGAGATATATTCCAACAGAGTGAAAAATGCCAGAGTCAGGACTCGAACCTGTATCGTTGGGGTAGCTCAGTTGAAAGAGAATTGGCACGGCAGATCAAGGTACCCAGGTTCGAGTCCTGGCCCCGGCACTTTTTGCTCTGTTGCTGGTTTTTAAAATGCAAATTTTTTATATTTCTTTGTTAAAAAAATTAATTTTTTGAAATTGTATAAATAATTATGTATTATTAGAGGGCTTAAAAGGAGGATCAGCCCCAGGGTTTGTTGATATATATATATTAGTGGATATATATCGTGATATCTATCATGATATATATTCAATATTTATTTTCAAAATATCAAAATTTTTTATATTTTTGATATTATTTGATATTTATTTTCAAAATATCACTGTGCAAGATATTTTTGATATTTTAAGTCAAAACAAGTGCAAATGAAATTTTCAACTGATATTGACTGTGACATTCTGTAGATAAAGAACATTTGTCTCTGGCAGTGGCTTTTATAGCTAAATAAAAAAACAAAAATTTTATCCAAGCTTTGTTTGAAGTTTTTATTTTTAAATGTAGATTATATGGGATTAATAATTATGTAGGACATAACACATAACTAATCCAGCACAGATATAGAAAGATAAACTGTCTAATTTAGATAATCAATTCTAAACAGCTTCATTAGAAAAGAATTTCTGGTTTTGGTGTTGAGCTTAAATTGTACAACATGTTAGGGAATAAAAAATAAATAAAATTTGAAAAAACAATTTTGTATTTAATTTTTTGTTTTGTAAATTTCTGATTTCTTGATAGTTTACTGAACCTTAATAGTTATTTTTTTTTATAAGTGTATAAAGCAAATTGTTTCTGATTTATTAATTAGTTGATCTTCAATTTTGTTCAACGTGAAAAATAAAAGAAGGGGGAAAAAAAAGCATTTTTAGTATATTGTTTAAGTTTTCATGTTAAGAGCAATATATTTTAGTTTCTAATTTATATTATGCTTGAAAATATTTATTATCAGCAGTAAGTTGACTATTTTGAAAATATTGGATATATATATCGAAAATATTGAATATATATAAAAGATATCGGATATATATCAAAATATAGCATATTTTTTATATTTTCGAAAATATCATGATATTTACAAACCCTGATCAGCCCCCACCTCTTCTGGGTCCTACCCAGGTATGAATATTCAGATTCACCTATTCTTTTTTTCCCCCTCATCTCTCTTTCTACATGCATAAAACAGACAATTAATACTGTTCCAAAGTGTTAAATGTTAGTAATGCTAAAGCTAGAGACTGTTGACAGTCATGTAGAAGAGAGCTCTCAGTTATTAAATGCCAATTAAACAAATGACAGGTCAAAGGGGAAAATGATGATAGACACAAATTAGTAATTCTGAGTTACATACCTTTACACACAGGAACATCCTATTTTCAACTTTGTTTTTGAAAGGACTACAATCCAGGATTACCAAATGATAGTACACCTTTCAAACTATGAAATGACACTGTCACTTTAAATTTTACTAAAATGGTCTATAATCGTTTTTCCCCTTGATACTTTAAATGCTTATGCTAACTGGGCCTACTCAGACAAAACATACAGTTTATATAAAAAATTATGGGCCCAGATTTATAGTGAAATTATCACAGTAAATGTACAAAGGACAAAAGCTAAGCTAAATTATTCCTAATCCATGCATTATAAACTGCTTAGGAACCACAATTACAATAAAAGCCAATATCCAATACAGAAAAATTAGTCCCCTTCCTTTCTGTATCTGACATCAGCTGCTATTTCAACTTCATTACCCCCACATTACTTAGAAGGTTCCAAAATGTCTAAAACAGTACAATACTACAATACATGAAATGTATATATACAAATAAGTATCAATGAAAAATATGATAAAATTTTTATACTGCTGATAATATCACAACATTCCTATTTTAAACTAAAGTTTTCAGACAAAAATACTCTACACTTGACAAAATAAATTTAACTATAAGAAGACATCTGAACATTAATGCTTCACAGTGATGAATTCAGCAGGTGGCCCAGGAGGGGGGGGGGGGGGGACATTTCTCCAAAGTATCCACCTGAAAATTTTCAGATTTAGTCTGAAAGTGCAAATTTCTCTCCCCCTCCCTCCACACTCTCTTGAGCTGCATAAATGCTTCATAGAGAAAGATATAAGAATTTAACACTTATGCTACATGTTATTTTATCATTTCAGCAGGGGCAAACGGCCCATTAGAGCCACTATGGCACCGCCGACCAGTGTTTTCCATTCATGAAAAAATGACTTATACACATTTTATACTCTAATTATTTAAAAAAGAATTATTTATTGAGAAAACATTGTGCAAAGAAAATGACCTTTAGATTTTTTATACTCTAAATATTTAAAAAAGAATTATTTATTGTGAAAACACTGTGCAAAGAAAATGACCTTTAAATTTGTTATACTCTAAATATTTAAAAAAGAATTATTTATAGTGAAAACATTGTGCAAAGAAAATGACCTTTAAATTTTTTATACTCTAAATATTTAAAAAAGAATTATTTATTGAGAAAACATTGTGCAAAGAAAATGAACTTTAAATTTTTTCAGCCTCACTTTTTTAACTGTCAGCATCTGTTTTTCCTCCAGATGCAATAAATCACTTTATTGACTGGCCGCTACTTCCTGTTGGACACAGATTGGAAGTGTTTCAAATATGGCATGTTCCAGCACTTCTCCTTCTTATATCCTACAAATGGGTATCAAATTTGGCAATTTACGGCTGGTTCAATGCTAAAACTTCGGTACTTTTTGCAATAAATAGTCAAGGCATTTAGCGATTTGTCTGTAATGCAAAGAATAAGGAAGGATAACTGACCTTCTTATGTTAATCCTAGAATCTAAAGAAAAATTTGGAATTTTTATATTACTATTGCTGATTGATTGTTAAATCATGTGAGCTTTTCAACTTTTTAGTAATTTCTTTAGACATAAACATATGATAATGATAGTTTAAAACTATTGAGCAAAAGAAATGAACTTTGTTGATAATCTGTTACAAATACCTTTTTCCAACAATGTGTAGCTACAATGAAAAGCATGTATTATTTCTTTTTGTTGAATTATTAGATAACTATTTTTCTGTATGATTTATACACAGATTTGTATGCTCTTTCAGTTTTTCAATAAAATAATGTTTTATTAAAATGAGTTAAATGGTAATATTGGTAATTAATGGTATGTTTAATAATTACTTAGATAAATGTAAAAGTAATGTTGATTATTTGAAAAACTAACCTTATATCTCTAAAAATAAGATAATTTTTTAATTTTAATGTTAAATAATTTACATATTTCAATAATAAATATTAAAATAAGAAAAAATAACATTTATTATGGTAGACCGGGCTCCACCAGTGAAAATTAACATGAGCCACCCCCTCATTTCAGCAAACTGAAGCATTAAAGTAAATAAAAATAAAAGCATACTGTATTTTTAGGAAATAATTTCATTTCATAAGTTTTTTAAGAATAATAAATGTCATATATTTATATATGTAAAATATCACATTGCGCCAATAAAAGCTAACAATTTCAATTATTATTTGTCCAAATATAAAGCACCCTGAATAGAAGTGATATAAGCCAATGGAAATTAGTTTTGATGAATTTAGATAAAGAAATATGCAACTATGTGTTTGAGGTTAGTGACCTTGGTATGAAATTTAGAATTTAAAATTTGACAGTCTAGAATAAAATTAATCTATTTAGTTTCAATCAAACTCACCAAGAGGGTATTTATATAAAACTCAGACAAATACCCTAGCACATTTTAAACTCTTTTTTAGGCTTTTTTTAAATTTTTTTTTCATCTTTTGACTTGTACCACTAGCATTCTTGTGCCTTATGTAATATAATAATAAATTGATAAAGTAAAAGTAAAACAATTTAAAAGTTTCAATTTGAATCTTTTAGTTAAATATGTAAATATATATTTGAAATGTAACAGCATTATATTAAAAAAAAAAAAAAAAAAAACTAATCAAAATATATATTAATTTTAAAATTTTGATAAGTATCACAAAATTGTTTTTGAAGTTACAAAATACCATGTAAAATATTAATCTTCAATTTTTATAAAATAAGCTACCTTATCCAATGGTACAGAATAATTGTATATCCATTTACCTCCCAGTCTACTAGTGCCAAACAATTCATCACGCCATCTACCAGGTGGAAGATAAACATCTCTTGAACGTTTACCTTCTTCAAGTACAGGAGCCACTATTAAATCATTGCCAACAGCAAACTGGGAATCTATGACTTGAGCATTGGGATCTTTAGGCGATAACCACCATAAAGGTCTAACAATGGGAGCTCCAGTTTCATGATATTCATTAATAACTCGTTTTATGTACTCATTTGATTGTTTAGGTTGCAATATTCTCTCAGTACGAACTTTGAACATAAATTTAGCTGCCTTTATTACGTCCAAGTCATAATCACCGGGAGGAACAGATAACTGCACAACAGGCATAAATGCTGCAAGTTGAAGCCAGCGTATGTACAATTCCTTATCAGGCATGGTGATATTGGATGACAACACATCTCCACCCACAGATCCTGGGTTAACTAAAGGATAACCCAGCAATCCTAAAGTTAAAACAGCAGGTATTATAGATTTCAAACCAGTAGAAGCGTCCCAAGTTGATGTTCTGGGTGCCAGGCGCACAAAAGCTGAAATATGTTGTGACTGAAATCCGACAGACACTCCAAGAAAATTGCTGGAATGAGATGCTAATCTGAGATACAGTGACAGGAAATTATCAGGATTAATAGTCATGGTATGAAAATAATAATATGGAGGTAAAAAAGTAGACTGACCCCCAACAAATAAAAACCCATCAATGTTATGGCTTTCTTTCACATCAACTATTCGATCATAAAACCATTGTTCTGATGAATTTCGAGTGACATCAACAATTGCACAAACATCATGTTTCCATCGAGTTAATAATGGTACTTGACGTTTTTCATCGGAAACAAAATATAATTCTTCAGTAGCATTCCTAAATATGGAGGCCCCAAGGCATATATAAGGATGAACAGCAAGAAGAACTTTAAATCCTTTATTATGCAATATACTAAGAATTTCTGGTGGACTTGGAAATAAATCTGGATTAAATTTTAAATCACCTTCCACTTCCTGCCATTTGCTATCAATTAACAAAAACCCTGCAGGAAAGCCGTGATCCATTATGTGATTGGAATATGTCTGAAGAGATTCTTGAGTCAGAGATTTCTCCAATTTGGGCGCAGTAGCCCAAATGGGTGCTTCAAGAAATTCTGCTGAAATATTGGCAGATTTAAAATAGTTTTTCCACATTCCTTTATGGACCTGCCTCATATCTGAACCAGTACAAACAGTATAATCTAATTGCAACTTAGAATTATTGTTGTAGTAAGGAAAGCTGTTGTACTTTGATTCGAAGCACAAATTGTCATTCCTACTGTTATTTAAACTGACATACAACGGCGTATCAGGAGACACCATAACTGCAACTCCTTCTGAAGATAGCCAGTATCTTTCCAAAATTGCACCATAGTCATCTCTCTCTAGATCCCCCGTGACAAAAGGCTGGGACCTTTCTGACATTCCAGACAAAGGCCAAGAAATATTTGTCACTTCTCCCATTCCATACCAATGGGCACCTTTTAGACTGATGCAATCTTTCAGAGACGTTATTGTTGAAAGACTCTCCCAATGAACTTGATAGCAACTCATGACTTCAGTGTGGCTGTAATTAATATGCAGTTTTGCTCTATATTTCCACTCCTGACAAATATTGGGTCCTCTTCCTGTATGCAAAAGTTGGCAATCAAACGATTTTAATTCAGGAGGTATATGCATTCCCACATTAACTTTTAAAATCTGTTCACCATCAGCTTTAAGAAGATGAATAATGCGCATGGTTTCATGAAATTTAATTTTATCTCCAAATGCAAGCTGCATCATTTGTCGTTGATAGAGATACCATGTAAAAGTTACAAGTCCTATGATGCTTCCAAACAAAAAAATTAAAATGAGGCGAAACCTAAATTCAGGTGTTTTACCTTTCTGAACAACAGCTGAAAATCTGGCAGCCTAAAAATAAAGAAAACATTTAAGTTTTTAATCAAAACAGAAATTGTTAATTACAAAAAAAAAAAAAAAAAAAAATGCACACATAAGATAGAAAACAAGATCGTTTGTTTTATAAAGACAATTTTAGAGAGGCAAACTGGATCTTGTAAGAGATTGCTTGTTCTTAATATCTGCAATGCCTCATATGTTAATACATATTTTAAGTCTTTGGCATAAAGGATTTTTAACCACGTTACAATAAAATGCTGATATCTAGCTCATCCTGGTATCGCAGAGTGACTGGCAGACCAGGACATTGTTACATTGAAAACCGGAATATGGTAGGATGCACAGTGTTTTTCCTTGCACAATGTCTTACTGTCTAGCAAAAGAAGTCTTTTCAATGGTTGGTGTAGGGAATATATGAATCTGATGATTAGCTGGAGTGTCTTTGTTCCACCATTGTTACAGACTGGTGAAATCCTACCACATGAAAATAACAGAGGCCTGTCAAAAAATGACCAATAGGATACAGGATGGTACCTCCACCCACCCTGGTGTAGGAAGGAACATAGGTTAAAAAGGGGACTTCTTCGCAAGACTTGGAGAGGAGGAGATATGACGAAGATCAGATTAAGATCTGAGGTCATATTGAGAAAGTAGCCAACTCAGTGATGATTCTGAGATTATTTATATTATCAGTACCCTGGGTTCTGTTTCAATGTTAGATTTTTGTAATCATTTTCAAATATTTTCTGTTTTAAGTGTTGTTTCTGTTTGGTTCTGATAAAAAACGTTAGTTACAAAATACGGCTATTTCTCTCTCGTGTAAGGTGACAGTTTCTTTTTATTATACATAAGTTGCAGTTTGCTATTTCCTATGCCAAACCATACGATGATGAGCTACACTTGTTATGTGACTAAAGTTACTGCTAAAATGTTTTTCTTATCGTGAAATTTATACAATTTCTAATTTAATATAGAAATGCATAAAAGTTATTCATGTGAAATGTAGAAAGAATACAGAAAAATGTTTATATGTTTGATCTTGCACTCTACAATTTGTATGTTTTATATAACAAAATCAACAATAAGGACAAAAGCAGGACTGGGAGCGGGAGCTTTCTATGGGACATAATAGAACAAATTTTACAAAATATTACAAAACCAAATTATAAACATTACCAAATGATAAAAAATCTGGACATCTTTCGCAAAGTAACATGTCAGCAGGAAAATATAATTTGAATTAAATGAGTAAAGGATATTTCATTGAAGAACTTATATGGAAAATTTAAACAATGAAAATCTGCTGAAACTTGGAAGATTCTTTCAATAACGATTGTACCTTGCAAGAAAAACAAAGCACTTATGCAGTTTTAAACTTTTATTTTTTATTTTTTATGGGGACATGTAAAAATTTAGTAAAATTTTCAGAATTTTAGGGTTATACAAAAATTGTATGTTATTTAGGAATTTTAGGAGGAATGCAAACCCTATAATATTAATAAGAAGTCTACTTATCTGGAAAATTTGATCTTGTTTTTGTTTTAAAATTATTTACAAAGTGATGTTTTTACTTTTACTTCAAATATTGTCAATTAAAATTAATGTAAAGTGTTTTAACAAACATCAAATTAATATCAATGAAATACCAAATTAATAATCTAATTTATGCAGACGAATGTGACTAAGTTATATTATAAAAATTATACTGTTTGTTGTATATATTTTTTAATTTAACCATTTTTTCAAGTTTTTCCAAATTGGAAAAAACTGGGACTTTTGTCTTGGCAAAAATACTATTTTGCTGGCAAAAGGACCAACCCTAGTAAAAAAAAAATAAATATTAAAAGTTCCTGAAAAAGGTTCTTACCAAATATTTTCAAAATGGAGAATTTAACGGGTTTTTTTTTTTTTTTTTTTCCTTGTCTTGAATATTTCCAGACACTTATTTCAGATGTTGTTAAAACACATAAACACAAAACTCAGAATAAAAAATTACAAAACAGGGGAAAGGGAACTGAGTTCTCTTATGAAAAATTCTTAGTTTGGCATATTTCAGTTTCTTTCATACATTTTAAAAAATGCTGCAAAAAATATGTGGGCTTTCAGCTTGACAATAAATAAAAAAAATGGCATTTTGACAGTTTTTTTTTTTTTTAATTTTACCAAGTCTATGCTGAGCACCACTGGCATATTTCATTTTTCTCTTATGTTAAATTATTTTAAGTCACTTAGGAAAAATAAATTTTACTGCTTTTTTTTACCTTTTCCTTTCAAAATCAGAGATAAAGAAAATTTAATAAGTTAGTAAAATTCAGATAGAGGCAGTAGATATCCCTTGACTCCCCTTGCTGAAGGGCAAAACTGGAAAATTTCATTAGTGGCCATTGGCCAGTAGTAGTAATTTTATTAGTCACCACATTTTTATTCAGAAGTGCTAAACAATAAACTTTTATCGAATTTTCTATTGGTAGTATTAATCTAAAATTAAATAACTCAAATAAATACGTCATACGTCAATATTAACATACTAGTATATAACCCCGTCAAAATGACAGATTTTTGTCTGCGTTTCATTTTCATAAGACTTCATACAAACAAACAGCATGGAGATTTATTATTGAAAGGTTTGTATTGTAGAAAAATACATTTTAAAAAGGACAAATGATTTCTACAAATAAAAATAATAAGGATATATATATATATATATTTTTTTACTTAGTATTAAATTTCTGAAATAGTTCAATGATTGGACAAAATTAAATATTAACAAATAATCCATGTGTGAGAGTTTTTTTTTGAAAGTGTTATCAATGAGTTTTTAAACAGCTTGACTTATCATATAATTTATTGTTTGATTACATAAGCAAAATTAAATGGAAATTGAGCTGTACTATGCATTTCTTATATTTTAATTACGTTTGATAAGAAAGAATCATTTTACAGTATATGACCCATTATCCGAAAATCCAAAATCCGGAAAGAAAAATTCGAAAATTTTCTAAATTTGTAAATTTTTACTAAAATTTTAGATTTTCTGAAAATTTTCGAAAATTTTACCGATTCCTAATTTTTTTCAGTCCATTGTGTTTCAATGTTTAATCACTAAAATATTGTTACTTCAGTGACGGGTGAACACGCCCCCCCCCCCTTCCCGAAATTAAAAACAAATCATTTTTCTCTCAAATTTTAGTTTAAAATTAATTTATATTACGATTCATTAGAAACAAAAAGTAGTTATGTATTTATTTCATCAGGGGTGATTCTGTTCAAGTTTTCCTAAAAATTTAAGGCATTCGATTTCGAAAATTTAAGTCTTCAGTCCAAAATTTCGAACATAAATATCTCGAATTTTGAACGATAGTCGCCGAAAAAAATCAATTATGTCTATCGTTCGCCGAAAAAATAGAAAAATTCTTCAAAGGATTGTGGAAAGAATGTGAATTTCGTCAAAGGACCGAAAATAAAAACGCAAAATTCGTTGCTGGATTGCAAAAAAAAAAAAACGCAAATTTTGTTAACAAATTGCAAAAAAAAAAGCGATTTCCGTCAAAGGCTTACGAAGAAGACGCAAATTTCTTCCAAAGACTCCGAAAAAATGTAAAATTTCATCAAGAGATCATGAATTTCTTCAAAGGGTCTAGAAAAAAAAAACACAAATTTCTTCAAAGCACTGCGAAAAAATGTCTAATTTCGTTAAGGGATCGCGAAAAAAGTGAAATTTCGTCAAAGGATCGAAAAAAAAACAACCGCTAATTTCGTCAATCTCAGAAAAAACTCGAATTTTGTCAAAAGATCGTGAATAAAAGGCAAATTTTGTCAAAGAATAGCAAAAAATGCAAATTTCTGCAAAAGATCGCAAAAAGAAAACGCAAATTTCTTCAAAGGACTACGAAAAAAAGAAATTTCGTCAAAGGATCGTAGAAGAAAAATGCAAATTTTGTCAAAGAACAGCAGAAAAAATGCAAATTTTGTCAAAGAATCACGAAAAAAAACATGAATTTTGTCAAATAATCGTGAACTTCAGGAGGACCCGAAATCCGGAACGATGGAAGCAAATTTCAAAATCTGCCAGTAGATGGCGACACTATACTGAATCACCCTCAAATCTCTCCCTACGAAATAAATCACCGCTGTTTCTGAAAAAAAAGTGCTTACTTAATTTTTTTTTTTTTTACAGAAATGTTAATATACATTTTTTTTTATGAAATAGTATTTTAAGGTTTTAAACAAAATTAAAAGATTTAAAAGCTTTAATATGCTTTTACAAATATTTAAACGACGAAAGTAGATAATATAACTTTAACTTTTAAAAGTATTCATCAAATTAAAACCTGATTTTGTCTTATTTTAAAAATATGCCTGAAAAAAAAAATAAATTCATTATTAAATTCATTAGTATGACTGGAAAGTCCTGGTAAGTACTGGAAAGTCAGACTCCACAAAAAGTTAATTAAATTATGTCAAAGTCATTGCCGTATCATTTCAAACATTATCTGCGAAAAAAGTACTTACAGAAAAAAAAATGCTTTCAGAAATAAATTAAAGAAATTCTTTAAATTATTTAAAGACTTTAATATGCTTTTACAAAAATTTTAAGAGCATAATCGGATATTTTAATGAAACGTTCAAAGAGTCATTCATTTGGAATTTGTGATAGAATTTGTATTTTTGAATGGCAACATTATTCATTTGTTTACATCAGGTAATCGGATGTTTAATCTGTTATTTTTAATTTAAAACTTAAAATATTATAACTGGATATGATATACATGTTTTATACGAAAATATGCTGAACAGACATTATTTCAAGTAGAAGAAATTATCATTTAGTGGTTATGTGTTAGCATATCTTTTTCAGTAAGCCTAACATGGCGTTTAACTACAGTCGACTCACAGACCAGAGTGGTACAGCCCGGTACCGTTACAGACACTTTCTCACCTTTGGATTTTATTATAAGTAAGATTGCAACCATTAAAACGGGAATTATTGATAGCATGCAGAACAACTTTATTCTCTCCTTTTAGGAAAGGTGGGTGCTGACAGATAATTTTTTAATAGCCACTTTTTTTCATTTAGTGCCCTTGTGACTGGTGTCTGGTGCTAATTTTGCCTTTTATCCTTTGCTAGAGACCATATTTCATATTATGGCCAAAAAAAAAAAAAAAAAAATCATACCCCAGCTTGTAAATTCTGCCTGAATTTGGCAGTTGCATGTGGTTGTTTTGCTTGGCCCTCTTGACTTGTTGTCCAAGTATTTTCATCTAGGTTTAATCGAAGAGTGTTTCTAGTCTTCCTTCGGATGGATGATTTCAAAGTTGGAGCAGCAGCAGCTGCTGGGGGTATTTGCTCTGTACTCTCAGCTGCAGAGGGATTAACATTTAAATTTGTATGAACTTGTTCAGGAGTCTGATTTCCGCTTTCTAAGCATAACAGATCATCTGTACTAGCATTAGTTCTAAGCTCCATGGAATCTGTAACAGTGTTAAAAATAATATATTAAAATTATTATAAAAATAAGGGTACTTATGTATTATCTGGACCAGGTAGACAGAGCGCCAAAAATGGTTGTCAATTGTCAATTTTGTTTATTGTTGTCAATTGCTAGTGTTAAAAATTGAAATTTAAGCCTACATTTAATTAATATGCCACATTGTTAAAAATGATAAAATCAAGCTAAAATAATACAAAACATTAATTTAGTATTCATTTATTAAATACTACACAACACCAGATGGGCAGCTTTTAGCGATAGACGATATTAAAGATGGTAGTTTTATTTCCATTGGTTTGTTATGCAATGTAAATATACTGTATCAATGAATATATTATATTTATATCTGTGCTATATCATATTATATAGTTAATATGTATATAAATACTTCCGCCACTGCCTTTAATAAGGTAACTATATAATATTAACTATTATGTAGTTAAAACATAGACAGCAAAAATAATAAGGGTTGCTGAAATTAATATTTTCAGCGCCACTGTTGTTGCAGTGAATATGACCTGGCATAGATAATATGTAAGCACCAAAATAAGTTTAAAGGAAAAAAAATAGTTTTGTTAAAATACTCTTTTATAAGCATTTAATGTTTATCTTGAAAATCATGCCTAATTTCATGACTGCAATTCAAGATTTTTCCAAAAAATTTCTGTTACAATACATCATTTTGCTGTGATACCGAACCCAATTGCAGAAAATTTGCCGTTTTTTTTTTTCACTTTGTACAAAGCGCAAAAGCAAGTGAATTTATAAAAAAAAGTATAACTTTTACTATATTTCTGTTTTAAGATATGGCAACAGAATAATAATAAAAAAGCATTATTCAAACTATCTTTTTAGGATTTCGAAATTGTTTTCTCATCGTATAATCATAATTTGATTAATAATTTAAACTATTAATTGATAAAAGTGTATTTTTTAAAATTATTACTCTTTATTTTATTTTCTACTTTTTAGTGTTTAAAATATTTCATTGTGGCAGTTTCACAGCAAGTTGGTCTCTCTTGAAACAGGATTAAATAAATCCATTGTTGTTGTAACTCATATACAGTTTTGTAACCATAAAGAATATTTGGTGATGTATCATCTGCGGTGGGACAATGGAAAAATGTCTTAAAATTAAGTTATTAATTTATAAAAGTTTTAAAAATACTAAAATGCTGCACTGTCTTCAAAAACAGACCTTTGTACATATTTTTTACAATTCTAGCCTATCAGGAAGTGGGTTAAAAATCAGTTACAAAATTCCAATTTTGCATACAAAAACCAAGTTGGGTTAAATAAAAAGTGTAAAAAAAGATTAAGCAGTTAGTTGCAAATATGGCATCAAGTTTACAGAGTATAATTGATCAAATATATAGTAGGACAAATCTCACATTATGTATCACACAGAATTAATGGAATTATTTCACATTAACTGATCATTCAGAAAAGATTATATAGATGGGAGTTTCAGCCTAAGACAGAGATAGCAAAAATATTTCACTGTTATCAAAATTGTGACACATAATTCATTTTCTTCGTAAAGCTGGCGAAATTAATTTTAATTAAATCTAAATGTAGTCGTGCAGTTCAACAATATTTTCTCCATTGCCATTTGTTGGATTGGTTATGGGGGGACATAAGTGTTTTGAATTGATACAATTCTGTCTGAGTATATATATGAAATATACAGTTTATTTTAGTTTTACAGAATGGTTGCATTTTGTTTTGCAATACAAAAAAAAATATATATATAATAATAATAAAATGAGTACATGATAACTGCTGCTTAACACAAGCAAGAACTGTAACAGAAAGTTCCACAATGAACTGATCCATTTTAAAATTTAATATAAAATCAGGTAATTGATGTACTGGTGTGCATTTTAGACTAAAATGCATTATACATTAGTTCATAAAAAAAGTTAAAATTAGTTAAAATTAGATTGTCTAATCAGAAAACTGAATATAACACGTAATTTCAGATTTACAAAATTACAATTAGATAGTATTTCACAAGTATTGTTGGGGTTCATATCCACAAATGTATATGTGTAGGCACTAGGTGTAGAGGAGAAGAAGAAAATATCACATTTATAGTCATACTCACAAACATATATTTAAGTATGTACAGAACAAAATTCTTTGTGGTATCCTTGCATTAATGAACAGATGAGCAGACACTCTGCTTGAAAACATAAAGCATATTATGTTGCGGTATCCTTGCGTGAGTGACAATATGGTGACAACAGTGTAGTGTAAGTAGTGAGTAAAGTCACTTTGATGTATACATGCAGGGCGAGTCTACTTCTAAACTGTCCGGTTACATGTGTAAGTCTGATCTAAGAGGTTGGGATGACTGTCTCTTCTCTTTCACTTTCACTGGGAAATTACAATAAAGAGCTAATTATGGGAAAAACCGTGAAAAGTCCAGCTATTGCAACTACTTCAATAAGTGTTGGGTGAATGGAATGAAGAATGGATGTTTGTGTAATTAAGGAGGAATAATGCTTCCTTTATTTAATAGTTCAGTTCATCTGGATGATTATTGCTGATAAACAAGTTTAAAAAATTGTTACAGAAGTGAGTCAAAAATTGTTTACAAAATGTGATCCAGATGGTTCTACATCAAAACAACTGCAACAAAATCATTGCCTGAACAATAATTATGCTGACAAAAACTTCGGCAAATAAATTTTTTAAAAACAATAAAACAAATTAGAAATTAATAAGGAATTTCTTTTAACTCTTTTGGGTGACCAAAGCGTTGTGTCATTTATCAAAATATATTACTTGATTAATTGTATCATGACCATACCATATGGATAAAGCACTTAACTCCACCTCTTTGCTAAATAAAAACTGTTCTCATCTTTGATATGCATAGATAGACAAGAATTTCCCCCAAAACCTTCAGGTGCATAAAAATAAAATAACATTTTCCTATAAATCAATATATCTTAAATTATAGGCCATTGTTAGCTGTTAACCACTAATCTGACATTGTCATAGCCAAGAAATCAGTTCAAAACACAAAATCTGAATCATTCGTTACCTTTACATGGAAATTGCTATTTAACTCGTTAGGAACTGAATGAGAAAATTTATGAGTTTTTGAGTTTACCAATAATAATTATTTCGTGAATGAATCAGAAAGTGGCAAATTTTGATTTTAAAACAACTTTAAGGGGAAAAAACAATAAAAAAATTATTTGAAAATTTCTAATTGTCCATAAAAAGAATCATTTTGTAAACACTTTATTTTTTATTTTTTAAACGAATTATGTTTCATATCAAGTCTGAAAAGAAATGAACTTTTAGAGGAAAGTGCTCAAAATCCCAGAAACAATCTGGGGATTAATTTTAAAAATTGTAATAACATTGTTAATCAGAATATTTGTAAATCAAGGTATTTTAAAGAAAATTTAAAAATTACATAATCTTAATATTTACATTAAAAATCAACTCGTAAGGTTAGTCTGAACCAGGAAGCTTTTCAGCATACAGATACAGAAATATTTTTAAACTAAAAAATATGTATGTAATGAAGTGGGTCTCATTAATTTTCTCATCATCCTTCATAGTTTGTTGTAAGTTCATGCTAGCAGTTACTTTAATTTATTTCACTATTTGCTTTTATTTTCTAGTGTAGTCATGGCTAGATGCTAACTCATGTAGACACAGAGACAAGTTCGTAAAGGGGACCTGACTTTTATTTCTTTTAAGATACAAATTGTCTTTTTTTTTCAAGTCAGGCCAGCATTCTTCCACAGAGTTTATAATATTTTAATCCTAGATTGTCCTGGAGATATGTCCATGAGTTCTGTGCATTTACTTAGCAATCCATTTATCAAAAAAACCTGTGAGTTTGAGTGCCCTGTAGTTTTATTTTATAATTATTAAGATTTTTTCCAATAGAGAGCAAAAGTGTTGAAATGGGAGGAAACTTCAATTTCATTGGATAATTAGCTTTTGATTAATATCTAGGATTTGATGACACCAAGGTTTGGCCGAGACCCAGGTGCAACACTGACTACAAATAAATGAGTTGCATTAACATTTGCATTCTTATCTTAAAACTATTTCAAATTTAATGATTGAGTGTAATAAATATCAGACTGTGAAACAATCTTAACAGGGACAAATTTCTCTTTAAAGTATTAGATTGAGAAGTTAGGAAAAATAAACTGGAAATTATAATTTTAATAAGGTTTTTAATTTCTTATCCTTTCATGTATAAAGATTCTCATTAGTTTAAATGTCTTTAACATATATGCTGATGTTGAATTAGGAATGATTTGTGTATATATACAGGGTGAATCTAAACTCTTGGGCAAAACTTTAAGGGGTGATAGTACACATCAAGACAAACAATATTAAATAGGAAACTGAGGGTCCCAAACATCTTCCGAAGGAGATAGGCGCCATTAAAGTTTAGGGTCCAAAATTTCAAATAATTATAAAAAAACGGAAAAATTGGTCGATTCGTTTGCGGTTTTCGCTAAAACTATTCTTTATGTTAGTATTTTCTTAAAAATAAATTTTAAAGAAAAAATTTAAAAAATGTCGATAGAGGGCGCTTTAGACTTTGGAGTAACGAACAACTATTTTTTACCGTTATTTTTTGTATCTGATTAAATGCTTTCAAAAGCTTAGACTTAAACTTAAATTTTTAGCTCAAAATCTGAATCGTTGGGAGTGGTTAAGTAGCGCAAACTGAACTGTGTTCAGGAGTTGAAATTTGAATCCCCTCTGAACACAGTTCAGTTATTCCCGATCTTGGTGTCGTATACCAGGCAGAAACTACTACCCCCTACACGTAAAATAAACGATAGAGGGATGACAAAATTAAATAAAAAATGTATTTAAAAAATAAATTTTAAAGATAAAGTTCAAAAATGCCGATAGAGGGCGTTTTAGACTTTGGAGTAATGAACAACTATGTTTTACCGTCGACTCCGACTCCGACCTGGTTGCGAGGATTGCCGTCGTAGCAGGCAATATCCGGGAGATGCCCGGGGTATTCACTAATGTTCGCAACTCCCTCCGCCGGCGGTGTGAGGCCTGATTTGTTGCTGGTGGGCACTCTTTCGAGCAGTTTTTGTGATTCCTCACGAACATCATGCGTGTACCATTTTCTACGTGTCAACCTTCATTCATATTGCGCACTACATGCATACATCAAATTGTTTTTTTTTTTTTATTTTGCGCGGATAAATTGCTCATGTCTGTTATGAATAAATTTTCTATTTAATTTTGTCATTACTCTATCGTTTATTTTACGTATAGGGGATAGTAGTTTCTGCCTGGATTAATTTTAACACAATTATTCAAATTGGTAAAAAAATCATATGAGTTGTAATTTTCAAACTGGACAAAAATTTTCCGGGCCAGGATTCGAACCTGGGATCTCTTTGCTGAAGCTGCCATGCTCTACCAACTGAGCTATCCCGGTTGAATCTGGAGGGCATGAACTGGATGAATTATGCCCTCCAGATTCAACGGTAGGATACAAAATTTCGTCAAAATTGTTAGAGCCGTTTTAAAAATAAAATTTGCATAACCACACACAAGATTTTCTCGTATTAAAATATATGATATGAAGTATATATGGCATACAAAGCATAAATAATATGTATGTAAAAAAAACATATATGATGCATATATAAGCTTTGCAATGATCTTGGTGAAATCATAACTGCAATCTTGGCATAAACGTAATTGTGGGGGGTCGCTATAACCCAAAAGTACCAAAATTTTTTCCTAAAAATCTTTAGGGGTGCAATTCACTACTTTTAAAAAGGGCAGGGCACATTTTTCTGATTTAAAAAAAGGCAGGGCGCTGCATCCCTTAAAAAGGTCCTAGAGGGAACACTAAGCCGAAAGAAGAAAGAGGTGTTTGTATGGCAAACTGGTTCAATGGCTCTAAAATATCTTTCTTTATGGCATTATCAAAAGTAAATTTGAGTATGTGTTGCCATATGTTCATTATCATTTATGGCTTTTTTATGTACATATTAAATAAATTGCTTCTCATTATATGCATTAAATGGTGTGATTATTAAATAAATTACATGTGCATTTGAAACATGATTAGTTATTTTATAATAGTATAACAATTTGATTTGCAAATAAAGGCTACCAGAAAGCGATTTTGAAATTTTTGTTTTTCTCGCCAAATTTAATCCTACCTTTTTCGGCATTGTGCCAAAGCTTCTATTAAAAAGAAGTACACAATATTTAAACATTCATACTTCATAAACTTTTGATTTATACAACTTTAATTTTTATGAAAAATTGAACTGATGAAAACTTCGGATTTTTCCTCATTCATGGTAATCAATAATAATAATAGTAAAAAAAATCTGATACAGGTTTTTCCTTAAGAAATGAATAATAGTTAAAAATTAATTCTGTGCATGTAAGGTTAAAGAACGGGCATATATAACGACTGATATTTCTATATTTAATTCAATGAAATTAAAGACAAAAATTGATGTTTATTTTTTAAAAATTTATAACAATGAAAGAGTAGCAAAATTAAAACAGTGCAGCTTTCAAACATAGAAAAACTTTCCTCAATTAAAAATTACCGAATTAATCAATCAATATTTAATACTATAACAGCTTAATATAGAGGAAGTCATTGAACAATACTCTCCTTGTAATATATTTAAAAGGAACTGTATTTTATAGCTGAAACTAAAATTAATTACCTTTCTTATCGATCCAGTTTTGTTTACTTTCGTCTAAGGGAATATCTAGGTTATATTTATCCTTTAAAATTACAGATGTAGATGGTGCTTCTAAGACATCTGCAACACGATCGTTTTCAGTGCTAGACATTGTTTAACTTCCTTTATAAATCGTTTGACAGTAAATCGAGTGATAAAATATGCTGAAAAGAATAATCAGATGAAGTGTTTCAGAAGATTTCAAATGCCGGTAATTTAATTCGGATGGTCTAACTTATTTCAATACATTAAAAGGAGAATCAGATATTAATGCTAGACCTCGTAACTCACACAGATCTTCAGCTACATTTCATTTCCTTTACAATGTTTATTTACTTCAGTGAGCACAATTTTGTAGTGGCCACTTCTTATCTGCTAAAAGATTTCAAATGCAAGTATAACCGTATAACTCACTGTGAAATATATTATGAGTGAAATGAATTTTACATGGGAAAAAAAGGTGTAATTTAAAAGTAAGACAGAAAATATGAAACAGGAATGTACTTAAAATATTAATTTTTCTAAAACTAACCTGTAAACTATAATTCTGAAAAATACTACGTATATTATCGAAAATAAACGTAAAGTATAAAAATAAGATGCAATAGGAAATGTTTGTTGACACTTAAGTTTTGAGAGATTCCTAAAAACCAGTTTTATTGCTTGGGGGGGAAATTAATTTTTTTTTTAATTGTGTGACATTTTCCTTCATTTTTTTTTTTTTTTTTTGCATGACAAAAAGTGTTTCCACATACCAATTATTTGTTACTTCTATCTAAAAAGGAACACTTTTTTATTAGCTTATATCGAATGTATTAAAAATTTCATTGCAGAAAGAAAATTTAAAAAAAATTCTAAAATTTTTTTTAATCATTAATAATGATTATATCTATATGTTGGCATCAGCATCTTTGCAGTTTCAAGTGACGTCAGTCAAGGTTGTTCATCTGTTACTATCGTTTGCGGCGTATTCATAATTAATATGGCTGCAAATAATTATTTCGGCTTTACAACAGGTGGAACACAATATGGGTAAGTCAGTTACTGTACTGTTTTTATCGTTTTAACTTTCTTTAATTGTTTTGATCTCTATTTGCTTGAGTCATGATTCAAGTACTAGTGGCCATTTTACGGTACCGGCATAAGATGGCGGTCATACCGTAGAATGCGTAAGCTATTGTGAAATATTTGGTTGAAATATTTTAAATAAAGTGTTGTTGTTTTAACGTATGTGATTTTTGTATAAAAACATCTTATGCTGAGTTATAAGTGTTTACTTGTTTGTGTTTCTTCTATATTGTTGTTTTCGATGTGTTAGGTAATCGATACGTAGGTATATAGACATTTGTTACGCTTGATTTTCATCTCATATCTTTCTCTTTTGCTTATAGCTAGACATAACGCCGATCCGTTGCATTAGCATATTTTCTTTATGTCAATATAAAAACGCTAGTTTCATTCTCTACCTGTAATTATTATTGAACTCATTTTTGCTACTTTTTTTTAATTGCCTTAAATTTATCGTGAGACAGTCTTTCATATCCCGTTAAATTTTCTTTGTATCTTGTGTGAATTAAAGAAATGTACATCTATTAGCTTAATATGCTATACTTGCCAAAGCTTTGGAATAGCTGTTCATTTAATGCATTATTATTTATTTATTTATTTATTTATTTATTTTTTTTTTTGTAAGAAGCACTCGTAAAAATTGGAAGAAATAATACATTGGTTGAAACATAGATTTTTCACAATTTTAATTTTACACTGTTTCTTGAGTCACAGGCCAACTAATGTTCAGTAATCGGGATATCTGAGGTTAGGGCAAAACATGAGTGATGCTTAACATAAGTTACTATTTGTCACAAAGACCATTTTCTTGCCTAAATGACATTTGCTAAAGTACTACAGCAATTGGCTGTGGGTTTGATTTATAAAACATTAACTAGGCCATCTGATATATAAAGTCAATTCCTTATGTTTCCCTAACTTGACCCGAGGTTTGACTGTATCTAGATTTGCTAACTTTTGTGACTTGTTTGCTAATACTTTCTATTTTCCCATTGGTCACTTTCTAAAAAAAATTAACTGCAAATAATGAGAACTCTAATTGTTTGTTTTGCTACTTTTAAGTAACAGCAGGGTTGCTGTTGCTACACAACCTGGAGAACTTGGCCAAGGCCACATAAGTGTAAATTTCAATATTTTATCCAAAATCTGGTAAAATCAGGTAATTGAACAAAAGTTCACGATTATTACCAAATGAGTGTGAACTTTGTCCCCTGACTGGGAAGAAAAAATCCTCCATGTTTTAAGTTTCCAGTTTTTGGTTTCTTAAGAAATTTAATCTAAATTACCCTTGCTCTGAAAGTTTGGACTGGAAGCGCATCCAAACCCCACATGCAGTTTATTTTTGAAACTTAATATCCTTTTTTGAAATTTTCTGCAATATTTGTTATTTTGAAGTGACAGTTATTTCTTATAAATTTAAAATTTCTTCAATTTTTATCCTGAAACGCCCACTTCCTATCAAAATATTCTATGTGTTTCAAACAGGGTTGTTAAATGACTGTTTTTTTTTTTTTTTTTTTTTTTTTTTTTTTTTTTAGAAGAAACCCAACCCACTTGGTTTTATCGGTGTTTTGGGGGTTTTATCAGGGTTTTTTAAGTTAAAAGAGGTGGTTCAGAGTGTTTGAAAAGAATGTACTACTAGGTACTAAATACAATTTTAAGTAACTATCGTAAAATACCGTAAGTAAGCCCCCCCCCCCTTCCTTTTCCCACTTTTAAGCAATTTTGATTTTCTTTTCCATTCTCAAATATAAGCCCCTCCTCCCTCCTCATACTTTTTTTTTTTTTTTTTCCCCACAAAAAAATTGATTTTAAAAATCCAAGGGAGAGAATTTTCAATCTTTCGACATTTTTGGCAGATTTCTACTTATGTCTTTATATGTAGTTAATGAACCCCCTAATCTTAAATCCCTCTGTCCTTCCTGCTTGCTAGTAATGTAACAATTAGTAAAAAATCAATTTTCTAAACTACTATCTCCCTCTCCATCCAATCAGCATATAATGTTTAAAATCTAAAAAAATATATGCTCTATTTGTTGCTCTCTACTAACAATAAATAATCAGCCATTTAAATTATCTCTTTACCAAGATGTCTGCTTCCCCCCTTTTGCCTACCCACAGCAAAAACATCTTTAAAACTCTATTTAAAAAAAAATATTCTGTCCGATATGTTGCTTTCTAGTAACCGTAAGTAAATAATCAATCATATAAATTATTCCCCTTTCCACTCCTCTCTCTCTCTCTCTCTGAAACTTATGCTTCTCCTTCCTTCCCTCACTCTCTTCTCAAGATGCAAAGTTTAAAATCTTTAAAACCTTTTATTAAAAAATATATGTTCTATTTGTTGCTGTCTAGTATAACAATAAATAAATAATCAACCATTTCAATTATCTCCATATACCCAAAATGTCTGCTTCCTCCACTTAGCCATCCCCTATAAAAAAAAAAAATCTTTAACAATTTATACCAAAAAAAAAAAAAAAAAAAAATCTTCTGTCCTATTTGTTGTTCTCTCTTAACAATAAATAAATAACTAATCATCTAAATTACAAACCCCTTCCTTCGAAATTCATATTTCCCCCTCATCCCTCAGAATACAAAGTTTAAAATTTGCAAAACTCTTATTTAAAGAATTTTTTTGTGATACTTATTGCTCTCTAGTAAAAATAAATAGATAATTTGTCACCTAAGTTCTCTCTACTTCAAAAGTGTCTGCCCCCTTCCCCCCCCCCCACACACACAGTAATGCAATCTTTAAAATTTTATTTAAAAAAAAAACTTGTCTTTGTTTCTCTTTAGTAACAATATTAATGAATAATCAATCATCTAAATTACCCTCCTTTCTTCCAAAAGTTCCACTTCCCTCTCTCTGTCCCGTCACCCAGCAAATAGTTTAAAATCTTTAATATTATTATTTTAAATGTTGCTCTATTTCTTATTATGCAGTAAGGTAGCTCATCTCATCTACATAATCTCATATAAGTATTACTCATGTAAAATCATCATCCTTTTTGAAATTTTTGTGTTGTCCTTTTCTCCCAAAGCAACAAAATATTTAAAAGTTCAGATTCAGCACTGGTATTAGTATAGTACTTTAATGATAATTTCATTGTTAAAACTATTACTAATAATCAATTTATTTAAAAGCAAAGCATAATTTTGAGTATTGTGATTGATTTATATATTTTTGTAATCAATTAGTTACTTTAAATTGTATTTAGTAGTAAGTACATTTTTTTTTCAAACATTCTGAACCACCTCTTTTAACTTAAAAAAACCCTGATAAAACAAACTCTAAAAATACTGATAAAACCCATTGCGTTGTTTTTTTTTTTTTTTTTTTTCTGAAAAAACCCGTGCATTTAATAACCCTGGCCACCATTGAATTAGATCAGTCTTTGCTGCCCTGCCGACGTGTAAGGTAAGTCTGGTTCACTCCTGGGCCTTTAATTGCTTTTTGTTTTTTAGGTAGATTTCGTAAGAAATACTACCTATTACATTTTCACCTAAGTTGGAAATTTTGAAAATTTTTTACAGATCTACGCCGATCATGACTCCCAGAACCCAAAACCACCCCCAGTTCAAAAGTTTACATATATATATATATATTATATCTATGTCACTTTTTTCTGACCACGATAACTGGAAAAATTCTGCATAAATCTCTTCCAAACTGATACATAAAATCAAGGGTCATAAAATCTCGGTCAAGTTCGTTAATGGGCAAAATCGAACCAAGGGGGGGGGGAAATGGGTGGCTTTTTGTGAAAACAGAAAAACCCTCATAATTTCTTTATTATTATACATATCGAATCCGTTTAAAGTTATTATTACTTCTAGGAAAAGTGCCGAAAATTTATGTATGACAGATTTTTGATATAATTAAAAATGGCTCCAAGGGAGGGGGAGGGAAGGAAGTTTTAGAAGAAAAAAAATCATAGCTTCGTCAATTCACAAGATATCAAATCCGCGTAAATTTATTATTAATCCTCTTAGTATTATCTAAAACTTTTATATTGACAAGTTTTTTATAGGACCAACCGTTATAGCAAAAAAAAATTAAAAACAAAAACAATCTCTGCCGGCTCCGCCTGCAAACAAGTTATTTTTCGAAGTAGGCGGTTCCAACTCCCGCATCTTTTTGAAACTGATACATAAAATCTCGGTCAAGTTCGTTAATGGGCAAAATCGAACCAGAGGGGGGGGGGGGGGGGCTTTTTGTGAAAACAGAAAAAAACCCATAATTTCTTAATTATGATACGTATGGAATCCGTTTGAAGTTATTACTTCTAGGAACAGGGCCAAAAACTTATGTATGACAGATTTTTGATATAATTAAAAATTGCCTTAAGGGGGGTTTTAGAAGAAAAAACTTCGTCAATTCCCAAGATTTCAAATACGCTTAAATTTATTATAAATCCTCTTAATATTATCTAAAACTTTTATATTGACATGTTTTTTATAGGACCAACTCTTATAGCAAAAAAAAAAAAAAAAACTTGCTGGCTCCGCCTGCAAACAAGTTTGGTTTCGAAGTAGGCGGTTCCAACTGCAGCATCATCGCAAAAAGGTCATTTCTTCCGCAATTCCCGACAAACAGGCGCCCCACGGCCTACGTCTTCGAAATCTACCTGTGCCTGTAGGCCGAGCCGTCAGGGATTTTTAATTTGTTTTTGTTTTTTATTAGGATTTTTGCATTATTTGTTTAAAACGCACCCTTTATTGGTCAATATTTCCATTTTTACATGGTTTGCCATTTTAGAGACGGAAGATTCCGTAGTCAAATTTGCAATTGAAGTTGGACTTATTCCTACAGCTCCCCGCCTTGCCCTAAATGTAGCGGTCCTATGAGACAAAATTCAAACAAGGATGTAAAATTTAAGTGGAGATGGGTGTGTAATCTTAGGAATAAAACCAAATCGAACCCAAATTCTTGTACTGGCACCGTTAATTCTGCAATTAATACCATTTTTGAAAATTCTAAAGTTCTGGTTCGCGACCTTTTGGTATCCTTTTTTCATTTATATTCAAAATTCAAACATTACATTTTTTATATGAGCAAATGTGTAACTGGAGAAAACAAAGGAATGAACCGACCCTATCAAAAGAAACGCTTTGTGATTATTTTTCTTATATTTGAGAAGTTTGCGAAATTCACTCTTCTCATTTGTATTCTGAATTGGGGGGGGGGGGGGGGCAAAATCTATTTTAATTAATGAAACTTTTAACTATTAGGAAATACGGAAGGGGTCGGCAGGCAAAATCTATTTTAATTAATGAAATTTTTAACTATTAGGAAATACGGAAGGAGTCGGCTTACTCTAAATCATACAATAACTGTTTTAGGCATTTTTTGTAGAGAGGACAAAGAGGGGTTGTTTTTTAGGGTAGATAGCAAAAAAAAAAAAGTGATATTTGGCTTTGTTTTACGTTTTTGCCATAAAGATAAGAGTGTTGTCTATACAGATTCGGCCAAACAATGCCATGACGTAGAAAACTATTCTCCAGTCAGGCAACACACTAAGGTACGAATCATAGTAAAGGTGAATTCGTGTCAAAAACCAATAAAGCGAACACCATTAATGATCTAGAAAATGAAAATCGTTGGTTTAAAAATTCTCTAAAATGTTGCAGGAACGATAAAATGTTGTTACAATATATGGTTTTTCATTTTTATCGCCGACACAAGCTAGATCATTTAAAAACGGCTGGCCAGAAAATGAAGGTCTTCATAAATGACATTATTAAAGTCTACCCAGGGTACAGGAATGAGGGGCTAAAGCTTTTGGGTTTTCAAAGACCAACGGCAAAGTCTGAAAACATCGAAAGTGCATTACCAAAAGTCCCTCAAAATTTAAATTCATTTCAGTTAGAAGGCGAAGTGCCTTATCTTGACGATGTTTCAGACCCTGACTGGGATCCCTTTTGGTAAACATTAAATTATTTATTTTATCTTTTTTGTAAACATTAACTTTTTTTTTTTCTGTGTAAATATTTATATTTTTTTTGTAGTATGTAATTTCCCTTTTTTCTGAATCGCCGTTAGCATTTATTATATTACCTTTTACTTTCTTTTTAATTTTTAATAAAATTTTTTTGGCAGTTGTGAGCGAGATTTTACCTTAATTATTTTTATAAGTAAGTTTACATTGTTTTAAATTAAGTGTAATCGAGATTGACAAAAGATTTCTGGTAAGTTTTTTTTATCTTTTTAATTGTCCAAAATGTTTTGAAAACAGGGGGGCAGGGCCCCCCTGACAATTTATAAATATTCATCTGAAAAAGCACATTTGTTTAGCTTTTTAATCGTTAGTTTATTCAGAATGCTGCTAAAATTTGTGTAGTTGTACCATAAGAAATTTTTCAAGATGGCGGAAAAACTTCGTTTTTAAATCTTTGTTATTTATAAATCCATGTTTTTACATCATTTTCTATTTTTAAAAATGGTGCAAAATCATTGATGTATAAATAACATAAAGATTGAAAAATGATGTTTTTCTGCAATCTTTGAAAATTTTTCATGTAGCCAAAATAGGAGGGTCTTCATGAGATGAGGTGTGGGGGGGGGCAGAGGGAGAGAAGCAGAGATTTTAAGAGAAGTTAATTTAGGTGGTAGATTGGAGTTATTTATTTTTATTATGTCTGAAAAGAAATTAAAGTTATAAAGGTTAAACTATGCAGTTTTGGTACCAGAGGGGGGGGGGGTCAAAGGAGGAAGAATAATTTTGAGGGGGAATTTAAATGATTGATTATTTATTGTTACAATAAAATAAGAAATAAAAAAAATACTTAAAAAAATCTTTACAAATTTTCATTTTTTTTTTTGGGGGGGGGGGGGGGGGGGTTGTAACTTATTTTTACTTTTATTTATTTTAATCTGGCGAAATAGCAAGATTCTCACCCCTTTTTTTTCTTCTAAATTAATGACAAAAACTGGTTTTTAGATGATTAAAAAAAAATCTCTAAAGCCCCCCTCCCAAATTTACCTCTTTTTGATTTAAAAAAAAGGGGGGGGGAGCCTTACAATCGAGATTTTATGGTAATTGATTACAAAAATATATAAATCAATGACAATAATCAAAATTATGCTTTGCTTTTACATAAATAGATTATTAGTAATAGTTTTAACAATGAAATTATCATTAAAGTACTATACTAATACTAGTGCTGAATCCAGGGTTGTTATGATTTAGCCCAACCCAAAAAACCAATTGTTTTTTTTTTCAAAATTTCAACTTTACATAGGTAATATATTTCTTAATGTCAGTAGTACATCAGTCGTAAAGTCACTTCCCACCCCAAACGAAAAAAGTCTTAATTCTCCCAATGACAATTTTTAAAACAAATAATTGTAACTTAATTTTCTATAAGTATGTGTAACTATCACAAAGTATGTGTAACTATCACAAACACAAAAACTAATTTTTTTCGCATTAAAAAAAATACTTTGATATATAATCCTACAGTTGAAACTCTTAAAAAAAAAAATACCAAGCTGAGAATCCTAATTTAATGATGTAGACATGTAGAATTATTTGGTTTATTCTATTAATTAGTTATAATAAAAAATACTTACTTTACAGCAAATATTTTTTTTCAGTTCTGCGAATTTTGTTACATCCAGTTTCAATTGTAAAAAATTTTGCTTAATTAAATATAAACTACCACCCAACTTAATTCAATAACAACATAAACTAAGGGAAAACCGAAATTTCCTATTTACCTCGGACTGAGGAAATGTTACTTACTGTGCCTAAGAAAGAATATAGAAACACATTTTGGAATGCAAATAACTCAAAAAAACTCTGTTTCAGAATGAATTTTTTCTGGAGAAAATATTTATTATATCTAGGCAATCACTTCAATGAAAATGAATAAAGATACTTTATCCTCACAAAATATTAGTTTAAAAGTTCTGATTCAGCATCAGCACTAGTATTAGTATAGTACTCAGTACTTAGTATGATAATTTCATTGTTAAAACTATTACTAATAATCAATTTATCTAAAAGCAAAGCATAACTTTGATTATTGTCATTGATTTATATATTTTTGTAATCAATTAGTAACTTTAAATTGTATTTAGTAATAAGTACATTTTTTTTTCAAACATTCTGAACTACCTCTTTTCACAAAAAAAAACCTGATAAAACCCAAAAAAACTCTAATAAAACCCAAAAAACCCTGATTAAAAACCCGGGCATTTAACAACCCTGGCTGAATCAGATCAGAACTTTTAAACTAATATTTTGTTTAGGATAAAGTATCTTTATTCATTTTAATTGAAGTGATTGCTTATCTATACTTATAAAGGAGTAGCTTGATTTTCTCATAATCAACGCCGAGCCTCAACCGTTTGTCCTAGAACAATGAAATTTGGGAGACATGTTCTTTACACAATGTAGGTGCGTACTAAGAAAGGATTTTTGAAAATTCACAGCATAAGGGGGTCAAATGGGGGATCGAAAGTTTTAGATAATTTCGTCTTTTCGACATATCGCAGCAGGAGTTTTAAGTAGGCGCATGAAATTCGGGCTAACAATTCTACTAAAGAATAGTTAAACATGTATTTCAGGCGATTTTAGAAATTCCATCATTAAGTGGGTTAAATGGGGGTTCAAAAATTTTCGGTGATTTCACATTTTCTCCATATTTCATCAGCAGTTTTAGGTAAGAGCGTAAAATTCAAGATAACAAATCTAATTTTAAAAAAAAAAAATAATTAAACACGTATTTAAGCGATTTTAGAAATTCAACCACTAAGGGGGTTAAATGGGGGTCTGAAGTTTTAGGTCATTTTGCCTTTTCGCCATATCTCAACAACAGTTTTAGTTAAAAGCGCGAAGTTAAACACATATTTCAGCGATTTTAAAAATTCAACTGCTAAGGTGTTAAATAGAGGTCGAAAGTTTTTAGTCATTTCACTGTTTCGCCATATCTCAGCAGCAGTTTTAGGTAGGAACGTGAAATTCAGGATAACAAATCTACTAAAATAATAATTAAACACATATTTCAGCGATTTTAGAAATTCATTCATTAAGGGGGTTAAATGGAGGGGGTTGAAAGTTTTAGGTCATTTTGCCTGTTCGCCATATCTCAGCAGCATTTTTAGTTAGCTCAGAATTCGGGATAACAAATCTACAAAAAATATAGACAAACATGTATTCCAGCAATTTTAGAAATTCAGCAACTAAGGTGGGTTAAATAGGAGGTCAAATATTTTAGGTCATTTTACCATATATCAGTAGAAATTATAGGTAGAATCATGAAACTCAGGATAACAAATCTACTAAAAAAATAGTTAAACACTTATTTCAGCGATTTTAGAAATTGAGACACTAAGGGATGTTAAATGGGGGTCGAATGTTTTACGCCATTTTGTCATATCTCAGTAGAAGTTATAGTTAGGAGCATGAATTTCGGGATAACAAATCTATTAAAGGATAGTTAAACATGCATTTTAGGCGATTTTAGAAATTCAACTATAAAGGGTCAAAATTTTTCGGTGATTTCACCTTATATTTTATCAGCAGTTTTAGAAAAAAGCGTGAAATTCAGGATAACAAATCTCTTTAAAAAAATAGTTAAAGTATTTCAGTGATTTTAGAAATTCGGCCACTAAGGGTGGTGAGATAGTGGGTCGAATGTTCTATGTCATTTTGCCATTTCTCAATAGAAATTATAGATAGGAGCGTAAATTTCACTATAACAAATCTACTAAAGAATAGTTAAACATGTATTTTAAAAAATCAACTACTAAGGGGGTTAAATGGGGGGGCCGATAATTTTCTATGATTTCACCTTTTCATCATATCTCATCAGTAGTTTTAGTTAAAAGCGTGAAATTCAGGATAACAAGATAGTTAAATGGAGGGGGGGGATCGAAAGTTTTAGGTCATTTCATCTTTTCGCCTTATATCAGCAGCAATTTTAGTTAGGAGTATGAAATTCAGGCTAACACATCTACTAAAGAATAGTTAAACATGTATTTCAAGCGATTTTATAAATTCGACCTCTAAAGGGGTTAAATGAGAGGGGGGGGGGTAGAATGTTTTAGGACATTTGACTTTTTTGCCATATTTCAACAGCAGTTTTAGTTAAAAGTGTGAAATTCAGGATAACAAATCTACTAGAAGATAGTTAAACACGTATTTTAAACGATTTTAGAAATTCAACCTCTAAAGAGGTTAAATGGGGGGGGGGGGGGGGGTAGAATGTTTTAGGACATTTGACTTTTTTGCCATATTTCAACAGCAGTTTTAGTTAAAAGTGTGAAATTCAGGATAACAAATCTACTAGAAGATAGTTAAACACGTATTTTAAACGATTTTAGAAATTCAACCTCTAAAGAGGTTAAATGGGGGGGGGGGGGGGGTAGAATGTTTTAGGACATTTGACTTTTTTGCCATATTTCAACAGCAGTTTTAGTTAAAAGTGTGAAATTCAGGATAACAAATCTACTAGAAGATAGTTAAACACGTATTTTAAACGATTTTAGAAATTCAACCTCTAAAGAGGTTAAATGGGGGGGGGGGGGGGGGGGTAGAATGTTTTAGGACATTTGACTTTTTTGCCATATTTCAACAGCAGTTTTAGTTAAAAGTGTGAAATTCAGGATAACAAATCTACTAGAAGATAGTTAAACACGTATTTTAAACGATTTTAGAAATTCAACCTCTAAAGAGGTTAAATGGGGGGGGGGGGGGGGGGTAGAATGTTTTAGGACATTTGACTTTTTTGCCATATTTCAACAGCAGTTTTAGTTAAAAGTGTGAAATTCAGGATAACAAATCTACTAGAAGATAGTTAAACACGTATTTTAAACGATTTTAGAAATTCAACCTCTAAAGAGGTTAAATGGGGGGGGGGGGGTCGAAAGGTTTAGGTCATTTCGTCTTTTGGTCCTATCTCAGCAGCAGCTTTATGTATTACTAGCCGGTCCCTTCTGAGTGGGGCCCCAGATACATAGTGCAGTGTACCGCCCTGACTTCACTTGGGGCTCAGAAAGTGCATTTTACATGCAACCAGACAAAATATAAATAAAATACTTTAAATTAAAAGTATACGAAAATAACTAATAAGAATATAAAAAAGCACTTAAATAAAGATTTCGCGACATAATTTTTTTTTTTCATGAACCCCCTGACAAAGTAATATTGGGCTCAACTCGGGATTATCTAGGGTTGGGGCCCAAGTAGTACTTTGTATCTGGGCCCCACTCGGAAGCGACCGGCTAGTATATAATAAATATTTTCTCTAGAAAAAATTAATTCTGAAACCTATTAATTAACAATAGATTGCAAGATTTTTTTTTTTTTTTTTATCAACTGTATTTTTAAAGAAATTAAACGTGTGTTTAGATTAGCTAGTTATCACTATGTTATTTTCTTTTTTATCTAATGTTTGATTTTCTATTAATTTTTATGATATTTTCAGTTTTAGTACCAATACTATAATTACATTATTTTAAATTTATAGTTATAATAGTATCAGCTAAATAGTTTAGTAATAATAAATTAATTTTATGAGAAAAACTTACTACTGAATACTTTGGAAAGACAATATTTTAATACTTTTATTGTCCCCTTTTTCTTTAACAGTAGATGTTCAAGCTGTAAACTACCCTCGTTATCTTTTATTGCTTTAATATTTAAAAAAGTTTTGTGTTGTGATAATAAAAACTTGTTCTTGCTTGTTGCTACTAACATAACAACTGAATTGCATAACAACAAAATTGGTATTTTTATTGTAAACTATTAGTTTAGTAATAGTAGATTATTTTCACTAAAATAACTTAAAACTGAATATTTTTGTAGCAAAATGTTTTATTTTAATATCTTCTTTTTTTTCCCCTTGAACTTCATTCTAATTTATGTACAACTTTACTTTATAAAAACAAGTTTTGTGTTATGGGAACAGAAAACATCTTGCTTGCTACTAACACAGCAGAAAAAGGTTCTTATTTGATAAATCACCACTTTTTTTCTTTTTAACTATCTGTTGCTCATATATGCAGGCACATGTGTATAAATACTTATAGTTGTTTGCATGTTTGCTCTTTTATAGGTTTAGAAACACAATTTGCCATAAATATAATTAAATTATTTTTAGTTTAATAAATTAATGCTTTGTATTTTTCAAGATTAAACTCTAGGCCTTATAATTTGAAAATTTTAACAATGAGTTCAATGAAATAATTTCAGGCCGGATGTACTGCCAGATAATCATAATATCCGGCTACTGCCAATTATCTGGCATAGCAGCCGGATACAATATGTTCGCCTGATATCCGTTACACCCCTGTTCTCTGGTATATGAATATAAAAGCGACGATCTTGGCGAAATTATAACTGCAATCTTGGCATAATTGTAATAACCATTAATTGTTTAGAAATTTTCTGTAACTTTTAGAATAATTGTGAAAATTAGCCTTATGTCTTATGTTAGTGTATCAGAATTATTTTGTAACTAATTTCATTAAGAAATTTTGACAAATTCTTTTATGGCTAAAATAATGATTTCTTATATTAAAATATTTCAGTCTTATGTTAAAAGATAAAGTAATAAATTTTAAAAAATTGCATCTATAATTTTTTAGAAGTGCAACACCAACACCTGCCAACTATTCTACTAATCAAGCTACTGCTGGCTACACTGTGCAGCATTCAGCTCAACCTTATGCAGCAGCTGCTACTGCTCAGCGCTCCAGTCAGTCTACATATGAAAACTACCAACAACCTACACATACTACTACAAATTATCCCTATGCATCCAGGCAACAGGTATAGAAGTTTTTTGGTTCTTTTCAGTTAGCCAGGTGCCAGTGAAATACTCATGTGTGTGTGTGTGTATATAATATGTATTTACATTCTGTATACATAATATATATATTATTTCACTGGTGCCCGGCTAACCGAAAAGTTCTTTTTTTTTTCTCCTATTTTTAATTTTTATCATTAATTTTTATAAATATTTTTCATGTCTAGACAACCTATGAAAAAGCCCAAACTTATTATCAGACCCAAGTTCAGTATTCAGCAACTGAGACACCACATTATCAGACAGGTATTTTCTTTTTCTTATTAAGATTTATTTTCTAATGTAAATTTCTAACCTTTTATTCCTTAATGACAACTTAAAACTTTTTGAAACAAACTTTTGGGGCAAAAAAATTTACAATTTTGACTTTATTGCAAGTCGCACAGTCTCAAAAAATGCGAGGAGAAGAAAAAAAGCAAAAACTTTACTATTACCGCTTTATTTCGGATTCCGCAGACTCAGTAAAAAAAGAGAAAATTATTCCGGAAATGTAGATTAAAGTACAGTAGTACGTTAAGTTGAAAAAGGCAAAACTGTGCCTAAAGGGAAAAAAACCCTATAACATTTTGATTTCAGTTGCCCTGCGATCCCCGAAGTTCCTAAGTCTGCAATGTGATCTGTCTGCACATTAGCAAACTTTCACGAGCATATATTTTAAAAATTTTCTTGGAATTCTTCAAAATCAGTATTTTTGAAATTAATAATTGTAAAAGGTGTCATCCATTTCAGTACAAAAATGTCTAGAATTCAGGCATGAGATTCTTCCGCGGTTTTCCGCTTTTTTATCATTTTCCGATTTTCTGAAAAGCACGAAATTCGCTTAAAAGATCACGAAAAAACGCAAAATTCACCTAAAGATCGCGGATTTCGTCAAAGGATTGCAGAAAAAAATGTGAATTTCGTCAAAAAATATCGTGTGAAAACACTAAATTCGGCAAAAAGATCGTTAAAAAATGCAAAATTCGCTGAAATAGTCTGGGGGGAAAACCCACTAATTTCGCCACATTGCGAAAACAACGCTGATTTCGTCAAAAGATTGCGAAAATAACGCTGATTTTGTCAAAAGATTGCAAAAATAATGCTAATTTCGTCATAAGATTGCAAAAATAACGTGAATTTCATCAAAAGATTGTGTGTAAAACGTGAATTTCTTCAAAAGCATCGCTGAAAAAATGCGAATTTTGCCAAAAGATAGCGAAAAAATGCAAAATTGGACAAAAGATTACAGAGAAAACGTGAATTTCATTAAATGATTGCTGAAAAAGCACGAATTTCTTCAAAATTTACAGCATTGGATTAAAAGATTGGTACCAGATTTCTTTTAGTAATATAGAAAATTCGCCACAAAATTCCAAAACAAATTAAATTATAAAAAAATTATGCAAAAATCCAAAAACTGGCTTCAAGCTGACTGGTAAAAATGTCCTGGAATCTGGAATAACCATGCATTGATTAGTTGGTGCCACTGATAATGTTCTTAGAAAATCTATTTTATTCCTTAAAAACTTATTTTTTATTTAAAAAAAAAAGTGAACTCTGGTCTATCATTTATTTAAGGTGGTTTCAATTATTAGCATATACTTGATTTGCTGTTTCAAGAAAAGTGTCTTACTATTTTCAAAATTTCAATTTAAAAATGTTAAAGCCAATGAAACGTTTTATTAATGTGCTGTATCTTGGTAAAATAAGACTTTTTATGAGAGTCAGTAAATAATTTCTTTTTAATTTACTCAAAGCTAAATTGATGTTATATATTATGAAAGGATAAAAGCTAAACCCCTTTTTAAAATGTAAAATCCCTTTTTGCCCCTTTTAAAATTTGAAATTACCGTTTTAAAAAATAGAAATTCAAATTAAAACTTTTTAAATGCTTTAGTAATTGTGTTTCAATTGATTGAAATTGCCGTTAACCCTGTTAAATTAGTTTCTCTGCATCGCATCTTATAACTTTCAAAGATAGTTTTCTCACTCTTCATAAGAATATTTTTGCTGACAGTAGCGCAACTTTAAAGTCTCGCTGCATCCCATCGGCTGATTTGGGCCAACGCCTTTGTCCTGCACAATCAATCACTCAGCTTGCGGCCAATTAAAATTAGAAATACATGTCTTTTGACTTCGACGACCTCTAGCAGAAATAATGCAAAAAGCTCATATTTATACTGTTGCACGGCTATCAGGAGAGAAGTTTTCCGATCTCAATCATGCCCTGACTTCACGTCAATATGCTCTCCAGGGGTTGCCGTGCCGCGTAACTAAATCCCGATGTCCAGAAAGATTTAACTTAGCAGCTCTCACGCCAGTGTGGGCCTGGTTTAAAAGGACTTATGTAATAAAAAGAAATAAACCAGGTTCCGTAATAGACAATGTCTTCCTTTAAACAAAAATACATTCACACGGACTTTAACTGAATCCTGGATAGCGCTCATGGCCCATGACTACAGGAATATGCAAGGAAATCGGAGTGAGCGGTCACACGTAAGTACGGACTCGTCATCGGTCCGTACGACAGCCTCCACTGACCCGACACCCATCGAAACAGCGATCGAGGACCCATCAAAGAAGCCACGCTTCTTTACATATATACATATATTGTATGTAATATATATATATATATATATATATATATAAATTCCAATTATAATATTTGTTGCGCTTGAAATTCATAACTATTATTGCTGAAATGTCGTTCGCACAGTTTTCAGCTTTTTTGCTTTTTTTTTTCAATCTCATCCCTGAGAATTGTATATAGAAATGCTAATTACATTTGTAATGTGGTATAACCAGGAAAACAGCAGGAAAAGGAAATTGACCTTCTGTAAGAGCAAAGATTAAAAAAAAAACTTTGCATCTTAATATTTAGCCAGTGAAAAGTAAAAAGCCAGCGAAAAGTAAAATTGGTTTTGATTTATTTCTGACTGTTTTCATGTAGCTAGGTATCATAAAATTCTGTTAAATCTAGTAAGAGCCCTTTACACATAATTTGTGCTTTTTTCATGAATACTTGGAATAAATTTCTTTACTGGTTATAGAATCTGAACTGTCCGTATTTAGTAAGACAAATTGTACTCTCCATTTGATAAACACATTTAGGTTTTTCTAGAATTGTACATTTCAAACAATAGCAGAAGTTAGGCTATTCTTATGTGTGGTTTGGTTGTCAATCAGTTACAGTATCAGTTGTGATGTAACCTGATATTGATATTTTACATCGATAATTTTCAGGGTTTTCACTTTGATTCACAATCGCCCCTGAGTGTTTAAAAACTTTGGCTGTTGCCTAACCACTTGTGGTCACATGTACTTTTTTACCACAACATACTTGTACTGCCTGCAACCTTTCAAATCTTTCCTTCTGACTGCCAGCTGTCATTGATATTGTTTAGTTAATTAGGCATTATAAACTATTACTATAGGGTAAGTGTATGCATTTGACTGTCTACAGTCATTCGGCCATGGCCAGGCAGCTGAAGTGTTAATGTTGTATATTTTTATCCTGCTGAAATTGCTTTCTACTGATGTTTGATTGATTTCAGTATTTTTGAATTGCTATAAAGACTTGGACCTCCCTCTTTCAAGCAAAGTACTACAAGTTTGCAGTAACATGACCACTTTGTATTTTGCTTGCTTTATATATATATATATATAGGTTATAATGATGCACTCTTTAAATCAACTTTAAAAATTGTCAACCAAGAAAAATAATTAAGTCACTTTTAAATTGAATTTCCAAAATTCACTCTTCTGACATCAAATAAGAATTATATTTGCCTTTACTCTGTTACAAAGTTTTTATTATTTATTGTGTTGGTACTAATTTCTTCAGTGCTTTATATTTACATTTAAGATCAAATATTTAAATATCAAAGCAAAGTTGTTAGGCTAAATTTTGCAATCTTGTATGTTTTTCAGTGAGCAGTAACAAGCCTGTCTATTCTACAACTACAAATGTTAGTTATAATTCTCGCCAGACACCATCTGCTAAATCACAAACTCAAACAGCTCAGCCATCAGCAACAACTTATCTATATTCAACTGGGGCTGCATCTGGAAATACTCCTACTAATTATAGCTCAGCTTACAATAGTTCTGCTGCTACTACTACATATTCAGGTACATTTTTTGCTATATTAATGTTTATGTAAATTGTTTTAGGGAAAAAAAATTATATGTGTATTCTTAGAGCATGTCACAAAATTTCTGGTTGTTATTGGTGACCAAAAGGCACCATATGGAAATATAAAATATCTTTCAGATCTTGGAAGAACATTTTATTTACTATTGTCAAGTATGGATAATTATCACTCTAAAATATATCAACCTTTTAGGTAGCTTTCAATACAAAAAAGTACAAAGCTACCAGCTACCTATTGCAGCTGTTTGGAGGAAAGCAATTCTGTGAAATTTTGATATTTTCACCGATCGTGACCCCCCAGATAGAAAAACCACCTCCTCGTTCAAATGTTGATTATCTGACATATCTGATCTCTGTCATACGATAACACTCGTATTTATAAATCAATTTGGATGAAGTTAATTTTGTGTATTAAGCTCACCAATGCCTCAACAGAGTTTGTTGTAAAGTGCAAAACTAGGAAATATACATATACATATCTGATCTATGTCATACGATAACACTCGTATTTATAAATCAATTTGGATAAAACTAATTTTGTGTATTAAGCTCACCAATGCCTGAACAGAGCTCATTGTAAAGTGCAAAACTAGGAAATTTCATTAGTGGCCAGTAGTAGCAGTTTTATAAGTAACCACTTTCTTTAAAGTTGTAAATAGTAAAATTTTAAAATTTCAATTAGTATTAATCTAAAATATAGCCCAAATAAATATGTTAATATAAACATATTTCAACCAGTAAAAGTAGAATCCTTGATGAAATGCAAACAAATTTTACTCTTTCCTTATAGGAAAGTGGCCAAAAGGTGGCTGCTGACAGAGTATTTTAGTAGCCACTTTTTTCTATTTAGTGACCCTGTGGCTAGTGCTAATTTTGCCCTTTAGTTCGTTGACCAGCTTGGTTTGCCATCTTGTTTCAAAATGGCGGCCACTGAAAGATTTAAAACTAAAATAAATTTACAAAAAAGTTAAAAATTAAAATATTTTTTAATTAAGTGTTAGGCTTTGATACAAGGATTCCAGAGCATTTTTTGTTTTACCTTTATCTTAAAAAATGGCTGAGATAGAGCAGTTTGAAATTCTAGGATGGCTGACTTTTTAAACAAGGCAGCATATTACAAAAAACCAACGATTTAATTTATGAGATTTAGTGAACGTGATTTCTCTCAAATTATTATCTTTCATTGTTGTAATCATTTTCCCAATCATATGCATAAAACTATATATTCATATCTGTTAGTTCCAAATTATCGCCAAACTTGGCGACCAAAATAAGTATTTATAAATGAAGCCAATTTGGCTATAGCTCAATAATTTGGCGAATTTCTGATTCAAATTCAGTATTAACAAATCTTCTGTAATCAGTTTGTTTGCATTTTAGCTTGCTGTTATCGAGTAACATTAGCTAAAATTTTAAAACTGTATAGGAAAGCTACCTTTTCCTCCCGGTACACGCCAGAAGGACTTTTTAGCTTTTCAGACCACTTTATCTTGTAATTTACCTTATGGTTATATAAACATGTTATCTGCCTTAAAAATTTTTCTTATTTAGAATGAAATAATAGTTTAAATTCTATGATATATTCATGATTATAACCCCAATTTAAGTTTTACAGTGTTTATCAAATCATAGATACAACTTGAATATTTTTTATTAATAAATAATGTTTTTTTATGCTTTATATAAATCTATAATGGGTGTTATCTGCATTAAATAAATAGCAAATAAAAAAAAATGCACTTTTGCCCATTGATGTGTTTTTGTTTTTGGCATATTTTCAATCACTGGCTTCACAGACCTCCAACATCAAATACATCATTCATCAATACCGAACGTGCATTTTGCTGCACAATTTCTGATGCATTCTACTCTCTTTATTCACTTACGTTTTTTTTTAAAGCAGTTGTGTAGTTAATGTTATGTTTACAAACCATTTAATATCTGTATCAGAAAAAACTGAAAAACGAGTTACCAACATGAAAGAATGACAAAAACGAAATGGCAATTCTTACAACAAAAAATTCTTGTCCATTATAAGTAGGATGAGAAATAGAATTGAATTGCATTTTCTTTAAAAAGATATAGGAAGGGGAAATGAGTGGCCAAGGTCGAACAAATCTGCTAACTTTCACACTCATAAACATTGCGGTGTTTCTTCCATAATATATGATATGGTACACCTGAAAAAAGTGATTAATTCAAATATTTTTCTCCAGGAAGGCTTTAGTGTTGGGGATCTCCACTGCCTTTGACAGTATGCACCCTCAAATTTGTGATATAATTCAGGGGTTGTAAAGGGACCCTTTTTCAGAAAAGGGTCTCCTTTGGTTACCTTTCATGTGTTTTGGTTCCCTTTGTCCCCTTTTTATGACTAAAAGAACATTTGCTAATGTGGAAAAATTGCCACAAATTGCAAAAAACTTTAAAAATTTCTAAAAATTAAGAAATCATAGAGGACAAAATTTACTATAATGGGTTAAAACTTTTTAACCGGAATTCTTTCACGAGTGTCAAACAATTGCCTTGGAATGTAAAAAAACATTAAAAAACATATTTGAAATCTCATTAAAAATCACCAAGAATTCAAAAATCTACAAGACCAAAATTTACTTTCATAAAATTGCTACAAAACACACAAAAAAAAAAAAAAAAAACCTCACATTTTTATATTTTAGATGTGTGTTACAATGTATTAACTCCCTCTAATTTTGTAGTATGACCCCTCATGTGTATGAGTATTTATTTTTAAGTGATAAAATGTTTTTATTTTATAGCTTCTATATATGTTCAGCAACCTTCTGTCACTGTTCAACCCGTTCAGGCTGCCCAATCTACAATTGTTCAACAACCACAGCAGGTTCAAACTATACAATCATCAACTACAAGTGCTGTCACTACACCTAAAGTTCATGCCAATAATTGGATGTCATTTAAAAAAGGTCCCATTAGAATAAACAGACCCAAACTGGCTCCTAAACCCCAGCAGTTACATTATTGTGAAGTCTGCAAAATTAGTTGTGCTGGACCTCAGGTAATGAAAAACATGTTATTATTATTATTATTTTTTTTTAAAGAATTAAGTTTTGCAAATTTTACATTATATTAATGTTAACATTGTGTATTAAGTTTATTTGCAGTAGAAAGACATTCTGTTTTTGTCAAAGAGGTCTTCACATTAATTACTTTTCAATTAATCAAATAATTATTACTGAAAAAATATATTTAAAAAAGTTTCTGTCTGTATCAAGTCTACTATATTATATTTAAATTTTCATTCAGGCATTTTTGCTGGTAAATAGCCAATTCTGTCTAACTCTTGTGCTATTTGTAATTGATTTAAAATGGAAAATATTTTCATTAGCTAGCCACAAATGATAAATTGCCAAGTAACCTTTATGGCTACAACTGTTTACAAGTTACAAAGACAGTGTGGTTATTGATGCAACAAAACACTCGTTAAAATATGCCAATTGGTTGTAAAAAAGAAATATAATATTTTTCTGAAAAAAAAAAAAATCTTAACACTTTTTGTAATTAGAGTATTTTAAAATTCTACTTTCAAGACACTATGTCAGCAGCGAAAATCATGCATAATGAATCTGTAGGTCATGTTTATATGCATGTAGGACAAAAATTAACATATGTTGATGAACATTCCTGATGCTCTGAAGGATTGGTTATCTAAAATCATGGTCAACATGTGAAACTAACAAAGCTGAAACAGATAAATATATGCAAAATTTAACATAAAATATTTTCAATTTTAAAAATTCAGATTATTTACAGCAATTAATAAAATAGTAAGAATGGTCTTAAAGATTTTGGTGACACCTCAAAAGAAAATTTTCTCGATTAGGAAAACTATCTTCTTTTTTTTTAAATAATTGGATTGAACTTTGCGTCGTTATATTAAAATAAATGGTCAACGTAAAAATAACATAAATAAAAAATATATATAATAGCAAACAGCTATTTTTGGAGCCTCTAAAGCTCCATCATCAGTGCAAAAGTTTAAAAAAATTAAAAACTGATTTAAAAGTTTAGACCAAGTAAAGAGAATGAATTAAATAAAAAGTAGCCAGACATTTGAAAAATTTTGTGTACTGGACATATCATTAACTAAGTTACCTGAATTCTTCATGTAGGATAAGCTTCTCAAAAATCAAGGTCATAAATCAATGAGCACTTCTGAATTATTGAACCTTCTGAAAAATTAAAACTGTGATTGTTAGACCAGCCTATGGTCTAACGATCACAGTTTTAATTTTTCAGAAGGTTCATTAATTCAGACATGCTCATCTAATAATAACTTAAAATTTAGGTGTTGCTTTTATTCTATTCTAAAGAAGTATAGTAAATGTTTTTGTTTAATTTATACTCAGGACTTTTTTTTTATTATTCATTTAATGGTGTTGCCTAACGAATCTTGAAAATTTAGCCCTTGAAGTCTGAATTATTTAAAAGCGTGGCTAAAAAGAATGCAAATTTAGTCATGGTTTGAATAATATTTCTTATATTATAGACTTACAGAGAGCATTTGGAAGGTCAGAAGCATAAGAAAAAGGAAGCTGCAGCAAAAGCAGGGACTGTCGTTCACCATGTATCAAGGGGTGGTACTACTCTCAAGTGTGAATTATGCGACGTTACTTGCACTGGATCTGATGCATATGCTGCCCATATAAGAGGAGCAAAACATCAAAAGGTAATTTTAGTTTCACTATTTCAGTATCTGTATGGTTTGCATGTTAACCTTTTAATATAACTGCATTTCTCTTTTCTTAAGCCTTTGTTTAGGTTTAATAATTGTAGTTTCCAACTTGGCATGTCTTGTTTTTATGTGATACTTATTTGATTTCATTTATTAAATAAAACTTGTTCAACATGTATGTTTGACTTTTAAAAAGAAAAAAAAAAGGCAGCTATGAACTAGTATACATAGCTCTACAATTAAAACAGGTTTTACGAAACCTTGTCTTTATATCCTTACATCTGTATAGAAGTATTTATTTATTTTGAAGCATTCCATATTGTCTGCACCAACAACAGATTTTGATAGGCCTTCATTTAACAAAAGTTAAAATTGTCAAATTGTGGAAGTTAGCCTCCCCCTCCCCTCCCCTCCCCAACACACACACAAAAATGCTTTCAATCACTTTGTTTGATGATTATAAGGATTATTTCTTTAATCTAATTTACTTTATTTTGCATTTTTAACCACTAGCATAATATCCCAGTTGCCCAGTTAATTTGTATTTTGTTTTATAACAGTACTAGGAATAAATCATGCTAGATTTTTTTTTCTTTGTGAAGCACATGCAATGCAATTTGATTAGTTTCTATAATCAATAGTTTAGTTTAGATCAACAACTGATCTATAAACAATTATAAAAAAATTAGATCACTTATTGAAAAAAGAGAGAGAGAGAGGGGAGGGGGGGTTAAAATAGATTTTAGAATCTGTTTCATAAAGAAACTAATTCTAACAACATTTTCCTTTGACTGTAATAATTTTTTTTTCTCTGTTGCCAAATTGCTAAGATTATCAAAGTTATATGTTGTGCTAAAAACAAGTACATACTAAATGCAAGAAATAAATCTCTCTGAAAATACATCTAATAAATTTAGTTAAAATTACAAAACTGTAAAATATAAAACATTTAAATAATGCAAATTATGAATAGCTTTCTAATAAAGTTTTATTAAACACTCTCAAAGTGGATTTATAGTCGTTTTGAATAGTTAACAGATCAGTTTACAGTGAGTCGTTTGAAGCACAAATTGCATTATTTAATTCTAATGGAACATTATACACTAGAATATGCTTATCAGAATAGCCCGTGTAGTTTACATTGGATCTTTCTTTAATTACTCGGACCATAGTGTGAATGATGTCCTTAAAAAAATCTTTTTAATTGCTTAAAAGTTTAATTTAAAAAAATAGTGAGATCATTTATTTAAGGTGATTGTAATTATTAGCATATACTTGATTTGCTGTTTCAAGAAAAGTGTCTTACTATTTTCAAAATTTCAATTAAAATATTGTTCATGCCAATGAAGGGTTTTATTAATGTGCTGTGTCTTGGTAAAATAGATTTTTCATTAGAGAAAGTAAATAATTTCTGCCTAATTCTTGTTAATAATTTCTTTTTAATTTACGCAAAGCTAAATTGATGTAATATATATATATTGTATGTAATATATATAATATATTAAAAATTATATTTTTTAATAGCAATTATAATGTTTGTTGCGCTTGAAATTCATATCTATTATTGCTCAAATGTCGTTTGCGCAGTTGCTTTTTTGCTTTTCTGTCAATCCCTGGGTTTTTATGAGTAAGGTTAGTTTTATTTATATACAATTACTGTTTATTTTTTAAAAAAATCTCCAAAGTAGGGTGATTGACTTATATACAAGACAAAAAGAATGAATGGGACCTTGTAACTAACTGAAAATATCATTGTCATTCAAAGAGTGTTGCATAATCTATGAACTCAATAGTATAGGCACCTGTGTATTACATTGAACCGAAAATAGGTTATTTACATAAAAATGCACAGTGATTAAACTAAGGAATGTATATCAGGATGTATTTTTGATACAGAGAAACTTTGCTGAACAGTTTAAAGATTCTGACAGGATTATAATTGGGAAGATTCCAATGACTAGATTTTTTTTTATGTTGACTGAATTTATTTTTATATATTTATCTTTTGTTTCCAAATATTTTTGAAGACTATTTTCTATTCAAAATAAATGTGGCTGTTTCTGATAGTATTTTTAAAAAAGAAAATGGGTTGATAAGATAAATATTTTTAGAAAGAATGTCTTAAATGGATGGAGCCTTTTAACACTATTTAAATAGATTCTTTTAGTTTTAAAAGTAGGAAAATAGATTACTTTGAAATGTTATGAATCTAAATAAATACAGCTGTATTCTGATTTTATATTGCAAAAAATATATATAATTTAGATTTATAAATTTGGTTTGTGCATTTAATATTTTTGTAAAGGAGAGAAAAAAAAAATTAGTTAGAGGTTACAGTATGCAATGTTATAAATCCAAGTACAGTTATATTCTGTTTGTAAGTTTAATTTTTATGTTAAAAAAAAAAAAAAAGTTTAAAATATTTATTTTCTATTATAGGTTGTGAAACTTCATACAAAATTAGGAAAACCTATTCCATCTACTGAGCCTCAAGTGCTGAGCACAGGTACTAATAACTCAACAAATAAATCTGGTAGTGGTAAATCCTCGGGTAAAGGAAATTCAAAGAAAGCTGGACAATCCAAGATAACTTTTGTTGGTAATACATATTGGATTGATCCTGACTTATTTAAAAATACTTAATTGTACCTCGTAACATTCAAGAAAGTTTTCATCCATTGTCTATAAGTTAATTATGCATTTTTTTTATTATTGTAAAAGTCTTGAAAACCAATAAATTAAATTTTTATGTATATATATCTTATATTTAAATGTATTTATCCAATAAAATTTAAACTTATTAATTCTATTTTAAAAATAAATCTGAAATTAAATGAAGCATTTATAGTAATGGAATATAATAGTTTGTGTTCTGAAGTTAAAATTAAAACTCTTGACATCTGATTTTCTTGAATGTTAATTTAGTATTTTTAAAGTATTTAAGTTACCTTTACTTGGACAGTCCATGAATCAACATATAGATAAAAAGTGGTATTTCTTTTATTTATCATATTCTGTAAACAAAAAATATTAAATGTTCTAACGGTACTTTTCGGTTAGCCGGGTGCCAGTGATATATGTAGATGGCCTGTTTTGTTGTCAATTAGCTATTTTAATTTTAATCATAATTTCACAGTTTTTGATGGTGGTTATAATGTTCATTTAATGGTTATATATATATATATATATATATCACTACTGCCTGGCTAACCGAAAAGTACCGTTCTAACATATGAATTTCATCTCATAAAATTTTTATGTACTCAACTTCCTGTAAACTACAAAGCTTTGGACCAAAGGTTGTACAGATTTCTCTTTGCAGATACAAAATAAGTTAACATTATTAATGCATAAATGAGTGTAAAAATGATTTCAAATGTTTTGGAATAAAATTGCTTCAGGATTAAAAGAAAATCTTACTTTCATTAAATGAAATAGTATGAAGTAGTCTTACAATCCTTAACAATCCACATGCACATTCATCATAAGTTTATATTTTAGACATTTTATCTTGCAAGTTAAAACTGCAGTTACATAATTGCAGTAAGGAAAATGCAAAAAAACAAAAAACAAAAAAAAAAACACCAGCAAATCCTCACACTTTCTACTATAGAGAACAGACATACACTGGTTGCCACTTTAGACATTGAAACTTGCATTATAAAACACCATTGGCTGTTCATAGGACGTCATACTACAACATATCACGGTGGCTGACGTGATTCCCGAATTGCTGTTACGTTATGTTATCTAGTAACATGTTTGTTTAGAACAACATTCAAATTGTCATTTCCGATATACATGTATGATATTGTATCTAGGTAGTGGGAAAACCCAATGTGCATCAATGAAATACGAAAACAGCTTTGGTTTTATATTCTTATAATTGCCATTAATTGACGTGTAACAACTTTGATAAAAAGTTGAAATAATTATTAATTTGATTTTTGTTTAGTTCAGAGAGAACCAAAGACTAAACTGAAAATTTGATTAAATTGATGCAACAGAAAAGTACAGCATTTCTTCAAAATCTTAACTATAAATTTCATTACTTACATCCAAATATGTGTTATATATTAAAGGAAGTTGACTGTATATCATACTAGAATGAAAAAAAAATCTTGTGTTTCTGTAATCTTTCATGTTTTAATGTTGTTGAAACGTTATTATTTCTATACTTTTGAAAATTTTTTGATCCCGTTGTGTTGACTAAATAATCCTAAGAGCATTTTCGTTTTTTTTTGTTGATCCTTTTGTCACGTCTTCATACCTGCCCATTTTTACACTTTAGGTGGAAAATTTACTTTTAAATAATTTTTTACACTTGGGAATTTTTTTTCCTCTTCCACGCCTTTTGCAAATTTTCTTTAAAGTGTCATTTTTCTTCCTTAAGTTGTGAATGAGTTCAGATTCATTGTAGAAAATCTTTCAATTTCCATTGTATGTAAATTTAAATCATTTAAATAACTTTTTGCTCAATCGTTTTTAAAAAGCAAAATTTTAATTTTAAAAGGCTATACAGTGTCTCACATAAGTGATGGGACACTTGTGCTTTACAAAAGGAAACTAATCAAATAAATTAAAAAAACATGTACACATTTTTTTTGTGGGTGTGTTTCATACTTAAATTTAGTAAAGATTATTACATAACATACATTTTGTCAAAATATTAAAATATTAATTTAATAAAAATACAAATGTTTAGAACGGAGCAAAAAATAGCTCACATAAGTGATGGGACACCATTATATATGCAACAAAAATCGTCTGAAATAAGCAATAAAAATATTTTTTGGGGTTTTATTTTTACTTAAAAGCAATTGGCAATAATTTATAAAATCGTCTGCAGTATTTCTCTCCAGTTTGTTTTGGAATTTTTGTGTTTTTTAGCTCTGTGTAGTCATGAATGCTAAACGAAAAGAAACTTCGCCTGAAATTCGAAAATTAGTTATTAATTTGCATATTGAACGTGGAAAATCTATTAGAAAAACTGCTGAAACAGTTAACTTGAGTCGTTCAACAGTTTTCAATATCATTAAACGATATAAAAAGAATCATATGATTCAGGATAAAAGAAGACCTGGCTGACCATCAAAGCTATCCAATGGAATAAAGCGAATTATCGTTCGAAATATTAAAAAAAATCCAAGAATTAGTGCTTCAAAAGTTGCTGCTGATTTACAAGCATTATATGGAATAATTGTTAATCCTGAAACTATTAGAAGGGTAATTCGATCTGCTGGATATCACGGTAGAGTAGCCAGGAAAAAATTCTTCGTAAGTGAAAAGAATAGAAAACTCAGACTAGCTTTCGCAAAATCCAACATAAATAAGAATTCTGATTACTGGAATAAAGTTATATTTGCTGATGAGAGTAAATTTAATATATTTGGTTCTGACGGTAGAATCTTGGTGTGGAGAAAACCCAGGGAAGAACTTCGCAAACAGAACTTGGTACCAACAGTAAAACATGGTGGAGGAGGAGTTATGGTATGGGGGTGTATGTCGTCCGCTGGAGTTGGTAATCTTGTTTTTATTGACAGTATAATGGATCAGTACAAGTATATTGATATTTTAAAGCAAAATTTGAAATCTTCAGCACGAAAATTGAACCTTCATAACGATTTTAAATTCTACCAGGACAATGACCCCAAGCACACTGCTCTGAACGTTAGACTCTGGCTGCTATATAACTGTCCTGAAATAATAAAAACACCACCACAATCTCCAGACTTAAATCCCATAGAGAATATTTGGCAAGAATTGGAATCAAGAATTCGCAAACACACCATTTCTTCAAAACAACAACTAAAATCGGTGCTTCAAGAAGAATGGGGTAAAATCACTCCAGAAATCACAAAAAAAATAGTCGAATCCATCCCAAAAAGATTAAATCATGTTTTAAAAGTAAAAGGAAATCCAACAAAATATTAAAACCTTTTAAAAAGTAAAATTTTTGGATAAATATTTGATGGAAAAGTAAGTGTCCCATCACTTATGTGAGCCATTTTTTGCTCCGTTCTGAACAATTGTATTTTTACTAAATTAATATTTTAATATTTTGACAAAATGTATGTTATGTAATAATTGTTACTAACTTTAAATATGAAACACACCCAAAAAATTTTTGCACATGTTTGTTTATTTATTTTATTGCAGTTTCTTTTTATAAAGCACAAGTGTCCCATCACTTTTGTGAGACACTGTATATGTCTTTAAAGTCAGTTTCTTAATATGTTTGGTAATGCTTATCAGTTTTTTTTTCTTTTTTCATCAGTTATATCTTTATAATGGTCATCTGTTTATTATTTAAAAATATTCATCTTTTATATATTTTTAAAAAGCCTAACTTTGTTCATGTGTTATTTAAAAAAAAAAAAAAAAAAAAAAAAAAAAAATGGTTACATGGGTCTTTTCAAATTTCTCTTTATTCTTTAAAAAAAAAAACTTTTTTTCTGTAAATTAATTTTTTGTGACCAAAGGTCTTTTTCGGCTTATATCAAGAAATCTATCTGCTTATGAAAATGGGTTGTTTTATAGATAAATGTTCTATAAACATGCTGAAGCAGACAGTTTTTAAATCTTAAGAATTATTTTAATCATTAAATAGTTCCATTAAAAAAAAAAAAAGGTTTATAGGATCAAAAACTTTGCATAGCAATTTAACAATCTACTGGGGCAAACTTGACGAGCTCGCACTGTGTGATCATATTTTAAATTTGACTGTTTTGGGGGGTTTATTTTTTTTATTTAAAATTTCAATATCTGAATAGAGATTTCGTATTTTTAAAGTCTTATTATTTTACCTATTCTTGCCAAATTTTTAAAACAGCACAAATAATATTTACTTTAAAAAAAAAATGCACATTAATATTAAAAAGAAATACTGAAAGAAATTGTCTTATTTAAAACATTTGCTTATAGTGTCGTTATAAAATTCTGGGAGGCTGTGCCGTTGTTTACTTAGCTATTTTATACAAGCCGATTTTCAAATGCTTAATTGATCTTATTTAATTAATCACAAAAACAGGCATTAGCTGTTGCGATAGCAGTCGATACAACCTTAAGAACTGAAAAAACACTTTCGATCAAAGGGAAATTAATCTCAAACTGATTACAAAATATCATCACTTGCTTGATTGTAATTCAATCTTTTTAAAACCAAGTAAATTATGTTCTTAGAGCCTGCAATTTCTGAAAGGGAGCTTGACAAGGAGATAGCTGCATAATAATAAATAATTTAAAAAAAAAAAATTGAAATGCACTTCACATGTCATTTTACACATTGTTATTTTCAAAAGTTGGCTTCATGTATTTCTGTGTTTTTTACTCTTTTTTTCTTTTTAGGTAGCTTTCAATACAAAAAAGTATAAAGCTACCTATTGCAGCCGTTCAGAAGAAAGCAGTTCCGGAAAATTTCGATATATTTTCACCAATCATGACCCCCAGACCCCAAAACCACCCTCCGTTCAAATGTTGATTTATATATATATATATCCATATATATATCTGACCTATGTCATACGATAATGCTCGTATTTATAAATCAATTTTGATGAAACTAATTGTGTGTATTAAGCTCACCAATGTCTCGACCGAGTTCGTTGGCCAGCTTGGTCCGCCATTTTGTTTCAAGATGGCGGCCATTTAAAAATTTAAAACTAAAATAAATATACAAAAAAGTTAAAAATTCAAATTTATTTTTTAATTACGTGTTAAGCCTTGATACAAGGATTCCAGAGCATTTTTTGGTTTACCTCTATCTTAAAAAATGGCTGAGATAGAGCAGTTTGAAATTCTAGGGTGGCTGACATTTTGAAACAAAACAGCACACTAACGCGATTACTCACAAATTATTTTCTTTCATTGTTGTAATAATTTTTCCAATCATACGCATAAAAATATATATTCATATGCGTTAGCGCCAAATTCTCGCCAAAATTGGCGACATTTGACGACCAAAATAAGTCTTCATAAATGAAGCCAATTTGGCTATTGCTCAATACAGTCGAACCTCGTTAACACGGAATTGAAGGGACTGTGAATTTTTTTCGTGTTAACCGGCGTCATCTATGTTAGATATAAAAACTAAATGAATTAACCTACAAATATATGCCTGTTCTTAAAATCATAAATTAATAAGAAATGGAAAATTTAATTAAAAAATAAAACAAATGGATCATCATTTTAGGTAGTAATAAATTTATTTACTTGCTTAACATTTTCTTAAACGGTCAGTTATTGAGTCCATCAATTTTTGTTCAGTACTTCTTTTAGGAACGTATGGAATTTATCTAATTTGTCCAAAGCACGGGAAGCATCCTGTTTTTCCATAACGAAACGTTGTACAGTTTTCAATGCTACGGTAGATTTATTTAATTACGCTGAACTTTTCCGTTCTGTGTCGATTTCTTCATGCTCTTCTAACACTTGTGTCCTTCACTCAAACTATCATTGTGACCGATGATCTATAGCTGATACGGTTCGTGTGCGAAAACTTTCGCATATCAAAGGACAAAGAAAAGCATGGATTAGTCAGGAATTCGATAGTTCACTATTTTCTGAAACCATTTACCACCTAGGTCCTTTCAAACCATCAGAAAAATTCTATTTTTAAAAAGATGTGACATATACGTTTCAAATATTGAAAAGTTTACATAAGGAATCATGTTTGGACTTCGGAGCAGCAGCAAAAAAAAAAAAAAAAATCATGCTAAGCGGGATTTACCGAAATTTCATTTCGTGTTAAACGAATTAATTAACATTGATTTCCAGACTGATCTGACGGGACCTCAGTATTATTTCGTGTTAAACAATTTCGTGTTAACGAGGTTCGACTGTAATTTGGCGAATTTCTTATTCAAATTCAGTATTAACGAATCTTTTGTAAACGTTTCTTTGCATTTTAACTTGCTGTTTTCGTGTAACATTAGCTAAAATTTTAAAACGAAGATATAGGAAAGCTACTTTTTCCTCCCGGTACAGGCCGGAAGGACTTTTTTAAACTTGCAATGTTCATCCCTGAACATATCTCAACTATCTGTCTTAGTTCAGGTTGGGTGAAAAACCTAGAAAGTTTGGTTTATTATCAAAATCTGTCTTTTGAGGAAGTGTTACTTTTAAGGATTGATTAGTGTGCCAGCATTATTTTTGTCAGAATAAAGTTTTATTCGTTCAATTACAAATCTAAATGCAAGCCATTGCATTGTTGTAAATCTGGCATCCTTTTTTATTTCGCATGTCAATTGTTGAATGTTACGCCAAGTATTCAGAATTGTGTTGAGTTTATTCAGAAATGATTACAGAAGTGTGGGACACATCTGAAAAACACAATTTTTTATTGATATCCAGTGTTTGTTTTCCAATATTTTTTAAAATGTGCTGATATCATTTATTTAATAAAAGGAAGTGCCTATGTGTGTGACTGCATAAAAATCTCTGGCAACAAAAGTGAAATCAAATTTAGCACATCGATACTTCTGAATATCTATTTAAATATACCGAAAACAATTTTTTTTTTCCTTTTCTAATCTGGATTTTTTGTAACTTTACACAAGCTTTTAGAATGAATGTATTGAGGTAAAAGAGCAGAGACTTCACATGATGATGGGTATCTGAACAAAAGTACATATGATATGGAAGTTTTTTAACATCACTCTTCTTCCTCGAGTAGGGAGTCACTTACTTTTGGTGAAGCTCACACTTAGCATTGAGACCTAATGCATTTTATAAAAAAGCCCTACTAGGTAACCTGCCTGGCAATACCCGGATCAATGATAATAAATTTAAACAAACCTCAAGTTTGTATGATTTTATATCTTAACCCGATTTTGTATGAGATTATATTTTTTTAATGGAAAGTTAGCGAAAAAGTATTGGTATTTAGTGGTAAAAGTGCTCGTAAGAAGGCATTTTCTTGTTTTCTCATGTAGGGTCGTTTCATAGTTTTAAAAAATGTTCTTGTCTGAACTGAAATTTTATCAATTATAAATATAACAATTTTAGAGAGTGTAAAAATTTTGTGAAAATATATTGTTGTCAGTTTAATTGTAAAAGAAATGTTTTCTTCTTGCTTTTTTTGTTGGTTTTCACATATGCTCTTGTAACATACAAAAAAAAAAATCTTCTGAATTCTCTGAAATTTTAATTGGTTATAAATGTAACTGTAACCAAGCTTTATTTAAAATTTCATGAAAAAAACTAGCATATTTAGTAGGGAAAACATGAGTCGAAGCAGAGCATAGCCACGCCAAAGCAACCATACTTTTTCGTTTTTTTTTTTAAATTTCTCGGATTTCATATATATTTTTCAAAAACTTTGTAGGTGATGTAAATCTGGTCTACTGGGATGTTCTAAAAAGATTGTGTCTAAATATGGACGTTTAGTTACTTTGTAGAAAAAATAGTCTCCATGAGGTGACCTACGTTTGACAATGTTGAAAAGGTTAAAATTTGCATTTTATTTATTTATTTTCCCACATTAGAATGTTTCAGCTTTCAGAGAATGTTTTTGGTTTATCAGTAATTGTAAAAATGTGCCCTAGAGGGGCATTGCCATAAGGGGGATCCTTTTTTTTTTTTTTTTTTTTTAAAGGCTAACAACGATATATTTTTTAATTGATTGCAGCATTTGAGATGTAAAAGTGTAATCTTCCTGAATGTCTTCCAATTTTAACTGTACTGAATGGTTTGGCCATTTTTAAAAGCATGTTTAGTTCTTTAATTTTTCCCGATGTGTAAATCAAGTTCTGTGCATGTGCAAGAGCTCTTGCCGCCTCCCAAAGACAGATACGAGTTTTTAATGAATTTCATGGCTAATTATCAAAAAATTAAAAAAAAAAACAATCTCAGGTGCACTGCATGTGGTAGATTTCACTAGCCATCACAGACAGACACACACAGAGCTAAACTTTTGTTAGTATAAATGCAAGTTGTGTTAGTATAGATATGCCAAAGTTGGAGAACTGATAAAAATTGTCTGCAAAAATAGCATTTATTGATTTTACAGCAGCATAATTTTCTGAAAGTGCAGTTTTTAAAACCACTTATCAGACTTATCGTTGTGTTTTAAAGTACTTGATTCAATAAACTAATTAGTTAAGAAGAGTAAATATAGAAAAAAGTTTACAAGGTCCTTCAAAAACATGAATTTAATTTTGCAAAACTACAGTGTTATAATTGCATTTTTGGCACAGCGAAATTGACATTCTTTGTTACCATAGAATTTTTCTTGGCAACTCTGGCCAAATGTCATGGTTATCTGCTGTGTATGAGTAGCATTTTGGATCCATAGCACAATATTTGGCGACTTAACTTATTTTTGGCATAAAATTAACAATTTAAATATATATAGCAGATAAATTTATCCGTTCTCTAACTTTGGCCTATAGGGCTATAAAATGCACTAGGTCTCAATGCTATGTGCTAGCTTTGTTAAAGAGGCTGAAAGTGTTTTTGATCCTTTCAGTCTTTTAAAAAAACTTTGTGTAATAGTGAATGGCATGACCTAATTTGTGGATATTGTTTTTCAAAATTTGGTTCCTGTTATATGTTGCATCTTTTAATTTGTGTTCAGCAGGGGTGATTGTGTTCGGGTTATATACCTGAATTCAGGTATTTTTTTTCATTTGCAGTACCGAAATTCCGGTTTTTCTTAAATTCATAAAATAAGACTAAAACATCAATTTTGTATTATTGCTAAACATAATTAAAATTCATAATTTAACCTCCCTGTAATAAATTGTTCCTTCCCCCTCTATCCACACGGAAATGTTTTCTCGCTAATATTTCAGGTATTTTGTATGACATGCAAATCCAAGTTAGGTAATTTGACTAATTTTGCAGTCTGTTGGAAGATTTACCATATGTATCACTCCAGTGCAATAGCAACAGGGAAATTATAGAAGTACTTGCTAATGAAGGATATGTTCCCAACTACCAGAACTGAGGACTCTGTACATAGTCAAAGCAAGTCATTGTCTTACTTAAAATGTGCTTGCATAGGCTCTGTTGAAATAAAAGTGGTTAAAATGTCTGTCAAGTATTCAGTATTTCTTCTTTTTTAATTTGTAAAGTTGAAAAATAATTTTCTCTTTTGTCACTTTTTCTTTTAAAAGTACGTTCTCTTGCAAATTAATCCTTATTTCAATCTATTTAATAGAATTGTTAGAATAAAACTCTGGAAATGATTAGGTAAATTTTATTAATACATGGTGGCCAGCTGACTTGACAAAGTCAGATAATTTGGCAACACTTTTATTAAAATGTAGAAAATCAGACACTTTTGGTTAAAACTTAGAAATTCCAATGCAATTGCTTACGGCGTAATTCACAAGATGACATAGAAAAGCTGCGTAATATAAAAAAGTTCAATTGGCAGCCACCCTGTAGTTTTAATAAGGAAGGGAGAGTTTAAAAGGATCTATCTACAAACTTAGTCACAATTTTAAATGATTATTGAATACCTTTTGAAAAATGCTGATGCTTTGTCTTAATTAAATATAAATTAATAACTAGGCATTAAAAAAACCTAATATATTTTAATAAGAGACAATGGCTAATTAATATTAATTTGTTTGAAGTTCTGCTCTTGCATTATATTATTTTAAGTGTATGTAAAAATTTCTTGTATATTTGTTGAATGTTTTCTGTTTATTATTAAAATTCTGAATATTTTTCAGCGAAAGCTGAAGAGAGCACTGAGATTAAAGAGGAAGCTGAGGAAGAAAAAATGGATGGTACTAAAGATGACAATGAAGTTCAACCTGTTGGCCAAGACTATATTGATGAAATTAAAAATGATGAAGGGAAAGTTGTTAGTTTCCAATGCAAATTATGCGAGTGCAAATTTAATGATCCAAATGCTAAAGAAATGCATATGAAAGGCAGACGTCACAGATTGCAGTATAAAGTAAGTAATTTAGTATCCATACAATTAAGAACTGCAGAAAAAATTAAAAACATGAAAACAAATATGAATTCGACCTTCAAAGAGGTTTTTTGTTTAAATTTTTTTAACAAAAAAAAAATGCTATTATAAATGGGAAGGTACCACAAAAATGTTAATTTTTTTTCTTTGCATATTTCAAAAGTGCAGAAGAAGAAAAAAACTTTTTTTCTTCATCTGCTTGAAAACTGGATTCCCCAGACATGCACAGAAGCAATCACCAGGACAATGAAAACTTGCTCATTAGACTTTGATGTGTTTTTAATTGATATCTTAGTTTATTATCAAAAAATGAAAAACCTGGGCATCAGGTGCAACCGGACCTCTCTATGTCTAGCCTTATCCAAATTGGCAGACTTCTGTGTGTAGTATATTTGATTATCCTAGTGATCGCCAGCAAATGTAGGCAAAAACTTCTTTTATTAATATAGATGCCATGTATCTTGTTTTAGGTAGATTTCGTAAGAAATACTACCTATTACATTCTCACCTAAGTTGGAAATTTTGAAAAATTTTTGCAGATCTACGCTGATCATGACTCCCAGAACCCAAAACCACCCCCAGTTCAAAACTTTATATATCTATCTATCTATCTATCTATCTATCTATGTCACTTTTTTCTGACCACGATAACTGGAAAAATTCTGCATTAATCTTTTACAAACTGATGCATAAAATCAAGGGGCATAAAATCTCGGTCAAGTTCGTTAATGGGCAAAATCGAACCAAGGGGGGGAGGGTGGGGGGGCTTTTTGTGAAAACAGAAAAACCCCCATAATTTCTTAATTATGATACGTATCGAATCCGTTTAAAGTTATTATTACTTCTAGGAGAAGGGCCGAAAATGTATGTATGACAGATTTTTGATATAATTAAAAATGGCCCCAAGGGGGGAAAAAGGGGGGTTTTAAGAGAAAAAAAATCATAGCTTCGTCAATTCACAAGATATCAAATTCGCATAAATTTATTATTAATCCTCTTAATATTATCTAAAACTTTTATATTGACAAGTTTTTTATAGGACCAACCGTTATAGCAAAAAAAAAATTAAAAACAAAAAAAATCCCTGCCGGTTCCGCCTGCAAACAAGTTATTTTTCAAAGTAGGCGGTTCCAACTCCCGCATCGTTTCGAAACTGATACATAAAATCAAGGGGCATAAAATCTCGGTCAAGTTCGTTAATGGACAAAATCGAACCAAGGGGGGGGGGGATGGGGGGCTTTTTGTGAAAACAGAAAAAAACCCATAATTTCTTACTTATGATACGTATCGAATCCGTTTGAAGTTATTATTACTTCTAGGAGAAGGGCCGAAAATTTATATATGACAGATTTTTGATATAATTAAAAATTGCTTTAAGGGGGGGGGGGAGGGGGGTTTAGAAGAAAAAAATTCATAACTTCGCCAATTCTCAAGATTTCAAATCCGCTTAAATTTATTATTAATCCTCTTAATATTATTTAAAACTTTTATATTTACAAGTTTTTTATAGGACCAACCGTTATAGCAAAAAAAAAAAAAATAAAAAACAAAAAAATCCCTGCCGATTCCGCCTGCAAACAAGTTAGGTTTCGAAGTAGGCGGTTCCAACTGCCGCATCATCGTAAAAAGGTCATTTCTTCCGCAATTCCCGACAAACAGGCGCCCCACGGTCTGCGTCTTCGAAATCTACCTGTGCCTGTAGGCCGAGCCGTCAGGGATTTTTTAATTTAAGGATTACAATAGGAAATACCAATTTTATCAACTGCCATGAAATTATTTTTTAGCCTTTTCAAATCTATCCTAATTTAAATAAAATAAATAATAAACTTATGTTGAGGATAAAGGGAGGGGGCTAGTTTTAGGGATATTGTTTTTGAGCCTTAGGAAATTTTTTTAGTATACAGTACTGTCAAATGGAGAAAGGGGAATTATTTTCTCAAATGGTGCATGCATAGAATACAAAAAATTGTCATGTTTGATTATTCTGTACTTATATTGGCAATGTTATTTATATGAGGTTTTTGCTTTTTCAGAAAAAAGTTAACCCAGATCTGGTTGTTGATATCAAGCCCAGTTTGCGACATCGCAAAATACAAGAAGAGCGCCTGCGCCGTCAGCAGATAATGGATGATTATTATAAGAGGCGTGAAGAAGAAAGATGGAGAGAAGAAATGAGGTAAAACTTTTTCCAAATTAAATAAATATATTTTGTTTTTCCCTTACAATTGATACTTTGGATTGAATCTGCGATTGTTGAAAGGAACTAAGCCTATATTTTGACATTTCTCATTTTACGATGGTATTAATGTGTTTCTCGTTTCTAATATATTTCTATATTATACACACACAAGGTGTGGTACTAGTCAAATGGTTAATAAATGTTTTTTTATGAATTGCTGGCTAGAATCACTAGTCTTTTTTTTTTTTTTTCTGGTGATTTATTCAATACTTCTTATAAAATGAAAAATTATTAAAACTAGGCCAAATATTTTTTGGTTTAGTAAGTTTTTGAAATTCATATTTTAATTAAAAACATTAAATGATGACTGATTGTTTTTATCCAACCAAGTACATAGAAGATATGTTGCTTGTTATTTAAGGTTGTAAAAATGATGCAGTAATTTATAGCATTTGGCAAAATTATTGCATTATTTATTTTTTAAAGGACTGGACATAATGAAATTATAAAGTGCATTATCTCATAATCTTCACATTAAATGATAATTGGTTTTTTATTATCCAAGTATATGAAAGATATGCTGCATGTTATCCTTAAATTTTGAAATAATGATTTCAAATAAATTAAAATATAAAATAATTCTATTTAATATAAAGGCATATAAAGGTCAGTTCCGGGAAGAAAAGAAAATTTGAGAGTAAAAAGATTTTTAATTTTTAATAATTACATTCTGGTGTTTTTTCCCTTCATACTTTTTTCATGAAAACATAAACCTGGAAAGTAATCTGTAGAATAATTAAATACTACTTCTCTCGTTAAAAGTGAAAATTCATATGCAAAATTTTATCAATAATACCAGTGTAAATGGTAAAAGTTAATAACTTAACTCTGTATCATTTGAAAAATTCTGAATCGTTTATTTTCCAGCCCATCACAAGTTTTCTGTGGATCTGATTTTCCACTTTGTCATTAGCAGGGGTGGGGAATTACATCATTCTATTCACCACTGGCAAGTGGATTTTCTGACAGGACGAGTGCATTTTAGGTAGTCTTAAAAATTACAGGCTATAGAAAATGTTAACAAAAGATTTAATATTTTTATTTGTTAGTTACATTTTGCACTTCTCCCAATTGCAACAGTGTAAGCATGGCACAAAGTTCTAGTCTACGCTAAACTTTTATTTATTGTATATGAAACGAAGCGTGTTGCTCCGTCGGTGGGTCCTTGATCGCCGGGCCGGTGGCTGCGCGGACTGATGGCGGCTCCGTATTTACGTCAAAGCGCTCATTCTGATTCCCTTGCATGCTCTTGTAGTCCTGGGCCGTGAGCGGGATTCGGTTAAATTCCGAGTGAATGTATTTCTGTTTAAAGGAAGACACCGTCTATTACGGAACCTGGTTTATTTCTTTTTCTTACATGCATCCTTTTAAACCAGGCCCATATTGGCGTGAGAGCTGCTTTTTAAGTCTGTCTGGACATCGAAGGTTCGTCCATCGCGAGGCAATTCCGAGAGAGCAGATTGGCGTGGATTTGTTTAGATGAGGGAAATCGTAAAAAGTTCGCTCCTGATAGCCGTGTAATGGTATAAATATGAGGTTTTTGCATTATTTCTGCTAGAGGTCGTCTAAGTCAAAAGAGGCGTATTTTTAATTTTAATTGGCCGCGAGCTGAGTGATTGATTGTGCGGAATAAAGGCGTTGGCTCCATCGGCCGATCGGATGCAGCAAGACTTTAAAATTGCGTTAGCGTCAGCACAAATATTCTTATGAAGAGTCAGAAAACGATCTTTGAAAGTTATAAGATGCGATGCAGGAAAACTAATTTAACAGGGGCGACGGCATTTTCAATCAATTGAAACACAATTATTAAAGCATTTAAAAGTTTTGATTTAAATTTCTATTTTTTAAAACTGTAATTTAAAATTTTAAAAGGGGCAAAAAGGGATTTTGCATTTTAAAAAGGGGTTTAGCTTTTATCCTTTCATATCCCCCCCCCACTAAAACAAGAGCCACAGGGCTCGCCTGCAAGACCTGTGGGTCTTATCTCGTGAATTTAACCCATGTTTTTTTTTTTTTTTTTTTTTTTTTTTTTTTTTTTTTTTTTAGATTCTTATTTTCTCCAGCTCTCAAGTAATTTCTCCAGCTCTTCAGTATTTACTTCAGCTCTCAAGTCAATTGGACCTATTTTTACATTTATATATCAAATTTACATAAAAATATTGGTTACACTAAAATATTGGAATTCTTTCAATGGTGCTGCAGCAAAACAATGTGTCTCGAGACGACATATCTTGATTATAACAGTTGTCATAACATAACTGTGTTTGTAGTGTTTCCCTTTCTTTCCAGTTTTTGTTTTAAAGTTTTTGATATAGTTTGTTGGGAAACATCCTTTTGTGTATAATTGCAAATTGCAACCATAAACTATATAGTATATTAAAATATTCACAGGTAAACATACTGAAAACTATACAACATATGCAAATGTAAAAAATATTCAATAATAGACAATGTTCAAATGTAAAAAAAAATATTCACAAATACAAAATATTAAAATGTAAAATATATTCACAAATACAAATTATTCAAAAATATAAAATATTCAATAATACAAAATATGCACTAATACTATCAACAAAATATATTGTATCTCAAATGCAATTTGAAAAGCTTGCATTTCTAGAAATATTGAATTTTCACACTGAGATAAAATAACAGTAAAATATCCTAAAATACTAATAACAAAAACAAATTATATTTCTTCGTATACCTTTCCGTTTTGTTAGGGACTTAGCTACTTCTATGATGCAGCCTTAGGTTTATATCCATGAAAAAACAACACTAAGTTGTTTAAAAAAGAAAACTACAGCTAATAAAAACTAAATATACACTTGCTATAATTTTCACCATGCGCAGGGTCAGTGCGATATGGGTTTTAATACTCTGAGGGGAATATCACCCAAAAATGTGCCACTCGCACGACAGAAAAAGAAAAGTGGGTAATCGATATTCACCTGCAGAGGGGAAGCAAAGCAGTTTTGCCAGATTCTCCGTTCAACCTGGAAAGAGAATCTGGGAAAACAGTCCGGCTAAAGATGGGTGGCCACGGAGCGGAGGACCCCTTCATGTGTCATCAATTCGTCATTATAATATTTAAAAAAAAAATAATAAAAATTCTAACAGTACTTTTAAACTGTCACCATCATTCTACACTGCTGGGGAGATAGGTTACACGCCCAGCTGGGTCCTCATCCAAATGCTACGAGTAAGGGGGACGATAGGAAAGCAAAAATTAAAAAAAATTGACAGCTGAAAGAGATAGATGGGGTTTATTCATGGCTGAGTTTAAGATTTTGAGGAGGGTGGTAGTATCTTAACTTGGAGGAATGGACAATTTCGGAATTTCTCTTAAAATGTGGGCTGGGTTTATCAATTTCAAAGGATACATCAGAAAGTTGTTTTAAAATGGTGTATGGGCCAGAATATGGTGCAGTCAATTTACGGGTATTCGGATAGTGAAATTCTTCATACATCACAATGTCACCAACTTTAAACTTTACAGGAAGGAAACGAGCATCATAACGGACTTTATTCTTTTTATGGTAAGCAATTGTTCTCTCTTTAGCCAATTTTCTAGCTTCTTCCACAGGGGGATAGTAACTATTATTTGGTAAAGGGGGATCATATGGTAAATTTCCTAAAAATAAATAGCTAGGGGTGAATTGGGTTACAGAATGAGGGGTGTTATTATATTCATATAAGACTTCATCTAAAAGCTTAGTCCAGGGTATTTTCTTGGATGTAGAATTGACTTTACATTTTAATCTAGTGACAATAGTCTGATTTAGTCGTTCAATTTTCCCATTCGTTTCCGGGTGATGGCTGCTCGTCAATCTGTGTTTTATATTGTAATTACGAAGAAATCTCCTAAACCTGGAAGCTGTAAATGCTCCATTTCTGTCGGTTAACAATCTATCTGGTACTTGTATCTGAAATAATTGTTTCAAAATGTTTGTATAAGTTTCGGTAGTTACACTTTTTGAAGGAAAACCCCACACATAGCGAGTTGCATGGTCAACGACTAAATGCAAATATTTTTTTGTAGAGTTGTAATAATTAAATCCGCCAACAGAGTCTACTGCCAAACATTCAAAAGGTATCTCTGTTGGGGGCATTAATTGCAATAAGCCAAATCTTTTTTGTCTACATTTTTTGTTTATCTGACAAGTGTGGCAGTGTTTTACAAAATTTTCAATGTCCTGATTAAAGTTAGGCCAATAATATTGCGGAGAGATTAAATTTATCATTTTATAAATTCCAGGGTGGCCAAATTGTGTGTGGGTTTTTTCTAATAGGGGTAAACGTAAAGACATGGGGACCACAATCTTATACAAACCTTTCTTTTTAATAACAACAACATCATTTATCTCAGTGTACTTTTTACCATCAATTGTTACATTTTCTTTCTTCTGATTGTCTCTTACTTCATTCAAGTCAAGGAGATGTATAATATGGGGTAAATTTTCTGAAACAGGTTGTCTAGATAGCATATCAGCTTCAACATTAGTGGAGCCTTTCTGGTATTTAATTTCATAGTCAAACATACTAAGTTTTAGGGACCAGCGGAAAAGACGTCCTCTTAAATTTTTAACACTTTTGAGCCAGGTAAGTGCCGCATGATCTGTATGTATGACAAATTTTTGACCGTGTAAATAATGATAAAATTTATCTAAAGCATCCACAATCGCCAAACATTCTAACTCCGTAATTGCATAATTTTTTTCATAATCGCGAAGATTTCTAGAGTGATATGCTATAGGATGTAATGTTCCTTTTTCATCAACTTGTTTCACTACACATCCCACTCCATGACTTGATGCGTCTACAAACAAATGACAAGGTGTTTTGGGATCAAACAACTTTAAGATTGGTTTTTCAATTAAAGCATTTTTTAATTTTTCAAAAGAATTTTGACAATTTTGGTCCCACACATAAGGGACATTTTTCTTCAACAAATTGTTGAGAGGGTATCGAATGTTAGCATACTTTGGAATAAATTTGTGATAAACATTTATAGATCCCAAAAAACGTTGTAATTCTTTTACATTCGTTGGTGGTGTTAATTTCTTAATCGTCTCTATATTAGGGTTGTCAGGTGTGATACAACCGTTCGAAACTTCATATCCTAGAAAGTTAATTTTGGATTTCACAAAATTACACTTTGACAATTTGAGTTTAAGGTTTTCTTGAACACAGATATTAAATAATGTCTCTAAATGACATAAATGTTCCTCTTCATTTTGGGAGAATACAATAACATCATCAAAGTAACTACAGGCAAAGTCAATTTTGTATTTATTAAGAATTCTACGGAGGGTACGGTTAAACCAAGCAGGTGAGTTTTTCCATCCAAACGGTAAACGATTCCACTCATATAATCCAAAGGTGGTGGCAAATGCCAGCTTCTCAGTGTCTCGAGGGTGGATAGGAATGTGCCAATATCCACTAGCTAAATCAAGAGTGGAAAAAATTTTAGCATGCGCCAATTTATCTAACAGGGTGTCGATTCGAGGTAAGGGTTCTGCATCTGTTTTTGTAATGGCATTTAATTTTCGGAAGTCAATACATAACCGGGTTTTCTTCCCTTCTTCACGTTTATACACCAAAGTTACGGGTGATGAATAAGGGGAATAGCTTTCTTTAATGATACCGGCTCGCAATAAATTTTGAATTTGTTCTTTAATTTCCTCTTCTTCCTTAGGGGAAGTGCGATATGCTCTTAAAGAAACGGGGAGATCTGATGTTAACTGTATTCTCTGGGGTTCCATGTTTACACAGCCTATATCATATTTATCTTTGGCGAAAATACAGACATATTTGGCTAGAAGAGCAGGTAATTGTTCTCTGACAGACTGAACATTTTGCACATGGTCAGTGGTCTCGAACAACTCCGGCTCAAAATTTTCTTCGAATATCTCTGCATTTTCAATTGCTGGCTGGTTAGTATATACTTCTGATAAATGTAAAGTATGGTGAGACGCATTTGTTGGAATATGGTCCATGAGAGGTACTTTCTTATTATCTTGAGTTATTTGCATTTTAACACAGTCAATATTTAATCTAAACAGTTTGCAATGGGGTAGCCCAATCAAAGCATAAGGTAACTGATTGTTAATTATAAAAAGTTCAATTCTCTTAGAGATACGTCCTAATTGCAAACTAACAAGGCATTTTTCTTTCAAAGCAAGAACACCTTGTGTTTGGGTGACTGGTATACTCTGCTGAACTTTACATATTTTTAGGTTAAGTTTATGGGCTAAGTGACAAGGAATAACACTAATCGAACTCCCAGTATCGATCAAACAAGGTAGTGAGTCTTCATTTTTTACATAAGTAACTTTATGACAATCTCTATTTGATTTTTTATAGCTAGCTTTTTCTTTTTGTATATGTCCGGACATAAGAAATCGTCATTGATTACTAGATGTATTTCGGGATGACTCATTAGCGCTATGATCTTGGTTGGGGTTCGGCAAAGTCATATTGTGACTAGGGGTTGGTACTGCTAACACTTGTTGTCGAAAAGGGCAGTTTCCCACCCAATGATACGCATTTGGTATTCCGATATTAAGACAAACTTTGCATGGATAGGGCGGCAAAGTGGTCTGGTGGTGTACATTAGGTCGTGGTGGAACATTTGAAGTCGGTCTAAACGTATTTTGGGGATTTCTGGCTTGATTTGATGGAAAAGGTCGAATGGGGTGTGTTTGATAGGGAACTCTGTAGTTCCACTGCCTGTTAAAATTCTGTCCATTCTCATATGGAGGTCGGTTTGGTCGCCATTGGCGATACTGATTGGGGTTTTGGGGGCTTGCTTCAAATTTGCTCTCATTTCCCTTTCTGTCCAGTTGCAGTTTGCTAATTCTGAAAACTAATTCACGCCATGCATGTGTAGTTGAGGGGTTGCCTGCAATAACTAACTTCTGCATTTCTAATGGCAAGCCCTCCGTTAACCCTTCCAGGATAAGTTTCTGCTCTAAACCTAAGGTTCGGCCTACTTTAGTCTTTTTTTGATAATATTCGTTAGTCCTCTCCAACTTTATATCTAATACGTGAAAAATCAGTGAGAGAAAGGGTATCTGGAATTTCGTAGTGTTCATTAAACAAAGTGACAAATTCGGACCAATGAAGTACATTTAGACAATTATTAATGTACAACGTAAGTGCACTGTCCTTTAAATACTTCTGTATGTGCCTAATTTTCCAGCACTCGTCTTTTCCCTGTCCTATACAGACACTCTCGAAATAGGCTAACCATGGTATCCAAGACATTCCATCTTGCGGAGAAAACGCAACGATATCGGGGTCTACTGACATTTTTGGGTTGGCGGATACTGAAGTGTGACCAGACCCAGCTTGAGCTGACAGGGTCTGTCCACCTAACATTGTTACACCAGATGTCTCTGGTGCACCTCCAGATTCCTGACTAGACTTCTGATTATTTTTCTCTTCAGGATTATTAACGGGATTATCATCTTTGCTCGAAATTTGATTTTTTTCTTTTTCGGGGTCACCTGATTTGTCTGTTAAATCCTCTACTTCTTTAGGAGGGGTTGGGCTACTCATGATGGATATAAATACTAAATATCACTGAATTACACAGAAATATAATACACCATTAAAGCACATAAGAATAAAAATGAAAAAATCTTTCAAACTATTTAAAATTTGTAACACTATATCTGTAAATATCTGTTAAAATCATCTTTTTAAAATTAAAATCCACCTTAATAATTTTTTTTTTTTTTTTTTTTTTTTTTTTTTTTTCAATAACTTGAATTCAATAAAAAAAAATTTAAATAACCTCACTAACTATAAAGTACGTTGCATATAAATCACCTTTAAAAAGTTTAACACTTAGTAATAAAAATATTATAATAATATAATAATAATAAAATTTTCACTTCTGCTAAAATATTTTCAAACTGTCTAGAAAAATGATTTTAATATGAGGTTTAGTTAATGTTATTTTTCATTAAAATCGTAATTATCCGTTCAACACAACTAAAGAATTTTCATAAAAATCACCATTCTTACTCTTTCATCTCTTTAAAATTACGTTAAACACAATACATAAACAATTATATATTTGAACTTAAATAGCTGACTTAAAAATAATTAAAGTTTTCACACAAGTAATAGCATACTAAAATAATCCTCTTTAATTTATTTTTGGCATGCATAAAAAATTAAATAAAAAGTTTGAGAACCACTGCCTCTCACTAAAAAGATCTTTAAAAAAGTTTTTTTTTTTTTTTTTTTTTTTCTGTACGTTAATATCAAAAGTACATACCTTTATACGCCTTTGCTTTAAATAAATCCATGAAAAAATTTACCTCTTACTTTTTTTTTTTTTTTTTTCACCGCGACGCGAAACAATAATAAATTAATTTCACTGAAATATTTATCTCTATATCTTCTTGCGCTGCACATAAAAATACTTTTTCCCGTAGTCACGTGGTTTTTGTTTTTGCTGAGCGCAGTTCTGATTTATTTTTCTAAATAGTCCAGAAACCAGAAACCGAAACATGTGAGTCACGAGTTCATTTCTTTACCGGCGCGCTCTTGAAAATTGAAAACAGCTGTCTGGTTGACCTACTTCTCTCTGCAGATAAAACACTTGATTCTTGCCGGCAGAATGAAATACAGCACAAGATTGAGAATGAAGAGAAAAGTTAATGATTCACTTTCCTTTTGACGAAGGGAGATTAAGTACTTTTGAGTTCTTGTGATAAATTCCGTAAGTCTTTCACCGTATGCTGTAAGAATTTTTCACGGAGGTATTCGCTGTGATTGACGGGCGTAGATTACGTAACTGTTTAGTTTTTGGGATTTTCCCGTTGAGATGAACTGTCCTACTCGACTTCTGAAACGAAGCGTGTTGCTCCGTCGGTGGGTCCTTGATCGCCGGGCCGGTGGCTGCGCGGACTGATGGCGGCTCCGTATTTACGTCAAAGCGCTCATTCTGATTCCCTTGCATGCTCTTGTAGTCCTGGGCCATGAGCGGGATTCGGTTAAATTCCGAGTGAATGTATTTCTGTTTAAAGGAAGACACCGTCTATTACGGAACCTGGTTTATTTCTTTTTCTTACATGCATCCTTTTAAACCAGGCCCATATTGGCGTGAGAGCTGCTTTTTAAGTCTGTCTGGACATCGAAGGTTCGTCCATCGCGAGGCAATTCCGAGAGAGCAGATTGGCGTGGATTTGTTTAGATGAGGGAAATCGTAAAAAGTTCGCTCCTGATAGCCGTGTAATGGTATAAATATGAGGTTTTTGCATTATTTCTGCTAGAGGTCGTCTAAGTCAAAAGAGGCGTATTTTTAATTTTAATTGGCCGCGAGCTGAGTGATTGATTGTGCGGAATAAAGGCGTTGGCTCCATCGGCCGATCGGATGCAGCAAGACTTTAAAATTGCGTTAGCGTCAGCACAAATATTCTTATGAAGAGTCAGAAAACGATCTTTGAAAGTTATAAGATGCGATGCAGGAAAACTAATTTAACAGGGGCGACGGCATTTTCAATCAATTGAAACACAATTATTAAAGCATTTAAAAGTTTTGATTTAAATTTCTATTTTTTAAAACGGTAATTTAAAATTTTAAAAGGGGCAAAAAGGGATTTTGCATTTTAAAAAGGGGTTTAGCTTTTATCCTTTCATATATATTTTTTAAGTTTATATTTAAAATATATATATATATATATATATATGGAAAAATTTAAGAAAATGTTAGTATACAAAAATGCATTGTAGTTATGAATTATTTTTTCAACCGTGTAAATTCTGTCAACAATTTTCAACTGTATGTTCTATCTTGCTGGCTGGTAAAATAAATCCTTGGCCAGTAAGATTTTCAGAAAATTTCTCACCAAAGTGGGTCCAATGGTCATGCCTTTGAATTTCTTTTTTTATTAAATCATCCACTTCTGAAGATGCTTCGTCAAACAACTTATCACTTAAATCTGCACTACTGGGACCAGAATATCCAGGACTTTTTTAAAAAAGCACTAGACTAAAAGGCATTGTTTTTAATTTCTGTGCTCGTAAATGCAAGGTGGAGATATTTAGTATTGTTAAAGCAATGGGTTCTTGTCAAAAATCACTGGATTAAATCTTGATTTTCATTGTGTGTAAAAAAAGTCATGTTTTGAATAAATTTTCTGGGATATTCTTTAAAAAGAAAAAGACCTTTCTATATGTATGTATGTCTTTAAAATCAGTTTTTTAACGACTTATGTTTTAAAACTTTCTGCATCAATACTTATTCAGGTTTGAAAAATAAACTTATATATGTGTACATATGTGCAAGCATGTGATTTAGTGGAATTTAACAGAAATTTTTAGAGCAAATAGTTGTTTGCCGACAATTTCCAGTTGCATACTACTACTATGTTAATATGATGACGTGATGTCTGTGTTGAGAGATGTGTTAATACATTGCAAAACAGTTTTATATTTGTAAGATTTGAGTTTGTTGTGCTTTAAGAAAATTAGATTGTATATCTTCATGCATAGTATATAGAAAACTTTTTTAATCAGTATGTTGTAATAGAAATACAGTAGGTTATATTTATAACATTCATTTTTAGGCTTATGGAAGAAGAGGAACGTATTTATTGGGAAGAGAGACGCCGCTATGAAGATGAGCTCGAGTATTATGAATGGCATCGTCGGTTTGGACGTGGACCACAGATGGGCCCACCTATGCCCCCTCCTCCACCTCCTAGAGCTTACATGATGGGAATGCCTGCTGCAAATATGGGACCACCTACTGTAAGACATTTTTTTTTTGTTTTTGTTAGTAAGTGTATAAAATTTCTTCTTCGAATTTTCTTCAATTTCTTTTTGACTTTTTCAGAGGAGACCAGATTCTGTTGATGATCGCCATGTCATGGCAAAACATACTCAAATCTATCCCAAGGAAGAAGAGTTGAACGCTGTGCAGAAAATTATAACTAATTCTGAAAAGGCCTTGAAATTAGTTTCCGATTACCTGACTGAAAAGACTGACGTAGAAGTAAGAATTAAAAAGTAAGAATTGATATAATTGTTTTTATATTGTTTATTTTCAGTGGTCACTTAGATATGGTTTAGAAGAGTTTGTGTGTGTAATTAAAATAAAATTGTGTAAAAATCAAAGGAATATATATATATATATATATATTTTATTTCTTTTTCAGAGAAGTTGTTTCTCCTGTTAAACCAGCAACTGAAGAGAAAAAAGATGCCAAACCTGCAGAGTAAGTGTAAAATTATAGTGATAATATGAATATAAAATATTAAATTTCCACTGTATTATACAATACGTATACTAGTTGAAAACTAGTATGCTGTGGCCATTATAAAACTTATATTTATTATTAATACATTAATTTAAATAGCACTTTTACATACCAACAATTACAAAGTATACTGCATTTCTTTGAATTGAATTCTCAGTTATTCTCATAATTATTAGTCCAATATAATCTACATTTAAAAATAAAAACTTCAAACAAAGTTTGGGTAAATTTTTTTTTTTTTTTTTTTTCTTTAGCTATAAAAGTCACTGACAGAGACACATGTTCTTTACCTACAGAATGTCACAGTCAATATCAGTTGAAAATTTCATTTACACTTGTTTTGACTTAAAATATCACAGAGACCTGAAGTTTGGTTAAATTCTGTACATCAGTTCTTGAGATAGTGGCCACAAAATTTGTTCACACAGACTACTTTCCAAAATTAGTCAAAATGTGTTCAAAACATGTAAATATGTATATTAATATACAGGGGGATGTTTTTTTTTAAGTTGTGAAAGTAAAACCCTATAACAAAAGTACCTCTGATCCAAATAACCTGAAATTTCACCAGTATGCTTCCAAAGCAATGGGGATTTTTTAGGCATAGTTAACGAAAACCTTAAAATCGCACCAACAGATGTTACTGTAAGTTAACAGAAACAAAGAATATAGTCAGTGGGAGAAAAAAGATGGACATAACTTTGAGAAACCATGCGCAAGCTCATCTCCCAACTTTACTGCATATACAGCGCCATCTGACAGTGCAATTTTAAGTTTTTTTTAACCACACCTAAAAAATACCCATTGCTTTGGGAGCATACTGTTGAAATTTCAGGTCATTTGGGTCAGTGGTTCTTTTGTTATTGGGTTTTACTTAGACTGTAGATCATGTAATAACTTTCTTATATTTTATATAAAAGAAAGGAAAAAGCCATGCATACTTCATGTAAAAAATTTTAATTTCCTTAGATATTTAGTTTCATAATAACTAAAATATATTTTCTCAATATTTTCGATGTAGGCTGAAAATTTCTACAAGTATTTCCTTTTTCCCCCTCCTGATAAGTTTTTTTAATTTTCACATTTTCTTCCTGCAGAAATAAGGATAATAAAGAAGCTGCGCAACCATATAGAGTTTTGAAAGGTGTAATGCGTGTAGGAGTTCTTGCTAAAGGCCTTGTTCTCACTGGTGATCTGAATGTGCAATTAGTTGTCATGTGTGCCGAAAAGCCAACCCGAACATTACTGGAAAAAGTTATGGAAAACCTTCCTAAACAATTGGCGGTATGAATTAATTTTAGTACAGTTTTTTTATATCGTGATAAATGCTGCTACCTGTGTCAAATTGGCCGGATATTGGTTCATCCGGCAATATTTAGAACTAGATATCAGTCTTTTCTATCTTTTTATTAACTACTAGTTACTTTTTCTTTTCTTTTTTATCTTATTTTTAAATTTTCTGTTAGTTTTTTTTTCCCCCATCTTGTGTCAATATTATATTTGGGTCTGTGATTATTGAAAGAAACAGTACATATTTTGACATTTCTCATTTTAATATACCAATTTTATTTGTTTTTCAATTAATAATAAGTTTAAAAAAAAAATAAAAAAACATTAAAAAGGTTTATCACTGATAAAAATTTGGTTTTCAGTATTTTAATAAAGATTTTAATTGCTTTATTAGATAAACATTTTTAATAATTGATTAGTATAATGTTAATATATTTTTTTAAATGGGCTATGGACTGGAAAGGTTAAAAAGCCCATACTTAGGCAGATTATGTAAACTTTTATTCTGGATTAATTGTAATAAAAAATAATCTTATTTACTGAAATGTTATTTGTACTTAAAAGGAATGAAAGTAAATTTAAATGTGTTATATTAGTTTATTTCTGTCAAAAGTTCAGAGTTTGTTTCAGTGTTTCAAAACCTCCCAGGTTTTTTTAATCTAATTTTTTAGGTGTAATTGATTCTCAGTGAAACTATAAAGTTATTAGACCATTAACATTTTTCTACCAAAGAAAAGCATCGTAATGAGTTGCTAAGTTTTAATGAAAATCAGGTTTTGCAACATGGAGATTTAAAATATTTAATAAGCAATTATTTGGATTATTTTTTGAAGAAGTATCTATGCTGCTTCAACTAATTCTAACCATGAGTATTTTAAAGATAATAAAATCATTCTTAAGAAATTGTGACAGGCTTAGTCATAGTAAAGGTGTACCATGAGTAAGTTTTTTCTTTTTTCCCATCATGAAAGTGGATGCAGACTTGTAAGTATGAAGAGGGGGAGGGGGGGGGGTTGTCCTATAAAGAATAAATCTTGTTCACTTATTTAGAACTTCTTTAAGTTGTTTTTAGCACTATCCACTATCTTTTATTCAGATTTAAGTATCTTTTTCAGCTTGGCTTCCTTTTATCTGAAATCTATCCATTTTTATTCAATGCCATATTTCATTTTCAGTGATATTCCTGCAAATTTCATTTCCATTGAATCGGTATATATTGAATAAACATTTTTTACTTTTGTTGACAGGCAACACTCATCGTTTCTCGCTACTATTGCATAATTTTATTACATAATCGCTGATGTGTTCCGATCAGGTGCAGAATGAAGGGAGAGCGCTCTCTTACAGCAGGTGCCTTCGATCAGCTGATCGACACGGTGAGTGAGGGACTTAAGGGTGAAATGAGATTGCTTGTGTCTCAGTCTCACTTGGTTTGACTGTTTGTTGCCTGGCAAATTGTTTATTGTACGAGGATGGAGATCTTGATTTTTCACACATTTCTCCAAATTTTCTTGCACATTTTTCAATATTCTGTTTTATCTTCAAATGTAGGGATAAAAACTGCAAATCACCTGTTCTTTAGTTTGTTTGATTAAAGTTCTTTTCTACATGTAAGAAATGTATATTATATATTTTTTAATACTTCCTATTTAATCGCCATCAGTAACAAAGTATTACCTAAAATTAAACTTGTATGCCAGATTTCTATTGTTTTAAAATTTCCACATAAATTCCAGCCCTGAAATTTACTATTTTGTTTGCCCCCCCCCCCCCCCCCATGAAAAGTTTAAATCCTTTCAAACTGTATTTTTAAAAATCTTCTAATTCTTACTTTGTTTGTACTTGCAAAAGGAAGTAATTATCGATTATAAACTGTTATTTTGTGCAGGGGTTAAGTTTTCAGCATTAGATTTGCAATGTCTTGTATTATAAGCATCTTGAAATATAATATTAAGGTTTATTTTTTCATCCAATGTTATTCCCGAACAAACACATAGTTATGAATTTATTTCAGATCTGTTTATTTTTTAAATTAATATACTATAGCATTCTTTATCTTTTGCCAGACTGTCGCACCTGATGACAAGTATGAAGTTAAAAGTTGTGTTGAAGAAGCTGCTATCATAGTCTCATCTATGTCTGAACCAAAGATCACTGTTACTGTTACTTTGACTTCTCCTGTCATGCGTGACTCAAATACTGAAACTAATGCAGCTGGAGGTATGTTTTACTATTTGTGGATATTTAAGCTAAATACATAGTATCTAAAAAAACCAGTAGAATTTTTTCAGTAATTAATAAAGTAACTATTTTTGAATGACTGCAACAATCTGAATTATTGTTTAACATTAAAGTAGCATTTTGTTGTACATTAGTGTTATTTAGAGTTTAAATATAATGGGTATTGAAGCATGATATTTAGCATGTATAAGGTTTATTGTGTGTACTAAATTTTAAAAATATAGATTAAGCAGTGGTAAAATATTGAGATTTTTAAATATAATCACTTAGGCAGAGCCTTAAACCTTATTATTTCTGTAGCAGCTAAAGATATACTGTAAGTTTTTCCTCATGTATAGCAGATTCCAGTTAATTGTGTCATGTTGGTATTTTTAGCATGATTTGTCAAAGTAAAAATGTCTGCCTCAATTAAGTTTGTCCCCCCCCCCCCCCCCCAAAAAAAAAAAAAAAAAGTAGTCTACTGTATTTACACTTAAGGGCAATTCCATCATAACAGACTAATTGCCATAGAAAAAAAATAACCTTACCTCATTTAAAAAATAACTATGTAATTCAAAGATGACTACAATCAGCATATGATATGACAAGATAAATTAATATAGTTATGAATAAATTATTTAATGTAAATAATTATGATTAAAAAAATGGCAATGTAACTGACAAACAGGAATTACCATGCTTTTTGGATACATTGATGTTTATCAATATTACTTATAACTCGGAATTTATTATAATAAAAATTTATTTTCATTCAGAGGGTGTTCTGAAACATACATCTTTCACAAAATTTGACTATTGCCATAAAATAGTTATGAAAAATATGTAATCTTACCCGTAACAGACCAACATTTAACATGTAATAGACATACAAATAAACACATAAAAATAACCCATGCTGATTATAATGGATTTTATTGATTTTGAATATTCAAAATTTTATAAAATGCATTGCAAATATAAAAAAAATACCTATTTGATGTAAAAAATAAAATACTAGAAATGGCAATATTTGCTTGGAATTGCTCTTAAGTGCAGAACACCTTTCTTAGTATAGTAATTTTAAGTAAGAAAAATAGTGTATATTTGTTTTCCATCTTCATCTGAAAGATACTATTCATTAAATTAGGTATTTTTGCACATTAAACATGTAAATACAACCATTGTAAATCTAATTTTAAATGACAATTTTTAGATGCCTACAATTTCAAAAAATGTAAGCCAATTTTGAGTACAAGTTGAAAGTATTGTATTATGTTTATCTCATTGGCAGATGTAATAAAATTTATATTATACATTATTTTGGTACTTCCTTTTTATAGGGGACTTGATATAAGTCTTAAATTTCTTTTCAAATATTAGAAAGTCACAAAAGTGAAAAAAAAAAAAATCCTCATCTTATATGGCTTATTTATCTATCATATGTTCTAATAAGAGCAAATGTTGTGTGTGGTTATATATATATATATGCAAATTTATCTTAAAAAGGCTGTAACGATTTTGACAATTTTGTATCTTACTGTTTTGAGGCACCAGAAAACCATTGGGATAGGTCACATGTTTGAGAAAATTCAATTAGTGGGTCATTTTGGGTCACCATGGGTCAGGATCAAGCTAATTGTATCTAAAAAATGATTCAAACGATTTTGACTGAACTTTGTATCTTATGGTTTTTGGGCACTAGAAAATCATTGGGCTAGGTCACATGTCTGAGAAAATTTGATTATTTAGTCGTTTTTGGGTCATGGGTCAAGATAATTTTGTCTAAAAGACGGCTCTGACTATTTAGACTAAATTTTGCATGCTATAGTTTTCGGCACGAGAAAACTGTTGGGCTGGATCAATGGTTCGAGAAAATTTGATTAGTGGGTCATTATGGGTCATGGTCAAGCTATTTTTATCTTAAAAACGGCTCAGAGGATTTGAACTAAATTTAGTATCCTACAGTTTTAGGTAACAAGAAGACTGTTGGGCTAGGTCACATGTTTGGGAAAATTCGATTAGTGAGTCATTTGGGTCATGGGTCATTATGGGTCAAGCTAATTTTATATTAAAAAGGCTCAGATAATTTGAACTAAATTTTGTATCCTATGGTTTTTGGGCTAGATCACAGGCTCGAGAAAATCAGATTAGTGGGTCACTGTGGTTCAAGCTAATTTTATCTAAAAAACGGTTCAGACTATTTTGACTAAATTTTATATCCTATGGGTTTCGAAGACGAGAAGACAATTGGGTTTGGTCACATGTTCGAGAAAATTTGATTAGCGGGTCATTTTGGTCATTTCAACTCAAAGCTAATTTTGACCGAGCATAGCTCAGTCTTCCTTGCTCATTATATATAATATTATAACGTCTTATTATATTTAATATATATGTATAATTAATAAACTGTGACTCAATGCATGTATTAAATTGTGCAAATATTGGACAAATTACTTGCACATTTGACATGTTGATAGTTTATTTCTTAGTGCATAATTTGGTGGGGTTTTAAAATGTCACTAAAGGTTCTTGGTTCATTTGAAAAAAATTCTTTTTCTCACCATTTTTATTATTCTACCAAGACCCTTATAAAGTAAGAAGTACCTTATTTTTTTCCGATAGCTCTTATGCTTTGATTTATAATTATTAGCGATAAATTATAAACCTTATTCGATACCGCTTCATTGTTTTAAAAGTAGTGTTAAGCTTGTTACAAAAACAGCTGCTAATTAAATTGAATGCTTTAAATTATCAGAATTATTTCATGGCTAAAATCTTTTCTGGAAATGTCTGTTAATTTTAATAAAATCCTTATTATAGAAATTATTTTGAATTAAACAAAAAAAATCTATTTTGTCATTTGACTATATTTTCTCTATTTAACCCCTTCCCTCCCAGATTCCAAAAATAACTGTAGATATTGTTTTTTAATTAAATAACACCAAGGTTGGTATTTTTGCCAGGACAATGGCAAAAACTGGGGAAAAAAAAGGGTAAAAATGGCAAATTCTTATTGGTCTTTAATGTGTAGTAAGATCTATAAATTAATTAGGATCATAATGGTATAAACTATTAGATTTAATAACATATATCATTTAATATTTTTAACTTAATTTGCTAATTAATAAATATAATTAAAATAGTTTTATATATTTTTAATGTTTATAAAATAGGTGGGATTCAGTCTAATACTTAAGAACTTAAGAACCAAATTAAAAATTGGATAGTATCTATTTTTTTTTTCTTAAAGTATTTTGTCAGCCATTAATATTTTTTAAAATTATCAAAAGATTTTATATAACTTTGCTACTTATGTTTTATGTAAAGAACCCGAAAATATAGATATTTAAGTCTTTGGTTTGGTACTAATTTATAATTATTTAATGAAAGTAGTTTGTTACAAATAAAAAAAGTAATTAAATTAAATGGAAAATTATATATCGAAATAAAACCTCTTATGTCTTGCTAGTAAACTAGATTAATTTTTTTTTTCTTCTTACACTCCAAGAAAGGGACAAAAAGTTACATTTTTTACTTTCAGTAAATAGCCTGTAACCATTTTATAGTGTTCTGCTTGATAAATTTATATTAACTTTAATTTAAGATATAAATGTTTGAATTTCTTACACTTATAAACATAAATGTTTTGCCTGTTTAGTCTGCACATTTCTATTGTGTAAATAAATAATCATTAATAATTATTGTATAAACATGAATAAATAATTAAGTTTTCTATTTATTTATATAAAACTAATTTTTTTTTTCATATATAATTTTGTTATAAAAGTTAGTATTCTTTCACAAAATGCATAATTATTATACTTGTTTTCCTTAAATTTAAAATATTGATTTTTTAAACTAAGTATTAAGTATTTTTTTTTTTCCCCTTTCATCAGATATAGATTTTTCTGCGAAAAAAAAATTAAATGAACTTAGCCTTTTTTTGCCAGGACTTTTTTACAATGTTTTTTCTACCTACGACAAAAACTTGCCAACCCTGAGTAACACTGTTAGAATGAGAAAGTTTTTGTATTTAGAAAGCAGATTCAGCAGAAAAAAAAAAAAAAAAAAAAATTGTCACTTCCAGTTTCTTTGCTTCTAGAAATTTGAAAAAAATGTGGTTTGGGGCCAGACAATTGCGACATCGTGCCATTTTGTGATATTCATTGTGATTTTCTATAAATATCTGTGCTAATTATCAAAAATCTGAACCTCGGGTGCATTCAGATCGCCATTTGTTTATATTCTCATCTAAATTTTCAGACTTCTACGTGTGCAGTACATTTCCCTAGCCATCGCATGTACACACACACACAGACAAACCTCTTTTATTAATGTAGATAACGCAGGCATGAGATTCTTCCGCGGATTTCCGCTATTTTGCTGTTTTGTCAATCTTATCCCTTAGGGATGAGATTCTTCCGCGGTTTTCCGCTGATCCGCGGTTTTTTGCTTTTTTGTCAATCTCATCCCTGAGATAACGTAACAACCTCATATAAAGTTCACTAATGCTTGTGAAATAAGCAATAGATCATAGAACAATTTCTTTTTCAAACATAGTAACATTTCTGCTGAAGAGTAATTCATTCTGGAATCTTTGTATATCAAAACTTTTTCTCCTGCAATAAAAAACACATCACAGCTGTGTTATCTTAAACACACTCATCTAATAAAGCATTTGTTAGCTGAATTTATATTCGGAACCCCAATCAGAAAAACAATGAAAAAATCTTCGTTAGCCGAGGTATTAATGTATTCTTTTGTTGAAAATTGTGTGAAAATGCCATTTTGATATATTCATTATGGTTTTTAATTAATATCTCGACTAATTATCAAAAAATGAAAACTGGCCACCTCAGAAAATACATCTACCTGCTGAATCTTGTTCATCTGCATGCGGCTGAAGCGCAAAATTGGGAAATTTCATTAGTGACTAATGGCCAGTAGTAGCAGTTTAATAAGTAAGTGGCCACTTTTTTAATTAAATTCTAAACTGTAAACTTTTGTTAAAATTTCAATTAGTATTAATCTAAAATTAAATAGTCCAAATAAATATGCTAATATAAACATATTTCAACCAGAAAAAATAGAATCCTTGATAAAATGGAAAAAAAAAAAATTCTTTCCTTGTAGGAAAGTGGCCATGGGCGCTGACAGACAATTTTTTAAAAGCCACTTTTTTAGGTGTGTTCGTAAATAATAAATAATAATAAAAACAAATATGTAGCACCTATAGTCGTCGTCTTGGTCAGTCTGTCTGCATATAATAGCGCAAATACTACCCAACCAAATGGTTTGAAATTTAAGATATATTATCTTTGCAGAATGTTGTCGAGACATTTCAAATTTTATGAAAATTGAATCAAAACTTTAGAAGATATTAATAAAAATATTAAGAAATTTGAAAAAAAAAAAAATCTGCTTTCTTGTTAAAGGAGTTTCCGAGGTTTAATCGTCAAGCGACCGAGATACTTATTTTATGACAGAAATTAATCTGAAGACTATATAATTCTTTTAACAGAATTAAAAATCAAGATCTGAATATTTATATAACTAGCTATAGTACGAACGCACCTCATTTGTCACATTTGACATACAATTTCCAACTTGTTTTCATTTAGTGGCTAGTGCTAATTTTGCCCTTTACGTGTGGCAGTCTCTTCAGAACACGGCACACATACAAACTTCTTTCCTTGTTATTTATTACAAATCTATCCACTAGTGGATGCTTGGGTGATAAAGGGATGATAGTACTATATTAATAGAAACACTAATGTTGAACCATTACATAAAATAGCAGGAAGGAATGCACTGTATTAATAAATGATAATTATCAATTAATGATTTGGATTTATTTATTAAAAGATAGTGTTTTGCAAGGAATATTAAACATAACCCTTTATGCGATCTTCGATTACACTTACCCACTTGTTTTATATTCATTGCAGTTATGAATTTAAGAAAATGTTATAACATATTCTCTTGCCTCTATTTAAAATTCAGAGGTTTTTAATCTTGCATAATGTGTATTTTATAAATCCTGTTTATCTAGTTTTAGCATATTATATTAGTATAAAGAAAAATTAAATTGTCATTTTAGCTTCATGTGTTATATTAAACGTAATGTCATAGTGTTATATTAAACGTAATGTCATAGTATGCATTCAAAATGACATTTTCTTTTTATTTAGCATTTAATTTTAAATTAGGTTTGTTAAGGCCAATTAGTGTGTTTTTTGTCATACAATCTGGACCAATACTTACTTTTCTATATTCCTGTACCGCTTACCCCTTGTAATGCTTTTAAATATTTGCCATATTATTTGTGTGGTTTTGTACTTGTCCTGATTATGTTAAATCTTGGTGTAAAGCATTTTATTCTCTTTCAGTTATTCTTTTAAATTTTAGTAATCTATATAGAACTTCTAAGAACTAGATTTTTAAAATTTATTTCTAGTTAATAGTATTTTTTACTGCTTAAAAATACTTTTAGTTCTTATACATTGTTCAGTCATTCAAAAAATATGTTAACTTTAATTTTTAAGTTAACAAGTATTCTTTAAATTTGCCCAAATACACTTTTTAAGTGTGGAAAGTAACCTATGTATTTTGTTTAGTTATCTACTTTTTCAAGTACTCACTCTAGGGGAACATCATCCTGAAGTTTGAATGCTGTGGGTGGCTGACCTGGAAGGATTTTTGATCACCCTGGGGGGATGACATTTGTGTGCTGCTATAATGTAATTTAATTAATGCTTTGTTATTGTATTATTTTCCTTTGTGTTTAAGATAGTTCACTATTTAGCTCGTTAATACTTTGTTTAAAATCAGCATCTTAATAGTTGAGCATAGCTTTTCTTAGATTGTAAAAAAGATTAAAAATTAAGCTTTTGTGTATTGTGCTTTATTAAAAGAAATCATTGACAATAGTTCTAGTTACATTGCTGCTTAATTTCAACATAATTTTAAAGAAAATAAACTCTTGTAACATGTGTGAATATGCTATTCATCTGAAGAGCATTTTCCTAAGCCAGAATTAAATTTTCTTATTAAAAATTATTGCTGCATTACCTAATTTTAAAATTCTAGTATTTTAGGCTAAGCAGTAGTTTTTCTAATTATTGACATTAAGTTATTCTCTATATTATATTGATGTTGATCTTGTTTGTTTATTTTCTAACTTCTGAGAAATTTAGTTTTTGAGCTAGTAAGTCTGTCTTCTCATGAAAAGTAAATAATCAGGTACAAGCATTGGAAAAGTGAATTATGATTTTACTGAAATAATTGAGACACTTCCAATAAATAAGTTAGTTTTATAAATGATTCCGATAAAGGAGTCTTTGCATTGATACTAATGTATTTTGATATGTCCTAAAATAGTATTAGAAACTTTATTCCAGCAGCATGCATATATTTTCTATGTATAAAATATCTTGGTATGATGATCTGTTTACTAGCAGGAAGTAATTTAAGAAAAAATTGTGTCCTTTAAAGGATTCTTCACAATTTTTTCATCTTAAAACAAGGTCCTTCACAAAATTCTTCACCTTAAAACAGTACTCTTCATAAAATTATCTGTCTTAAAAATAGATCTTATACAAAACTTTTTCATCTCTACACTGAACTGAATCTTTCACAAATTTAATCATTTAAATTTAAAAAAAAAATCTGATTTGTCACAAAACAGCTAAAGTCATGTAAGAACCTATTATCTAGCATTTATATGTATATATGAAGGATCTTGTTAAAACTAGATAAAAAAGAACCTAAATACAGCGATAATTTCAAACTCGAAAAATTATTACTTAATAGTTAACAAATACGAAAATTGTTCATAATTTCACAAAACAGGATCTTGTGAGAAAAGCCTAGACAGACCCCTGACTAGTATGTTTTATCTAAAACTCCTCAATTTAAAAGTGATAAATGTGATATGCATGGAATATTCAAAAGAATTTTAACTGAATTAAATAAAAACAGGTATTGATTATTCCTAACATTATGTCGTGCTGTTTTCTGAATTCCCGGCGTCCGTATTTCATAGTACATCATTGTCTTGCCATTTTTCTTTAAATACTTTCCCTCCTTATCATTTGGAGCTTTAGGGAGGATGATTAGTTTGCACCACGAAAATCTGAATACGTGATGAGTAAAAAATAAAATAATTTCACACCAAGCATTAAATAGTTAATGCAGCACTAATATAATTGATAAAAGGAAATAATCTAATTGAAGTAAGGATAAAAAAATTTTATCTGCCTAAAATATATGCGATCAATCTTGCATTTAATTAAAAAGAAGAAAAAAAATACAATCCTAAGTGTGTTGTACCTGTCAGTGTCTGTAGCTTAAAACTTGGGCTGCTTCATTAAACCAAACAAATGTATTTTGTATATAAGAGGGAGGGAAGTAATGTTCGAATTTTTTAACTGGTGAAATAAAATTTTGACTTGAGTTATTTTAATGTCTGAAACAGTTTTGTGTAGTTATTATATATATTTAGTTATGTTTCTGTGGTTGATTTTCAATGAATTGTTATAGTGTTATTTCTATAGTATTTGTAGTGTGTAAGGTTAAGTTTTAGTAGCAGCACACTTGTGCACCCCCTCAATAGGTCAAACACCCATTCCTTTCAGTCTTGTGCTAATCTCAGTCTTCTATCATCTGGTTTTCTAGAGACTGTTAAAGACCCTCCGGATGTACTGGACAGGCAGAAATGCCTGGACGCCTTGGCCGCCTTACGACATGCCAAGTGGTTCCAGGTTTGCAATTTTCTTTACTTTTCAGCCTTATGTATGTACGCTCTGTTATTAAAGTGATTATGTTGAAATGATAGTTGCTGTATGACGTTGAAATATAAAAACTTAAAATAAACGGTTCTGTTTTATTTACACCAAGATCTATGTTTCAAACACTTATTCGACATAAACCATTCTTCTCTAATCTGTTCTAAGCTCATGCAGTGAGACCTTTTAATCTATTTCTTTCTTGTCTTTTGTAATCTGCATTTCAGTTCTCTAAAAACCTTTTCTTTAACTCTCATTTTCTCTTTTCCCCCTTCCTTTACAAATATTTGATTTAGTAGTGAATAATTTTTTATCTTATACATAATAAATGCGTTCTGTCAAACATATGTAAAAGCATTGATATGGATAGTGTTTATTCAAATGTAACCTCTTTTTTTTACATATAATTTTGATGTATACAGTTATTCAATCCCATACTTCTAGTTTTGACTCGATTATCCAGCCTTTATTGTCTCCCACCCTTTTACTCTGGATTTCATGCATTAGTTTGATAATTTTTAAACCTATTTGTAAATGAAACTTTGACATACCATTTTACTCTAATACAAAATTGCATTAAGCTGATAAAATCTCAAATGTTTTATTTTCAAAATGATTCCAGATATGCTAAAGCAGTCTATCTTTGCCCCTTTTTATTAATATTATTCGCATGACTTATTGTTTTTTATAATAGTAAGGATTCTGATTATTCATAAATTTAAATTAAGATAGGGTTTGCTTTACATTTGAAACTTCGTGTTATATGTATATATATTATTGATGGGGTGGGTAGCTGTGTTGAAAGTTACTCCGAAACAAGCTATCTACTTAAATGAAAAACTTAGTACAAGAAGGAAAAATAAATTAAAATATTAAATTCTAATAAAAAAGAAAACTTAGCATTGTTTTGTATATACTTAAGGATTTCACTGTGCGGCAAAATAATGCTTCGCGCATAAAGTTTTAGTTTATGTACAATAATCTGTTTGAAACATAGTTACACTGTCTAGAAAAGTAAGCATTGTACAATAAAAATAAAACGGTGTTGTGTGTAGGTTATTTGTTGTTGCAAGTGTCATCTTGCTCGACATGAGGCTGGAAAGTCCGAAAAAAATATAAACAAGAAAATTCAACAAAATGAAATCATGCAAAATGTATAAAATTCATTTCATTCAGTTAAATGTGATTATGGATAATGTGTGTTTTTCAAAGTATGATAATACTAGTCGAAATTTGAGTATCCATAATCACTTTTCCCTAGATAAATTCAATTAAAATGTCAATCAGACCTAATATATATGCAGTAATGCTAAATCAAAAACAACTACAGATAGTTTATAATTACTTTTCAAACGAGCATAAAAAAGGACTATGGTAGATAAAAGATAAAATACTTCTGACTTTTAAGATACTTCTGCAAGATTTGCATATATATGTGGTCTAGATAAAACAAAACGATAAATTAAAAATTTTATTATTGGCAGTTTTATCGTAGCATACCTGAATTTGCTCATGGTTGATCTTCTGAAACATCTTTTTTTTTTAAAGTTTTACTCTGGCAAAGTTTTTTAAATGTATTTATATGAATAAAGCTCTAAAAGTACAAAAGTTTATAAAGTTCATTACGTGACGAGTAAGTGACTTGTATAGCTGAATATAGTATTGAGAATATATTAATATTGATCAGTTCAAAAATAATCTTAAATTGTGTTTATTTTTATTGAAAAAAAACTAAATCTGTAAAAGACCAACATATTTGTCATCAAAGGTTCTTGGGCATCCAATCGCTTATTTTTAATTGTGCAATTAATCATTTATGGGTAAAATCTGAAATGGGAAAAATTAGCAGATCTTAAAATATGGGTCACGACCCACCCATCAAATCGGGAATGCCTTCAAAAATATTTTTTCTATTTGTTGTAAAACTGTAACAAACACTATGTTATCACATTAAAGGGGAAAACAATCTTTAAAATTATAGATCAATAGCTTTGTGGAGTGTCATATTAAACTTTGTATAAAGATCAGCTTAACACTAAATTTAAGTTTTAAACCTTAACATAGATTTTATCGTTAGTACAAAACAATGTCATATTATTGAATTGACTTCTAAACATAATTTTTTCAGGTTGGGAGTACAGATTTTAACATCTCCGTACAAATGCTTTGTATGAAAGTTCTGCTTTTGTACTAGGATAGATTATAGAAAAGAGTCTCTATTATTATTACCTATACTATTACTTGTAGGTGTATACCTACATATTAGGTGTTACCATATTAGGGAACTTAACAAAGTTTGGGAACTGCCGTGGTATCTTTTATATCTGAAAATCGTTTGCCATATATTTTTGTGTATGCCGCAATCTCGTGTAACACATTAAATCTGTCTTTTAATACTTCATTTGCAGAAAAAAATGTAATATAAGAAAAAATTTCATTTTATTAAAATCTGAACAATTATAATTAACATTGCACAATATTTACAGTATGTTGCTACATGGTGCTATTGAAATAGGAAATGGACGTCTAGTGGTCATTGTAGAGGCCATGATGGTGTAACAGGATGGGAAGCTCCATACATAAATCTGAAGTTAAATGTTATCAATTTATTAGAAAAATACAAAGGAACATGCACTATACATTTAAATTATCTTGTGCTGTTTTTGTACTTGAACATACTTGTACTTGCTTTTATACCAGAGTTTACACTAATTCATTAAGAATTTTCTCCAAATGCAGTGGCACCATTCAGATCCCATCTGATCTTTTGCCCAAAATGATAGTTAATTTTAGATGAGAAGTGACTGGCTGTGAGCTAGTGAAGAAAAATTACTTAAGTATTTAATCTAGAGTAAAACACATTTAAAAAAAAAAAAAAAAAAAAAACTTGCTTACTTGGAATAAATACGGATATGACCTGGTAAATTAGCAGCACACTTAAAAAAGGTACAAAAATTTTAAAAGTACACTTATGCCCGGTATCTAGATTACAGATGTTCTATGGAATAATTTTTAAAAATGCAAAAACACTTTGTGAATCCTTTTGATTTGTTATCAGTACTTGCCTGACAGCCTTCTTCAAATTACCTACCAGAATATTTTCTAGATTTTAACATTATTTATTTTGCCCTATTAATTTATTTAAAATCTGCAATTTTGCTGACTGTGCATGCACAAAGAGAGAAAATATCCTATTGGATCGTGAACAAAAAGTTCTATTTATTGACTTCCATAATATCAGATTCCTGATTTCGATGTCCATCCTCGCACGTATACTGTTCATTCCAGCAGAGCCCTATTGAAGTAAATTTTACTATACACACAAAATTTATATAAAAAATTCATAAAATTTGGTATATTTTAAAGTTTTATAAATATATTGCATTGCAGTTGTAGAATTTTTGTGAAATGTTTGTTGATCTTGAAAAGTAGTTCATATTGAACATATGTGTGTTATTTTAAAAATTTAGTCTGAATTAATAAGAAATTTTTAGTTTAGTAGTCCTTTGCTAACTATCCACATTTCTTTTATAAGGGGAAATACAAATATATTAACAATTTATGAACATAATCTAAGGCTGTACCTTTTGTATTTAGTCTCTGACATTAGATTCAAAATATGAATTGAAAAGGCTTTTTAAAACCAATGTTGTACTAGAAAGTCTAGCAATTTAATTTTCCCTCGCAGAAATTGTGCAAAAGTAGGGACACTAAATTACATTTGTAAGCATAGGTGCACCAACTTTTGAGATCTGGCTGTAAGTGGTTTGCCTAATATCTGCATTCAAGCTTGTCCCTAAAATTTTAGAGCTGCAAAATTGTTTTAATGAGTCTTGCATGTTTTCCATTAAAAATAATTCTTAACTTAAAATAACAAAGTTTGAATGGTATGCTTCAATGATGTATTTTACTAAAGTTGAAGTTTCATTTTCATATTTAAGTATATTTTTAAAAATAGTTCAAACCATAATAGTTCGTATATATTATGTAACACCTCAATATCCAAAAAATAATTTAATCTCTTTGTTTATTTTTTTGTAATAGCATAATGAAAACTTCTATCAATTCTAGATATAATCAATAAATTATTTTAACTTCATATAAATAGAAAATTTTGTAGGTTTATTTTGTAATTTAAGTGTAAGAGAGCATTCTTAGTAAGAAATATTAGTTTTCCAGTATGTAGTGCTTCATTGCAGATTAGTTCCTTGGATTGTACATGATTTCAATGAGTTTAAAAGTTTGCTGCCCAAACAATTCTAATGACATTCTGCTTGATTACAGCTTACTTTGATCACATATTCATACTTTGTAATTATTTTAGACTTAATGAATGTATTTCATGTGTTCAAAATTTAAATGCTTACATCCTTTTGCATCTCAGTATCCTTTTTGTAGATTACTTTTTGTTAATGGTGAGAGAATTTCTATACCCTGAAGAGGAAACAAGACTCATTCAGACATTCATTTATTCTCACTTGAATGTGTTTTTAGATTTAATCGTTGAAAATGTTAAGCAGTAAAAACATACATATTTCATTTTTTCAGTTCAAATTTTATAAGGCTGCATGAGACACTACTACTTGTTATATCATTTTCATTATGCAGACTTTGCATAAATCTCTATATTTATAAAACTATTTCTGTATTTTACAGTAATTAATGTATTTTAAGAAGAGAGAATTTAAATTCAGTAAAATAATTTTCTTTAGCTTTGTAATTAATATAATTTATAATAATTAACAAAAAACATTTCTACACTTTGACAAAATTCTCATTTTAATTCACCAGGCATAAGATGGTGGGATTGTTTTGAGGCTGTGTTATTAAATTGATGTTTATCATCTTTAGTTGAGTATTAGTTTATTATATATTCTCTCTGAAATATTAGTTGTCAGATTAAACTTTTGCGACTTACAAATAACGATACAGATTTGTATCTGGGAGGTCACTTAATGACATCCTTATTCAAAACAGATGGTTTCTAAATTCTGATTCTGTTTGATTGAAAGCAATTCAGGTATGTTTTTGCCTTCTTTAAAATATACTTTATCATTATTACTGTTTCTTTAGGCTAGAGCTAGTGGATTACAGTCATGTGTGATGGTCATTCGCATTTTAAGAGATTTGTGCCAGCGTGTACCTACTTGGAGTCGTCTAAATGGATGGGTAGGAAGTTTGTTTTTATATATATTTAGTTAGTAAATCTTTTATAACTGTGACATGGTGTTTATTAACTGAATTATGGATGATTTTTACTTCTAAATCTTATTTTTTCAGGCCATGGAATTGTTAGTTGAGAAAGTTCTTAGCAGCAGCGGCCAGCTCTTGAGTCTAGGTGATGCTCTTCGGCGTGTTTTTGAGGCTATTGCCTCTGGCATTCTTCTGCCTGGTAAGACTTTTTACTTCTTTTTAAAAGGGGCCTTGGCATGATAGGAAAAAAAACTATAGACTATATTGAATTGGATGATAAAAGCAAAATCTTGTAAAGCACTTAACAACTTTTAAAAGATAGCACTTACAACGGTGCCAGTTATCCAAACATGTTTGTCAAAAACTGGCAAACAATGTAAAAATAAAACAGATATTCCAGTAACTTTTTGAAATAGTCGAAAAAAAACAAAACAAAGAGAAAGTAGCACCAGTGTTAAAATCCATACAAAAGGCCCACTGAGAATAAAATACATAAAAACCTCCAAAACCTTTGAAGCCATCTGTAATTACAAACATTTTTCAAGTAAAAACTGTCATTGAACCAAAAATTTAATTTTTTCCCCCTTGAATATTCTTATTTTGATAATTTTGTTAAATTTTGAGGGTTTTTTTTCATTTAGTGTTGGTGAAAACTTATACAAAATCATAAATCTCAATACTTGTTTTTCAACAATGTCAGATAATTTACAAAATAAATCATTTTTTTAAATTGCCAGAATCCATTTTTATATTTTTAGACTTTGACTTCAGAATATAGTGTGAACCTTAATAAACTTGTTTCAATTTTAACTTATTTTGTGCATGACACTATTTTTTTTTTTTTTTTTTTTTCATTTAGTATAATTGCTAACATCTATAAAATAATAAGTTCATCTGAATTTTTTTTTTCCGTATTATCCACAAATATCTATACATTATGATTAAAGTGTTTATTGTAACTAATATGGTAGTTTTCTTTTAAGGAAATAAGAAATTTTCAAAAGTTTGTCAGTTATTACTATAATCATTGTTATAATTGTTTGTTATTCTTTATTTAATTGCCAAAATGTTAGTTGAGGCTCATTGACCAGAAAAGTTTTTAGTTTCTGTTTGTCTGTTCTGCAATAACTGTCACAAAAGCATCCGATTAAGTTAGTATTTTGTAGGTATGTTGATGAAGTACTCAGATTTAGATGTATAGTTTTTGGTTAAATTTGGTTCATTTGTTTGAAAAATATAGAACATTTCTTTTAAGGCCAAATTCAGATGATTTTCAAATTTTCCATTAGTTGAAAAGAAAATGGCACATTTAATTAATGGATTTAAATGGAAAGTTAAGAAGGCTAAAATTTAGCAAGCTGGGTCTTAAATTATTCACAATATATTCACAATATATAATTATCAATAAATTGAAATTTTGTTAATATATTTGCAAGATTTTTAAAATTAGGTGTATCACTTTTGGTACAATTTTGTATATCTGTTCGAATAATATAAAACTTTTTTTTTTCTTTATTTTCTCATTTTTTACAACTTTCAGAATTTTAGGTATCTGATTCACTCTGGTGCTGATTACTGGTGAATCAACTTTTTATTTAATCCTTTTTTATACTCTATCTTATCCCGAAATTCATTATAGAAACCATCGAAGTATTTTATACAGTTATAAAATACTTATTTTATATACTATATGTGAGTAATCTTTTTAAAAATATTTGCGAATTGTAGTATGTTTAATATTATGAAAAGAGAAATTAAAAAACGACTTGCAGAGCTGACATTGAGGCTTCTGATCTGCATATTTACTAGTGTTATTTTAAGTTTTTCACACATATATTTGCAGAGACAAATTTTGTAAGCTGAATGAAAGCAGATTAGAATTATTTTTTTTTCATTGGTTGTCATTTTATTGTCATGACTCATGACTTTATAATATTTGATGAGACTTTCTTAAGACTGAGTTATATGCCAAGCTCTGGATATATATATTTTTTTACTTAAGTATGTTGTGTATTTATTTATTATTATTATTATTATTATTATTATTATTATTATTTTAATATAATTTTTAATTTACAGGCAGTTCCGGACTATTGGACCCATGTGAAAAAGATCCTACCGATGCTGCTGTTAATCTGACCAATCAGGAAAGAGAAGACATTACTGCCAGTGCTCAAGTATGCTAGTGTTGTATTAGCATTTTTATTTTAATTTGCTTGTTATAAGATCGGCATGTCTTTGTCCTTGTAATAAAACACGGCAGACCACAAAGCTCTTTACAACTTATTTCATCAACTTTTTTTTTTTTTCTCGGAAATGAAAAATGTTTCAATTGCAACAGAAGGAATGTTCTTTTTACATTTAAATGTGCTATTTTTTATTCATGCAAACCCAATTATCAGAGAAATATTTGCTGCACTGTACATGATGCAACATTCCACTTAATTCATATGATCATTTGTGACCCATGAGCATGTTCATAGTTTATACTTACAAACTTTTGCACTTTAAGTGAAAAGGATTATCATTTTGACCATTTTCTACACTTAGAATATTTTTCACACGTTTTTAAGACGGCTTCTCCTAAGTTCCATATTCTATCCTTAGCACATTCACAACATCAATTAACACAGTATGTTGGGAAGATATGCCTGTTTACAGGCATGAGATTCTTCCGCGGTTTTCCGCTTTTTTGTTATTTTCCATTTTCGTCATTTTCAGATTTTCCGAAAAAACACGAAATTTTCCTAAAGATCGCGAAACCCCCCCCCCCCCCCCCCAAAATTTCGTCAATATATCGCTGAAAAACGCGAATTCTGTCAAAATATCGCGAATTTCGTCAAAGGATCGCTGAAAAAACGCTAATTTCTTCAAAGGATGATGTGAAAATCACCAAAAGATTGCTAAAGAAACGTGAATTTAGCGAAACGTTCGTTGAAAAGACGCAATTTTCGACAAAGGATCGTTGAAAAGCATGAATTTAGCCAAAAGATCGTCATAAAAACGCGACTTTATCCAAAAGATCGTCGTACAAACTCGAATTTAGCCAAAAGATCGTCGTAAAAACGCGAATTTAGCCAAAAGATCGTCGTAAAAACGCGAATTTAGCCAAAAGATCGTCGTAAAAGCGCAAATTTAGCCAAAAGATCGTCGTAAAAGCGCAAATTTAGCCAAAAGATCGTCGTAAAAGCGCAAATTAAGCCAAAAGATCGTCGTAAAAACGCAAATTAAGCCAAAAGATCGTCGTACAAACTCGAATTTAGCCAAAAGATCATCGTAAAAACGCGAATTTAACCAAAAGATCGCCGTAAAAGTGCGAATTTAGCCAAAAACTCGCTGAAAAAAAACTAATTTAGCCAAAAGATCGATGTAAAAACGCAAAATTCGCCAAAATATCGTCGTAAAAATGCAAAATTCGTCAGAATTTACTGCATTGGGTTAAAAGATTGAAACCAAATTTCTTTTAGTAATATAGAAAATTCGCTATGGAATGCCAAAACAAATTAAATTAAAAAAAACATCTATTCAAAAAAATCCAAAAACTAGATTCCAGCTGTCTGGTAAAAATGACCTAGAATCAGGAATAACCATGGCACTGACTGCCACTGACAATGTCCTTAAAAAATCTCTTTAATTCCTTAAAAGCTTATTTTTAAAAAGAGTGGGAAATCTGTTCTATCATTTATTTAAGGTGGTTGCAATTGCAATTATTAGCATATACTTGATTTGCTCTTTCAAGAAAAGTCTTACAATTTTTCAAAATTTCAATTAAAAAATGTTCATGCTATTGAAGGGTTTTATTAATGTGCTGTTGTATCTTGGAAAAATAGTTTTTATTAGAGTAAGTGAATAATTTCTTTTTAATTTACTCAAAGCTAAATTGATGTAATACATATATATTTTTAATATATTTTTTAATAGCAATTATAATATTTGTTACGCTTGAAATTCATAACATATTGCTCAAACGTCGTTCGCGCAGTTTTCAGCTTTTTTGCTTTTTTGTCAATCTCATCCCTGCTGTTTACCACTGATTTTTAGCATGAATGTGTTAAATTATGAATTACTTTCTAACTGCTTTTAATAATTATAATTGCAGATGCAGATTTTAAGGGGATATTTGGTTCTGTTAAGATTTGATTTTGGGTTTCATTGCAAATGATACAATAGGATGACATTTTTTTTGTATGTAGTTTGTTTTGAATAAGTTTTTGTTTAGGCTTCCTTTAACAAGAAAAAGCTGTACTCTTTATCATCAGCTTCTTGATGAATGTTTCAGTGTTTTGCAATTTTTTTTTTTCTTCAAGAGAAGAATAATATATGTAGTCATTGAAGCCATGGCTTTTGTACTAGTTTTTCTTATCAAAATATTTTGGGGGAAATCAAATGGTCATTAGTTTGTTGTTTAACAATATTTATCTGTTGTGCTGCTTTAAAAAGGTTTTACATGATAAACAAAACTACATGAAATGCTCTTCGCGTTTAATTTTACATATTGGTTTTTTTTTTTTTTTTTTTTTTTTTTTTTTAAATGGCAGGTTTGATGGAAACTACTGTTATTGACTAAATCACGGGTGTTTGTGCATAAAGATTTATCCTGAATTCTGGGATTTTTTTCTTTTTAAACCATTGGGAAAATGTTTGTTGATTTCGGTCGAGAATGGGCCTCTTGGCGTCGTCACTTTATTTTTTTAAGTGTTTTTAACAGGGTTGGGTTTTTTCCTGGACAGTGGAAGAAAATGGAAAAGACTAGAAAAAATGGAAGAAACCAACAAAAAACAAAACAGATGCTCAAAATTAAAATATATTAACTGTATAAAAAAATTAAATTCAAAACCTAATTATATGAAATTTAAAGTGGAAATTTTAATTAATATTAAAAATATTATTTATGGAAAAATAAGTTCTTTTTTAATAACAAACTTCTGGTTCAGTAGGTTGTTTTTTTTACAACTTTAGAGGTAGGGATATTTTTTCATTGTTTGTCATTTATGTGAAAAAAAAAAAAATTAAAAAAAGCAACTACCTACAATTTCTTTATTATATAAAAATGAAATAGACATGAAAAAAAGCCGAATTCAAAAATTGACGTCTGATGAGAAATCTATACTAATATTATAAAGGAGTAAAGATTGTTTGTAGGGGGTAATCTCTGGAACTACTGAACCAATTTCAAAAGTGATGGTGGCAAATTGATGGTGACAACCCCTGCTCCAACATAGGCTATATTTTATGTCGGTGCCACTAACCCCAGGGGGTGCAGGAGCAAAAAACATTTTAAAATTGCGATTTTTTAGCTATCAAACTGGCTATCAAGCCCTGACAGCTTGGCAGTCGGTTCTGTATGTATGTATGTATGTACGTACGTAATGCGATAACTCTTCATAGAAATATCCGTTTTCCTTCAAATTTTGTTTATAGGTTCACTGTGTTTAAGGCGCTTCCCTGATTAGTTTTCTGGATTGATTGGTTAAGTATAAAGGGGGGAACGGCTAATCCTTCCTTAATTTATATAAATGGGTTTTTCAAGCAGAATTATTCAGTTTTCCTTCAAATTTTGTTTATAGGTTCACTGTGTTAAGGCGAGTTTAGATTTTTTGTGTTTAGATTTTTTTACACATGTGTGCACATTTTGATGAATGTAGAGTCATTATTTCCACTTGTTTCAAAAAGGAAAGGAGCGATTTGATCTCAGATGTGTCAACCCGGCATTCTGTACAGCAACCTTTTTCCCGTCTGTGGTCAATGTTGAATGTCTGGTCAGTTTTTGGCCGAAATAAAGAAAAGTTACGGTTCGAATTAAAAAAAATTTGACTTTTTGGAACGACAAAAATCGGCTGCGTGTGTACCCCGATTTTCGGATCGATACCTCCGGTAGTTTTTTTAAAATTATTATTCGATGATGCGTTAAAAAGCGACAATTTAGATGTCTGCGATTATCAAAACGGAAATTTTCTTTTCGGGTTTCGATAAAACTGTTTCTTATTTTGCTAATTCTGATGAGGTTTTTAATTAATAACGTTCTTAATTAGGGTCCGATTTCTTCGATACTGAGTATCACCAATCCCGGGATTTTTACGAATTTTTTTAAACAAAAAGCGCTTTGCTACTCGCTACGGTTGCAGAGTTTTTCCACGTACAGACACACACACACACACACAGACGTTCCGAACATTAATAATAAAGACTAGCTGGCTTCGCCTGCCAGCGGGCCCCTAATTTACATTGGTAACTAAAATCTATAAAATCCCTAATTTACATCGGTGCCTCGAATCTTTTGTATTCTCCGGCTCGCACCCTCCTCGAACTGAACGAACTTCCGACACGGGTTCCTGCTGCCTTCGGCACCGGATAATCCCTTAATTTGCACATTGAGTAGTATAAACCTCTAACCAAACGAGCCTCCGACCCTGGTCCCCGCTGCCTTCGGCACTGTATACCAGTCGTGCTACGCACGCACCGGATAATCCCTTAATTTGTACATCGAATAGTATAAACCTCTAACTGAACGAATCTCCGACCCTGGTCCCCGCTGCCTACCGTATAGCAGTCATGCTGCGCACGAGCTGCAGTATACGTTAGTTCCACCTTCCACCACCAGGTGGCGCAATCTGTTTATACGATCATAACTGAAATCATTAAGGTTTTCGATGTCGAGTCGAATGAGCCATATCCCGTCGTTTCCATGTCCGTAGAACCGGAGATAGGAAAGCGCCCCCTGGTGGTGAGACTCGGGGCAAAAATCGATAAGCTCTAGTATCCTCTATCAACGTTGAGTCGATTGAGCCAAACCGCGTCATGATGTGACCCATAGAACCCGAGTTGGATGAAAAATCCTTTAATTACACCTTCCACCACCAGGGGGCGCAATCTGTTCTATACGAACATGACCGAAATCTGTAAAGCTATCGAAAGAGCCAAACCACGTCGTAATCGGGGCCCATAGAACCCGATTTCCGGAAGTGCCCCCTGGCGGTGATGTTCCTGTGTTGACTCTCTGGTTTATTTTACAACGATCGAAATGAAGTTGATTCTTTACATAATGTATAATCTCTGATCCATCGAATAGAAAGTTTCTATAACTCAAATGGCAACATTTCTATCCGACGAAATGAAAAAAGGATGCGTTTTAAAACGACAAATTTAAATATATTGCGCCCCCACACAAACAACAAATCATAAACTGGAATTTAAACAAACTATATAGAATCCGATATATAAAAAATAGAAATATATTTTTTTTATTTTGATATCTTTTGGAGCTTGCGAAAAAGGTAAACAAAGCAGGTATAGCAGTGCAATCGGCTGCTTCAGAAAACAAATATCCTAGTAGAATAGAATTTTAACTATGAAAATATAATTATTTCTCAAAATAAATTATATATTCAGAAAGCCCATTCAATTCTGTACGCAAAATGAACAACGATTTTTTAAATAAAATCGTTAATAAAATAGATAATTACTTCCAAAGCAAAGTCACTTATTACACTTTGATTATTCTGTGCTTGCGCCGAAAAACGCTTATTTCTAGAAACAGGCTTCACAAAAGAATTTTTTTTAAATTGATAATACTCGAATTTTTTTAACTGAAAGGTGTCTTTCTAGAGCTGAATGTATGCACTTTTAGTTTTTTCTCTAGGAATTTATGTAAATCGATAAAAAATTGCTGCGGTGGGGTATACATTGGCAAATTAGCGGAAACACGAAAGTGACATACGGGAACGATCGGTTTCTAAAGGGTTAATGTACATATTTTTTAAAACTGAAATATATGTTTCGAAGAAGGAGAACGTGGCTATGATCTGGTGTATTTTATTTGTCTCTATTCACATTTTCAGAGTCGATGCGGATTTTTAAACTTGGGCCTAAAAACGAAAATTCACGCGAGTAAGTTTCGGAAACCATTTTTTTAGAAGGGTTAAAAAATGAATATTTCGAAACTGATACCTGATTTTAAAAGGAAAAAGAAAGTAGATTAGGCTCGGTGTTTTATTTTTTCGTATCTTGTTTAGAAGCCCAGAATTGAATTTTTAAAGATTGCAGAAATCGCTGAAAAACCGAAAGAGACTTACGGGGGAAAAAAACGATTTCGAAGGGGTTAACTGAAATATTTTTTTAAACTAAAGGTTTTATATTGATCTCGAAAGAGCGGAAATGTACTTAGGTGTGTTTGTTTGTTTTTTTGTTCTTTCAGAGAGCCGAAGCACGATTTTAAAAATTGCAGAGAATCTGAATTTGCAAAAGTGAGTCTGCACGCGAATTTTTTTCGAAGGGTTAATATTTGTATTTTTCAAAAACGATCGCAAATTTTGAAAGGATAAAGAATGTAGATCTCGTCTGGTATTTTTAGTTTTCCCTGACTCGTTTGGAACCGCTGCAGCGAATTTTTCAAAATAGTCAAAATTGCGAAACGGTGTACGGAAAATATACGTTTTCGAAGGGTTAACTGACGTATTTTTTTTTTTTATGGAAGGTGGCATTGGAGAGGACAGAGACCGATCTTTTATTTGGTGAAATCCGTTTATCCGAATCTTTCTTAGTCCGGCGGATGCGAGGTTCGGACGAAGGGAGAAAATCAAAAACACTAATTCGACCATTTTTGATTATTTTTTTGAAAGGGTTAATATCGAAATTTTTTCGAACCGACCGGATCGTTAGAGACGTAAAAGTATGTTCTTTGAGAATATGTGGGCGGTTTTTTCGTATTTCTGTCGGTTCGCTGTCGGCGAGTTTAGACAGTCGTAAAACGAAACCGGCAGAAGCGATCTTTCCTTCTTTTTGCGGAAGATGAAGATTGAGCTCTTCTGGGCATGCGCGGAATAATTTCCACGTAGGTTTCTTTTTAGTAATTAAAAGTTTTATTCGTTAATAACTCCCTTAATTATGGGCCGATTTTTTCGAAACTGCAATTCCTGAAGGACCGGATTTTTCTGAATTTTTTGACACAAAAAGCGCTTTGCTACTCGCTACGCTCGCAGAGTTTATCCGGGTACAGATACACACACAGACGTATACGGACATTAATAATAATGACTAGCTGGCTTCGCCCGCCAGCGGGCCCCTAATTGTAAAACCCCTAATTTACATTGGTGAGCCATACACCGTCGTGATCCGGGCCATAGAAACAGAGATAAGAAAACGCCCCCTGGTGGTGAAAAACGAACTAAAACCGATAAGGTCTAGTATCCTCTATCGACATCGAGTCGATTGTGCCAAACCGCGTCGTGATGTGACCCATAGAACCAGAGTTGGCTGAAAAATCCTTTAATTACATCTTCCACCACCAGGGGGCGCAATCGGTTCTGTACGAACATTACCGAAATCTGTAAAGCTATCGAAATCCAGTCGATAGAGCCAAACCCTGTCGTAATCGGGCCCATACAACCCGATTTCCGGAAGCGCCCCCGGTGGTGAAACTTGGAACTAAAATATGTAAGCACTATCGATATCTAGTCGAATGAGTCAAACCAGGTCGCGATGGGACCCATACGAATGGAGATATTTTGAAAAGAAATAGAAAATTCCTTAGCTTTTTTTTTTTCCCTATGCAAAAGTGACAATTATTTAAAAAATATTAAAACTTTAAAAAATAAATGTTCCTGTGTTGACTCTCTGGTTCATTTGACTGTGATAGAACATGAAGTTGATTGTTTACATATCGTATAATCTCTGATCCATCGAATAGAAATATTGTATAACTCAAATGGCAATGTGTCTCTCCGACGAAATGAAAAAAGGATGCGTTTTAAAAAAACAAATTTAAATATATCGCGCCTCCACACAAACACAAAATCATAAATCGGAAGTTAAACAAACTATATAGAATCAGATATATAAAAAACAGAAAAAAAAAAATTGATATCTTTTGGAGCTTTCGAAAAAAGTAAATAGAGGAAGTAATTGAAGTGGAATAGGCTGCTTCAGAATACAAATATCCTAGTAGAATAGAATTTTAACTATGAAAATATAATTATTTCTCAAAATAAATCATATATTCGGAAAGCCCATTCAATTCTGTACGCAAAATGAACAACGATTTTTGATTTAAAATCGTTAATAAATAAGATAATTACGGCGAAAGCAAAGCAAAGTCACTTATTACACTTTGATTAATCTGTGCTTGCGCCGAAAAACGCTTATTTCTAGAAACGCGTTTCACAAAAGAATTTTTTTTAAATTGATAATACTCGAATTTTTTTAACTGAAAGGTGTCTTTCTAGAGCTGAATGTATGCACTTTTAGCTTCTTCTCTAGGAATTTATGTAATTCGATAAAAAATTGCTGCGGGGGGGGTATACATTGGCAAATTAGAGGAAACACGAAAGTGACGTACGGGAACGATCGGTTTCTAAAGGGTAAATGTACATATTTTTTAAAACTGAAATATATGTTTCGAAGAAGAATAAACGTGGCTATGATCTGGTGTATTTTATTTGTCTCTATTCACATTTTCCGAGTCGATGCGGACAACATGGGCCGAAAAACGAAAATTCACGCGAGTGAGTTTCGGAAACCATTTTTTTAGAAAGGTTAAAAAACTAATTTTAATACCTGATTTTAAAAGGAAAAAGAACGTAGATTAGGCTAGGTATTTTTATTTTTTCGTATCTTGTTTAGAAGCCCAGAATTGAATTTTTAAATATTGCAGAAATCGCTGAAAAAGCGAAAGAGAGTTACGGAAAAAAAACGTTTTCGAAAGGGTTAACTGAAATATTTTTTTAAACTAAAGGTTTTATAGTGATCTCGAAAGGAGGGAAATGTACTTGGGTGTGTTTGTTTGTTTTTTTGTTCTTTCAGAGAGCCGATGCGCAATTTTAAAAATCGCAGAGAATCGGAATTCGCAAAAGTGAGTCTGCGTGCAAATTTTTTTCGAAGGGTTAATATTTATATTTTTCAAAACCGATCGCAGATTTCGAAAGGAAAAAGAATGTAGATCTCGTCTGGTATTTTTAGTTTTCTCTAACTCGCTTGGAACCGCCTCTGCGAATTTTTGAAAATCGTCGCAATTGCCGAAATCGCGAAACAGTGTACGGAAAATATACATTTTCGAAGGGTTAACTGACGTATTTTTTTTTAATGGAAGTTGGCATTAGAGAGGACAAAGACCGATCTCTTATTTTGTGAAATACGTTTATCGGAATCTTTCTTAGTCCGGCGGATGCGAGGTTCGGACGAAGGGAGAAAATCAAAAACACGAATTCGACCCTTTTTGATTATTTTTTTTCGAAAGGTTAATATCGAAATTTTTTCGAACCGACAGGATCGTTAGAGACGTAAAAGTACGTTCTTTGAGAATATGTTGACGGTTTTCTCGTATTTCTGTCGGTACGCCGTCGGCGAGTTTAGACAGTCGTCAAACGAAACCGGCCGAAGCGATCTTTCCTTCTTCTTTTTGCGGAAGATGAGGATTGAGCTCTTCTGGGCATGCGCGGAATAATTTCCAGATAGGTTTCTTTTTAGTAATTAAAACAGTTTTGATCGTTAATAACTCCCTTAATTATGGGCCGATTTTTTCGAAACTGCAATTCCTGGAGGACCGGATTTTTCTGAATTTTTTTACACAAAAAGCGCTTCGCTACTCGCTACGCTCGCAGAGTTTATCCGGGTACAGATACACAGACACACAGACGTATACGAACATTAATAATAAGGATTAATGATCTTAAAATCTACCAAGCATTTCTTTTCCTCACAGTAATTGTTTACCTCTTGTTTGAGAGATAGCAAGACTAACAATAACTGTGAAGGAAAGAAGTTCTTGCTAGATTTTAAGGTAGATTTGTGTCTTTTAAGGAAGAATCTCTCCTTATGGATACTTAAAACACTCATCCTGAAGAGGTTTATGCATGTATTATAAAAAATAGTTTAGAAAGTCTTATGTAATATATAGTATTGTTTTGCATCAACAATAGTTTACATCAGGGTTAAAACTTGATTTAATGTGCTCTTTGCACAAAGTTTAATAACAAACTGTTTTGTCACTACTATTTTTATTAATTTCTAAGCATTCTCTATATTTTATATGCTATACACTTTTTCCCTTTTTATATATGCTATGCTGTTTTAAAATAACTAAAATGCATCCTTTTTATTTGATTGTTGATTATTCTTTCTTCCAGCATGCTTTGCGTTTAATTGCTTTCCGTCAAATCCACAAAGTACTTGGTATGGATCCTTTGCCTCCTCCTAAGTTTGCTCGAGGTGCATTTCCAAGAAAAAGAAGGCGTGATAATAGTACTGGAGAAGGAAATGATTCTGAAGGTATTATTCTCTTTATTTTAGGTTTTTAAATTAAGTTGTTTCTTTCTTTTTTAAAACAGGGTGTCTAGCCACCTGGATAACTTTGAAAAGTCAGGGAAATTTATATAGACTGGAAAAGTCACAGAAATTTGTCATTTTTGAAGAAAAGTCAGGGAAATTTTAAAATTCTGAGAAAAAGTTTGAAAATTTTAAAACTTTAAAGAACAAAAATAAAGATGCTTCTTATAAAACTAAGGGTTTGAAATTGCAGCACCATTAAAATCAAGCTTTTCTCTTTATAAGTACTGCAAAGAGTATTTCAACCTCTCGTTCAAATCATTTTTGTCTATCCCCTTTCAGTCCTCCTTTGTAACTCATTTTCATTTCCAGCTTCACTGAAACTTTCTACTGAATGTTGTAAGATTGATTAGCTGTTTCACCCTGCTTAATTATCTTTGTTTGGGAACTGGACATTTATCTTAATTTATTGAATATTTATTATTTGTATTAAAATGTGTCAAAGCAATCTGTATTTAAGTCTGACTGATTTGATAAAGAATTTCATCCTAATTAGACAAAATGGATAGAACCTGATGCTAAAAGTGTATATCTGCAAAATGTAAAATATTCAACAATTTGTAAATTGTACAAAAAATATATAACACTTCAGTAATTTGTGCCTCAGAATCTGTTGTGAAAGTTCCACTCTCAAATTCACAATTTTTAAGATTTTTTGTGTGTAACATCACAAAATCTCGATACCTAGAATTTTTTTTATTGGTATGGAAAGCCTGGAAAAGTCAGGGAAATTCATCACTGATCTGGAATGGACACTCTGTTAAAAAGATAACTTCTGTTTAATAAAATTTCATATTGTTTAACAATTAAGTACTTCATTTCCAATGTTATAAAATTTACTGAACCATGGAATATAACTGTCACTATTAAACATGTAGATTGGTATGTAATGTACTTTTCAAAAATTGTTCAGTATTATGTAGGAAGGTCAGCCATAGCTTATATATATAAAATGTGTCCTAAATTAAAGTATACATTTCTATGAGGTATAATGCAATAACTATTCATCAGAAAGTCATATTTAAGGAGTGTCATAAAAAGGTGATGGGAATTTTTTCCAGCAGAGTTATTTTCCCCAACAAAATTATTAATAGAGGACATTTAAAATGCTTGTACACAGTATACAACACAAATTACAATTTTTCCATATCTTTCGGACATTCCCTGACCATACTACAGGGATCACTCTAGAGAGTTTCAGAAGGGCGGCCTGCCCTCATGCCCTTTTTAGATAAAATTCCACCCTCCTTGCCCTTTTTCCGGGTGGAATTCTACCCTCCTTGCCCTTTTTCCAGGTTAAATTCTATCCTCCTTTTATTCTTGTGGAGAATTCTACCTTGTTCGCATTGTACTTTAAAAAATTCTTTACCTATCTTATTTTTAGAATGATAGTAAGGTACATCAGGAGTACTTCTCTTTCCCTCTTTATTTCTCTGTGAAATACCCTGGTATGTCTAATCTTTGACTTTGAGCGATTCATCTTTACATTTATCATTTTTTTCCATTGAACAAGACATAAAGGGTAACTAAGGATCATTGATTAATGTCACTTTCTCTAGTGAAATGTAGTATTAGACCAGGCATTCTGGTCTTTGACCACATGATAAGTTTTACAGAAGTTCTATAAAAAATTTGTGAAGTAGCTTTAGAACTTTTATTTTGTAGCTTTTTCAAAACTAGTTTTGCTAAAACTGGGAAAAAGTTATCTGGTGAATAAAAGTTTTAGAGAGAAGTTTTTGAATATCGTAGGAAAAGGGGGAAATGACTGAATATAGTAAACAATTTTACAATTAAAATCGAGAACATAAGTGTCATTTTGCAATTTTTAATACTTTCCAAATGGTGAAGTTATGGAAATTAGAAATGTAATTGGATTTTTTAAATTAAAGAGCACTTTAAGCTGTTGCCAGACTTCCCACCCCACCAGTATATTGGTATATGCACTTATTACAAAAATGCCCTTTTTATGAAATGATGTGCCCTTTTCAACAAAATTGCCCTTATTATGTAATGTGCGCCCTGTCCTTTTTAGGTAGATTTCGTAAGAAATACTACCTATTACATTCTCACCTAAGTTGGAAATTTTGAAAAATTTTTGCAGATCTACGCCGATCATGACTCCCAGAACCCAAAACCACCCCCAGTTCAAAAGTTATATATATATATATATATATATATATCTATGTCACTTTTTTCTGACCACGATAACTGGAAAAATTCTGCATAAATCTCTTCCAAACTGATACATAAAATCAAAGAACATGAAATCTCGGTCAAGTTCGTTAATGGGCAAAATCGAACCAAGGGGGGGGGGGGGGGAATGGGGAGGCTTTTTGTGAAAACAGAAAAATCCTCATAATTTCTTTATTATTATACGTATCGAATCCGTTTAAAGTTATTATTACTTCTAGGAAAATGGCCGAAAATGTATGTATGACAGATTTTTGATATAATTAAAAATGGCGCCAAGGGGGGGGGGGAAAAGGGGGGTTTTAGAAGAAAAAAAATCATAGCTTCGTCAATTCAGAAGATATCAAATCCGCGTAAATTTATTATTAATCCTCTTAGTATTATCTAAAACTTTTATATTGACAAGTTTTTTATAGGACCAACCGTTATAGTAAAAAAAAAATAAAAACAAAACAAATCCCTGCCGGCTCCGCCTGCAAACAAGTTATTTTTCGAAGTAGGCGGTTCCAACTCCCGCATCTTTTCGAAACTGATACATAAAATCAAGGGTCATAAAATCTTGGTCAAGTTCGTTAATGGGCAAAATCGAACCAAGGGGGGGGGGGGGGGGGGGGCTTTTTGTGAAAACAGAAAAATCCTCATAATTTCTTTATTATTATACGTATCGAATCCGTTTAAAGTTATTATTACTTCTAGGAAAAGGGCCCAAAATGTATGTATGACAGATTTTTGATATAATTAAAAATTGCCTTAAGGGGGGGAGGGAAGGGGGGGTTTAGAAGAAAAAAATTCATAACTTCGTCAATTCCCAATATTTCAAATCCGCTTAAATATATTATAAATCCTCTTAATATTATCTAAAACTTTTATATTGACATGTTTTTTATAGGACCAACTCTTATAGCCAAAAAAAAAAAAAAAAATAATCCTTGTTGGCTCTGCCTGCAAACAAGTTTCGTTTCGAAGTAGGCGGTTCCAACTGCAGCATCATCACAAAAAGGTCATTTCTTCCGCAATTCCCGACAAACAGGCGCCCCACGGTCTGCGTCTTCGAAATCTACCTGTGCCTGTAGGCCGAGCCGTCAGGGATTTTTTATGTTCTAGAATGATCCCTGCATACTACCGAATATTCGGTTATGCCAAATATCAAACTATTTCGTCAAACTGAATACTTAAACGCTTTTTAAAAACCCTAGCTAACTTTTATTTTTAAGTGTCAATAAATAAAGATATTTAGGAAAATTAAATCGAATCTTATTTATAAGGGTTGCCCAAATGAAAAGTGAACACATACGAACAGTTATATATCTACTATTTAGAAATTCTTCAGGAACTATTTATTGGTCATAATTGAAAGTGTTCATATATTAATATTTGGCCGGTACAGATAGGTGGGCTATACTTACAATTTAATAAAAACATTATTATTAAAGATAACTGCATAAAATTTTGAGAATGAATTGTGTGATACATGATTGATGAAAAGTGTAATACATCTAAATATCAGAGCTTGTATTTTGGGCAGGAAAGGCGCAAATTAATAAAATCGTTAATATTAAAGAAACTTGCTTAAAATTTTGAGAGTGAATAGTAATGAATGTAATATATTTCAATGCCAGAAATTAAATTTTGCCAGTAAAGGAAGCAGTCTATGCCCGCTAATTGATAAAATCGTTAATATTAAAGATAACTGCTTAAAATTATGAGGGTGAATAGTTAAGTGTAATATACTTCAATATCAGAAATTCTGGTTTTAGATATTTTAAGAATTGAAGCTTGTTTTAAACAAGAACGAAAAATCATGCGTCAAGCATAGCTTTTATAAAGCACTTTCCAACGCTTCCAAAATAATTTTACAAATCATACCGTTTAATAAGCTAAAAGCTAACATCTAAGTAAACAATTTAGAAAACGCATAACATATTTAAAAACATAATTTCAGGAATTTCCAACATATACAATATTCAGAAAAATATCCGAATACTTTTATTCAGCACTGTATAGGATCTATAGATTTGTATATATACTACATAGGATGATAATTTTAGTTCAGTTAGGAAACGCGTAGCACAGTTTAAAATTCTCCGTCTGGAGTTTGTCAATAAACAGAAATGTGTTCGCGAACTTTTGTGCTGCCCTGTATAGGATCTACAGAATTTATACACACCACGTAATAGATAAAAAGCGAGTTAAAATTAAAATCGCGTTCAATAACTTAAAACGCACTTCCAGGAATTATTGTTAACATACAGTAGAGAATTCTTTTGCGTGTCCCTGTAAATGAACGATGACTGCTATACACACAATATTCCGAAGTAAGTCTCTTGTAATGCACCTTAGTGATCTATATAAATTTCAATGCGTTTAAAATAGTGAAACATTATTTAAATAAACCGCAGACGATTTTTCTCCATAGACGTAATGTAACTGAATTATTTTTACTGTCCCTGTAAAGTAACTATAAGTGCTATGCACACCCTGTTCCATATTAAGCTTCTTCTAATGCACCTTAGTAATATATATAAATTACAATGCGCTTAAAATAGTAAAACATTATTTAAGTAAACCGCAAATGATTTTTCCCCATAGACCGCAATGTAACGGAATTCTTTTGAGTGTCCCTGTAAAAAACTATAAGTGCTACACACTTCCGTTGAAATAGGGAACATGCTATAGATAACGACAATAACATATAAAAATTGCAGAGCAATCCGAGCATATTTACGGGAGTTAGAGCACGGACAGACGGCCAGGCAAACCGAAGTCATAAGCACTTTTCAACTAGGTTGGAAAGTGCTAAAAAGATTCTTCTAATTAATTTTTTTCAAACTTTTATTTATTTTTGGCAGCAACTTTATATTTTACATTTTTGTCTTTAAATATATGCTTAAAGAAATAGTTTTTTTTTAAACATAATAGAAGTTTAATGTATATGTATAACTTTTAAAATTTTTATATTAAAATTACGACCATGTTTGTCATACCAAAAGTGTAATATCGTTATTTAGCCTCTATGATGTATCAATCTTAATATAGTCCAGTCCTATTTATTATGTTTTATTTTGATTGAAATATCCAGACTTTATATGCGGAGGAGGCGCCAAGTTCAAAATCTTGGTTAAACCTCGATGAGCTGCCCCATTTTTGCTTTCAAGTCTCGTATATGGCATAAATCATCTTATTTTACACATCTTGAATGGCATTTTAATTATGACATTTCAAAGGATGGTTTGGGTTTGAGGGGGGATTGAACGAGTGTGTAAAATGTTTTGGAAAAATAAATAATATTGAATGCAAATTTCATTTTATGGAACTTGAAAGCTTTTCATTTATTAATCTTTTGTGTATTTTATTTTCATTTTTTAGGAGCCAATGGTAAGAAAGATAAAAAAGATGATGATAGTACTGAAAAAATGGAAACATCGGACAAGGCATAAAGGGATGTTATTGAAGTGGATTTTTGTCATTTAGTGTTCTTAATGCTATATCAAATTTAATTTGTCTTGGCTGGCATTCGAAGCACACTCAAATGTTTGGAAGGAACTGCACTCTTACATAAGTGTTGCAGCTCTCTTTCTGTTGTAGATTTTCATTTTTCATCACTTTTACATATATTATTATATCCCACTTTAGGTGTCATTAAACACCACTTGTGTAATGGTTCAAAATTACAATGATAAAAGTTGTGGACTTATTTTTTTTTTCTTTCGTGAACAATGCATAGCAGACAAGGGATATCATTCATAATGACTGGATGTATTAACATCTGCTGGTTAAAGTGTTTTTTTAAAAACTGAGACAAGGTATTTGAAATGTTATGCTTTAGATCCATTCATTGTAAAACTAATTTTTGTCAATAAAAATTATGTATTTGAATAGCTTTTGTATTTTGTAAACTTCTATTGACTCCTTTAATGCTCTGACTTATTGCCATAATGGTAAAAATAAAGAAATCTTGTTAGTCACCATCAACAGGGTGTTTAGTCAAATGGATTTCCTGGAAAAGTTGGGGAAATTTATTCAGGGTTCGATTTAAGCGGTATCTCATCACAATATGCGATACAAATTTAACTGAAATGCGACCCAAGAAATTCATTAAATTGCAATCATTGCGATGCATATTTCCTGCACTCTTTGTTATGTCATGTACACTTAAAGTTGTTATTTTTTATAAATTTAAAGGTGTTTTTACACGACATATGTTGTGTTTTCACCCTTTCCAAGTGTTTATTTACAGTGAAATACAGCGTGACGCAGTAGCGGCTCTTTCCAAGAGTGGCTCACTATGTAGTGGATTAGTCCATTTAGAACTCGCAATAATAGAAGGTGGGGACAGAAGAAAAGGGGAGACCGAGAGAATTAAAGTCTATCCTAGCTCCGGACCTCAGAATGTGGTTCTGCTAAAATTTTACATTTGAGGTTATTGTACATGCGTTGATCAGTGTTTTATTATTATTATTGCATCAGTGTAAATACATGTTAATTCACATAAACATCCTGTTTGTAATTACACTATTTAAACTAATATAGTAGGATGGATGACACACAAGAAAGTTTTGTGCTGTTTAAAAATTAATTTTTTACATTACTAATATTTTAAAAGAAAAATTTCCCTATTTTAATAAAAATGATAAGTATCAAACAAAGGGAGTTTTTTGTTTTTTTCAAATCTAGAAAATATCTTTTGCTGTGTGAAGAGTGGTGTGTGTGTGGGGGGGGGGGGGGATTTAGATTAATAATCATGTATTTTTATAACAAATTAACAAAAATGGACAGTAAAATTTTAAGATTACTGAGTTTTTAAACTTGTGTTCTGGGAGAGATTTACATAGAATAAAAATTATATAAAATGGAAACACCACAAATTCTTACCCTCAAAATATGTAAAAAATGCCCAGTGTTGACATTCGAAGAATGAAGTTAAAATTAATTAAAATACTGGTTATATTATACAAAATTCAAATCATAAATAATCATTTCATTAAAAATAAATAGTCCCAGTTTTCCACTAGCTTTGCTCACAAAAATCTACTACCAATAAAAATAATCAAAAGATGGATATATTGTTAAAAAAAAAAAGGCAAGCAGCGGTTATTATTACGATTATTATGTAAGGAATCTAAAAAGATTTTGTTAAAACAAATATTTTTCTTAGCACACCAAACAAAAAAGTCGCTAATGCATTCCTAATGTTTATAATGATAAATTAACTTATGAAAACAAATTTATAAAATGCATCATATTACAAAAATAATAAGAAAAATTAAATATTTATGCTTGATTAATCATATCTAAATTCAGATAATTAAAGATTTTTGAAAATTAAAATGGTGCAGTGATTTGAGGAAATGTTTGTGTATAATAATTTTTAAATGAATGTTTGACAGAATTATTAAAAAAAATTGTGCAAAGGAAGAAAAAGAGTCAAGTCTTAAATGCAATTTCTGTTTATCTAATCACAATAAAATAAAAACTTAATTTTTTACCATAAAATTTATTTTATTACAAATATGCAAATAATAAATCACAAAATTAATAAAGCTTATAAAAGTTTTTGCGTAAAACTATTAAAAAGTAGGCTGTATAATGTGCCCTATGAAAATTTACTAGCAAACTGACAATAACATAAGCATATGCAAAATAATAACACGAAATAATATACAATGCATCAAACAAAATTTTATTTTCAGTACGAAAGATCAATGTTTTTGTTTGCATGCAATCAACGCTCTTTAGACTGTAAGGAGAAATGTTAGCCATCCGGTAGCCGAGGGTAGGGGCTGGACATAAATTATCTGTCTCTTCTATTCCTCTGTTCCCACCTACTATATTAATGGACTAGCCCACTACATAGTGAGCCACTAGTGCGAGACGCCATTGCTGGGTGCAGTTTTTCCAGTAAACACATGATTTGTTCATGCTTTGACGCTGTGATTGGATTACTGAATCACTGTTACTCGCTGTTTGCTCATAGAAGTTTGACGTGCGTGGTGTAATGGTTCTCATACTCTAAAATGAACACTCGCTGTTGTGCTATTTTTTACTTGCTATACGAAAGTGTCCAACTGCTATTCAAAACTGACTTTGTATAGCAGCTACTGCTGTGCAACTTTCTTTCTCTAAATCGACCCCTGAATTTATCATTTCTGAGGAAAAGTCAGGAAAATTTGAAAATTCTTGGAAAATGTTAGAAAAATTTGAAACTTCCAAGGAAAAAAAAATAGGAAAATGGTTCTTAAAAAACTAAGAATTTGAAATAATGGTAAAAATAAAAATTAAGAAATCTTGTTAGTCACCATCAGATCAGTTAGTAGACTCAGATTTTTTTTTTTTTTTTTTTTACTCTTCCACTTTTATAGTTTATTTAAAGGAATGGTTATATATTTCATTAAAAAAAAAAAAAGAAATCTTGAATTTATTTGCATCTAAAGTCTGTTTCCCAACATGTTTTTGACCATGCCCCACCAAAGTATCTGTAAAGTTGTGATCATATAATTCTTATCAAAATATGTACTCTTGCACATGGTGAGGGGGGGGGGGGAGATTCCCAAAAGGGAATACACAGAATCACTGCATAATTTTAAGCTTAGAAAACAGGTCACTAACATATCACTAATATGCTTTTAATGTAACTTTTAAAATGAAATGAAGCCATTCAGGGTTCATACTCATCAGGGGAATCAGGGGATAAATTTTGTGTCTTAAAAATCAGGGGATTTTCCAAAAAATATCAAAAACCTGGGAAAATTTGGCAAAACGATCGACTACTCTGGGAAATGAGGGCACTCGCTGCTATTCGCATGCTTCGTGAAATAAGAGCTTTGTATCTGCAAAATATTCAATAATTTGTAAATTTTGCAAAAAATTCTTTAACAAACTAGTAGTTTGTGCTTCAGAATCAGTTGTGAACTTGAGAGTGGAACTTTCCCAAATCCTAAGATTTTAGTGTGTAACATAACAAAATCTTGATACCTAGAAAATTTGTTGCTGTTCTGGGAAATATATATATATATATATATATATTAATTAACCTTCAGATGTAAAAACTTAACTTTTGTGATTACCTCTTTTTTTTTTTTTGGGGGGGGGGGGGGGGAGGTAATACTAAGTTTTAAAAAATGTCGTTAATTGTCAACATGGGGAAATTATTCATCCTGGAAAATACATCAGGGGATTTTTTGGAGGGAAATGAGTATGAACCCTGCCATTCATCTTCACATTTATATCTACAGGAGTTTTGTTTCTTATCACCTTGGTGTGAAACAAAAGTAGTATTTTATGGCCTGTATTTTTATTTTGATAGAATTTCTTGATGAGACTCGCGTTTGGCATTAAATGTGATAGCATTGATATATTTTATGATTAATTTTAATAACTTCATTTATAACGTGAGAATTATTTGGGTACTGGGTACAGAGATCTCCATTTATCTAATACAATCATAACTGCCACAATTTTTTGGCATTACTAGATTCTTTATTTTATTTACATTTATTCCTTTTCAAAAATGAATTAGAAGTAAGTCATTTCTCGACTTTTAATTTCAGTTTGCAAAAAATCCAATAATCTGTTTATATCAGGGTTACACGATGACTTGATGTTTTGTTTATTATATTCTAAATTCAAATCTGAAGGCAATAATTTCAAAACTACGGCTAAATGGCAGGAGCTGTAAGCCTGTGGTTCCCAGGGTGGTTAAAGACCGTACATTTATCTCAATGTCATGAAGTTTTTGTAATTTTGAAATGTCACTAGACTTGAAAACAGGAGATAAATTTAATAATTTGTTCATGTGATGGTTAATAATTTCTTTATTACCAAATCTACTTTCAAGAATTTGTAGCGCTGTGTCATGATTTGATTCCGAAACTTCCAAGCCTTCTATGGCGTTTAAAGCAGATGAAACTAAGTAACTTCAGAGATAATTGTACTTTTCTATTTTTGTTAATGAATTATTGTCTATCGAAACTTTAACCCTTTCGCGACGGCATCCCTTACAGAAATTTTATTTGGTTGGTACCACTTTTTTTAAACTGTTCCCTGTACTTGTAAAATACCAACAAATTCTCTAATTAAAAAAGACAAATATTACAATTACAGTAAACTCTGTCTAAGGCGAAATCAATCGGGAGCGAGAAAATTTTCCGCCTTATGCAAAACAGCCAAAATAAATAAAATATATATGCGCAAGTCCTATTTTTACGTTCGCAATCTTCAGTACAGTTTTCTAAATGAAATTATACGTCTTATTAAATTTATTATTAATCTGAAAAACATTATATGAATAATAAAATAAATAGTAGTACCAATGATAAATTTCTTCCATTTTAAAAGTTAATGAAAATCATTTACCTTAACAACTACTTCATACTTCACATAGTAGCATAGTAGTTTTTAAACAGTCGAAAAATAATCTTTTATCGATGCTTGTCTTGTCTTTCTTTTTACCAAGCATTTTTCAGTAGCACATTGCAAGTCCGTTATTATTGGTATCAATTCTTCATTTTTTTGAGCAAGAAAATTTTTTTCGAGATACCTAATGCTTCTCAAGGCGTCTTGATACGTTTGAATTCCTCCGTTGTCTTTATGGTTTTCATAATCGTGCTCATCTTCATTTTCACTAGCACTTTCCAAATCTTGATATCGCTGAATCAAAATGTCCACGGAAGTGTTAGCTTCAGTAGTACACACTATATTGTCAGCTGATACGTATTCTTCTTCATTACTTTTTTTCATTGCTGTGAACATATTTTAAGTCATCTATTAGATTTTGTAACTCATTTTCTTCCAACTGGTCAACTGATTCATGGCCATTTTCTGAAACAAAACCAGCTTTTCTAAAACAATGAACAATTTTTTCAGGCGACATTTCTGAACAGGATTTGGCAATCCATTTGACAGCATCTAAAACACTTATATTTTTTGAAATTTCGGTGGCAGAAGAGCAATTATCTAAAGACGCAATAATGGACCGCAAGAGATATTTTTTGTAATGGGTTTTCATCATTTTTATAACTCCTTGATCCATAGGTTGTGTTACTGCAGTAGTATTTGCGGGAAGAAATTGTAATTTTATATTCGATAGTTCGAAATTGGCATGACAAGAGGCATTGTCGAGAAATAACAAAATTTTTCGATTTTCTTTGATCATACGGTTATTGAATTCAGTCTCTCCATTATGGCAGTCGACATCCAAGATTTTTTTTGAGATCTCCAAATCACAGGCAGTTTATCAATGTTCACATTCTTAAAACATCGCGGCTTTTGCGATTTTCCTATCACTAAGGGCTTTTCTAAACTGCCCTCCATATTCGCGCAGAGCAAAACAGTGACACACTCTTTGGAGTTTTTACCACCGTGGCATTCACTTCCTCTTTTTGCAAGGGACTTTGTGGGCAACGCACGATAAAATAGTCCCGTTTCGTCGCAATTGTATATATCCTTAGATTGATATCCTTTAATCAGTAGAGGAAAATTTATTTTCCATTCCTGAATTTCTTGGTCTGGGACGTCTTTCGACTCTCTGCAAACTTGCTTCATGGCAATATTGTGTCGATTAAGGAAACTCATTAACCATCCAGTAGAAGCCTTGAAATCCGCTTTACCTAATTTTTCGGCTATCTCTTTCGCTTTTTCACGCAACAGTGTTCCAGGTATGGGCAAATTTTTAGCTTTAGCGTTAGAAAAACATTCAAGTGTTAATGCATCAATGTCTTCATTTTTCACAGCACCTTTTCGTTTTCGGTTGGATGATTTGCTTTCCAATTCCTTTTCCAACTCTGTTCTTTTTATAGCATCATAAATTTGTATTTTACCGCATTTAAATTTAATACAAAGATCTTTTACAGAGTAATTTTTTTCTTTTAATTTAATAACTTCTATTTTATCCCGTAGAGATAGCGTATTGAGTTTAGGTTTTGAAGCCATTTTTTACTATCACTTAGTAATATCAGTAAACAATATAAAATGAGAAGAACAAATAACACGTGCAACAACCTCGTTTTCTGACCATGTGATTTATTGAAATAAAACATACGTCACTTCGAATTCATCTTCCATCCCCTTCCCCATCTGAAACCACACCTCATACAGAATGTAAATGATTGTAGCTTCCCCCTCCCCGCCCTCTCCCTCTCACATTAGACAAAGAGTTATGGCGACCAAATGACTGATTGCACAATGATCAGAACTCAAAATTCGAAGCAAGCAAAAAAAAAAGTGATATTTCGTTAATTACAATGAAAAAGAGAGAAAAGTTAATGTATAGGGATTATTTTATCAATTTCTTTTTTTGAATAATTAATTGAGATAAATGTAGACAAGTGGGTAAGTGTGATCGAAGATCGCTCAAGTGGTTTTGTTTAATATTCCTTTCAAAACACTTTATCCTTTCTTTAATAAATTCAAAGAAATTTCATTTAGCAACAACAACAAAAAGTCATGTTTTTTATAAAGTAAAAATTTACCGGTCTATTTTTTCCTTTTTTCGAATATCTAAACCAGCCGGATAGCGGTCCAAGCCCGCTATTATATTCTGTCATAATAATATCCGTCATACGGACTAAATGCAATATTTAAAAAATAATTTCAAAATTAAACAAATTGTACACCTTTAAAATGTTAAAATATGCGAATATTTCCATAAACGGATTTTTATCACGATTCAATATGTTTCTCAAACTCATATATTTACTATTCTCTATTATTTATATTGATACTCGCTTTGCTCAAACATTTGAAAAATTAGTTAAACTTCCTATATGACGTCAGATTTTCTTTTTAAATGACGTGATATTAATCTGCTTTTTCCACTTACATATACTCATACTCCTTGTATTATTGAGAAATCTTAGACATTTTCCGTTTTAATACGACTATGACGTTAATTATTGTAGAAAGAATTTCATTGTGGATTTTAAATCTTTGGCATCTGCTCTAACGAAAAATGTTTCAATTTAATAGGAAAAGGCTGTTAGAATTTTGGTTTTTTTTATCTCTATTTATAAACATAATACGAATTTTTCAAATTTTAATATTTTGAGATCTTTACAGCTGCTATTCAGATTTATACACTAAGTTTCAACTCTGTAAGTTACATACTTTTTGAGAATGGCTCTGTGAGGGACAGACAACGAAGCGGGGGTAATAGGGTTTTGTGAGGTGAACGAAACCCTAAAAATGTACTTGGTATGATGTGTTTTCTTTCTTTTTTTTAAGAGGAAAAACATTTTGCTTATATATGAAAAATAATGGAATAAAAAATTATTCCTTAAATATTTAAACATTTTCCATTCTGATGAATCAACTTTATTAATCTATTACGAATGTTGAGCATTTGATGTATGTAATCAGATTTGAAGTTTCATAAACCAAATGCCTTTCATTTTTTAACTTTTTTTCCGTCTTATGCAAAATTTTGATTTCGATGGGACTTTAAAAACCTTTCCGTTTCTGCGTTAGGCAAATTCCGGCTTATGGAGCATGAATTAATCTTATTCCCTATGTGTTTGCCGGGACTTGAAAAAATTTCCGCGTTAAGCAAAATTCCGGATTACACAGAGTCCGCCTTAGACAGAATTCACTGTATTTATTAGTGGTGCCAAAAACATTCCACATACATCTTTTGACAATGCATATATGCATCACTCGTCCCGAAAGGGTTAAAAGTGTTCCAAAAATTTGTGAATTGAGTATAGTCACCGTAAAAATTCTGTATATTGAGTTTTGATAACCTCACAAATTTATTTTCTTTACTGGGTAAAGAATCATTAACTGAATTGTTATTCGGAGGAATGATGTTTTTTTTTCTCTTTCAGTTTCTTTTCAGCACAAAAATTCGTTAGATATTTTATCTGTATATTCATACATTGAGATCATTTCTGCTTCATATTCGTCTAAGTTTAGTAATGGTTCTATTTTATTATTTATTTCATCTAAGTTAGATGCTTTATTTTTAATTGATTAAATCCCTCTTCAAGATAATCGAAATCTACCTGGTCATTTTTCAATATAGTATCGATATTGTTTATTAATTTAATGACTGAACTTCTCAAAATTGTTCTGTTTTTCTTATATTTTTCTAGGTCGGACATCTTTAACATAAAAATAAAATCAAATTCTTACCTTGAGAAGTCTTTGCACTAAGTGCTATAACAAGTTAACTAAATTAACACTAAATCATTCGTATTCTGTATTATCCGGGATTCGCGGTACGATGCACCTTGAAAAAAAAATCAAATCAAGTTGTTGTAAACTTCACTATAGCATACCCCACTTTAAATATTCGAATCATTAATCAAACATAATCTGAAGTTAAGTAAAAAAGCAACATGATACTTAAAATAGAATGTAGTGATACTTGGCCTTGAATTCTTGACGAAACATTTTAATGAAAGAACTATTTACAGTAGCTATATTACATTTACAAATACCAAAATATCGGGAGACTTGACGTTCCACTTTCATATATATTCATGACGATAAAACGTCCTATCTATCAATCACAACATATTCACTCTATTCTAGCAACATTCGGTTTACAAAAAAAAAGCAAGATGTTCTGGGAGTAGAAGTGAAAGTTGTAGTACATAGCACAAATCTAACTGTACTTCTTTTTTCGACAGCATTAACTTTCATTTACATGGGAACTTTCAGTTAAAAAAAAAAAAATGTATCACCGTAATTGTTTGTTTAAATTGTAGGTTTGAAAGGCACGTTTATGAGGCGATCAATGTAAATATTAGGACAGTAGGTCCCAGATGGTAGAGTCATCTATCGTGTTTAGCCGATTTCGGAGTGAAATATGTTAGGCATTTATATGTTATAGAGGTAGTGGTTCTATAGTAAGTTTTCACCCTCTTGATGCCCTCTATCATCCCTCTTAATTTGTCAGTCGAATTTTGGAACACTTAGTATATACATATATCTTATTTATGACAATTCAAAATAGTAAGACTCACTTAAAATCTATATATATATATTTCTCTTACATGGCATGGAAATAAGGCTGAATTTCTAGCTTACTGTTCAGCAACAACCGCAGTTTCCAGAGCTCAGACTAGATTGAGTAAGATCAGCTCTGCCTCTAAACAAGACCAGTCAAACTAGAACTAGCAATTAAGAATAAAATATGTACGTAATCCAAAGCGCTTGAGATGATTCCTCATTTTAATTATGAGTAATATCGTTAATTTAAAATGAATTCTCAACTCTTATTTAGAATTTACGAATTTCACTCACACGAAAATTGGAGAGAATAAAAATATCAACTGTCTAGATTGCACCTGCTGCCATCTTGATGAAGTAAAAAAATAATTTCTTTTGTAAAAATCTATAATCAATTAGAACAGTAAAATGTCGAACGAAATTTAAACAAGGATTGATGATAAACTATCTTCCTATCACGTAGTTAAAAAAAAAAAAAAAAAAAAAAAAAAAAAGAATTTAAGCCGTGCTATACAATATTATAGGTGTAATGAGTTTTAAACTAATTGTGTTTCCACCAACTAAATTAATTTTTAATTGTGTTTTCAACAAAGTTTTAAATTTTTTTACATTAAAAAAAAAATTGTCAATTTCATATGTTAAAATGATTTATGGTAGTTCTTATTCCGGCTAGAGTTGCTGCAAAAACAAAAAAAGGCGAGCGAGCGAAGCGAACTGGAACCAGTTAGCACGGGAGTTGATGAGCGTTAGTGAGTAATAAATACTTAATAAACATATACTAGTAATAAATACTTATGACTAATCAAATAACAGCAAACAATAATTTAGACCCAATTGCAATAACAATTAAAAAAAAAAAAGTTTTGATTGTAAGAACTAATTTTATTCAAAATGTTAACATTAATAATACAAGAAAAATGCAACAGTATACAAAAATGGCACAAGCACACATTTTTCCAAAATTTGTACAGTTGCTATTCACATTTCAAAGTCATTTTAATATGTACATAAATGATTTTTGATTAAAACATTTTAAAAAAGTTACAAAGAGAAGTAAGACTAATTTAAATATGAATTTAGTGATCAATATAAAATGCATGTTTTTTTATTCCATAGCCTACCCATAGAAGACAAGATTGTCTGAAACAATATATTTTTTCATTGTATATTAAGGAGGCAACAGCTATATTGATGCATCTTTTTCTAAGGAACTACTTGAGTGATTTCAATATTTTATTACTATTATCATTATTATGGCATTATAATTAACTAGATTTTGATTTTTTGTTTTTCTGGAAAATAAATTCCTTTTTAATAACCTTAATTAAAAAGGAATTTTAGGCTGGATAATAATTGTTATTGAGGGCTACTATGGCAAGTTCAGTATTGAAAATAAAGTGTGTAGCATTTATAGTTCGTTTACAGGGACACTGAAAAGAAGTGTTACATTATGGTCTACGGGGAAAAATAGTTTGCAGTGAATATTAATAATGTTACATTATTTCAAACATATTGATAAATATATATATATATCAGAGGTGCATTACAAGTTGCTTACTGTAGAATATAGTGTGCAATGTGCATAGCATTTCTTGTGCGTTTACAGGGACCTATAAAATAATTTGGTTATAGTACTGTCTATAAGCAATAGTTGGAAGTATGTTTTCAGTTGTATGCATTTTTAAATTTAACTTATTTGTTTGCATATTGATATGTATATAAATTCTGTAGATCATATACAGGTTTGCACAATTTCATTTTCACAGGGTTTTTTTTTTTTTTTTTTTTTTTTTTTCCCTGTTTATTGACAGATATTGGAGAAAGGGAATTTCCAAGTGTGTTATTCATTTACTAACAGAGCTAAATTTTGGCATACTATGTAGCACACATACGAATCTACTGATCATATACAGGGCTTCACAAAGGAATTTGAATACTTTTCAGACTACAGATAGTAATTGCTGAAATTGGGTTTTCAAATGTGTTATGCGTTTTTCAAATTGTTTACTTAAATATTCTTTCACCTTATTAAACAGGGAAGTTTCGTTACAGTATTCTGAATGCATTAGAAAGTGTTTCATAATCTATGCTTGACACATTTTTCTTTCTTGCCAGATTATCAATTTATAGTTTGGCTGCGGTCAAAACTATGTAAAAAAAATATACTGAAATCACTTTCTTGTTCCTGGGAAAAAGGTAAGCATAGCTGATGATGATACTATTTATTCAATACATGCATAATGCGGCACATAAGGAATTTGCAATTAAAACTCTCTGAATTCCATGCACTGTAGGAAAGTAAATTTCAGAAAAAATTGTAATGTTTCCCCATTTCTTTATTTTAAGGGATAACAAACCACCACTTTGACAGCCTGAAATTTAAAAGCTTTTTGGAGCTTCAATGTTGAATTCTAATTAATAAAATGTGAATTTTATGTGTGTAAAGAATATTTGAAGCAACAACAACAATAAAATAAAATAAACATTTTGTACCTGTCATAGTGGCCTTACCCCTTAAGTAAAACTTCTATTATTTAAAATTGTTATATATACATATCTTTTTCACATTATAATTATCAAGAAAATATTTCACATTTATCATATGCATGAACAATTTTCAAAATCTCTGTTTCTTTAATATATTTGATTGTTTTTTAAGTTTTATAGTTATCCTATTTTTCTTTGTTGCATAGCTATCTTGTTACTCAATAATAATTAAAAATAAATAAATAATTGTTGCTTGCATAAAAATTCTATATTATAATACTAACAATATATTAAACAAAATAAATTTCATGTATAAATCAACAACAGTATTCATATATGATCATAACAATTGCTGCTCCACTTTAACATGAATAATAAAAAACTAAACTCCCATCACTTACAATCCAAGAAGGATCATGGCTGACAGTGTCCAATTCTGCTTTCTTGACCATGGGCCTGAGTTGCGATCTATAATATAGCATATGTCCAAGTCAAGTGGTCCATTAGTTTTGTACAATTTTTCCTTTACTACAAAGACAAAATTCATCAAACAAATGTGATCAGAGATCAACCAATAAATACCTCAAAATGATCAGTGATTATAGGTGCAGATTCCCAAACTTTGGAAGGAGACAGTGGCTCCTAAATTCAAAAGATCCAGTGGCCACAATTGTGAAACAAACGCATAAAAACAATAGAGTTTATATGGGGTAAAAAGCTAAACAAAAAATTCAAGAATTCAAAGAGTAATTTAATTAATATACACACATGTACAACAAAATTTGAATATTAATTAAGTGTAATATAAATCTTAAATCATGTACAGTCAGTAGATAAAGTTGGGCAAGATACGGTTTAAAAAAAAAATCGTGTAAGCTAAGCAATCATGATAGCGTGGGGAATCTTAGAAAAACAATATTTCTTATTTAAATTTTACCATACAAAAGTACATATAAAAGAAAATCTGAATGTGGGAGATTATTTTGCACTATAAAAATCAAAACCCATTTTAAACATTTGTTTTTTGATTTATTTTTTTAAAATTACAGACTATGTAACATTATCAGACTCAAACTGTTACGAATAACGTAGCTATTCGAATATATTTAATAGTTTGCTCTGAGATGCTATTAAAAGATAATAATTAAGTTTGTTATGTGCTTTGTCTTAATCTTTAAAAAATCAAAGTTTCACAATGGTGACTGGGAATACCAGAAATTGATCACTTTTAAACCACATGGCGACTTAAACACCGAAAGTTAGTGGCCAAAGCAAAAAATTTAGTTGCCACGTCCACGTGACGACTGGCGACATTGAATCTACACCTATATCAGTGATGCCGAGGATGTGCTATAAGCACATCATTTAAGCAAAAAATTGGAGAAGGGATGCATTAATATAATTTTTATGCGTCCTTCAGGATGCATAATTTTTTTGTTGAAAGATCGCAAAAGAAATATGTGTTGTATAAAATACATTAAATCTGTATTTCTAAAAGAGGATTATTCTCTTTTGTGAAAAAAGACCCGATTTTCTTTAAGTGTCTGGGTCCCAGGGACCCTGAATTTAAAAAACCTAGTGGCATCCCTGAATGATATATAATCATCAAAATAATTGATACAGATCGAACTTATTAATTTTTAGAAAGGGGGTGTAGTGTTGGGAGATGCACATAGTCCTGAACATGTGTCTGAATAGTAGAATAGAATTCGGAATTCAGTAACGCTAATCCACACGAGTTTTTTGTTAAAATTTGTTTTGCAATTTTTGTTTTTGAAATAGTTAGAGAATAACATTAAACCTGCAGTCCACTGACAACAATGAGAATTACTGCACTTTTAGTTTCCAGATATGTGTAGTGTAAGAAAAGTATTGTAACAATAATAAAGACTATGAAATTTTGCCATAGCCCTTATTTTTTTTAGGTTCCCTGGATGCACTTTTGCTTTTTTTTTTATGATTCTGTGTATGGGCATATTTTGGTATTTCCTTACTTTTCAGGGCTCGACTATATACACCATTTTCAATAGTGATAATACTGCAATGAACATCAAAAACATTCATCGATTTTCTTGCTATTCAAGCAAACTTACGGAAGTTAGAGTAACAACAGATAAATAGATAGACAGACGATCCAAAGTCCTGAGCACTTTTCAACTTTCTTGGAAAGTATTAAAAATCAGTGATTTATTTCTTAAAATTGTTATTTTATCCTTTAAAAAAATTAATATGTTTCAAAAGTCAGTCTTCCTGTGTCCCTAGCATCCTCCTTCAAATAAAAAGTAGTGGGACGTATAAGATAAAGTGTGTGTGTGTGTGTGTGTGTGGGGGGGGGGGGGGGGGGGTGCATACTCCCTCAATACACCACTGGGAGGGGTGGAATGTTATTTATACCACTTCATCTTAATGCCACAATTGCGCCAGAATTTTGGAATAAAATTTTGCTTTTATAATGTACATGAAAGCTCATACTTATTTTCAAGTAAATTAGTTTATAAAGTCTAGTGTCATTCAAGCAGTTCAACATTTTTGCAACAGTAGTACTTTGCCCCTGAAAGGGTTAAAACACAACTCGCATGATGCACTCAACTTTATTGAATTCAAACTGCATAGTAACAAAAGATTAAAATTCAATATATCACTAATTCAAACAGCTTAAGACTTAATTTTGTGAATTGGTCACATCTGTTTAATGTTTTGTAAATTTTCTTATCTGTTTCCAAGAGTTAAGAATTTGAGGATATAATTCTTTGCATACATTTATAGATGCAGTAGGGACTGCAGGTTCTGCACATTACACAAATGTGGATTAAAGGATTTCGACTGTATTTAAGAATTAAATCCCCCCCCCCTTCCTTTTTAAAAGTAGAAAGCAGATTTTTAAGAAATATTACTTTAACCCTTTCGGGACGGGTGATGCATATATGCATCGCCAAAAGTTGTATGTGGAATATGTTTTTGGCACCACTTATAAATAATTGTAATATTTGTCTTTTTTAATTAGAGTATTTGTTGGTATTTCACAAGTGCAGGGAACTGTTTAAAAAAAGTGGTACCAACCAAATAAAATTTCTGTAAGGGATGCCGTCGCGAAAGGGTTAAAAAGAAAATAGCGAACACTTTGGATAAAACAATGTACAATTCTTTAAGTGAACATAAACATCAATGTACAGTAAAACCTCTGAATAGCAGACACTTCGGGACCCTGGAATTAGTCTCCTTTTCAGAGGTAAAAGCAAATACAGTAAAATCTCATACAATGAATGTCACTTTAACAAATTTTTCAGTTTAATGAATATTTTGTGGATTGTTAAAAAAAAAGTCTTGTTTTCACATTATAAATATATTCACTTTAACGAATTTGATATTAACAGATTTTTAAAATTAATGAATTTATTGAAGTTTTTAAAAAGAATAGTCGGCTCAGTTTTACGAATGTTGAGATTGCAAGAAAAAAAAAATCTCTATTGAAAAACTAGAATTTGGAAGAAAACTTTCTTGGGAAACTCAATGAAGGGAGGCAGATGACAATGAAGCTGATGATGATTGTCCATCAAGTACCGAAGATTGTGTTGTGTGATCAAAAGGGGTTCGATGGAACATTGAAGCTCTTAAAAAGTAATTATCCCAGCAAAATAATGCTCTGAAAACATTTTATACAATTTGTTTTGAAAAATGTATCGTCAACTTCAGTGAAGAAAAAAATAAACCTCAGATTTTTTTGATAAATACATCTGATTAATTCATGTGAAGTACAGTGATTAATTTTTCAAAACAAATATTATTCTGGATGGTTTGGTTGAGATTTTCCCCTCCTTTCTAAGAAAAAAAGTTTCTCTGTGATGCATGTCAAAATGAACTTTGCACCAAGTAATGCATCACTGAAATTACTCAAATTTTATATAAATGGGGCAAAATATTCTATTCCAAAAAGAACCTTATGCAAACCTTTCCGTTTTAAAGTCTAAAAGAAAAAAAATCAAATCAACCTAGAAAAAACACTTGAAACAACTTCATTTACATGATTTTAATATACTCATAACATAAACTGACCTTTGATTTGATAGATCTTCCATACAGCAGTTCAGAAATAAACTCCAAATCTCTGAGGATTTGAGTAGACAAAATGTATAAGGATTACATTTACAAGACTGCCCCCTCCCCTTCTATATGCTTATACAGTATGGAACCATTTACCCGGAATCCAGTTAACAGGAAAACCAGTTATCCAGAATGGTATTTCAAACTGACTGATTTCAGAATATTTCCAGAAAAAGAGCCAACTTGTCATGTGCATTGCTTGATAGATTACCACATGCATTGTACAACTTAATGGATCTGAAATGGAAGCATATTTAGTTAGATATTTAGCATTTTGAGTTTTATGCAGCATTATTTTTTCCAAGGTATTGCCCTCTTTCAAACTCTGATTAGTCATTGGTCTTGATAGGATCTGCAGTAACAATGTTACAGCCACATATATTCTACAAATCTCATCAAATAGATGTTGCTTTAATGTCCAACCAGTTATCCAGAAAAACCAGTTATCTGGAATACATCTGGCCCAGACCATTCTGGATAAATGGTTCTATACTGTAATATTTTTGCATTTTCATATCAATTTAGAGATTGTCCAAAGTTGCTTTAAAAAGGGTACAATTCCAATGTATGGCACTCTTATGCCTGCTATTAATAAGATAGAGAGAAAAAGTAATTATGAACAAGAAAGTGTATTTTGGCAAAGTATCTAACATCAAGTATACATAGTATACATCACACAGCGTGTATCAGATTTACACACAACATAAACAAATGTTTTCATCTGGATAACACATATTCATAGATTTATGACAAAAGAAAAACAAAAATTTGAATTTCATGTAGATTGGCAGGAGGTACTTGCATAACATTTTAAGCTTAAAATGTAAGCTTCATTTTTGCTAATTAGATGAAAGATCATGATAAATTTAAATAAAATTAAATAATTTAAAATGAAAAGTTTTTAAGAAAAGACAGACATAGTAAACAAAAGACTATCACAAAAATACAGAATACAGTAAAAGAATTAACAAAAGTAAAATGCAAAGTTTTTGAATATCTCAATAACTGACATGATGCGAAACAAAAAATAAGATTTGGAGCTTAATCATATGCAATAATAGTAAAATTTGCCAAATCCAAGAAAACACAGAAATAGCCAAAGAAATGAAAACCTGATGTCTTAACTCTCACTTTTAGTGATTGAAACATACAATTCCCCCAACAATAATGTTTTAGCCTTTTCTTTTCACCAGGCAAAGCATGCATGCTATTACTGATGAACTATACAAGTGGCTTATGAGGGAAAGTCAGTTGAACACAGTTGAAAAGTGTTTATCAATTCAGTTTGTCTGTCTGTCTGTGCTCTACTCTTGTAAATATGCTCAGATTGTCATGGAATTTTTTACACATTAATCTTCAGTATTGAAAATGAAGTGAGTAGCATTAATAGTTCATTTACAGGGACACACAAAAGAATTCCATTGCATTAGGGTCTATGGGAGAAAAATCGTTTGCAGTGCATTTTTTATTGATGTTACGCTATTTCAAACAAAATGAAATTAATATTTATTATACAGGCGGACTACAGCATGCTTTTACCGGAGTATACAATGAGTAGCATTTACAGTTCAAATACAGGAGCATACAAAATAATTACTTTACATTATGATCTATGGGGGAATATCGTTTGTGGCACATTTTGAACATGTTATAATACTTGAAACATAAAGAAATTAAAAAGAATCACTAATGTTCAATACAACGTATTTTCTATAGAATATGGAGTGCGTAGGATTTATCATTCATGTACAGAGATGCACAAGAGAATTCAGTTAAAGGACTGACTATCATCAGTAATTACTAGAAGTGCTCTTGCCACTGTGATATGGAATTATGTAATTTTTAGTGTATTACGTGTTGTTTTCAAATTCTGTAGATCATATACGGGGCTCAGGGTGTCTAGTCACCTGGAAAACCTAGAAAAGTCAGGAAAATTGATATGGACTGGAAAAGTCTTGGGGAATTCAGGGAAATTTACCATTTCTGAGAAAAAGTCAGGGAAATTTGAAAATTCTGAGAAAAAGTTAGAAAATTTTGAACTTTCAACAAAAAAAAAATAGGAAAATGTTTCTTATAAAACTAAGGGTTTGAAATTGCAGCGCCATTAAAATCAAATTTTGCTCTTCATAAGTAATGTAAAGAGTATTTCAACCTCTTGTGCAAATCATTATGTCTACCCCCCTTTTAGTCCCTCTTTGTAACTCTGAGATTTTCAGTTCTAGCTTCACTGAAACTTTCTACTTTATGTTGTAGGATTGATTAGGTGTTTCACTCTGCTTACTTATCTTTGTTTGGGAACTGAACATTTGTTAGCTTAATTTATTGAATGTTTATTATTTGCATTAAAATATGTCAAAGCAATCTGTATTTAACTGTGACTAATGTGATAAAGAATTTCATCCTGATTTGACAAAATGGATTTATTATTTGCATTAAAATATGTCAAAGCAATCTGTATTTAACTGTGACTAATGTGATAAAGAATTTCATCCTGATTTGACAAAATGGATTTATTATTTGCATTAAAATATGTCAAAGCAATCTGTATTTAACTGTGACTAATGTGATAAAGAATTTCATCCTGATTTGACAAAATGGATAGAACCTGATGCTAAAAGTGTGTATCTGCAAAATGTTCAATAATTTGTAAATTTTTCAAAAAAATATGTAACAAATCAGTAATTCATGTGTCAGAATCAATTGTGAAAGTTCCACTCTCAAATTCACAACTTTTAAGATTTTTTGTGTGTAACATCACAAAATCTCGATACCCGATTTCTTTTTATTGGTATGGAAAAGGTCAAGGAAATTCGTTGCTGATGTAGAATAGACACCCTGAGGGCTCATGAAAGACTTCGAATATGGGCAGGAATTGTTGAAAATGAATTTTTACAGAGTTATGTATTTTTTTTTTAATTGTTTATTTAGATATTTCATTGTATGAAAAAAATTAAATTTTTTAATAATATTCTGTTAGTGTTGGAAAGTGTTTTATAATCTATGCCGGATGTATGATTTTCCATTCTTGTTTAGAATTAAGAGAGATTTAATGTATTTTATACGAAATATGACTCTTTTGCGATCTTTTAACAGGAAAATTATATATCCTGAAGGACCCATAAAAATTATATTTATCCCCACTTTTCTACAATCTTTTGTTTAAATGATGCACTATAGTGCATTCTCGGCATCACTGTGTGATGATTGCATATAACCTTTGACTAATAAATCTACCGCCCCCCCACCAAAAAAAAAAAGATTTCTATAGGGACAAAAGTTTGAAATTCAACATTGAATGGAATCACCACAAAATTAGTAAAAAAGGTCTACTAGACCGATTTTCTATTTCTATGGTGATTGCATATATCCTTTGTCTGATAAAGATAGCTATAAAATTACTACGGTAAAAACTAATTGCTTATTTTAATCACTTTTGGGCTCTTAAGTTTTACAATTAATCAAACAATATACAGGAAACAATTAAAAATAATAAATTCCTTTAGTACTTTAACAAACAACACACAAATGAAAATACTGTTGTTTTCATTTTATTATAAGAAAGGAATATTTTATCAACTGAAAATATATCCTTATCTCATTTTAAAATATATTATTTAATATAATACACAGAACATATTTACAAGTTTAACATTTTCCAATTCAAAGATTTATAGAATTTACCAAAATAAAGATAATTAGATTAAACAAATTGTGTTGTTGAGATTGTATGATCTACATAGAATATAAACTGTAACATTAGAAACATAAAACTAGATTTGTTTTGTACTTAATATTATGCAGTATTTCTTTATTATAGCCACCTTTGAAAAAAAATGTATTTTATATCAAGAATATCTATATTCCTAATAAATCAAAATAAAATATTTTTAGGACAAGGCATAAATTAGGAACACAAGTTTTTTTAAATATCAAACTGTGTTACGGAATTTTCAGTTTACTGAGACGAAGTCTTATTTGGGTATTTTACACCAAATAAAATAATTAAATTTATTTTGTACTGAACATTGTAAAAGGGAGTTTTGAGTGAAAATTGTAAGCGATTGAGACAAAATGGAGGTACTTCATCCCATAAGGGAAAAAAAAAAAAAGTCTGCAGCCTTAAGAAATTAGCATAATTTTTCCATTACAAAGTGCTATAATAAAGAAGTACAAATCACAGTAAAGTATAATACAGTAAATATAACATATTTAAAAAGAGAGAGATTATATATGTAGGTTAAAGTCCCATAAATGGATATGCTACCAAGCTTGGCATAATAGTGATGTTGGAAACAATGTGACGGGGGTTTCAAGAGTAACAAAAACATGAGAGAAGTTATCTATCAAGAAATGTTGTCACATTTGCAGAATAATTATGTATCAAATATTTAGGAATATATTTAAATTCTTTATATATAAGTTAATTTTATTAAAATAAATTAAGCAAACAAACAAATGACATTTATTATCCATTTAAAAATTTTTTCAATGTTTTTTCCCTTCCCACAGTACATTGTCAAGTAACATCATAATGTAATATTTAGAAAATAACCACTAAAACGTATAGCGAATTTAAAAGAATGGATATTTTATTTTGCAATTTATATTAAATAACAGTCTGAAAAACAAACAATGAAATTACATTTGTACCAAGCAGAGTTAAAAAAATACGAAAACTGGCGACATACCCACTTATGGAACTTTCCCCCATATCTATAAAAGTACTTGATAAACAAAAAAAGAAAATTTAATTTACAATCCACCTGTCTTGTTTGCCTGAATAAAAGCCATACCATGACTTCTCATGTGCGTTTTAAGGGCTGTTTCGTTGGGAAACGATGTAAAGCAAACACTGCATTCTAAAGCATTGAGCTTAGCTTTTTCACTAGGATTTTCTAACTCAGGCATGTAATTAGTTCCTTCGTCTGAAATGTATTTTGTCGTATCACTTATTTTATGTACAATACGCAGATGTTTGCTTAGAGAGGGTTGTACCACAAAACACAATCCACATTCTTGACACTGGAAAGTACTGCGATTCGTCTTATGTGACAGAATATGCTTCTTAAATTCTTCCCTACTTGCAGATTGGAAATCGCATTTTGCACAGCCATTTCCTTCCATTCGTGATTTTTTAGCAGCTGGTTGCTCAAAGATACCAGCATCTAACGCACCAACATTATGAGTTTGTCTCAAGTGAACTTGCAATTCAGAAGTACTAACTGAAAATGGAATAAGCATAAGAAGTCAATGAATATATATAAAATTTGCAGCAAAAAACACTCATTATAAACAATAATTATTAATCTTATGCAGCTCTAATGAAACAGCAGAATCTTATTCAGTACTTAACCTATTTGTCAAATATAAAATCTAGTATATTCGTAAAAGGTCGAATAATATTCTTAAAAAATATTTTCCTATTTACACAGTTTTAGTTTTTAATTGGAAAATTCCTACTAATCATGCATAGTGGAAATATTAATTGATTTTGTTTGACAGTGTGTGCATAGTAAATTAAAACAGTGTGTTTTATAATAAAATAATTCGTATGTGTTTATAATAAAATTTGTGTGTGATTTATTATCAAATAAATATGCTTTGTAATAAAATTGTGTGTGTTTCATAATAAAATAAAACTAGGATACAGTTTTCGTAGGCTAGTTCTAACATGCATTTGGAAATGGGGTTTTCTCACCAAAATGGCACAAACACAAAAATTGCATTAACCCCAGTGTGTCTGCAACATCTGTTCACTGTTTTCTTTACATCAACTTAGTTTTTTGAGTGTAAAGCCAATACTTTAGCATAATTGTATTTAAATATTTATCTTAAGTGTAGTAATACAAATCAACATAAATTTGACAAATTCAGCAGCCTAAATAACTGAATTTTTTATTTTAATTTTGGCCGAATATTCAATATTTGGTCAAATGACTACTTGTTGCTCCCTAGTACAATTCATAAAAATTATTTAATACTCTTGTTTCTTAATTGATTTAAAAAAAAAAAAAAAAAAAATGGTTGCTCAATCTGATAGTTCTTAAATTTTTATGCATTTATGTTAATGCATAGCTTTTAAATTGAAGTTTGGATTTAAAAAATTCATTCCTGTAGAAAAAGCTTCTTTTACAGATAATCTCATTTTTATAATCCAAATTTTTAAGCAATAAAAAAAAAATGAATGTTGGTATCTATATCTACTAGCCTCTTTCTCTATGCTTTAACTTTTATAAAAATAAGCTGATTACTAAAGATCGACCGAAACAGGTTTTTAAGACCAAAACCGAATTTCGGTAATCTTTCCACTTTTGGCCGAAACCGAAACCGTCAAAAAAGTTCAAAAACTGATTAATACATACATAACTACACATAATTATTAATTAATTAATAACAAATAATTAATAATAACTAATTATGTTACTAATTAATTTATTAATTATACGTGTATTGAACCACATTTCTAACAAACAAACGTACATATATATGTGTGTGTATAAGTTTCAAACAAAAATGAAACATAAATAATACAATTTTTATATTTTATTATTTTATAACAACCAATAATTATAGGCATCTATGAATAATTAATTAACACTGTAGTTAAATAACGTAAAACAAATTCAATAATGAATATTTAATTTTTAAATATATTTATATTTTCAGTTCGTTAATATTTTGCATTTAAATTGATTGAAATAAAGTATTTAAAAGTTTGTTTTTTAGGAAATTAACATTGAATATGTTTTAACCATTTTATAATTATAAATATTATTAATTTAATAGACGTTTAAATATATATATTTATATATTCTCAATTTATATATTTCAATATTCTCAAAGTGAGACATGTTTAACATTATTTTATACTTTAGCTAATTTTAAATATATATATAAGGATAAAAATGCAACAGTTTTAGGATGTGCACAATAAGGTCAAAATAAATCTTTGCTTACTTGCCGTTCTCCCCCCCCCCCCTAAAAAAAAAAAGCTTTGCCACTCCCTGCCTCCCTAAGAAAGTATTGAAATGGCACCCTTGTTTGAAAATTTTATCTCTGGTGCCAAGTTAACTCTCTGTGCCTCTATCCAAAACTACTTATTTTCATATAAAATGAATAATTTTATATGAATAATTTCATACGTGTCATTTCCAATTATACGAATTTCATCAAATAAAAAATTATTTTAAGTATACATACCTCAATATATCTTTTGTAATAAATTTCGTAAATCTTCATATGTTTTAACAACACGTTTCTCATAAAGCATTCGAAACAATCTGGAGTTTTAAAGTAAAAAAATTCTATTACTGTTAAGTTTGCAGCTTTTAAAGGTCACGTGATAAGCGTCTTTTAAGTTTAGTCATATATGCATTGCTTACTTTATAATGTACACTAGCATCATGAATCGTCATGACGGATAATGACAAACAGTGGCCACATAAACACAGCAATAAACAGTGTCTCATTTGAGCCGATACAATTGATATCAATGAGCAAAGTCGAAAATTTCCGAAAGAAAGAACAATATTTTGAAATACAGATACTTTCGGTTAGGCTGAAATTTTGATGGCAGTTTCGCCGAAAATGAATATTTGGCGAAACTCTGATTTTGCGCCGAAACTGAAACCGAAATTTCAGTTGATCTCTACTGGTTACCACAAAATTAAAAAGAAACAACAATATCAGAGTTGCCACTGAAATTTAAAAAAAAATAAATCCATGTTCCTTATGTTATACACGCATATCTTGACGGAACAAAATTTAATTTTTATCAATGGGAAAAAAAGTTAAAATATTTGTTGGTAAAAAAAAAAAAAAAAAATCTCTGTATTTGTTTTTGCATAGTTTAGTAAAGATGAGTGAAAGCTAAATACTTTTAAATGTAAGCAACACATTTACCATATTTACTCAAAATCTAAGATGCATCTTAAAGCAAAAAAAAAAAAAAAAAAATACAGATTTTTGTTTAAAACTCGTATATAACACATGAAGAAATTTTAAAGAAAAAGAAGAAATTCGAAAACTTACGAAATATAGTAAATCCTAATTTTATTAGGTGTGTTTGTAATTAGATAAATATGTAGCACCTATAGGCTTCGTCTGGTCTGTCTGTCCGAATATAACAGCGCAAAAACTACTCAACCGAATGGTTTGAAATTTAATATCTATAATCGTTGCAGAATTTTGTAGAGTCATTTCAAATTTTATGAAAATCGAATCAAAACTTAAAAAGATATTAATAAAAGTTTTCTTCATTCTATAAAATCCCATCATATGTTATCTATATAATAAAAGCGCAAGTCATGTGAATGAGGAAAACAAATATGGGCTAACCACTTCTTTTTTCATTATGCCAAACAGCCTTTTATTTCAAAATTACTTTTTCAAATAAAATTGCATAAAAGTTACATTTTTAGAAAAATTGTTTAAAAAAATGGTTTGCTTGAGAGATGAGTTACAGTAAAAATTTTATAGATTCTGAGATGACTTTAGTGGAAATTAGGTTAACAGCCGAATATCTCAAACCATTAATGTAAATAAACACAACAGATTCGTTCATCATGAGTCATAGAAATATTAAACCATGGAGGTAATCATTCGCAAAGCAAGATCTCCAAGGGAATTTTGCAGCGCTGTCTGGTGTCGAAAAAAAAATTCACATTTGTAAAAATGGTATACATAATAGGAAAAAAATAATAAATAAATGCTCATTTCACTTATAACAGACGATGTATTTCAATGAAATAATAACGAGGATTTTTTTACATTGTAAAACTAGTTATAATATGAACACAGCTCATTTGTCACGCTTAACGTACAATTTCCAACTTGTTTATTCTCTACATTATTCTAAATATTTTTATCAATTCCTCTTTAAACACCTCTCTGTCTACATCATTTTAGTGCAGTAGTCATCAATGTCAATACAGTTTTCAAATGTGATTTCATCATTGGACTGTTGGAAGATAATGTCATCCATTACATATGTGCGTACGAGGGAAGTGGAAATGTGGGATAAATTAACTTTCTAACTCACATACACACATCAGAATTATAAGTTGTACTCAACTGAAAGACACCCCCAATTAAATGAATTTGATTTTGGAAAAAAAAAAAGACATCCCAGATTTGAGTAAATAAAATATTCCTTTTTACAAGCATACTCAGCATATTAGTATTCATTTAACCACTAGTGCTGGAAAGATGTGCCATGCAGTGTAAATAGAAATCTTTGTCGTACTCGATGAAAGAAATTCTGCAACTAAAAATAGATGAAGATTACCATTAAAATAATTAAAAGTAATGGTACAAGACTTGACAGCTAAAGGGCAAAATTAGTGCTAGCCACTGGTCATAGGCCAACTAAATGAAAAAAAGTGACTATTAAAAAATTGTCTGCCAGTGGCCACCTTATGGCCACCTTTCTTACAAGGAGAGAATAAATTTTTCTTGCACTTCATCTATAATTTTACTCTAGCTGGTTGAAATATATGTTAACAACATATTTATTTAGGCTATTTAATTTTAGAATAATACTAATACTAATAGAAATTTTATCCAAAGTTTATTGTTTAGCACTTTTAAATAAACAAGTTGGAAATTGTACATCAAATGTGACAAATGAGGTGCGTTTGTACTATAGCTAGTTATATAAATATTCAGATCTTGATGATTTTTATTCTGTGAAAGGAATTATATCGTCTGCAAATTAATTTCTGTAATAAAATAAGTATCTCGGTCGCTTGACGATTAAACCTCGGAAGCTCCTTTAACAAAAAAGCACCAATTTTTTAAAAAAATTCAAATTTCTTAATAAATATTTTGATTAATATCTTCTAAAGTTACAATTTTCATAATTTTCATTTTAATAAAATTTGAAATTTCTCGACAAAATTCAGCAAAGATAACATATCTTAAATTTCAAACCATTCGGTTGGGTAGTTTTTGCGTTGTTATATGCAGACGGATGGACCAGACGACGACAATAAGTGCTACGTATTTATATAATTACGAACGCACCTAAAAAGTGACCACTTACAAAATGGCTACTACTGACTACTAATGGAATTTCGTTTACCCTTTATGGACAGCTATGCAACTAAGTCACAAAGACATACTTGACATGCATAGCACATCTTTCCAGTGTAAATAGTTAAGCTACACCACAGCTGTTTAGAGAACAGTAGGTGAAAGGAGAAAAAAAAAGAAGACAATTTTAACAGTATAGCTTATAAAAGTAAAGTAATCAATTAACATACCAAATGATTTACGGCACAAATGGCAAATGTTAACTTTCGAATGTGATGATGCTAGATTATTTTCAGTCTCTTCAGATGGCGGGACTTTTTTAACAGGCAAATAGTGTTCTATGCGCAAGTGGTTTAAAGAGGCATTTAAGTTCAGAAACAACTTATCACAAATGGGACAAAAGGAACAAAACTTCAATCTCCTAACATGATTATCTAGATGTGCATCAAGTTCTTTAAGACTAGTGAATCTCATGTTGTTGCACAGAAGACAAACTATTGCTTTTTCTTCCAAGTGTGCTTTTCCATGGGCTACCATTTTCTGTCTGTTATGCATAACTTCGGAGCAATAGCAGCATGGCTTATTTACATTTATATGAGCTCGATAAAGATGTACATTGTATCCCTGTTGACTATAAAATGTAGCTGAGCATATAATGCATTCGACTGTTCCCCTGTATTGGTTAGGTGCTGTAACTGGTTTTGTTGGAGCCGGTCCCGTTTGAATATGCTGGTTATATATTTTAGGATGGTGTGACTTAAGATGATCTAATAGTTGAGATTTACTTTCTAAAGGTTTTCCACATTGCATGCAATTGAAAACATATTCACACACTTGGTCTTTCAAATGTTCAGATCTGTGAAGTAACATTTGATCATTGCTAATAAACACTATGTCACATAAAGAACACTTAAAAATCATTGTATAGTGTACTTGTCCTCCATCATGAAACATATTGTTATGCTGTTTAAATGCATCTGCAGAGTTATATGCCCTGGGACATTCTGAACACTTTGCGTATTTTTCGGTATGCAGTTCCATGTGCTTCGAAAGTAAATCATTACTTGGCGTGAAGCGCTTGCATATGGGGCACTTGTAACCCACACCACGGCTGTTATGAAAACATGCATAATGAACATGGTGAAGGAAATTCGTCCAAACTGGATCAGGGCTTTCACCACATTCGGGACAAACATAAGGACTTATTTGAAGATGTATTCTTTGATGGGCTTTTAAGCTACATTTAGATGGACACAATAATCCACACTTATCACATTGCGATACAATGACAGGTATCTTATCGCCATTCGTTAAATGTTCTCTCCTCGCTTTTGAAGAATCAAATTCTTCATTACAATCTAAGCATTTAACTTTAGCAAAGCTGATGTCTTTTTCTTCATTTCCATCATTTTGCTTTTCGAGCTCAGCTTCATCAAGTTCTCGCAGAGAACATTCAACCATTTCTCCTGGTCTTGGATCATCGGTATCATCCATTGTAGTTAGTTCATCATCTAGTGTACTGACAAACTCATTATGAATGCCATCCATGAACACACGAGGCAAAACAGAAAGTACTGCTTTGTCTATTTCAGCCTTTTCATTTTTATCAGTATGGGCTCTGACATGAGACAGCAAATTACAACGATTGTAAAATATACGAGTAGCTTTGCATGCTTCACACGGAAATTTAATTAGAACAGAACGGCGATCAAGATGAAAATTCAAACTAGCCTTTAATGCAAATGTATCGCCACATGCACCACAGCAATGTATATCAAACGCTTTAATATCAGTCTTGATAAATCTAGGAGGAGAGCCTGGTATATATCGTGGCAGAGCACTAGTACTTAATTGCTGTAAATTATCAGCCTTAAAAATTTCTTCAATTTCAACTGGCTTTAAGGTGAAAGATGGAACAGCCTGATCTACTGCATTATCAGAAGTCTTATCTTCGCTATCTCCATTAGCTGAAAGTTCATTGGATTTGTTTACATCTCCATTAGTTGAAATTTCATTAGACTGGTTCACATGTTCACCATTTGGTTTAGAAGAATCAGAATTTAGAGTCGATGAAGGTGGCTCTGAAGTTTTCTCATCATTTTGACTAACGGCCATCTTTCAGAAAGAAAAATCTGAAAAGAATCAATGTATGAATCTTTATTAAAACTGATATATTGAATAAGTAAAATGTCTCAGATTCACTTTAAATATTCAAAAGTTATGTGCTTGAGGCAAAAATTGTTATAGATAACAATACACAATAAATACTCAAATGGTCAAAACATTATAAAAGTGATAACATAATCATGAAAACAGAATTTTAATTAGTTTTCAAAGAATGCAAAGTATCTATATGTTTTATTTAAAATCAATAAAATACAAGTGAGATTTTTAGTGATTAATAAAACACACATTAATTTAATGCAGCTGTTGTTTTACAATGAGAAATATAAGTGAAATTTATCATTAACATCAGATTCAATTTTCAAAAATTTCTTTTGCAAGCAAGTTGGGCGGTTATGTAAGGTTTTCAAAGTGGGGCACTTTCGCAATAAAGTCTTTTCCTCTTACTATAGCAGCAGTTGAAAGCAGAGTTATAAAATTTCTTCACAGACTTAGTAAACTCTGCTGAATACTGAAATCCAAATAATTACAATTATTAAATGAATGAGACCAAAAGTATTTATTTTTCTTATAATAATACAAAATGTTTTGAAGTACAGTAACAGTGCATGTAATCATATTTCCTGATACAATACACGAGATTTAAAAATCTCCTGAAACTACTTGAGATCTTACTTGCAAAATACTAATATGAAAGAAATGAAGGTACAGGTCGAAATTCTCAAATACAGTATAGGATCCGTTATCCGGCGTCCCGGTATCCGGAACGATCCGAAAACCGGAATGCAAAACACTAGAAGAAGAAAAAAATTACATAAAAAAAAAAAAAAAAAAAAAAAAAAAGAAAAAAAAAAAAAAAAAATTTTTTTTTTTTTTTTAAGTGTTACTAAAAGAAAAAATAAGAAAATGATCAGGGGTGATTCTGGTCCGAATTTTCCGGGAAAAAAAATATATATATCGGTCATAAATCCAAAAATTCGGACATAAAATGTATCTGTATTTCGGCAAATGATTGCCGAAAAAAATCAATCTCGTCATTCGTTCGAAGGAAAGTCACAAATTTTGTCAAAGGATTGCGGGAAAAAGGTGACTTTCGTCAAAAGATCGCGAAAAAACGGCAAATTTCATCAAAAACATTGCGAGCGGCAAATTTCGTCAAAAGATCGCGGGAAAAACATGACCTTTCGTCAGAGAATCGCGAAAAAAACCGGAAATTTTCGTCGAAAACATTGCAAAAAACGGCAAATTTCGTCAAAAGATCGCGAAAAAACGACAAATTTCGTCAAAAGATCGCGAAAAAAAACGACAAATTTCGTCAAAAGATCGTGAAAAAACGGCAACTTTTGTCAACAGATCCCGAAAAACGTCAAATTTCGTCCAAAAATAGCGAAAAAAACACAAATTTTATCAACAGATCTCGAAAAAAAAACTGCAAATTTCATCAAAAGATCGCGAAAAAACGGCAAATTTCGTCAAAAAGATCGCGAAAAAAACGGCAAATTTTGTCAACAGATCACAAAAAACGTCAAATTTCGTCAAAAAATAGTGAAAAAAACGCAAATTTCATCAATAGATCTCGAAACTAATTGCAAATTTCATCAAAAGATCGCGAAAAAATGCAAATTTCGTCAAAGGGAGCAAAAAAAAAAAGTGACGGGAGTGTATCCCTTCCCCCTCTGTTGTAACTTTTCAGAAAATTTGCTGTGAATTTCAGAATTTTTTTTTACTCAGAATCACCCCTGAAAATGATATTGCCTTCATTCATTAATTTATAAATTCAATAAATAAATATAAAAAAATTCTGATACCAAAAACATTACGATTAGAAAAAATTAAAAACAATTACGTTAGAGAAATAAAACATGTCTGTCTGTGTACAAATTTTATTTTGTTACAAGTTTCATTAAAAAAGTTAAACGTAGTTTAATGCCATGGTGTTATTCCGGAGAAATATGGTGAGCAGAAAACTGACTAACATTTCTTTTTTGTTTTGTAAAATTGAGCCTAGAAAAATTATTTCTGTGCTAAGAATCGGCGAATCCGCCATTGCGATCAGCATAAATAATAACATGTTATGGAAAGTTACCAGATTACGCATTGATTTTAACATTTCCTTTTTATACATAAAATAATAGTTACTTGATAATTTGTAAATTTAGAGTTGAAAAATTTTTCATAGTCAGAGGGATTTTCTCTGAATAAAAAACTAAAATTCTTTTTTAGAATATACTTCCATTTATTTACTTCCATTTTTACTATTCCATTATTTATTTTCCTAGTAAATTTTATACACATGACATCACACTCCAGTATACGCAGCCACAATTCACTCCAGCAGATGATCTTTAGCCTCAATCTAGGGTATTATATAAATTTTAAACAAGCTGGATAAATGACGGCAGTTGATGCCGTCGCTATCTCCAAATCAAAGATTCTGCTCCCAGCTCCCAAAATGAAATTCTATTTATTTTTTGTAATTTAGAAATTTTTTTTTTTGTGCAAATAATGTATTAAATGAACAAATTTATAAGTAATGTATTTGCATATATTAATCATATTTATCACCATTTTATGCAATTATTTCGTATATTTTTTATACTTATAAAAAAGTGTTCTGAATTATGGAAAAACCCCTTATCCAGAATGCCCCAGGTCCCAAGCATTCTGGATAACAGATCCTATACTGTATTAAGTAAAATGAGTTCCAAAATAAAAATGGGACTTGCAGAGCTGATGTTAAGATCTATAATCTGCAGATATTTATTTTTTTAGGAAAGGAATCAATATTTATAGTTTACTCTTATGCCAAGAAGCAGAATTTTCTATGTCAATCAGCAGCAAACTAAAATTTATCTGCTACCCAACAATGCTAGACTAAGCCTACTATCATAAGAAATAACAGTAACCTATAAAATAATCAAAATTTGAATTTATAAAGAAAATATAATAAAAAGTACAATAAATATAAAAATCTAGAGACTAAAAGTAAATTTTAGCTATTTTTTTTAAATTGGCGAATTAATCTGCAGGAAACGCTGCCTTGATACATTGTTTCTGCTACTGGGCTTCTATGTACAGAGTAGTTTTTTCAGAGATAAATTGTGAAACATTTAAGGCAGAAAGTAAGTCTTAGGAATAGATTGTGCAGTTAAAACAAATTGTCTTTATTTGAATGGGTATATATGCATGCTTATATATGCATCATATATACTCCAAACACTGATATATGAGCTATATATGTCGTTATATACATATTACTTACATCTGATAATGTCCCATAGACATCATATACGTCTCATTCTCATACACATGTCATATATATACACAAGGTGTCCCAAATGTCTACGTACAACTTCAAAAATTTATTACAAAAAAAAATACTAGGCCTACAGCAAAAATAATTACAACAGCACATAAAGTAACTTAAAAAGTTTTTTTCTACTACCTTAGTATACTTGTACATGAGATCCTTTTGTTACATGAAGAATATCAAGTTGATATTCCAATTCCATCCATGTGCATTTCAGCATGCTAACATCAACAGTAGTTACAACTGTTTGGATCTTTTGTTTCAATTCCACGAGACTGTTCACTTTTGTTCGGTACACGATATAGGAGCAGATTCCCAAAATCTGGAAGGAGCCAGTGGCTCCTAAACCCAAAAAATCCAGTGGTCACATTGTGAAACAAACCCATAAAAACAATATTTTTTTCTCAATTAAATTTGGACAATGGAATATTAAATCTTCCCATCATAATTACATACAGTTTGTAGGAATAAACTTTGTAATGTAAGGCCTGAATCTTTTGTGAAAACGATTCTCTAAAGTTTTTTTTTATCTGTAGATAAACTTCCCCCCCCCTCAAAAAAAAGGATTTTTTATAGCTGAAAATAAATGCTTAACGTAGGAAACTTGCATAAGAAAATATGTCTATAAAAATCAAAATAAAATATAAATATATATGAAAAAAATATGGAGAATATTTATTTTCTTTTAGGTTTTAGATTTTAATAAAATAAATTAAAAAATTTCTGACATTTTCAAGGATGGTGGAGAAAGATCGAATACTATAAGCCTCAATGCAACTTTTGTTGCAAGGGGATTTTTTTTAAAGGTTTTATTAAAGAATTTTTTAAATCCCTATAGAGACAAAAAAAAATTGCAATTTTTGTGACCGATCGCCGATTTTTATGTTTTATTATCACAACTCCTTGACGAAATTCAGAATTTTTTTTTCTGTAGTCGATTGATGAACTTCGCGGTTTTTTCACGACCAATTGATGAAATGTGCATTTTTTTTTTCCTTCTCGAAATTCGCATTTTTTTCCCCCCACCAAAACCAATTGGGGAAATTCGTGGTTTTGTTTTGCGAAATTCGCGGTTTTATTTCTACAGCAATTGATGAAATTCGTGGTTTTATTTAGCGAGCGATTGACGAAATTTGCAAAATTTTTCAGTGACCGATTTCACGAATTTCGCGACCGATTGACGAAATTTTAGATTTTTTTTTCATGATTGATTGGTAGGGCTGGGCGATATCAGAATTTTAATATCGTAATATATCGCTGACCAAATATCGATATTTTCGATATATTTTAATTCATATATCACTCCATTATAGGGATCGGAAATGCCGATCCTCGAATGAGTCTTTCAATTTCGAATCTCGACGAACAAAGTGGTACATCAGAACAGTAGACTGCGTATATTTCGGTATGTGCGCGACACCTGCACAAAACCGTAAATATCAATATTGCCGCGGTATTTGCTTTCACGTCGGTATTCGGTAGATCTGAAAATCCGTAACTCCGTAATTTCTGAAACTCCGGATGTAGGATGAAATACCGTTTGACACGATATATCGGAAGGATTGAAATCTCAATACCATTATCGCGGTCTTAAAGAAATATCGATATATAACGGTATTAAGATATATCGCCCAGCCCTACGTCATTGGAAATTGATTTGCAGAAATTTAAAAATAAATAAATTAAGAAATAATGATAATTCGAGGAGTTTTGCTAATTCGTTGAAGAATCTGCCGATATCTATGTGTACCTGTAAGAACATATCTGAAAAATCCCAGAGCTATAAATTTATTCTCTTCTCGGCACAAATTTTACTGTTTCGAGGGCTTATTGTGGCATGCCATCGGCACAGAGTTCATTCGCGACGTAATCAACATGATTTTTTTTTTCTGAAAACAAGTGGGTAAGAGTGATCAAAGATCGCTCAAAGGGTCAAAGGGTTTCGTTTAATATTCCTTTCAAAACACTTTATCCTTTCTTTAATAAATCCAAATAAATTTCATTTAACAAAAAAAAAAAAAAAAAAAAAAAAAAAAAAAAAGTCATGTTTTTTATAAAGTAAAAAATTACCAGTCATTTTTTTTCTTTTTTTCAAATATCTAAACCAGCCCGATAGCGGGCTAAGCCCTCTATTATATTCTGTCATAATAACATCTGTCATGCGGACTAAATGCGATATTTAAAAAAATAATTTCAAAATTAAACATGTTGTACACCTTCAAAATATTAAAATATGCGAATATTACCATAATCGGATTTTTATCATGATTCAATATGTTTCTCAAATTCATACATTTACTATTCTCTATTACTCCTATTGATACTCGCTTTGTATTATTCTCAAACATTTGAAAAGTTCGGTAAACTTCCAATATGACGTCGGATTTTCTTTTTAATTCTCTAATGACGTGATATTAATCTGCTTTCTGTACATACACATACTCATACTCCTTGTATTATTGAGAAATATTTGAAAATTTCCATTTTATTACCACTATGACATCAATCATTTTAATTTCATATTAATATTTTTTTCAGTTGTTGAAACCTTTTGTTTCATTTTCATTTTTCACGTGGAAATTGTTTTCAAGAAAGAATTTCATTGTGGATATTTAATTTTTGGCAACTGCTTTAACGAAAAATGTTTAAATTTAATAGGAAAAGGCTGTTAGAATTTTGGGTTTTATCTCTATTTATTAAAATAAGATTTTTTCAAATTTTAATATTTTGAGCTTCATAACTGGTATTCAGCTAGATATACACAAAGTTTCAACTCTGTAAGTTACATAGTTTCTGAGAATGGCTCTGTGACGGACAGACAACAGAGCGGGAGTAATAGGGTTTCGTAAGATGAACGAAACCCTAAAAAAAGCTAAATATTGCTGAATTATGGAGGAGAATCCCCGGATTTCATATTAAAAAATAAAGCGGAAATCTGCCTTTCGGCGGAAAAGGGACATCCATGTAAAACACTTGGCGACTTAAACATAGAAAGTTAGTCGCCAAAGCAAAAACTTTAGTCGCCACGTGGCGACTGAACGACCGTGAATCTGCACCTATAGTACACGACATCTTTTACATAACCCCAAAAGAAAAAAGTTTAGTGGAGTAATGTGAGAAGACCGGGGCGGCCATGCTATGGGGCTATCCTTTCCAATCCAACTCTGTGGGAATGAATTAACATACTGTGGAAAAAACTTTTTGAGTTATTCTATCTACTGTTGCAGCTAATTTTGCTGTAGGTATATTATTTTTTTTTGGAAGAAATTTTTGAAGTTGTACAGAGACTTTTGGGACACCCTGTACATCACGAGCAGGGAAGACTAAGCAATGCTCAGTCAAAATTAGCTTTGAGTTCAAATATCATGACCCATGACCAAAATGACCCACTAATCAAATTTTCTCAAACATGTGACACAAGCCCAATTGTCTTCTTGTGCCGAAACCCATACGATATAAAATTTAAACAAAATAGTCTGATCCGTTTTTTAGATAAAATTAGCTTGACCCACAGTGACCCAAAAATGACCCACTAATCGGATTTTCTGGAGCATGTGACCTAGCCCAATGATTTTCTCGTGCCCAAAAACCGTAGGATACAAAATTTAGTGCAAATTGTTTGAGCTGTTTTTAAGATAAAAATAGCTTGACCCATAATGACCCACTAATTGAAATTTCTCGAACATGTGACTTAGCCCAATAGTCTTCTCATGCCCGAAAATCATAGGAAGCAAACTTTAGTCTAAATAATCAGAGCCATACATAAATATTATAGATAAAATTAGCTTGACCCACAGTGACCCACTAATCAAATTTTCTTTGATATGTAACCTAGCCCAATGATTTTCTCGTGCCCAAAACTCGTAGGATAATACAAAATTTAATCAAAATCATTAGATTCATTTTTTAGATAAAATTAACTTGACCCGTGTTGACCCACTAATAGAAAGTTCTCCAACATGTGACCCAGCCCAAGTCTTCTCGTGCCCGAAAATGGTAGGATACAAAATTTAGTCAAAATCGTTTGAACCGTTTTTTAGATACAATTAGCTTGACCCTGACCCATGGTGACCCAAAATGACCCACTAATCGAATTTTCTAAAACATGTGACCTAGCCCAGTGGTTTTCTGGTGCCCCAAAATGGTAGGATACAAAATTTCATATAAATCGTTAGAGCCGTTTTAAGATAAAATTTGCATAATCACACACACAAGATTTGTTCGTATTAGAAGATATGATATATGTGTTATATATGACTATAAATTGGCCATATACGACTATAAATTGGCCATATACATCATGAAATGGTATATGCATCATATATTATTATAATGTCATATGCTTTATAATTTGGCCATAAATTTTGGTCGCTTGGCGATCCATCCTCGGAGGCCACTATAACACAAAAGTACCCAACTGTTTGTTAAAATATAATAATTTATTAATTTTATCAGACACAGTTTCAATCTGCAAGAAACCCACCCATGAAAATGCAAAAGGAATGTCATGAGGTCTTGAAAAAATGAAAGAGAGAAGGGAGAGATAAGGAAGTTTCAAATACCGCCCCTTTGTAAGATTTACAATTGGGCCATGGAAAGGAATGAGCATAGAAGAAAACCATTGTTTCTTTCTTTAAATCTGGACTCTGGGCCATACTAACCAGTCTTCTATTGCACTGTTAAAATGAAAAGGATAAATGTGAAATCAATAGCTCGAAAATTCCAGAGACTATTGCAATGTCAGCAGTGTTTTTATGGGAAAAATGAGAGCAATCAGTTGTATTACTACTGTATGTTGTTCATGTTCTTTGGAATTACTAGTTCTTTAGAAACTTTGTCTTCAATACTGTGATTTTGCTTAAAGGAAAGACCTGTCTAAAGAAAATGATATTTACATAGGTAAGACAGCATATTTTATGCTAACTTTATGATATTGTGTTAATTTTGGCATTGAGATAAATATAAATAGAGCAATTAATAGTACCTAGTTATTTGTTTAAGTATATGTGTTTTTCAGAATTTTATTATCATCAAGGTTATTATGAGGACTTTTACAATATGTATATTAGACAGACAAGAGAGTATAAGGATATTTTTCTTTAATTAATAAATCACATATTTCCAGTTTCTAATTGTAGGCAATTTGCCATTGAGTTTCTTTGTTTCGATGTTCAGTTCAGTACATTCCGGTATAAGTGAAAATTAGCAGTCGCCACTTGCCACGTGGTGATTAAAGTTTAAAAGTTGGCGATTAAAAAATCCGCCATCGATCGCCACTCGCCAAATGGCGATTAAAAAATCTGCTATTGATCGCCGAGTGAAATACACCATTTTTCATGAAAATATGCATCTCTACATTGATTACATTTAATGAGAGAACTGGTTCATTCTTTTTCCTACCAGATGCAAACAGATTTCAACGACTTAGTGTATTTTCAATATTTCGGCTTTTTCTCATGTGCTCACTCTTTAGTATTTAGTTGGATTATTTATTCTGCAAAATATATTCATCAGCTTTGATTCCACGTAATTTATTCCTTTTTCCCCACCGGATACAAGCAGGTTTTAAGGACATTTCAGTATCTTCAATATTTCGACTCCTGCCACATGCTCACCAGCTGGATTATTTTTAAAGATATACTGTTTAATCATGCAAAATACACTCATATACAATAGGTATAAAACTCTTATAGAAAAATATGTTTATATACAAATACAACGATTATAATTTATCTAGATGTCAAGAAAGTTTGAAACATAATAGTGGCCACTAATGAAACTGAGTCTACTGGCCACTGGCTACTAACTAAATTTCCCAGTTTTCACCTATATATTCCGGCAATAATAAGAAGGCCTGTGATCTTGAAAGAATTTGCGATGCTATAAGGAAAAAAAAAGAGCTAACACAAATGCATTATTTAATGAAAAAGTAAATACTGCTAAATGCTAGTTATGATTGACATTTTGAAAACATCTAAATTTGAACTATTCATTGGTCAATTTATCATGGATTGAATATCACCGTCAGTGTCTAATTTAGACCTTTTCACTTGTGGTAAAAAAGGACGGGGGGGGGGGGGGGGTGTCTAAACTCTTAGGCAATCTCAAATCTTCCAGTAGGCTTTTTGGTAGTTTGAAAGAAGTAATCCCTCCCCCCCACACAAACAACTTCAAAATTCATCAGCACTCACCTCTTCAACACTCATGACAGACTGGTTCCATTTGCAATCAAATTCACTGCCGGCATACACCAATTCTTCAGAATCCTGATTATGGAAAATTAACCATGGGTTCAATACCAAATGTTGTATTTTAGAGAGCATGGACTAGTGTTATGTTGTGCTATAGAGTGTTGTGGAAAGCCTTTAATGATAACCACAATCATTTTAACTACATTTTTGTCAACATTGCTCATGTTTGATATCAATGCTGTGTGCTTTTCATTATGGACCATTACCCATATGAATATAATTGGAAAAAGTTAATAATAATTGTCGAAAAAAAAAAAAATCACCACACTTTTAAAAAATGGATAGATCAAAGTGAAGAGCTGAATAGAAATTACTCAAAAGACAAAAAATATGCTTAGTTATTTTGTATGTTGATAGTTGAATTTGGTTATGTAGCAAAAGAATTACATTATAATTATATAAATGTTTAAGTTACGAGAAGATTAAATTGGGTACTTTTCCAGTATAGGGGCCTTGGCTTTTTTAAAAGCTTCGTGCAATTTGGGTATCAGAAAATAAGATTTGTTGCCAAATGAAACTAGTCATTGGGCGCCACCATAATACTTACCCATCATGCATATGCATAATGTAAAATAAAATATGTGTAAAACTACTTATAAAATGCATTGCCATTCGAATAAAATCATGGCTTGATGCAGAGGCGGATCCAACCTTCTATTTAGAGGGGGGAATAGGTTATAGGTGCAGATTCCCAAAATCTGGAAGGAGCCAGTGGCTCCTAAACCCAAAAAATCCAGTGGCCACATTGTGAAACAAACACATAAAAACAATATTTTTTTCTCAATTAAATTTGGACAATGGAATATTGAATCTTCCCACCATAATTGCATACAGTTTGTAGGAAAAATTATGTAATGTAAGACCTGAATATTTTGTGAATAAACGATTCTCTAAAGTTTTTTTTTATCTATAAATAAACTTCCCCCTCCCCCCCCCCCAAAAAAAAAATAATCATAGCTGAATATAAATGCTCAACTTAGGAAACTTGCATAAGAAAATATGTCTATAAAAATCAAAATTAAATATATATGAAAAAAAATATGGAGAAGATTTATTTTTTTTTAGATTTTAATAAAATAAATTTAACAATTTCTGACATTTTCAAGGATGATGGAGAAAGATCGAATACTATAATACCTCATTGCAACTTTTGTTGCAAGGGGATTTTTTAAAGGATTTATTAAAGAATTTTTTTAATCCCCCTATTGAGACAAAAAAAAATTAAATTTTTGTGACCGATTGCCAATTTTCATGTTGTATTATCACAACTCCTTGACGAAATTCACAATTTATTTATTATTATTATTTTTTTTTCAATTGATTGATGAACTTCGTGGTTTTTTCGCGACCAATTGATGAAATTCGCAGGGTTTTTTTTTTTATCCCCGAGACTAATTGGGGAAATTCACGGTTTTATTTTGTGACCGATTGGCGAAATTCACGGTTTTATTTCATCAGCAATTGATGAAATTCATGGTTTTATTTAGCGAGCAATTGACGAAATTTTCAAAATTTTTCAGTGACCGATTTGAAGAAATTTTAGATTTCTTTTCATGGCTGATTGGCGAATTGATTTGCGGAAAGTTAAAAATAAATAAATAAATAAATAATGATAATTCAAGGAGTTTTGCTAATTCCTGTAAGAATCACATGCCAATATCTATGTGTACCTGTAAGAACATATCTGAAAAATCCCAGAGCTACAAATTTATTCTCTTCTCGGCACAAATTTTACAAATGTCGCGGGCTTATTGTGGCATGTCATTGGAACAGAGTTCATTAGCGACGCATATCAACAGGATTTTTTTTTTCGATTCTGCAGACATTGCAGATTTATTAGTGGAAATGTGGCATTTATATTCAATCATATTTTTTAATTATATGGACAATAGAAAAAAGAAAAAAAAAGAGCTAAATATTGCTTAATTATGGAGAAGAATGCCCAGATTTCATATTATATATCAGGGGTCGATCCAGGCAAAATTTGGGGCCTATTTAGGGCCCCTTCACAAAAATCAATTTAATATAATGGGCCCCTTCACAAAAATCAATTTAATAAAATGGGCCCCTTCACAAAAATCAATTCGACAAAATGGGACCCTTCACAAAATTCCTTTTACTAAAATGGGCCTTTTCAGAAAATTCCACTCCATAAAAACTTGCTATTTATTATTTATTTATTGTTTTGTGATGTTTTAAAATGTGTAATTTGTGAACAAACAAGTTCACCAGAGAAGAAATTTCACCAAAAGGATTTTAAAAAGTTTTTGTTTATAAATGCTTGGTTCGAATTTAATTAACTGTATTTCAACTTCCGTTACAAAATGTTATTTTTCACAAAAATATAATAAATTTCACAAAAATAACCTTTACTTTTCACAAAATGGGCCCCAAGAATAAAAACCTGCATCGACCCCTGTATATAAAAAAAAGGTGTAAATCTTCCTTTGGGCGTGTTACGAAATCCTTGATCACATGTTCTGTGGGCGGGGTTATGCTCACGGCGCACGTTACGTAATGTGACGTAACCTCGAACCGATTAGAAAACAGTTTTGTATTTTTCAGTTGGAATAATTTGTATCGTGAACAATGGAGCTTCTTGGCGGCTCTCCTGAAATTTAAAAGTTTTTCAGTCTAATAATTATTTTTAATTTACTTTTGTGTTTAATGTGCTGTCGAATAAAATATGAAAAGACATCAAGACTATTATGAATCTATCATCCTCACACCTCTCCCAGAATGTGTATTTATTGTGTTTCTTCTTCAAAATTACGTTCTTTCTGACTGTATCTGCTGCTGATTATCATTATTTTTTATGGTGCGGAAACCCGCGAAATCAAGAAATTGTTCCGAATTTGTTATGGACGTGAATATATAGGAAAAAATATTAATTGGAAGTTTCTTTTTTCTCTTCTCGTGGACTATGCTCGGATAAAAGGTACTGTAAAAAGCTTTTTTATTATTATTATTGTTATTCTAAAATGGAAAAAGTCGATAAGTTAAAATCAAAACGTAAGCTTGCTCGAACTTCATGCACTAAATTAATTACTTCTATCGATAGATTTATGGAAAGTATTGATACTCAAAGTGACAATGATAAATTTAAACTGTCTGAATATTTAATAAATTTGCAAGAAAAACAAGATGAGCTTAAAAATTTAAATGAAAAAATTGAAGAATTAATAGATGATTCAACGGAATTTGAGAACGAAATTCAAAAGTCACTTGAGTATGAGGAAGCTATATCTGATTCGAAAACCAATATAAGAAGTAAATTAAAGCAATTCAAGGTCGAGCAAGCTGAATCCGTGAAAAGTAATAATAGTACTTCTAATTTAAATAATGCATCACAGAATCCTGTCAATTTGCCAAAACTAAACATAACCACCTTTAGTGGTGATTCAAGTAAATTCTTGGAATTTTATAACAGTTTTGAAAGCGCTATAGATTCAAATGAATCATTAACAACTGTTGATAAATTTTTATATTTGAAATCTTTCTTAACCGGTGAAGCTTACAAATCAGTAGCTGGTTTTGCCTTAAAAGAAGATAATTATAAATCTTGTTTAACCTTATTAAAAGAAAGATACGGAAAACAAGACCAGTTAATTAGTTGTTTTGTTAATAAATTATTAGAAATTGAACCTGTTAAATCTTCATCAAATATTAAGGGTCTCAGACATATTTATGATGGAAGTGAAGTCAGTATTAGGAATTTGCAATCTATGGGTATTGCTTCAGATAAATTTGGATATATATTAATACCTATTTTGTTAAAACAATTGCCACATAATTTAGTGGTAGAATTTCACAGAAAAAGGGATCCTAAGAAAATGGGTGATGTAGGGGAATTAATGAAATTCATCAAGTTTGAAATCGAATCTAGGGAGGCTGCAGATCTGGTGTCAGGAATTTCGTTGAAAGGTCAGGAAACGTTTTGTTCGAAAGCTGAATATTCTAAAGAGAAATTTAAAGTAAAAAATAATTTCCCGACATCAGTTGCATTAAATACTGTTACTAAAGGTGTTTGCATTTTTTGCAATTCTAATACACATACTGGATTAGGATGCAAAATCTTATCCAATGAACAAAAAAGATTTAAGTTAAAGAAAGACGGACGTTGTTATAAATGCTTTTTCAAACACTTACAGTCAGCTTGTAAAGTAAAAATTCAGCCATGTCAAACATGTCAAAGCACACAACATAATCACTTATTTTGTCCACAAACAAAATGCAAAAAATTAGTTGAAAATCCAGATTCAAAATTAAAACAAGTTAGCCAAAATCCTAAAAATGAAACAGTCATGCAGTCTATTCATAAGTCGAAAATTTTGAGAAATAATTATGTCACTCTACTGCAAACGGCCTGTGTTCAGGTGGAAAGTGGATCTAAAAAATTATTTGCCAGAATACTATATGATTCTGCTTCCACAAAAACCTTCATTCGGAGTGATTTGGCAAAGGCATTAAATGCCAAAATCTTAAGAAAAGAAAAACTTTTCCTTTATACATTTTCTAACAGAAATCCTACAGAAAAAGAATTTGAATGTGTATTAATAACCTTGAGAAGCAGATATCATCCGTATAATTCTGTTAATGTTGAGGCATTAATTACGGATGAAATCTGTGGCACCCAATTATGTCAAAATATTAATCCCCGGGTTCAAAACCTTATTTCAAAGGAATATCAGTTAGCTGATTTATTCGAGGTAAATTTACCAGTTCAAATTTTATTAGGAGCTAATTATATTTATGAAACATTATGTGGATCGCTTACCAAAATAAACAAGCAATTATACTTTCAAACGTCTATTTTCGGAACAACATTAGTTGGACAAATGCCAGATAATTATTCGAAGAATTCTATTTCTTGTTTAAATGTAGTTTGCTATTCGAAAGAAAGAGATTTAACATGTTTAAATGTTTCGGGTGAAAATTTAAATACTCAATTAAAAGCATTTTGGGAACTTGAAGCAATTGGTATTATTGAAAGTAATGAAAAGAAAATTTCTAATTATGAAGTAATAAATGGGTTTCAAGAAAACTTAAAATTCGTGAATGGTCACTATGAAACACGTCTTTTATGGAAAAATTCTCGTGATTTGCTCAAAAATAATCTTGAAGTAGCAAAAAAGCGGTTTTCTAGTTTGGAAAATAAATTCCTGAAAGATGAGTCTTTATTCAAAGAATACAATTCTATTTTGCTTGACCAAGTTAATGAAGGTATAGTGGAATTGTGCTCTAAAAAGTTTTCCGAGAATAACTGTTACTACATGCCCCATAGACCTGTCATCCGAGAGGATAAAATTACAACAAAAACCCGGATTGTTTTCGATGCTTCCTCTAAACAACCGGATTCCTTATCTTTAAACGAATGCCTGAATGCGGGTCCTAACTTGAACCCAAATGTTCTGGATATTATTTTAAAATTCTGATTACACAAAATTGCCCTTTCAGCTGACATTGAAAAAGCCTTTCTCCAGATATCTATAGCGGAAGAAGATCTCGATTATTTAAGATTTTTATACTATGAAGATTTTGACAAAAATAAAGAAATTGTCCCCTATAGAATGACTAGGGCTACCTTTGGTGTCACCTGCAGTCCGTTTATCCTTGCCTGTACTATCAAAAAACATATAAAAAAATATAAAGACTCTCACAAGAAAACATTGTAAATCCTTAATTCGTCCCTTTACGTAGATGACTTGTTTACCGGAGAAAATGATGTTGTACAGGCTTTTAATTTATCTAATGAAGCTGTTAATATTTTGAAAGAAGGGGGAATGAATTTAAGAAAATTTGAAACTAATTCCGAGGAGCTTAGAAAAGGATGGATTGATAAGAGCATACCTATTTCTAATTCCGATCCACCAAATAACTCTCTAAAAGTATTAGGCTTAACTTGGAACAATAATGAAGATAATTTGGGACTAGAATTACGTCCATTGTTATCAAAATTAAATAATGATTCTTGTACAAAACGGAATGTCTTGAAAATTGCAGCTATGTTGTTTGACCCGGCTGGGTTAATCACTCCTTTTATTATTCGAATTAAATATTTATTGCAACAATTATGGGTAATGGGCATATCATGGGATGAAAATTTTTCTGGTGAGTTAGAAAATGAATGGGAAACTTGGATTTCAGAAATACAGGATCTCTCACAACTGAAAATTCCCAGATATTATTTTAGCACCCTGATCATGGAAAAGGAGGGTCTTCAGTTACATATTTTTACAGATGCTAATCCCAAAGCCTATGGCGCAGTAGTATACTTACGATATCAAACATCTAAAGAAAAATTTAAAACTAGTTTTGTCATGTCTAAATCTAGAGTTGCCCCCTTGAAGAAATTAACTCTCCCACGTCTTGAATTGATGGGAGCAGTTATTGGTGCAAGACTTGCAAATTATCTTAAAATTATTCTCCAGGTATTCCAGTTTGTTTTCTGGACAGATTCTGAAATTGTCCTTTATTGGATAAAAGGATCAAAAGAAAAATGGAAACCATTTGTCGCGAATAGAATTTCAGAAATTCATGACTTGTCTGATCCTAGTTTATGGAGACATTGCGAAGGCAAACTTAATCCTGCCGACCTAATCACTAGAGGTTGTTCAGGAAAACAATTGGTCAATTCTCAAAAATGGTGGTACGGTCCCGAATTTCTTTCCTTACCTGAAGATCAGTGGCCCATAGTTAAAATACCCGCAACTCAAGTGTCTAATGTTTCTGAAGAGCGGTCTCGAAAAGCAGAAATTATTTCTTGTGTAGTTAACACAAATAACGCTGATAAAATTCAAGTTTTAAATTTGTCAAGGTATAGTTCACTAAAGAAGTTGTATCGAGTAACTGCATGGGTATTTAGATTTATTTTTAATATAAAACTAAAAGCAGAAAAACGAAATCTTGCAGAGTTATCAGCTGATGAAATAAAAAATGCCGAAAATTTTTGGGTAAAACTTGTTCAAGAAGAAAGTTTTCCTGAGGTTATAAAATGCTTGAAGCTTAACAAAAATATCCCTAAAGAATCCAACCTTTTGCAACTAAATCCTGTGTTGTCAGAAGAAAGATTACTCTTGGTACGAGGGTGGTTACAAAAGGCTAACTTGCCATTTTATGATAAACATCCTATCGTGCTTCCTCCCAAACATAAATTTACTGAATTGATTATTAAAGACTCCCATGAAAGGGTTTTGCATGCAGGAGTATCAGACACACTGGTACAAACTTGTGAAAAGTTTTGGATTTTGAGAGGTAGACAGTGCATAAAATCAGTCCTCAACAACTGCACAATCTGCAAGAAATTTAACATACGTCCTGGTCAACAAGTAATAGCACCTCTTCCAGGTGACCGCATTAACGAAGCACCCCCATTTTCCGTTACAGGCCTAGATTTTGCGGGGCCCCTATATGTGAAGGGGAGTGAGAATAAAAATTACATCTTATTGTTTACTTGCGCTATCACAAGAGCAATTCATTTGGAGCTTGTGAAAGACATGTCAACTGCAGAATTTTTACTAGGATTTCGTAGATTTATTTCAAGAAGAGGGCTGTGTGCTATAATCTACTCGGATAATGCTAAGACTTTCAAAAGAGCTGAACTTGAATTAAAAGAAATGTGGAAAGCTATCCGCCATCCGGACGTAAAAAAGTTTTACGCCGATCGGGGAATTTCTTGGAAATTCATTGTCGAACGTGCTGCCTGGTGGGGTGGCTTTTATGAGCGAATGGTGCGCTCAGTGAAGTGTACTTTACGTAAAGTCATCGGCAAATCGTCGTTGACTCTAAGTGAACTGGAAACTCTTCTAGTTGAAGTAGAAGCTATCATAAACTCTCGTCCATTGACTTACATTTATTCAGAACTAGATGAACCATTTCCTCTAACACCTGCTCATTTTATTATAGGAAAAAGAGTTTTGTGTTTACCAACTATAAAAATAAACGATTTAACCTTACCAGCAACCAAAGAAACTTTAGTGAAACGTTTTCGTTTACGTGAGACAATTTTAAACCATTTTTGGAAGCGCTGGAAGAATGAATATCTCCTCAACTTAAAATCTGCTCACTGCACGGATCAAAATAAAACTTCTGATTTCAAGATAGATGATGTTGTGCTTGTGCATAATGAACATTTACCTAGAGCTTTCTGGAAGTTGGGAAGAATTACAAAAACATTTGTTGGAAGAGATGGAAAAATAAGGTCTTGTGAAGTGAAAACAAACAATTCCATTATTAAAAGACCAATAAATCTCTTGTATAATCTTGAAATCAGAAACTTGAAAAACTGAAAAACTTTTTTTTTACTTTCAAAAGACTCTAAATTTTTTCTTGATGATATTTGAATTGGACTTTAATTTCTTATACTTATCCTTTTTGAATTTTTCTAGAATAATATTTTTAATTGTTTCTTTTTATTTTTTTAGTAGAAGATACAATTATAATTTGTTTTTGTGCTTATTGAAGAAGGTATGTAAGTATCACTGAATTATATATTTGCATTGTTTCTTGAATTTAATATTTGAAATTTTCTTGTGTTCATGATTTGATCTAGATAGCATATCAAACTTTGATTTCCAGGACTATGGTTGTATCTTGGACAGTTGTATCTTGACCTGAATTATTTTTAAATTTAAATAATTTATTTTATATTTGACTGTCTTCTTGAAATTCTGGGCAAAACTTTAAAAATGTTTTGTTTTACTTACTTGGTTTCATTCTTGAATCTTATCTTGGATATATTATTATTATTTTACCTTTTATAATTTAATTTAAATCTTGTACTTGGAATAGATATTGATCTTGAATAATATTATGTTAAATTGTTTACTTGAATACCTTAATATTATTTGTTAATTGAAAACTAGGTTACTTGTATTGATGTTATATATATATATGATGTTATATATGTATGATGTAATATTTTTGAAAATTTTTGATGAACCCCCATGTGTTCATGGTGGGGCAGGATGTTACGAAATCCTTGATCACATGTTCTGTGGGTGGGGTTATGCTCACGGCGCGCGTTACGTAATGTGACGTAACCTCGAACCGATTAGAAAACAGTTTTGTATTTTTCAGTTGGAATAATTTGTATCGTGAACAATGGAGCTTTTTGGCGGCTCTCCTGAAATTTAAAAGTTTTTCAGTCTAATAATTATTTTTAATTTACTTTTGTGTTTAATGTGCTGTCGAATAAAATATGAAAAGACATCAAGACTATTATGAATCTATCATCCTCACACCTCTCCCAGAATGTGTATTTATTGTGTTTCTTCTTCAAAATTACGTTCTTTCTGACTGTATCTGCTGCTGATTATCATTATTTTTCAGGGCGAAAAAGGGACATCCATGTAAAACACATGGCGACTTAGACATAGAAAGTTAGTCGCCAAAGCAAAAATATTAGTCGCCACGTGGCGACTGGCGACCGTGAATCTGCACCTATAGTATAGGTGCAGATTCCCAAAATCTGGAAGGAGCCAGTGGCTCTTAAACCCAAAAAATCCAGTGGCCACATTGTGAAACAAACACATAAAAACAATATTTTTTTTCACAATTAAATTTGGACAATGGAATATTGAATCTTCCCACCATAATTGCATACAGTTTGTAGGAAAAAAATTGTAATGTAAGATCTGAATATTTTTTGAATAAACGATTCTCTAAAGTTTTATCTACAAATAAGCTCCCCCCTCCCCCCAAAAAAAAAATAAAAAAGAAAAGGATTTTTCATAGCTGAATATAAATGCTCAACTTAGGAAACTTGCATAAGAAAATATGTCTATAAAAATCAAAATAAAAAATAAATATATATGAAAAAAATATGGAGAAAATTTATTTTCTTTTAGGTTTTAGATTTTAATAAAATAAATTTAACAATTTCTGACATTTTCAAGGATGATGGAGAAAGATCGAATACTATAAGCCTCATTGCAACTTTTGTTGCAAGGGGATTTTTTAAAGGATGTATTAAAGAATTTTTTTAATACCTATGGAGACAAAAAAAAGAAATTAAATTTTTGTGACCAATTGCCGATTTTCATGTTTTATTATCACAACTCGATGAAATTCACAAATTTTTTTTTTGCAATTGATTGATGAACTTCGCGGTTTTTTCGCGACCAATTGATGAAATTCGCGGGTTTTTTTTTTATCCCCCGAGACTAATTGGGGAAATTCACGGTTTTATTTTGCGACCGATTGGCGAAATTCGCGGTTTCATGTCATCAGCAATTGATGAAATTCATGGTTTTATTTGGCGAGTAATTGACGAAATTTTCAAAATTTTTCAGTGACCGATTTGAAGAAATTTTAGATTTCTTTTCATGGCTGATTGGCGAATTGATTTGCGGAAAGCTAAAAATAAATAAATAAATAAATAATGATAATTCGAGGAGTTTTGCTAATTCGTGGAAGAATCGCATGCCAATATCTATGTGTACCTGTAAGAACATATCTATAAAATCCCAGAGCTACAAATTTATTCTCTTCTTGGCACAAATTTTACTGTGTCACGGGCTTATTGTGGCATGCCATTGGCACAGAGTTTATTAGCGACGCATATCAACAGGATTTGTTTTTCGATTCTGCGGACATTGCAGATTTATTAGTGGTAATGTGGCAGTCATATTTTTTAATTATGGACAATAGAAAAAAGAAAGAAAAAGAGCTAAATATTGCTGAATTATGGAGGAGAATGCCCGGATTTCATATTATATAAAAAAAAAGTGGAAATCTCCCTTTGGACGAAAAAGGGACATCCATGTAAAACACATGGCAACTTAGACATAGAAAGTTAGTCGCCAAAGCAAAAACATTAGTCGCCACGTGGCGACTGGCGACCGTGAATCTGCACCTATAGAGGGGGGTCATGACTTTTTTTTTTTTGTGGGGGGGGGTGGTCACATGTCTTTATTAGCAGTTTTTATATCTTAGATCCAAATTGACTATTTTCAGACATATACCCGAATTCCTTTTTTTTTTTATAAGTACAGGAAATTTGCAGGTATATTCGTATATATACAAAATATGCATGTTTTATCCAGATGCCAAAAAATCAATTTCTCATTTTTTATAAATACAAAGAATCTTGCAGTAAGTTTTCTCAAAGTTTGTATTTTAAGCCGATTTTCGAGGCTCGACAATCATGGAAATATCGTCTTGAGGAAACAATCAAATTCAATTAAAAATGTACCACATTTATAAGAAATTAAAATATTTTCGATTCTATAGTGCTTAAACAATAATATTTGCAATTTTCATGCATTTATATTTAAAAATAACTTCATGAATGTATCAGAAAGATTAAATTTTTAAGCAGTAAAAAAGAAAAAAAATGTATTGTTCTATTGAAATGTTTTCCGTTTAGAGGGGGTCATGACCCCCATGACCTCCCCCTTGGATCCGTGCTTGGCTTGATGACGTCATAAACTTTAAAGGCTCGATAACTGAATTGCTTAAAAGAAACATCATTGTAACTCCAAAAACAATAATCCTATTAACTAGCGGTTTATTGCATCTGATTAAGTCTCTCATTTCCAATTAAAATATATCTTTGAATTGAAATTTGGATGAAATACAGGGTCATGAAAAATCGAAGAGTGTGAAAAATAGGATTACAAATATCTCGGCAACTCATTATCCGATCGACTTCATGCTTTATGCAAAATTTATGTTTTTTTATTGTCTTTTATATTCACTCCTTAAAATAAACAATTTCGAAAATTTTTATATACCTTTTATCAGAATGAATATTTCGAGAGTCCGAAAAAAATAGTCCGGTTAATCGAGGTTACTGAAATTCAAAAGGCTTCTTCCCATTATTATATACCAAATTTCAAGTCTCTATCTCAATTTTTTCGGGAGATAGAGCGTTTACAGACACACAGATGGACGGCAAAATTTTTTTTCCTTAAAATATGTTTTTCGGAATCCCCAGTGTCTGAAACGTGTAAATCCGTCAAAAATTTTTTTTCGATTTTCAAAACGATTACAAGACTTACCCTATACTACGTATGATGGGTAACTAATAAACAGCTATAAAAACAAACCTGGTAACTTTTATGCTTATATATATATATATATTTATACATATAAACATTTTATTTATATACATTAGTAATTATTGCTTGTATATGAAACAGTGAATAGGTTGCCAGAAAATATGCATGAAAAATATTTTTCTATCGCCAAGCCCATTTTCTCTATCTCATCAAGGTCCCTATATTGGAAAAGTACAATTTTTTTAAGCATAGCAGGCATAAATGTAATCAATGTCTTATTCAGTGATCGATGAATTCAGAGAGAATCTGGGGGATCATTTCGGTGCTTTGGGGGGTCGGTAATTTTTCTTGGAGAATAGAATTGAAATGTCTGCTTTGAAGATTTGAAATTTTATGCTTGTTAATGGTAAAAATGTATACTCCCCCCCCCCCCCCCCCCCACACACACACACATTTTCCAGAGAAAAATGTCTGAATTCAAACACTGTTCTGAATCCACTAATTAAATACCTAAATTATTTTGTAATCTTTCATATCTACAATTTAATATTTCATAAATAGTTCGCAAAGTGTTAACATGTATAAAATTTATAACCACAATAGTAGGACCACATGGTAATAACAATCAATTGAATAAAATATTTGTCAAAAACTTTAAATTAACATTTGATTGGTAATTTTATTCCTATGACATGATTGTGTAGAGACAACCAAACATGAATTACTCTACTTATTAAAATTATTTTAAGGGCCATTGTGATCTGATTTCTGATTATATGAGAATTTTAAGCCATGCCATTAACACTAAGGTATTTCTTCTTTTTTCCCAGAACATTTAAAAACCTAGTTCTTTATTTAAAATGATTGAGCCAATGAAAAGAAAGTTAATTTTCCTTGACATAATTGGTTATCCTAAATATCTGTCACATGTATTTGTCTAAATAGCCATTTTGGTGAAGTGGAAGAAAATTCTAAACTTCTAAATCTAGTGTATTTGTCTAAATGGTTGGTTATTTTGACCAAGTGGAAGATTAATTGCATTGTCTACTGGGATTTTAAGGATACATATAACATAACTTTGGAAATAAGACAAAATCATAGAACTACAACAGATTATTTAACTAAAAGTTATATTATAATGAATAGAAATTAAATTATTTTTAATTTTATTACCTAGAAGATGGTAAAAGAACACAGACTATTTTATTCATTCACTGGAATCAATAAAAAAATGGTAGTTCTTTGACGATAACATAAAAAAAAGCATGATCAATAGAAAGCTATAGAGCTAAGGTTTTTCGAGTTGAGATGTGCATGTCCTCATATGTCAGAATCTTATTTTCTGAAACAACTATATGTTGTTTTAAATAGGTTGATAAAGAACAAATATTTCGGGCTAATCCTTAGTGATGTCTTTTTAAATACGGAATAAATAAAGTTACAAGATTTTATATATTTTTAATTATATTTAGGTTTCGTAATTGGCAACATCCTGCTTGTAAATAAACATGATAAACAATAATGGCTGGAAGTTTGAAAGATTTGAGGCGGATTTTACGACAATTTAAAGCTATCAGTGATAGTTCAAGAATTCCGGGAGAGTTTCAGGTAAAAATTGTAGGATTTACTGTTTGGTGTAATTATTTAAATATACGTTTAATTTTATTAGCCTTCGAACGTGATTAGATAGGTTAAACAGCATTGTGTTTCGGTTTGGAAGTAGGGATGCACCGGATGTGGATTTTTGCCGGATCCGGCCTTACACTTTCTCTTTTTTAATTCGAATAGTAATATTTCTATTTTATGCTTGCTTAAAGAAGAAAAACTTTTAATTATTTTAATTTTATGTCATTCAAATGTTAATAATAGATTTAAATTCATTTATTCGGTTAAAGTTACTTGGTACTTTTCTATTAACCCGTCGAACACTTTTCATAAAAAAAACTATCGCCAAATAAACGGGAGAACATTGCCATTGGAATATCAAAATAAATAAAATATAAGAATTTAAGAACACAATTGTTATTTTAATTAATGAAATAACTAATAAATCAGTAAAACATAGTGAAAAATACACGCAAATGTCGAATTAAAAACCACTTGATGACATAACAAACACGTATAATGCTTCTGACATCAAGTAAATGGGGCTGCATTTTTGGCGTTTAATCTTACAGTTTGGCGATAGTTTTTTGTTATGAAAAGTGTTCGACGGGATAATAGATAATGTACCAGTTACAGTAATCCCTCAGCATTCGCGGTTTTAAAATTTGCGAGTTTTGATTATTCACGAACATGAAAATGCGGAAAAAATTAACATTCGAGAGAATCTGATTTGATCATTCGCATTTTTTTTATTATATCTTTCTTTTTCAGAATTTTTAGCGGTTAAAGATTATTTCCCCTGTGTTTTCTTAGTATCTATTTTCAAATCAATTTTCTGTTGTCAACTGAAAAAGAAGTGAGTATTGTAGAAAAGTAAAATAATAACAACAGCAGAATATTCAATGCAACGGTGATATTAGAAGAGGCAACGGCATCTTTAATCTAGTATTAATTTAACATGCTCAGGTTCTCGTAGAGATACAGCTGAAAATGCTCTTAGATGGAAAATAAATAAAAGCATTTCTGAAGCATTATTTAGCTGTATTTAAATGTCGTATTTTAATATTGTATCACATACCGACCCACTATTACATTATCATCTCTTTGTTAATAGAGAGAGTCAAAACTCTTTATGCAAAAACATGACTTTTTTAGCGGTAATTATTTCTCTAGTCAGTTAATTTGAATTATCTTTCGTAAATAAATGTTATGTTTATGAATATGTGTGTACATTTAACTTCTACATATATGTTAGGCAGACTTGTATAAAACCAAAAACTTTCTGCGCACATAAATATTGAGTCAAAAACTTTCTGCAAATTAATTTAATGTTTAATAAAATTACGTGTTATATTATTTGGATGATATAAACTAAAAACAGTAGTTTAAAATAATTACCATTTAAAATTAATTAATATTAATTAAAGAATTATTATTTTGGTTAAAAATAATAATAAAACTAAAAATCCATGATAGGAAGAGCTGAATTCTTATCAATAAAATTTTTTCAATGCATTTAGAAACAACCCAATCCTTAATATTTTGACCTTTTCGCAAGCGTCTGTAATGTCACAACAATGTTTTGCATCTTTAAAATTTTGAATTGTGCGCAAACAGTAAATAAATTGTACATAAATTGGGGAATATTTTTAATTTTTTGGCCCAGTGACAGAACTATCTTCAAGTGTCTGCAACGCTAATAATGTTTTCAAAAATAGTCTGCAATACGCAATATATCATACAAAATTCGCGTTTTTTCCGCGATCCTCCGACGAAATTTGCCGTTTTTTCGAGATACTTCGACAAAATTTGCCGTTTTTTCGAGATCATTCGACGAAATTTACCATTTTTTCGAGATCCTTCGATGAAATTTACCGTTTTTTCGAGATACTTCGACGAAATTTGCCGTTTTTTCGAGATAATTCGACAAAATTTGCCGTTTTTTCGAGATCATTCGACGAAATTTACCATTTTTTCGAGATCCTTCGATGAAATTTACCGTTTTTTCGAGATACTTCGACGAAATTTGCCGTTTTTTCGAGATAATTCGACAAAATTTGCCGTTTTTTCGAGATCATTCGACGAAATTTACCATTTTTTCGAGATCCTTCGATGAAATTTACCGTTTTTTCGAGATACTTTGACGAAATTTGCCGTTTTTTCGAGATACTTCGACGAAATTTGCCGTTTTTCGATGCCTTTGACAAAATTTACCGTTTTTTCGAGATCCTTCGACGAAATTTGCCGTTTTTTCACAATCTGTCGCCAGAATTCTCCGTTTTTTCGTGATCCGACGACGAAATTTGCCGTTTCTTCGACGAAATTGACCATTTTTTCGCGATCCTTCGACGAAATTTGCCGTTTTTTCAGGATCATTTGACGAAATTTACCATTTTATCGAGTTCCTTCGACGAAATTTACCGTTTTTTTTTTTTCGAGATCCTTCGACGAAATTTACCGTTTTTTCGAGATCCTTCAACGAAATTTTACCGTTTTTTCGAGATCCTTCAACGAAATTTACCGTTTTTTGGCAATCCTTCAACGAAATTTGCTGTTTTTTCGCGATCTATTGGCAGAATTCTCCGTTTTCCGCGATCCGACGACGAAATTGACCGTTTTTTCGTGATCCTTCGACGAAATTAACAGTCTTTTCCACGATCCTTTGACAAAGTTGGCGTTTTCTCCGTAGCCCTTCGGTAAAATAAGCATTTTTCAGCGATCTTTCAACGAAACTAAACTTTTTTGACGGCCTTTTGACTAAATTTGCGTTTTTTTTCGCGATCTGTCAACGAAATTAGCCATTTTTTACGATCTTTAAATAAATTTCGCGTTTTTTCTGCGATTCTTCGACGAAATTCGCCGTTTTTTTTTCGCGATCCTTCCACGAAGTTTGCCGTTTTTTCGCGTAATTTACACACTATAGCACTGAATGCTTTCTGTCTGCAGGTGCCCTAAAAAGTCTGCGACGCCTGTCGCAGCGTCGCGTACATTCTGCCACGTGTTTTTTTTTTCTAAAATTATTTTCTGCAAAGTTCCGAATTTTGCAGAAAATTTTCCGCGCACGGCATGCGCGCTTGCGTTTATATTATACAACTCTGATGTTAGGTATAATGTATTATTTATAAGTATAGTCTTTTGTTTTTTAAATGCTGTGCCACTCTAATTAAAATTTTATAGAACGTAACTCCTTTTTTAGTGCAGAGAGATAGACTCAACATTCGCAAGGTTTTCCTGGAAGGTAACCCTCGCGAATGTTAAGAGATTACTGTACTTAAAAACAAATGCTTTAGTAATGAAATATTGAAATTTAATCATGTTTTGTCTTTTGCCTATTCCAATATACATAAGTAGTTTTTTTTTTTTTAATTCAGGCTCATTGAACATAAAAAGATAAACAAATAAGTAATTTTTTTGATTTTCACACTTATAAATCTTTGCTATTTATAGGTATACCTACTAAACATCCTATTGAAGTGTATTTTTCTTTTCTTACATATACATATTGCTACTTGGCAAAGGTTTTCTAACAGAATTTAAATGGAGAAGCTCCTCATTGCAAGTATCTTGTTTTGTAGTACAAAGTAGACAGTGAAGTATTCAAGAAAGTGGCACAATTCTTTTCATGATCAGTATTAGGCATAATCCTGTTTCACTTCACCATTTGATGCTTTTTAAAAATTATGCCAGGTTGACGATTTCTAAATTGTTTACTTACATTTATCATATTGTAACCCTCAATAAGCAAGTGCTAAAATGTTGCCATTCTTAATTTTTAAATAGTTACTCATAAGAAAAGTAATGGATTTAACGATAAAAACGTCATTTATGAGTGAAATAAAATATTTTATTTAAGAAATTTTATGATAGATTTAAAAAAGATAATATGAGCAGTAAAAAACAATGTTTTTATACACATTTCATTGATATTACATAAAAGTCAATGATTAATGTGAAGTTGAAAAAAACAAAATTTGTTAATGCCGCGTTCACTGTATCTAATGTATGATCGCTTCACGAACATGAAACCGAAAAAAAAAAAAAAAAGCAACCTTGATGTATCGGATACAGCAACCTCGTTGTATCGGAATCCCAAAAAATACATGAAATTACTTAATCACTGTACTACATGTATGATTGCTTCGCAAACATGAAAAGAAAAAAAAACATCACTGGATGCAACAACCTTGTTGTAGAGGAATCACAAAAAAATACGTGAAATTCGCTAATGTGGCGATCACTATACCGCAGGTATGACCGCTTCGCGAACATGAGACTTACATGAAAACTGCAGTCAATTTAATTATACTGTTCTAAAGTAACAAGAGTAGCCACTTACATACATAAAAAATAAATAAAATCAAGCTTTAAATAAACAAGCAGATGATGAATGATTAATGTTTTCAATTTTGAATTTCTCAAGTTCTATCAGACGTAGAGAGTTGTTTGACCCCTCTTTTGAAAGAGAATTTCATAAGGTTTAATGTTATATGCAAACTGACTATGCCTGGTTAAAATAAAAATTAATTTAATTTAATTTAAAAAAATTTAAAATAGTGTTTTTTAAAAATTTTGAAAAAAATGTATGTTTTTTGTAATATTATAAACTTTAAATTCTGAAAGTTTTAGAGTGGTTTCTTAATGGAATCAGCAGTTATATAAAAAAAAAATGTTTAAAATTGGTAAACAATACTATCTTTAGCACAATTATAAAGTTGGCAAGGTGTCAACTTTAAATACCAGCCTCGGATAGTGTTTAACATTAGTTTTTTTAACATAACTGCTGATCCCATTGAGATCCCACTCTTAAACTTTCAGAATTTAAAGTTTATAACATTACAAAAAAAAATACAATTTTTTCAAAATTTCAAACACACTATTTTAAAATAATTTAAATTTTAAAATTAAATGAATTTTTTTTTTTTTAACCAAGCATAGTCAACTTGTATATCAAATTAAACCTTATGAAATTATTTTTAAAACGAGGAGTCAAACAACTTTCTACGTCTGATAGAACTTGAGAAATTCAAAATTGAAAACATTTATACAAGCCAAAAAAATGATGATTTTTCAAAATTAAAAAAATTAATTGTATCAAAATTTACTGAGATAAAAAAATTATAAAAGTGTTATTCTCATTTATATCATCAGGGAGAATGATTCCTGTAAGTTTCATCAAAATCTAAAATGGTCAGGTTGAGTCACTGGTTGATTTGACATGGAATGACCCAGCATAGTAAACTTGTCAAGCTCTTAAACCAATTTATTGTGGGCAAATGAGGCTTTCTCTTTTGTATATTGCATCTGCATGTGAATCATTGTTCAAATTCGAACTTTTATATGTATTTGAATTATACTTTGTTCCCTTGACTTAAAAGTTATTAATTTATGAAATGCAATTTGATTCTTCTTTAGGTTATAGCAATTTATTGCTACTCAGCTGATTCAAATTTTCTAAAATCTTTAACACCACCTATAGATGAAGGAGGAAAAGAGGCAATTTATTTGCATGACGTTCTTCTCTCAGATGGAACTGATAAATTGAAGTGTTTTATAGCTTTTCCTCTCAATCATCTGGTTCAAAAAAATGTGGTAAAGTATAAAAGAGCCAATTTTAGTATTTCTGGAAACTTGAAATTTATTTTTGCAATATTTCATGACATTATTCCTTAAAATTTTAAAGTGAAATAAACATATTACCGTACTTGGTGAAATAAGATAATTATTTTTATACATTTGTTGCTTAGACAGAAATTTTTCATTGCTATCCTGATTGTCGTGTATTAAAATGAAGGTATTACACTAAAATGGCAACGCGCGAATAGCCAACTTTTATCTGCTGTGTTTTGGCAACGAGCAGAAACTTTGGAACTGGGATAAAATGTTGTTTGGATAGATTTATGTTTATTGTTAAATGTTTGTTTCTGTGTAATGTAGTTAATAAATGATGTGTGTTAAAGAAACGAATCTTTAATAAATAATTATAAGACATATAAAGATATACTCTAACTAACAAAGAAGCGTCACACTGGCGACGAGGATGGGATCTTTGATGCATCTAGTTTTGTAATCTTGCTACTTTAGATTACTACTTCAATTTCGAAAGATTGGAACAAGGTAAGAAAATCTTATTATTCTATTAAAATGGAACAATTAGTTGAAGAATTAATTAAGCAAAATAAAGCGTTAATGGATGCGCTAAAGGGGGATAGCACCCTAAAGAATAATAAAGTTTCTGGAGTACAATTTGAGAAATATGATGAATCACTAGAAAGTTTTGATACCTTCATGGATAGGTTTGAAGCCTTTCTAGATATACAAAATGTTCCTAAGGAAAAACGCGCAAAAACACTAATATCAAGTTTATCTGCAAAGCTATATAACTTGTTAAAAAATCTTCTTGCTCCACAAAATCCCAGTGATCAGGAATATGAAGCGCTTAAACAAATTTTGCAAGAACATTTGAATCCGAAACCATTAATAATACCTAGTAGACACACGTTTTTAAACAGGAAACAACATGAAGGGGAAAGCGTTAGTTCTTATCTCGCTGAACTTCGCTCTTTAGCAGTTCCTTGCAAATACACTCAACTTATGTTGAATACTATGTTGAGAGATGTTTTCGTTAGTGGTTTACGAGATAGGGCAATCCTAGATCGGCTATTTGAAGAAGACGATATCGATCTCGATAAAACAGTTAAGATCGCTTTAGCAATGGAACGAGCTAATAAAGGAGTTAATGATATAATTGGTAAGCCACAAGAAATTAAAGCCGTTGGTGTATATAAGGGAAAAAATATAACACCACAACCTAAGAACACACAAAAGAAAAATAACATAGTACATTGTTCTAGATGTAACGGATCAAATCATAATAAATTTAACTGTAAGTTTAAAGCAAGTAAATGTAGAGTTTGCCAGCGTATTGGCCACATTGAACGAGCTTGTTATTATTCTAAGGAGGCTAAACCAAACAAAATGGTGAAGCAAAAACAGTTTCATGTACATGATTCAGAAGTTTAAAATTCAATTCCACTTCATAGTTTAGAAGTAGAGAGCGTTTGCATGAAAGAAGAATTTCCTAAAAGACCTCCCTTAATAGTAACTGTTGAAATTGAAGGTAAATCGGTTGAAATGGAAGTCGATACAGGCGGTACAGTATCAGTAATGAGTTTAAAGAGATTTAAAGATATTTCGAAGAAAAAAATATGTCCTACAGACTTGAAATTTAAGACCTATAATGGTGAAACTCTTAAACCCCTGGGTTACTCAACAGTTAAAGTAAAATATAAGAATCAAACAGAGTACTTAAATTTATATATTGTTAAAGAAGACTTAGACACTATCTTGGGTCGAGAATGGCTGTATAAAATCAATTTAGATTGGGTAAGGATTAAAGCTCTTACAGTTGTAAATCAGGGAAATCTTACAAAACTGTTAGAAGAATACGCAGACATATTTGATGAAAAATTGGGCGAAATAAAAAATTATGAATGCAGTCTTGAGTTAAAACCGGATGCCGTTCCAGTTTTTTGCAGACCGAGACCATTACCGTTTGCAATGAAAAAGCGTGTTGAAGAGGAATTAGAACGACTTGAGAAAGACGGAGTTATCAAAAAGTCGAATATTTCTGATTGGGCGACTCCAATTGTACCAGTAGTTAAAGCAAATGGGAAAATTCGATTATGTGCTGATTATTCAGTCACTCTTAACAAAAATCTAAAAATTCAAAGACATCCTCTTCCAAAAACAGAAGAAATTTTTGCTTCACTGAATGATGGTAAGATATTTTCAAAGATTGACTTTAGTCAAGCTTATTTACAAATGAAGGTTCACCCTGACAGTCAAAAATTATTAACGATTAATACTCATAAAGGACTTTATGAATGCACAAGACTAATGTTTGGAATTAACTCAGCACCTGCTATATGGCAGAAATATATAGAAAGTGTATTGCATGATTTAGAAGGAGTAGAAGTATTTTATGATGATGCACGGATCGCAGCACCAGATTTCCAGACACATTTGTCAAGATTATGGAAATTTTTCGATAGATGTCGTCAACATGGATTGAGAATAAATAAAGATAAATGCAAATTTTTCCAGAATGAAATTGAATTTTTGGGATATAAGATAAATGCACAAGGATTATCTAAAACAGATGAAAAGATTGCTGCAATTAAGAATGCTAAAATTCCTAAGAACGTTCAAGAAATTCAGTCTTTTATGGGATTAGTTAACTTTTATTCTAGATTCTCAAACAAACTTGCTACTTTAGCATATCCATTACACAACTTGACAAAAAGAGGTGTTCCATGGATTTGGGATAAAAAGTGTCATGAAGCAATTCAAAACATAAAAGATGAAATCTGTTCTGATAGAGTATTAGCACATTATGATCCAAAACTTCCTATTTTCCTTGCAGCTGATGCATCTCCAGTCGGTTTGGGGGCAGTGCTCTCTCACAAATTTCCAGATGGTTCCGAGAGGCCTATTGCATTTGCTTCAAGAACACTTTCACTAACTGAACAACGCTATTCACAGATTGATAAAGAAGCTCTAGCTCTAGTCTGGGCTGTGAAAAAGTTTTATCTTTACCTAAAAGGAAATCGATTCACTCTCATTACAGATCACAAACCACTCGTGGCAATTTTTGCTTGCAAAAAGGGTCTTCCAGTTTTGTCTGCTACAAGACTTTTGCATTATGCTCTAGTACTACAGTCTTATCAGTTCGACATAATTTATCGGAATACTAAGGATCATGGTAATGCAGATTGTCTTTCACGATTACCCTTAAGGTCTGAAGATTTAGAATTAAAGGATGATGTTTCAGTTTTCCAACTTTCCCAAATTGAAACACTTCCAATAACAGCAAGAGATTTAGCCAAAGCAACTGCAAATGACGAAGATTTGGCACCCTTGCTAAATGCTTTAAAAAAGGGAACTTCTCTAAAAGGGAAGGAAGTCGAATATACTCTCCAGGATGGTTGCATTATGTACGGCCAAAGAGTCTGTGTACCTAAAAAATACCATAAAAAAGTTTTGGAAGAACTTCATCAAGGACATTTAGGAGTTGTTAAAATGAAGGCAATAGCCAGATCCTATGTCAATTGGAAAAACATAGATAAAGACATCGAAGATGTTGTTAAAAATTGTACAGATTGTTCCAGGATTAAAGATTATCCTCCAAAATCTAAAACACACCATTGGGAGTATCCAAGTTTTCCATGGGAAAGAATTCATGTTGATTTTGCAGGGCCAATTTTTGAGCATATGTTTTTATTAATTGTAGATGCACACTCTAAATGGCTCGAAGTCTATCCTATGAAATCGACAACTGCCTTGAAAACAGTAGAATGTCTAAGAGATTGTTTTGCTCGTTTTGGATTACCAGTCATGTTAGTCAGTGACAACGGACCACAGTTTTCCTCATATGAGTTCCAAGAATTTATGCAAAATAATGGAGTTTTTCATAAAACGAGTGCACCTTTCAAGCCCTCCAGCAATGGTCAAGCAGAAAGGTATGTACACACTTTGAAACAATCCCTTCGAGCAATGCAAAACTACCCTGGTAGTATCAATCAAAAAATCAACTGCTTTCTGTTACAATATCGGAAATCACCGAATATGACTACAATGCAGTCTCCAGCAAGTATGTTCTTGAAAAGAGAGATTCGTACGAGAATTGACCTCTTAATTCCTAATACTAAAGAAAGAATTCAGAATAAAATTAGGAAGGATATATATTTCAATGATCGGTATTTTGAAGTGGGTGAAAAAGTAGCTGTACGAGATTACACTGCAGCTAATTCAAAATGGAAATTCGGTCGTATCATCAGCCGAGATGGTGAATTACATTATACCATAAATGTTCAAGGCAATTTGGTTAGACGACATGTTGATCAAATTCGATCAGCAGGTGAAGAAGTGGACAATGATGTTCAGTATAGACCAAGAGTAACTAATATGAACGTCCCATCTGATCCAACAGTGACTTCAACGGAGACAGATGAAGCATCAACTGAGCCACCTACGACCTCCGAGGATATCGCCAAAGATATGCCTCCATCACTGCCAACAGTCACACCTCCAAGTGCTCCTTCAGTTAGCACACCCCAAGTTGTCCAAAATCCAGTGCAACTAAGACGATCTAAAAGGATCCGGAAACCTCCAAAAAGATTGTGCTGTTAATATGAAAGGGGAGGAAACTGTTGTGTATTAAAATGAAGGTATTACACTAAAATGGCAACGCGCGAATAGCCAACTTTTATCTGCTGTGTTTTGGCAACGAGCAGAAACTTTGGAACTGGGATAAAATGTTGTTTGGATAGATTTATGTTTATTGTTAAATGTTTGTTTCTGTGTAATGTAGTTAATAAATGATGTGTGTTAAAGAAACGAATTTTTAATAAATAATTATAAGACATATAAAGATATACTCTAACTAACAAAGAAGCGTCACACTGATAGTGATAGTAAAATAATAATAATTTAATAATATAATTGAAATTATAAGTGCATATGTACATTTTCTATTTATTCAAGCATACACAGATACATATTATATAATTATTATTATGATAATAGATAAAGTTAGGGTTTATTTATACTTTATTATTATTATTTTTTAAGATTATAAATTTAAATGTATTTATATATCACATTCAACTAAATTATTGAGATAAAAAAAAATATATTCTATCAAATTAAATTTTTCTTGCTTGTACTATAAGCATAAAGGTTTAAGCAAAATGGAAAAAAAAAAATGTTTAAAATCTGTTAAAGTGGAAACCTGTCACATTTTTTCCTCAAGATTCTGTCTTAGCAGATTTTACTTTAGTTATTTATCTATAGTTCAATATAATCATTTAACATAATTTTTTTTTTTTTTTTACTGTTGAAATTAGAAATGTTTTCTATGTGAAAGTGATCCAGTAATTCAGGGTTTCAAAAACTGTGAAACAAATATACTTTGGGGGTACACAAAGATATTCTAGTGTGGGGATGGCAAACCTTTTTATGGGCACTTACCAAAAATTCATAAGCAAAATATCTATCAACATTATAGCACGTCAAATTTTTACGTAGAAAAAAAATATTGCAATGTATGCTGCTTATACAAATACTAGTTAATAGAATCAGTCACTTTCATGCATTATATAAAAATCAAAATACGATTTTTCTGTACATTGAAATCATCCATTAATTGTATGAAATTTGGATACAGAAATAGGATTAATTTAAGCGGCACACACTGTAATAATAATAATAATAAATCTATACATATATTTGTCTTACGTGGCACAGAAATAGGGCTGAATTTCTACCTTATCGTTGGCAACAACCGTAGTTTCCAGAGGTCAGACCAATGAACAGACAATATTGTGTTAACTCTGCCTCCAATATGGCGGTTAGTGTCAGATCAGTGAAACTCAAGTTAACAATTATTAAAAATAAAATAATATGAACGTAATCCAAAGCGTCTGAGATGATTCCTCATTTTAATTATGAGTAATATTGTTAATTTCAAATGAATTCTCAACCCTTATTTAGAATTTATTTACGAATTTCACTCACACAAAAAATCGGAGATAATAAAATATAAACTTTCTAGAATGTCCCTGCTGCATCTGTTGCTGTTTTATTGAAGTAAAAATAATTTCTTTTGCAGAAATCTATAATCAATTAAAATAATAAAATGTCGAACGAAATATAAACAATCATTGGTGATAAACTATCTTCCTACAACGTAGTTTTTTTTTGTTTTTTTTTAAAAATGAATTTAAGCCGTGCTGTACAATATTATAGGTGCAATAAGTTTTAAACTAATTATGTTTCCAAGATCCTTTTTTCATAGTATTTAAATGGTTTATATGCCCATTAGTAGCATCAACTAAATGCATTTTTAGTTGTGTTTTCAACAGAGTTTTAATTACTTTTTTACATTAAAAAAATTTTCATTTTCATATGTTCAAATGATTTATTGTAGTATTTATTCCGGCTAGAATTACTAGAAAAATAAAAAGGGGTGAGCAAGCGAAGCGAGCTGTGACCGCGTAGCAATCTCAATGGTGAATTGCTTTGCAATTCACGCGAGGTTGACGAGCGTTAGCGAGTAGGGGGCTGAGCCCCCTAGTATATAAACTTTTATTTTACTAACTTTTAACATCATTAATGCAACATCTAACTTAAAATTATCTAAGTTGCATATCTGACGAATTCTTCTGAAACTTTGGAAATATAAAGAAAAAGTCTGAATTTATATTTTTCAGTGAGGGTTTGATCACAAAGGCTATTAGGGGACCAACCACAAATAGAAAAAAAAATATCTGGGATCACCCTGTAAAATAAAATGTTCGAAATGATCTGTAGCTGCAGCATATACCTATGTGGATAATGTATAACATTTATGTTCATTTGTGTAATAGCATGTAAATTTATGGATATTATATAAAGGTTTTGAATTTGTGCATGTTTTTTGTTTATAGCATACAGGATTATCAACTAAATATAACAGAAAACTTGACAAAGTGCAGTAGAAACAACATAGTACAGTTATAATATAAATATATTAAATCTGCATAGAGCAACTCCTATAACAAGACGAGTCGAATATAGTGAAAATTCAAAAATATATCAGTGATAGTGAGAGCTGGATTTCAGTTGCTTTCTAAAAGTAGCTGGATGATATGAGATTTTCCACAAATTTTAATTTTTAATTTTTTTTTTAAATTTAAATTTTTATTGATGCTTTAGTTCTTTTTGGAAAACCATCAGAATCAGAATGAGTGTGTTCCAACAAAAAGATAATTATCAAAATCAAAGTATCTGTTCCAAATCTATTCGTTAACATTCATAAAATACTAACTCCTTTGTTTGAAGTCAATTAATAAAAAATGACAATTTGGGGAACATCCCTTATTATTTGGCTACTTTTTGAAGACAACCAAAATTCAACTCACTATATCGCCAATATGTTTATGAATTTTCCAGATATTTGACTGTTTTTTTTTTTTTATTATTAGTTGCTCTATAGAGTTGACTTCCAAATCATGAAAAAAAAAATCTTTAGTATAGTTCATGCATGCACAGTTAAAAATTTCTTCATGCAATAGCTCATATTTCATTAAATATTTAATATATTTATATTTTAATTGTACTATGTTGTTTCTACAACATTTTGTGAAATTTTCTGAAACTGATGTTAAATTTGGTTAAAAACCTTGCATGCTATAAACAAAAAAACATGCAAAAGTATCTTGAAATTTTTTAGGAACTCGTTATATCTCCATGAATATACATGCTATTCCTACACAAATGAACAGAAATGTTGTTACAATATCTAAATACTCACATGCTGCTGCAATAGATCATTTTGTGCATTTTATTTTTCAGGGTGATGCCAAATATTATTTTCTTTCTTCAATTTATTGTTGGTTTCCCAATTTCCCGCATGATCAAATCATGATGGAAAAATGTGAGGTCAAACATGTTCTTTATATTCCCAAGGTTCCAGAAGAATTCGTCAGGTATACTGTGTAGATATTACACAAAATGTGTAAAATTGTAAGTGTCCGATGATTTTTGGCAATGTAGTGTATGTACATACCAAAATTGGGTATGCTTGTCATTGTAGTAATTGTCTTTTGATTTAAATCTTTGTAAATTGACATAGAAATGCAAAATAATTACTACATGTCGAAAAGGATGCATAGCATTGCAGAAAAAGAAAATTTTTCAATGTGTTAATTCTTTCACAAATATTTGCATTTTTTTTATGATAGTCTATATGTGTTAAGCAATATTTTATTTATTGTAAAAAAAAAAAAAAAAATTATCTTTATAATAATTATCAAATTTTATTTTTCGTTTTCTGGAAAAATTGTCTTAACGTGTTACCACCGGCTGTTTTTTTTTTCTTCTTCCTATCTCATTGACTGAGCAAACTGTAACAAAATACTGAGACTAGATGTTAAAGATGACTTATGTAAAAAAAAAATTGTAGCTGGATATCTGGCTGCAAACTGCACCAGACATCCTGCCAAATTAAGATATCTGTTGCATCTCTAGCCATAAATCTTCTTTCTTAATTTTTTTAATCTCTCAGTTATATATTGCTTTCAAATATATCACAATTTATCTTGCAAAACTGCGATTTAATGAGGGGTTGCTGTACTGTAGCTTATATTAATTATGCTGATATAACATTATCAGTTTGTAAATAATTTATTTAAAATAAATATTCTGCAAAGACCACTATTCCCTATGCAGTTGTATTGTCATGTTGCAGTTGTATTGCCACTATTCCGTATGTTGTGTATTGTCATGTTTCTAAACTATTTTTAACTTTCTGCCTAGGTTAAAGTTGGTGCACATATTCAAGTTCAGAAAGCCAAGATGTGTTATTTAGAGGGAGAATATAATGATTCCCATATTGTACAATACATTTTATTAGAAGCTGTGAAAGTTATAAACTACTCACCCGTTATATTTCCCTCATTAGGTAATAATATTTTATATTTATTTGGAGATTAATCAATCTGTAAGTTACTCTATATTGTATGCACAGAAATCACTAATTTACATTGTCTGGGTTCCAAACTTATTTAAATTACAAAATTTTCTGGACTCAGTTTTGTTAATTTATTATTTCTATGTATTTTTCTTATCTATACAAAGATTGAATTTTAATTGCCATTTGCCGCACAGTTTTTTTTTCTCAAAATTTACTTTAAAAATTTATGTGCATGTGAAACACGAGTTTTTTTCAAGATTTGAATGGCCTCTGCATACTTGCCAACCTTTGGCTTTTTAAAATAAAAAAAACATACTTTGAATCAGAAAATATATTTAATTAAATATGACTTGCTTCTATGTAATAGTCATTATTTATTTGATTCAAAGTTTTTTTTTTCTTTTTAATTGAAAAAAAAAAAAAAAATTGGTTGACATGTGTATATGATCACTGGTCACTGAAAAAAAAAAAAAAAATCATTCAGTGGTAATTTTGTATTTAAAATTTTGAAATTATGAAACAATATATTATGAATACTGTGTAATTTTAATACTAAAAAAATTTTGATTTTAATACAATAAAATCTGAAATATTTTTCTTGTTTTTTTATTAGAATTTTTTTCACAAATGAGATATTAAAATTCAAGGTGCACATGTTACACAAGGGAACAGCATACACAAAAAAATATGACTTTTATTTACATATTATAACAAGTAACAATTTATTAGTAAAAATTTGGAAGGGGGAAAAAAACTAACTAAAAAAAAAATTCAAACTTCCATTTTAATGATAACGTAAAATAATTTAAATATTTAGAGCCATTTCATGTAGAATTATTTCAAATTTTTTTCTTTTCTTTGTTTATTATTTATTTATTAATATTTTATTATGATTGCCGATTGTGAAATTTTCATTTCTTCAATATATACTTTTTAATAGAACAACCATTTATATGCATTTTGGCAATATCTAGGCATATTCCAGGAAATGTAATATAATTATAGCCTATGTATTATATGTATAGTATGTATATTTATATTGCCTATATAATTATAGCCTATGGCACTTTGGAAATGAAGACAAGTATTTCGATAACACATTTATTAATATCCATCTACCCATTTCCATTTTATCAGGTAATAAACAGTCTTGCATTGTCTACAATCAAAAACATTACTCTCTTTTTAATACTTTCCAATGTAGTTGAAAAGTGTTTATGAATTTGGTTTATCTGTCTGTGCTCTAACTTGTGTAAATGTAATTGGTTTGCTTTAACTTGTGTAAATATAATTGGCAGGGTTGGCAAGTTTTCGCTGCAGGTGGAAAAAACCGTCCTGGCAAAAATAGGTTTTTGTCAGTTTTTGCCAGCAAAAATGGCAAAAACTGATTTTTTACATATAAATGCACGTTTCATTTCTTTTACTTATCTTAAATTAACAATCACAGAATAGTAGTACAATGCATTATGATGATAACTTAATATACTTATCTTAATTACTGAGAAATTATTAATTTTATCATAAAAAAAATTCTTTAATTGAAAAAAGCCATTGTTAGTCTGATTTTTATGCTGCAATAAATTAACAATATTGTAAAATCTACAGAAATTATAAACACTTCTAGTTTTAAAATAAGATGTATCAACCTATTAATCAGCATAATGCAATAATTCAGAGATGCAAAATATAAGCAATAGTAGTAAGTACATGTATTAATATATTGTGTTCAAATAAGTGAAATCTTAAATTTCTTTTAAAAAATTAAATATTTTAATAATAATAACATAAAAAATTACACATTCAACATTTAGCGGCACTTTCATCACCATCATTACAAAATAATTCTTTTTTTTTCTGCATTCCATAACAAAAAAAAAAGTTTGGAAACATTACTTATTGTCAATCTATTTCGAATTTTTTAGTGGACAAAAGAGAAGTTGGAAAATATTCTGTCGATTGCAGCACTACTGGCTGGGCATGCTTGCAGGTGTGCTATTAATTAACCCACAAAATTCTTTGGAAATTTCACATGACTTTGTGACACTTCTCCACCACTTATTGGCATCAATTGTCATAATTACTTGTTCTTGTTCTGAAAACAATGTACTTTGGAAAGGTTTTGCTTTTAGTTCAAAGTTCACGGCATATGATAGGAAAGATGGATTTATTTTTTGTAGCCATTCTCTGGCCTGTTCTTTTTGTTCGTAACTAAGGTGCTCACCCTTATATTTTGGGTGTAACAAATAAGCAAGAAGATACCAGGGCAAAATTGCTTTTTCAAACCTTTTTTTAACTTTTACAAAATGGGGTTTCAAATTATCATCTTTCAGCAAATTGCACCATAAATGGCAAGCATCTGCTATTGTTGTTGAATCAGCCTGCAAGATATCTAAAGCTGTTGAGACTGGTTTTAATTGCTTAATGAGATCTTTTACTTGTTGCAAAAGATTAAAATCACGTATGCGAACAATGATATTTTGGTCCATTTCTTGTAAATGGTCATTTGATACTTTTATATATGAATTATGATTTTGTTCAAAAGTTTCTAGGCAAGTCAAATGACTATTCCACCTAGTACTTCCTGGTAACTGAAGTGAAACATATTCACTACATTCTTTCAGGTATGCTGAAGGAGCATGGTGGTTTCGAAAATATTTATGAACCTCCACTACATGCTTAATGATAGTAGAAGGTGTAATGTCTTCCCCAAGGAGGTTTAACCAATGAGCTGCACAACCATATGATATCAGACATGAATTTTCACTTTCATACTTTAGTTCCAGCTCCCGTCTCATTTTTTCCATATTTTTAGCATTGTCAGTTACTATGCTTTTTATTTGGCAATCATACTTTTCCCCAACAGTCTGAATAATATCACTGCATTTTTTTGACAAGAATTCTGCAGTCTTTTTGGTGGCACCTGTATATTCTACAATATATGATTTTCCATCAACTTGAACACATGAAGCAGTTATGGGTTCATTGTGGATGTTACTCCATCCGTCAATAACAAGTGTACCTTCTCTGCCTTTCAAACTTTCATGTATTGATTCTTCCATTTGACTGTGAACAGAATCTAAAAGATTACCTGCCAATTCTTTGCGTGAAGGCGGTTTGTAGCTTGGTCTCAAGATGTGGATTAAGTTTTTAAATGCATCACTTTCCACAACATTAAATGATATGTTGCAAGCATAAAAGAATTTTTGCAACAATCAGATCAATCTTCCTTTTATCTTGATCTGAAGTTTTTGACACAAATTTGTTTATACTACCTTCTAAATATCTTGCCTTTTTTAAAAGAGGTTGCGACTTGCCCACCTCTTCATCAATCACTGTATCACTGTTATTCTGGTTTAAATCTGCTTGTCTTTCAAATGAAGAGGATGCTTCCACATTCACACATTCATTTGTAACAATTTTTACACAGCTTGAAACATGTGCCCTCATTCTGGCTGCTTTATTGCTATGAATGTTTCCACATTTTTTTACACTTAGCAACAGTTTTTCCATCTAGAGATAACTTATAAAAGGACTCCCAAATTGGATCTTGTCTTCTTCCTCCTTTATTCATTATTTCTTGCAATTGTTATTTCTTTATTTTCTGCAGCCAAGCTTAGAATCTAAGCTATCAAAAACAAAATGGCTAAAGTTACTTCTCAGATTAATTGTAAAACTGATAAGGCGAGAACTGAAAACAGGAATTTTGTGCACCTGCTGTTGTACCGATTCCTGATTGGTAATTGGTCACCTGTGTAGGGAGGGAGGATCCACACTTGCTTAGCTCATGGAGAGCAGGTGGGAAACTCGGTTTGTGGATGATGAATGGAAAGGCAGATGCATGAAAATCTTTTTTTTCTTTTTTTGGTCAAAGGGAGAGGGGGGTAGAGACAAGAGTAGTGCAAGAAAACAGAATAAGAATATATTTTTGGTTTATACTTTTGTTTATTTTTACCAAGAAAACATTTGGTTTCATTTCTTGTTATGATTCCTTTTCATATAAACTGCATCACTGCATTTAGTTATGCAAAATTGGTTTTTTGCCATTTTTACCATTTTTGCCGGTTTTTACCACTTTTTGCCACTTTTTACCAGTTTTTGCCACTGTCCCGGCAAAAATACCTTTTTGCCGGCAAAACGACCAACCCTGATAATTGGTTTGCCATGCAGTTGATATATGTCATTATGTTTTACTGTAGCTTGTTCGGTATTCAAAATGAAGTACATAACATTTATAGTTCATTTACAGAGACACTCAAAAGAATTACATTGCATTACGGTCTATGGAGAAAAGTCATTTGCATTGTATTTTAATAATGTTACACTATTTCAAACATATTGAAATTGATATATATATATATATATATGTATCACTGAGGTGCACTACAAGATGCTTACTATAAAAGGTGTGCATAGTATTCATTGTTCATTTACAGGGATGCACAAAACAATTCAATTACAGTACTGTCTACAATAATAATTCAATAACAATTGCTGGAAGTGTTTCCTGTTGTGGTACATGATTTTAAATTTAACTACTTTTTTGCATATTACTTGGTGTCTATAACTTCTATAGATCGTATACAGGGCTGCACAAAATAATTTGAGTGCATTTTCATTTATTGACGAAAATTGCTGAAACTGAATTTTCAACTCATGCGTTTCCTAACTGAACTAAATTTTACCATAATATGTAGTATATATACGTTTTTTTTTTTTTTTTTTTTTTTTTTTTTTTGTGTGTGTGTGCATTTGTGTAAAAAATAAACATGGATGCATAACAAGGTTCCTATATGTTTTTATCCAAGGTTCAAAATGTTATTAGTATGCTTTTTGAAAAAAGTGCAAATTTAGAGATAAAAACAAAGAAATAAAAAATTCATGTACAAAGGGCACTCATTTCATAAACATGATTCTCATAACATTATGATTCATTAAATATATAAAGAATAACAAATAATTTATGTTGTAGAGTGAGATATAATGACAAGAGATGAGATATAATAAGATTTTTATAGTAGATTTTTTTTTTTTTATTCACTAGAGTATATATTAGGGATGCACTGAATAGTGATTTTGGCCAAATACCGAATATTCGGCCCACAAGTAAATCGAATACCAAATATTCGGCTAGCCAAATAGTAACAGTGAGGCCGAATACCGAATATTCGGCTGGCCGTATATTTTTATATTTCAGAGTTTAAAAGTTTTAAAAGTTAAATTATAAAAGAATTTTACATAATATTTAACAGACACTACCATTTTATGAGCTAGACCTTTTTACAAGAAACTTTTACATAGAAAAAAAAAAAAAATCTGTGCTTTGAGTTATAACTTAAAAAGAGGATAGTCTTAAAACTTTTTTAATTAATAAAGCTTTAAACTTTGTAGCTTCTTCTGTGAATTAAAATAAATTTATAAAATGTTCTTATATTCTATAACACTTTAAAATCAAAGAAATTTTTTGAATGAATTAGAAGAAACATTTTGCAGTGTTTATTTGTCAGGAAGGGACTAAAGTAAAACAATACAATATATTAAAATGCTGGCAAATCAGCAAGAATAACTCGTGCTCCTTTTGATTTGGCAAGAAAGTTTTTAAATGAACCAGACAGCAGGTGTCTGTAATGGATGATCATATTAATTCAGAGGTTGTAAACATACAGGGTGTTCATACAGCTTGGAACAAACTTTCTGTTTAGATAATGTGGTAAAGGCAAACATTTTTTGAGCAAGAAACCTTATCTCAATCCACTTATTCCATCAAAAATATAATATATTCAATCAAAAACACAGCGTGTGTCACCACAAGCTGAAACTGAATTTTTGTTTATAACTTTAACAACAATGAAGATATTTTAGTGATATTTGCATCCTATTAATTTTGATTGTGGAAAATATGATGATACTATTGGAAGTGGCTGAATTTTGGCCAGTGACACAGTATAAGTAGTATTGTCAGCTGCCCTCTGAATAAAGGAATATCTAGCTCAGAGTTGTTTAGATATAAATGGTGGAAATTTCCAGTACTTATCGCGATTCACAGAAATCAAAGTAAGTATGTTGAAAATATAGTTACAATATCTTCAATATTATTAAAGTAACAAACAAAAATTTAAATTTTACCTGGAGTGAGATGCACTTTATTTTTGATTGAATAAGTGTGTTGCGATTCTGGTTTCCTGGCCAAAAATTGTCTGTCTTGATGTCTATTATCCCTTGTGAAAGTTTTTTTTTATTTTGTTTAGAAACATGATGTTTACAAAAAAGCAAGAAACAGATTACTTACTAGACAATATTCAGGAATTTACATTTATTTGTACATCATTAATTCCTATGAAGGTCATCATTAATGGTTATTTTCCTTAAGTGATACTAGTTCTTAAGTGACATAGTTAAAAGTAGAAATTGTGGGTTTACAAAAAATATTAAAAAAAAAAAAAAGTTTTTTTAAGTATTTGACTTGGCCGAATATTTCGATATTCGGCCAAACCGAATATTCGGCAGGCCGAATAGTTTGATATTCGGTAGACCGAATAGTTTGATATTCGGCCTAACCGAATATTCAGTAATATGGCCGAATAGGCCAAATACTAAATAGATACCAAATATTCGGTGCATCCCTAGTATATACTGGGATTAAAAAGTTTGAAGAGTGACTTTCATAACTGATTTGATTCATTGATATTATGCAGTGGCAGACTGAGTCTGAAAATATTGGTTGCCAGGAGACAAAGGGGGTCCACCCACATCTACAATGCTATAATTTAATTTTCATAGTGAATAAAAAATTCTAAAAAATACATGAGTTGAAACCAAAGGTGCAGTTATTTTATTTGTTAAAATATAAAAAGAAAATACTAATTACAGTGTACATGTACTATACATGTTGCTTTGGCAGTAAATGAAAATACCAAATATAAATACAGAATATTATAAATGAATTTTAAACCAACTTTTTGGTAGATGTTATTTGGGATTTTATACTGTTATTTTGATAATTTTTAACCAAATAGATAATAAACTCCAAATTATCTACCAGTTTCAATATTTTTAATGAATACTTCTCATTGTCAGAGTTAAGATAATTCAAAAGCATGGAAGTGTATTATAAGTAATCCACTGTGTAAAGGCGACATGAGTAAATGTTTCAGTTTATGATTAATTGTACATATAAGTGAATAATGGCTTCTGTAGCCAACTCATCTAACAATTTCTTTTCAATGAAAACAGTAAGTAGGTTTTCATGTTCTTGTCAAACAATGAATTTCTTAACCTGGCTTTTATGAACTTTAGCTTTGAAAATGTCCTCTTACATTGTACTTGAGTAACTCATAACATGAAGATGACTGTATAAAATCTATAAAGCAAAGGTTATCATATGCATCATAAAGCTTGTTGGATGTCAAAATGCTTAGTTATACCCAACTAGCTGCAAGTTTTAAAGTTGTTGCAACTGAAATCCATATAATATAATTCTAACCATCATTCAGCAATAACTTCAATGGATCACAGTTTGAAGACGAAAAAAAAAAAAGTCTTGATCTTTATTTAAATTGTGAAAAAACTTCATAATGCCTTCAAATTCTTTATCTTCAATGCCCTTCTTTGCAATAGTTTTAAAACTTGTTGGACTCAAAGGCAGGATGAATCTTTATAAACACTGTTGTACAAATTGCAATTAACTGGCTGAACAAAGCAATCCATTACCAGATTAAATACTACATTTGCTCGATAATCATACAGAAGATCTGAGGAATTTCCTTTACAAGCTCTTCTGCTAGTCTGTTTTTTTTTTTTTTTTTTTTTTTTTACAAACATATAATGTTGTTTCTGAAACACTAATTTCCAGTGTTTGGTTTTATCGTAATTCATCTGTGAAATCATGTCATTACATTTAGTGACAAATTACAAAGTCTTTCTATCAACATTATTGTAATGCTCTTGTGTATTCTTTTAAATTTGTTGCAACTGAATCTACCAAACTCTATGTTGTAAACATGTCTAAACCACTTATCTTTACATAATTCAATAAAGAGGCTAGGATTTGCAAAAGTTAAAATTTCCAGGTCCAAACCTAAAACAATAAAAATTCATCCTGGACTCGTAGAAAGTGTTATTGGTTCATGCAAAACTCTAGAAAATTGGACTTGGCCCAATTTTTATGAAACATGCCATTTTTCTTAAACAGCATTATCGTACAATTAAAATCTTTTAAAAGATTAATGTATATGAATTTATGTGAGAATTTTAAAGCACACCAATTTTCAGATTATATTTCATAAATCTGTAGAATACTGAATAATAATAATAACTACTTACTTTGATAATCATGTACAGGCGTACTCATTAAAAAATCATGCAGTTTAGCATGAAAGAAAAATATGATTAAAGAAAATTTATGTTTTTAAAAGCTCTATAAAGAAAAAAAAATAGACTGTTAAAAAGATTTCTCTGTAATTTCTTAATCCAAATTAAATTTCTAAAGATTCTGTTAAACAAATGTACAAATTCACTATTATTTAAACAAACAAACAAACAAAAAAAAACAGCATGACATGAGTTTGGGCCAATTTTCTTTCAACCTAATTCAACTAAGACCCGGACCATCCCGAGTCTGAAGAAAAATGAAAAATTGAACTCAACCTAGCCTGAGTCTAATAAAAGAAAACTGATCCAAACACAGCTCACGGGCCAAACACGTGCCTGCTTCTTGGTTAGTGGAGACTTCTAAACAGGGGATGCAGTTCTAAATATATACATGTAGATGCTGTGATTACAGTTTTATACTTAGTAAGATTCTGAAGTAAAATATTTGCCTCATGTTTTGTTTTTGGATGAAATTTGTCTGTATAGTGTATCACTGATAAGCATGTCAGTGGATTTAAGAAAGTACTCATAGTGCGATAATTAATAAATCCAAATATAGTTGTTACTGCATTTGATTTTTCAGACCACCTAGTCCCACCAGTTAGCTTTAATCATTTCATTTCCTCTTGTCCTAGTTGTTTCCCAACAATATTTATCCATAGAGTCATTCTCTTGTATGATACTTTTACAGAAGTTTTTAAATTGTACTCAACTCTCTTTCTAATATACAAATAAAGCTTTGGGGGTCTATATTGTCTAATGTCTAAGAGTGCCGACTTGCCATTTTAAAAGCTGATAACCTTATCAGCTTTTGTGGTTAGATTATCAGCTTTCCCAATGCCACTGCTATTGTGTATTACACAATCAACTTCAGAGAACACCCGCCAATGCGAATCTACTCTCATATTTAAACATATTTAACTCTGTTTCAGCTGATTTACAGTTTGTGGAATCTTCGAACCAGCGTGAGAACAGTACGATTCCTCTTGTAACTGGAAGAAAATGTTATGTCTGCCCCTGGATACCAACAGTGCCATGTGGCGAGGAATGGACTGATCATAGTAAGTTGCAGCTCAGATGATTCCGTTTACAACGTAAGAGTTTCATAAGAATTTCATAAATTACTTAATCTGATCTTATCTTCTTGGATTTGCAAACATTTAATTTTTTTATCATTACATTACTAACATATTGATACATTATTAGTATACGTACAATACCACCTGCACTCAGTTATGCTCCAGCCAGGGCCGTAGCTAGGGGGGTGCCAGGGAGGGCTCAGCCCCCCCTGAAAATTTTTGAGTCCCCCTTGGGAAAGTTGCCAAGGCCGCCAAATGTAATTCTGTTTCAAAAATCCAAATGAAACTCTGTTAAAAAATTGAACTTAGTTTTGGGGGCTCTTTACAGTTTTGCATAAATACTAAATTGCAGTATTTGTTTAAAACCTGCAAATAATGCCATGCTTCAACAGGCGTGCATCCTATATGCACATACTCAGAATTAGCAACCTTTTGCTGATGTAAACATTGACTTTTGCATTAGTTATATACTGAATGTTTTCATTTTGCAGCGTTTACCATTATTAACATAAAACAAAGTTATTCTAATGAGTTATAGACAATTTAAATACAACTGGTTTTAGCTTTTGACTAGACACAAAAGTAATTTTAAAATGCAAAATGCTCCCTTGATTATTCTAATATTTTTTATTATATAATAACATAACTTTAGAATCCTAAAGGGCAGGGAATATTCAGAAATTTTTTTTAAATGTTGCAACTCTTCTAAAACAGGTGAAACAACTTTTTATTTACTTTTTGACATCATCACTTATTATTTCACTAGTATAATTATACACTGAAAATTTTCATTCTGCAGCCAGTGATGTAGTAGTAAAAAAACCAGAGGGCATACGCTTTAGACAGAGGGTATCCCTAAAAAGTATATGCTATAGTGTTTTTGAGAAGAGGGTATACGATATTCCTTAAAATAATACTGAAGGTATTACATCCCTGTCTGCAGCTTTTACTTTTCTCAGCATCAAATAAAGTTATTATAAACAATTTAATAAGAAACATAGCATAGTGCCTACACTATGAATATGCACTAATTTACCGTTCTATATAATACTTTGATCATATATATCTGTGTTTGTGCGTGCATGTGTCAGAGAGAATAGTATGAGCCCCCCCCCCCCCCCTTACATTTTCTTGAGCACCCCCTATTGTTTACTTTTAGCTACAGCCCTGGCTGCAGCTGAAGAAATAGTGTCACAGAGGAAAAAATAGAGAATTTATTCTAAATAACCAAACTGAAATAATGAAAAAATAACATCATTAAGACAAGTGTAATTTTATTACCTGAAATTATCTCATTATCTTGATGCAGACATTATGCAAATCTTTGTTTTTTACTCAAATTTTCTTTCAAAAGTAGGGGATTGGAAAACTCTGCAGGAGCGTAAATTATGCAAGTAAATACAATAATACAAAAGTTGTGTTACTTGAAAGCTTAAAACTTGGAATGTTAATCTTTGGAGAACTTTCTCCACTATATTGTGCAATTGTAGCTGTGAAAAATATTAGAAAAGTTTAAAAGCATTATAAGACATAGAAAAGGGTGTTAATGCATCATGTTAACAAAAAACAACAACAATAGCACTGCATTTTTAAAATTTTTTTATTCATTTTATAGATATTATCTTTTTTAAAGCCAGTTTTGAAAAAGGAGTGAAATAAATATTCCTCATATACAGTATTCAACTTATTTTTCTCAGTTCATGATGCAATTTTTAATATTTTTCTGTTAAAATTAAATTAATAAGCCTAGTTTCATTGAAGAGCAGCCTATGTGATTATTTTTTTTAAATAAATAGAATGAAATTGCTTACTGAAAAGTAAAAGAGTATATTAATTTTTAAAAATCGTTAAAGAATATAATATTTATTTAAAAGAAAATTACAATATTGATTTTAATTATATAGTACTTTATATAATAAATTAGTCTATGTTATGTTATAAAAGCCATGTGTGAAAGCTTAAAAAATGTATTGATTTGCATTAAAATATGATCCTAGCATGAGATTATGATAATACCAATTGAAATATTTGATTTTTTTAAACATTTTCACTAAAAACCGATGTTTTTAAAATTAGTATTTGTTTTAAATAATCTTTTTAAAGTTTTGTATTATTAGTGCTAACATCACTTTACATCAGGGCATGAAATTTAAAGTCTTAAAGTCTGTCGCCACACTAATAATACTGGCTGCTACAAATCTATGCCAGTTGAAAATATTTTGCTCATTGCCTGGAAATGTAATCTTTCTCATTTGTTGCTATTACAGTTTACTTGCAAACAACACTTGTTAGATTTATTTATAAAAACTATTATCTATTAAAAAAGTTTTCAAGTTGTATTCATGATTTGATTAAAAGTTGTAGAATCTTTAACAACATTACATTGCAATAATAATAATAAATATATAAATAAATGTTTAAGAAATTTTATTATCGAAAGTCATTGAAACTTTGCAATAAATTAAAACTAGCATTTCACTCTAAAATAAAAAATATTTTTGCTTTAATATATTTAGAAATCTCACTCACATGACATTTCAGTTACAGGATCGAGGGGTAGGAAAAACAAAAAAACTGTTTTCTGTAGAGAAGTAGAAAAAAGAAAATATGTGGGAAGGGATGATTAATAAATATTTGGGTGAGAGTAAGTGAAACTTTTCTCCGAGATGTGCAAAGTAAGATTACCTACTTACATATGCTGCCTTCTAGTCACCAGTCTCATATTTCTGGTTACCAGTGGAAACCTGGCGACTGGAAATTTCATGCCCTGCTTTCCATGCATGATTAGTATATTATTTATTATGATTGTTATTATATACACTGTTTTCATTTCAATTTTTCTAAATTTCGTTATTTGTTTATACTTTAGGTTCTTTGGACTATGAAGCAAATGACTTAAACCAAAATATATGTTTGCTACAAGATCTTTCTGATGATTGGATGAGGTTACCTAGGCCTTATCCGCCTATTTTTATAAAAGTCATGGCTCGGGGGATTTTATATTACTATGGCTATAATAAGAATAATGCAACTCACCCTTTCATGGTTGGTACATACAACAAATTTCCCCCTGCTACGTTTTTATTCTTGCTTCATTGTATAACATTGTTTATTTCTTTTATTTTAAATATTCCAGATAAATATGTGTGATTAGTGATTTCTGAAATATTTTCTTAAAAGCAAAGATTTGTGGAAAGGATATTTGTATTTAGGATTATTGCGAAACCAGGATATAACTTTACAGATATTGGGTAAAATCACTTGATATTCATAATTGATTTTTAATCGCATTTATTGTCCTTAATCAATAGTTTTTTAAGAGTTGTTTTTGTTCATATTTTCTAGAAATACATATAAATAAGATTACTAATTCTTTAGTGCTTTAGTCTTTGAAAATTATTTAGTGATGAAAAATTTTGCTGTTGTTCAGAGCGTCTATTGGAAGTTTTCTTTTTGACATGAGGTGATAATTTAATTAAACTTTGATTAATAATTCATTCCCAATATCTACTATTTATCTTGGTAGTGTCTGATCTAAATGTTAAATACAGTGAAAATCCAATATGTCCTAAGACAAACAGATTTTCTCTGTATGATGAATTTTGAGTATTTTTATATTTTGAACTTTATACATTATATTTTATTACTTTTATAATTTTTTACATATTGAGTATTTTTAAGGACTAGAATGAAATGTAACAATTTTTTTATTTTGTACTATTTCATTAGATATGGTTTTCTAAGAGTTTATTTTTTTTAATATTTGAAATAATATGATTTAACAGGTGTGTAGAATTAGAGCTAATGTTGAAATTTTCCAGTTTTCAGAACAAGTTACTGAATATTAAGCATATTATATTTTATAAAACTTTTGTCAAATAATAACAATATAAACATGTTTCTTTTTAAAACAATTCAAATTTTAACTGTGTTAATCATTGATATGCATAATTTTTTTTTTTTTAAATGTAACACCTGTGCTGAATCTTTTGTGATACCCTATAAGTTTTATCAATATAAAAAGTTCCTAGGACAAAATAAACAACAAAATTTTTACAAAGCACTTTCACATAGCTTCGTATGGAAGTTACAGATTGCAGTTCTCTAAATTTCTTTGTATGGTTATCTGCCATGTGTTGAATGAGTAAAGTTACCAGATAAGTACATATATCTTTCCTAGCTTTGCTCAGATTCGTTCAGTTAGATAAGACTGAGAAAAATTAGCAACTTTTTTGACCTGACAACACTAAAGTTGCCTAAGCAAAAATATGTTCTCCTTCAGCCGTCATGTGAATTCTGCTGACCTTAGTATTGTGTTGGGTGAAACATTATACAAATGGCTCCCATCTTATATATGGCAATAATAAATCAATTTAATAAGGAGCCAGTTTATGTACTTTGAAGAATCTAACGATAGTAATAATTACTAATTAATCATCTTTCTACAATCAACAAAGAAGAGCTCATTTTTTCCATTTTTTACTTGATATAGCTATTAAGAAGAGAACTTTTTTGTGTTAAATAATATTCCATTATAATAAATCTAGCGACAGGTGTAACTGCTCTAGTAGTGTACATGAGTATCTGAATCTTCAAAGAAAAAAGAAGAACCTTGTTCTACAATCAACAAAGAAGAGCTCATTTTTTCCATTTTTTACTTGATATAGCTATTAAAAAGAGAACTTTTTTGTGTTAAATAATATTCCATTATAATAAATCTAGCGGCAGGTGTAACTTCTCTAGTAGTGTACATTAGTATCTGAATCTTCAAAGAAAAACGAAGAAACAAAATAATGTTAAACACATTTCTAGATTTTTGTCAATTTCCAAGATGAGATTCAATCTCACCCTCCCCTACTCTCTTTTAAATATCTGCATGTCAAAATGTTACTGTAATAATGTAAATTTTGATAATTATCAATAGAAAGCACACAGTCTTTCCACGATCATATGTGCTATTGATGAAATTCCCTTCAAAACCAACTTATGTGGGTGAAAGCGGTCAGAGGAGTATTATGTAATGGAAGTGGTGTCATATCTTTCTATTCACACAACCTTCAGTGTGCAGGAGCTTACATATTTCCCAGTTTCTTTCTTGATTGTTGCTTGTCTGAAATCTCCTTTGGTTTGATATATTCGGTTAGTTATTTTTAGGTTGTTTGATTGTGCGGTCTTCCTTCATAGAAAGTTAAATATTACAATTTTTTTTCTACCTATAAATGGTTGTTATCTCTTTTAGTTGCATTGTTTTATTTTCTTTCTTTTCTTTTTTTTTTCTTTTTTCCTTTTTTTTTTAAGCACAAATATATTTTCAGGGTTCCTACGCGACTAGAAAATATGGAAAACAGGGAATTGTCAGGGAAAATGACAAGTGCTCAAAAAGTCAGAGAAAATCGTATTTTCCTCCTAAAACCTGGAAAAGTCAAGGATTTAAAAAATATATATATTATGTGCTATCATGTGTCAACATTCTTCCGAGTTCTGAATTCAGTCTGCAAAACATTCAGATTTTTTACTAGCATGTAGTGTTTTTGCTACATTCATATTTTTAACAGAATGATGTTTTAGCCATACAAATTTGTTGCTAAATAGGTGATACTTCTGCAAAAGAAATATTGAGCCATATTAAGATGGCTAGTATGAGATTTCATGAATAGTTAAATAAGAAAAATAAAGAAAATTATAAAGCAAGCAAAAAAGAAAAGCTGTAGCTAAAATTAAATTGTTTAAGAACAAAAAAAGTTGTTGTAAAAGACAAAAAATTTAAAGTTACATAAAAAACTGTTTCTGAAACAACACAAGCAAATGACATGGTAGTAGAAATGTCAAAAAATATTTGAATGGTTGATATGTGAAATCTAATTATATCAATAAAATGTTACTTTGAATCCATCCAAATTGTATATTTTTAATTATTTTTCATTTTTTATATTTTAAATATCAAATAATAGATTTTTAGTTTCAATTTTATAGATTACTTTTATTTTCAGAGGTGCATTTAATCATTAAGGTCTAGAATTGCTATTCGTATTTCTAAAAATGTTGTGAATTGTGGGCATGGAATTATAGGAAAAATGGTCTGGAAAAGTCAGGGAATTTTGTTATTCAAATAGAGTATGAACCCTGATTTTAACCTGTGCATTAAGCTGTACTTGCAGATTTTATTTTTGCAATTTATATATTGTGAACCCCCATTTAATTAATCCGTGAGCTGCCACTGCCTAGCTTTTATTATTCTTGGATAAAGTTAATAAACTTTAAGTTTTATGTACAACATTGTTTCATTCTGCTACAATAGCATTTGTTAAACAAGAGGCATGTTAAAAATGGTACAAAGTACTTGAAAAAGGCACTTGCTAAAATGACAGTATCAGAGTCTTGCTAAAACTTTTTTGAATAATCCTTAAATTTGAATAAAATTTTAAAAGAAATTTAATTTATTCTTTTTATAATTTAGTATATTAGGTTGTTTATAGTAAAAAATAAGGTTTAATAATTTCAATATATATTTTTTCTTGTTACTTTTACAGTATTAGTGTTTATTTTTAGTTTGACATTAAATTCACATGTAAGTTAATTTTACTTTGTATTACCTTAAATTTGTGATTAGTTTAAGGTTTTTGTCCTTGATTCTTAATAGGCTTCATTTGTCATTGCTGATTCATCAGCTGCGTGTAGCTGTGTGGCATTTGGAAAAGTGCTTGTTCCTCTATATTATGGGTAATTTTGCAATCACATGCATATTAATTTTATTATTACCATGACATATTTTGCATTTTTTTTCTTAAGAGTTTTTTGTATTTTGTGTACTTTCCCATTGACCATTCTCAGTTAATATTATCTGTTTCCAAATGGTGGGATTTAATATCATTGGTGATGGAAATTTCAGAGAGCAGATTGCTCTTTCTTTAGTCAGGCAACCAACGAAAAAAGATTAACTAGTACATTCAAGTTCAGTTATAAAGAGAATGAAGGGACCAGTGCATTTGCACACTATCAACCAAGTTCTCTTAATAAGCAATTTTATTTATTCTAATTAGAAATGAGAATGAAAGTTTAAATAAATGAGCAGAAACGGTTGTATTAACACACTTGGTAGTAAACTTTAGTCCTTAATTAAATATATAAAAGTAACCTATTAATTATAAACACATGTTTAACTTTATCCTCGTTATTGTTAAACATTTAAGTAAATAAGTAAAGTAAAATGCAATGAAAAAAAAGCAAAATATATCACTCTTACTATTTATTTATTATTATTTATAGATTCAAAGAAAAAGTTTCTTATACTTTGAACTTTTTTCAGAATCCCTTTCATCACATGCTTTTTGTCTAATTAAACTCGATCACTCTCGAAAAATATTATGACTTGCCTTTTTCACTTTTAAAAAGCTTTGTAATTCTGCTTATAAATTCAAATTTCACGCTCATCTGTATCACAATCATCCGCCTCATCTTTATCATTTTTGGAAATATGGTATATGCACTATTAGACCAAGTGGCAGCAACAAAAATGACTATGTCATAGAGTTTTGTGATGAAATTATGATATAAGAGAAGGTTATTAAGTGTACATGAAAGAATAACTGGTCTGCCTCGGCATATCTTGGCAGCAGTGTGTACCAATTTGTCACTTTAGTTGTACTACCACATCATCGAGTTTCAAGATGAAATTGATGCCAAATTCAAGCTTAAACAAAGTTTTTTTTAAATATTTTAGTTTGCCTGAACATATCCTGGTAGGATCCCCTGGCAAACTGAAATTTATGACAGAAAAATGAACCATATGATATTGACACCCAATGAACATAATATAGTTTACATTACTATATCTTATATATTGTAATGTGATCAACTTTCAAGATGAATTATTTATGTAGGAACAGATTATTAAGAGTATGTTAAACAATAGCTGATTAGTATCAACATATCTTGGTATAATATGAGAAAAATTGTTTGCCAATTCATCACCTTGGCCACACTACCATGTCATCAAGTTCAGGGATGAAATTTTAACATATTAAAGATATAGATTACTATGCTACAAAATTTCAGTCTGCCTTGTGATATCTTGGTATGATATGAGCAAAAGGAAGTGCTAGTTTGTTATTTTGGTGGTACTAACACATAATTGAATTTCAGAAAGAAATTTTAACAAATCAATTTTAAGGTAAATTGATTATGTAGGAACAATTATTAAGAGTATGTTAAACAATGACTGGTCTACCTCGGCATATCTTGGCATGAGCTGAAAGGAGTGCCAATTCATCATTATAAGGGTACTATCATGTTATCGAGTTTTCGAATGAAATTAAAAAAATTTCTCACTGTACAATACAAATATTTCAGTCTGCCTTATGATATCTTGTTATGATATGTGCAGAACAAGGCACCATTTCTTAATTTTGCCAGTACTATCATGTCATTGAGTTTTGCCATGAAATTTTAACATTTATATATAGATTAGTACAATACAAAAATTTCAGTCTGCCTTGTGATAGCATGGTACAGTATGACCAAAATGGGGCAGAAATTCTTTATTTTGGCTGTGCTATCACATTATAGGTATCAAATAATACAATACATGATAGTTCTACAACACAATAGATGGCTATTTCATTATGTACAGTAGAACTCCAATTATCCGAATCAATTGGGACCAGATCCTATTCGGATAATCAAAAATTCGGATAATTGGATTTTTTTCAAAAAAAGGGGGTATATTTTAATTAATTACTGTATGTATGTCGAAAATGGGAGAAAAAAAATTATTTGTTAAGAAAAAGATCTTTTAATTAATTATATGAAAAGGCAACACTATTGCATGTTAAGCGTACTTACAAGTGCTGTACGTACAGTATGTATGTACCGTACTGTAAATGAAAGTCATTACTTGCTGAACATCTCGGTCAAAGTAAGCTGTTTGACAGTCTTCATCTGTTTTCGGGGAGCCAAATCGCGCATCCGCTTGACAGTCAGAAGTTGCATGTGGTCACACTCGGGCTGACGCTCCATCCACTTCAACGCAGTTTCAAGGCCGGCAAATGCTTCACTAGCTGATGATCCCGTGTATGCTTCAACTTCGACATTAAGGTCCTCTTCTTTCTCGACACTTTCACTGAGTTCATCATCATTTAGAATTTGAAGCCTAGGGTCTTTGTGGTGGGAAAAACAGTAACGCGTGTAGACTGAATCATTATTTTGGGAATCGCAGTACGTTTCCGTCTTCATTTGTTTTTTCTGAAATTCTGAAATCGATTCGGATAATCAGCGATTCCGATAGTTGAATAGATAGATAATAATTGGAGTTCTACTGTATATACAATACATGATTATTTTTCATTCTCAAATTGTAACACATTAAAGATATAGATTAGTAAACTAAAAATATTTCAGTCTGTCTTGTGATAGCTTGGTATGATGTGAGTAGAACGGGGTGTCAATTCCTTATTTTCGCAGTACTACCACATCGAGTATCAGCATGAAATTTTAATATACACATCAAATAATAGAATACAAATATTTCAGTCAGCCTCATGATATCTTAGTATGATATGAGTATTATGGGGCACCAATTCCTTATTTTTGTAAATTATTAAATTTGATTACGTATTAGTACTGTCAAAATGAAGAATTGGTGCCTTGTTTTTCCCATATCGTACAAAGATATCACAAAGCAGACTCTAATGTTTGAATTGTACTGAGCTATATCTTTATTATGTTAAAATTTCATTCCTAAACTTGATGACATGATAGCACTATCATGATGACGAATTGGCACCCTCTTTTTCTCATATTGTATCAAGATATGCTGAAGAACCAAGGTAGATCAGTCATTGTTTAACACACTCTTTAGGGTGGGATTGCGAGATTCGCGCTGAAAATTTTGAAATCCCGCCCAAAAAAATTCACCATTTTCTGGAGAAATTGGCGTTATTTAATTTACCTGCAACCGAATGATAAATTTCGTTATTTTTTTTCCACAACCGATTGACGAACTTTGCATTTTTTCTGCGACTGATCGACGAACTTTGCGTTTTTTAAGCGACTAATTGAACTACTTTGCATTTTTTCCACAACAGATCGACGAACTTTGCGTTTTTTCTGCAATTAGTCGACGAACTGTGCGGTTTTTTTGGCGACAGATCAATGAACTTTGCATTTATTCAGCAATTGATCGACGAACTTTTTTTTTTTTTTTTTTCGTGATTGGTCGACGAACTTTGCGTTTTATCCACGATCGATTGACGAACTTTGCATTTTTTCTGCAAGTGATCAACAAACTTTGCATTTTTTCCGCGAGCGATCGACGAACTTTTCTTTTTTTCCACGATCGATCGACGAAATTCGTGTTTTTTCTGCGATCAGTCGACAAAATTCGTGATTTTTCCGCAATCGATCGACAAACTTCATGTAATTTCTCCTTTTTTTTCTTTCGACAGATTGACAAAGTTCGTGATTTTTTTTTTCCTGTGTCCGACTGACAAATTTAGATTTTCTTCTCTGCGACTGACTGATGAATTTCACAATATTTTCCCCCGACTGATTGACGAATATCGCAATATTTTCTGGTGAGCCATCAACGAACTTCACATTTTTTTTCCTTGACCGACTGATGAACTTTGCGAAATTTTCCGTAACCGATTGGCGAATTATTCAGTTTCTTCTGGTGACAGATTGATGTTATTCAATATTTTTTTTTCTCGTGCCTCACTGAAAATTTTCAAGATTCTTTTCTGCAACTGATTGACAAATTTTGTGTTATTTTCTTGCGACCGATTAGCAAACTTCGCCATTTTCCCATGACTGATCGACGAATTTAGCGATTTTTTTTCTATGAACATAGACATAGATAAGGACTTCTAATAAAATAGCCTTTCAAAGAAGAAAATTGTTTCAAATACAATGTCAGTGTAGAAAAGTTGTATTAGTTCATCTACCTCTTCAAATCGTCTGCTTGACAGCCATCGTCTGGTAGGTATAATAGATTTATTTTATGGTATTTATCTGTATTGTTGTTTGTAGGTGACGTTACCTTAGCACAGTTGTATACTGGCTGCCATGTAGTCCCAAAGTCGCAAATCGATATTAACACTATTTCGTTAGAAGTCCTTATCTATTTCTGTTCATGTGTAAGACGAATTTCATTATTTTATTCCCTCAACCAATTGACTAAATTCACAATTTTTTCCAACGATAAATAGACGTATTGGTATTTAAAGATTTTTTTTCCTGCGACCGAAAGGAGGGAAAAGAACAAAAAAGGGCAGTAAGAGCCACCGGTCGTTGCACCCTGTTAAATTGGCCTACAGTAAGCACTAAACAAAAATGAGATTAGAAGAGCTGCAAAGATCTTATTACTTTTACTCTTTGAGGTAAAGGAGTAAACCTTTCTAATCCTTATGAAGAAGTAAAAGTGTACCTTGTGAAAGAGGCTTCAGCACCCCTAGATAAAATAAAATCTAAATTCAGACATTCATTTAACAACCTAATTGTTAAGGGTCCCTAACATTTGGTGGAACTTGAAAAATACACTGCATATATAAAATTTAACTTTCTTCCTTTTTTTATAATAAAAATAAACATTTTACATAATCATTCTGAATTGACTTACTTTTTTCAATGGTATTTTGTCATGTCTGCATTAATGTAATTCTTTAAATAGCACTTAAAATAATAGTGGGGTTTAAAGATTTTTTTTTTCTCCCTCCCAATCATTACAACTCCCCTCCATTTAAAAATATTGGGAGGGAGACCTTGGAAAAATTGAATTTCAAGCCCTGCTCTTAATGTCTTAATAATCTGTTCCGACATAAATAATTATCTTAAAATTGAATCACATTGTAATACATAGGACAATGCTATGTGAAATATTATGTTTATTAAGCTTTAGTAGTACGCTATGACATTCTTTTCTGTTATAAATTTAAGTCTGCCGGAAGTTCCTGCCATAATATGGCCAGGCAGACCAAAATATTACAAAAATACTTTGTTTAAGTTTTCATTTGATACCCATTTCATCTCGAAACTTGTTGATGAGATAGTACCACCCAAATGCCTAAGTCGCACACCCTGCTGCTCATATCGTACCAAGATATACTGAGGTAGACCAGTCATTTTTTTATGTACTGTTAATAATTTTGTCCTACATCATAATTTTCATCTCAAAACTGGAAGACCAAAAGAAGTGATTTTTAAAAAAATGTTCTATGGAATAATTTTGTTTTTTTCTTTCATTATTAATGTCATATACATTTTTCTAAAGACTTAAAGAATTTGTTTCGATTTACAGTGCAAAGCCTGGTATACTATTGATGATACAGAACTATAGGATAGGTAAACCCAGAACCTATGAATATGCGCCTCGTTTACGTGGGGCTGCTGGAAATTTACCTGTGCTAGATATGGAAATTACATTAGGAGACTATGCAAAAGTTCAAATAGTTCCTGCCACTGATGATCTCCTGCGTTTGCAGATAGCAACTTTACCCCTCATAGAATTTTCATTTGGAAATCGAGCATCTATAGAGTAAATATTTTCCTTTTATGGTTTATACTACTGTTACATTCTGTTTCTTAAGAGTTGTTTAATTGCATTGATTTTTAAATTTTGAAAATGAAATCAAATAATTTCCAAATAAAATTGCTTTTTAAAAAAATGTTTATTCTTTCATTGTATAAGATATTTAATTTGTGCACTATTTGTTATATAATTTTTTGTTTTCAGTGGTAAAAAAATGCATACTGTATATTCCAGTTTATAATGCACTTTAATGTATAATGCAAACTTAAACTTTAAGAAAGCATTTTAAATTTTGGGGTATTTTGCCGTATGATGTGCATAACTCTTCTTCGTAAAGAAATCTTTGCGAGATTTGTAGAAAAAATAAAGAACATTTAGAAGCATGATAGTTAGTATTTTTCATGCAATCTGATAGCAAGCTCATACCATATACAGTGTTTTGTAAGTAAATAGCATGTTTTTAGGTAGATTTCGTAAGAAATACTACCTATTACGTTCTCACCTAAGTTGGAAATTTTGAAAAATTTTTGCAGATCTACGCCGATCATGACTCCCAGAACCCAAAACCACCCCCAGTTCAAAAGTTTATCTATCTATCTATCTATCTATCTATCTATCTATCTATCTATCTATGTCACTTTTTTCTGACCACGATAACTGGAAAAATTCTGCATAAATCTCTTCCAAACTGATACATAAAATCAAGGGTCATAAAATATTGGTCAAGTTCGTTAATGGGCAAAATCGAGCCAAGGGGGGGGAAATGGGGGGGCTTTTTGTGAAAACAGAAAAACCCTCATAATTTCTTTATTATTATACGTATCGAATCCGTTTAAAGTTATTATTACTTCTAGGAAAAGGGCCGAAAATTTATGTATGACAGATTTTTGATATAATTAAAAATGGCCCCAAGCGGGGGGAAAAAGGGGGTGTTTTAGAAGAAAAAAAATCATAGCTTCGTCAATTCACAAGATATCAAATCCACGTAAATTTATTATTAATCCGCTTAGTATTATCTAAAACTTTTATATTGACAAGTTTTTTATAGGACCAACCGTTATAGCAAAAAAAAATTAAAAACAAAAAAATCCCTGCCGGCTCCGCCTGCAAACAAGTTATTTTTCGAAGTAGGCGGTTCCTACTCCCGCATCTTTTCGAAACTGATACATAAAATCAAGGGGCATAAAATCCCGGTCAAGTTCGTTAATGGGCAAAATCGAACCAAGGGGGGGGGATGAGGGGGGCTTTTTGTGAAAACAGAAAAAACCCATAATTTCTTAATTATGATACGTATCGAATCCGTTTAAAGTTATTATTACTTCGAGGAAAAGGGCCGAAAATTTATGTATGACAGATTTTTGATATGATTAAAAATGGCCCCAGGGGGGGGGGGGGGGGTTTAGAAGAAAAAAATCATAGCTTCGTCAATTCACAAGATATCAAATCCGCGTAAATTTATTATTAATCCTCTTAGTATTATCTAAAACTTTTATATTGACAAGTTTTTTATAGAACCAACTGTTATAGCAAAAAAAAAATTAAAAACAAAAAAAAAAATCCCTGCCGGCTCCGCCTGCAAACAAGTTATTTTTCAAAGTAGGCGGTTCCTACTCCCGCATCTTTTCGAAACTGATACATAAAATCTCGGTCAAGTTTGTTAATGGGCAAAATCGAACCAAGGGGGGGGGGGGGGGGGGCTTTTTGTGAAAACAGAAAAAACCCATAATTTCTTAATTATGATACGTATCGAATCCGTTTAAAGTTACTTCTAGGAACAGGGCCAAAAACTTATGTATGACAGATTTTTGATATAATTAAAAATTGCCTTAAGGGAGGGGGAGGGAAGGGGGGTTTTAGAAGAAAAAAATTCATAACTTCGTCAATTCCCAAGATTTCAAATCCGCTTAAATTTATTATAAATCCTCTTAATATTATCTAAAACTTTTATATTGACATGTTTTTAATAGGACCAACTCTTATAGCAAAAAAAAAAAAAAAAAAAAAAAAAAAAAAAAAAAAAAAAAAATCCTTGCTGACTCTGCCTGCAAACAAGTTTGGTTTCGAAGTAGGCGGATCCAACTGCAGCATCATCGCAAAAAGGTCATTTCTTCCGCAATTCCCGACAAACAGGCGCCCCACGGTCTGTGTCTTCGAAATCTACCTGTGCCTGTAGGCCGAGCCGTCAGGGATTTTTTTTTTAATGTTGAAATTGTAATTATTTTGATCATATGTTTTTTTTAATTTTTAATCGGTCAATTTTAAAATTGCCTGTAATGTGCACCTCTAAGTTTCATCCATCATACCAAAAGTGTGTGCTATATGCCAGAATTTATTATATATATATATATTTTTTAATTATTGATAATGAAATCAAATAATTTCCAAATAAAATTGCTTTTTAAAAAAATGTTTATTCTTTCATTGTATAAGATATTTAATTTGTGCACTATTTGTTATATAATTTTTTGTTTTCAGTGGTAAAAAAATGCATACTGTATATTCCACTTATAATGCACTTTAATGTATAATGCAAACTTAAACTTTAAGAAAGCATTTTAAATTTTGGGGTATTTTGCTGTATGATGTGCATAACTCTTCTTCGTAAAGAAATCTTTGCGAGATTTGTAGAAAAAATAAAAGAACATTTAGAAGCATGATAGTTAGTGTTTTTCATGCAATCTGATAGCAAGCTCATACCATATACAGTGTTTTGTAAGTAAATAGCATGTTTTTTAATGTTGAAATTGTAATTATTTTGATCATATGTTTTTTTAATTTTTAATCTGTCAATTTTAAAATTGCCTGTAATGTGCACCTCTAAGTTTCATCCATTGTACCAAAAGTGTGTGCTATATGCCAGAATTTATTATATATATATATTTTTTAATTATTGATACTAATATTTTCGGTTTAAATAAAACTATATTCAACACAATCTCTCTGTCTTGAATGTAGACCTCGTATTGATTCCAGTTATGAATTTAGAGTTTATGAAAATGTTTGACATAACTCTTTTCTCTTTTGTCTTTCTACAAACACAAATAAACATTTCACACAGATTAACATCTGTGGTCAGCTATTGCTTTAAAAAAAAAAAAAAAAAAGCACAGTACATGTAACATATAAAATTTTAAAAATGAAATCATTTATGTTACCTTCCTGACAGTGTTGGACAAAATGTAATCAGATTAACAATTACAGATTACGATTGCATTTTGTAATTTTTAATCAAGAATTCTAAGATTACAGATTAAATAAAATAATCAGAAAAGAAATCATTGTGATTATAGATTAATAATCTGTAATCGCAATCATGATTTCTGGATTACATTATAAATGATTATTGTAAAGTTCATAAAATAGCCTCATCCCCTTCCCTTTGACAACCTGAAATATGAACAAAATAATGGAGAAGCTTATAAATAAAATTGAATTTCTTGAAAAAGTGTAGATTGTAAACAAAATTCCTCATGAACTTTCTCTTAAATATTTGTATACATAAACTATATTTAAATACTAATTGGTATACAGTCAACTCTGTGAAATCCGCACAGTTTGGGACCAAGAGTTTTGCGGATTATAGAATTTTGCGGATTACAGATCATTCCTTTGTTTTCTTTTTAAACTGAACTATAAATTACTAATATTTGTACGAAAATAACAATATAAAAAGAAATAATATAACTCAAAAGTAATTTAATAATTCTAAGTATGTTGGAATTATTATAAAATTTAAATTTCATTGGCTGTTATTTAATTTTTTGAATATTTATTCAATGGGAATTTAAGTTTTCACTTAAATCTGTATATATATTTTTTTCTGTTTGAGTAGTCATTATCTCTTGTACTATGATAAAATTTCCTTGTTAGAAAAATCTACATATTTATATCCCAATTGTTTAAAGGTGTATTTAGCAAAAGTACCTTTCAAATAAGACCAAATCAGTTACTGATTTCTTCAGATATTTCTTTAGTCAGCTGTTACATGATTGTATAGTTTTAAAATGTAAATTACTCTTCTGATATTTGCATTTAGTTGTTCCGTTTGCTTGCCTAAAGTTATTATTTTAATATACATCATGCAAATCACATAAAACTTCTTTAATCACAATTTAAAGCATTTAAAAATTGATAATTCATAAAAACAATTATGTGTAATTTCTTTAATAAGCTTAACTATGAAAGTATGATTTCCATTGTTTACATTTAAAAATGGATGGTGGATTATAGAGATTTGCGGGTTATACATCGGCAGATTTCACAGAGTCGACTGTATATAAAAGTAATTCTCAAATTTTTAAGATAAAATGTACAATCATTAAGAGAGGTTATAGATTTTTTTTTTTTTTTTTTGAAAGAAAGAAAGAAAGCAAATATTCAATTTTATTTTTCAAGAGGGACGTGTGCGGAATAGTTGATGAGTGATGTATTTTCCAGAGAACAGGAAAGGGATTATCAATCTAATTTTTTAAAAAGGAAATTAACTAAAAATGCGGGTGAATTAATTTTATTTCAATAGCTTTCAACACACTTGTCCTTCAATTCAAACAAATTTTGTTTCAACAGATGTTTGTTTGGTGAATGGAATTACTTAATGATTTTTTAAAAATGTGCATACCCTCCCTAGTTTGTATTATAAGAAATGACAACTAAAAATGCATTAACAAATTTTAATTTCATATTCTTATAATCTATGTAATCATGATTAATGAACTGCTCTAATCATGATTGATGATTAAAAGTGTTATGATTTTAATCATGATTGAAAGTATGATTACTTAAAATTGCAATTAAAGTAATCATGATTATTAATCTGATTACATTACAAAAGTAATCTTTTATGCTGCCCAGCACTGCTTCCTTATATGATTCTGTTTAAGAAACTTTTGAAGATATTTTTAATATATACTTTACAGAGTTATGATTGTATATGTGGGAACGATGTTGCAAAAGGAATTTCCAATAAGAAATCCATTATCAAGAAACTTTAGAACTAACATGGAAATATCAGGGAATTTCGTCATAAAGTATTTGTTACCCCTCTGATTTATCAGTGTCCTATGTAAGCATTGAAATGAAAATATTTTTAAATATTTTGAAGAAAACTTAATTTTAAGTTCTAAAATTTGCATTTATTGTAGATAGTTAGCAGTAATACATTTTAGAGTATGTTCCCTAAATCTTGTTCTTTTGGTAATTTTCTGATTTTAAAGACCTTGCTAAAAATAAATTAAATTTTTCTCCCTTACAGATTAGCTGCTGAGGGTTCCACTGTAGATGTTGTTGGTTTAATCACACATGTAACTCTTTTACACCGTTTTATATATAAATGTAAGTTGTATTTTAATTTCTCTTATAAATTTCCATGAACATTAAAACTTAAAGTTTAAATGTTTTAAAAGTTTGTTTTCTCTTTTTCCTCTGTTTTGTGCACACTTTTATTTAACTAAACTTGGTTCAACATTGAATTTTGTAATAAATTTTTCACTCACATCTTGATGTGCTAGAGGTTTAGATTATGTACAGTTGTGTTCTCGATAACAATACAACATTCTCATATTTTCGAAATTTAATTATCAATTAATAGATTAATTTTAATTATATGTCGAGAAAGTAATTTTGAAATTCTGCATAGTTTGCATAATTTCCAGGGTTGATTAAATATATATATATATAATTATTACCATGTGACTCAACAATAAATAATTATTTGTTACAATAATGTAAAGTAACATTTGCGCAAGCATTCAGATGTCTGCTCAGTTAGAATCATAAACTAAGAATCTACAATTAAAAATTAAAGATCCATACTTTAAGACAGGTCAAAAATAAAGATTTTAAACAGGCTTCATCAATCTTTATTTTTGTCAAATTCTTTGACAGCATTTGGAAATCAATGCAGAATGCATGACTGTAAACCAATCAGAGTGCAAAATGCAGTGCTGACACAAATGATTGATAGTAAGCATCTCATTTAGTAAATGTTCTAGACTGTTGTGTTGTTGTTCATTTGTATTTCAATTGTTTTTAAATGAAGTTTAATTTGCACACCATGAAAAATAAAATCTGTAATAATAATAAAGTTTAGTAAAACAACTAATTTTTTTTAATTTATTTAATACTAGAGGGCTCTGCCCCATACGAGCTACGCTCACCAACCCCCGTTCTGACACCGCATGATTTAAAAACATTCTGATTTGATCAACTCTAAAACGATTAGGGAAAATTGTATTATAATTAAACGACCAGTGGCGATCTGCTGTAACCAGGTTTTCATTCATTTTTCTTTGACTGAAGGATTTTAAGGTCGAATCAACTGCTGTCGAAACATCTAACAACTGTTTTCCAGATAGATTAAATAAGATCGATTAAACATTTAAAAATTAACTTGTGTAACATGGTTAAGTAAACAATGTTGCTGCATCGTATAATTTTAAAACGATGCTATAAAAACTTGTTAAATAAATAAAATAAAATAAAAATAAATAAATAAAATACAAGAAATTTGGAAAAAAAAACCACTCAGCAAAGTGTCAACTATCAGTAAGTTTAAACAATAAAGTTTACAACATATTAATGAAAACAGAAAGAAAAATAATCTTGGATATTTATTTACATTATTTTTCTTAATTATCCCTCTCAGCTAGTGAATAAATGTGGCACAGATGTCAGATACGCACCACGTTGGCGCGCATATTCACGCACAAGTATATTTTTTATTACGTAATTTTCTACATTTACTGCTTTTAACACGGGATCATTTAATTATTATTTTAAAGCTTTATTTCTGTTTTTAATAGTCACGTGTAAATACATTTCTTAATTGAAAGGGAATGTTAATATGTGCGCTGTTTTACAAATTGGCAACAATTCAAGTAATGGATTTTATGAAATATAAAATAAATCTTCATAAAAATACTGAAAATTTTGAGTAAAAAATTGAAATATAACCTCAAAAAATTTCTCAAAGTAAAAAAATAATTGCAGTCTGCGCACTGCAATCTTGTCAACTTATGAATAATATAATACTCAATCCTTATAAATTTTGGTTAAGATTCCTGTGCATAGTTTTCGTTCCTATAAAACCTTTTTAAGAAAACTTTTTTGACCAACTTTAATGATAAATATCTCTTAAAATAATTCTTCCATTTAAAAACTGTCTGCTTCAGTGTGTTTATCGAACATTTCTTTATAAAACTACCAATTTTTTAAATTTTATATGCAATAGTTTTCTGGATATTGGTCCAGAAAGACTTCAAGGCACAAAATCTTGATTGACAGCGCCTGTGGTGGTTACTTTTTTTTATAGAGAGAGATAGTTGAATAATGCAAATAACAGCTAAGTTATATTTAAATGCGTTGCTTTAATTTAATTTTTATTTATTTTCTGAGAAGTAAAGAGAAAGAAAGAAAACTAAATTATTTTTCACCAAGACATTTGTAATCTTTGTTCTGCATAACATGCAAATTATTGTTAAAAACATGTATTATTTTATTTTATTGAAAGCTTTAAAACCTTTCAATACAATAAAATAATATTTTATCAATTCAATACTGGGATTTTATTCCATTTCGGAAATTTAACCCTCTATAATTCAGCCTATAGAAAAACATTGCATTTGTTTATTATATGAACAATCATAATTATATTATTACTTTCATAAAGATGCAGAGCTTTTTAAATATAAAATTAAAATTAGTAATGACTGCCACTACTCGTGACACAGCAGCTTCCCCCCTACCCCTTTCAATATCTCTATTAAGACTGAAATTCTGAACTTCATTTAAATTTATATGACTTACCACTTTTTGAAGGGAAGGTGGGAATTAAAGATAATTTTTAAAATTATGAAAAACTGTACAGTTATTATTTATAAACAATTATGTGAAAAAATATATGAAAAATGTTTCTCTGTCTGATAGACAAACAGATATTTTCCACATAGAGCGTCCACAAGTTTTGTGGACATTTTATCTGAAGAACTAACATACAGAATTTCATGTAGCTTTGTTATAGTTAGAAGTTGTCATAAATAGCTGCTGGTTAGATTTTGGTGTATATAGCTCAATATGTGGTGCTGCTGTTCTGTGTTTCTTGATTAAACTTGTGTTTCTTGTGGCTAAAAATCAAAGATAAACACACTGGACCAGATTTGAAAATTTCTGCATTCCTTAATAACTGTTGTTAGACTTTTTTCATGATATATTATTATATGTGTATCCATTAGGGCTGGATAATATCAAAAATTTAATATTGCAATATATCAATGAATTAATATTGATATTGGTGATATATCGCGATAACTACCTTAAAATGTGTGGGTATAGAAAAATTGTTAATTTCTAAAGATAAATAGTATGGTAGCAGCTATTTAAGTACAAACAGGTGTAGAAAGCAATGAATGAATTCTCTATACCTATTTGCTCACACAGAATTATTTTAAATATTATAGTTTCATATTTATACAAAACAGAAACATTTTAGGAAAAGTATGCATTGTTCAATATCTATTTGGGCTTACACCATTGCTTGAATAGTGTTTTTCTTTAAAAATAGTATGTTCCCTATTCTTCCTATTTCATGCACTATTTTAACTATTTAATATCCTTGTGTAAAGCTGGGAATATTATAAAATAGAAACTAAAATAAAATGTTCTTAAATTTAGGACGTTGCTGATTTTAATATGATTAAAATAAGTAAAAAGCAACAGCAAAAACTGAAATTGGTGTAATGTCACATGTCATGCTAATATACTTGTAATTAAATAGCTTTCAATAGATGACAGATGCTGCAGAAATGTTGTTTTTCAATCTTTCTCTAAGATATCAATGCATTCTGAATAGAAAAAAATGTAAAAAATTTCACTGTATTTATACTTTTCTATCTATTTACTATACATAAATATTACATTGAAATCTTTTTTTTTTTAATATAAATATTCAAATCACATTTTGGAATACTTTTATACTAATTAAAATGTTTTATTTTTACTTCATTTTAAGCTGACATATCAAGACAGCATATATTAAATTCACTCGGATTCATGCTATCTCAATCGATAAAATGACAGAGAGGATAATAGGAATAAACATTGGCCAATATTCAGCGTTCACAATACTAGACGTTAATAGCTAGTAAGCTCCACTCAAAAGAACCAATCACAGTGAATGAACAGGGAGGCTTCGCTTCACCAACGTGGCGAAAAGCGAGATTTTTCCATTAACGCACTCTGATTGGGTTGCTCGCAAACCGAGCTTCCTAGCTGCTAAGCTCTAGTAAAATTATCGACTCCACAATAACTCGTACTTATTTTAGTGCTTCTTTATTGGTTAGGATATATCAATATGTGTAAGATATTGGAAAATGTCTAGACCAATAGCAGCAACAGTATTTAAACACAGACGATAACAGTATTATTCAGCAACGAAGGCACAGGGGAATATGCGGTTTGTTGGAATAAAAAAGTAAAGCATAGATTGTATCAAGATATATTGGAATAATGACGAAAGAGAGATAATCATTAGAAGGTATATTGAATGAAGCGGGCAGCAAATAAATGCATAGGAGGAAAGAATATTCAGCGTTTTTTTTAGAATTTCAAAGTCGTACAGCAGAAAAAAAAAATGTTATTGGGATATTGGGTAGAGTCAGAGCTTAGCTATCATTATTGGATATATCATCAGAATCAGAGCTTAGATATCGGTATTGCAATAATTAAAAAATATCAGTATTTGACCGATATATTGATAAATAATCCAGCCCTAGTATCCATAGATTTCTGTGAATTATACATAACTGAACCAATATATAGGGGAGATTAGGGAGGGAGAGGACAATTTTAACAAAAATATTTTTTACAAATTAAGTTTTGCTAGTACAAAATGGAAAATTTCAGAATAATATCTTGAAACATTTTAACATATTTAAAATATATAAATTTGATGATAGTTATTAAAATTTTAGGTTAATAAACCAACTAAATTAATAAGAAAATGTCCCATCGTGTTTTTAAAATGAAAATTCATATTTAATTTTTAAAAATGTGGTTAAAAAATGACAAAAACAGACTGACATTTACATTCATAATGTTTACTCTCAACATTTATTTTATGTTATCTTATGCTTTGTAAAATCCAAATCAAATGAAAAATATGCTTGTGCCCAACTAGTGCCGACAATTTTTTTTTTTTTTGTGAGTGTAGTTTTGCAACTATGTTTTGTTTATCAATGATGGAACATGTTGTACCTACGTAATGTACCTATACATACCTTTTCAAACAGTGTATTGCCATGTAAAATTAAAAGTTTTCAGTTTGAGTTCAATAATTATGTCAAAACAGTAATATTTTATTTAAAAAAGCTAAGTAAATTTATATTATATAAATATTTAATACTAATGGTTGACATTGATAAATAATGCATGAGTAAAAAAAGAAAAATCTGCACTGCTTTAATTTTTTAATGTATATTTGTTTTTGTTTTTAAATCATGGAAGTAGTTAAAATTCCTTTTTAACTTGCAAAATAATAAGTTTTATTTATTACATTATTAAATTCCAAAACAAGATAGTCTTATAAATATAAAATACCAAAAAACTGTATGTAAACATAAGTATTTGGATAGAGATATCATTTGGGAGGGATAGACATGTCCCATCCCTCCCTTAGAGCAACATAAAAAAAATAGGTTTTTACAACAAGCATGTGGCTGTTAGTCTTAACTTAACTGTTCATTCATAAAAGGTATATTGTTGAGTTTACAAAACATTAAAAGCAATTAAGCTAGCAATAAAGAATGAGATTGAAAATTTGCATTAAAAATCTGAGTAGTTAGTTACTTTTGATAGTGTAAAATAGTCTTATTAATTCACAAACTCATAGGTGCTTGCAACTAAAAAAAATTACAGCAACAAGTGTGATGCAATGATTACTTAATCTGGTGGAAGAGTTATAAATTAAAAACAAAGATTATTTAAAGCATTACTGCAGATGTCCCATCCCTCCCTAATCTCCCCTATAGCACCAATGCCACAGAGAAAAAAAATATTGATATTTTCAGCAATGCTAATTGAAATTATCAACTTTATGCCATCTCTGTAATTAAAAATTATTACTTTTATGTAATCTTCAATAATCTATAGATTATTTGCTATTTTTTATTTAAAAAGTTATACATTATATAATTGCCTATATTATAATTAGTCCTGTTACTCGTTCTTAGTTAAGTAATTGCTTTATTATCTTATTTTTTATATGTCAGATAATAAACAATTCTCTATTTTTATTTTTTTCAGATGGAAAACTTCATGCTAGATGTTATGTGGAATTGATTGACAGTTCTAGTTTTCTACCTTTCATTGCAGTTTTTTATGACAATGGCTTAGTGAGTTTTTCACTTTATTTTACAGTTTAATTCAATGTTTTTTGTTAAATATTCATTTGATCATTGCATTTATTAAATTCTAGATTGGCTTATTTAGCTTCTCATGTTGAAGAATTTAAGAAAAATTAACTAATAAACTTTTCTATATTCTTGCTATTAGTTTAAAAAAAAAGTTGCAAAAAAAGTAAATGTAGAAATTTTTATTGTTATTTATCAACAAATCTTCTTGTTTTGATGAATAATAACATATAAAAGGAAAATGTTAATGGGATTTTATATGTTTACATTTGTCTTTGTAATCTATAAAGTTTATATATGTAATTTCATAGTAAATCTAAATATAACATATAGATAAAAATATGTGGATACATTTTGTGGTTATTTTCTTTTGAGTTGAATACTGAAGTTTAGTTTTTGTGAATAAAAATATCTCATGCAAAATATTATTTCAATGTTTTCAATTCTTACATGCTGAAAATGTGTAAATACAAGTATGTTGAACAGCTTTCTGTATTTCAATATGATCATGCTCAGGGTTCACACTAGAATGCATGATTGTGCAATTCTAGTGTGTATTCTAATCTAGTGTAATTCACACAATATTTTTCCTTATTCATTTACAGAGTCACAAAAAAAAAAAAAAATAGTTACAGGATTCTACGGGGAATGGGGGGGGGGGGAGGATTGTTTCCACAGGGTATTTTATGGTGTTACACAATTCCAAACATAATGAAATTTATATACTTTTTTTAGGTGCACTACAAGATGTCTACTGTAGAATATGATGTGCATAGCATTTACCATTCATTTACAGAGATACACAAAATATTTAGGTTACAGTACTGTCTGTAAGCGATAATTTCTGGAACTGTGTTTTTAAGTTTAACAAAATTTTTGCATACTATGTAGTGTGTATAAATTCTATAGATCATATTCATATCTGCACATTATACAGCATTACTGTGTATGGGCTTGAATTGCTTAAGGGTGTTTTTTATTTGAGTTATACATTTTCCAGCTGAACTATATTTAGTATATCAAGAGATGTTTGTAGAATAAAAATGCAAATACAGGGCTATGCAAAAAACTGGATACACTGCCGTCTATGGCTGGTAAATTCAGGAAATGCATTTTTAGTTGTGTTATATGTTTTTTGCCTGAATTGAATTTTAGTTTAATGTGAGGAATGTATAAAAAATCTGTAGATAGTACATGGGGCTGTACAAAAAAATTCGAGTACATTTTCATCTTTTGAGAGAAATTGCTGAAAATTAATTTTCAAATATGTTATGTGTTTCCTAACAACTAAATTTTAGCATACTATGTAATATATATATACAAATCTATAGATCATACAAGGCGGTGTTCAAATGAAAAGGTACGAAACGTCATAACAACGTAATTGTTAACATATTTGCCTATGCCTCTATAAGAGAATGCAGTGAGACATCTAGGGATGCGATTGGAATCTCCAGCGTTGATCAGAGCATGCACGGGTGCCATCATGTACAGGAGAGAGTAGAGGCTCTTATAAAGAGTGCTGTCCAATTGATGCAACAGTGCGTGCGAGGACAGGATGGTGTTTACTTTGCAAAATTCAATGATTGAGGAGCAGCGAGGCATTATCCAATTTCTGACAATGGAAGGCATTAAACCGGCTGCTATTCATTGCCGGATGGTGACCGTATACGCAGAAAACTGACTTATGTGTCCGACAAGTCATTGAGTGTCCGTTTTTGTGCAGGCCGTGAGAGTTTGGTTGATGACCTGAGACCAGGCCAGGCAAACACAGTCATCATGGCCGATCTCATCGACAAAGTGGACAAAAAGGGAAGCGCTTTAACTCGGATGACAAACTCAAGGATGCTGTGAAGAACTGGGTCTCGTCATGGCCACAGGAATTCTGGGAACAAGGAATCCTTCAGCTTGTTAATCAATGGGATCGTTGTGCTCAGGCCTATAGTGTATACTTTGAATAAAGTCTTCATTTATACCCACAGTGTTGTTTCATACCTTTTCATTTGAACACCCCTTGTATATAGTGCTGCTCAAAAAAAGTGGAGTACCTCTCTGACTATGGGCGGTTATTGCTGAAATATATATGCTAATATATAAATATTTTCTGTAAAAAAAAAAAAAAAATAGAAGCACTAGAGCTGAGCTTCCTTGCAAATCACACACTGCTTCAAAGTTAGATGAACTCAACAATAGCATTTTGCTGATAAAAATTTATTCCTGATCTTGCTTTCATATTTTTTTTTTTTTTATTAATTATGTGTCCTTTTGTGTTTAATTATTTTATTTGCTTGTTGCTAACTGTACTTCAATTTTATTACTATAAATTAAAACACCTTATATTGTCTTACTGATAGAACTTTTTCTTTCAGCGCTATAACATTCATGAGCTGCATCCAGGACAAGTGTTAGTTGCTACACATATGAAAGTTTGTCATTTACCATATGGCATAGTATCAAATTCTCAAATTCGTATTTATTTAAAAGCAACCCATTTTAGTGAGGTAAGTCAATTAAAAATAAATAAATAGGATTGTTAATATAGTTGCTAACTACAGTGATTATCTCCAATATGATGTTAAATTTCTATGTCTAATTAGCAATCAAATAAACTCAAGAGTAGGCAGAGTAATTGATTGTTTACATCTAAATTTCTCCAAAATGAATGCATATTTGTTAATATATAGCTTCGGTAATTTGATGTTTGAATTGGTTAATTATTTATTAATTTTATAGTATTCTGTATACACTTTATACTTACCTATCTTTAAAAAATTGGAGATTTGGTCAGTTTTGTTACTAGAACTTTTTTGTATTTGGAATTCAAAGATTTATATATATATATATATATATATATATATATATTAAATAAAAATAACTAAACATTTTTTTAACGTCCGATATATAAAACTTTCAACATTAAAAATATCACACTTAATCTGACAATATAAGTTAAAAACACATAAATATACAATTAAAATTTTTTTTTTTAAATCAAGCACACATTTCAGGCTATGTTTTAGCCTCTCATCAGTAATAACATTCGTTGACCAGACAATTTCACAATATGTTTATAAACATGTTTTACCAATTAAAATCAAGAAAACTTCATAGAACTTACATTAAAGCAAGACTGTATATTCTGGTAGAACTATACAAAATTCATTAATCGGCAAAATCTGCATATGAGTGAACCAACCTTCAAGAAACACTCTACTCTTAACGTTATTACAGCTGGATCTGATTACTGTGTTATTTGTGAAATCCGGACTATGGTCAGTATCCAAAAAATGCTGTGCTAGTTTTGATTGAAGGCTTAGAGATTTGTAGGCATGCTTATGCTCGGTGATGCGAATGACGCAAGTATGACCCATTTCGTCAATATAGACTGAGTCACAGACCTTACAGGGGATTCTGTAGAATATATCTATATGTTAATAACCAATATATCATTAATGTTAATGTAATTAACTGATACTCTGGAAAATAATCACTTGAAAAAAAATAAAAGAAATATTTTTATAGCTATTTGACAACCATGTTATTTATGTAAAGAGACGTCTTAATTCTTTCTTTACTCTAGGTTTAAAATGAATCTTGATTTTATATTTTATTTATTTATTTTCCTGTTTGTATCTTGAAAAAAAAAATTACAAAATTGTGTTATAAATCATTGCAAAGTTGTACTATAAATCATTGTGTTAAAAATGTAAGGACTGACAAAAAGTTGCAGAAATGTATCCCCTCTGTGACAATGCTGTCATATTGTTTTCTTTTTACAGTTTTTATTTCTGCTATTTTTTTTCCTGTACTTAAATAGCGAGTGCAGATTTTGGCTTCTTTTTCCCCTTTGGAAAATTGCTGTTTTGCCTTGTACGGCGCTTCTCTATTCTATTAGCATTTCCCCCTGTAGTTGGTTTTTCCATTAGGCACTTCTCCATTCAACTGGTTGGCCAGTGTTTTGGAGCAATCACGCGTTCACCTCTCTTTGCGAGTTCGATCATTTGTTTGATTTGTGCATGCGTCAATCGTGTATTTCGGCTACTTGGAATGGTTAGTTTCCCTTCCAGTTTTGCAGCTTTTGAGGGCGTGTTTTATTTTCGTCGCTCATATCAAAACTCATTATTATTATTCCAAATTGTTTGATTTGCTTTTAAGCAATTGCATCATTAATTAAATAAACTAATCACTTCAAATTGAACGTTCTTTTACTTTTAACGGCCCCGTATTATTCGTATTTATACAAATGTTACCTTTTTTTAGTTCACTCGTTCAGTCAGTGAGTGAGAAAAGAAAAATCTGATGTGAGGTGTTATTTTGCATGAAGTCCGAGCCTTTGAGTGCCTGCTTTGCATTTAACGGCGATGCCTAAGTATTCTAGAAGGTTTTTGAATAAGATCTCATGATGGATTGCTGTGAAGTTCAAATTCATTTTGGCGCAAGTTTTCCTTTTGGGAGCGTGCAAAATAATGCTGATTTTTCTACTACTTTTAAGGAGTGTGCCTAATTTTAAAGTTCTTCAATGTTTAAAGATTTTATTCACTAGTATGCAAACTGACAAGTTTAAAATTTGCTGCAGAGCCATCAGTAAGATTCCATTTATTTTTCATGATGATAATGCAGTGACCACAGGAAAGATGGTTATGATTTAAATCCTTCCTCCTCAATTTTATGTCTAAATGAATAAAGTTGGATTATATGAAAAGTAAATAGTCTTCATTTCAAGCCTTCCTTTTATTGTTTTCCAGTCTTCACTATAAAGTAAGACATTTACTCTTTATTTCTCTTCTATTTTAAAGAACCTGACCAGAAGAACATTGGGGGTGTTTGCTCTAAATCACAACTGCAATGTTTAAATAGTTATAGTCCTACAAAAATATTCTTACCACATCCATATATAAAAAAATATATTTAATAACACCACAAAATATATAAATAACATCACACCCTCCCTCCCCCCCTTTAGTGTTTGAATCAACTGGATATTTTACATCCAGTCACATGTGATGAACTGAACTTTGGGGTCATCTGAAATTTTCTATTTATTAACTTATTCAGACTAAGAAAAGGCATATGTATGAATGGGACATCATAAGAAAGAAAAAAAAAAAAACTATTAAAAAAATTAAAAGGAATAATAAACAAAATGGGCTTTAATTAAACAGCATTTGTCTGTTATGATTAGTTCTTAGAAGAGATTATATTAATCTGTTGTAAAAAAAAAAAAAAAAAAAAAAAAAAATCCTTAACGTTTTCAGATTAAACAAATTTTTCATATATAATTAAGAACAATGACTCAAAATATGTCTTATAAAGAGCACGAGCAGGGAAGAATGAGCTATGCTCAGTCAAAATTAGCTTTGAGTTCAACTCGATATATTTTCTCTCTGTATTATTACTATAATGCCTTTTATTTTATAAAAATAGCTTGACCCATAATCAAATTTTCTCGAACATGTGACCAAGCCTAATTGACTTCTCGTGCCCGAAACCCGTAGGATATAAAATTTAGTCAAAATAGTTTGAGTCGTTTTTTAGATAAAATTAGCTTGACCCACAGTGACCTAAAAATGACCCACTAATCAGATTTTCTTGAGCATGTGACCTAGCCCAATGATTTACTCGTGCCCCAAAACAGTAGGATACAAAATTTAGTTCAAATCGTCTGAGCCGTTTTTAAGATAAAAATAGCTTGACCCATAATGACCCATGACCAAAATAACCCCCTAATCGAAATTTCTCAAACATGTGACCTAGCCCAACAGTCTTCTCGTGCCCGAAAATCATACGATGCAAAATTTAGTCAAAATCAGTAGATTACCACCAGTGACTTTTATTTTTCAGTTTTAATATTGCTTATAAGTGAGAAGTCAAATCTGTTATTTTTCCATTCATTATATTGGAACATTGAAAAATCCATGTTTTACTGATATTTGTATAAATGAAAAGCTAAAAGTTTATAGGTAATCTACTCTCTATGTATAATAATAACATATATTTCCACTGTCAATTTTATTTTAGTACATAAATAAAAATATTGAGAAAAACTGATAAAGTTATTTGTATTCACTAGGATTTTGCAAAGATCCTTAGGAAGACTACTGTCCTACAACATTTTATTCATTATGTCTTTAAGTGTGATTGCTGTATTCTCTGTTATTAAAATTTAATTTATAAAATTTACCTATTCTACTTTAGAAAGATAATAATAAATGACATGACATTCCATTGCAAGATGATTTTAATGTGATGATTTCGTTGAGGCAATGCAAAACTATCAAATTAAATTCTCTTTTTGTTAGTTGACAGTGGTTTTTGGTGAATAAGAAAATATTAAATATGGATTTTTCTCCGAAACCTTTAAACAACATTAGCAAAGTATAGTGCTTCTTTTTTTGCATTGCATCTTTTAAGAAATTGTGTCCATTATAAAACTCTGCATCATTTTGCTTTATAAAAAATAAAACTTTACACATTCTGTAGATAATGTATATTATAAGGCAATTTTGTTATATAAATATAAAGCTTTTAATATGTTTTTACTTCTTTTTAGAAATGACTCTTTTCTGGTTGCAGGTATACACATCACATAGACAAGAAAGCTTTTATGTACGCTGTGCTGCTGTAACGGCTGTCGCAAGCATCATACGAGATAATCCCCAAGAAATTAACTTTCTTCAAAATAATATGTTGAGGATGGGTGGAATCCAAACTTATATTAGAGGATATAATTCTTTGCAACTATACAAAGAAAGTTTTGGGGAGAGTGTAGCGGGAAAGGTAATGTGCTAGTTACTTAGATTCTTATTAATTTTATAAACTGTTTTTAGTAAGTTTCTGTTGTGGTGACTTGAGAGCCTACACTTGTCAACTGCAAGCTAATGTTAAACCAATAGAGGCAGTCTTTGCAAATTTCTAACTTTTGATATTTTTAAATGATTCTTTTCATATTATAAGAAATCTGAGATGGAAAATTTAAATTGTATATTTATCTTTTTTTTTTTTTTTTTTTTTCAGTTTTATTTTTGAGGACAATTTTAATTTTGTAAAAAAATGGTTAGTTGCTTCTAAAAATAAAAGTGTTCTGAGACCGAAACTGCAACCAAAATAAATAAAAGTAGAAAAATACAAAGTTAGACATCGACCTCAAATATCCTATGCAAAAATAATTTTAAAATATTGAAATGCAAACAAGAAATTTGCAAAGAATGCATCTTTTGGTTTAACATTAGCTTGCAAATAACACTCTTAAGGTTGTTCTAAAATCTATATTGGCAATTTTTGACAAATTCATGAATTCATTTTTATTGGTAAACAAATCAAATTTGCAGGTATTCCTACTTAAATAATAAGAAATTGAATAATGTTTTTCATTTTCTTATAAATACAGAGAATTTTTCTGAAAATGACCTGAAAGTTATTGTTTTGAGCTGATTTCCAAGACAAAACAATCTAGGAAAGCTTGTCATCATAGAGCAATCACTTATAACTCAATCTGTAACATATTTATAGGAAAACGAAAAATGCTGTTTGATTACAAAGCACTTAAAAAGTAAGGTCTGAAAATTTCATGGAATTACATACTAAAATAAGTTTGTGAAAGTTTCACATTGTTGAGCAGGGAAGAAATATTTTTTGAGAACAAACAGGCTTAAAACACAAAAGGAATTACCCAAAACGGGTAGAAATTCATGACTGGCATTTTGAGGCGATGCATATTGTTTTCAGAAGAGCTCCCATAGGCTAACGTTGATCTTTAGATTTAATTTTTAATCTAATATTGCTTTTTTAATTTTCTAAATATTTTTCTTAATAAATTACATGAGTATCTTTATTTTACTTCTGTGTACTATTAACTGTATTATTCATCTTTCAGACTCAGCAATTGGAATGTTTGATTTCTAAAGATACTTTTGAAAGATAACTTTATGATATTTAAGAAGACAATAGTTTAGCTTATAAGTTTGATTTGATAAAGCAACCAGGAGTGCCATTTCAAAACTTTCTTGGGGGGTGGGGGCACAGTTTTCTTTGAGTTTGAGAAGAGCAAAAATTTCTTTTGATCTTGTTGTACACAGTTGAGATGCAATTGATAAATTTTATTCACACACATGTTTTTTTTAATGAGCCAAAGTACACATTAATGATAAACGTGTCTTACTTTGAGAATGTTGCAATAGCAAGACTTTGGCAAATATTATTGGTAAATATTCATTTCTGTGCTTAAAGCATTTATTTAATGCTAATGTTTATATTTTAATGAAATCTGATAAGTTAGCTTTTGGGGAATTTCTGGAAAAGATTTTTTAATCTGACCTGTGATGACTTATACACTATGAAATTCCTTGAAGGGGGGGACTGCCTCCCCCAAATAGTATCCCTGAAAGCAGCATATGATAGCATGAAGCTTTATTATATTGTGTCTGTTTTTTAATCTACAGTTTTTCCTGAGTTGAATGCTCCAAACTCAATCTTGAAATCCAGAAAAAATTATTCAAAAAATTATTTTTCTTTTCATGTCAATTTAATTTTAATTTTAAAAAAAATTAATGATTTTTTTTTCTCGTTTTCTTTTAAAGTACCTTTTAAGATGACACAAAAAGCAAACAAACTTGAGCAATCAAAGTGCAGAAGTTGTTTAATTAGGACAAGTAATTATTGTATTTTGTTTTGCATGTCATTGCAGAATTTTTAAAAATTGCTTTTGAAGAATTTGTTGAATTGTCCATAATCATGACAGTCTTCTAGATAAAAGTGTGCTATATGTTGAGTAATTTTTATTGTATTATTTTGTTTAATTATTTTTGTTTAAAATGCATATTTTTTGTTAATTTCAGTTTGAGACAGTTTGAACATTTATGTGGTTTTTCCTGGTGTTCAAATAATTTTTCCTAAATGTATATTTCATCATAAAACTTCAGGGAAACCTAAATCTTGGAAATTAAAAATGAAATGTTTGCAATTGCACCAGGTTCAGCTGTAGCTATAATAGCATAAAACATATATTTAAAACCAATATGTTATCCAATATGAATCATTCACCCAATATGTAAACCAATATGAATCATTTATGAAATATGTTTTTCTTTATGTATTTATTTATTTTTATTATTTTTAAACAGATGATTCCAGGAGCATACTGGAAGGCTGCTTTGGAAAGTTTAGTTTTCCGTGAACGTCGATTTATAACACTTGGTGGATTCATTGTACGGATTGATTATGTTGATATCCAGACAGTTCATTCACCACAGCCAGCTTTTGGTTGGTCTTATGCATCTGATATTAATTCCAGAAGGACGATATTTGTAAATATCAAGGCAATACATAAATTAGGCAACATTCAACCTCTAAACACACACCAGGAAGAAAGATTGTTGTTTCCTTCCAAATATACATCAGACAGGGAAGAACAGTTCAAAACATACAGGAGTTTTCCGTCTATTGATGCGACTAATTGGAGGCCTCCGGCAGATGATGAAATACAGAGTAAGTATTATGAGCTAAAATTTTGACATTATTATGGTACATGTGCATTTCTTTGGATTTTGCATATTTTCTTATTATTGCATTTAAGTGTCAGATCTATTAAACATTTGTTTTACTCATAATGTTTCACTCCTTGTCAGTTTTTTACCCCTTTTTGCATAATAGTTTCAAATTGTATCCAAATCAAAAACCATTCTTTATCTTGAGATGTAAAAATGTATAGTATTTTACTGCCTGAAAAGCTAAAAATAGAGTGCTTCTATAGGTTCAGGATCTTTTCAATATACAATACAACATGATTAGTGATATAGATCACATACAATTGCCATGTAGATTTTTCACAATAACACTCAGCTGCTGATAAAAGATCTACCGCTGACACAGCAAAGGGAGAGGGGGAATTTCAGTGTTAACCCCTTCCCAGAGAATTTAAAAACTGATAAGATGCATACAAAATCCCTGTGTTAAAATATGATGTGTAAAAAACAAAGTAAAGAAAGTATAAACAGCATTAAATTTTTTTTTTTTATCATTCAACCGTTTCAAGGCTTTATAATAGGAGCCTCTATTTCAACACAAAATTATGATTGAAAAAGAAAGGAGTAATAGCAACTAAGTCACGATTGCCAGGAAAATATTTACATTTTATTTTGAATATCACTGTTTCCGTATAGAATTACAGATATTATATGGTTAAATCAGTCAAATATTTCTATACAAATATAGTGGTATTCAGAATAAAATTTTAGTATTTTCCTGGCAATCCTGAGTTCAGTAGTTACATATGCTACTCTTTCTCCCTCTCTTCTTTTTCTCTTTTTGAAAATTAAAAGAGATGTTCTTTTATTTATGAAACCTTTAAATACATAAATGCTTAATCCATTATGGTTGTTTGTGCTTTTCATTACGTCGGTTTTTACGTGTGCTGATCTAGTTAATAATGTGTTTTTAAAATATTTTAGAGTGTTTTGTCGAATGTCTTTTTTTTTTACAATTCAAAAACTTTAGTCTTCATTTGCAAATGTTAGAATCTGAGTAAATAAAGCATAATATTTTATTATTTTTCACAAAAAATCATAAAAAATGATACATAGTAAATATATGTATTACAGATCTCCCAGTTTTAGCAGATGGCTATTATATTGTGTGGATAGCTAGTCTCCATTACCAGTCTTTACTTCAGTGTGTTATGATGCCAGAACCTTGTCAGAAACCTCATCCTTCACTAATTAATGCACTCAGCGGTAATTTTAATATTTTACCTCTTAGAAGAATTGGGCCTTTTCTTCATGAACCACCAAGATATACGTAAGTATTCAGAGTTTATTTTCTGAATAAATTTAGATTAATACTGGGAAGGCATTCCAGGATCTAATTGTATTCTTCAGTTATTTTTATGATGATGTACTATACTTTGAACTAGTTCTAGACTTTGATCTTTGGCAAAGTCTCTCTTTGATGATCTTTGATGATGATCTTTGGCATATCCATGGCAGCTTCCTTATAAAAAGTAAGAAGCTAACTTATAGTCGCTGTCTGGAGAAAATCAATTCTTAAGAATTTTGATATACAGTGAAACTCGTTTAAGATACGAATCAAGGGACCGAGAGCATTTCGTATCTTAAGCGGGATCGTATCTTATCCGGATTTCATAGATTATCGAGTAATAATGCATACAAAGACAGTGCACGTTGTTATTAACGTATTTTAACCATTTACAACTCTCATTTTACTCATTTCTAACAATTTTTAGATATTATAGAAAATTTGAGTTTAAGATTTTGAAATAAAGAATTACTTTATTTTTCTCCAAAATTTTATTGAGTCACGTTTGTACAATAACAAAATTAATATGCCAAATTAATAAAAGACAATAAAACGAAATTTTTGTTAATCTTCAGAAAACAACAACTGAAATACACTACATACTTAAGCAGGAAAAATAATAAATTTGCATAGTTACTTTTAGAAAGACAAACTTAAATGTATGCCAGGAAGAATAATTGTTGCATTATCTAAATTAAAGTACGTGAAGTAGTTTTAATTTGTTGAAAAAAAGTCGTTTACCTTTGTTTGGTGCAACTTAGGGCGAGATTTTATCACAAAGCTTTCTGCCTTGTTGATGTGGTAGAAAAAATCTTCGACGGGGGGACCAGCATCTATCGAAGAGGCGTACTGTCGAATTAAGCTGAGCGAGCTCATTACAGATGCGAATGATGGTATGGCTGGCACATCCGTTTCTTCATCCGCGTCGTCTTCTGCTTCTTCTGAAGGCCTTGGTTCATCGGAACTTTTGACATCCGCGATTATATCCTGGATAGAACGAATTTCACTTGTTACAAGCTGATCGTCAATATTGACAAATGAGTCCCAATCTTCGCATTCTTCTTGATACTGCTCCTCTTCTGCGATGTCAACGTTTTGAAAAGTGCTGTCGACGTCAAAGGTTTTACAGAAACAGTTCTCAATGGTGGTTGGTGTTACATCTTCCCAGGACGCTCTCAGGAAATGCATGGCGTCCAAGAGGTTAATAGGCTTACAGGTTGGGCAGGACAGATCATTTTCACGATGATCTATTTGGTGTAGACTTTTGTCTTCCATTTTGAGAACATGAATTATGCCCTGATCCCTGGGTTGAACAACGCTAGTTGCATTCGGGGGTAAAAAGACTAGTTCGACGTTTTGTAAATCGGGGATATCCTTGGGATGGGTGGGACAGTTGTCGGCGAGACACAATACTTTCCTGGACTCTTTTTTCATTCATTCATCGAACTTGCGGATCCACTTAACGAATATATCGCCTGTCATCCATGCTTTGGCTTGACTTTCATAATCGCAGGGAAGATTTCTAGCATTTTTAAAGGAGCGAGGATTCCGCGACTTGCCGATGACGAAGGGTTTTAATTTATCCGTTCCGCTCATATTTGAACTAACAAAAACAGTTATACGTGCTTTGCTAAGTTTGCCTGCAGAACATTTCTCACCCTTAAACGCCATAGTTTTATCAGGCATTAATTTTAAAAAAAGGCCCATCTCGTTGACATTGTAAATATTGAATCTTGAGTACTTTGTCAATAGCGGCGCGAGCACGTTATTTTTCCAACAATTGACATCATCTACATTCACAGCTGTCGACTCTCCGCATACCTTCCTATAAACTGTGCCGTATCTTTGTCTGAAGCGGTCTAGCCAAACGTTGCTAGGCGTGAAATCCACTCCAAGACGTGTAGCAATTTCGCAGGCCTTTTCCTTAATCAATGATCCATTAGTTGGGATGCTCATCGATCGGGTTTGGGTGAACCACTCAAATAAAATCTTCTCCAATTCTTCAAATTTTGCCACCTTAATTTTCTTTCTGCCAGAGCCACCAGCTGTTGCACTGCTTTCCAGTTTCTGTCTATTTTTTAACAGAGCTCGAAGAGTTGAGTCGTTGATTCCCACAGATTTGGCAAAGACTGTCTTGTTTATCACATTCTCAGCATCGTATTTCCTTAAGACATCCAATTTTTCAGTCAAAGAAGATGCTTTTCTTTTTAGTTTAAGTTGCTCATCCATTATTTACTCCTATTACTATTCAGCGGATAAACAAAAGACTAGATTTACGCAATGACCTTTCGACAGCTTTACTGGTACAGAGGTTTCGAAGGCACAGTGTTCTCAGATAGATTTTAACTTTTTTCCTAGACTACGGAATAAAAATTCCCTAGATTCTAAAGTCACGCGACATGGAAGAAATTCTGCATTTTGATTGGCTGTAACGACTTGGCCGAATCACATACGAGATTCATGAGCACCGATTTGTGTTATAGAAAAACAACCTCCCCCCCACCCTCTGTTAGCGAAAGAATTGCTTGAAGACAATTTCTCCCCACTGTCCATCCCTTTACTTCCTCTTCCATCTATCACGTTCATTGCCAGAAAAACACAGAAGTCTAACAAAAATCCTTTTTTTTCCATTAGATTTTGAGAAAATATTGCTAGTCTTCTAAAAATTCCCTAGAAATAAGAAGGAATTCCCTAAATAGGCTTGAGTTTCCTTAGATCTAGGGATTTTCCCCTAGATCGGAAAACGCTGCGAAGGCACGGTATGGAGTTGCGTCACATCACGTGATCATGACGTAAAGGAGAACTTTCCCGAACCTTCCATAGGGACTTCGAACTTAAAAGAGGAAGACGAAACGGGTAGGGGAGGGGGGGGTAAAACCGCCAAGAGAAAGACTCGAGCACAATTCAGTTGCTCTTTTTAGCTATTCTGTCCTAAAGACACGTGATAAACGGATTATATAAGCACCATTTCGTATATTAAGCGGGTTTTTTTTACATCAAGGGACAAATTTTCTTCGTATATTAAGCGGGATCGTATCTTATGCGTACGTATATTAAGCGGGTAATTTTACACAGGTTTAATAGGCATTTTTCAAAGGACCGAAGATAATTCGTATCTTAAGCGGGCGTATCTTAAACGAGTTTCACTGTATTTTAGCCAATTATGGACCCCAAGAATACTCTCTGTTTAAATGTTGATATATATATACAATTTTTTTTATCATGCAATAGTCCTATATTTACAAATCAATTTGGATGAAACTTAAAATGTATATAGGATTTACTAAGATCTCTACCAAGTTTGGTAACCAGCTTGAACAGTCACTTAATGATTTCAAATTCAAAATATGAAATTAAAAATTTTTCGAAGCAATTTTTTTATTTTGTTTTACAGCTTTGTGCAATTTGCCAAAGAAAAAAAACAAGTTGGAAATTGTACGTCAAACGTGACAAACGAGGTGCGTTCGTACTATAGCTAGTTATATAAATATTCAGATCTTGATGATTTTTTATTCTGCAAAATGAATTATATCGTATGCAGATTAATTTCTGTCATAAAATAAGTATTTCGGTCGCTTGACGATTCAACCTCGGAAGCTCCTATAACAAAAAAGCACCGATTTAAAAAAAAAAATTCAGATTTCTTAATAAATGTTTTTATTAATATCTCCTAAAGTTTTTGTGGACGCGCCGCCGCTTTTCTGACTCTGCACCTTTTGCAGGTGAAGTTAGGTAGCATTGAAAAATTTACAGAAAAGAAGAGGGGGCCGATTCGGGGTTTTAGGCTTTCGTCAGTACGCTGGTTTAAGAGGTGACACCCCTGGGTGGGTTGTAACATGAAATAAATTGGCTACCAATTTTTATCAAAAATCAAAAGGATTGAGCATATAACTTGTTGTAGATAGATGATTGATAAAATAAGTATACAGAAAAATTCTTGCATAAAAAGGTTGCTTCCCATCCCACATGAAAAGTTACTAAAACTTTACTAGAAACTTGAAGGTGCATATGTTGGCTAGAACATTACTGTATAAGAGGGCTTCAGTGATAACACAGTTATTATAACGACAAAACATTTATTGCTTCACGAAACATGATGAAACTTTACACACACAAACAAACTGTAGACTGACCATTTGTCAGTAATATGTAAAAACAAAAATGAAAACATGTATAATTTAATTAAGCATGATCCAATCAGAGACAATATATATATATAATAAATTACGATACCTTTTAATCCATATGTAACGAGTGTCGGAAAAGGTTTTTGCCATAAAAAGAGCCATTGACAAAGATGTTTCATTACCGGTATTTCCTTTCCAATTCCTTAAAATGAGGGTGCATTTCCTTAAAATAGTAATGATTCGGCAGCATATCCCGCTATGTAAGCTTTAACGTTAAGTTTTATTATGATATCTTCCATCTTGTCATACTGAAAAGATGATGTTTTAACACTTTGGTATAAACCAAAACACAAGCCCACTACATTTGAAAAACGTGCGGGTATTTAAACTATCCAGCTGAGCGAACAAATGTTGCCAAGAACAAATAGCGAAACTTTAAGATTGCGAAAGCCGGTCACCGATTGGTTCATTGTATTAGTGATGAAAGACTTCACAGTTTGTGAAGTCCTCCTACTTGTTACTTAGTTAACGAAAATTTTCTCCACGCAGGGAGATGGAGCTACGATCAATGTCAATTGCAGTGACGATCGTTTAAGCGATGTTCCATGCGACAACCAACCAACCATTCGGTTGGCGGAAAGGTGGTAAAAAGTAAACAACGCGCGATTTAACTTTAAGAATTTATGAAAAGGGAAACGTAAGTGGAAAGAAATTAAATTACTAATGTTACTTTAATAAATTAAATAGACCTACGTTTATAAAGGGGGGGGGAAACTTTAAAAAGAAGAAAAACCTGCCAACTTTTGGCAGAAGTGGGGGAAATTACGTTAAAATTTACCTACAGAACGCCCCTTTTCCCCTACTAGTTGCCACATGGAGTTGTCGAGTTAAATACATTTAAACATTTTATACTTTAATATAACAATTAAACTTACATAAAACGCAAGTATAGAAAAATTTACTTCTGAAAAAAAAAAACAGATATGGCTGGTATAGCTCACAGTCCATAACTTGACTTGAATAAGGATCATATTAGCTTAGTCTTTGAGAAAAATAAGTTCAAATAAAGTCTTTTGACTTAAAAAAAAATGAAGCAGGACTACGTCATATGGCATAGTTCCAAAGTAAATGCAATCAGAAAAAGAGTCCTGAAAGGTTTGAAGACTTTTTTTTTTTTTTTTTCTAGGACACTGGAATTATATGAGTTTACTTCATTATGACTTGTCGAAATTTCATGAATTGATCCTTACTCAGTGCTTTTGTCAGCAAATCTGCTAAATTTTCTTTGGTGGATATGTGCTTGATATCGAAGACACCTTTCTGAAAAAGATCTGTAACGAATTTATATTTGAGATCAATGTGTACGGACGTTGTCAGTACTGGTCTTTGTGAACGAGATAGCTGCAGTGTTGTCGCAGAGCTTGATAGGTCTCTGTATCGAGTTTGGCTGGAAGAGCTGAGGAAAAAATTTGGCGACTTCATGTATGGTATCTGAAAAGAACTTTATTTCTTTCGCTGCTTCACTCGCTGACACGAACTCAGCTTCCATCGGAGAAAGGGCTGTGCAGGTTTGTTTTGAAACTCGCCATTGGATTGGGTTATCATTTAGCTAAATTATATGGCTAGACCACGATTTACGATCATCTAGATCACTTGCCCAGGAAGCATCGACGTAGGTAACGATTTGTAAAGGTGGTTCTGATGCTTGTAGTTTCAGTCCTAGTTTTGCAGAGTTTGCCAGGTAGAGCAATATCCGGAACAGCGTTCGATATTGCTGATGATAGGGCTTCTCTGTATACTGAGAAATAGAGTGTACATACCATGAGATATCAGGTCTGCATCTATGGCTTATGTACTGTAGGCACCCCAGCAGACTCCGGAAAGGAAGGTTTTCAGGCAGCTCTTCTCCCTCTTGGGTTGAAACTGGCACGAAACCAGGTGAAGCAGGTAATGATACCCTGGAAAGAGACTGGACATTAAATTGTTGCAAACATTTCTCAATATATTGTGAGCAGGTTATGTTGGTAAACTGATTTTCTTCTGTATTAAACTGTATGCCAAGTAAAGTGCGAATAGCTCCTAAATTCTTAACTTCATACAAATTTTCTATTACTTCAACAACCTCCCGCAGTGCATTCTCATCCTTTGCGAAAATGGGGAGATCATCCACATAGACTAAAACTATTGCGATACTTTTGTAGATGTAAACACAATTTACCCCAGGTACTTCAGAAAAATTATTTGCGATGAGTTTTGCATGAAGGTCATGAAACCAACATCTTCCTGCCTGGTGGAGGCCATATATGGCTTTATTAAGTTTAAGTATGTATGTTTCTTTGCCTGGTATAAGATAGCCATACGGTTGTCGAATATACGTTGCCCTGTCTATGTCTCCGTATAAGTAAGCGCACTTTACATCGAGTAGGCAGTTCTTCCACTTGAATATCATGGAAAACATGATAATGAAAAGACGTATTAAAGAAAAGTTGACAACTGGGCTGAATGTTTCGTGATAGTCCAGTCCCTCTCTTTGATTGTTCTCTAGCGCAACTAACCTTGCTTTGTATGTTTGTACTTCCCCAGAAGCATCACGTTTCACCGTGAAAACCCATCTTGTCCCAATGACTTTCTTAGTGGGGTCAAATGGTACCGACGTCCAAACTTTCCTCTCTAACATAGTCGAGATTTCTTTATTCATGGCGTCAGCCCATTCCTTTGCTTGCGGGAGAGTTGCAGCATGTTTCGCAGACTTTGGAATAATAATTTCAGTTAGATTAGCTTCATGTATTTTGGTGAAAGTAATGGGTCCTTGATAATCATTAGTTATAGAAAAGTTGGCTATCTCAGGGTCATATAACAAATTGTTAAGTTTACAATATTCATTAAGGTCTTTAGTAGTACGTAAACGTCCGCCGGTAGGTGGAATAATGTAAATGTCATGCTTACCTGCTGTCGCCCCCTTTTTTTCTCGTAGTGATGACTCTCGTGAAGACTAGTTTCTCATCTTCCTCCTCATCGTCGCCTTCATGGGTAGTTTCATACTCGGTATCCTTGGCAGAGCCATGCTCGTCCTCGGAGCTGTCTTCGTCTGATGAGCTGACCTGTGACTCATCGGCGGTTTGGTCCAGATTTTCCTCTATCAGTTCCTCTTCCCTTTTTACTTCTGCCACAGTTAGAGTACAGAAGGTAGAGGGTTCTTCGGGTTGTACGACAGGCAAAGCATGATTAGACGATATACCTAGAAATGGTGCATCAAAATCATGAATTCTGTTATGAGTTAATTGAGTTTCTTGTTTTGGATTCCCGGACTGCGCTTCGTCAAATGTGACGTGCTTGGATTCGATTATTCTGTTTTCACGAGGAAACCAAACTCTGTAGCCTGCTGAGCCGTACCCATATCCGACAAACACACCACGTTTAGCCCTGGGTTGTAATTTGTTACATAGCTGTTTTGGCTGATGCACGTATGCGATGCAACCGTAACGGCGAAAATGGCGGACGGATGGCTTTTGACCGTACCACCTTGTGAATGGGATGGCATTTATTCCTGTATGAAGGAATCTATTACGTATGTAATTAACTGCCATTACTGCCTCAACGAAGAGTTTGGCAGGGAGGTGGGCCGCTTGGCTGAAGGTACGAACTCCCTCAAAAATCACTCTATTGTATCTCTCTGCAACGCCGTTTTGCTGGGGGCTATAGGCAGACGTCGTCTCGTGCTTGATTCCTAAATCGGTGGCCAAGTCGTTTACCTGCTTATTACAATATTCGAGGCCGTTATCAGTCCGGATAACCTTCATTTTCCGTTCAGACTGTCATTCAATAAATGCTATAAAGTTCTTTATTTTTTATGGGACTTCATCTTTCGTTCGTAAAGGGTAACAAAATGCTCGGCGACTGTAGTCGTCGATAAAGGTCAGGAGGTACCTATGTCCATTTCTAGATCCCACGGGCGCAGGTCCCCAAACGTCGCTGTGAACAAGATCCAAAATGGCTCTAGAACGAATATGTGAAAGTCTGGGATGGGTGGCTCTGGTACTTTTACTTAGAATGCACGACTCGCACTTTTGTTCAGTGCCCTGCAGTTTTTCGCAACCCTCAATAAGCTTATTATTGACCATCTGCTTTATAATCTTAATATTGCTATGGCCCAGCCTTTCATGCCACAGCATGATGTTATTTTTATCTGTCGCATAAGCTTGGTTAAAGTTAAGTCTATTATGAATAGGTAATCTACTTTTAACATAAGTTTGCGTTTGAATTCTATTACGGACCTCATTTTCTTTTGTTTTAAGATTGGAATTGGATGACTTAGTTAACTTAGAATTCTTTGCACTTTGAGGTTTAGGCTGGTCTCGGGTTGTATTTGGTGCAGAACTTAAACTTGATTTAACTATGTACCTGAGAGTTTTAACTTTACTGTCATACACAGCATGACTTGATTTGGGGAGAGATTCTGACTTGAATTTGACCTTTGTTTCCTTCCCTGCTTCCCCAGTGTTGGACTTATCTGGAATTGACCTTAAAGGTTGAGGTTTCGTTATTTTGACTTGTTTTGCAGGAATTGAAGGGGTTGTTTCTTTGGGTTTTCCTTTTAAAGCTTTCAATACATAAACATTACTTTTCTGTTGAGCGGTACAAATACTTCCAATTACTGTCGTAAATTGAAAAACCATTGTCGAGCTTCACATGTAGACCGGCCTTATCCATTCTACTCATACTTATGAGATTGCGATGTATATTTGGGACATACATAACATCAGCGAGTTCGAGTGTGTGGATTTTATCTTTGTCTTTAATTTGAAAACGAACTTTCCCTACACCTCTTACTAGATGGGGCGTTGTTCCCATTCGGACAATTGCTCCAGGAGGGGGGTGACTTGAGTGATATGAAAAAGTTTTTATTTTGGCATACATGTGCCGTACTCGCCGAGTCTAAAGTCCATTCCCAACATGGGGGTAAAAGTTCTGAAGAAAAACAATCATTTGTCTCTAATTCGTTAAAAAATGTCTTGTTAGGTTTGTCACTTTTAGACGTTAAGTTTAAATTTTTATTTCTACAAAGTTCAGATTTGTGACCTCGTTTACCACAATATCTGCAGCGAGCGTTACTTTTAACTTTGTTTTCTTCGTTCTTACTATTACTACTCACACTTTGAAATGTTTCTAATGCTTCATTTTTACGCCTTTCGCGACTTTCCTGAGCTGAAACTTCACTTAAAAGCTCGTCTTTAATATTTTTATATGTAAACTTTCCTTCAGGTAACTTTTTAAACTCGCGTACTAAGTACTGATACTGATCTGGGAGATGGCCTAGAAGCTTGTAACACCTATGTAAATCGGATATAACAACACCAGCATCAGTTACGCGCTTGTAAGCCTCTTCAAATCGACATAGAAAAGCTGATACATGCTCGTCTGGATGCATCCGAATATCATAAAGTCATTGAAATTATTAATTTTAGAAGTAATACCTGAGACTTCATAATGCTCTTTTAACGTATCCCATATTTCTGATGGATCACTTAATCGTGCAATTAAAGGACTAATATCGCTAGAAATGTAAGTTTTCAGTATACCAGAAGCACGTAGTTTCCATTGGTCGCATCAGAGTTTTTCGATGAGGGTAAGTTTAGTTTCATCCGGCCATGAGGTTTTATTTAACCACAGAGTAAGGCCTTCTGTATCTAACACTTTCTGTATTTCTAGAGACCAAGCTTGGTAATTGTCTCGAGTTAAAATTGTATTATCACCAAATGAAGCCATTTTTTTTTTCTCTCTTTTTCACCTTAAACCAACTTCTTAAATTAACTTTTAGTTAAATTTATTTATATTTCAAAACCTTTCAAGTTGATCATTAAAATTGCTAAAGTCACTAGAAAAGATTATACTTTTTACTTTCATAATATATATTTTAGATTTAAAAGCAATATCAAGCTAAAAAAAATATTTTTTCTGTATACTAGGTAGCATAATGTAAAAGAGCTGTGGACCCCCAAACCACGCTCTGCTACCAATCTGTGGACACGCCGCCGCTTTTCTGACTCTGAACCTTTTGCAGGTGAAGTTAGGTAACATTGAAAAATTTACGGAAAAGAAGAGGGGGCCGATTCGGGGTTTTAGGCTTTCGTCAGTACGCTGGTTTAAGAGATGACACCCCTGGGTGGGTTGTAACATGAAATAAATTGGCTACCAATTTTTATCAAAAATCAAAAGGATTGAGCATATAACTTGTTGTAGATAGATGATTGATAAAATAAGTATACAGAAAAATTCTTGCATAAAAAGGTTGCTTCCCATCCACATGAAAAGTTACTAAAACTTTACTAGAAACTTGAAGGTGCATATGTTGGCTAGAACATTACTGTATAAGAGGGCTTCAGTGATAACACAGTTATTATAACGACAAAACATTTATTGCTTCACGAAACATGATGAAACTTTACACACACAAACAAATTGTAGACTGACCATTTGTCAGTAATATGTAAAAACAAAAATGAAAACATGTATAATTTAATTAAGCATGATCCAATCAGAGACAGTATATATATAATAAATTACGATACCTTTTAATCCATATGTAACGAGTGTCGGAAAAGGTTTTTGCCATAAAAAGAGCCATTGACAAAGATGTTTCATTACCGGTATTTCCTTTCCAATTCCTTAAAATGAGGGTGCATTTCCTTAAAATAGTAATGATTCGGCAGCATATCCCGCTATGTAAGCTTTAACGTTAAGTTTTATTATGATATCTTCCATCTTGTCATACTGAAAAGATGATGTTTTAACACTTTGGTATAAACCAAAACACAAGCCCACTGCATTTGAAAAACGTGCGGGTATTTAAACTATCCAGCTGAGCGAACAAATGTTGCCAAGAAAAAATAGCGAAACTTTAAGATCGCGAAAGCCGGTCACCGATTGGTTCATTGTATTAGTGATGAAAGACTTCACAGTTTGTGAAGTCCTCCTACTTGTTACTTAGTTAACGAAAATTTTCTCCACGCAGGGAGATGGAGCTACGATCAATGTCAATTGCAGTGACGATCGTTTAAGCGACGTTCCATGCGACAACCAACCAACCATTCGGTTGGCAGAAAGGTGGTAAAAAGTAAACAACGCGCGATTTAACTTTAAGAATTTATGAAAAGGGAAACGTAAGTGGAAAGAAATTAAATTACTAATGTTACTTTAATAAATTAAATAGACCTACGTTTATAAAGGGGGGGAAAACTTTAAAAAGAAGAAAAACCTGCCAACTTTTGGCAGAAGTGAGGGAAATTACGTTAAAATTTACCTACAGTTTTGATTCGATTTTTATAAAATTTGAAATGTCTCGACAAAATTCTGCAAAGATAATATATCTTAAATTTCAAGCCATTCGGTTGGGTAGTTTTTGCGTTGTTATATGCGGACGGACAGACCAAGCTACGACAATAGGTGCTACGTATTTATATAATTACGAACGCACCTGAAAACAACCAATACATTTTAATCACAAAATTGTTGCAGAAAAGAAAAAAATAAAAATAAATGGAAATAGCCATTTGACTGAAAATCATATCTATATTTTGATACCATCTCCATTAAACTAACAGTTTTGTTTACATACTTTCTTGAATGCAGTAAAGTTATGATTATTTGATATTCAGTCACTGATAATAGTGGACTTTTTCACTTTTGATGGAAACTACGTGCTGCGACTCTTGAAGTTATGGAAAATAAGGCCATGAGAGTACGGGAGAATGAGATTTTTCTTCAGAACGAGATTTTTTGCCTTAACAATCTAGGGGCATCTTTGTGTTAGAGGCACTTTCCAACATAGTTCAAAAGTGTTTGACTTCGGTTTGTCTGCCCATTTGTCCATTCTCTAACTCGTGTAAATATATTCAGATTACTCTGAAATATGTGTATGTTATTGGCATTTACTATAGCTCAATCGCTATTGTAACTGAAGTGTGTAGCAGGAAAAGTTCATTTACACTGGCAGTCAAAACTATTCTATTACGCTATGGTCAATAGGAAAGAATCATTTCAAGTGAATTTTGATGATGTTAAACCATTTCAAACATAATGAAATTGATATGCATTTATGAAGTGCACTAAAACATGCTTTCTGTAGAATATGGGTGCAAAACATTCACACATTCAGGGTCACACAAAGAATTCTGTTACATAATGGTCTACAAGGAAAAATTGCTTGCAGTATATTTTAATGTCTGTTATGTCACAGACAAACATATGCTTTTTTAATTCTTTTTCAATATTTAAAATTTACATTTGCAAAATTTTAAATTTATGTATTTATTTTTAAACTTAAAATATTTTATTTAATTCATTTTTCAGCTGTGTTTGCCTGTAATAATTAAACGCCTGTAATAATTAAATAACCAGTGAATTTTTTCAGTATATCGGTTTACACTTTGAAAAGCAGGATAAAAATTCACTGGTTATTATTAATATATTTTATTTAATTCAATAATTCCCGTTTTCTAAATAATTATAGCACAATTTGGTATATTATATTATATGTTTTCAGTGATGCAGCAATGATCACTTCAGGTAAGAAATTTACATATTTTACCATGAAGATTGATTTTGATTTAAATGGTTCTTCCTTTTTAATGGTTCCCTACAAACATTGTACTCTTTTCACCACTTTCGATCACTGTGCTAAAATTTATCTCTCCTCTCTTTTGTAAAAATCGAAATTTTAAATGCTTATTTAATTATTCGAAATTCTCTTTAATTCTATTTTAGAAAATCCAAAACCTCTTTTCTATTTTTTTTTCATTAAAATGTTGTTACACTATTTCAAACATAATGAAATTTGTAGGCCTAAGGTGCACTATAAGTTTCTTATCTGAAAGTATAGTGTTCATTGCATTTGTCATTTATTTACAGGGACACACAAAAAGAAATCTGTTACAGTAATAAAGTCTGTTACAAGCGATAATTGCTAGAAAACTTTTGTTTGCATTTTTAAGTTTAACTATATTTTAATTTCAATTATTATTCTTTGATAATGGATGTAAAGGTGTTGGATGTCATATATCCCTAAGCCAGTCCTGAACTAAATGGCAGAATTTATTTCTGCCATCTAATTTTCTTCCACTACCTGTTATTCACTGCTTGTAACTTGTTTGCTATTAGTGTTCTTTAATATTTAATTATAATTGTTTTTAACACTTCTAGCATAGTTGAAAACCGTTTATGAAATTGGTTTGTCTACCCGTGCTCTAACTCGTGTAAATATACTCTGATTGTCATGTAATTGATACACATTATTGAAGTTTACCATGGCATGTTCGGTATTGAAAATGAAGTGTGTAGCATTTATTGTTTGTTTACAGAGGCACTAAAAAAAATTACGTTCTTTGGGGAAAAATCCTTTGCAGTATATTTTAATGAAGTTATACTATTTCAAACACATTGAAATGGATATACATCACTGAAGTGCACTACAAGAGGCTTGCTATAGAATACTGCATACTGTCCAACCACGTATTGTGTGGAATATTATCAAGGGGAAAATAAAGACGAATCTAAGTACAGACGTCTCGCAGGGAGAAGGAATAAACATAATTACAAATTTCCACCAGTAACTTTTAATAGAATTATTCGTTATTTTAACGCCTTATTCCTGCAGAATTTCTATTCCATTTTACTGGTCCCTACGGTAATCAGGCTTTAGTTGTTATCCCTATTAACTAGTCGATTCTTCCATTTCCGCCTTTAAACCGGATGTTTACCTTTCCATCTAATCGGTGGTACAACAGTAGCATTTATCGTTCATTTACAGAGGCACAAAAAAATATTCAGTTACAGTGCTGTTTAAGAGCAATAATTGCTGTAAGTGTGTTTTTAATTGTGGTATGCATTTTTAAATGTAACTTATATTTTGCATATTACTTGATGTGTATAAATTCCATAGATCATATATAGGGCTGCACACAAGAATTCAAACACATTTTTGTTTATTTATGGAAATTACTGAAGGGTGAATTTTCAACTGTGTTAAGCACTTCTTAATTGAACTAATGTTACATACTATGTAGTATATGTACAAATCTATAGATTATATACAGAGCTTCACAACAGAGTTCAGACATTTTTCCCGCTATAGATGGTAATTGCTGAAATTGGATTTTTAAATGTTGTGGATTTTCCAAATTGTTTACTTGGACACCATCTTTTACCTTATTAAACAGTGATACAGAATTCTGAATATGTTGGAAAGTGTTTCATAATGTATGCTTGATGCATGATTTATCTTAATTATTTCAAATATATTATCTTGTCACATTGAAATATTTATCATTTTAAAGTAAAATATTGCTATTTTTCCTAATAAAATAAAATAAATATAGTTTTATGTAAGACTTTTTTATTCAAAAGTCTCATTCTTTATTTATGTAATAAAGCCTATTGATTTACAGATCAAATATAATAAGATTTAGAATAGATCTTTATCTCTCTCATAGATAGAATTTGTCAAAATTTGATATTTTTTCATTCTTATTTTTTTAATCATAATATTTATCTTACTAGTAACTGAATACATCAGTACTAATTCATACTGTTTGCATTAGAAATTTTAAATTCATGATTTAATTTTTCATTTTATCATGTTGTTCAGCTATTTACTGTCATATTTATTTTCATTATAGGTGGGATGAAGTAAAACAAATTATTGTGACAGCTTATGAAGCCTGTGATAAGACATTTGTATTTGCAATCGAATTGCACCGTATGAAAACAGATGTCATCCAAGCACACTTACAGCGAGCTTATGTCTGTCCCCCAGAGCAACTCGAGGAAGCCATGGCATCAGATAGAGTTTGACAGTACCTGACATATTATTGTTAAAAATGTTATTGCAACTAAAAACTATGTCATGGTCTTGATTTGATCACCCCTTTTGTATATATTGTATAAATTAATCATTGTAAATATGTAAATTAATCTGTACAGCTTTATAGATATATAAATTATTTTTTTACTTTTATGAAAAATTGAATTTTTTGTGCCTTTCTGACTGTACATAAATGTAGTTTTCAAACATTTGGTGAAATCAATCCTATCAATCATCAAGGAGAACCTCCCCTGGCTCAGGAAATTAGTAAAACCATAATTGGCAGATTGGCTTTTACCTTTACTGTGGTGATTGCTCTTTGTTACACCTGAAGAAGAGGGTTTCGAATTAATTGAGCCTGATTTTATGATTGTAGTTTTACTAATTTTTTGAAGGAAAATGAAAATCCTTTTATATTTATTTTCTAAAATCTAATGTATTTCAAGATCTTTTGGTCAGTGCAACTCTGATTTTAGGGATAAATTGTTATGCACTGGTAGCATATATTTCCAAGTTACTAAATAAATATTAGGAAATATACAAATAAAATATCTTTTGTGCTTTTTGTGAAACACAATTAAAACAAATGAAAAAAAAAAATTTCTTTCTAATGAAGATTTTTTGAAACATTTAACAAAATCAATTTTCTTTTACTTTGTAATTTGCAACAGTGTACATAATAATGTATGCAAAATAACTATGTTTGTTAGATTTTAGTAAACCTTAATTTTTATAATTTGGATAGTTAGCTACCTTTAATATTATTAACATAACAGTAATTTTTTTTCTCAAATTGGGGGAAAAAAAAAAAACTAACCATGGTTAATTACATTTTTCTCAAATGATATTTCTTTTTGCCTGGACACTTGAATTGCTCTTGACCGGTTTCCTTTAAATTTTAATACAAACGTTCATAATTGCATACTCTATAGTGCTATGTAGTAATGTTTTATATTTTAAATTTTCTTAACATTTTTGTAGGGCCAAATCTATTATATTTTTTAATGTTGCCATTTTCACAAATATTTAAGATTTGAAAAAAAAAAAAAAAAAAAAAAAACTGCTACCTACGCCCTAGCCAATATGCTAAAAATTAATTGCATTTTTTTTTATTTTGTTGTTTCAAGATTACTGTGTGCAAGCAGATAGCTGACACTGCATTATCAGGACATCCCGTGTATACATGGATGCTATTGTTTCACTTTTCTGAAATCCTTCCTGTTTGTAAATGATTGCCTTCGAATAAGTTGGAATGTAAATATGTTTGATGAACGTGGCCTTTGAGCTGCTAGTAAAAATTAAACTGGAACTGATGTACAAATATGTAAATATAACGGCCGTAAATAGTTAGAATTTAAAAGTGTAGAATTTATTGAAGTGAAAATTTACATGAACTCATTAAATTCATTGGATAAAAGGACATTAAAAGGTAAAATATATGGAAAGTGTTTACTGCGTATAATTTTCAGAGAGACAACGTCCATGACAGGATGCTTCTTTATATCGAAAGTCGCACAAACATACAACTATCAAAATTCAGGAAAATGTTTTGTAACTGCTAATCTGAGACCAATAGCTACTATTAACTGATAAAACTTGTGTTTAAGCCTTTTTCAAAATTTTAATTTGCTTTCAACTAAAAACATAGTTTTCAATCATCTTCTTGCCACAATTACAAGATCATCCTTTTCACCCTTTAATGAATAAAGTTTTACACACTCAAGTCCTAAATACAAACTATAAGAAGTGCAAACTATTTATTTACTCTGCTAATCCAAAATAATTGGGAATGCAACTTGTCTGGATTAGCAAAATTTAGGATTATCCAAAGCTCTAATATAAATATACTGTATTTATTCGCATATTTTGTGTGTGTTTTTTGTTTGCCATTTTTCTGGTGTTAATAGTAAAGGATGCAACAAGTATGTGAGTTTTTTATATTATTTATTTTTTTTTGAATGAAAACTTTTAGCAAAAATCTAAATGTCAATTTATAATATGAAATAGTGGGATGTCCCAACTTTGTGCGGGTGGACAATATGTCGACTCCAATATAGGGTAGGGGTGGGTAGGTAAATTATTTTAAAAAATTGTTCTAAATTGGATAAAAGCAGGAGTGAGACAAAATTGCAGTATTTACAAATTTTAAACTTTAAATAAAAGTTTCTAAAAATGTGATAAATAATTTTTTCTGTTTATGTAGATATTTAAACTAATAAAATTATTTTAATATAGCAGAACCACCCAGCTTCAGCCTAGTTTTAACCTTGGCCTTCTGGGTAGCATTAATAAAAATGTAATATCCAAAAAAGACACCGATCATAGTAGTAATGCATTCGCGTCCATAAACCGTAAAAAGGACAATCAGAAAAAATTTGTTATTTTGAAGTAATCGTACTAAATCCCTCACCTTTATAAATGATTTAAAAAAAAAAAAAAATTCAAAAATGGTCTTGTGCAAAATATCTAATAAAAAATCAGCAGTAGTTGTCTTATTTGTTTAATCTTCCATAATCAGGTTCATATCTGATGTTTAACCCCCTTAGTGGGTGAATTTCTAACTGCTGAAATACGTGTTTAACTATATTTTAGTAGATTTGTTATCCTGAATTTCATGCTGTAACTTAAATCTGCTGCTGAGGTATGGCAAAATGACATAAAACATTCGACCTCCCCATTTAACATCCTTACTGGGTGCTTCTACCTAAAACTGCTGCTGAGATATGGTGAAATGAGCTGATCGGTCATTGATGAGTCAGTCAGTCAGGTGTTCTCTCTTTATATAATAGTATGGATATGACTGTAATAACATTTTTAAATTTAAATGAAGTTTTTAAGAGTTTCAAGAGATCATGTGAAAAAACAGTCTGTTAACAAGGGGGATTTTAATGGGTTTGATTTTGTGCAACTAAATCATTTGTTCTTTTATTTTTAGCACTTATTGAAATGTATTTTCCCAGTTTAGGGATTTTTTATATGCTTTCTTTGAGCTTACAATTATGTATGTATGTGGCAGTCAAATCTTGTCACTTATTTTTCGCCCACTTCCTGTTGACATAGCTTTGAAATTTGGAATACATGAATTGGACATTGATTTCTTAAAATTTGATCCCTAAGAGGTGGCAACCACTGCCCAAAAGTTGTATTTTCCCTATAAAAATAACATTGAGATTGTTTAATATTAATTGAAAAAATCCATTTTAATCACATTGTTTCCCTCATCATTACGATGTCAGCATTTATATGGAATATATATGAATGAGTATGTATTGATGCATACATATGAATACAAGTATTTGTTGAAAAGTACTAATGACCGGATTACAACAATGGTGACAATTAAGTTGCCATATATGAAGCGAACTTGGTAATATCTGGCTAATTTGGCAAAATTCCCAATTAAATCCATTAATCTTCCACTGGCATAGCCTAATATTTTCTATATAAGAAAACTATATATATGTGCTATACAAGAAAACAAAATTAAGCTTTTTTTTTTTTTTTTTTTTAAAGGCCATTATACTTATTTATCTACTAGTTTCGAAAAAGCACATCATTCATTCCGAATTTTCTTTCAGCTTTCCTATAACTATTTATTTACTTTTTAGACCACAACATCATGAGTATAAACTCTTTCATAAAATTATTTTTCTAAACGTGAATGTAAACATAAATGTATCACAGGACTGATGAAAAGGAAGGATAGGTGAAAACAAACAAAAAAAAAGTTAATGGAAAATTTGGTTCCAAGATCCTAATTAAAATGTTGTAAAATGAAAATCATCATTACACATCTGGTGAGATGAAACATTTCATTAATTCAAATTATCTCACATTCTACATGTGAAAATTATGCAAATCATTGTTTTTTACGAAAATTTTCTGTCAAAAGTAGGAGTGCGAAAAATATGTGAGTAAATATGGTAATTAAAAAAAAGGGGGGGAGGAAGCAAAAGAGATTAGAAATTATGGGTTAACAATGTTTCTTTCTTTTTTTAAGTAGTACAATAATAAACATTACATATTTTCTTTATCATGACTCATTTAATGTGTTTTTCTTAAAATATCAAATAAAAGAGGAGGTTAAATAAGGCTAATTTTTGACCTCCCGATTCAGTGATGGAACAGTGGTGCAGCAGAGAATCAATTGACACCATTAAATTTAAATTGTACTCTTTGTTTTATCTAAGGACAGAGTTTTAGATATTTTTAAAGCTGAAGAATACTATTAAAATTTAGTGGTGAGAAACGCCCAACTGCTGCGCTACTGTTCCATCACTGCCGATTGGATCAAATTTGTTTTTGCTCTTTTAAAAACGTTATCTTAATATAATTTAGGATCTGTATTCACTGCCACAGTGATTGATTTTTTGTTTGAAGATTGCGTTATACAATATCAGAAACATAGGTTTATTTAGCAGATTATAATGTATTTAGATTATATCAATATGATTTATTTTCAATATGCAGCACTCATTTCACTATCATAGTTTCTGTTATGATACATTCCATTTATACTTTTAAATTCAATAGTTTTCAGTAATTATTTTACTTAAATTAAATATTTAATCCTTATTAATCATTAATTAAAAGTTTTCATATTAATTAATATTTAAATTAATTATTTAATCGTTATTATTTAAACAATCAATAATTTCTATCTTTTTAACTTTTCTTCTAAGATATTATTATTAATTAAAAATAACTTCTCTAATTAAATCACTTTTTAAAAATCAATATCAATAATCACTTGTAAATTAAATTATAATCATGCATTTAAATCTCTAGATAGAGAATTTAGGATTTCCGTTTGTTGACATCTATTCCGGTAAAGTACCGCGATTTTTCTTCTAAGTTAAAATATATAATTTCTACTTTTTAAATATTAATTATTTTTGTTTTAATATTGATTCAAAAGATTAAACATAATTAATTATGCAGTCTGCCAAAATCCTAGCAAGATTCAACGTAAATCGTGGCAGATATGATTTTTTAAACATTTTTTCTAATTTCAATGTTTACTTCGTTTGCTTTCACTATGATGCCTGGCCATTTTGAATCGCATCTTCGTGCGTTCAAAAAACAACAACTTAAGAGGTAATTGTCACCCATTTTGGTGTAGGGGTCGTTCGAGTGGACATTCCAAGGTTAGGGGGTGCATTGTTCAGTGGGGAAAAAGGGGAATTCAAATTTGTTCTAGAACATTCGTGAACGTAAGATCTTAATTTCCGCTACTTGTTGCTAGGGAGTAAGTGTTTTCCTTTCGCCAGTATCGTTCGCGTGTAGAGTTGAGTTGTCGCACTAATGCTTTTTAGCAGTTACGGTTGAGAGTTAAGCGGTGCGAAACGAAGAAGAGGAATGTTTCGCCTTTTCTGATTGGATAGTTTGGCTGGTGTTTCAGTTAAACTTGGTAGAGTTTGAATTCAAAATTTTTTTAGTCAGTTGCTGCTCTCCGTTGACTTGGGATGTAGGTGCAGGAGAGGATAAAAGGCAGTGTTTGGCCGAAAGGCCAGACACTATGTAAAATATTTGAGTGAAGACAGATGTGCTGCTGGTATCTTCAACGCCGTTAATGTTCTGCTAAGATTTCGGAGTTTTACTATATTTTTAATCCAGAATATGTCTCTCTAATTAAAAGAGACTATCTTCACCAGCGTCAATTCTTCATAATTCAGCGTCAATTCTTCATAGCCTAAATGCGATATTCGTATAGATTTCTACAAAATCCGTGCAGATTCCTCTTCATTTAGATATTCAGTGTATTCCGACTTGAATGGATATTCTGCCAGCGATAAAGATGTCATCCGCGTAACATATTAGATTCATCAGACTGGTGTGTTTAAAGATGCTATAATAATGCCACCAAGTAATGTGAGTGTTCCTACTCATGCTAATTTCTCCAGCATTAATTCTCCAGCTAGATATGAATAAAGAATTTCGCCGTTTATAGTAAGTGCTTCTTTTCATCGTTCCGTCGCTTCAGTCCAGATAACACAGAAAAATGAGTATCTTCTCAAGTGCGGTTAAAGATCAATTCTGAATATAACTATAAAATAGAACAATTTCTAATTTAACTTAATTTTTTAGCATAGACGATTAATTTTAACGAAGAACCTAGTAATCTCTTTTATCTAGAACATTTAAATTACTAATATGGAATTGAACTGAGAAGATTATGATGAAGATAGTTTATTTACTTAAATAATTTGTATGTATTTTATTGAAGTGGCCACAGTTAAACTAGATAAAATGTCTTGTGTGAATAAAATCAATTATTTACTCATATTCCTGTCATCATCTTTATTTGGGTGAGTTGTATTTTTCTTATTTTCATTTCAGATCTAAATTCGTGCATATACTCCAGTTTGAGTAATTTTATCATCAACTACTCTAAATTATATTTTACTGAATAACTTACATTATATTTGAGATTTCTGTATTATTTCTACAGTTTAATTTTGTTTCATTAGTGCTAGGTTTAACATCGTATTTGGTGCTTCCACTATACGCGCGACCTGTATTGAGAAGTTGGAGTGGGATTTAGAGTAAACATTTATTCTAATTTTCTGTCTTAATTTAGGCATTTTAAGAATCTCTGTTTGCTTTATCTCCTAACCCAGCTTTTCATTACAGTTTCTTTAGATGTTAATATATGTACGAAAATGTAAATCATTTATATAAAAAAAAAACCCTATGATGGTGCTTGAATGCTTCATTAAAAAAAAAATCAAATTGATGTAATTGAAATACATTACACAGGGGTCTGTCCAGACTTTTTTCCCAGAGTCCTGTTTTTGAGAAATTGTGAACAGCTTTTTATATTTGTGAAAAATCTAGTCATAATTTTGTGAATTTGAAATGATCGTTAAATTCAGGTTCTTATTTATACATTTTTAAGAAGATATATGGATGTAAAATACATATATTTTCTTTATATATGTAAAAGTGACAGGTCAGATTTTACTTTTAAATGATTAATTTGTGAAATGTTCAGTTAGATGGAAAATTTTTTTGAAAAACTTATTTTTAAGATAAAGAATTTTGTGAAGGGTCCTGTTTTAGGAAAAATAGTTTTGTGAAGGGTCCTTTAGAGGACCCAATTTTTTCCTAAACAGATCCCTGTTATAAACATATTAAATAAACCTATGAATACTTTTATTTTATAAGGTTATGGCATTTAAAAAAAAAGTTTGATACAATTTGGGATTCAGAAAATGAGATTTGCTGCCAAATGATAATAAACAGACATGGAAACAAACCTAATGAACTTTTACGCTTGTTTATATGTATTACCATTAAATAAACATTATAACCACCAACAAAAACTGTGAAATTATGAATAAAATTAAAATAACTAATTGACAGCAAAACAGGTCTCCCAACAAACTGAACATAGACACCAAAAACATAATATATGAAAAAAATAAAAAGGCAGAAATTGAATAACAGAAATGAAATAATGGAAATTTGTGGAATTTAGACAGAATCTTCAGGTCCCAATTATATATATTAACATTTTATTTGTTACATCCCAGGGTCCTGTTTTTGTGAAATTGTGAACAGCTTTTTATATTTGTGAAAAATCTAGTCATAATTTTGTGAATTTGAAATGATCGTTAAATTCAGGTTCTTATTTATACATTTTTAAGAAGATATATGGATGTAAAATACATATATTTTCTTTATATATGTAAAAGTGACAGGTCAGATTTTACTTTTAAATGATTAATTTGTGAAATGTTCAGTTAGATGGAAAATTTTTTTGAAAAACTTATTTTTAAGATAAAGAATTTTGTGAAGGGTCCTGTTTTAGGAAAAATAGTTTTGTGGAGAGTCCTTTAGAGGACCCAATTTTTTCCTAAACAGATCCCTGTTATAAACATATTAAATAAACCTATGAATACTTTTATTTTATAAGGTTATGGCATTTAAAAAAAAGTTTGATACAATTTGGGATTCAGAAAATGAGATTTGCTGCCAAATGATAATAAACAGACATGGAAACAAACCTAATGAACTTTTACGCTTGTTTATATGTATTACCATTAAATAAACATTGTAACCACCAACAAAAACTGTGAAATTATGAATAAAATTAAAATAACTAATTGACAACAAAACAGGTCTCCCAACAAACTGAACATAGACACCAAAAACATAATATATGAAAAAAAAAAAAGGCAGAAATTGAATAACAGAAATGAAATAATGGAAATTTGTGGAATTTAGACAGAATCTTCAGGTCCCAATTATATATATTAACATTTTATTTACATATATATTATTACTGTTTTTGAATACAATTTACTTCTGTCTGTATATAAAAATGATAAATGGCTTCTTTAAAGAAATTGCATGAATATTGAAAAAATTGCTTGTGTATGTGAAACAGTAAATAGATTGCCAGAAAATATGCATGAAAAATTTCCTTCTCTCAGCAAGACTATTTTCTCTATCTTGCCAAGGACCCTATACTGGAAAAGTATCAACCAATGTTTCTGATCTTGTATATTACATTTAAAAATCAAATAAAAATGAATAAGAGAGATGGTAAATATAGATTCCAAACTACAATAAAACAGTCAAAATATATTAGAAAAAAGAAATTTTTGTTTTGACCCTACCAAAAGCCCAAAAAAGAACCCTTATTTGAACTTTCAGACTGGCAAGGTTCTGTAAATGAAAATTCCTTCTGTTATTTTTAGGTGCGTTCGTAATTATATAAATATGTAGCATCTATAATCATTGTCTGGTCTGCCCGTTCAGTGTAAAAACTATCCAATCGAATGGTTTGAAATTTAATACATATAATTGTTGCAGAATTTTGTCGAGTCATTTCAAATTTTATGAAAATCGAATCAAAACTTAAAAAGATATTAATAAAAGTTTTCTTCATTCTATTAAATCCTATCATACGTAATTTATATAATAAATGTGCAAGTCATGTGACTGAAGAAAACAAATACAGGCTAACCGCTTCTTTTTTCATATGCCAAGCGGTGATTTTTATTCAAAATTATTTTTTAGAATAAAATTGTATAAAAGTTACATTTTTAGAAAAATCGTTCCAAAAAATTGTTTGCTTGAGAGATGAGTTGCATTCAACAATGTATAGTTGCTGAGATAACTTCAGGGAAAATTAGGTTAACAGCTGAATATCTCAATACACAACAGATTTGTTCATTGTGAGTCATAGAAATATTAAACGACGGAGGTAATCATTCGCAAAGCAAGATCTCCACAGGGGTGCAGAAAATGTTTTTACTCCTAACATTTCCCCCAATCCATATGAAAATTTCCCCAAAATTTTACGATATGTTATAGGCTTACATAGGGTTCTGTATTACCGTAGGTATAGTAAATTTTGCAATATACAAGTCGCATCTTTAAAAACCTATAGACTGAACTTGTAATATGCCTAGTTATTGAAAAGGTAAATTAAGTTAATGCATGTAAGTTTTAATCTAATTATTATGCCTAATATTTATTAATAAATGCACAGTTTTAACCAACAAATACAATGTTTTTGATTACTTTTTCTGATAAATTATCAATTATTGAGATACTGCAATCTTCCACTCTCTTTATGGATGTTATCAATCATTTTTGATGTTTTGTAGATCTCGAGTGTGTTTCTTGAAGAAAATCTAGTGAAATGATAATTTCCACCATGAAAATGTCTGTTTAAGGATTCTTTTAATAGTCCCGTAGCTTTATGCACTGTTTGTCATTCCATGGTATAAACACTTCATGAAAGATATTTCATATTTTAGGGTTCTGTTATAAATGCGTTTTCCAATAATAGAGCCAACAGATTCACAAACACACTCATTGCAAATTTCCAAGAAGTTTTCAAGGAGCTAAAGTATTTCTGGTACATCAGTGTACACATCCGGATTGGTAAAAGCCTCTTTTGTAATACCGCTGTCTTGATCTAGAAGTGATGGTTTCTTTTCAGAATTTAGGATTCTTTTATTAAATTAAGTTTTTAGAATGTTTTTCTTCAAAGTTGTCCATAGATTAAAAAAGACTTTTCTCATTATTAAATTTAAATTATTTTCTATTTTTGCTCACCCATTCAGTGAGAGCTTGTAGTGAGTTTTCCACCAGTGGTGGGTGTGAGATCTTGTTGTTTTGATTCTCTTTCTAAAGATTTGTTTCTCGATTTTTTAATGTCAGAAAATTATATCTTTAAAAAAAAAAATTCTAAGGTAATTCATTAGAAAAAAAACTTAGAAATTCGGATTATTGCGATTGCGTAATTACTCCGGAACATCAGCATTTTTCTAGTCCAAAAATAAATTTCTACTTTTTTGTTGCGTGTATAAGTCGACCCCCCCCCCCCCCCCCCCTTCTTTGATGGGATTATTTTTCCAAAATTTCTCGACTTATACATGAGTATATACGGTACATATTATTCTTAGATCGATTTTGTGAAAGTCGCCATACGGATTTTTTTATTTGTAGGGAAAAATTTTTATATCTCGAGGAATTATGTAATTCATTGTTAAAATCGAAATAAATTGTATATTTTTCCAAAAAATTTCCCCAGATGGCTAAAATTTCCCCCGATCCTAGATCGCCGGATCGGACATATTCTGCATCCCTGGATCTCCATGGTGAATTTTGCAGCGCTGTCTGGTGACAAAAAAAAAAAAATTGCATCGGTAAACGTGGCATACATAAGAAAAAACAAAAAGGCATGCTCATTTCGCTCATAACAGACTATATAATTCATTTCACTAAAATAATAACGATAATTTTTGTACATTGTAAAACTAATTATAGTACAAATGCACCTCATTTGTCACGTTTAACGTACAATTTCCAACTTGTTCAATACATGTGCTACATCTTTGATTATTATTGGTACATACCACCAATTTTAGTTTTGATGTCTCATAAATGGGATTAATATATTAACTTTGGGTATGAAGTTTTCTCAGTAAAATCAAATATTGAAAAAAAAAAAAAAAAAAGATACAAAAGATAGAAAAATAATAAACATATTTGTTTTATTGTCTTTCATACATCAACAATTATTTATAAGCATTAGCTTTATGCTTAGGTAAGAATACAAAGTTTTCTGGAACAGGTCCCAACAGCATTTCACTGTAAGAGAAGAAATGACATAAACATGTAATTTTGTAAAAAATAATTATTTTAAAAATCAATGATGCCACTAGACTTTCCTAATTTTGGGACCCACACATTTCCAAGATCTGGGTCCTCTTTTAGCATTAAAGCAATTTCAATATATTAATGCAAAATATGTCAACTTTATGATTAGTTATCAGAATTTCATCAATCATGCATCTATATCAATTTTTCATATGCATCCCTTCTCTTTGTTTTTAGTAAAATAAATGCATTATTATAGCACGTCTGTGGCATCACTGTAAAACAATGAAATAATTTTAAATTTAAAAAAATGTTATTGAACAGTATGAATAAAAGATCATGCTTTACAATCTTATATGAAAAAAAAATGTGACAAATGTAATCCATCCAAATTCGTAGTTGGGAAAGCATAATTTGCCACGTCTATTTAATAAGGTATTAAAATATATTGTATGTATATATACAGAAAGTTTAGAAAACAGAAACATGATGTTGCATATCATTATTTCAACTATACTTTTAGCAATATAAATCAGAACTACTATAACAATAAAAATCTAAGTGAGAAAATTAAGCTTCTAAAACAAATACAGTTTAATTTCTAGTTAACAAATATCTATCATGGTTCCTCCAAAAAAATTTTGTAATTCTGAAATTTCACTGACTGGAAATTCAGTCAATTATTTTTTCTGAATTAGAAAATTTATGCTTTATTCTGAACCCTGTTTCAACAACTACATGTTGGAGTGATAATTTTACAGATTTCTATATATTTTTTCACATATAGTACTTATTAAAATTTTCGTCAAATAAATAATTGAAAAAAAAAACTCACAATTTTATTTTTTAAAGTTTACAGTATCAGAAATAAAATAATCTGTATTATAACTTGGAATTCAATTTTGAAAAAAGGAATTTTGTCCATAAAAATGTAGAAATTTTTTAACTACTTAAAACACATTACCTGAGAAAACTATTTAAGAATTGAAACCCATATTGTGCTTTAAGTAAGGAAATGCTTGAATAGCTCTATCATTTGAAATTTCTTTGAATACAGTTTAAAGACAAAATAGATCTATGAAAGCTCATAAGAAGAAAGTACTAATAGTGTACTATCAGGGGTGATTGTGCTCCGGGGGTACCCCGGATTTCCGGGGTTTTCCGTCGACCCTTCCGGGGTCATAAAATGATCCTGTTTAGTGGAAAAAACGAATCGAAATTGAAAATATGTTGCAAAAACAATGTACGCGACGCTGCGACGGACGTCGCAGACTTTTAGGGCACCTGCAGACTAAAAACATACAGCGATTCCGCGGACGCGCTATTACGCGAAAAAACGGCAAACTTCATTGAAGGATCGTTAAAAAAAACGGCGAATTTCGTCGGAAAATCGCCGAAAAACCGCGAAATTAAAAACATTCACCAAATTAGAGATAAACGTTTCAGTTACGGCAACCCTTACCCAGAGCCTGATCGGAGTGAAACTAGCAAACCCTCTGTCATACGTTTTCCTAACCCCTTGTATTGTTTTAACCAAAGAATATAAACGAGAATACCGATACCGAAAGATATTCTTTGTCCTACCCCTAAACCAGGAGACAAAAACCAGTCTTTCATATTTTTCATAAACCTTCATTCAATACCCTTCCCCTCGAAATTTGCGCTTTTCTATGGCGAAATGGCTCTCGGTAGAGTATAATTTGAAAAGAAGAAAAAAATAAGTAGACTGTAGATTAGGGTCTGCACGGGCCGGAATTTCCGGGGCCGGGCCGAACGAAAGCTACCTTTTCCCGGCCCGTACAAAATTCAGTGAAAACAGGCCCGGCCCGTTTAAAATCCATTAAACCACGCCTGACTCAATATTTAAAAAAATTCAGATTTTTTTTAACATACAATTAAGATTCTATATTTATGGGATAATTTTACGGTCCCTGTGGCAGAATGTACGCGACGCTGCGACGGACGTCGTAGACTTTTTAGGGCACCTGCAGACTAAAAACATACAGCGATGCCGCGGACGCGCTATAGCTGGTAAATTACGCGAAAAAAACGGCAAACTTCGTCGAAGGATCGTCATAAAAAACGGCGAATTTCGTCGAAAAACCTCGAAAAATGTCTAATTTCGTTGACAGATCGCGGAAAAAACGCAAATTTAGTCAAAAGGCCGTGAAAACATGTGAATTTCGTCATAAGGCCGTCAAAAAGACATGAGTTTTGTTGAAGGATCGCGGGAAAATGCGAATTTTGCCGAAGGGTTACGGAGAAAACACCAACTTCGTCTAAGGATCGTGGAAAAAACGGTCAATTTCGCCGAAGAAATGACAAATCTCGTCATCGGATCGCGAAAAACGGAGAATTCTGCCGACAGATCGCGAAAAAAACGGCAAATTTCGTCGAAGGATCGCTAAAAAAGGTAAATTTCGTAGAAGGATCTCGAAAAAACGGCAAATTTCGTCGAAGAATCGTCAAAAAACTGTAAATTTCGTCGAATGATCTCGAAAAAACGGCAAATTTCGCCGAAGTATTTCGAAAAAACGGCAAATTTCGTTGTCTAAAAGTGTGTATCTTCAAAATGTTTAGGCTGTAAAATGTTCATCAATTCGTAAATTTTGCAAAAAAAAATGTAACAAATCAGTAATTTGTGCCTCAGAATCAGTTGTAAAAGTTACACTCTCAAATTCACAACTTTTAAGATTCTTATGTGTGTAGCATCACAAAATCTCGATAACTGGATTTTTTTTTAATTATTGGTATGGAAAACTTGGAAAAGTCAGGGAAATTTATTGCTGATCTGGAATAGACACCCTGTTGTTTGTTTTATGAATATTTGGAATAAATTTCTTCAATGATAAAAAAATAAAAAGACAACTTTCCATATCATATTTAGCAAGACAATGTTTACTCATCATTTAATGAAGTCATTCAATTTTCAGTGCAAATAAGGTAAGTTTATCAAATTATGTTTTCTTACAACTTACATTACAAAAACTAGCAGTAATTACGGTATTCTTATGTTATTTGAGTTTCATACAGTTATATAATAAGTTATGGTGTAAATGGATATCAGTATTTTGCATCGGTAATTTTCAGGATTTTTCACCTGTGTGTCAATAATTTTCAGGGTTTTTTACCTTGTGTCACAATCACCCCTGGTACTATGATGATTGACAAATAAAATAAAATAACTGTTCGAAAAAGAAAAAAAAAATCATTAAATAAAGATTTGTGTTCATTCTTTAGAGTATTTTGTGTGTGACATTTTTTCTTAAAATCAACGTACCAAGGAAATTTTTGTTAAATAGTGAATTTCATAAAACAGAAGTTCGGCTGTAAATAAAAGAAACAGGAGGCTACTTCACAGGATAATAAAGAGGAAGAATTCTTCAATATTAAACATTTTTGTGGGGTTTTAAAAAGTACTGGATATTAAACACTCAAAAATAAAACTTGAACAAAATTATTTTAAAACGTCTTTAAAACAATGCATGAGATTTTATTTAGGTCAAGCTACTGATGGTTTAAACTAATGTAATAATAATAAAAAAAAGAATGCATTTTTTAAATAAAAATTTAATTAAATTAAAATACCTTATTTTTACCCAATCACTACAGCTAGGACTGGCCATTAATGTTTCTAGATCATTGCGTCCAAAATAAGCTGGTGGTCTTTCATTTATCTGCTGGGGCACACGTTCTAAAAGCCCAACAGGAATGTACCTTGAAATGAAAAAGAAAAACTTGCTTATTTGATTTCACTTTTAAAATGTAAAATTTCACAGGAATAGTTAAACACTATATTTTTTAAAGTGAGAAAAACCTGAGGCAAACAATATGGAAACAACAATTTCAGGATATTTTTTAATAGTGAAAAAAAGTTTTGTCTTGGTGCAAAATATAATGATAACACTGATCAGAAAAAATAAATAATAATAATAATAATAATAAAAAGATTTCCTTCCTGTCAAAATAGTGAACTTTATGAATTTGACAGTCCCAAATTCTAAATATGTTATCTAAATTGCTACATCATGTACTATTTTTCAGAGAAGCAGTTTTAAAATAATAAAAACTACAGTATCAAATGATAAATTAATATATTCATTGACAATGCTACAAAACAATTAAAACATGAAAAAAAATTATGTTTATTTCTTTGGTTAAGAAATGAATAAAATCTATCATGAAAAAAAAAAATTTAAGATTTTTCTCTTGTATTATTCTTTTGGTGCCTTCCGTATAAGTGGACAGCAATAATCTGCTAATATATTTTCATTCCATTTGCTGCTGCATCTCTTTTCCATTTCAGCTATGTGGAACCTTCCTCCAGATTCATCAAAAAACAGCTCCCATGTTATATGGGAAAAAGTCCAAAAGAGAATATAGGAAGTACAGTTTTAGAGACATCCAATGTTTTAAATGAGGAGAGTATATTTTCCACAATTTCTTTTTAATTTTGTGTGAGACACCCTGTTTCCCAAAAAAATTTTACATACATTTTCATGCTACTTTCTTGACAGCATTCACTTTATTCTTTAAAGTAGGATCATGAAATAGTTGTTTTATTTAAGGTTCAACAAAAATACTTTCTTTTATTTTGGCCTCGCTCATGTGTAAAATAAAATTTGTGCATCAAATAATCAAATCCTCCACCATCTTTATCCATCAGATTGACAAATTGTTTAATAAGTCCAAGTTTTCTATGAAGAGGAGGTAAATATATTTTTGTCTTGTCAATTAATGTCATTTTTCATGAAAGGAATATTTCCTTCTCGCATTGGTTATTTTTTCACGCAGAAATGCTTATCTCTTACTTGGCAATCCCATCCACATAAGAAACAATTGAATTTTGTGAAACTATTGTATTTCAGTCAGCAATAGAACTTTCGGCTAACTAATTTTGGATGACTTTTAGGCTGATACATATGTCCCACTGATGATCATAATCTGGGAGCACGGCAGTGCATCTACCAAGTTTGCACAGGCCAAACAAACCCCATTTTAATGTGATTTTTTGTATGATGGATAGAAATGGGAAATAAAGACCTCTTTTTGATGGAATGCTAAAGTTTCTCAGCATTAGTAAATCTTTCTACATTAAAGCTATCAAACTGTAATGATAACCCCCCGCTTTTTTTTCTGTTGAGAGAACCTGAACTCTCTAAACTTTTATAACAGTGAAAATTGTACCAATGAAAAATTGTCAAAAGAAGGATTACTATTTTGATGAGTGTTAGGTATGACAGGAACAGAAATGAATAACTGATTTTTATTACATACAGCCAAATGATAAAAATGTACAAATGGATCTTAGTGTTAAGAATGGATTTCAAAGTGAACAAATTTCTCAAAGCCGCCAACATTATAACTGCATTCATTCATAACCGCCAACTGCTATGACTTTTAAACACCACCAGAAATTTTTGCCTTATTTAATTGCTGAAAGCTGCAATCAAATAAGTCTACTCTTATAAGATTACTCTTCATAAAAGGTAGTGACAAAAAATTATAGCATTTGGCAGCTAGGTGAATATGCCAACAAAGCATTCAAAACTCATAATTTTTTTTCAATGACTATTAATGTGAAAATAACATGTTCTGCATGTATGTACTTTTATTTACAGTCTAAAGAAAATTAAACCCACAAAAGAATGACTAAATATTCTATGTTAACTACATGATAAAAAGTTAATTTTAGCACTGGAATAATTAGAGGAAATAATCATAGCAGATAATTGCATTATATATTTTTTTATTCTCTTCACAGGTTTTATGAGTAACAGCTTTCGGATAATATGATGAAATTTATACATTCCTTGGATCTCATTTTAACTGAGTTTAGCTGTATGATTAATCTTGCTTTAAACTTCTAAAAGCAAAAAACAATAATAAATTAAATATGATTATTGGACAAAGACCTACAAAAGAATAATTGAAAAAGTTTTGAATTAATGCACATATGCTTATGCACTTCAAACTGATATTTTCAAAAACGACAGACAACATATACATATACATAAACAACAACACAACAGAAAAATTTAATACTTATCTACAGCAGATTTGAATAATGTGAAAAACTTTTACCTGTATAAAAATGACAACCACTCCAAGAGAAATCGCCTTGTCTTTTCAACACCCTGTGGAAAAGAATTTTCATTAACAGTTTTCCACTAAAGACCCTTTAAACTATTTTAATAAAGTGTTAATTTTCCATATACCATATTTTTTCATGCATGCTGTGCCGTTTTCCACCTCAAAAATCAAGATGTGTGTAATACATGAGTTATTGGGATTTGACTGGCCTCTGCATATATGACCATTGGTCACTGCATAAAATAGTTGGGTGGCAATTTTGTATTTAAATTTCTGAAACCATTAAGCAATAACACTGTGAATACCATGCAATTTTATCACTAACTGTTAGATTTTAATAGAATAAAATCTGTTAATATTTTTCTCTTACTTTTTTCTATTTTTTCTTTTCCCAAATGAAGTATGAAAAATCGGGGTATGTGTGTGACATGAGAGAGTGGCTTACACAAAAAAACATGGTACTTTAAAACAGTTTAATATTGAAATATTTCAAATATCTAATTTACTAAAAATTTAGAAACAGATTACAATCAAGTAAAAGATATTGATGACTATAAAAACTATATAGCACTTGATGCAGTTTGGAGTTAAAAAAGCAAGATTTGTTGCCAAATGATATGAACAAAACTGATGAACTATTATGCTTAATTATGTATGTATAACAAAAATTGTTTCTGATTACATATATTAGATAAATCACTCCTGTTTGTATATAATAATAGATAAATGACTTCTGTACATAATATGCATACATTAAATAAATCATGTAAATGATGAACAAATTGCTTTTGTGTATGACACAGTGAATATATTGCCAGAAAGTATGTGTGAAAAAATTTTCTTCTCTTGCCAAGGCCATTTTCTCAATTTTACAACAGCCACAATAAAAGGGAAATATGAACTACTGTGATTCCCTGAAAATAAGACATAATGTGATTTTTCAGGATAGTCGTAATCAGGGTTCCCGCTGACTTTTGAGCAACCTTAGCAATTTGGCTAATCAGCAAAAAGAAACAGTAACCAAATAGCAAAAAATATTAACAAAGTAGATTTGTCTTGAAACAATGATTCTAAAATTATTTTTTAACCTCCATTTTTAATTAGGCTTGGCAACTGATGCTGGGCTGTTGTCTACATAACACTTTCCATGGTCTTGGCTGATGCTAAAATGAAGTGGTGTTGACCGATGCATTTCTAAAAAGGGGATCAGAATACCCAAACTTGAATTTCGAGGAAATTTTTTTAAAAAGCTGAAGTCTACCAAAAAATGGAGATTTTCCTCACAAATAGTGATGTACATAGAATGGTATGATTGGATGTGATAAAAGCAACACCAGTTATTCAGCAATGTGAAGGCCTGTCTGTCGCCTGTAGGAAATAAACCCCAACAACTCAGCTCTAGCAATTTGGCAATTTTGATTGTTCGTTTCCTCACCAAATTAAGCATTTTGTCATGATTTGGTGCAATGGTGATCGGCAATGAGAACCTTGCTTTTAATATAAGATGTACCCTGAAAAAAAAAAAAAAAGACTAACCCCAATAATAAGTCAGAATCACTTTCTTATTTTCTTAGACACTACTCTGACTCCAAAAATGCATGTAATTATGATGATAATTTCAAACAGTGTATATTTAGTTTACAGTTAAAGTTTTTTTCAGGAAAATTTATGCATTTATCAATAAAAATCACTTTAGGAATGATTCAAGAACTAGCCAAATTGGATTTAAAAACAGGCATGAATAAAACATGAAAAATCAATTTTCCCCTTTTTTTGGTTCCAAATCTCAGTAGAATAAAAGTATTGTAAATTACATCATTTTACATAATTGTATTAAAATATGAAAGTTTAATCTGAAAGTGTGTATTTCTTTTTAAACAGGCATTATTTTCACTGACAGAAGCATCCCAATTATCTTTATTTAGGGCCATTATGGTTTTAGAGTAAGAAAATGAAAGTTAAAAAAACTTCGGCCATTTTGACGGAATTATAAAAAGAAACACTAACACATGAATTTAAATCCACGAGTAAATACAGATTGTTTTGCTTGTGGCATAAATATTGCAATCATACACAGTTGTAAATGAATAAATGTAAACTGTTGTGTATGTTAAAAGATAATCTCCCGAAAATAAGACCTAATGTGTCTTTTGGAGCAAAAATTAATATGAGAGCTAGTCCTCTTTTCAGGAAAAGGTATATCTAAAATTGTTAGTCTTTGAAGGAATCGCTTCAGAAAACAAAACACTAAAAAATGAAAATTTGAAAATATAGGAAAATGACTACCAGAAGAACTGATAAAAAAGCAGATTATACGAAAAACTTTTCAGAAGTTACAATAAATGTCACTATAAATAGCAAAAATCTAAAACTAAAACTAAAATAATAAGCTCCCAAACAGTCACAGTTCATATCACTAAGACATGAATAATTTAGGATTTAGCTTCAGAACTAAGACAATCTTAGCAAAGAATGAAACGCAAAATTTAAAACAAATAATAAACTAGTCAAATAAATCCCATTTTAAAACCATACAATGTTCTAAAATATTAAATATGTTTTGTCAAATTAATAGTATAATAAGCATTAACAAGAATGAAACCAGCAAACAAAAGTGGAAAACAGAAAAACTCTTTAAAAAAAAAAATTACAAATAACAAAAAGTAAGAAAAAGAAAAACAGATGAAAATATAATTTTAAGCATATTCTAATGCAACATATCTTTTAACCGATTTAACTTAACTTGATGTTGTGATAAAGTATATCATAGTTTTATCTTTTTAATTACTTTATATTTCAGCTCATCGTATTTCTGTATTTTATAGCTCTTCCAGTTTAATTGCTGTTCTTTTAAACTGCCTTTTTACCAGCGGTCGCGCGCCTTGTACGTTGCTTTTTCAGCAAGGCCGTCTCCCTCCTTTGCGCTCAGCATTGTTTCAATCGGCGCTGATTTTGAGCTGTGACGTCATCATCATTCGGCGGCTCTCACCCCGCTCGTGTGTTGTGCGCATGCATCACTGCCGCTCTTGTTCCCTGTGTTTTCGGGAGCTGTTTTGTTTTGGCGCTGCAGGTGAAAGGGGCGTGTCTTTCAAATACAAATTAGAATGGTTCTTTTAATTATTAAATGTTAATGAGTTTCTGATTTGCTCTTTTGATTTTCGCATAATTCCTAATCAACAAATTAGTTTAAATTAATCTTGCTCTCACATTTGTGTACCCCTATTAAGGGTATAAATACTAATGTTGCACATTTTTCCAACAGAATTTTAACAAAAATGATGCTGTAAAAATTAAGTAATTAAAAAGATAAAACTGTGATATACTTTATCACAGATGTTAATTTTACATTCAACATAAAATGAAAAATCTGTCTTTTTGTTGACAAATTGCAGTTTAGCAACAAAGTAGGGTGGCACTTATGGTTAATCTGATTTTATGGTTAGTCTGCTTTTTCTCCTTTTTAATTTGCTCTGGGCAATAAGTTAGAAAATGTAACCCTGACAGTAGTTATTACTTTACATTATTGTAGCAAACAAATGCTCATTGTTGAGACAGATTTAAGTTGATGCATGAGCAATAAAAGTGAAAGCATCAGTCACCTCATTATAATTTCTAAAAATAGCAATGGGTCTTTAACAGGCATCCAAAAATACATTACAAATTTCTAGACAAAAAATATGTATTGAAACAAATAGAACTTTGTTGATAACAATAATAATAAAATAAATATTTTAAGTTCACATTAGTCTACCGCTTCATAAGTAAATCTGTTAACAAATAACCTCTTACAAAAAATTGCATCATGTAAATAAACTAATTATGCAGTTTTCTGAACACGCTTTTATTTTTTAGTCATATATCATATCCAGAAATACTTTTCTTATTCTGGTTGAGAAAAAATATTTTTTTACTTATTAATGCACTTTAAATCACACAAAATGAATATTTTTTGTACACAGCTAATTTGAAATTTAGCTCAAATATATATCATACATATCAGTAACAAAAATAAATCAATTTCATTTCAAAAATGTATTTCAAATCCAAACGAGCACAGTATTATCTATTTTAATGAATTTAACATTCCTTCAGTCACATATTCTTAAAAGAAAATGGATGGAGGAGGATAATTTAAATAGTTTCAATATGTACAAATATTTAGATTTAGAACCATTATTAATTTCTAAGCTAGCCCTTTTCTGCGGCTAAATAAGATTCAATGAAAAAAAAATAACAGTTTTAACTTATAAAGTTTCAAGATCTACAAATATATAAATTTAAAACCATTCAACTTAATAATTTCTAAATTAACCTTTTTTTGGTTTTTGCTTCATTTAAATAAGGGTATGTACATTCTATCTTGTTACACTTTAACAGGCTTTTTTAAAAAACTATTTATGTGCAGAAAGTCTTTTTAAACTTCCATTATTGTTTAAAAAAATACAACAAAGTAATATCAGGCATGAAAAACAACACATGATTAATTAATAAAATATACTATTTTCATTAACAAACCGCCTTTAAAATGCAAATTATCAAATCTATTATAGTGGCATGAAAACTAGTACAGTATTATCATACAAGCAAACAAAATAATTCTGTATACAAAAATGGCAAATGTAAAGAAATTACTAAATTTCACTATCAATACTTACTTCTGTATCCGACCCCCAATGCTCTAAGCCATAGTTAGTATACTTCTTCAAAAAATCAAATCTTTCTGAAGATGATATGTCCCAATGTGTCTGCTCTTTTATTTCTTTAAAAATCCAAGGTTTAATTAAAGCTCCCCTTAAAAAATAAAAAAGGAAATTCTTGTCAGGTTCATAGCATGTTTGCACACATACATGAAAGGATAATACATGAAAACCTTATTAAAAATCAAAATTTGAAATTAAAATTTCCTCTTTTTTCCTAACTTTTAAATCTAATACTTAAAACTAATTTGCTCCCTGATAAGTTTGTTTCTCAGCCCGACATTTGATACATTCAGGCCTTAAATTAGAATTAATTTTAAGATAGAAATCTTAGAGCATAACTATAGAAATCTTAGCTGCTCTTAGCACTACTTTACTTCAATTATGGTTTGAGATGCACCCAGAGTTCGGCTAAGTCTTGTTCAGCCAAAAGATGAAGGAGTAGTTGATTGAACCATACATACAAAGAAATAATTTCTGAAGTACAATTACAAATTATTATTTATTTCATTAGTTAAATGAAAGTGCATTAAAATAATAACAGTTATACATTAGTGCATAATAAGAACTTATGTACCAATTAAAAATAAAGCTAAAAAAATATTTTTATAAAATAGACTCATTAACTTTTACTAAATCATAAAATATAATAATATAATGCTTCAGTTATTAAAAATTTAAGGTATGACCATTTTTATGATTAATAATGGTAGCAAAAAAATTTTTTTTTTTTGCTTACTGAGACTCTGATTTTTCATAGCCTAATGTGTTAGATTATTTACAAGTAAAATATTTAAATAAAAATGGCAAGTACGTCAGGGCTAAAAAAAAAAAATAAAATAAATAAATAAAGAATAAAATAGTGATTTTAAAATCTAGCAAATATTTTTATTATCAATTTAAGCCTTATATTCTACAAAAAACACTTCTTTTAAAGAGTTAATATAAAGTTAAAAGTGAAGTTAAAGTAGAAAAGTTTGTTATCTTATAATTTAGCAGAATTTATATTTATTGTGTGTGTGTGTCTGTTAGTGTGCAATGGCTAGAGATAGAGAAATTATCACAAACAAAAATCTATATATTTGGTTCCAGACAGACAAAGACAGGTGTGAATGTACTTGAAGCTCAGATTTTGGATTTTTGTTATTAAATTTTGTATTGCAAATTTTAGCATTTTTTTTTTCTTTTACATTCTGTGGCAATTTTCTAACATTAGTAAAAAGAATCCAGTTTCAATCTTTTAGCCCAATGTAGTAAATCCTCCTTTCAATAAACTTCATTTGGTGTTTATACAGCAATTTTTGAATTTTAGTTTTTTTTTTTTTTTTTTTTTTTTTTTTTTTTAAAGTTGCTTTTTTCTTTATCATATGGTCTCAGTATCTAATCTTTGTCATTCAAAGATAAATTTTATATCCACATAATGGAGGAAATATCAATCATTTATTAAACAATCATTTAAAAAACAAAAATTTAAAAAATATGAAAAAATTATTTCCCCTCTCCCGATGAATAATATAATAATAATAAATCAATAGAAGTCAGGCAGAAGAGTTCATAGACTTGAGAAGAAAAAAATGAGCCTAGAAAATTCTAAGGCGTTCAAGAATTTTAAATGACTTATTGTATTTTTTCATGCATGTCGTACCCAAGTGCACTTTAATTTTTAATACTCATTTTGAAAGAAAACCATTTTAGTACAGTTAAGTTCAAATAATTATTATAGTTTAATAGTTAGTGCTAAAATTGCAAAGTATTTACAATGTTTTACTTACTGGTTTCATAAATTTATATACAAAATTTCCAGACAACTATTGTAATGCAGTGACCAATGGTCATACATAAGGAAGCCAGTCAAATCCAGTGTGTTTTGGATTTTACTGGCTTAAAAGTAACATTTTAAAAGTAAGTTTTGAAAGGAAAAACATGCAGAAAATACAAACATAACTTAATTTTTTATTATTATTATTTTCTTTTAGAATGACAGTAATCATTTGAACTTTACTTTTGTTAGCATGATATTTTTATTTTACTTCTTTTTAACCCCTTAAAGGGCACCAGTATATTATATATACCACTTAATTTTAATCTCAAAATGCCACAATGCCACCAGAATTTTATAATCAAATTTTGAATTTATAAGGTACATGAGGAAAAGCTTTTACTTATTTAAAAATAAATCTGTTCGTGAATCCTGGTGTCAATCAATCATTTCAATATTTTAGCTACAGGAGAACTTTACCCCTGAAGGAGTTAAAGTGAATCTCCCTCATGCCATACAGACTTAAGAAAGATGATTATATTTATAAAGATAGTATTGTATTATTCAACATGTCAGATACAAGTCTCCATTTTCTACTCTTGAATATTTCAATTAAATCATTGGAGCAAGGCTGCCACTGGCAATTATGTTTTTTATTATTTTTCCTACCACTTTTTCTAAACAATAATAATCTACCTCGAAGATTAGTAGAAATACACTATGAAAATTGTTTTGAATAGTGATTGGAAAAAAAATAGTTTGCCAGTGGCAGCCTTGTTGAAGACGCCAAATTTTGCCCCACAATAATTTAAGGAGTCTGTACACATCCTAAGTCAGTTTATGTCGAGTTTCTGCCACATGCGGTAAAGGAAAGGCAAATGCAGAAACTTTCTCAAAGTGCTGCATCACAGAAATACTGATTCAATGATGACAAACCTATGTGACATTAAAGAGCAAAACTGGGAAATTTCATTAGTAGTCAGTGACCAACAGTAGCAATTTCATTTAGTGGCCACTTTCTAAAACTATAGGCTATTCCTTTTTATTTAAAAGTGCTAAACAATAAACTTTTGTTAAAATTTATTGCTAATTTAAAATTAAACAGTCCAAATAAATATGTTAATATTAACATATTGCAACTGTCAAGATTAAAATCATTGAAGGCATGCAAGAAAATTTATCTCTCTTCTAGTAAGCAGTATCAAAGTTAAAGGACAGCAAAGATCATAGTATTTTGGGGGTATTCAGAGGACAGAAGAATGAAATGACTGCTAATCACCAGAGAAAAAATATGACAAGGAAGAGAAATTATGTTTTCTCGAGCATGGTGGTAGGATGTGGGTGATATTTTTGGGGAATTTTTATAGGGAAAAATGATTGTTGGCAGATCATTTTTTAATAGCCAATTTTTACATTTAGTAGCCTTATTGTCGCCAGTGGCCACCGCTAATTTTGCTCTTTATGTGACCTTGTAGTCAAGAACTTTTTAATTTTATTATTATTATTTTTTTTTAATTAGTTATTCAGTGTGTGGAAAGAGAGCAAAAAAGAAAGAGGTGAAAGAGTGTAGTAAGATATTCGGTAGATTCCAATTAATTGGGACACATTGGTTTTACTTGATTTGTCTGAATAAAGCAGCTGTCCCAATTATAAGACGTAAATCTAATGATATTTATATATTTTTGTTCTTGACAGTTTGCTACAATAAAATCAAGGATGCAAGAAATCTATTCAAGCCAAGACTGAAAACTTTTCTGAATATTAGGAATTACCAAATGAAAATAGGCTAGAAGATTTCTGTGTCTTGTATTATGGCTAAAAATTGATATCTAATAATAAATGAAAGTGATTAAAAGTTCTTGATAGTAAAATTGTTATTATTTAAGTACATAAAGTAAAATTTGCTATCAGCCAAATATCTCTCCAAGACTGAAATCAGTCCTAAGACTGAAGGTCTTGCACCCATGAATAAAATGAATGCTCCAATTAAACAATGTTCCAAATAACTGAAATTTACTGTATTTACAGTAATTTCAGAAAACTGCAAAGGTAATTTTGTATATTTAACCCATTAATGCCCAAATTAATTAATTAAAATAGACCTACATTATTACTTGTCATATATTTTAGTACATAAATGATCCTGAGTAAATTAAACAAGAAATTTACCATATCCGCCTTTAGTTTTAAAATTACAGCCCAACCAGAATTAGTTAATTCTAAAGGAAAAAACTTCGCGGAAAATAGGATTTCATATTTGTCCTCAAATGAGGATACCATTTAAGGTTATTATCCAAGGCCTTGGCGGGTCTGCTAGTAACTAGAATAAATTTAACAGTTACTTGAACTACATTTATTTATTATCAATCTTTATACAAATATAAACATAGTTAAAGTTGTTCTTTTAACATACCTGGCAATCATTGCACCAGCCACACCAGTTTCATTTCTTCTTTTGTTATAATCTTCATAAGACAAAATATCCCCATTTCCTACAGTGTATGGAAGGGAAAACGATAAAATGAAGCTCTAAATGATTTAAGTTTAATGAAGATAATTTACGAAGCACAGTTAAACTTTTAACTATCTAAACTAATGTGTTCTGGATGCGAATCCAAATATGTAGAATTGGGAGTCATAAAAAATAAAAGATTATGTTATGAAATAAACATTTCTAGAAAATCAGTATTGTTTAATACATAGTTAGCTCTAATGCATATTGAAAATAAAAGCACAGTACTTATAATACCCTTAGAGGCATTAAATTGAACTCTTCAAAATTTTTTAGAATATGCAAATTGAGAAATGCACTTTATCTGAAATTACTATCAATTGAAAATTATCAAAATGTAAACTTCGGAAATTTCAATTAAATATAAATTTTAATGTTAGTTTAAATTGAAATTTGAAGGAAATTATATTTTGATGACTACATATATATATATAAATATAAACAAATACATATAGTTATTATTTTTTTTATATACAGATACATTTAGATATATTTGTTTATTAAAACAGAACCATGTTACAAATATCCAAACAGAAACATCAATGACATATGCAACATATGATTCTAACATATGATATCTAAACATATGATTAGACTTTTCACAAAAACAAGACTCAGAAAACAGTCCAGACAGAACGCTTATTTTTAAATTTTATTATGCATACATAATATGGCCTGCATAAAATACCAGAAAATAAAAATTATTGAAAACAGCACGATAACTAAGCAAAAATTATCATAGTAAAAATAACTGTTATACAATGATTTTCATGTTCAATTTTACATTTTAATAAAAGTAAAAATAGGTTAAAAAAATACTCTTTTATAAGCATTCAAAGATTATCTTAAAAATCACATCTAATTTCATAACTGCAATTCGTACAGTTCTAAAAACTTTCAGTTACAATACATTAATTTGGCATGGGATTCGAATTATTAATCCTTTGATTTACGCTTGACTTCTGTCAAGCGCAAATTAAATTAGTGAATTTATTAAAACAATTATAATTTTTGTTCCGTTTCTTTTTTACAATAAGGCGACAAGAACAAAAGATAGAAAAAAAAAGCATTATTTAAACCATATTATATAGTAGCATAATATTATGACAAGGGGGTCTTTATTTAAACTATCTTATCAGGATTTCTAAATTGTTTTATCAACATATAATCATAATTTAATTAATATTAAACTATTAAATGATAAAAGAGTATTTTAAGAAAATTATTACTCTTTATTTTTTGTTTATATTTTTAAATTTAATTGTTAAAAATATTTCGTTGTTGCAGTTTTGCAGCCAGTTAGCCTATTTTACAAGAGTGGTTGGTACATAATAAATTCCATTGTTTTTGTAACTTGCAAAGAATTGTAACCATAAAGATTATTTGACGATGTAATTTGCGTAATAGATAATGGAAAAATGCCTTAAAATTAATTTATAATTAAGTTCTAAAAGCATTAAGATTGTGTACTGTCATCAAAAACACACCTGTGTACATAATTTTTATAATTTTAGCATATCAAGAAGTGATATACTCAGAGGTCTGTCTAAGCTTTTTTCCCAGGGTCCTGTTTTTATAAAATTGTGAAACAGCTTTTTATATTTGTGAAAAATATAATCATAATTTTGTGAATTTGAAATGATTGTTACATTCAGGTTCTCGTTTATACATTTTAAAGAAGATATATGGATGTAAAATAGACATATTTTCTTTATATATGTAAAAGTGGAGGTCAGATTTTACTTTTAAAATGATTAATTTGTGAAATGTTCAGTTTAAAGATGGAAAAATTTTGTGAAAGACCTATTTTTAAGACAAAGAATTTTGTGAAGGGTTCTGCTTTAGAGAAAATAATTTTGTGAAGGGTCCTGTTTTGAAATGAAAAATTTTGTGAAGAGTCCTTTAAAGGACCTAATTTTTTCCTAAACAGATCCCTGATACTGATTACAAATTTCCATCTTTACATACCAAAACACAAGTTAAGTTAAATTAAAAAGTGAAAAAAAAAGCAAGACATTTTTTAATTGCCCTGTTATTTTTCCCCTTTCCTCAAAATAAAAATGTACATTAAATTTTATAAAATTTTAATACATAAAATACATGAATCACAAAAAAGTATATGATATAGTCAGCATATTTTTGCTCTTATTGTCTGAGTGCAACGAAGACTCATACACAGCGCAGTATTACTTTGCCCCATATATAGCTACGATGGATATTAAAACCTTTCGTCAAACATAACTCAAAAAATATTTAACGGATTTCGTTCAAATTTTTACAGCAGGTACCTATAAAGGTGACAACGACGTCTATTTATTACCAAGAATAAATGTCAAACCGTTTGAAAATTATATTAAAAAAATAGATAAAAAAGCATAATTAAAGTACATACGTCACAAATGTTTTGTGCGTACATCATTTTCACCGGCGGGAGATTTTCGTAGACAATCGGAATTGAAAAGTTCATGGAGTACATGGAGCAAAAAAATATGCACGCACTAATATTCAGCACAATAAAATATATTTCAATTTAGTAGAAATCGAAAATTAATCTGTATTTTTTTCTGTTTGAAAGAAAAACCCCGCAATAACTTGGTAGACTTGGTATTAGAGATTTGGCGCAAATCTCAGCAATAGCAGCTTTTTTTATTTCGCGTGTGTAAATAAAAAAAAAAAAATCTTTGGTGTTTAAATAAAAGGTTTCGATTTATGGCATTATTTCTTTTTTTTTCTCTTTTTAGCATTTTAAATGGGATTAATGAAAGGCATGTATTTTAAATTAAATGAGTGAAAGGTTCATATTTAAATGAAATGAATTCAATATGAAAATGTTATAGGAACAATATTTGGCGATTTATCAACTGCGCCAGGATAACATAAAAGTACCAATATATCAAACGGTATGTAGTATGTGAAATGAAACAATTATATTATAATCACCCATCGTACAAGAAAAAAAACTAATATTCTGCATTCAGAGGGAAAAATCCATCTCCTGTGCCGTAAGATTTGGCGAGTTCTTTTTTGGTGATAAGTTTTTCAATGTGATTGTTGGGATCTGCAGGATTTGGCTTACTTTTTCTAAATCTTATTTTTTTGCAAAAGTAGTATTACGTAAATATATATTTTTTTTTTGCAGATATTTTTCTATTTTGTATATTTTCTATTTGGCATTTGGAAAAGAGATTTTTACCTTTTTATCTGTGCATTTGGAAATATTAAAAAATAAAAAAAGATTTACATATATCAAGCGTATAATGTTATGCTTTGCATTTTTATACGGACCACTTCTCCATTTTTAGATTTTAAATGCTATTTATTATTTACTAGCCGTTTATTAATTGTTTACAATTTACCCCCCTGACAACAACAATTATTTATCACAAAAATGCCTCTTAGGTTAAATGTTTGTCCTCTTGTTAAATGTTTGTTTATGTATTTTCATTACTTATTAAAATATCGACTATGGCGATAAAATTTTATTTTAGCATCGTGCTTAAATTTTTAAGATAGTGCAAAAACATGCTTTAATAAACGTATGTTTGTAAATATTTGAAAAACATGTTTTACCGCTCTCTTGAAAAATTTTGTAAGATGCTAAAACTACCTTTTGGCACCATTTAAAAATTTTTTCGCCAACCGGCATAGGATACGAAACTTTTCCCCATTCAGATACACAGGCAAGGCTGGTCTCAAACAAGAGTAAAGCTAGCAACAATATTGTTTTAACTCTATAAGAGTTACAATAATGATATTAAATGCTCCGATTGACTTTGGGCCCAATTACGAAAGTTTCTCCTAAAAAAACTGTAGAAGAAGTTTTTTACATTTGTTTCAAATGAAGTTCGGTGTACAAGGTATTAGTTAATAATACAAACAACACTAATGGCATTCAGGCAAAAGTTTTAATTTAAATGTATATATTTGAAACCCTTCCCCCCCCCCCCAAAAAAAAAAAAAAAAAAAGTTACAGTAATGAATTTAAAATGGCGTTAAGCCACGCTTTCTGACATAAGCAATTGGCTGCAAACGCGATAACGAAACTTTCACTTAACTTAATAACATGTAGCTAATATAGCCCTCAGGGTACTTTGCAGTTATACAGACCTTGTGGTTTTTTTTAAAAGCTTGAGACAATTCAGGTTTAAGAAGTTGAGATTTACTGTCAAATGATATAAACAACTATGAACACAAAACTGATGAATTATTATTCAGGTTTATGTATGTATATGTATTTAAAAAAAATTGCATCTGATTACACTTATTAGATAAATTACTTCTGTTTGCATTTAATAACTGATAAACGGCTTCTGTATATTAAATGAATTGAAAGAGGTGGCGAGAGGTAGAAAGACGAATAAACAAATGGGTAGACAGACGGGTAGCGAGACGAGTAGCGACATAGGTAGGCTGACGGGTAGCGAAACGAATAGACAGACGGCTAGAGAGAAAAGTAAAAAGAGGGTTGACAGAGGGGTAGCGAGATGGGTCACGAGACGGGTAGCAACACCGGTAGATAGGAATGTAGCGAGAAAGGTTGCGAGACGCGTAGCGTGGTAGATAAAAAGATGAGTACAGAGATGAGTACAGAGACGAGTTGACTGACGGGTAATGAGATTGGTAGCGAGTCGGGTACAAAAACACGGTATACAGACGAGTAGAGAGACAGTAGATGGGTACGGAGATGGGTAAGAAGATGGGTAGAGAGGCGTATAGCCAGACGGGTAGAGAGACAGATAGACAAATGGGTAGCGAAGTGGATAGAGACACGGCTAGACATACAAGTAGTTAGACGGATAGACAGACGGTTAGAGAAATAGATTGGCGGGTAGCGAGACCGGTAGAGAAATATAGAGACAGGTAGCGAGACGTGTAGAGAGATAGACAATCAGTTAGCGAAATGGACAGAAGAACGGATAGGGAAACAGACAGATTGTGGAGAGACAGACAGACAGGCAAAAGAAAAGTCTGCGGATTGGCGCAGTAAAGGTGCAGGGGGCAGAGCCTCCTAGAGAATAATCAAGAAGTATCTGTTAAGCTTAACTTTGAAATATATATAATTTTTCAATTTTGCCGATATGGAGATTTAATGTAAAAGTTATTTTACAGAAGTCATCGAAAGAATTTTTGTATACTTTAATAGTAATTTAGACTATAGTTTTGCAATCTGGTTTGTTGCAAAGCATGCTATCAGTGTGGTTTGAAGTGTAAGAGTTTCTATAAACAGTTATACAAATAATAGATATATAATCAAGGAAGAAAAATTTTAAATTCACACACAAAAAAAAAGGTGCAACAATGAAATTAAATTTGCGTTAAGCCACGTTTGATAGAATAATCTAATGGCTGCAAATCCAATTACGTAACTTTAAAAAGCTTGGCGTTTTAAAAGATCCAGCATTTTTTTTTTTTTTTTTCAAGTTTTGCGCAATACGTGCTTATGAAAATGAGATTCTTTGCCACATGTTAAGAAAAATTATGACAACACATCTGATGAACGGTACTTCTTTTCTATTTTTTTAACAGTGTATATGAATTTATATATGATATTTTGTAATTCTATCATTTAATTTTGCTCTTTTTCTTTATATTCTAATTGTTAACCCTATGTTCTCAGCAATATCACTCAGACTAATCCCTTTGAGGGAAGTCCTAGTTAAAACATTTTAGAGAGAAAATCATTATATTAATTTAAATTGTACTGAATATCATACTGGTTTAATCACAGTAAAAAATAATAATAAATGATTAAAATAGTGATAAAATATTTAAAAATTTTATTAATACAAAATAATTTTATCTTAATTACTTAAGATAATATGTAAAGGGAAGAGTTCCATATCCTGTGCTGGTAAGTTTGGCAAGTTGTTTATGGCAATAAATGTTTGATGTGGTTGTTCAGATCTTCAGTCTTTGGGGTTACTTTTTTAACTACTGGAATGGACTTTATTTACGTGACGTCACACCTCTTTTGGTGCCATGTTGGAATTTTTTGCCAATCGCGCCAACCAACACAGTATATGGAAGTGATTGTGTAAATAATAATAATAATAATAATAAACAGTACAATCTCAAAAAACAAACACATACAAATTTGCATCGTTAAAGAACTATAAAAATACTCACCAAATAAAGGAATTGGTGCAGCAATACTGGCACAGGTGTTAATATAATCCCAGTTAGCTGATTTTGTATATCTTTGTTCGCGAGAACGCCCATGAAGCTGAAAAAAAAAAAGAAAAAAAGAAAAATTTTTCGGTAAAACTATTGCTGCTTTAAAATTAAAACTTAAAACAATGCAATGTTAAAATACTAGAGATAAAAATTAATAGCAAAAAACATTTCTTCGGATCAGAGGTCTGCATGGGCCAAGGTTTGGCCCAAAACCTGAGTCTGTGGGTGACTATTATCTTCCCCTTGAACCTGTATTGGGATGGCATTTTATTTATTTATTTAAAAATAATAGTGATGTTGTACATTTGTTTAACAGAATGTTTAGAAATTTAATTTAGTCTAATAAATTATTTCATTCTAAACTGCATTGATTTTCTTATTAAATCTTCATTTGAATGTAATTGTCTAAGTGACCATTAACACTCATTATGAACAATAACATTAACAGAGACATGAGCTACAGCTTAACAATGTTAAAACACACAAATTATATCCATAAATATACAGATTCCTTGGTTAATGACATGACTCCAACCATCTCCCAATGCAAAAGTTTGCTTACTTCAATACTTTTATTTCCTGTGCTCGTAATTATCTGTTTGAATTAAGAATTATTTAATAGCAAAATTAATTATATCAAAGCTATTGCTATCAACCGTGGTTTTTCCTTGGATGTCATTGACCATATTTTATTTAAATTCCCTAACTGTATCTGCAAATAAGGATTTTAAAATGTTATTGTATTACCTTATTTTCCAAAAATCAGTGCTCAAATTTTTCGTATTTTCAGTAACTTTAGTTTCAAAGTAGTTTTTTCTCCCATAAATAAAGTTGTTTTCTCAAATTTCAAGGATCCGATTCCCAGTCATAATAGTTGGGGTATTTATACACTGTGACGCAAAAGTTTAGACAATGACGTCATTCAGCTTTAAAATGTAGAATTATGACGTCAGAATTACAAAAACCTGTAAATATATTCAAAAACTGATTTAAAATGCTATGTACAAAAGACAGTCTTTTTATTTGCTATAATACTAATTTTTTTTCATAAAAATTCAAATGTGCTTGTCGCAAAAGTTTAGACACTATTCTAAATTTCTTTGAATATTCGCTGGCATATGCAAATTTAGACTCGATGATGTCACAAATTTGGAGTACTTAAGTTCTGCAAACGATTGCGCTTCATAGTCGACATGCCGAGAGCTAAAGAAATTCAAGTGAATGAGGTTTCAAGGATTTGGCAGTTGAAAGGTGAAGGGAAGAGCGTTTCTGAAATTTCTGCTATTATTAATAGGTCAAAAAAATCTATTTATCGAGTTTTATCGAGTGGTTCCGAATATAAAGCAAAATGTCGGTCTGGGAGGCCACGTGTGACAAATGTACGAGAGGATCGCCTGATACAAAGACTAGCGAGTACTCAACAAATGAGCATACGTGGAGTTCAAAGCTCATCGGGACTCTCTGTATCAAAGGATACGATTCGTAGACGAATTTTGGAAAAAGGAACAATCGTTTATAGCAAAATGCAGAAGAAACCAGCTCTGAAGCCACATCATAAGTTACAAAGAATGATGTGGGCTCGAAAGCATATGTCATATGGAGAGAAATGGCAGTCAGTCATATTTAGCGATGAAAAAAAGTGGAATCTGGATGGTCCAGATGGTTGTTTATCGTATTGGCATGACTTGCGGAAGGAACCTCGACGTTTTTTTAGTCGCAGACAAGGAGGGGGCTCGGTGATGGTTTGGGCAGCCTTTTGCTATAATGGACAAGTATCTCTGACCTTCACCAGTGGTCGTCAAACTTCACAGCATTATACACAGACATTAGAAGAAAACCTACTGCCATTTGCTGAGCTTCTAGGGGGTCTTCAGTGGGAATTTCAGCAAGACAATGCTTCAATTCACACTGCAAAACATTCAAAATCTTGGTTTAATTCCCATAATATAAGAGTTCTCGACTGGCCAGCATGTAGCCCAGATCTTAACCCTATAGAAAACCTTTGGAGCATTATGTGTCGCAAAGTTTATAGCAACGCTAGACAATACTCTTCTGTACAGGAACTTAAGACATCTATTGAGGATGCATGGTACGATATCGATCCACAAACTATGCAAGATTTAGTTTCTTCCATGCAATCTCGTGTATATGACGTAATACATAAGCATGGATGCGCAACCAGGTTTTAAAAATTGTTTATTTCGATTTTATTTAATTTGTGTCTAAACTTTTGAGACAGCAGTTTATTTTTGTTACCATTTAATTTATTGCAATATGCACAATTCCACTTTTCTTTGTTATAAATATTGTTTATATGTACAGCACATTAATTTCAAGCAGTGATTTGAAAATTGAATAAATATTTTTCAAAGTATGTAAGAATTTCTTCATTGTCTAAACTTTTGCGTCATAGTGTAGAACTTTTTTGTGAATGTGGCTTCTCTTATATTGGCAGACGAAACGGGCTCTTAGACAGTGTTGAATTCAGAGGGTGGCCCGGAGGACATTCTCTCCTGGAGCATTGAAATGTCCCTCCCGGAAGAGTTGAGATTTTATACTTTTAATGGTTAAAAAGTGCAATTTCCCTCCTGGAACTCTGTAATGTCCCCCCTGGAGCCACAGAAATCCCTCCTGGAGAAAGGTGTTTGAATTCAGCACTGCTCTTAGATTTAGATTAAAATAACATGAAAATTATGTTAAAAAACAGGAAATAGATAAATCTACAATAAAAAAACATTGTTGGAATTCAAACCATCAGTTTAACTTTTCCGGAAGTAAAATTAATCAAAAATGTAATTCGGTATTTGATCTTGACTTTTACGAGGCTTAGCATATCTATTAATATACAGATTCCTTGGTTAATGACATGACTTTGATTAATGACATGAAGCACCCCTTTTCTCTCCCTTGTGCAGAGAGATCCTGCACAGTGATGCCTGTTTTATCGTTTTTTTCCTGTCAGGTATGTCACTTCTGCTTTTTCTGGTATATAAACGTTTGCCTTTGCCATTTTTGGTCAGTTCATAAGCCAGTATTTGGGCTATAGCCATGCGTGGTTCTTTGAACCTGTTTCATCTTTTTTTTTTTTTTTTTTTTTTTTACACTGATGAAGGTAGTGTTGAATTCACGGGGTGGCCCAGGGGGGACATCCCTCCCCCCAGAGAACTGAATTGTCCCCCCCCCCCCCCCCAGAAGATTTGAGATTTTATGCTTTTAATGGTTAAAAAATGCAATTTCCCTGCAGAACTCTATAATGTCCCCTCCCCTGGAGTCACAGAAATCCCTCCCGGGGAAAAGTGTCTGAATTCAACACTGAATGAAGGGGGTCTGAGTTATCCTTGAAATAGCCATATGTGGTTTTAATGTTTGGTTAGTTTTAATTTGTGTGTTTTAACATTGTTAAGCTGTAGCTCATGTCTCTGAACTCACAAAAAGTGATCATTTTCTGGCAATAACATTAACATTCCATATTTTAAAGATGTAAAAAATCTTTACTTACTGTTATAAGGGATACCCTATCACCCCACTGATGAATCTTCTTTATAACAGAATGTGCCAAATTTTCATGTCCAGAGATACCTGTTCTCATTTTTAGCGTTAGAGGTACATCAATGACAGATGTAATGCCATAAATCATACCATGTAGCTTCTTCATTCTATTCATAAGACCACAACCACCTCCCTATACAAATAGAAATTTTTTAAATACATACCAACTTGGAAATTCAATTTATACAGAAAATTTTTGTTTGGCAAATAAAAGAAGAAAGAAAAGCTGAAAAGAAAACTTTCAAGAGTGATTGTGAATACAAATTAGATTTTTTTGAAAATTATATGAAAGGGAGAAAATGTAATCTGGGATACATATTTGACCAATTAATTAAATTGTAACAACAATTTACATTTAACCCCATTCGGGGGTAAAATAATTCTGTTGCTATTATGTTAAAAACTCTCCAGAATTGATACACAAATTCATTTGAAAATAAATACTGACATATAACACACACTTTTGAAACAAGAAATTGATTAAAATTTACAGGTGCATGTTATATGTTGAGTATAAAAATAAAATATTAACAGGTGAGACAAGATAATAAGAATTTAGAATTCGAGGCTAATGAACGAGAAAAAAAATATGATCAATTGAATGAATCAATGAATGATCCCAAGTGTTTTGTGAAGATTCAGGTAGACAGATGGACTTTATATTGTGTTCTGGGTTCAAATTTGCTCATATTTTCTTTATGTTCATGCTAGTTATTTTTGATGACCTTTATTACATTTTCATGCTATATGACCTGCAAAGGTTTCTTTGCAAAGAAGAGGTTTGGGCATAATATGACGAATTGGTACTTCTCTATTATCCCGTAGACCACTTTTCATAACAAAAAACTACCAAACTGTAATGCCAAATAAACGGGAGAATGTTGCTATTGGAATATCAAAATAAATAAATAAATAAAATAGAAGAATTTAAGGACACAATTGTTATTTTAATTAATGAAATAACTAATAAATCAGTAAAACATAATGAAAAATACACGCAAATGTCGAATTAAAAACCACTTGATGACATAACAAAGACGTATAATGCTTCTGACATCAGAAGCATTATACGTGTTTGTTTTTTTGGCATTTAATCTTACAGTTTGGCAATAGTTTTTTGTTATGAAAAGTGGTCTACGGGATAATAGAGATGTACCGGCAAATTTAGCTAAAAATGGAAAAATGCTGTTTCAACTTAAGGGTATGCATTATATGCCAGAATATACAGTAAATACTTTTTTTTTTTGCATGCATTAAAAAAAAATAATAAAAAATTCTGGTCAAATTTTCACAGTTAGGGATTAAAATTAACCTATATAAATAATATACTGGCACCTTTCAAAGGGTTCAATACAATTAATGATCCAGTAAATTTTGAATTACAATTAAGTTATAGCAGGCAAACACATTCTAAATATCCTTAAACAAAACAGTCTCTATTCTAAAGTCAATTGAAAGAATTGAATTTAAATATTTCATTCTAATTTAAGATTTAAAAAAAAAATCAAAGACATTTTCAAAACAACAGTTTTGGTAGTGTGTAATGTGCTGTTAACTTCTTCATATGTTAAGTAATTCAGTAACATTATATGTCTAAGGTTCCTAATATCATAGTTAATTACATGTACTAATTTTTAAGGATTTCGCTGCCTACACCACCTTATAGCCGATGTGCTGCGTACGCACTGCAAAAATAAATTAGTTCTGCATTCCACCACCAGAGCTGTCAGATCTCTATATCTTTAACATCAACGCAATATTTAAATTACGGCTGAACTTGTCACCGACAAAATTTAACCAATGATCCATTAGCAAATATCAGCAACTTTTGAAACAAAACAAAATGGTGTGTTTTTTTATTTGACTTCATACTTTATTTTCTTTACTTTTCATTTTATTTTTATGTACTTTTTTTTTTTTTCTTTTCCGTTCCTTTGTTTTCATATTTTCCACCCTTTATTATTCAGTAGTAGTCTTATCCGTTGTCATGTGGCAAATACGGAAGTACCCAAATTCGTATTAGATTTTTTCCACTTTTTAAAAAATATAAAATTCAAACCAAATTATATCGATTTGGAAGTTACAAAGAATGTAAAATCTAATTTGGGTACCAATCAGTTCACACATTAAAAAACGCAGTTGTTACCTATGTAAGAAGTAAAAAACATTGACATCATAACGATGTAGACAACAATGAGGTTTAAATGCATAATTTACAAATACAACAATGGAGCTAATGTTTCAATTAATAATTAAAACAATCACAATGTTATCCCTATGGGAAAATGAAAATTTTGGGTCAACATTTCGAGGTGTTTATTTTGATTCCGGATTACTTTAGTTGTCTCGTCTGTGTTTTAATATGCCTGTATCTAAAATTTGATGATTCTTGCTTCTAAATTGTCGATTTGTCTAGAAATATAGACAGACAAATTTTCATTTTTATATATTAGATTTTTAAAAAAAGTAACTTGTTCTAAATTAGAGAATGCATACATTAGTAAAAACAACATTATTTACCATTTTGTAGATACCATCTAGAGGGCACCCAAGATTCAAATCAATGAAATCAAAAGAAGTGGTTTCAGAAAGCACTTGACAGCACCTAGTCATTACATCAGGATGAGGTCCACATAACTATAAAATAAATAAAGCTTTATATATATATATATATATATATATAAAAGAGTAAACAATTTTAAATAAAAAACATTAATGATTAAAGATCAAAATCATATCAAAACAAAAAGTAAGAATGGGGTAAATAAATACAGTATAAACTTTGTAAATCTATATTATAAAGGGTCATTCCATGGTAACTTACGTTACATTTAGAATAATTGACTTCAGTAATTTCAGTAATTTAACACTAAAAAATATTCAAAATGTAATGTTTATATGATTTGTTAATTAAACCTATACAAGACTAAATTTGGATAAAAATTACTTAAATTTAGTGCTATTTCTTGAATGCTAAATATTATATTTACTATGGTAACTGACGTTTCTAACAAGAAGAACATAAGTTACCATAATAAATATAATGGCCAGTGTTAAAAAAATAGCACTCAAGGTAGGTAATTTTCATCCAAATTTTGCTTTGGATAGGTTTAATTAATAAATCATATCAACATTACATTTTCAATATTTTTTTATGTTATATTATTAAAATTACTAAAGAAAATTATTCTAAATGTAACGTAAGTTACAATGGAATGACCCTAAAGCAAAAACATGTCTGTGAGTAACGTTGATGTCCTATTGACCAACAAATTTCACTTTTATTGCAATTTTCTTAACTTCTAAACATCGTACTATTTAAATTTTTATATCATCAAATATATAAATAAAAGAAAACTGCCCAGTTAAACTGACGGCATTGAGCTCACAGGCTATTCACACTAACTGTAAATTATATTCTTATTTCAAAGAATTTGAAATAAGCCCTTGAAAAATGAAGAAATCGACAATATATTAAGAGGGGGGAACCATCCCCCGTTTCTCCTTCTTATAATTAACCAATGAACCCATAAAACTAATCAGAGAAACACCTTACCACAATGAACCTATATACAAAATTTGAAAAAATCAGATAATTCTGCATGAAAAATCCATTTATCTAAATTAAGGGGGGGGGGGGGGGTTAGCCCCCCGTCCCCCCTTTATACTTAACCAAAGAACTCCCAAAACTAATCAGAGAAGCGCCTTATCACAATGAACATATATATAAAATTTGAAGAAAATCTGATAATTCTGCTTAAAAAACCCATTTATCTATATCAAGGGGGTTTAGTCCCCCCCGTTCCCCCCTTTATACTTTACCAGTGAACCCCCAAAACTAATCAGAGAAGTGCCTTACCACAATGAGCCTATATACAAAATTTGGAGTAAATTAGATAATTCTGCATGAAAAACCCATTTATGAAAATTAAGGGGGGGGGGGGGGTAGCCCCCGTTTCCCTCCTTTACACTTCACCAATGAACCCCCAAAACTAATCAGGGAAGCCCCTTACCACAATGAGCCCATATAGAAAGTTTGAAGAAAATCGGATAACTCTGCATGAAAAAAATAATTTATCTAAAATAAAGGGGAGGATTAACCCCCCCATTACCTCCTTTATACTTAACCTATGTACCCCCCAAACTAATCAGGAAAGAACCTTATCACAATGAACCTATATACAAAATTTGAAGAAAATTGGATAATTCTGCATGAAAAAACCATTTATCCAAATTAAGGGGGGTTAGCCCCCCGTTCCCCCCCCCCCTTTATAGTTAACCAATCAATCCCCAAAACTAATCAGGGAAGCGCCTTATCACAAGGAACCTATAAACAAAATTGGAAGAAAATCAGATAACTCTGCATGAAAAATTCATTTATCTAAATTAAGGGGGAGGATTCCCCCCCCCCCCCGTTAGCCCCTTTATACTTAACCTATGAACCCCCAAAACTAATCAGGAAAGAACCTTATCACAATGAACCTATATACAAAATTTGAAGAAAATTGGACAATTCTGCATGAAAAAACAATTTATCTTAATTAAGGGGGGTTAGCCCCCGTTCCCCCCTTTATAGTTAAACAATCGATCCCCAAAACTAATCAGGGAAGCGCCTTATCACAAGGAACCTATAAACAAAATTGGAAGCAAAACGGTTATTTCTGTCAAGAGTTATCGCGTTACGTACGTACATACATACATATAGAACGGGCGGGCACATAAGCTCTCAGGCTTTGATAGCCTGTGAGCTAAAAAGTACTTTCAAATGCATTTTTTTTTTAAAACTGTATCTCGCTTTACTGATTTTTTTAATAGTTTTTAAAATAATTTTCAAGCACAAATATTTTTAAATATGTGTGCAACTAAATTACGAAAGATTAACCCATTTGCACTTAGAACATTGTAAATAATTCAATGTTTGTTTCCATGTTAAATTCCATAACTAAATTACCAAACAAAATATGAACTTCACATATAAATAAATAAATCACGAATTTAACAGATATGTAATCGAACTACACTCTTAAAGCTGTTGTTCTCAAATCAAAGGAACTACTTTCTGAACTCAGTTTTGTTCAGAAACACATGACATTGACAGGTGTTCTTATTTAAAAACTATGTAACTGAATGGAGTTTTCCATTTTTTGATAAAGGACGAAGATCTTTCAGAAAATAGTGTCAAAATGGGTGTTTTGAACCAAATTCTCAATGCAACATTGTGAGAAAGAGGAAAAACCCATAAAAAAAGGTTTATTAAATGATATAATTATAAAATAAATAAATTTATAAAAAAATATTTATCAAAAAATGGAAAATGCTATTTGATTTCAAATTACTTTAATAGTCAGGTCTGCCAATTTTATTCCTTTACATTTAAAAATAAGTCAAAGTTTCACATTGTTGAGCAGGGAATTTGAGAACGTTAAATCTGAAATAATCAAAATCACAAAAGTTGCTATAAATAATGAAATGTTTTGCAATTGACCATTGGCATACAGGTAATATGAAAGTGGTGTAGTTTATCAACAATCTAAAAACATACTAAATGTAAAAAAATTTATTAGAGTCCTCAATTTACTTTCATTTACATGCTGTACACAGAGCAGAATATAGGGCATCTTTAACTCGGGTTGGATTGCCTGGTATATTATAAAAACAAGAAGATAAACCTGGGACACCCAGGTTATAGAAAATAGGTGAAAACTTTTTTTAAACTGAAAATTAATATACAATACAACCTCGATATCTCGAATCTCTGGGGAAGAGAAAAAAATTCGAGATACAGAGGTTTCAAGTTATCAAGGTTTTGACAAAATTGAAAAATCTAATCACACAAACTGCTTTTTGCTATAAAAAAAAATTATTCATCAAAAACTATACTTAATCTACTAATAATTAACAAATTACACATCTCAACGTTTGAATAATTTCAAAATTGTGCTATACATATACCTGTTTTGATTAAATTACATAAAATTTTTCATTAAGAAATCTATTCTGTTGTTTCGGAAGAAAAAGTCCTTAATTGAAGTCTGTCGTTTCACAGAATTTTTCTGCAGTTGCACAGTTTTCTCTAACATAGCAATGGCACCAAACGCTTCAATTGTAATATTTTCGGTTGATTACAGAAATATCCGCAATAGGTCAACTGCCTTCTCGGCTTCTTTCACAGTAATTTTTTCATGCTCTTGTTCTTCTTGATTTCTTCAATTTCTTCATCAGAAATTTCTGCATTAATGCTCAAAACAATCTTTCCATCTGTCATAGTGCCGCACGTTTCAAGCTCATCGTCTACATTCAAGAATTCTTTGAATGAAATGTCAGTGTGACATGCCTTTTGTATGGATTCCCACTGTTCTGGATTCAGTTCTACTTCTTCAGTTGCTTGTTTAATCAAATCAGTTTCCTCTGTTTCACTGGAAGTTACGTTTTATAAAAATCCTGCTTTGATGAAACAATTTCTTATTGTTGTTTCTGTAACATTTCTCCATGCACAGTCAGCCATTCGCATTTACTGTAAGATGTGTGTGCTAGAAGGTTTACCTTCACTGATATTAACCAGAAGTTTTCTCACAATTTGGCTCGATAACCAAATTTGAAGCTACAGATTATCCCCTGGTCTAGTGGTCAGGGGTGGAAAATCGAAAATCCATTTTTGTAGCAGGTTTGGAGCAGATCAAATTGCAATTTTGGAGCAGTAAATGCCAGTTTTGGAGCAGGTTAATTACAGTTTTGGAGCAGTAAATGCCAGTTTTTGAACACGTCAATTACAGTTTGAAGCAGTAAATGCCAGTTTTGGAGCGGGTTAATTACATTTTGTAGCAGCTCCAAATTAAAAGCAAATATGCTTTGTTAATGAACTTTTCTTTAACATAGTGCATATATACAATTTCAACAGTATAAAATGTAATAAATGTTAAAACAAGAAAAAGAATTATATACTTAGAGAGTATCAAAATTTGTAGTAATATGACTATAACAGATGAATTAACTTTCCACATTCCAATAATACATAATATACCATATTCTGACAACAAATGTTTTACACCCTTTTAAAAATTAAAAAATAATTCGACTTATCTAACACTTTAGGAAAAGATTTATATGTTTACTTACAATAGTTATTGTATATTTTTGGCAAATGACAAACATTTGATAGTAATTTCAAATAACCCAAGTGATACCTGTAACTGTGAGTAATCACTAGACTGCACATTGGTTTTCTTTTTTAAAAAAAAGCAGTAAAAGTCAATAAGACACACTTTAAAATCATGGCCAAATGCATTGTGGACTTTGTGAAGAGAGCATGATTCTATATCAACAGTATTATTTTTGATTTCATGCAATTTGTTTTTTTACAATCTTCGTGACATTCAGTCCACTGCTAAAGAACGACAGCAACCAATCTTTTGGCTAAAGCACACTTTATAATAATAACAAATCTTTTGATTTGAAGTCTCATAATACAGGAGTAGAAAATAAAAAAATTGTTTTTGTATCAGAATAAATTGCAGTTCAGTATCAGAATTTAATGATTTTGTAGTAGAAGAAACTTATGTTTTAGCATTGAAATCAAATAGCATTTTCTATTTTTCAATAAAAACAGATTATTTTTTATAATGTTATCAAAGTGGGCATTTTTAACTCAATTTTAGGACACTACAGTTCTGTAAAGGTCTGACGGTCTTTATGCCTCAAAAATTACTTATAGCATAAGATGTGACATTTATCAAAAACTGTTCTTCAATTTCAAATTACTTCAGCAGTCATGCCTTACCAATTTCATGCTTTTACATCTAAAAATAGTTTGTGGATGCGTCAGAAAATTCTGCATTGTTGAGGAGGTTTTAATATTTTGGTTAAGAACAGTCTTAATGCTGGATATCTTTTCAATAATGCTTATTTTTGATAGATGGTACATCAGCTGGGTTTTGGAGTAATCATCCTCTTTGGATTAAGATATGTTATATTATAAAAACTGAAATGTAAGACAATGATTATGTAGTATAATCCATTATTCAGTTAGAGATAATTTTTAAACTTAAATGATGCTGCATATCTTAGCTACATGCATCATAACAGTGCGTTGCCAAGCCTATACAAAGTTATTGATTTTTTTTTTTTTTTATGATTATTCTAATTTTTTAGATTAAGAAATTTCCATTTTTGGAGCAGATTGGAGCAGAATTTTAAAAAATTGCTATTTTTGGAGCAGAATGTAGCAGGAAATCAAAATTGGAGCAGTTCGGAGCAATTGGAGCAGATTTTCCACCCCTGAGTGGTTGTAACTTCGAAGTCATGTTTGGTGGCAAAAATTTAACAGTGATATTTTTTAGTGTTGGAAGATTAGAGTGAGTCTATAAAGAGGAGAATGCATCTTTTACTTTTAGCCATTGTTTTATCGATTCCTTTCAGCCAATCAGCAAAAATTGTGTTTGTCATCCAAGCCTTTATGTTTGACCTGTATAGCATTGAAATCACTTAATTTTAGCAAAGCATTTCAGCTTCTTAGATCATCCTATCATAAGAGGAGAAAGCTTTTCTTTACCACTTTGATTTGCTACCAAAAACACAGTTACACGAAGTTTACTCTGCTTGCCACCTCTGCATTCGTCACCTTTAAATACAGCCTTATTGTTGGGCAAATGCTGGTAGAATAATCCAGTTTCATTGGCGTTAAACACATCATCTGCTTTGTAGTCCTTTAAAAGAGAAGGATGTTCTAGAAGCCACTCTTCACAGGCATTAACAGATGAACTTTCACTGCAAAGTTTCCGAAAAACGATATTGTACCCTCTTTTTTGAAATTTTCCAGCCAACCATTGCATGCTTTAAATTCACTATTCAAGTCAAATTCTTTTGAAAAATCCTCTGCTTTTTTCTGCAACATCAATCCACTCAAAGGAATGTTTTGATAACGGCATTGGACAAACCATTTTAGAACACATTCTTCAACTTCAGGATAGGCTGAATTCCAAATAAAAACAAATTTTCTTATTTCCACCATCCTAGTTTTTTTCGATTGTTTCACGTTTTTTTTTTTTTTTAATTATTGTTGAAAGAGTGCTGGAAGGGATTTTAAAATAAGCAGCAATTTCGATTTTCTTTTTTAGTTTGTTTTCATCCCCAAACTTCAAGATTTTAATTTTATGTTGAATCGATAAAAGAATCTATGAATTTTCAGTAACATGTTTTTGCTCTCCACTGGTCGGTTAAGAAATGAAGAATACATTTTATTAAAGGAGCAAAACATTTATTATACAATTATTTGGTTTAAACCAAATCTAGTCTGAAAGGAGTGTGCATGCAGATGATTCTTGAGTTTGCAACATTTATCATAAATTCCAATAAAAGTACTTATGTATCTGATTTAATAGGAGAGGTCACCAAGATAGTGTACATTCATCACAACTTCATGATACTCGTCAACATCTGTATCTAAAACAGCTCATTTTAGTCAGCCTACATAGAAAAATGCGGTAATCCAGATCATCTTATACTTTTCACAGTATGTCAACGACTGTGCTGATTTGCAATTGCAGCATATTGCAGAAAAAAATAGAATAAAACTTTGATTCTTGACATAACTGTTCTTACACTATAAAAAAAAAAGGAAAAACACATAGCATTAGGCTTAAAAACAAGGTGGCCACGAGAGGAACTTCTGACAATAATTTCCACGACCAATAGATTTCTGAGATAAATTCTGGCTAAAAAATGCCCATACAACCCTGTAAACCTGCAAAAGTAAAATATTACTGTGATTTTCATGAAAATTTCAGTACATAAAATTCCTTCTCCCTACTGTTTGTTGCAATCTGGCAAATTTCTCTTTCTATCAACAGAACTCTGAACTACTGGTCATCACCCCCAATGAAAGTAATTTTTTTTTTTCTCAGTAGATGATTATATTTCTTAAGATATTTCATACTGTGCTCACAATATATTACTGGAACTCCAACAATAATTTATAATCACATTGTATTTTTACCAGACTCTGTATGACTGCAGAAAGGAAGGAGATGTTTTTCACAGTGGACAATGCTCTTCATTCCCAAACAAAATGGAAATGAGTAGGTGGATTTTAATAAATGTGATACCAAAATATTTGTCTTCATTTTCTGAGTATCATAGACTACAGTTATATAGTCTATGTTACCTAGAATAACCAGATATCTCTAAAACCCTTATAAATGGTTGTTCTATTAAAAAGTATATTACAGTAGAAGCCCGAAATAACGCGGTCCGATATACCGCGAATTTGGATTTAACGCTGGGGAAAGTATGTCCCCCGAAAAAAAAAGATGAATTTTAGGATAAATTTTGCGTTTAAAAGTTCAGTGAAACATAATATTATTCATAAAACGCTTTTTTGCACATTTTATCTCCTGTCAGTCAGATACCCCACAGCCTTTAGAGTTGAAAAATGACTCGAGAACGCGATAACAACGATCCCGGATTCACAATGAGTAATTTGCAGTCTGCGGTTAGTGATTTGCATTTCGATATCACTGTTGATGATTTAAATGACTGGATAGAAATTGACAACAGTGAACTGATTTCAGAGGTCATAACAGATCAGGATATCATTGATGTCGTAACGCATAAAAATTGCAGTGAGCAAGATGACGATGATGAAATTGAAAATGATGTGGTAGTGAAGGACGATGTTCCACATGTTAGTGAAGTCATTTCACACTAACGAAGGTAATTTTGTTAATGGAGAAATTCGTGGATGGAGAGGCAAGCCGATTCAGATAGTGTTCATCTACTCCATCTTGCTAGTGTGAAACAACATGCGGAAAAGAAACGAAATGCCTCAGTTCACCAAACAACACTTACGGACTTTTTTAAGACAGTGTAAGATTAAGTTTGTGTTCAATTAATAATAGAGTTAATTACATTTCACAAAGCGGGTAAGTGTTTTCATCATTTTGTACCATTTCTTGACACCATTCCGATATACCACGGTTAAGCTATAACGCGGGTGTGAAACATGTCTCCCAACAACTGCGTTATATCGGGCTTCTACTGTATTGTGAAGTTAATAATCTTCTGTGGCACAGCTTTCCAATTTCCAAGTAGAAGGTTCTGGGTTTGAACCCAGCCAATTCCATTGTAACAGAATTAATTAACCTTTAAAAACATGGCAATTTGTGGGAACATAAAGACACGGCCAGCACACTCGATGCACCATCAGTTTTTAAACCCTAAACAATTTTTAATGATACCGTTGTTTAATGCAATGTCAAATAGTAGTAGTATAAGAGTAATAAGCAAAAAATTGTTAAAAAAAAGACTAATTTAAATAGAATCAATATAAAAAGGACAGTTTGTAGTAACATAAAGACACGGTTGGAATACTCCATGCGCTAACGCCTTTTAAAACCTAAATATCAACTTTTGATGCTAAAGAAGAATAGTGTTTAATGTTTAGCAATAGTATAAATGTAATAGACAATGCAGTTACAAAAAAAAAAAAAAAAAAAAAAAGAAAAAGAAAAAGAAAGAAAAAAAAAGAAAGAAAGAAAAAAAAAAGTTTAAGGAAAAAAATAATATATTACACAAATACACGGGCGAGAAATTTCATAAACCAGTGGTGACTTACCAATAAAAAGTAATGAAACAGAGCAGAAAAAATTGCACAGATCAACTTTAAACATTGGTTAAACATTAAACTGATTTTGGGAAGAGGGTAAATGAAGTGCAAAGTTAATCACATAATTATTTTAGAATTCACAACTGTTTTTTCATTGAGTGGCACCCTCAGTACGTCGCCCTTGTCTATAAGGTCAAACATGAAATTGTATGGCTCTAAATATAGAAAATATATTCTATTACATCATAAAAATGGAATCTTTTTGCTTTTTAATTGTTTTTATTCGTTCAATTTGAAGAAATTGATGTAATGCATAATTTTTTTTGCAGTCATTTTTTTAAAATTCTTATTAATAAATTGTTATTTGTTACACATCATACATAGGTGAGAGGAAATTATGAGGCAGTCAGTAAAAATATGTCAATGAATTTATACAATTGTTGTTGTTATTTAACCTAGTTTCAAAATAAACTAACCTGAATACCAAATATATCTTCAGTGTGGTGTCGTTTGATAAGGGCCCACTCTGATTGCTGTCCTCGTAATAAACTTAATCCAACAGCCATTTCTGAGCAAGTAATGTCTGCTCCAAGTTCTTTACAAATTCTACGAAATGGTAAGTTGCCAACCTTAAAAAATGAATATTATCGAATAAATAATAGAAGAACGGGTATTTTACAAATATATCTTATTATACAATTTTTAAATACACTTTGTATATTTATATTAAAAATAATCCTGATAAATTACTCATGATATTCATTAGGCATAGAAAAAAGAAATGAAATTTTAGGAACAGCCAACAGCCATTTTTCAAGGAATGTTAAGTGCACAATAAAATCAAGTGAAAGTCTGTGAAATCATCTAAAGATATTTACCTTTAACACTAACAGATTACTTATCACACTAAACTTACATGATATAAATTTATAATTTGAACCTGTTACTATTTAATTTTGAAATATTTACATGACAAAAAAAAAAAAAAAAAAAAAGGACAATCTCGTACTGATTAAAAGGGAGTTTTAAAGATTTAATACTTTTTTAAAGTTAAGTTGGGTAATTTAATGATGCTATAGTAATTTTATGCCTGAAAGGTTAATCAGGCTAGAATTTTTAGAAAATTAATTGTAATATGAGGGTGGTTCGATAAGTTCTCGGCCTGACAGTGAAAGCACAAGATTTTTGACATAATTTCATATTTTTCAATGTAGTCCCCTTGCAAATTAATACATTTAAGACACACTCTTGTGTGCAAATTCTTTAGTGCAGCACTGTACGAGGGTGGTTCGAAAAGTTCTCAGCCTGACAAAGAAACTACAAGATTTTTGACAATATTTCATTTTTTTTTTCAACTTGAAACATAATATATTTATGAAGACTCTTAAGAAATGTTCATTCTGTAGCATTTTTGGTCGATGTTCAACAAACTTGGCACACATCGAGCAGCAAGCTTTTCTGTTTTCTATACCTAAAACATCCTGTAAAATATATTGAACACAGTCTATCGATATGTTTGCAATGTCAGCAAGTTCTTGTATTTTCAATCGGCAATCATTCATCATTCAATACAGATTTGTGAATTTTTGAGACAATTTCGTCGGTTGTAACAGTTTTTGGATGTCACGAGCATTAATCATCGTGAATTGATTTCCTACCATGTTTAAATTGAGCAGTCCACTTTTTTATCGTTGAATATGAAGGACAAGAATCCTTTAAGGTGGAATGTAACTCTTTTTGTATGTCTGTGAGTATTAAACCTTTTTTAAGAAAGTATTTTATGACAACTCGAACTTCAATTTTTTCCGTTTTCAGATAATGTCAAAACTTGTTCACTTTACTTTATCACCCAGCAATAAACAATAAACTCACGTGTCTGACACTGAGCAGCATGTCATCTAAAGGATCATACTTTACAAACATCACTGTCATTTGGTCATACTTGTTCCATCTCTAAGTCCGAGAACTTATCGAACTACCGTACAATATAAATCAAACCTCCCTCCCGGTACAGACCAGAAGGACAGTTTTAATGGATATGTTTTAGTAGCAGTATAATAATGCTTAGCTTCACAGAATTAAACAATTAAGACTTTCAACTTAATGTGATAAATATCAGAGCTAGAAGCAGGATTACCTCCCAACTAACTAATGGCTAGTTTTTCTTAAATGTAGTTATGGTACAAAATGGGGAATATGAATTATGTAGATCATTGTAATTTTCTTTTTTGAAATTTGAGGTAAATTCAAAGTTAGAAAAAAATGTTTGATTAATTTTTTTAAATAAAATTTGGTAACATGAAAGAGCTATAAGTGTTTAAATTTCAAGTTACCTAATATTTTGATGAGAACATTCATATTAACCCTTGAGTGTCTACACAGCATATTTACAAGCAATACAAACATTAACGCACAGATAATTAGAAATTAACTCACAGTTGTCAGAGGAGCCAGAAATAACTTATCATTAAAATCAATCTGTGTAAGAAATAAAAAACATAAATTAGTAAGCACTAAACATTTTATACAAAACATGTAATCAAAATACAAATAAACTTAATAAATTGTACAAAAGAATGAAAAATTTCTTTCATAAAATTATCAACCAAATGAAATTCAAATTTATCAGATTCTTTTAAATAATCAATCAATTTAAAAATTATCAATTGATTGATTTAAAATTGATTAGTTTTAACTTATTTTCAATATTAAAAAAGATGAAAAGTATTTGAAAATTAAGAATTAGCAAAAAAAGAAAAATCGTACTTCCCTATAACAGCAGTCCCTGATGATGAATCGCCAAGTGACCAAGATTGTAAAAGTTCATCAATAATTTGCATTAATACATGCATAATATATAATATGTATGTGTTCATTATTTTGTGTATATGTATATATTATGCATACATTACTTTTCATTTCTCCATTTCATGTTCATGCTTCATGAACCTGGGTATAATCATAATCGGGGGAACACTATAATAAGGAAGTATACTGAAATATCTTTATACTGCATTTTCTAAAAAATAAATTTGTCTCACTTAAAAGTAAAAGAAACTGTTTGAACTAGCTTTAATGAATTTTTAAAAACAAGTTTGTACTTTTAAGTTATCAGGATGCCATTTGGCCTAAAGTACAAAATCTTACTAGATATAGGAATCGTATGCCTGATGGTATAACTAATAGGCATGTTACAGCTCTCCAGGAAAAGAAGCTGAAGTTGACACACTATCATGAACATAGATCTAAAGAAGGACTTCTAATGAAATAGCCTTTCCAAGAAGAAAATCATTCCTGGAAAAATGTCTAAAATAGGTGGCGCATGTGTAGGACAGCTTCTCCATACGTCACCAGTTCGTCTTCTTCAAATCGTCTGTCGTCTGGTGGGTATCTGATATACAGTTTCGGTTAGATGTTATAAGTGGCGCTGCCTTAGCAGGGATTCTCGCCGGCTGCGCAGAACCGTGCGCGTAGCTGTGCAGCTGCCATTTTGTTTCAAAGTAGGGACACGATATTAACATTATTTTGTTGGAAGTCCTTCTTTAGTTTTACGTTCATGCACACTATGATATAAAAGTGCACAAAAACTCAAAGTATGCATGTTTAATAAGCTGAGTTGGTGTGGCTATTCTCATAAATACATGAACACTACATGCAATTTTGCTACAATAGTTATAATTTCTTTTGAGTTTAATTATATTTACGTATATTTATACATATAGTACGCTTATATACTTTTATATACAAGACAGCCAAGCCAATTTAATGTAATGTAATAAGTGAAATATGCAGCACAATTCCAAGCAAATGTTTAAACTGAGTTTTATCATTAGTGTAACCCAAGCAGATCTTTGCTTTTTTATGTAAATAAAAGATGGAGAACGTGCATAGCTAGACAAATTAAGAACTCCAGCAGCACAGCTTCAAATGAGTTCAATGATGATTATTTAATCTCTCATTTTGCATAATTAATAATTAGATACAAGAAATCTGGTGCAATTTTACCCTTTTTAGGTTTTTAGATTTTAATTAAATAAGTTTAATATAAATGTTGAATTTCATGTTGTGGACAGAGAGCCTTAGTGTAACTTTTGACCAAGCTGCCAAAAATTGATATATTTTATTATTATTATTATTATTATTATTTTAATGACCAATTGACAAAAACTACTATTATTTATTTTATTTTTAAATGACCATCCGATAAATATCATGATTTTTCATGACTGATCAACAAAAATAGCGATTTTTTCTTTTTCAAAAATTGACGAAAAGGCTATTTTTAATAATAAATTGAAGAAAATTGCAACATTCGTGATCGTTATGTATCTGTAAAAAGGTACACCCAATGACCACCCTTACCTCCATTATGCAAGCACGAATTTTAATAAAGAAACATGTCAGAATTAATGAAAAAATTGACAGTTTGGAAAATATAAAATATATGAAAATATAAAATAAATATCGGTACTTCTCTATTATCCTGTCGACCACTTTTCATAACAAAAAACTATCGCCAAACTGTAACACCAAATAAACGGGAGACAGTTGACATTGGAATATCAAAATAAATAAATAAATAAAATATAAGAATTTAAGGACACAATTGCTATTTTAATTAATGAAATAACTAATAAATCAGTAAAACATAATGAAAAATACACAAAAATATCAAATTAAAAACCACTTGATGACATAAAAGACACGTATAATGCTTCTGATATTAAGTAAATGGGACTGCATTTTTGGCGTTTAATCTTACAGTTTGGTGATAGTTTTTTGTTATGAAAAGTGGTCGACGATATAATAGAGAAGTACCTAAATATCTTCAGCTACAGTTTAAAAAAAGATGCATTGCTCTATTCAGTGGATAAATCAATGATACAAAATTTTGACTGGCAGTCCCGATAACTATACAGTAGCAAAAAATCTAATATGAGAAAAAAAAATTATGAGGAGAGAGAAAAATCGTAAAAAATAACAACTCAATTACAATAACCTTTTTCTTTTCTGGTATAAATACAGCAGGGTTAGTTTCAACACTGACTTGGTTATTGCTTTTTTCAGTATCAACTGATACACCAGCATCATTAGAAACTTCACCAACAGTAACATTTTCAACTTTAGAACTATCAGTATTCTTTATTTCTTTCCAGTTATCGTTACCATACAGTATATTAAACTTTTTCATTGCATCATCCGATTTTTGAAAATTATACTCTCTCTTCCATAATGGTATTTGCACATCTTTTTTCAAAGTATTGAAATAAAAGTTTTTATTTTTAGACTCTTCAAAGAGTTCATTTATAACTAGATTTTCACCATCTTTTATATGTTGGGAGCCGAAACGGCAAGAGAAACTGTAAGGGCATTTTCCAAAAGTTTCATACAAATAACATTTCTCTCCAATATCGGGAGGCTTTTTTTCTAAATAGGAGGCAACATCATGACTGTAACAGCAAGAATCACCATGGGGACAAGATCCGTCTGTCCCTATTTTAAAACAAAGTTTTTCACTTCTAGGTACTCTTTTCTCACGAGGTCGATGTTTGTTCTGTCCCTTTAATTTTTTCTTTGGAGGTCCTTCTGAGACATCATCATCTTTTTCCTGACCTAATTTATTTTGATCTTTAACTGCTACAAAATTTAGGTCTAGCTGACGTACATGATCTTGTAAAAGAAATCTATAGAATAAAGAGAGAAAATTTAAATTAATTATACACCGATTTGAAAATATAAAAAAATAAAAGATAATACATTGAATGTCAATGAAAAAATATCATTTGAATAGAAATGCACACTATCAGAAAAGTAAATTAAATTTTTAAAAAACATTTTGTGGGATGGTCTGGGAATACCGTCGTCTGTAATCCTGCATTCTAAAATTTTCCTAGAATTCCTGCCAAGGCATCATACAACCTGCATTCTTTATATGAAAAAAGAATAAGATTCAAAATATTATCAAAGTCGTCCAGGGTTGCCAAATTTTAGCCAAGTAAAAAAAAAAAAAAGCTGGCTTTTTAATTTTTAAAAAAGTGGTTTACAGTTAATTCGTATTAAATTTGCATTAATTTGTTTTTAATGCACTCGCAATTGTTTTCTACTAAAAAATTTATAAACTTATTATTAAATATTATCAAATAAATAAGGCTTTATAATTGCCAGAAGGCAATATACGTCTAAAAGAAAAATTTATACACACTCAGGAGAATGCATTTAATTAGACTCCAAGATGGTGTTTTGAAAATTCTATGTTACATAGCTCTACTATACATTTTTACTTACCCATCATACGTAGTATAGGGTAAGTCTTTAATCGTTTTGAAAATCGAAAAAAAAATTGACGGATTTGCACGTTTCAGACACTGGAGATTCTGAAAAACATATTTTTAGAAAAAAAAATTTTGCCGTCCATCTGTCTGCGTGTGTGTGTCTGTAAACGCTCTATCTCCCAAAAAAATTGAGATAAAGACTTGAATTTTGGTATGTACTTAGTATGTAATAATGGGAAGAAGCTTATTGAATTTCAGTAACCTGGATTATCCGGAACTATTTTTTTTGGACTCTCGAAATATTCGTTCTGATAAAAGGTATAGGTGCAGATTCCCAAAATTTGAAAGGAGTCACTGGCTTCTAAACCCAAAAAATCCAGTGGCCACAATTGTAAAACAAACGCATAAAAACAATAGTGTTTATATGGGGTAAAAAACTAAAAAGCTCAGGAATTCAAAGTGTAAAGTAATTTATTTAATATAAACACATGTACAAAAAAAATTTAATATTAATTAAATCTTAAATCATGTACAGTCAGAAGATAAAGTTGGGCAAGATACGGTTTAAAAAAAAATATGTATAAGCTAAGCAATCATGATAGTGGGGAATATCAGAAAAACAATATTTCTTATTTTGATTTTGCCAGACAAAGGTACATATGAAAGAAAATTTGAATTTGTGAGTTTTGCACTATAAAAACCAAAACACACTTCAAACATTTGTTTATATATATATATATATATATATATATATATATTTAAATCAGTCTATGTAAAATTATCAGATTCAAACTGTTACGAATAACATTGCTATTCGAATATATTTAATAGTTTGCTGTGTTAAACAGATCATTCTGAAATGTTATTAAAAGATAATAATAATGTTTATTATGTATTTTGGTCTTAATCTTTAAAAAAAAAAAAATCAACATTTCACGATGGGGACTGGGAATACCAGAAATTGATTGCTTTTATATCACATGGCGACTTAAACACCGAAAGTTAGTAGCCACAGCAAAAAATTTAGTCACCATGTGGCGACTGGCGACTGTGAATCTGCACCTATAATAAAAGGTATATAAAAATTTTCAAAATTGTTTATTTTAAAGAGTGAATATAAAAGACAATAAAAAAACATAAATTTTGCATAACGCATGAAGTCGATCGGGTAATGAGTTGCCGAGGTATTTGTAATCCTATTTTCCACACTCTTCGATTTTTCATGACCCTGTATTTCATCCAAATTTCAATTCAAAAATATATTTTAATTGGAAATGAGACGCTTAATCAGATGCAATAAACCGCTAGTTAATAGGATTATTGTTTTTGGAGTTATAAGGATGTTTCTTTTAAGCAATTCAGTAATCGAGCCTTTAAAGTTTATGATGTCATCAAGCCACGATTTTATTCGAATTGCAATGCATTTTATAAGTAGTTTACACATTTTTTATTTTAATATTTTACATTATGCATATCCCCGATGGGTAAGTATTACGGTGGCCCCCAACGACTAGTTAAAATTATATTTAGTCAAACAATGCCAAATCACCACACTACAAAAAGGAAACATTATTCTTACATCTTACATATTGCTATCCATATAACTTAAAGCGAAAAGCGCATTCTATCAAATTCCACATTCTTTTTTCCACACAAAAATGGTCTCTTTGCACATGATTCAACATTTTTATGAAGGCTTCTCCCCTCAGAAACGGGAAACCTGTTTAGTTCTCACGTGTTTAGCCTAAGGGGATTGAAAAGGGTTGATTGAAATTGCGTTGAAAGCTAAAGGTTTTTTTTTAGGAATCATGTTTTCATTATTATTGCATTTATAGATTTGAAATTCACATATCTATGGATATTTTTTTCGAACACAAAAATCTAATTTTTATAAAGATGGCGTAGTTAGAATAGAAATTACAAGTTAATTTTGCATTAATGAAAATAATTTTTATCCAAATCAAAAGAACATTTGCGGCTGGTTGTGAAATTGGAGACTTTTATGCCATTTATCAGCAAGATTATTTTCACTTTTCGTCTCTCTCAACTGCTGAAGGGAAGAAAATAAAAAAACTGCAGATTTTGCAGGTAGTAAAAGATTAAAAGCTCTATTAATTTTTTTTATTGCATTTATAGATTTGAAAAGTTTGCATCTATGAGCATATTTTTTTATGGTGAATCCAGAAATCTAATTTTTATAAAGATCATATTATTGGAACCAAATTTATATTTTATCACAAAATGCTGATTTTCGTATAGAAAAAATAAATAAAATGCTAACAGAGAATGATGTATTTAATAATGAAAATAGGAATTGTTAATAAAGAAGGGGAGAGGAGGAGAAATTACTTTTTTTTTAACCATTGGGAAAATGGTTGTTGTTTTCAGTTGAGAATGGACCTCTTGATCTTGACGCCGTCACTTTATTTTTTTAAGCGTTTTTAATGAAATTCTGTAACTTTAGAAAAATTTTTAACAAAATTCTGTAACTTTAGGAAAATTTTTAACGAAATTCTGTAACTTCAGAAGAATTTTTCTTTGAATAGGCAATAGAAATGCATAAAATCTTTACAAAAAGGATAGATGCAAATTATCAGATAGGAAAAATAAAGTAGAAATTTGGTACTTTTGTGTTATAGCGCCCCCTTAAGGATGAAATATTTTTGTTTCTGTTTTCATTAATATATTGTAAATTTGGTACTTTCATGTTATACCGGCTCCCAAGGATGATTCGCCAAGTGACCAAGATTTATCGCCAAATTATAAAGCATGTATGACATTAAACTAATATGATATAATACATATAACATTTCTTGACGTATGTGACCAAGTTATAGTCATATATGATGTATATATATGACATGTGTATATGATGTATATACGACATATAAGACATAAATAATATATTTATAATGACATATATGGCACATATAGTGTTTGGAATATATATACCCTAAAATCCTGTTAATCCGCCCCCCTAAATGCGACGGAAAACCGTAAAATAATCAGGAGGGGGGGGGGGGGCACTTACATAATATCATATCTTCTAATACGAGCAAATCTTGTGTGTGGTTATATATATATATATATATATATATGCAAATTTTATCTCAAAAACGGCTCTAACGATTTTGACGAAATTTTGTATCCTACCGTTTTGGGGCACCAGAAAACCATTGGGGTAGGTCACGTATTCGAGAAAATTCGATTCGTGGGTCATTTTCGGTCATCAAGGGTTAGGGTCAAGCTAATTCTATCTAAAAAACGGTTCAAACGATTTTGACTAAATTTTGTATCTTACCATTTTCGGGCACGAGAAGACTATTGGGTTGGGTCACATTCGAGAACTTTCGATTAGTGGGTCATTTTTGGGTCAACGCGGGTCAAATTAATTTTATCTAAAAAACGGCTCTAACGATTTTGATTAAATTTTGTGTCCTACGAGTTTCGAGCATGATAAAATCATTGGGCTAGGTCACATGTCCGAGAAAATTCGATTAGTGGGTCATTTCTGGGTCATTGTGGGTCAAGATCTAAAAAGCGGCTCAATTTACACTAAATTTTGCATCCAATGGTTTTCGGGCACGAGAAGACTGTTGGGCTAGGTCACATGTTCGAGAAAATTCAATTAGTGGGTCATTTTGGCTCATGGTCAAGCCAATTGTATCTAAAAAACTGTTCAAACGATTTTGACGAAATTTTGTATCCGACTATTTTCGGGCACGAGAAGACTATTGGGCTGGGTCACATGTTCGAGAACTTTCGATTAGTGGGTCGTTTTTGGGTCAAAGCGGGTCAAATTAATTTTATCTAAAAACGGCTCTAACGATTTTGATTAAATTTTGTATACTACGAGTTTCGGGCATGCGAAAATGATTGGGCTAGGTCACATGTTTGAGAAAATTCGATTAGTGGGTCATTTCTGGGTCATTGTGGGTCAAGATCTAAAAAGCGGCTCAATTTACACTAAATTTTGCATCCAATGGTTTTCGAGCACGAGAAGACTGTTGGGCTAGGTCACATGTTCGAGAAAATACAATTAGTAGGTCATTTTGGTCATGGGTCATTATGGGTCAAGCTATTTTATCTTAAAAACGGTTCAGAGGATTTGAAATAAATTTAGCACCCTACAGGTTTAGGGAACAAAAAGACTATTAGGCTAGGTCACATGTTCGAGAAATTTCGATTAGTGGGTCATTTTGGTCATGGGTCATTATGGGTCAAGCTATTTTATCTTAAAAACGGCTCAGACTATTTACACTAAATTTTGCATCCTGTGGTTTTTGAACACGAGAAGACTGTTGGGCTAGGTCACATATTCGAGAAAATTCAATTCGTGGGTCATTTTGCTCTTGGGTCTTAATGGGTCTTTATTTGGTCATGGGTCATGATATTTGAACTCAAATTTAATTTTGACCAAGCATAGCTCGGTCTTTCCTGCTCGTTAAAATTATAGTACATAATATTTATGGGTGGTGGTGGTGGGGGAGATGCTAATGGCCGATTGTCGCAAAGTATGAATTATTTTAACAAAGTGACAAAAGAAAAACATTTTGAAAAAAAAAAAGATATATACAAAATAGAAAAATAGTATAACTTCATGATTAATGGCGATTTCAGATTATAGAAAATTCTGGATTTCAGAAGCATTGAAACTGGAATGCATTTAGATAAATAATAACACTAATATCAGTTATTAATATGGTAACAGAAAAATAAAAGAAACTTAATAATTTAAATTAATTAAAAAACACTGTGAAATTGCAGTTAAAAATGTCTTGAAATACTTTCTAGAACTAGTAACATTTTATGTGGTGTCGCCATCTGTTGTAAATTAGGGAGATGAAATAACATTTTTTTAAAAAAATCATGATTTTGTATCTAAATGCTAAATAAATAATACAAATCACAAAAATTGAGAACATACAGAACAAATTGGTAGTATTGCCCGATTTTTAAAACGAAAAACATTGCTACCACAAAGATAGCTGAAAATACACTACAAATTCGACTGTGGCGCCATCTACATATCAATCAATCGATAATTTTTTTGTGATTGGTTTTCACAATAACGTTAAATACGACTATAAATTCTTTGATAACTTAAATAGATTCTTTTTTAATCAAAATATTTCACACACAGCATCAAATACACATTCTTTAACTTATTTCATGAGAAACTTTCACTACTGATATTTTTATTACCTTCATATCGCCATGGAGATAAATTTATAGCAAACTAATCTTTGGTTATGTTGCATTTTCAGACTGACAATAGTTGAAGTTGTGTATGTTACTTTTGTGTTTGTATACGTTTGCAATATATGAAAGAATCGTCATGCCTTTCTGATCCGTCGGAAAAAAAAAAAAAAACCTTGTGAGATAAATTTTTTGGTGTTGATCTTGATGTGCGCGGCGAAATTTCTTTTGGGGGAGGGCGCTTTCTCGGGATTTTTTAAATTTTCCAATTTGTTTACAAAGTGGGAGGGGGGGGGTGCTTACTCGGGAAGGGCGGATTAATGAGATTTTACGGTATGCGTATATAGGATGCATATATAAGCTTTGCGATGATCTTGGCGAAATCATAACTACAACCTTGGCATAATCATAATTGTGGGGGCGGCCGCTATAACACGAAAGTACAGTAATTTTTTTTAAGCTTTCGGAACATTTTCCCAATGGTTATTGTAATTTGTTAAATTATAATTTTTTTTAAAATCGCATTTAGTCCACATGACAGATATTATTATGACAGAGCAGTAGTATAGCAGAACCAGATCAGGTATTCGAAAAAATGAAAAAATAGACAAGTGAATTTTTACTTTATAAAAAACCTGACTTTTTTTTTGGAAAATGAAATTTATTTAGATTTATTAATGAAAGGATAAAGTGATTTGAAAGGAATATTAAACGAAACCCTTTGTGCGATCTTCGATCACACTTATTGTGCTGTCCTCTAAAAAGAACCCACAGTGAAATATTTCCTAAAAAAACTCGTATTTCCTCAAATTTTTTGTTTTGTCCTGTTTTTGTTTTTAAGTTCCATTTAGAATAATAAAATTTTGCCCTTTACGGCATAAAAGTACTTAATAATATTAATTAATATTTATTTTGCCCTTTACAGCATAAAAGTACTTAATAATATTAATTAATATTTATTTTGCCCTTTACAGCATAAAAATACTTAATAATATTAATTAATATTCATTTTGCCCTTTACAGCATAAAGTACTTAATATTAATTAGTATTTATTTTACCCTTTACAGCATAAAAGTACTTAATAATATTAATTAATATTTATTTTGCCCTTTACAGTGTAAAAGTACTTAATAATATTAATTAATATTTATTTTGCCCTTTACAGCGTAAAAGTACTTAATAATATTAATTAATATTCATTTTGCCCTTTACAGCGTAAAAGTACTTAATATTAATTAGTATTTATTTTGCCCTTTACAGCATAAAAGTACTTAATAATATTAATTAATATTTATTTTGCCCTTTACAACATAAAAGTACTTAATAATATTAATTAATATTTATTTTGCCCTTTACAGCGTAAAAGTACTTAATAATATTGTTATGAATTTTGTATATATCTGTAAATATTCCATTTGTTTAAATTTATTTTATTTTATTATTGTGAAAATTGCAGTATTATTAATGTTTTCCTATTGAGCATCATGTAACTCAATGCTAAAGGCCTCAGGTGGTTTGCAAGGAAAACAACCTTACAGCATCGGTTTTTATAATGAGTTCTATTGGAAAATCGCCAAGGAATGGGTCTATCGCCAAGTTGGCGATGGTTTTGGCGACTTATTTTTGTCGCCAAATGTCGCCAAGTTGGCGACGGATTTGGCGACTTTTTGTGCAAACCCCCCCCCCCTTATACCTTTACATTGGGATCCTTTCTCGTTTGGGGTACTCTATCGAAAGTTAAAGCACTTTCTGGTAATTTCTAGCATCTGAAGGCTCTGGAATAATCTGGAAAGATCTTTAAAGCCTATATAAGGGACCTCCAGCAGTTCAGTTCAGTTAGTTGTCTGTCAACTGCGATTGAATTCATACGAGAGGCTTTGCATTGAGAACTGTGTTTCTCGGATTGATTTTGTCGTTGATACGTCGTATTGAACGCATTGTTTCTGTGTGAAATTTTGCTGTGCTTTTATTGGATTTGAAGATTACTGAATATCTTGTAATTTTCAGAAGATATTTGTGATCGTATTGCACTGTTTATAGTGAATAAAGCCTTTTTATTGTTCTTATATATTGGCATCAGTCCTTTCGAACCCCGAGCTCACAACATTTGGTGTCAAGAAGTGGGATTGAATGCCGATTACCAGAGCAATGGAGGCGCAACTGACTAAATTATTGGAGAAATTAGGAGAGATGGATGAGAAAATGAATGCGAATCAGGCTGAAATGAAGAAGGAAATGTCAGCGATGGATGAGAAAATGACTGCAAACCAGGCTGAAATGAAGGAAATGTCGGAAGAAATGAAGAAGGAAATGTCAGCGATAGATGAGAAAATGACCGCAAACCAGGCTGAAATGAAGGAGATGTCGGAAGAAATGAAGAAGGATATGTCAACCAACCTTGGTGAGTTGAAAGAATTAATAGATAATAAAATAACATCTTTAAATGAAAGAATTGACAGCGTGGAAAACAAATTTGAAGGAAGATTTCAAGAAATAGAAGAAAATGTTCAAATGACAGCCAAAACCGTAGAAGAAGTTCAAAAGATCTCCAAAACCGTAGAAGAAAGGATAGAGAGTGTAGAAAAGGAGTTGGAAAATGTGAAGAAACAAAAGATAACTGCCGAAAACTATCCCGAAGATGTGAAGTATCAAGCTATGCTTCCTCGGGCCTCTATTAAACTCTCGACCTATGACGGAAAATCCTCATGGCCAGTTTTTAAGACACAATTTGGAATCGTAGCGGACGCCAATGGATGGGATTCCCAGACAAAGGCTTGCCAGTTAGCTGCTTCTCTACGAGCTGATGCTGCCGACGTCCTACAGACATTGCCTGCAAATGAACCGCTGGATTTTGAAACGCTCGTCAGTGCCTTAGAATTGCGCTTTGGCGAGAAATGCATGAAGGAATATAGCAGACTCCAGCTCAAATCTCGACAGCAGAAATCCACTGAATCCCTGCAAGAGCTTGCTACGGATGTCGAGAGACTTTCCCATCTTGCTTATCCTGACTGCCCAACTGAAATTAGAGAAAGCTTAGCTCTGCAGCATTTTATTGATGGTGTGCATGACTCTGAGATCCAGAAACAACTCCGGATTGCAGATCTCAGTGACTTAAAAGGGGCTTTAGTTTATGCCCTGAAATTCGAGGCAGCCCAGCAAGCTACAAGGAAAGATCGACACTTTGTGCGAGTAGCCAACATGCCTGAGACGTCGGATACAGCTGTGGAGCGGTTACAGCAGCAGATGAAGGACGTGATGAGACAGATAAACTCCTTGATGGACAACAAACCTGGCAGAAAGATCAAGTGCTGGAAATGCGGTGGAGAAGGCCATATTCGAAGAAACTGCCTAAAACGACCCAGCACAGAAGGTAATAACTCCGCACGAACGGCGGAGCAGGAAAACTAATTAATGGCCATCTCGCGGGGCGGAGGTTGCCAGATTTTGAGAAGCCCCATTATCAAGTGTGTCAAATTTCTGCAAGAAGTTGCGGCGAGAATGGAGTTTTTATAGTCGGGCGTGTGAATGATTTGCCCTGTAATATGATCATCGATACAAGAGCCAATGTGACCATCATTCGGAAAGATCTAGCTCAGCGGCTAAAAGAAAAACTCCTCTGGACTCCGCCCCGTGTTATCCTTCAAACCGTGACCGGGGATATGATCGACATACATGGAAGAATGAAACTGAAAATAAAGTTTGGGAACGCCGCTTACCATCATACAGTCTATGTGGCCGATATTTCAGACCCTTTCATACTCGGACTGGACTTTTTAAAAGAGCATGGATTTACACTGGATTTTAAGAAGAATGAGTTACGCTCTGCTCAAGAAGATGTCACTATTTTCAAACTTGGGAATGAGTCCGGGTCTATTCAACGGATCACAGCCAAGGCAGATGTTATCATCACTCCTCGGACCGAAATGATGATACCTGGATTAACTGAGAACAAAAGTAGTTTTCAATGTGGCTTGGTTGGATATCCTGAGAAGAGCCCAAAAGGAGTGCTAATAGCATCAGCGCTGGTAGATCTGTCGAGAGATGTGATACCCGTGAGGATGGCGAATGTAAGTGAAAAGTCTAGAATTATCCAGAAGGGTGAAGTGCTTGCTACCTGTGCTCCAGTCACCTGTGTTTGCAAAGACCCAAGCTTGACGTTGTCGGAGCCGCCTACAAATTTAACACCTGTAATTGGACGAAATGAAAATTTATCTCCTGAACAGAGACATGCCGCAGAAAGACTGTTCCAGGAATTTAAGGATGTGTTTTCACAAAACGAGAATGATATAGGTCGCACTTCTCTGACACGTCATACAATTGACACAGCCGACCATCCACCGATTAAACAGCACCCAAGACGCTTGCCGTTCGCAAAACAGGAAGAGGTTGCTAAGCTCGTACAAGAGATGCAGGATAGTGACATCATCGAACCGTCATCAAGTCCGTGGGCCTCTCCCATCGTGTTGGTCCGAAAGAAAGATGGCTCCACAAGATTTTGTGTAGATTATCGTAAACTTAACGATATCACGAAGAAGGACAGCTATCCTCTACCAAGAATAGATGACACGCTAGATACTCTTTCAGGACATAAATGGTTTTCCACACTGGATTTGAAGAGTGGATATTGGCAAGTAGAGATCCATCCTGATGACAAAGAGAAGACCGCATTTACTACTGGACAAGGACTTTGGCAATTTAAAGTTATGCCGTTCGGGCTCTACAATGCCCCAGCAACGTTCGAGCGCCTCATGGAGACAGTGTTAAAAGGCCTGACTTTTGAAGCTTGTCTCATCTACCTAGATGATGTCATCATTGGTGGCCGCACGTTTGAAGAACATCTAGAGAATATTCGAAAAGTGTTAACGAAGCTAAGAGCGGCGAATTTAAAGCTGAACCCTCTGAAATGCAAGTTCTTCCAACGCGAAGTAAATTATTTAGGACACATCATCTCAGCTGAAGGTGTCCGAACAGATCTTGAAAAAGTGTCTGCAGTAAAGAACTGGAAGCGTCCGGAAAATGTCCATCAGTTGCGAAGCTTTCTGGGACTATGCACTTATTACAGAAAGTTTGTACAGGGGTTCTCCAACATCGCAAGACCCTTGCATAGGCTCACTGAAAGCAAGCAGAAGTTTCTATGGACACAAGAATGCGAGAATTCCTTCCAGCGACTGAAAGAAGCTCTCACATCCTCTCCAGTCCTTACCTATCCACACCCCGACAAACAATTCATTGTGGACACGGATGCCAGCCATGAAAGTGTCGGCGCTGTACTTTCCCAAGAAATAGATGGCCAAGAACGAGTCGTAGCATACTGGAGCAAATGTTTATCAAAACCAGAGAGGAATTATTGCGTCACTCGCAAGGAGTTATTAGCTATAGTGAAAGCCATAGAACACTTCCATCACTATCTCTATGGCAGGGAATTTCTCCTTCGTACTGACCACGCATCCCTAACATGGCTGATGAATTTTAAGAACCCAGAGGGCCAAGTAGCCAGATGGATACAACGACTCCAGGAATACGACTTTGACATCAGGCATCGCAAAGGCTCATCGCATGGAAACGCCGATGCCTTATCAAGAAGACCGTGTCCCGAGAGCTGTCACTATTGTTCCAGAGCGGAGAGCAAGTATAATCCCGAATATGTCATACGTCAGACGAAGACTTCACTATTGACGCCACCAGATCCCTGGAGTGATGAGAAGATTCGAGAAGATCAAATGGCAGACTCTGAGATCAAACCAATCTTGGAGTTATTAGAATCTTCTAGCACGAAGCCCAGTTGGAAAGACATCTCGACTTACAGTCCTACGACGA